>CM064434.1:57962788-60362788 GCA_032690845.1 Eleusine coracana subsp. coracana | reverse complement strand
AATGTGAGAGCATCAGAGTGGATGTCTTTACTATGATCGAACAATTATATTTTTTCAGTAGTATTGCAGCGGATTCAATGCACATTGAGAAATGGAGAGAATCTCGTGTTGCTTAGTGGTGGCGTTAAGAGATACCATACCATTGTATAAGTGTGAGAATAATCAGATGTGCATGCTCAATAACAATGCATCAATCAAGTTTCATCATTGTATAAGTGTGAGAATAATCAGATGTGCATGCTCAATAACAATGCATCAATCAAGTTTCATCATTTGTTCTTGACAAACTTTTGAGCATGCCTCATCAAAAAGCTTTATTATTAGAGAAATAGAAATGACTGATTGCCAGAGTAAATAGAAATATGCTACCCTACTACAGATCACTTGCGATTCAATGGGAAAAATGAAAGATATGATTAATAAAAAAAATGAAATTTTGAGAGAACTTTCCCTACCTGTTCGTTGGATGTCTACAATAGTTTGTGAAATGCAAGGGATCTTCGGTAAATCGGTTACCTCATATATGGAATCAGTCAATTTCGAAATTCCTGTCAATTGTCGAACAAAAAATAAATCTCCCCAGCGGATTGGCCTGCCTCCAGAGTTCAGACAAAGAGATAGAGACCTCTGAAATGTTAGCAGCTCCAATTGTCTGTCAGATATAACACAACTGATTTAATTGAAATGGTCTCTGAAAACGGCTACGATGTGCATATAGGTTATATTCTTTTTTCTGTGTTATGCAAGTAATGTAAAGTAGAAGTCTGTTTCAAAATTCAGCTACGATGAACTTTCAAATCTTATGTACTCAAAAGAAGCTCTGTCCTATCTGCCTGACATAGTTCAGAGTTTGGAGGAAAGGAAACTGTGATCTGTGAAAAATACCAATGCAGCGTCACTAAGTACTACTCAACTAGCACAACTTAACTGATATTCTAATATAATATTTCTGGAGCTAAACTTACAATTGACACTCTTTTTAAAAACTCATGAAATTTGTGATGTATTTCCCAGATACAGACAATTCACTACTTGTTGTAGAGCTACACAACACAAACAAATTGTGGGTGCATAGAGGATCACAGCGATTCGATGCCTGGGTTAGTTAGCACTCTTTACTCTGGGTGAATGTGGAATTCTTGCTCCTGAGCATATATATACAAGGAGCAGGAGTTGCCGTGGGAACCAAATGAGCATTGCAGAACACTTTGATCATTTTTGTTCTGTTTAGTGGGGCATTGGAGGGAAACAAAACTTTGAGGCAATTTCACCGGCACATCATGTGAAGAGATGTGGAAGGACCAAACGGCAATGACCAGCAAGTGATTTTGAGTGCCGGACAGCGGTATACAGTGGGCTGCGTATCCAAAACAAGAACAAGCTTGAGATGAGCTTGCCTGTGCTTCCGTATGCTTTGAAGGTCTATCGTTGTGTACCAGCTAGAATGATCAAGGAGAACTGCGTTGGAACAAGTCTTAATGTTGACACTGCAGTCGAGGATAGAATGACATGAGAAAAGTGCTAATGTTGATACTGCAGTCGAGGACATATTTGGGTTCAAGCACGAGCCAAGGCATATCAGGTCTCTTGGTTTGTTATGATGCCTGCGCGCATCTCAACATAACATGCTTCAATTTTACTTTCTTTTCTTTTGTTCCGTTTTGTACATCAACTCTTTATTCAATGAAATTTAAGGTGGGGGGGCCTCCACGCCCTCCTGAATCACACTACTCTCCAACATGCAGAAAGTTCATCAGTTTGTTGCAGAGCAACAGTATGGCACATATGAAATCGAGTGTGCTCACAGAGACGCAATTCCTGAATTGCAAATTCAGCACACGATGAGTACCCTAAGAATTTGCCTCCAAATCTTCTCAGGATGAAGGAGTCCATTTTTGCGTGAGCACCAAAACCTTGATCTGATTTGGGGACGGTGAGCACTTCAGGCGCGGCAGCGGCGGGTGATGAAGATGAAGAATCACATTGACAGGATGGGCAGCGGTTTATGGAGGATGTACCCAGGTCGTGACGGCATGAAGCGGCTAAGCGGAGTGAGGCTTGTTCGTTTCTACCGGAACGGGCCAGAACGAGGCATGTTCCGACTGGATTGATTTTGCCTCTTTTTCATTCCGGCAGGAATGAAATCTGGTTCATTTCGATGATTTTGTATGCTTTGTGACCTGGATTAATTCTTTATCTTTTGAAGTCCAAAATGAAAACAGGCCGATCACTGATTCCCGGTCTAGAACAATTCTTGGGCCTATTTCAATCCCATAAAACCGAACAAGGCCTGAAGGAGAACGCCTCCGGCCGGAACGTGGGAGGCAGAAGGCTGGCCCATCTGGAGGTTTTGCATCTAAGCCTATGGTTTGGATGGGTAACTTTTACTATTGCCAGTACGACACCCTGGCTCCTGCCAGCGTGTTGTCTTCCGATGATCTCCTCACCTTGATGCACGGTATGCACTCTGAAAATATTTCGAAGCTGATATGGCTTTCCACAACATGAACTCTGCCCAGAATTCAGAGAGAATTGAAACTCCGAAATGTTTTGAAGCTGCAAAAACGATACAATACTATAATGTGCACGTTCCTGGATCAGTGTTCTCTGAAGCTTACCAACCGCGTGCTTAAAGGTTCATGAGACTTGTGTCTGACTCCTGTATGTCCGTCCTGGCAGTTAATCAGTATGGTTGAGCTACAATGCGCACACGACATGAGAGTGATGGAACAGAGATCCCAACCACGGTGACCGACCACCCGCAGCTCCCGCACCTCGACGGCGAGGCCGTCGATCCCAACCATGCACGGTGACCGAGTTGCCGGCGAACGGCCCGGATGTCAGCACCACGTTCATGGTCACCAGAAACGCCGGGTCCTTCTCCTTCTTCTTCCCCGTCGACGACGACGACGCCCACGTGTAGTGCCCATGCGCGCGGCCCACCGCCGGCGACGACCGCGACGAGGTCTGCGTCAGCACGTCGTCGATCACGATCGTGTGCGGCCCGGTCAGCACGTCGTGCATGTAGAAGTGGAGGTGAGCTGAGGAGGCTGCTGAGGCTGGGCCAGCGGCGAGGACCACCGCGGCGGCGAGCAGCACTGAGCAGAGATTGTATGAAGCCATACGATATGATGAGCGCTGTGAATGAAGAGAGAAAGTGGATGAAATGTGCAATGATGTGGTTTAGCCAGTAGAGTGGACATGTGCTTTATATTAATATATAAAAAACTACCAATACTCGGCAAAGGGATCCAGCAAAGGTTTTGCCGAATGCAATATATATTCAGTAAAAAGGACACGGTGATCAAAATGTCAGCAAAATGCTCTTTACCGAGTGTGACCTTTGCCAAGTACCAACACCGACACATGGCAAAAAAAAAAAAGTCGACGCTAATGGTGACAACGTAAAAAAATTCTTTGTCTGAGTGTCCTGTCCATGGCCAGTCAAACACTGGCGCCACTACAAGCAGGTGGAGGTGGAAATAAAAGTTTCAGCAAATCTTTTAAGAAAAGACATTTATATTTTCGTCTCCTATTACATTTCAGATGTGTCGTGTTCTGAGTGCAACGGGCACTCTGTTCTGTCCATTTAGTGTTAGGTGGTCCTGGCGCACGGGGTTGGTGACTTGGTGTGGGTTAGTGTGTTACTGCTGGTGTCTTGCAGACGAGCAAACAACAACGATCCCTCCATGTGAGAAGTGGGTTTAAGTAGGTGGTAGCAACATAGACAGTACTCAGAATTTCCTATGCATGCATGGTAAGAGAACATGCATGCTTAAATTATCTCATTGCAATTATAGAAACAATATTCTGTCATTTCAATTCTTGTTTGTAAGATTGTGTTCAAGAGTGTTAAGAAACCATGCTTAATTGTCTCGTTGGAAAGTTTTAACAGAAGAAACTAACAAAGTTGATGGTGATGGCAAATATGTTCAAGAAATGCAACATGGATGGACATTCCGGATTATAACTTTTGTGATGGCAGTTTTCACATTGGGAACAATTGGAATAGCATGAAAGAAATTAACCCATGAATTTTTGTTTTACGCTAGATTCGGGCAGTTTGTTACCGTCTCTAGCTGTGGTAACTGCTCATGAGAAACTTATGTTCGCAGATGATGAGTAGAATGCGATGCATGGCTCGCTAGTACTCTGTGTTGCTGCTGATCCTGAGCATATATATACAAGGAGCAGGAGTTGCCTTAGGGACGGAACGAGCATTGCAGAACACTTTGAGCATTTTTGTTTTATTCAGTGAGGCGTTTTTTTACACGTTTCAGTGAGGCGTTGGAGGGAAACAAAACTATGATTCAATTTCATCTCCGCATCATGTGAGAGGATGAGAATGGACGCAACGTCCCTGACCAGCAAGTGGTTATTGTTCCCAAACAGCAGTCTATATTGGCCTGTGTATGGTATGGAGAGAAAGAACGAACTTCAGATAAACTTGCCGATCATTCTGTATGCTGTGAAGGACAGAATAGTCCACATGAAGCTCTAGATGATTGGATGATCCATGGCATATCAGTGCCTGCGCTCATCTCAAACACCACATGATTCAATTTTACTTTCTTTTGTTTTGATCCATCTTGTACATCAACCATTTATTCAATCAAAGTTTAAGTGGGCTCCAAGATGCAGGCAGCTCATCAATTGTTAGAGAGCTATAGTACGGCATATACAAAATTAAGTGTGCACAGATCGATGGTCAAAGAGACGCAATGCTGGAGAATTTGCCTCCAAATCCTTCCCAGGATGAAGGAATCTATCTCTGTGTAGGTGTCAATCTTCATCTGATTCAGGTACGGCCGGCACTGTAAAGACGAAGTCACGGCGAAGGGATACCGCCTCGTCTCCACCAGCGCATGATACCTACAGCCTATCACTGCGTGTCCGGCGAAAATCTTAGTTTGCAGATACAAAATTCTTTGGAGCTCTAGCACAACGTTGGGATAGTGGAGCTGACTATTTTCCGCAGCATATAATGTACTCCTGTCCCTGAGTTCATTGAGAATGATGGAACTCTGAAATGATTCGAAGCTGCATCAACTGTCAGTTACTCAGTTAGCAACTAACACGACACAGTACTGTAATGTTCTGGCCTGTTCCTGGATCGGAATTTACAGCTGCAGAATTATTCTCTGAACTCTGAAAGTAAGAGCTGCTTGCTCACTCAAATACTCATGAAATTTGTGTTCTGGCTCGCTTCTACATTTCCTGGCAGTACATACAAATTGAATTGTACCATTATGTTCACATGGATGCAATGCTACGTACCTTGGTGAGCTGGGGACTCATTGAATGAGGAGGGAATCGTTGCGCCTGAGTAAATATGAGAAGTTTTACTGTCCAAAATATTGGCCAGTAGTTTAGTTTAAGGGTAATTTCGTAATTGCACTATTAATTAATAAATTTATATTTATTTTTATAATAGAATATTAAGTCTACGAAATCATTAAAATATTAGTTTATCTTAAAAAATATAAAATATTATTTATTAATCAAATTGTTAATATAACTTTATTTATAACAATAAAAACTAATTACTATAAATCTACAACTCTTATTTTTTTCCGATATTACCCTTAAATTGAGAAACTACTGGCCAGTAGTTATTATTTTAGATTATAAAATTTATACCGTCAAATCAAACTACTGGCCAGTAGTTTTAACAAACTACTGGTCAGTATTTTAGACAGTAAAAATCCTCAAAATATATTATGTGACCAGTGAGGACTGCATGAGCAGGGATGCCTCAATTGCCAAATGAGTATAGCAAAGTACTATGATTGATGTCTTGATCACTGAGGTATTGGAGAATGGAGACAAACAAAATTCTCACATAATATCATTACCACATCACGCGAGAGCACAAGACACTCAAGGCTAGTTTTCATTTATTTTCTCTATCAAAACCAACTCTATTAAGCAATGCCTAAGATCTCCCACATAGATCATGAAAACCCTAAAACCTTCTTTCTTTCACCCTTACATGGCGGACACGTTGTCCATGTGAGTATGGACCAGACCTTAAGCCGTGCCCTGGTGCGGAATGAGACGAGAAACTTTTTCTTTATTTGAAGCACGTAAATTTGCTTCTGTTGGGAAGCGAACCTAAGTTGGGATGGTACTCAGGAGTCTTAACCATTAAGCTAACAGCGTTTTTGCTCGCTACAAAAATCATGTTGTTCCTTATCAGTGCTGCAAAGAAGAAATACTAAAGTAAAAAAGGTACGCACAACTAGAGGTGCTAAATCACCAATCTGCTTTTTTTTTTGCCTTACTGTTTCACCTGCTTTTGTACCAAATGGAAATAATAGCACTCTAATATAAAATAACCAAAAACAGCAACATGTCGGACATTTTTTGCCTTACTGTGTTTCACCTGCTTTTGTACCAAATGGAAATAATAGCACTCTAATATAGAATAACCAAAAACAGCAACATGAAAAATTTCGATCATTGGATGCATAAAAATATTGATGTATTATTGCTTACAGAAACACACTTCCTCAAAAAAGAAAACGTAGAACAAACTTACAGCAAAATGTAAACGACCACAAACTCTGAATTTGATGCCAATTAGGAGGTGACACTGACATCGGAAGAAAGGTAAATGCAGAAGCAGTAGCCATAAGACCGGGAATACAGATCAAACTGGCAAACAGGACCCCATCGCCAAGCTCCCACACTTCATCAGCAACACTGCCGTTTGAAACAATTCTTGATCTTGTATCAGGACCAGCTTTTTCTTCTTCCAATATAATGATACGCAGCTCTCCTACATGGTTATTTTTTTTTCATTTTTCAAGTCATATTGATCTGTTGGTGTTACCGATACTTGATCCATTTTGTGTTGTAAGTATTCACAGATAATAACATACTACATACATCAGGCATGTTATCCACTGAGCAATGCATCTCATACACGAATAAGTAGCTGGCTCAGAAGAGTCCACGTCAAACACCATATGCACCCAATACCAACTAATTATGCATGTAGGATGATCAAATATCAGTCGGAAGTTAAGAAGATGAAAGCCTGGGATATACTACGTCACTACACATGAATGGAGTCTTCTAAACAGCTTTCTCTCTATAACCTCACAGAGGAAGAAAGGGGCAAGGGTAGTTTCGTCCAAAAAACTGAATATGAGCATTTTACCAGTAGGGGCAATGGTTTTCCTAGGTATTTTACCGAAACCCAACAAGACGTGGGCATTTTACCAAAGCCCACCGATTTAACGATTGTCATAGAGATAGACAAATAATCTCCATAATTGTCATAGTAATGATGGAAATAATAGCTTTAATATAAGAGATTTCAGTTTCTATATCTTTGAAAGTAATATGTTATTATGTTCAATGTATCAAAACGTAATGCTTTCTTGAGTTGGATAGATCTTTGTGCATAGATTTGTATTCTGGGTGTACTGTTGTTTGAGAGCCTTTTCTTTCCCTGTTTTTTGCCCTTGTACATTGCTTCCTTTATTTGATTAATATATACATTACTAACACAGTAAGGGCTTCTGTTACTGTTTTTGCCTAACATAAATGTCTGAGTAGCTAAAACTCTAAGCCAACACTGTTTGCATTTTGGTTGAGATTGACTGATAAAATTCGAGCTGTCCAAACAAATAAATAAATATCTTTAATGTTTGCCATAGTTTGCACGCATAACATCACAATTCTTTCACTTGCAACATGTGAATATATTAGGGAGAAGTCTACTTTACTCACTCGAACAATTCACGTTGTCCAATTTAGTCCCTGAACAAAATATTGGCTCAGTTTACTCTCCCAAACAATTCAAATTGGTGCAATCTACTCCCTAATACAATTTTTCTTTTTTGTTTCTTTTTATATGATTTGAATTTAGTGCTGAAATTTTGTGCAATGATGTATTCCATAAACCCCTACACAAAAAATAAATGAATATTTTAAAGATATTTTTATAGTTTAAAAGCATATAATATTATCTTAATTATATAGTTTTAAAATCATATAGAAATTATTTATGAAAAAATATAAACTATATTCTTTTGTATAGTGATAGATATCATCTATGATTACACAAAATTTTATCTTCAAATTCAAATGGTACAAAGAGAAACAAAAAAAGAAATTTGCATAAGGGGGTATATTGCATCAACTTAAATTGTTTAGGGGACTAAATTGAGCCAAAATTTTGTTTGTTGACTAATATGAACAAAATGGAGTGTTCAGGGGAGTAAAATGGACTTTTCCTATTAATGGCTTCAAGGAGAACAGTATGCATAGTATCACTATTCTGCAAACTGCATTCCCTTAGTTAATGGGCTAACATTCTGAGTTATTGAGCACATGGAAATAAAAATAGAACTATCTACTGAGAATTCTGGAATGCGTAAGGCAAGCAGATGACTAACCAGCCCTGACAAAACTGTGGCTCCATTCTGATCATATGAATATTACAATCAAAAGACAGAGCTGATCCATACTATACATATATTATGGGCAAGGATTCGGGTATCTTGCATGGACAGCATTGATCTCAGCTAATATATATTTTGGGAGATGGACATTAGTAGCCTGAAGTACTTCATCGAGTTGCCATAATTTAGTAGCGCCAAAAACAGCAGATGCCACTAGGGGGTGTCTCAAGACAAATGCTGAAAGGATCAACAGCCAAAAGACCGAAAGTTATCGATACCGTTGGATAATGCAATTTAACATAAAACAGAATTTGATGAAGTAATATACCAATCGCTAGGACTGCTGGGGAAATGCCATGTTTAGCAGCAATTCTTGTGTATTCCTAAGAAAATAATGAACATATACTGCATTTAAGAAGTTGAAAAGAGGTTTTCCACACCATACAGATTATCTGCATACCTTTACAGCTCCTTTGACTCTGGGGCTCTGAAGTTTGTACCGGGATTCACCTTCAGAGTATCTTCCTACAAAGGATGAACACTACCGATTTGGAGAGGAAACATAAAAGAGTAAGAAATCAGGTTATGAATACACTCAGCATATAGAAAATAGTACCTTTGAAAAGATTCATTCTTGCATCTGGTGGGCCGCAGTCATCAGATGAGTGATACTTACCAGAGAGTATACCCATTGCCATTGGGCTATAAGCCAGCAAGTGGATTCTGCAAATGCCATAGTTCAACAGCGGAGCCAGATACATAAAACTGTGTGCATTTTGGAAACTATGCTCACTGAAGTAAATACTGAAATAAAGTGCCTTTTTTGTATTGGGTATTTGTCAGTTGTCACTAGAAAGCACAGCTACAGCTAACTGAAGACGAAAAGTCGATTTCAGGATATTAATATACTATGCGTACCTCTCATGATGGCAACATTCCGCCAATCCAGAATCAAAATTTCGACACAGCAAGTTGTACGAGTTCTGAAAAAACAAATGTAGGTATAGAGTGAAATTTAAGTACTGAACTTACAAATATCCGACTCCACTGTGCCACTTACTTGCACTGTCAGTAGCTTGGAGCGCAACTGAAGATCCTTACTCAGCTGAAGGAACTTCATGAGGCCATACGGTGTCTCATTGCTAAGGCCAATGTACCTGATCTAACACAAACAGTCCATAAATATTCCATCACAACATTTCCATCAAAACTGAAAAGTAAAAAAAAAAAACTTTGTGACACACCTTTCCGGCATCTATGGCTCTTCCGAGAGCCTCTAGCTGCTCTTCCATTGAAACAGACGCATACTGGTAGCTCGGATCATACTCTGTCTCTCCAAACATCGGCACATAACTGCAAAACAGGACATGCTTGATTAAGACACAGGCACACAGCAGGACGCACAGAAGACAAACAAGAAAAGAAGGCACTGTACAACAGCACAAGAGATCAAGTATAGGAAGGACACAAGGTACAAGGTAGAGACCGGTCAGGCCAATGTATCTGGTATAGGTCGATGTAATCCACTCCAAGCCTCCGCAAACTGCAAATGTCACATGGAACAATGAAAACATTCAGAAACCGGCAAAATTAAACCACCACAACAAGAAGTTTGCAGGACGCATGAACAGGGAAAAAGAAAAATAAAGTTAAAGCTCAGAACTTAACCACCTATCATCGATTGCCCCTGCAATGTTCTGCAAATCGAGTGCTGTCGGCCCGCCGCGGATCCATGTCATCTGCCCAGACGGCCCGGCAACCTGTCCTCGCCAAGAAATTGCATGTTGTTGAGCAGTTCAGTTGAGTGGAGTGTCACAGATAGACTTTCGCAGCACAAGCAAAGCGGGTAGAAGAAACAGCTAAGGAGAAGTGTTATTGACTGTTGACTGCTGAGTGCTGACCTTGGTCGCGATGACGACGCTGTCGCGCGGGGCCCGGCAGGCCCGCAGCCAGCGGCCCAGGAGCTCCTCGCTGCGCCCGTTCGTCTCTCTGCGCTGTGGGACCGGGTACCTGACATCACAAGTTTGCGACGAGGCCCCTCTTTTATTCTTCGATGGAAATGTATCTCGGGAAGGAAAAGGAAGCGAGGGTGGAACCGTGGAAACGGCGGGGGTGTTCATCTCGGCGGAGTCGAAGAAGTTGACGCCGGCGTCGAAGGCGGCGTCGAGGAGGCGCAGCGAGCTCGCCGACCCGTTCTGCTCCCCCATCGTCATCGTCCCTGCAAGAACGCCGCACACCCGAGCAGAGTCAGAGCAGAGCCACCACACGTAGAGAGAGAGAGAGAGAGAGAGAGAGAGACCAAAGCAGAGGCGCGAGACGGGCGGCAGGTCGGGAGCGAGCTGGAAGGTGGGTATGGCCATCTCCTCCCCTGTTTCTTCTCGCTTCCTCTGCTTCTGCTCTGTTCTGCGCCGTGGCCCGTGGAGGTGAGGGAGAAAGGCGCCCTATCCGTTCGGGCCCGGGTTTTGCGCCGAGATCGTAATGCCCTGCGCTTTGAGATGCGCGCAATGCATCGCCGCGACGCGACTAGCGAAGTCGTTAGGATTTAGAAAAGCTCAACACGGACTAGGAGTGCAATTCACGATGCAATTGTTTCCGTCGCCCATCCACACAGGTTTGGGATGATCCATAACCATAATAATGCTTATAATTGCAGAAAACTCTCAATGTCATTGCATATATATAGTGTTGGTCTTAGTACGCTGCTGCAGAGCAAAGCGAATTGCACAATAGTTCACAACCCAGTTGTAGTGATTGCCTAACCCAAATAGTGGCCTAGTATTTCATTCTTTTTTTCTGATTTTTTTTGCTTGAGATATTAGAGGAAACATAAGCTAACAACATAGAAATTTATTTCAGGGTCGAGCGAGTGTACTCAAAACACAAGCCATGGTTTGTTACTCGCGGTTGTAGATGGGCCTGTAGTATGCCATGACTTCGTTCTTCAAGCCAATGAAACTGTATTGTTGTAGTTGTGTGGGTGTACTACAGTCTGGATGGGCTGATTGCCTTGATCTGAATCAGCTTGGAGAAAGGTGTTCTTATCTGCTACTTCAGCTGCACTACTTCTCCTGGTTTTGTGTTGTCTTCATTCTATCATGCGATGGTTGTGTCCTTGATTATCTGGCTGTTTAAGAGATCAAAACTTCATGTCGTTGTTTTCTGTATGTTGCAATGCTGCTTGCTACCGAAAGTTGTTAGGGATGTGGAGGTATTGTGACATTCCCGCCCCATAAATGAGGGGGTTAGTCGAAAGATCAAATATTGGGTGACATTTTGACTAAGTAAGAGTTTAAAAATATACATATAAATATAAAAGAATAGTATGAAATATTAAAATTTAATTATTACAATTTTGGTTTCAGACTTGACTTGAATATATAAACAAGTTTGAAATTCGGTAACATCAAGTCTGTAGACGTGCCTCATTATTAAGAAAAACAACTGTGCAAAACAGTATAGAACAAAACTCTAAGCAACTAATACTTACCAAGACTTACTCAATAAAATAGCACGTTAAACCTGACACCTAGTATGCAGGAGGCTGATCTAAGATTGTTAAAATAATTACAAAAACCAACACTAATAATTAATCTTTATTTTTTTATTTTAACCAAATTAATATGGTTCTTACATAAAGAATGTTCAAAAAAAATGATAAGTCAATATGTACAACACATAGCAGGAAGGACATAGACTTGAGTCAATTTTGTGCATACTAATCTAGCAATCTTTCAATGAATAGACTTTTATTCTAATTAAAATAGTGCACCGGTTTGTTGGTTTCCTACTGCAGAGAGGAACGGAACGGAGTTACTAATCAGTCGAGGACCACTAGAGGTGAAAACAAAATGTGGGAGCACACGCGGGGTGCGCGGGAACGCTGGCGAGCGACAGGGAGCGGACGCGCGGGAACGCTTGCGACCGACGGGGGCGGCCCGTCCGCTCGATTTTGAGGTGCCACCGGATATAGAGGAATATTCCTTTGATACCGACCCTACCCTTATATGACCCTCATCCAAACACCTCAAAAAAAGTGGCTGCTCACTTCTATCCCTCTTCATATACTCAATCGAACACATCTTTAATCAACACAAACAGAGCTATGGTAAATAAGGTTCAATCTTATCACCGAACAAAACCTAGGTTGTTGCAAAGTTCAGAACAGTAATCGGAGTTTACGTCTCGGGTGATCTTATCATAGTCATCACCTAAGGGTAGCACCTTGGCTTATCTGGACCGTATTTTCATTCGGTCTCAAATTAATTCATCATTATCATGTGAGAGTTACAAGTAATAAAGTTATAGATTATCCTACATCGAGTAGTTTTTGTATCACTCGATTTTGCTACCGATGACTCAATATTAAGTATAGAAAAAATCTATCGAATGACTGCCCAAGTAGATCTATACTCATAGGATTTATCTTTCCTACATGCAACTAGGGTTCTAATCAATTTCTACATGTAATGCATAACCATGACACACGTGATACAAAATAAAATTTTAAAATATAGGAGTACACCGAGACTTGTCTTGGATCCAAGCAATGTTAGCAAAGTTAAATTTAAAGTCAAATCATCCTCTATCTATGTAGCACCAACTTCCTCATCCTCGTTACCGGCTTGTTTCCTAATAAAATGATGGACTATGCAAGTCAAGAGTGTGAAAAGGCGATTCGTGGAACTTCTTTATTAAATGGATGCAATGACATAATGCATGCGAGTAAATATTTAGTGTTACCATTAGATATTCAATTATGTTACTAAACATATTTCCTTTCTTGACATGTGAGATTGATTATGCAATACAGCTAACAATGATGCGAGCAACTCAAATAGTGAATAATTGATACTAGCAATGCAAAGATACTACAATGATCTTGTTTAATGGACTTGGTAGAAAAAAAAGATGAAATCTGAATTATGGATGACCTTTAGTTAACATATATGATCAAATTAATTGAGTTAAGATGTAGCATGACAACATGAGTATAGAATTATTTAACAACAAAGGTAACTAGATATTTAGCAAAATATTACATTGCATGACATAATGAGATGAATTAATCTATAATTGTCTATTTATTTCATTGACTCTCTAATTACAAAGGCAAGTTCTTACGAAAACAACCGTGTGAGAAATTACACTAAGTGACCTATCATGTAAATGCATCAATATCAGTAGCTAAATAAATTAAATCAAGTACTCTACTATAGATAAGTATTACTAACATTCATTAACATTTAAATGTTCAAGCACAAAAACTAATTGGTTAAACACTTATGCTATTAATTATGTACTTAAAATAGTTATTCTAAGCATATTAACATTCTTAATTTGTTTAACACAGTTTTCAAACATATACACAAGTGGGTATATTATATGTTATATAAGACAGTATGCAAGATTTTTGTACCAAATATTCATTATACACCAACGTTTTCTACTAATTAAATTAGTGCTCACACTAAAATATTCATTATAGCTAATATACGGGGAATTTAAAGATGTCATTTGAGAATATGCATGGAAATGATACAATAAACATGCATGAAAAAGTGGAGATTTATTTTATTCTCTGATAATTAGTTATGATTTTTATTTCTCTTTCAAATCATTCAATACATGCAGAAGTAAATAAGTGCATTTAGGGTGTCTCAATATTTTATTAAAATACTACACACTACATGGAGTCCAAAAAATATTTTTGTGCATTTTTATTTCTAATAATTATTGGTCGGTGGATGTTTGAAATTTACATTTATTTATCTGGCTATATTTTAATTAAAAAGAACTTACTCTGGCCTTTGGGCCGGCTCCTACTGCGGCCCAACAGACCAGGCGGGGAGCAGGGCACCCCTGGGCCGAATCTGGCCCAGGTGCGCATCGGCCCAGTGGCCACCTTGGCCCGGCTGCATTGACCAAGCCAGGCCTACAACTAAAGGTGTCCAAATGGGCCATGCTCCGTGGGCCGGCCCAAATCATGGAAAAAAGCTGGCACGAGTCCGGCATGGCCCAAAATTATTTCGTGCCGGGGCGACCCGACACGAGGCTTCGTGTCATGCTTGGGCCGAGGCCTTGGCCCGACGGGCGGCACGGCACGGGCCGTTTATCATTTATAAAATACAAAAATAGTTTTTCTATTATTAAATGAAGTATCATAGCTCAGTGGTAAGGTGACTTCATTTAGAAACTAAGGTCCAAGGTACGAATCCCACACTTCACATCATATTTACTCAATTTTTTCTACCGGGCTGTCTTACTTTAACGGGCCAGCCCGGCACGTTTAGCCTGTTCCGTGCTGTGGGCCGACGGCCAGGCACGTGGGCTGGCACGGCGCAGCCCAAAATAAATTTTGTGCTGTGCCGGCCCGATATTACATGGGTCGTGCTTTGGTGGGCCCGTGCTAGGCCGTGCCGGGCGGCCCGTTTGGATACCATTACCTACAGCCATGGCACGCGCGCACGATGCTCGACACGGCTGTGACGTCCAGAGGTGATGTCAGTGGGGGATTTTTGCGGTGCAGAAGGGGACAGGGAGACCGGGTGGAGCAGAGACACGCGGGGAAGGACGGGCAGGTGGGCCAGGGATGCGGCGCGACGTGGCGCGGTGAGCAGCCCACGGCGATGGGCTCGGCGGCATTCCGGGCGCGCTACGGCGAGAACTCATGCCGAGTCGGCTCGAATCGATGTGTAACGAACCGAGGAGGTTACCGGTGCGAGCAATCGAGATGAGAAGCGACCGGAGGGGTGGAATCGTCGTCGAACTGGCCCGAGGTCCAGTGGCCGGCAGTGAAGAAGAACGCCGATTCATGGCGGTTGGCAGCGAAAGAGAGGGAGTCAACTTGCAGGGAGGGAGGGGAGCTGTAGGCGCCGCTGTGGGTGGGTTCGGCCGGGGCTGGGAGATGCCAAGGTGGTCAGGTGACGTGACAGCGAGGTCACTTGGGCGGAGGAGAAGACCAGGGCCTCGGGTATGGGTAGTCCTGTAAATTTAGGCCGTGCTTTTCGGGCCGGCTCGAAGCACGACCATTTTGACCTGACACGAGTATGGGCACGACCCGACATGAAATAAACCTCGGCGGCATGGCCCGTAGCACCGTGCCATGCTTGGGCCGTCACCCCGACCTGACGGGCCGCCTGAGCACGACCCATTTTGGCGATGGCCCGGTAGGCACGCGGCACGCAGGCGTGCCCGCTCCATCCCCGCCCCGCACGTAGGCTGCTCCGCTCCACATAAAAGGCACTCATGCCCTCAGAAACCCTAAGTCGCCCCGCCTCTCCTTATTTCCTCTGCCTCCCTCCGTGCCGCAGTTCTCTCTTGTTCTCGGCTCCCGGCCTCTCTCTCTCATATCTCACCGACGGCAACGGGCCGATAGGCGATGACCTCCTCTATTGCTCGGCCCTCGCGCTCGTGCCCTCCTGCCTCCTCTACTCCTTGCACTAGCCCTCCTCTGCTAGATTGCTACTCGCGCTCGCGCTATGGTGTGCCTCTCGCTGTAGCCGCTTCAAGCACCGTGTCGGTGTTGCTGACTCGCCGTGATGTCGACCCGTGGTACTAAGGAGGATATCCGGCAAGCCCGGGATCTCTTGTTTAGGCCGGGGTCGGGGGCGACGAGGTCGAAGTCGTGCTTGCGGGCCGTGCCTCGGGCCGCAACCAAGGCACGTGGGCTGGCATGGCACGACCCGTTTTTTCTATCGTGCCGTGTTGGCCCGCTTCCATTCATGTCGGGCCACGTCGGGCCCGTGCCATGCGGCCCAGATTTACAGGACTAGGTATGGGGCAGGCGATCACCCGGTCGCCGGCGTCCATGTGGCGCACGGGCACAAGGGCGAGGCCGGCTTTCTCGAAGTCAATGACAGGTGGGGTCGGGTTGGTTCAAAATCTCCTGGAAGCAGGACTTGTGAAGCATTTTGGAGCAGCGATTTAAAGCAATAAACGATTTGTTCGAAAGCAAATAATTTTAACATTTGTAGAGTGAGGAGAGGGGAAGATAATGGTGAAGACATGCAGAGAGTTTATGGTCAGATCTGTTAGCTATTCATTTTTGAAGAAGGATACTTGGTCAGCCAAACTTGGAAAATTTCAGAAGCTTGAATAAGATGATTTTATAGGCAGATTGGAACCATAATCTATTTAATAATAAAAAGAAATGAAGTTTCCACCAAGGTGTTTGAAAAAAAGAGAAATAGGCTAGAAATTCTCATAAAAAAGCAAAACGTCTGGCCTTCAATCTCCTCTAACTAATCTCCAAACTAAAATCCAATCGTCAATCCCCTTGTCATGTAAGCCTATCTGTCTCAACATCATCCTCACAATTGGATCCCTAAAACCTACGCCCTGGCTGCGCCCCTTCTACAATTGTTTGGCAGACGCTAGCCCACCATCGTATTAACTATCCAGTCGAGCAGGCGATCCTGCCAATAGCCCCCAAATCCTTGCCCAAACTGTAGCTTCCTGCAGGGCATGGTGTTGTATGCATGATACCTGTAATCTGAGGGCTACCAAAGCTTATGATCCATACGCGCAGCATGTATCCATGTCTTTTGGAGCCTAGCGTCGATCATCATCTCCGCCGGAATTGCTTGAGATCAGATCTAAGAGTCGCGAACGTTGATGACCCTTTGTGTAGGCGCCCCCCTGAAACTTGATACAGATGGTGATGTACAAGAGGACGGCGGCAACCGGCGACGATGTGTGCAGGCACTGCTATGAAAATTTCAGGGACTATGAGAACTTGCTATAGCATGATCCAAGAGTAGAATACGTGCAGCCTGCAAAGCTATGTTGATTGATCCTATAGCAAAGTCATGGTGGCAAATAACGAACCCATGCAGTGCGGGGATGCAAACATCTCGCTTGAAGTGCAACAGCTGATAACATGTTAGAGAACTACGGTGAAGCTGATGATTGGTTTAGCAGCTGCAGTAATCGACCCAATTTGTAAGGGGTACCGTTAGTACTGCATACTGCAATCTATTGTAGGATTATAGGAACTGCTGGGTAACACTACAGAAGAACTCTATATTGAGAAAGATTTGCCTCACGAATCCAATATTCGAGCATGTAACAGATGATCCAGATGCTTGTCCCTACATTTTGCAGTAATGTTTGCAGAGTGATCAAGGCGTCCAATAATAGGTAATAATCCTCTATCTCAAGTACTATCTGCTGTTTCTTGAATATAAACATTGCTGCAAGCAGAAGAATTAGTAAACTGATGTCAGTCATAATAAAAAGTGTCACCCTGCTATATGACGCTGCATACTATTATGACCTAAGTTCATCTGCATTAAAAATTGTATTTTAAATACTGTGTTGTATATGAGAAGGACTATGAACAAAAAGACAGCAAGAATATAAACAGATAAAAACTTATGATGAAGGACAAGACACAGCCCTAAAATAAAAAAATTAGATGTTAGAACTGTATCATATATCTTTGCAATTAATTGTCCACGAACAAAGAGTGAGAACATATAAGTTCACAATAGAAGTGACTATTTTGATTTACAACTCACAAAAGAAAGTACAAAAACACAGCTGCTACAAACTACTGGTCAAAGTTGTTGCTATGTATGACACTAATATGCAAAGTTGGACTCTATTTAGATGGATAGTTAAAAAATTTAGATTATTCTAAATCATGAGATTTTCATGTGTACTGCAGTTATGCTGGCATAACTGCAGTACACATGAAAATCTCATGATTTAGAATAATCTAAATTTTTAAGTAAACACCATCATTGTGTGATAGAGTAAGATCAGTAAATAAGATAGGATATAATATCCTATGTCATGCAGATGCAAAGTTTGCCAGTGTGTATCCTCCATCAAATAGTAGAATGATCATGTGAACATGTAGGTGCTCTTTTACTTCTCGGAGTATTTTATCTCTATTCTGTGTCTCGCTGATATATTTTATAAATAATGCTATTGAATTTGAGCTTATTCAAACACATAAGGAAAATTTTGTTGAGAAATAAATTATAGAATTAAACATCTACTCGCGCAAATTGCGCTGGTTATTATTCTAGTTTAGGGCATAAAAGTGGATCAAACATGGATGGGGTTTAGCACAACAGTAGATAACAATGTGAAAAACTATAAAATTGATGATGTCCTTTTGGAAACCAAGGTACCAGAAATTTAAGGAATTTACAAAAGGGCTAACTGTCCATGCAGACTTAAAAGAATTTTAGAAGTCTGGTTAAGCTACAAATGTTGGTACATCAAACTAGGGCATCAAATGAGGCCAAAATTTAAATTTGGTTTCACATTTATGAAGAACAAGATTTGAAGTAGCTAAAAGTTGATGATGTAGTTCTAGAAAATCAATTGTATAGGACTTATTTAATTTCAAAGTTGCATAACTGTCAAGGCTGAAATTTGTTCAAAAACTTGATATATTCAAAAAATTTCAAAAGTGATTTCTCCTGATGTTATTAAATCAAGCAAAAATTATATGTTGTTCATAAAGATTGGATCTCAATTATGGATATGATCTAGTTCAGTGAATCCTTATTAAACATTTAATTTGAAGTTTTAAAGTAACCTTGTTTCTGAGCTTTGGTTGAATTATTTGACTGACTTACCCATGAAATAAAATTACCAAAAATTCTCCAGACTTCTTATTTAATACATAGATCAATATTATGAAATTTAATTGGGTCACTTATATTAGAATATTTGAACTTCTAGTTAAATGCTCATTTGAGTCAATTTGAAATAAATTCAAACTTAAGTTTTAAAATTTTCTATTTCTCATATTTGCTTTCTTTCCTTGATGGCCTACGATTCTAATGTGACACCTGGGTTGTCACCGGTATAATATAAAGAACAAATCGGCATGGCTGCTGACGGTTGCACTGAATTAGCACAATAGAAGGAGTGGTGCAATTTAATTTTTTTGGGTGTTCTTGGTTCAAGCAAATGTGATCTCCTTTTGTGTACTTTGTGGACTCTAAGTCAGTGGCGGAACTGGATGAAAATTCTAGAGGGGGTCAGATAAAAAAAAAGAGAATTCCTTTCTTGACCCTAAAAAAGTCACCTCCTCCTTTCTTAGCCTCTTTTCAAATGAACTTCTCTATATGGACAAGAAGCTAATTTTGGTTCCTTTCTTGACCTTTCCGTTAATTTGGCTACTAACAGGGGTAAAATGACCATTTTACCCCTGGTAGAAAATAAAATATTAATGTTTTAGTATTTATTAATGAAAATCTCAAAGATATTTCTTTTATTTTATAGTTGTACAAAATATTTGTATTATATTTTTCAACATGAAAGAAAAATATAACATAGATATTTTGGGCAACGACGATGACCATGGGAGGGAGACCCGCCGCACACCATCGTCAACCACACGCCTCCATCGACCCTGCACCGCACCTCTGTCCGGGATCCTCAACGCCATCCCGCATTCCTCGAGCTGCCTACTGTCCAGAGCTTCACCGAGTGCCTCCATCGACCCTGCATTGTAATGGCGTCTCAGGTAATGATTTATTGCTAATCTCGTGACTCTAACCCTCCATTTGATTTAGGCATATTATCTTCCTGGATCTGTGACCTCTTGCATGCTTGCAATGTGCATCGTGTGTACTTTTACTTGAAATTGTTGGATTTGCTATCCTTGTAGTTAGATAATCAAACTTGCTTCTGCTTATGGACGACTTGAGGTCTGTGGTGTGATGATCTGTTATTTTGTTGGTGACTGCATCACTGGGAAAAGAAGTTAGTAGCCTACTAGGTTGTGCCAAGGTTCAATGGGATTATCACTAGTACAGACATGACATTTAGTGACGGGGTCTAAGTACAATAGAGATGCAAAATGAACCCGTCTCTATTTGTGTCACTAAATCTAGAGCTATAGAGACAGGGATTTAGATGTCACTAAATCCCCCCATACAGAGACGTCGCCTTACCCCGTCCCTAACTCTGTACAGGGACGGAGCATATCCTCGTTGCTAAACATTGTTCTGAGAAAATAAAAACAAGCGGGACCAGCCTGGCCTGGCCCAGTGGAGCCTGAGCTCGAGGGCTGCCACCACCGGATTCACCGCGCTTGAGATCTGCTGACACCATGAGGAGTGGGGAGGGGAGGAAACCGAGGCCGATGCTGTCGGCATCGGATCCGGCAAGCCCAAGGCCGCCGCCATCGGATTCGACACTCTTGAGATCTACCACCGCCATGAGAGGGTGGGGGAGGGGAGGAGGCCGAGGTCGATGCCATTGGTATCGGATCCGGTGAGCCCAAGCCCGCCGCCACCGGATCCGGTGCTCTCGAGATCTACCATCACCATAAGGGGGTGGGGAGGGGAGGAGGCCATCGGCACCGGATCCAATGACGAAGGGGGAGGGGAGGAGGGAGGCGACGATGGCGGAGAGGGGAGTGGAGGGGGAGCGACGGCGGCAGTTGGCACGAGAGAGGAGGAGGGGAGGGGAGCAGCGGGCAACACGAGATAGAAGGAGGAGGAGGGGAGTAGCGGTGGCGCGACAGCAGAGTTGAAGGAGGAGGCGGCGTTGTGATGATAGGGGAGAGGAGGGGAGGCATGGCGGCAGAGGAGAAGGGAGAAGAGAGACCCAGAGGGTGGCGACGGGAGCTGGAGTGGGGTAAGAGGTGAGTGGCCTAGGGTTTAGTGTTATATACCGGTAGTGGGGTGAAAGAAAAAAAATATAAAAATGGGTGTGTGTCGGTGGGGTTTGAACCGCGGTTGTTGGGAATCAAAGCAAATGTTTTACCAGTGTGTCGTTCCTTCAAACCATGTCTATCCCCGTCTCTATA
This sequence comes from Eleusine coracana subsp. coracana, assembly GCA_032690845.1. Taxonomy (NCBI): domain Eukaryota; kingdom Viridiplantae; phylum Streptophyta; class Magnoliopsida; order Poales; family Poaceae; genus Eleusine; species Eleusine coracana. Next base: position 60,341,596 of record CM064434.1, on the reverse strand, counting down.
TGGTTATGTAATAGACACGGGCAACCAAAACCCGTCACTGCCATAGAAACCCGTCGACGGGGACTCAAAACCCCATCACTGCTATAAAAAACCTAAATCTACAGCCTATAGCGACACATTTTTCAAAGTTGTCACTAATACTAAAATCCGTCTCTATTGCTTAAAGATATAGGGACGGTTTTTTTACACTCGTCACTAAATCTATTCCTATAGACGATTTTCTATACACCCATTGCTATTAGTACTCTTCAGTGAAATAGCAGTGATACGGTTTTACCTACGCGTCACTATACGTGATCTAGTGACCTGGTCATTTTAACCGTCTCTAAACTTGTGTCACTAAATCCTAATTCTGTGGTAGTGTATGTTAGTTAACTGATGTCCTGCACAGTGCTGTACTATAATGTTTGTTTCTGAACTTCAGCTTGCAATAACGCGTCAATTTATACAATTCTGAATTTGAGCTTGCAATAAGGCTTGAAGATACCGTGCTCAAAGAGGTTGATGGACTTGATGAGATACCGTGCTCGACCTATATGACATCCTCACTGTCGATGCATGCAAGTTTGAGTCCATGATGGCCTTGCCAGCAGAAATGTGGAAGAGATGGCTTCTCAAGCAGCTTAAGAAGTAATTGAATCAGTCTAGGTGAGTTTTTAGCATTGCCTGCAGCTTGTGGTAGTAAGTTTGTCACCTCTGTTTTCTGGATTGTTTGGTAGCAACCATTATGTTGTTTTTTTCATAACAATATGTAGGTATCCTTTATGTTGCTCTAGTAGGCTTTGTCTTGCTAAAGACTGTTTATTCATATGAACAGTTGGTGCATGTCCTAGTTAATTAGTTTGAAATCATTATCAGCTGGAAGTGAATAATGGTGGTTTACTCGACTTGTCCTTTGCAGCAACCTAGCTTGTACGTTTTGCCCATGAAAGAAATCCTTTTTCAGAAACATACATTTCGTGTTTTCTACCAGTTCTACCTTTCGATGTTGTGGTGTTGTAGGGACAGATATAATATGTAGTATTACAAACCAGATGTTCTTGGAATATTGATAAAATAATATGTAGAAACTAATGATATGTTTATCTTGAAAAAACAAACTACTACTGATGTTGATGCAACTCATTCCTCAGGCATGCATTGTTTATATGTGCATATTTTACTTTATTTGTTTCGATAGGGTGATGCCGATAGCTCTTTGGAAGAAGAGGAAGGCTCAGATCAAGCAACAAATGTTTTGTTTAGTTTCATCAGTTTACTTTATGATCTTGTCGTAGCCATGTTTTGGTTTCATGTTTATACTGTTAAAACTCATAGTTGTGACTTCGTTGATTGGTACCTTGATTTACAAGATTGTTTGTTATTAAATAGATATGCTACATTAATGTTCGTGTAATTTTGTCTCTTTTAATAAATTGATGAAATTATACACTATTACAGAAAGGATCATAAACAGTGCTCTATCAGTAGCGGTTGCTCGAGAACCGCTGCTAATAGATTATCAACAGCGGTTAAAAAAATACGGGCCCCGACCAATAATTGCAGCCCTATTTTTTTTATAACCATATGAGTAAGTCAACTAGGAACTATCGCTTCGATGATTCTGCCCTTTCTTTTTCTCTAGCAAAGCATAACCATTTCCCATGCGAGTAAACATTGTAAGCTAGTATTCTAATATACTACATAGGAATAACCAGCACCACCTTCAGCGGTGGGAAATCTTGGTTTGAGGTGCTATCAACGTCCAGACCTTATTGGCGCAGCTCAGGAAGATGTGGAATCAATGCAAATGCATATCTAAACCATCTGGTTGCTCATGTGGACTGTGATGAGCTACCGTAGGGTCCGATAATGGCCATCCACATGACATTAATGTCAAAATCATGCTTTCAAGCACAGTGCCATGAATAGCTATGCATTTCACAATAATGAAGCATGTGGGTATGGTCTTGCTGACTATCATCCTTCATTTGGTAATGATTTATAAGCTTCAAATGCAAAATAAATCCTCTATTCGTTCTGCACTTTGTCAAATCAATGAATCCACTTGCCTGAAAAAGCAATCTTGTGTCCAAGCAGTGTTGAAACAATTATATTGACAAAGATGACTTTAGTTAGCAATCATTATCTTCATGCATTGCGAGATGTACTGATATTGCTCCATACTTCGGCCTTAGCCAAGAACAGATAGAAACAACATATGCATTCCTTCTTTTATTTTGTTCTGAAGGGATAAGATATCGATTGTAAAATAAAGGGGCAATTACAAAACCGGATCTATTTTTTATCTAAATTCTAAAACTGGACCTCCTTTTTCAGACTTTACAACAATGGACTTGTTTTCTGAACTTGAAGCATCAAGTAGCCCCTGTTCTGTTACAACCTCTAAACGGTCTTAAATCTCGGGCAAAATGACATCAATGCCCAAAATTGCTGTTTTTTTTTCTCATACTAGCAAAGTTACCCCTGTTTTGGACATGCAGCTACCAAAATCTGAATTGAGAACCGACACCCATCAACGCAATGATTCGTAGGAGTATCTTGTGTTGCAAAAAGAAAAAAAGAAAATCAGAAGCTAGAAAAATCTAGATAGCCATGAATTGCTCTAGCAGATGCACATGCACTGCTAGCCAAGGATGAGCTTTTTGACGGTGGCACAGACACACAATGCATGACAGCCAAGGACTCTAGGCTGCAGCGCGTCTCCTCTGTAGTGTTCCCAGGCGGGTAACGCGCTTGGCCATGACCTGGCACAGGGTCGAGCCTTGTCGCTTACACACAACTGAACCCTAGAGCTCGCACCCGCGATAGGGCGTTGATCCCGCCGGTGCTATGTCCCCTTCACATCTTTGCTCGCCCCGCCTCCTTCCTGTGTTCGCGTGCCACCTCGCCCCTACCACATGGCGCTGCCCTGAGCCCACCCATGTCAGAGCCGCCGCCGCCTAGGGTTAGGTTTCAAGGTGAGGGGAGACTGGAGAGAGCGACAGGAACGGGAGCAATTTGACAAAGCTGAGAGCTAGCCAGGGGCATACAAGTATTTTCCCAGTTTTTCAAATATTTTCTGTTTATTTTTATTTCAGAAAAGGGCAGCTAACTAACGGATGGTAGAAAGAGGGGCTGACGGTAACTTCGGTTTCAAAAAAGAGATCCATTTTTGCAAAGTCTCAAAAAGAGGTCCATTTTTAAAATTAGACTTCAAAAAAGGTCCTGCTATGCAATTGTCCCTAAAATAAAAGGACATAGTCAAGGATGAGAAGAACTTGAATTTTATGGAACAATGATAGAAGTCGAACAGACAAAATTATATATCACCGTAAATAAGATACTTTATCTCAATCATATATATTATTAATAAATACATGCTCTGGCATCATCTTGACAAAAATGAACACATTGATCATATGTCCTTGGAGTTTGAATATATAGTTATCAAGTTCAGAGATTGAGATTGTTCACCAGTGAAATGGCCAATGTATCTAGCATATATTCTATTGTTGATGACCAAGCTCAATGACAATGCAACGGATGAAACAACTGCAAGAGTTTATCGTGGCCCTCGAGATTTACTCAATTGATGTTCTATAATTATTGGGACTACCGTGAAAAAACATTTATAAAGGTGTCTAAGGATAATGATAGTTAGCTTTGTAACAATCTAGAATCACACAAATACGCGGGCTACCCTACTACCTAGTAAATGGCCACCACCAATTAGGCACGGTCTGGCCTGAATGCTAAGGAAGGTCATGGCAACATCATTTTCTTATCATCTGTTTTGGGATCCAGGAGCAGAGTGACTACGCAAGTGTTACCATCCTAGCTACTCTTGCGTTGGTTCCATGTTGGCAGTTTCACATGAGAGAGAGAGAGAGAATCATTCATGGACAAGCTTTTTGTTCTTTTCTGAAATATTTGAGAAAACCAAAATAAATAATATGTTAGACTGTTAGACTCCACCTGATTTCTCAGCATTCCTAAATAAAACCTTCTAGTCGGTGATGCCTAACTGTTAATTGGGTTGTTGGTATACATTCAGATATTTGCTTCAGAAATATGATATACGCTTTTCTCTTTCTAGTTCTTATTCCAAATTTATTTATTTATGAATTGTAGTCGGACATGGATTATTTGGTTTCATCTAAACCATTAATTCATAAAATCCAATGCCCGTCGCTTGTATGTTATGCCCACCACGGAACTTCAGGTAAGTAATTTGAACTTGCCTAGTTTATTTTGTATAAATAAATCTCCAATGAAGGCATATAACAAGAACTCACATCATTAATTCTAATGGAGATTATGTAATTTGTGTTTTAATTTTTTTGTAGGATTAACAGAAAGGTTTCAGTCGATGGTTTCTTACTTTATATTTTATTTTTTTTAGAATTATCTGTATAATAATTATGAAAACTAGCCAAGTTGCCCGTGCACATGCACGGATTAGCATTATTGTCCATTAGAGAGAGTACTATAACATGTATTAAAATTGTTTCAAACACAAAAGTTTCATATTTCTCGGAGACAATACATATGTTAAAGTTCTAAGTATCAGGGAAAAAATATGGCTGTTTACCTTTTTAATAAAAAAAACTCCAATTGCATTTCTTTTTTTTATGAAGTAAATCATGCATCATATTTATTTCATAACTTTTAGTCAGTGACAATGCGGCATGAGAGACTATTCAAAGAATGATAATCTATAATAATTTTAACTTCATTGAGTTAATTTATTCTAGAAAGTCATTGAGCATACTTCCATCATGGTTTTACTAAGGATTGAAAAAAAAATATCGAGGCATAGGCTAGGTGCTCTATCGAGTCCAACAAAGATAATGCCATCTCTGTATTGCACGTACCAACTAAGCTATGTAGTTGTCAAATAGCTTCCACAATGATAAAGCTAACTAAGGAAACTGTTTTGTTCCCGTGGTTGTACAACCTCGACTGAATGATGCATTGTTAACTGTGATTATGTGATGAAAATATACTTTTAATATTACTCTTTAAATGTTAAAAGAAAGTTCACAACTCTTCATTAATTTTGTATTGAGTGTTTTATTATGGTATATAGCTCTCCTTACAACTTTTCCCTGCTGTCCAGGGCTTTATGAATGTCCACTACAAATTAATAAAACTTAGTTTGCACAAAAAGAGTGGGACCACAGGTACAAATAATTGGTATCACAACCGTTATAGTTTCTATCCCACATGCTAAAACTCAAAAGACCAGAAAAAGGCCATATCAAGATCTATACTGATTTATTTATTTTCTATTTGCATATTGAACATCCGAGTGGAGTGCTATGCCAGTTCCAGAAGTTACTGTCTTTTTATTAGTAAAAACTTTGCACTAACCAATGACAATCAAAAAATAAAGATAGGAGGTAGAAGACAGGTCCTGCCAAGATTCATAGTATAGCAAATACGAACTACAACATGAACTCTTTCTCCTACTACCCTTTCAACCAACATGAATGTATATAGTTTCTTTAGTAACACGATGGGATCTGCATGCTAAAAAAATACTGCAATGAAAAACTTGGTTTATCAAAAGGTGTCAATATCTATACCTGAATTGGAATCATGCAAGGTGTAATAGCAGCTTGTGGACCAACCCAACCTCGTTTTATTAGCAGGATCCCATTGCTGCAGGGTCCTGCTGTTTGAAATATATTCCATGGCTTCATTCATTGAGTACTTGAGTACGACCAATGTTCTGACTGCGACGCGGCAGCAAGTAGCTTAGAGCGATAGACTCCTCACCAGAAACCAAATGCCTGACCATGTCCTTCTCCTTGTCATCCTCACGACGGTGGCGCTGTCTGTGATTCAACCAGATCGCATCTTGAGGTGGGACGGTGGCCCGCGGTGGCTAGGAGAGTGTGAGTCAGATATGTTCTAATCTAGGGAGCCGGATGACCACAACATGTACACCACCAAGGATGCAGTCGAGGAACTCATGAATTTAGATGTGGCAGATCGAAGCCACCTTGCCAGTGATTAGACTCTACGGGAAACTCGGCTTGGTCTTCCTATTACCTGATTATGCCACCGCCACTGCTAAAGCTTAATCAAGAAATGATTTCCAAAACAATGCTGTAATACAGGATTTTGGTTCTGGGATGAATAGGTATATGTGATGGATAGGTTTACCTAAGAGGGATGGACCTGATTTATTTGTAGAATGGGCAGGCCAAAAGCTAAAATAACTTGAAGGTGAGGAATGAATAAAGCTTCAACAGGACGTGGATGCAGATATCGAGCCGAAGGTGTTTCATCTTGATCTGTGCCGATGGTGATCTAAACTCAACCTTATTACTGATCCTCATCTGCTTTGTATGTGAAGCGTATATTAGTATCCTGACCTGCACAATATAATACAAATCCAAAGATATGAACAGTACCATCTGCTCATGGCACCTTGTACAGCGATCATCATGAATCTGCACATCCAGATCAGCTGCGAAACTGTCACCTGCTGGTTTTATCCACACCCAAGAAGGGTACCCCTGCTGAAGTATTATGCAAGGAAGAAGAACAGAATCACGATGGAGACCATGTTGGTGCCGGTCACCAGACGGTTCATCATGCCTTGATGATCTTGTGAAGCCGGTGATCTGCGTCACCAGTATTGAAAGTGACGAACCTTGACTTTGCAACCATGGTCTGGAGCACATGATTGCGTTAGGTATTCAAGGGTAAAGAGATGAGGAACGGAGGTCGTAATTCCTGGCCGAAGTGTAGCTTGTTGGCGACATTGACGAAACAAATGAGGAACCGATCGAGGTTACTATCCAAGCAGATCTCTTGACTCATGAGGGATCTTCACCAAAGTAGAACAGCGCCATATAACACCTGAGTTGATGGGACAAGGTCAAGTCATGCAGATTTTGGATGCTAACCTTAGCAGGCGGCCAATTCATGCAGGCAATGCATGCGGCCAGGCATATTTTATGGCGGCGGCTTGATAATTTTCAGGAGATAGATCTGGGCGGAAGGTTGAAAGGGACAATACGTACATGATTGGTGAGGCCCCGTGAGGGGAAGGGAGAGAGATGTATGCACAGATCTAGTTAGGCAAGAGATCAATGGTCAGATTTTCATATGAGATTACATTGAGAGAGATGAAAGGCTGGATGTTTTGCTTTTTTATGAGAATTTCTAGCCTATTTCTCTCTTTTTCTAGACACCGTAGTAGAAAGGTCATCTCCTTTTATTAATAAATAGATAAATAGATTACCCAAATTTTCAGTCAGCTAAAATTTAGCATATCCCAATATAATTACAGGCATGGGCTGCCACTGGGGTGGGCTTAATTAATTTTTTTTCCTTTTTTACCCATCCAAGTAGTTAATCTCTCTTGATCAATGTTTTAGGGGGGAAAGCAGCTGCGAGTAGGTCCTTTTTAATGGATGTACTTTCTTTTGGGAATTTTTAATAGATGCACTTACTAATGCTAATTAACATAATCTGATTAAAATTTATCGCTGTATAGTATTTGCTGATTGATGTCACACATTAATCTTTTTATTTAGAAATACACCGCCGTTCGTTGTATTGTATTTCTACACGAGTCAGAGGGAGCGAACATAGATCTGTGGATGATGAGACAATGTATGCGGTTCGTAGTAGATGCGCAATATGTTGGCGCTAAACAATTTAGGCGGCTCATATCTCCGCCATTTTTCTTTTTTTTGAGCAACCGCCACTTTAATTAAGACAACGATTGATTACTACATGGGAGGGGGAAAAAAGGAAAAGAAAGTAAATCAAAGCCCAGCCCAGTTGATAGGCACAAAACTGAGGCAGCCCTTGCGATGCAAATCGGAAGGCACAAAACTGAACACTATTGACTGCCTACAGCTGAAGAAGCTGAAAGGGTACACACCAACACGTACCTGCATGCAGGTTCACACTGAATTTATTCTAGAGTTAAGTGTGCTTGAATTGGTTATATCTTCATCAGCCGTCGGCTGTCCCTCCTGCTGCTGCTAATACTCGTCTTCGACGGCGAATATGTCATCTTTTTATAGCTGGAAATTTGGATTGAGAAATTAAAATTGTAGCTACATGCTGTTGCTGATGATAAATTTCAGCAATAAAGAGGATTGGCACCACGAGAAGAACAAAGAGAAACATTAATTGGCTAGAAACCAAGAGTCAATCATTGTACCTTGTGATGCTGGACAATTCAGATCATTTCGGCTTCACCCTATTTGTGCACTTTAAGTGTGGGATGGTTGGGGTGGACCTCGGTGGTTTTCGTGAGCGCAGCCTCAGCTTCAGCCACCTCTACGTCATCCGCAGACACGTTGATTTCCACCTCAACTTTCCGAAGCGATGGGAGATACTCCAACCCAATATTACTAAAGTAGCCTTTTACATCTTTTAAGGCTCGCACATCAATCCGACTGAAAAGCTTCTCAAGACTAGGCATCACAGCATATGGCGCTACATTGCTGTCTTTTTTGCTGGAGCCAAAGGGCATAGCATTGGTTCCATTCCATATATGAAATGAAACGGTCGAGTCTTCCTCCTTGAGCTGAAACTGGATCATTGAAACAGGCAGGTAGAAGAACCTTAACTTTCGGAAGTAACTATGGGCACTAAAATTACTTATTGTTACCGTGGAATCCGTAGCCAAATAGAGATGACAGAGCTCAGGCAACCTTCCTAGGAACTCTAGACCCTTCTCATCTGTATCCACTTCCAGGTGCAACGAGATAAGGTTGGGAAGACACGCGGCACTGATGCATGACGGCATACATGGAAACATGAAGGACCTTAGAGTCAGTACTTGGAGATGTTGCGAGAGGACAAAGCCTGCTTGTCCCCATATGGCATTGTAAAATCTTTCAAAGGAGGAGCACCAAAGGTCCAATTTCTGAAGCTTGTGCAGCTTGCTCAGTGACAACGCTAAATCAATTTGCATGCTCGTATCCATTTTATACAGTCGGCTCCGGAACACTCTCAGTTCTTTCAGGCTACCCAACTCCTTCAAAAATCCCCTAGCGTGGTCTTCCTCGTCTTTGTTAGTAAAATATATTGAAACCTCCAGCTCCTCTAGGGATGTTAGCTTTCCGATCCAATTTGGTGCCAACGTCCCCAAATAATCGCAGTTTAGGCACACCAACTGAGTTAGCTGGCTGATGCTGGGTGTCAACTTTCTTATTTCTGTGTCACACAAGATCAGTGTCTGCAGATGCTTTAGAGCTCCTATTTCATTTGGAAGATCGTCAATTGATGTAGAGTCTAGCCTGAGATACCTCAAGTGAACTAAATTATCTAGATGAACAAGATAAGAAGGTTTCAGATCTTCGCAATCACACATGTCCAGGACACGTAAAACTTTGAAGCTTGAAAGTGGGACCTGATTACCAAAAGAACAGCTAATGGTAATGAACGATCTCACTTGTGTCATTTTCATCATTTTACCTTGATGAGCAGTATGCACCATGGCATTAGCATGGAGAGCTAATCTGCGTGCACCACCGCTTGGTGGAGGTGACACTGAGCTTTCATCACCGTTATCTAATATGGTCACAAAGTTTTCCTGGGTTGATATAGAACGGATGAGATCAAGTACCATATCATGAACATGGCAAGATCGCACCAAGCCATCATATTCGGACTCAACACCTTGGACCATGCTTCGATTAATAAGATCATTGAAGCATTGCTCCCCAAGCTTAAATAAGCAGATTCCTGGTTTCCCTTGGATCAAACCTTCAGCTATCCACCTCCATATCAAAAATGTTTTGCTTATTGTGTGGTCTTCTGGAAATACACTTAGATACAATAAGCATGTTCGGAGATAAGAAGGCATGTCGTAGTAGCTATAGGACAATATTTTCTTAGTATTTTCCACTTGTTCGTTGACTTCATGGCCAAAACCAATGGATGTAATCACATCACACCATATCTCCTTTGGCTTTCCCACCAGAAGACTCGCCATTGTGATTATAGCTAATGGTATACCAGCACATTTTTTAAGAATTTTATTGGTTGTTTCATCCAACTGATACTCAATGCTTCTCATCTCGTCGCCATATATCCTTGCATAGAATAGCTTTCTGGAGTTATCATCTGAAAGTGGTTGAATCTTGTAAACTTCACCACCCATTGCGTGAGCAACTTGAGAGTTCCGAGTAGTAATGATTATTCTACTGTCACAATTATTCTCAAGCAGGGCCAATTCAATTGCTTCATTCCAACATTTGTTCTCCCAGATGTCATCAATGACAATTAAATACCTATGTCATAAAAGTGAAGAATCCAGACGTCAGTAAAATGATATGAAGATTCTATTAAAAAAACAGGATAAGGTGCATCTTTGTTAGAATATTTCTGAGCAACTATCGTGCAAGTGAAAATTGCTTTAATACCAAGTATCAAGTTTTCCCAAGCTCAGCTTCTCAAAAAGAAAAAACTTAACCATGCTTGTAGTCTGACTAGTGTCGCTGCAATAACATTTTTGCCGTAAATATTAGTGTTTTTCTTGTGACTGAAGACAAAAACTAAATTAGAAAATACATTTGAATTTGAAACTAAATTTAGATATACACACATATATATTCATAGACGGATCTACATGGTACGCCATGTATACAATGCCAATGCCATAAGCTTTTAAATTCCTAGACCCACCAGTACACACATCCACATTAATTTACTAAACTATACCCCTCGTTTTTTGGCATTGTGAAAAAATGATCTTATTGATTCTTTGGTTCTCTGCCATGGACCTGCATTGAGGCGTTCCTATTCGGTACACACATCCACATCTTGCTAGCTCCTTCTCCCTTTCACTCCTCTATCTCGGTCACCATGAGTCAAGATGCCATGCCCGAAGCCCTTATGCAAACTATCTTTATTTCTATTTATTGTATATAGATAATAGTCCATTAGTTGTACCTTATTTTTGTTTGTATGTTATCTATTTTCTTTTTAAAGTTTTTTCCACTAAAGATCATTAACTCCTATTTGTCTCAACTCTCATACAACCATATCATCTCCACAATTTCCAGGATTGGGTCCCATTTGTCCACCCGTTCTTTTTTTGCAATTGATCCATCCTTTCTCTGTTCTGATGATGACACTACTATAATAATCACTTTCAGTAATCCTAAAGTGTTGGGCCCTGCACCAAACCCTAACCCTAGGCCATGGTGGGCAGCTCCCACCTGCTCGAAGCCGTACAAGAGGTCACCGAGTGCCTACGCCACGATGTGGACAACATCCATGGCCACTGTTGTCACGCCGGCCACCGCCCCGTGATGTTGGCAGTGGCCTTGGTGACCACGGCCATTGCGACCGTCGTGACAGCCACCATCCCCTCCCTTAGATCCACCACAAAGGGGATGGCGGGGAGGAGGCAGAGGCAGCAATGATGATGCCAACGCCTCTGCGGCCGTCTTCGTCATGGCGACCGCCACGGCGCGTGGACAGTCGGCACCCGCCAAGGGGTAGAGGTCCAGCCTTCTGCTTCTTCACACGGGCCGCCTCCGTCGGTGGCATGCGTTGGCCACGACCTGGCTTTAGCGGCGGTGGGGTTGCACCCAGATGTGACACAACCTTCCAACGATGCTGACGAGACGATAGGGAACAACCATGGGAGCAGATCTAGCGGGTGAAAGGAAGAGGCGCCGGCAGTGAAAGGAGGGAGTGGAAGTAGTGGAGGAAGGAGGGTGCAGAAGGGGAGCGGATAAGGTTGCGCTACCCACACACCTCTCCTTATATAGACGGTGGTGGAACTAGTGGTGGGTAATATTTTCGGTCTGCCACTAACCTGTCACGCCTCACTTAGTGATAGGGGAATACGTGCCCGCCAGTACGATAATACACAAGTTCAGCCCCCCCCCCCCCTCCTCCCCCATTCTAAACTTTGCAGTGGGCTTCAGAACGCTCGCCACTAATGCCAATCGGCTTTTTGTTGTAGAAAATTGTTTTTGTAGTAGTGTGAAGAGGCGTGGAAATCACTAGTGGAGGGGTTCTCAAGAGTGGAGATCAATGTTGATGGGGTATTTGATGGCACAACTTTCCAAGGTGTTTTCCTAACTTAGCTTATTGTACTTACTATACCATCCAGAGGGAGACTATATACTGTCTTAAGTGTTTATATATACATTTATATACATCTATAGTAACTTACCATGGCTGGTAGTTGCGGACGGGGAGCTGAGCATCCCCTTCCTACTTTTTAAAAACACTACACTTACCCCAAATGAAAATGTATTTTTTAGAAATGTTGAAGAAAATCAAAATGGAACTACATACTTGTATATATGTTCTACTAAATCACTAGAAAATAAAATTGATGCATCTATTATATATATATTTGAGCAACATAAGGACCCACCACATTCACTCTCAAGGCAAAGAAATTCTCATGTTAATCAAAGAAAATAAGAAAAAAAATTACCCACCACTGCCATTATGAAAAAACTGGACAAAATACCCCTACTCCTGTTAATTAGTTATACACCATTGCCATTAAAAACACAAGAATAAAATAATCCTTATATGGTTCTAAAATTATCCACCAGTGACATTAAGAAAAAATAACCCAAATACCCCTATTTCCACTGCCATTACGTATTCAAATACAAAATACCTTTTTTATTAGCACATGGGTACAGGGCCGTACCTGAGAATTTGAGGCCCTAGTGCAGAATTCAAAATAGGGCCCTATTTATTTTAGAAATAGCAATAGAAAATACTAACACATCTCTAGATTACACTACACAATGCTTTACTACAGCACACAAGTACATTTCAATGCACTGGGTGGGTGCCCACAAAAATAAAGTGGAGGACCTAAAAGCATAACTCTTGTTGTTCTTATTTCTTATTTGCAACTTTACATGCATGGATCCTGAAAATAGTCGAGAATATTATCACATGCATGCATGCATGCGGAATGTTTATTACACGGTAATAGTATCGTCTTAAATTGCACGATTGCATGCATCCAAAGAGAAAGCGCGGAAGAGGTGGAAGTCAACTCCTTTGGAAGAAAGGAGAGGAATAATCAATATCGGCAAGACTATCATCTCACAAAAACTATTACATGCATGCGTATACTTTAGGTATTTTGGGGCCCCTAATTTTCAGAGGCCCTGTCCGGTCGCCCACATTGAACCTGCTACTCGACGGCCCTGCATGGGTATGTATCCGTGAACTCCTTTCAGTTTTTTTTCTTACGTTAGCTCTCTCTCTCTCTCTCTCTCTCTCTAGATTAAATCTCTTCTTCCATATACACACTGTTTTTTGTTACGTTTTCTCTTGGTACGACGGAATTTTAATGCATGTGCCTGCAGTGTAGTAGATTTAGAGTTAGAAGGAAACTCATCGGTTCGGCTCTGTTAGTCTATAGAATTGATGGTCAGATCTTTCTCTTATAAATCTGGAGGCTTCAAAAGGATCTTTGCACTTTATCTCTTTACAAATACTAACCACCATTGCATAAAAGAAAAAAACTAACCCAAAATTATCTCTCTCCCTTGACAATAGGACATAAAAGAATTAGGGATTGAAAAAGTGTATGTCAGAGGGACGTCAGAAGATTGGAACTCATTAGACAAAATAGGTACGTGAGATATATCATATACTTGGATGAGTGCATTACCAAAAATATAATTTCTAAGAGTCCGATCAGGATGTGATTATTGTGAACTTATGGCCAGTTCATAGATGTGATGCAGCCACGATATAGAGCGGCAACCAAACTCTGAAGGCCATTAAGAAGAATTCATGGAACAGTTTTTATTAGGATGAATAGATTATATTTTGTAATTATGAGGCAACAAAGACTTGGCACTGCCCTTGACATCATATTGATTGTTGGCTCCCGAGGAAAAACATTTGCTACGTTCTAAACATATTATCATTGAGGCATGGCATGGTGCTCCAGTGTTTGCTCATCGATGATGTTCACATTGGCAGCAAAAACTGGAAGGACATCATCGATCGTCAATGCTGTGCTAGGTGATGGCTATTGAGAGATGATAGGTTTGCTTTATTTGTATCATGACCAATTGTATTTGTGTATAATTGAATATTAAGAAATTTATTTACTTTAAAATTTACAATTAATGGACAATATAATTATTATAGGTTCTTAGGTCTAAAGAAAGTTTGTTAAAAAAAACCAGGGCCAACCTAAAGCCGATAATAATGAACATAGAACCTAAAAGCTAAAACCCAGCACGACACTATATGTTTGAAAATGAAGGTTTCTGGTACAATGTATTTCTTTTGGATCCAATCTACCAGCCAGGGACTAAAGGTTCTCAGACGTTATATGTTAATCCAGTTAGTCATATATCTATCTTCTTTAAAAGATTACCACTTTCAGACATACTGAAAATATGGATGTCCCAGATTTAAAAATAAAACAAAAATATGGTTTTCCCTCTGGACAACCATGTCAGCATGGCGGTCATCCCTGCAAATATTGTATATGTAATGACAAACTATAACTCTGTATAGCCCATTAAAGGATTCCCCACCTATTTTCCGCAATGTGATGTTTTCTTGGCATGTTATCATATTTTTTGAAACTTAAAAAATACAGCTGGTAATTTATAATACTCTAATCTTATAAAAGAATAATTTATTCTCAATTAATACTATAAAAATTGTTGGAATCTATCAAAATAAAGCAACTCTAGCGCGCAAATGCATGGGCTGCCATCCTAGTTTGTATTGTGAAGTGTCACCCCTTAGTGTAAAGTGCAGTGAGTGGTTGATGCCTACCTCTTGTTCACGAGGAATTCTCGGAGGTTGTCAATGAGCTGTCTTTTGTCCCTCTTCTTGGTATGAATATCCTCATACTTGGTCTTGTCAAGTTCATAGAGAATATCCTCGAGTACTTTTGTCAGGATGGGATTCCGACCAACAGGTACAAAAGCCCCACATTCAAAGTGGGGTCTAAGCTTGTCGAACACTGCTTTGGCAAGAGTGGTCTTACCAAGGCCCCCAATCCCAAAAATTGAGACCGTCTTCTTCCGGCGGGTCATATCACCCCCCTGGCCGGCTGATAGCTTGGATATGAGGTCCTTGCTTGACTCGTTGATGCCGACCAAGTTTGCAACTTCATTGTACATGGCTTTAAGGCGAGGATCAGAGGTGGACGTCGTTGCTGAAGAGTTCACCAAAAGGTCGTTAATTTTGTACCTGGCACGTCGGTCGGCCACCTCCTGGAGTCGCTTCATCATACTTTGGATGGAAGTACCAACGCTGTGGCGTGCCTTCCCCTTACTGAAACTGAACACGTTGGCCATCTTGTTCATGGCGTGCTTCAGCCTGCTCCGGCCGGCGGGCTCACAATCGTCACAGCCCTCGATGCGCACGAGGTAAGTGTCAAGGATGTCTTCCATGTCGTAGGATGCCTCCCTGATTTCGCTTGCCCACTCCTTCACTGGCTCGTCGAGCTGGTCCCATGGCACCTCTGATACCTTGTGGAGGAAGGCATGGATATGCTTCAGTTCTTCTGAGAGAGACTCCATGTTCTTCTTCAGGCCTGTCTGCAGCTTGTATTCACGCTCCAGCACCTGAAGCAGCTTCGGAAGGAGGCTGCCCACGGCTCTCGCTACCAGATCCATGTTTGAGGCCCTTAGCTTGGTTGTTTTTGGTTCAGATTTGAGCCATAGGAGTGCGGTTAACTAGAAATATGTAGAAGAATATATAGACCATACCAAGGGTAAAAAGTAGTAGTGTCGATATGCACTCACGCACACGATGACGACACAAGCCACCTGCCGTCACTTTTATTAAAAATATGGTGCCTATCCATTATATATGCATGCCACCTACCGTCCTACCGTCACTATGTGCGTTCATTGTATCGAGCAGTGCGAAGTTCACCCACCTCATTGTACCAGTCAATTTTCTCCCATGATACACGAGGCTTAAGAGCACCAGCGGCTTTGCTCCGAACCGAACCAGGACAATGTTGACGACCAAAATTGTCCAGGTAAGAAATTTAGCGAAACCAGTCTGACCGAATTCTCAAACGAGTCAACGAGTTTTGAAAATTTTAATACCTGCTCAATAAGACTTAGCAGATACATAGATCTCATCAAGATAATCAAGATGGATGAATGAAATTGACCAAATTGGACTTCTTGTCACGAAATTGTAACACATGGCAAAACCCCAAAGTTCACGAAACCGGTATGACCCGTTTTTGATAGAGTCCAAGTAGGAAATTATGTTTGGCTCATAACTTTTGGGATTTCTTGATTCCTTATGGAGGAAGTCCACCTATCCTGTAAATATACTAGAAAAGTATCCGTGCGTTGCTACGGATTTAAAAAAAATACTCTTTATGATTTATAAATGTAAATTATTTACATAATATAATTGTTGATATTTTTTATATGAAAGATCATATTTATATTATTGTTGGTGCTTCTTAGTGTACCATTTTATATGTCATAAGTAACAATTTTTCTACTATTTTTTATCGTATTATTATTATTATAAATATTTTTTTATCTCTAATATTATCGATTTTCACATGTAGTGTCGTTTAAGTGTTATGTTAAAAAATTAAGTGAAATGACATTAAAAAAATGCTCAAGTATGAGAAGTACCGATATAAAGTCCAATTCATCATGCAAAAAGGAATTCTCACAAGATCATGATATCTACAAGACACCACTGAATCTCTATGAAGTCTAGCATGCAAGACCAAGGTCGTGAGCTAATGGCTAAAAATTTCTACAAGCTTTATCCGATAGGAAAAATTAATTTACGTAAAATAAAAAATAACACTGTATTGTGATGCGATTTTTGACTTGAAAACATGCTTTAATGAGAAAAGTTAAAATATGAAAGTTATAGATCTCGTCAAGGCCTTTTTGAAATATATGTGAATCATATTATTTGAAGTTCGGAGGTAGGAGATATGGGCCCTGCACAGAGACCTGCACAGAAGAGTGTGAATCTGAATAAATATTTTTACATCATAAATTTGGAAACCAAAACGGTAGAATCTTAACTTCCATTGAATATCAAAGTTGTAGAACTTTTCGAGGGCTACGAGATAGAGTCCGAGTTTGCCTCATTGGAACACCAGACGAGGGATTTATAATTTTTTAAATTCAGTGCTTGATGGAAGGTACGAAACCGATTTGGATTCAATCTCTAACTTTGTGTACGTACAGCAGATTTGAATATATTCACTTAAATTAATAGGTTATAAAGATTAGTAAAGTGTTCATGCATTGCTATGAGTTTTTAAAAAAGTAAATTCAACTATAGGCACATAGTATCTCCGTTTATTTGCTGGCGTTGGAGAAGTGGGTTTCTGGCTCAATAGTTTCCTTCTATTCATATTCTATCGGATACTTTGGCTGCTACTCGATCGGATAGTTGAATTCCACGTTGTTCGGCTCTATTTAAGATATATTCGCAGGACTTTTGGTGCACTCGGCGTTTGCCGACGTGATCAGTGCATGTTGTTTGTGAGTTGGTGCAGCCCATGCCATTTTTTTGAATAAAAAAATTTGATGCAGCCGAGTCATTGCTTTATATTGTATGTGGTCGCGTGCCCGCATGCTTCGCTGAGGCGGTGGTAGAGACGGCTCACCAGATTATTTTGTTGGTGGCTCTTTGTGGCGGCGTGCTTACATCGGAGGCAGAGGTAGCCACGGCTTGCCGGATTTCGTTGGTCCCTCTTGTGGCGACGTGCTTGCAGATGAGATGGGCTCCCTGAATTCCGTCGGTCACTCTTATTGCGGCGTGTTTGCAGCTGAGGCGGGGGTAGCCACGGCTCATTGGATTTCGTCGGTTGCTATTGTGGCCAGCCGGCGTGCAAAGCCTGATGTTCTTGCCGAGCCTGTACGTGCTGCGGGCAGTACTGTAACATCCCGCCTCTTTAAGGTTGGGTCCGCTTATAATTGATAGCTCTTTAGAACCTTAAGACTTTCCTTACAGATCAACACATATCTTTTCTGCACACTTTATTTTCACTCATGCGCATCTAGGATAAAAGTTTCGATCGATTACGTCCATTCCTAAATTGCTTCAGGTAAGCACGCTTAATCTCAGAGTTTTTTTGAAGATGAGCTTCTAGAAAAAAGTTATAACTTATTGATATAAGTCTTAAGTCAGGATGTCATAAGTACAATCATTGGTGCCCACCGGCTCTGGCTCCGTTTGTAGGCTAAATTATTTGGTTACTATGAGTTGTTGACTTATTCACACCAAATAACAAAGCCACGCAATAGCAGCCATCATTACGATCACAATTAACAACATTGTTGCCCGTTTTTTTGTTTATTTATTTTAGTTGTTGTTCAGAGGTCTATTAAATAACTCCTGGTAATAGGTTCATTTCTACTAGATTTCCTGGTTTGGTTGGAATGATACGACTGTTTTAAATCCAATAGTGGACTCCCACCCATGTCTATACATTCTGAACTCCTATGTCCGAATTAAATTGTGGAACTCCCATGCCTATCCATTCTGAACCAAGCCTGCTATATCCATTCTAAATAAGCCGATTTAACAGCTGATGCCCGCTGCCAGATGGACCATCTTACTGCCTACTGGCCTAGCTATATAGCATCGATTTTACTCATGCCCATAGATGGTATTGAGAAGGGTTAAAGAATATATGTGCCATGTGGGATCCATTTGTAGCCTATTCGGCCACTCTCTCTTTCTCTCTCTCTCTGATTATTATTGTTCATACCATTCAATGGCACCTGGTGAGTGAAAATGTACGGTACCTTATGATGGCTTATCGTGATTCCTATTACTTTA
Organism: Eleusine coracana subsp. coracana; assembly: GCA_032690845.1. Lineage (NCBI taxonomy): Eukaryota > Viridiplantae > Streptophyta > Magnoliopsida > Poales > Poaceae > Eleusine > Eleusine coracana. The sequence continues at coordinate 60,322,822 of CM064434.1, read as the reverse complement.
TTTTTGGTTCACCAGGTCCGTTTGATCCATGTCCACCTCACTGTTGGACCTGCTAGCTGAGAAGTCTTCTCTGTCCAACTACATGCTAGATAGCTCGCCTAAATTTATTGTATGTTTTATTTTTTCAAATAGGTCAATAATCTATCCTCGCTCGTCTTCGGTGCTTAAGCCAAATAAGCAAGTTGGTTGTAGTGTGAAGGATGAATGTGGTACGTATTACCTATCTCATGAGCCCACTCCTATCCTTTATCTATCTTGACATCTTGTATGTTTGTTGGCTACTTGGTTTTCAAGAAAAATAATTGTTGGCTTCATGGCTTAAATAGCTATATTGGCGGGTGCTGACCCCACCGCTCCAAGTCTTGGCTCACTGGCCCCCATATGACCATAAATCTCATGAAAAGCACACAACTCATATATAGCTTCTATACATGCATACGACTCCTAATTTTCTTAATACCAAATACATTTACGATCCTAGATGCATATGGCAGCTCCTTCAAGATAATTCTAGTGCCACTCACCAATCCCGAATTCCCAGCCATCACCATCCTTGGCTTGTTTGCTCTGCCACTTAGAATGCTCCAACCTTCCTCCTCCATGCACCAGCCTTACGCATATTTTGGACTGGTGCACTTTGTATAGGTTAGTTGCATCGCCTAAGCTAGTCACCCATGACCATCATCCTACTCATCAAGATCGCTAGTATGCCATTCGTCTTCCTTCTCATGACAGGGCATTCAACTCTGATGTGCTCCATGTGAGAGAGGCTACGGCGCCTTACAATGTTGTTTGATCACCATCTTGTGCATGTACCAGCGCCTAGGGTGTTACAAAAACCTCATGATCCTTCATTGGTATGCTGCCAATATCGTTGAGCTCTCAGTGGCGTCTACTGAAGCAAATTTGTCACCGGCGCTGTCTACAGCGCAAGCGTCCATACGTGACGTTTCATCATGCTGCTGCTCTATGAAATGCACTTGGTATAGTATCCATATATTACATGCTCATTTTGTTCGTCCGGCACCCTATGCATGGACACATGGCCTACACATATCGTAAGTCACTGCGGGAAAATCAATCTTTGTCGTGTGTCCCCATTTTTGCTGTGTGTTTTATTTTGGCCACACGGTAAAGATGGTGTTTGCCGTGTGTTAAATTAAAACACACGGACACATGGCAAAGATGATGTTTGCCGTGTATTTTATTTGACACACGACAAAATATAAATTCAAATTAAATTTAAAACCGTAAATTAATTCAAATTAAAAAATTTTAAACTACAAAGTTGTATAACTTTTGAAAACTTACAACTTTTATTTTGACCATTTATTTATTACTCAATTTAATCAAAAACATTGTTCATAAAATATAATAGTCTCATATAATTCTATGAAATATTCAATGAGACATATAAGATTCAAAAACAATGTTACTACCACTTTATCAAATGAACAAATCACCAAAATAAAAGTTGTAGATCTTAATAAGTTATACAACTTTGTAGTTCAACACTTTTTAATTTGAAATAATTTAGTTAATAAAAAATATGTTAGAAAAAATATAAATAGGTCTTTGTTGTGTGTCATATATAAGCACACGGTAAACATGGTCTTTGTCGTATGCCCGATATAAAGCACATGGCAAAGACCGTCTTTACCGTGTGTCCAATATATGTAAAGAGGTTAAATATAAAAAGAGTGAACATGGGATGTAGTCACAACTGAGTGTATGGTGCTTTGGTAGGGGAGGCTATGCACGAAGTGAGGTTGTGAGTTCGAATCTTAGCGGACGCACTTTACATGTAGCGTGCGAAAAAATGTCGCGACTTACGACGGGGATGGGCGGGCGAGGTTCTTGGGCGCTCAAAAAAGTTTTGCTATTTCTTTGAGGTTTTTTTCTGGATTTATATTTTTGTCGAGAGCCCTCTTTTTACCGAGTGTATTTTAACACACGGCAAAGCCTTTGTCGTGTGCCCGATAGAAGGCACACGACAAAGTCGGCTTTGCTGACAAATATTTTGTCATGCACGCTTTGCCATGTGTCACCCACGACAAAGATTTTACCGTGGGTTTTTTGAACTTTGTCGTGTGCCCGCATTGGGCACACAGCAAACCATAGATTTCCCGTAGTGAGTAGAAGGATGAATTATTCTTCACTCACATCTCATCGTAGCTTTGCTCGTTTGTTGCTGGTCATTGTGGTTCATTTGTTGCGTCATTGAGGGTGTGTTTGGTTGGGCTTTTTGTTTGGTTTTTCAGAAAAATTAAAAAGACAATCAAAGGGGTTGGCTGTCAGAAAAAGCTAAAGCCAAAAGCAGCTTTTTGCTAGTTCATTTCTAAAAGTAGGTTAGGAGGTGTTTTTTGTGGCTTTGGCTTTCACAAGTTTAAAGAAATCACTCTTATACATATATACATACATATAGAAATATATATGCATGTATAATATATATTCACACACACACACACACATATATATATATATATTATATATATATATACATTATATTATATAATTTATATATAATATTCACATAGATATATGAATATTATATATATAATATATATATATATATATATATATGTATAAATATATTATATATGTATTATTTACAATATATATATATTATATATAAATATTGTAAATAATACATATATAAAATTAAAATAATGTATTATATATAAATATTATAAAAATAATACATATATGTAAACATATAATATTATATATATGAGGCATTTTTCCTACTCACATGAGTAGCTACTCCCACATGTATATCTCACAATATAGAGAGTATCATTACATACTTGACGTTTCTAAATGTAGTATGTAGTCATACTAGAGGGTATATGGACATACTCACTTTTTTTTATTGTGATACATGAATTATAAAGACATATTTACTTTTATATAATAGTAAATGCGATATATGATCATATGTTTATAACTTAAAGACCCTTTAAAAAAATTATGGTTATCACTCTTAAAAATCATGTTTTAAGTATGTATATATACTCAAAATAATAAATGGGTATGAACACATACCCAAGATGGTTTTTTGAACATGGGAGTAACTACACTATATATATATATATATATATATATATATATATATATATATATGTTTTCAATTGTTTTTTAATTAATTTTTTTTGAATTTGTAAAAACATTTTAAATGTTTAAATAACTTTTAAAAAAATTTAAATTTTTAAGATGGAGCTTTTAAATTGCATGTAAATTTGAATTAATAAAATATTATTTTATAGTTATCAACTCACAGTCATTTTTTCACAGTCGGTTTCACCAAACGGCTTTCAGCTTTTTCACAGCTCATATCTCACAGCAGCTTTTTCCACAGCCCAAAGTCACCGCAGCTTTTTTCACAGCCACAGCCAAACCAAACACACCCTGAGTTGTGTAGTATGCTCCCCTGTTCTTTTCCAGATTTAGATGAATAATACATCAAGTTACATGTCACCATGCGACTGCCCAGGAACCCATTGAATGATAATACAATGTAGTATATTAATACATGATAATCATCTATTCTTGTACACCATACGTTTTTCCAGTCCTACTGTTAGGAAAAGATATTGTTATATTTTTTTCTCTTCTCTATTTGGACGGTAAATAGCCTGAACAGTAAGAATTTGATAAGGTTTAGTGTTTCAAACATTATTTTATTCATGCAGGATTTTCTTTGCCCCCTAAATTTCAATATTTTCAACTGTTGTAGTTGGATTCACCTAGGATTCTATGTTTGATACACCACCATCTTTAACTTACGTGTACTTAGTTTTTTTTTATTCAGAAATTATTGTTTCTAAGCTACGTACATAAATGTGGCCTAATATGGAGTCTTAATCAAGATTTTTATTTTATTTCCTTTTGTTCAGGTGTGGGACCCTTTCCTTTTTGAACACAATACGACTCTCTTTTGTATTCTATTATTTTGATACTAACTCTTGAATCTAATATTGACCATTAGATCTTCATAAAATCTAACGGTCTATATTTTGTCTTTTTTCTAATTAACATGATAATTTTGTGACCTTGAGAGCGAATGTGGTGGCTTCTTTTTCTCTTCAAATAAGAAGATAATAGAAGATAGATGACTCTGCTTAATCAATGGTAGTCCTCGTGTGCAGGACCCTGACTGGCCAGTGGCACATAGGAACCACATTTATCATGGAGTTTTCTGTCCGATTGCTGAATGCTGACAGCCAGATCGTGGAGGATGATGGTGAAGAGATGCACAAGAAAAAAAAAAGGCAAGGGGATCAGAAAATGAATGACACTGCTGCGATGAGATGACAGAACCGATCGTGTGTGGCGCTCGATACACCTGCTTACTTCTTCGATCCTATGCATATATTGCATCAAAGGATCGTGACCCTTTCTGATCCTGTGCATCAGAGGGTCGTGAGATGATGGCCATGAGGCTGCCACAGCCCGCAGCAAAGCCCCATGGGGTGGCACAAAGACGACTTGATAATGTGTGTGCACTGTGCACTCCGGCCTGACACATAAGTTCTACTATTTCTTCCAATATTTTATCCATTGTAAAAAAAAATGCAAGGATTCTACTTCTATAATTCTTACCTTAGTGCGTTACTGCATTGGTTTTTGGCCTCTAACATGCTTCAGAAAAAAAGAGCAGAATATTGTCAAGTTTTTACACCAAGCCTTTGTCGAGCATAGAAAATATAAGACATAGATGACAGCAGCACTGGCTTATCTTACTGGATATATAACTAAATTATTTAATTAGTAATCAATCATTTAAATAAAACAATGATTACCTTGGAGTACTGGTCTATCACACTAGAAGTCATTGGTTCAAATTTTTAGGAATGCACTATCTTGTCCATTATCATATATATTGGACGTGGTTAAATTAGAAAAGAATCAGAGAACAAATAACTAGGGAATGTGATCCCATTGGAACAGTCAGCTGACACGTCTTACAGAGGTTTTATTTAAAGTGTTACAAAATTCCCATAGGATTGATTTAAAACAAATCATGCCAGAGGCCCATTTCAAGTGTTACAAATTTCCCATAGGATTTATTTAAAAAACCAAGATTAGGGAGGTTTCGCACAATTCGCAAAGTGAAGCATCAAACTGTACGCTTTGGAGAAGTTAAAACTGCAGTTTGGATCAATTTCATTGTGCTAAAAGGAGTTCATAATGCATACTTATTTGGTTGCTTAATATGTGTAAATTTTGGGGTAATGGAAAATGGAAATGAGAAAAATGCTTATACAAACATGTGTACGTTAATATCTAGCCCGCAGAACTGTGCAGGCAATTGGACTAGTTTTATATAAAACAAAATTTGATGAAGTAAGATACCAATCGCTCGGACTGATGGGGAGATGCCATGTTTAGCAGCAATTCGTGTGTATTCCTAAGAAAATAAAGAACATATACTGCATGTAAGAAGTTGAGAAGAGGTTTTCCACACCATACAGATTATATACGTACCTTTACAGCTCCTTGGACTCTGTGGCTCTGAAGTTTGTACCGGTATTCACCTTCAGAGTATCTTCCTACAAAGGATGAACACTACCGATTTGGAGAGGAAACATAAAAGAGTAAGAAATCATGTTATGAACACACTCAGCATATAAAAAATAGTACCTTTGAAAAGATTCATTCTTGATCATCAGATGAGTGATACTTACCTGAGAGTATACCCATTGCCATTGGGCTAAAAGCCAGCAAGTGGATTCTGCAAATGCCATAGTTCAACAGTGGAAATTCAGAAACAATATGTACACTAATAAATAAAACTGTGTTCATTTTGGAAACTATCCTCACTGAAGTAAATACTGAAATAAAGTGCCTCTTTTGTATTGGGTATTTGTCAGTTGTCACTAGAAAGCACAGCTACAGCTAACTGAAGATGAAAAGTCGATTTCAGAATATTAATATACTATGCGTACCTCTCATGATGGCAACATTCCGCCAATCCAGAATCAAAATTTCGACACGGCAAGAAAACAAATGTAGGTATAGAGTGAAATTCAGGTACTGAACTTACAAATACCAGACTCCATTGTACCACTTACTTGCACTGTCAGTAGCTTGGAGCGCAACTGAAGATCCTTACTCAGCTGAAGGAACTTCATGAGGCCATACGGTGTCTCATTGCTAAGGCCAATGTACCTGATCTAACACAAACAGTCCACAAAAACTTTGTGACACATCTTTCCAACATCTATGGCTCTTCCGAGAGCCTCTAGCAAACAGCAGGAATACGCCTGATTAAGACACACGCAAACAGCAGGACACACAGAACACAAACAAGAAAACAAGGCACTGTACAACAGCACAAGAGATCAAGTATAGGAAGAACAGAAGGTAGAGACCGATCAGGCCAATGTATCTGGTACAGGTCGATGTAATCCACTCCCAGCCTCTGCAAACTGCACAAGATCACATGGAACCGCAAAAACATTCAGAAACCGACAACATCGTCCCAAGACACCACAACAAGTTTGCAGGATTTCTTTAAGAAAAAAAAACAAGTTTGCAGGAACAATGAACAAGGAAAAATCAAAGGTCAGAACTTAACAACCTATCATCGATTGCCCCTGCAATGTTTTGCGAATCGAGTGCTGTCGGCCCGCCGCGGATCCATGTCATCTGCCCAGACGGCCCCGCAACCTATCCTCCCCAACGCAATATTACAGGAGACAACAAGAGATCGCACGTTGTTGAGCAGTTCAGTTGAGTGGAGTGTCACAGACTTTCGCAGCACAAGCAAAGCGGGTAGTAGAAGAAACAGCTAAGGGGAAGTGTTGACCGTTGACTGCTGACCTTGGTCGCCACGACGACGCTATCGCGCGGGGCCCAGCGGGCCCGCAGCCAGCGGCCCAGGAGCTCCTCGCTGCGGCCGTGCGTCTCTCTGCGCTGTGGGACCGGGTACCTGACATCACAAGTTTGCGACGAGGCCCCTCTATTATTCTTCGATAGAAATGTATCTCGGGAAGGAGATGGAAGTGGAAATGGCGGGGGCGTACATCTCGGCGGAGTCGAAGAAGTTGACGCCGGCGTCGAAGGCGGCGTCGAGGAGGCGCAGCGCGCTCGCCGCCCCGTTCTGCTCCCCCATCGTTATCGTCCCTGCAGAATCAGAGCAGAGTTAGAGCAGAGCCGCCACTCGCAGAGAGAGAGAGAGAGAGAGAGAGAGAGAGAGAGAGGGTGCAGAGGAGAGGGAAAGAGAGAGACCGAAGCAGAGGCGGGAGACGGGCGGCAGGTCGGGAGCGAGCTGGAAGGTGGGCATGGTCATCTCCTCCTCTGTTTCTTCTCGCTTCCTCTGCTTCTGTTCTGTTCTCTCAATTCTCCCATCTGCGTCGTGGCCCGTGGCCGTGGAGGTCAGGGAGAAAGAAAGACCCTATCCGTTCGGGCCTGGGTTTTGCGTCGAGATTGGTGTGACCCATGTGCTTTGAGATGCGCGCATTGCATCAGTTTGTAGTGTAGTCAAGCTCAACACGTACGGTACAAGGAATGCAATTCAGGATGCACTTTGTTACTGTCGCCAATCCTCACAGGTTTTGGATGATTCATTTCGCTGGAAATGCCACTGCATATATAGTGTGTTGGTCTATAGTATGCTGCTGCAGAGAAAAGCGAATGGCACGATAGTTCCACAACCTGGTTGTAGTGATTGCCTAACCCAAAGTAGCCAAGTATTTCATCTTTTTTTTTCCTGATTTTTTTTTTGCTTGAGATATTGGAGGAAACAGAAGCAAACAACATGGAAATCCTAGCGTTGTCGAGGGAGTGTCCACAAAACAGAAGTCCTTCTTTGTTGCTCGCGGTTGTAGATGGGCCTGTTGGATGCCATGACATTGTTCGTGAAGCCAATGAAACTATATTGCAATTCACGACTTCCTTTCCGTCGCCAATCCTCACAAGTTTGGGATGATCCATGTTGCGTAGTTGCAGAAAATTTTCAGTGCCACTGCCTATATATATAGTGTTGGTCTGCAGACCAAACCGAATGGCACAATAGTTCACAACCTGGTTGTAGTGAGTGCCTAATAACCCAAGTAGTGGCCTAGTAATTTCATTCTTTCTTTTCTCATTTTTTTTTCTTTTGCCTTGAGATGTTGGAGGAAACAGAAGCTAACAACATGGAAATTCTTTCGGCATGGAGCAAGTGTACACGAAGCACAAACCATGGTTTGTTGCTCGCGGTTGTAGATGGGCCTGTCGTATGCCATGACATTGTTCATGAAGCCGAAATATATTGCTGTACTGGTGTGGGTGGAGTGTAGCCTCGATGCCCCAGTCGCCTTGATCTGAATCAGCTTGGAGAAAGGTGTACTAATCTGCTCCTTCAGCTGCATTGGTTCTCCTGGCTTTGTGTTATCTCCACTCTATCATGCGTTGGCTGCGTCCTTGATTATCCGGCAAAGCCTTCATGTCGTTGTTTTCTGTGTGTTGCAATGCTTTGTAACCAAAAGTTGTTAGGGATGTGGAGCAAGGTATACTGTAAAGAACAAATGGCTGGGGTCGAAGACGGTCACATCGAATTAGCACAATGAAAGGAGTGCTGACAATTTAAATTTTTTAGGTGTTCTTGGTTCAAATAAATGTGATATCCTTTTGTGTACTTTGTGGACTCTTAAGTCAAATGATTTATATATGTGCTTAACTGCAAAATTGATCTTGAAATTACTTTGTTTTTCGCATTTTGTATATGAGTTCGAGAAAACATTTTATACTGAATTTTTACCAGACATCATATGTTTGCAACGAGTCCCCTCTGTTATTCTTCACCCGAGGGGTTCACTAGGAAAAGAAATGGAAGCGACGGGCCGTACATCTCATATGAGTGGAAGAAGTTGACGCCGGCATCAAGGAGGCGCAGTGAGCTTGGCGCTCCTGTGCTTGTGCTCTGTTTCTCTCCTCGTCTGCACCAGGCGTTCAGGGAGAAGACACCCACTCCGTTCAGGCCTGGGTTTTATGCCAAGATTGGTGTGGCTCTGTTCTTTGGGATCCACCCATAGTGTCACGGTTAGTTCATCATGCGAATTCAAGGTTGTGGTTGTACCGTTGCAAATCCTCACAGGTTTGTAATGATGCATTATTCCATTTGCTTAGATGCAGAAAATTTTTAAGCCACTGTGCATATATAGTGCTGGTGCGATATGCTGCTGCTGGCCAAACCAAATTGCACACTAGTTCGGTGGTTGTATAGCAAGTGCCTAATCCAAACAATGGCCTACTATTTCTTGTTTTTTTTTCTATGAAGTTTCTTGCTTGAGATATTAGAGGAAACCGAAGAAAACAGCATGTAATTGCGAATATCTTCACGACAGCTTCCACCAAATACAAGTCCCCATTTGTTGCTTGTGGTTGTAGACGGGTACAAAAGCTGTTTTGAGATTCTTCAAGGGAATGAAATTCTATCTCCGTAGCGGTGTGGACGGAGTGTTGCCTCGATAGTCTGGCTGCCTTGATATCAATATGCTTGGAGAAAGGTATGCAAATTTGATACTTCAGATGTATTGGTTCTCCGGACTTTGTGTTGTCTCCACTTTGTCATGTGTTGGCTGCGTCCTTGATTATGTGACTGTTTGAGGGATCAAGCGATCATGTTGTTGTATTGTTTATGTTGCAATGCTGCTTGCAACCAGAATTTGTTAGGGATGTCGAGCAAGATATACTGTAAAGAACAAAAAGGCCACGACTCACCGTGGTTTCATGGAATTAGCACAAAAGGAGTGCTGATAATTTAAATTTTCTCGTTGCCTGGAAACAAAGTTTTAAAGATAAATGCTATCTTCAAGCACACAGGATGAAAGAATCCCTAAGGACCCCTTTCATCAACTGGGCAAATGGCATACACTAGCTCTTGTTTTAGAGCTTCCTGTACAGTTTTCTTTTTCTGGGCTCTTTTCTTTGTTTTGTTCGCCGGGTGTAAATTGCTCTGTAAGTATTACTTTTCTTTTGTTTTAATAAAATTGCAGTGGGGGCCTCCCCTGCTGTTTTCGTGTGAAAAAAAAATCTCGTTGTTCTTGGTTCAAATAAATATGACCTCCCTTTTTGTACATTGTGGACTGTTGGACAATCAAGTCAAATGAAACAAATGAGTGCTCCACTGCAAAACTGATCTCAAAGTAGTTTCTAATTGCAATGCGATCCGTAACAGTTCCCATTTTCTATGAGTTTGAGAAATAATTGTAAACCGAATTTTGGTGTGTATGTGCCATATGGTTTCTAAGTATGCAGTCAGTCTTTTGGGTATTGTGCGGTACATTAAGCAAAGTACATCTCTCAACATCAGCCTACCTTCCATTTTGACTCTTGATTGCTCATTTAGGATAGGACGTTGCATGATTAATGAAGGGAATCACAATGCTTGATTTATAAATCAAAAGGAAATCCTGGAAAATGGAAACATGCTATATTTTCAGGTGTGTCAGGAAAATGGAAACATTGCTTTTTTTTCTTCCCAATGAAATTTCATTCCAGTTGACAGTTGTGGTGTCAGGTGAGTCATGTATCCTATACCCCTGTGTGCATGCAAGTCTCCGTTTAAGTTCCAGAAAGCTCATACAAATGAAGTTTCAGGTGTGTCATGTGTTCCACTCTGATTCATGCATGGCTTCACGTTAAGTATCAGGAAGTTCACACAAATGAAGTACCAGAACCATGTAAGGACCGTCCTTCTCTACTTGAATAACCAAACCATCAAGGTCTTCCCAATGAAACTTCATTCCAGTTGACAGTCGTGGTGTCAGGTGAGTCATGCATTCCATCTCTGTTTAAGTTCCAGAAAGCTCATACGAATCAACTTTAGTCAGAGGTATGTCATGTGTTTCAACCTGGTCAATGCATGCCTTCACATTAAGTTTCAGGAAGCTCACATAAATGAAATACCGTAACCGTGTAAGAAGGATGGTCCTCATATACCTGAATAGAAAACCATCAAGCCATCAAGGTCTTCACAGAGGAATTGCTTTTCTACCTTGGCCGGCTTGTATATAAAAGGCAGCATAGAAGGTCTCCCAATATTGCTATGAGTGACAGATGAATAGTTTACTTCTGAAGATACAGATTTCACGTCTGAGATATTAGAGGAAAATCAAATAAAATGTTAGCTAATCAAGTGGAGTTGGAGGATGCCAGTGGTTAGGCCCTACCTGTGTTGGAGGCGCGGTGGGGATAGCCTGTTGAAATGCTGTTACTGCCAGCCCCCAGCCCGATCAGAGGTACAGCCCTGTGGCTCTGCCCTTTCTCAGCTCAGAACGCACCTACTACTTTGAGCAGTTGAACTTGCTAGTTGGCAGGACTATTCTTCTTCTGTTCGATGAGAGTCAAAATCTTTTCTGATGATGCTAGGACAACTGGTAAGTGGGTTTTCCCTTTGAGATTTGTAAGGCCATCTTTTGTTTTTATTTATTCGTGGGGAAATGCCATCTGCCTTCACAATCATAATATGAAGAGGTACTATGTGAAGTGAAGCCCTGTAGCAATTCTTTTTTATGTCGTGCTGAATTTTAAACAAAAGTTCATACAAAAAAATAGCGTTGCACTTCTATAGTCTTGTGTGACCAATTTATTCAGAAATTTATTTTCCTTTTTGCAACCAACACAATCACATAGACAACGCATGCAACAATCCGTCTGTTGCATTTCTTTTCTGTGTACGTTGCAATGCTGCTTGCAACCGAAAGTTGTTAGGAATGTGGTGCAAGGTATACTGTAACGAACAAATGGGTATGGTTGCTCCCGGTTGCATGGAATTAGCACAATAAAGGAGTGCTGACAATTTAAATTTTCTAGGTGTTCTGGGTTCAAACAAACATGATATCCTCTTGTGTACTTTATGGACTCTTAAGTCAAATGAAACATATGAATGCTCAATTGCAAAATTGATCTCGAAAACACTTTTTTTTGTATACGAGTTCCAGAAAACACTATAGACTGAATTTCTACCTGACATCATAAGTTTCCAACGAGGCTCCTCTATTATTCTTCACCGAAGGGGTTCACTAGGAAAGGAAACGGAAGCGACGGGGTGTACATCTCGTATGAGTCGAAGAAGTTGACGCCGGCGTCGCGGAGGCGCAACGAGCTCGGCGCTCCTGTACTTGTGCTCTGTTTCTCTCCTTTGCACCCAGGCGGTCAGGGAGAAGACACCCAATCTGTCAGGTCCTGGTTTTACGCCAAGATTGGTGCGGCTCTGTTCTTTGGGATCCACGCATAACATCACGGTTAGTTCGTCATGGGGATTCAAGGTTGAGGTTGTTACCGTTGCTAATCCTCACAGCTTTGTGATGACCCATTATTCCATTTGCTTTGATGCAGAAAATTTTTATGCCACTGTGCATATATAGTGCTGGTGCGGTATATATGCTGCTGCTGGCCAATGCAAATTGCACAAAAGTTCGGTGACATGGTTGTAGCGAGTGCCTAATCCAAACAATGGCCTACTATTTCTTGTTTTTTTTCTATGAAGTTTCTTGCTTGAGATATTAGAGGAAACCGAAGAAAACAACATGGAATTGCGAATATCTTCACGACAGCCTCCACCAAATACATGTTCCCATTTGTTGCTTGTGGTTGTAGACGGGTACATAAGCTGTTGTGAAATTCTTCTTCAAGGGAATGAAATTCTATCTCCGTAGCGGTGTGGGTGGAGCGTTGCCTCGATAGTCTGGCTGCCTTGTTCTGAATATGCTTGGAGAAAGGTATGCAAATTTGATACTTCAGTTGTATTGATTCTCCGGAATTTGTGTTGTCTCCACTTTGTCATGTGTTGGCTGCGTCCTTGATTATGTGACTGTTTGAGGGATCAAACGGTCATGTTGTTGTATTCTTTATGTTGCAACTAGCAAGATGATCCGCGCTAATAGCGCGGTTAGAAAAGATAATAATTTAATGAGCAATGCTATAGGTCCAACCGATACAAAATTATGTCAGCATGTGGGGTCAAAAATATTGCATGTGTCTTGGTTGGACACAGGTTTGACGGTTGAGTTGTACCTACAATATTTGTCTAATTTAATTGATGAAATGCATTTATATAATCTGTATTTGTTGATCAAAAAGTTAATTATATATATTTTTTTTAAATTTGACTTCAAAGAGCTTATTTTTCAATTTGCATAGTCCTTAGTGTTGTATGACATATTTATTAAGATTCATTAAACGGGGTTGTGCGAAGAGTTGGTTTTGCATTACTATTCTATGACTCAAGATCGAGTTAGCAGCATGATTAAATTATTATGAAATGAAAATAAAATATTATAAAATAAGAGTAAATAAATTAATAACCTTCTTCATTTATGCATCTTGATTCTTGTTGTTTCTAGGTTTTTAGAAGTTACATTTGCGCCACTACTGCACCGAGCCCCCATGCCAAAGCCGTCGTGGACATGCAAGATGACTCCCACATCACCGCTGTGCCATGGAAGACGGCTTCGTGCACCTTTGCCTTGGTCATGGAAGAGGGTCTCATGAGCCGCCATCGCGGTTGGGAGCCTCACTATTATTTTCTGCCTTGGCCCTCATGGCCTTGCTTCCATCAAGCATCTGTGGCTGCCATTTATGTTTTTTCCTTTTTCTTTTTTGATTTCCTTCGGATGGTTCATTTTTTGAGGTAAATGTACCACTAGCCTTCCAAGATTTCAGTATCTACCATCAGACAACCCACCTAAAATAGGTTGAGTATATGTGCATACAGGTTAACCGAAGAATGTACCCTGCCAAAAAGAAGCACAACTAAGGCAGGCCCAACAGATAAATTGAACCAAACATCATGCACTACATATGTTAGGTCAGGTTCTAGTCGGCATGGTTCCTACCTCTAGCTAGCCCTGGGTTATGCACTCAACCAAACATAACCTATATTCTCATCAATATTCTTGTGGCATCCGTTTGCCTCAGCGATAGCACCGCTTTTTTTTTTGCAAGGGGATGATAAAACCACTTTAAGACTCTTCGTTAATGCATACATGCTTTTAGTTAATGCATACATGCTTTTAGCAAATAATATTCTATGCATGTCTGACCTCTCCTTTAGTGCTTAACTGCTCACCAGCTCATCGTGCCACTTGGCTACTCGTCACCCCAACTCATTTGTTCTGGTCACCTGGTTGTTGCCTGTTGAGTTATGTTCCAAATTCATTGTACATTAGAGGCTGACTTCTGACGGAGCAAAGCGGAGGCCCGTCACCGAAGGCTTGGGCCGTAGCGGTTTAAGTTCTAGAAAGCTCATACAAATGAAGTTTGAGGTGTGTCATGTGTTCCACTCTGATTCTTGCATGGCTTCACGTTAAGTATCAGGAAGTTCACACAAATGAAGTACCAGAACCATGTAAGATGGACGGTCCTTCTCTACCTGAATAACCAAAGCATCAAGGTCTTCCCAATGAAACTTCATTCCGGTTGACAGTCGTGGTCATTATAACAAAAGAGCACTGTAGCGGCGGCTTGGACGACCCGTCGCTACACAAACGCACCTAAAAAAAGAGATCTATAGCGGCGGATTTCCTCCAGGCCAAATAAACCGCAGCTATAGAAAAATTAGTAGCAACGGGTGACATCTTCACCCGCCACTACCCATAAGCCCGAAAAATAAAAAAAAGAACACCGGCCTGCTCGGAGACCATGCTACCCAAAGGTGAGGAGTGGCGCCGCCACCACCGGATCCGGCCCCGCCATGTGCCGAAAAGGGAAGGGGGAGGGGCACTGCCACTGGATCCACCCTCGCCGTGCGTCGAGAAGAAGCGGGATGCGCTCTTCCGCCAGATCCGCCGCCACCGCACGCCAAGAAGGGAAGGGGGAGGGGTGCTGCAACCGGATCCGCCCCCGCCTCGTGCCGAGAAGAAGGGGGAGGCGCGCCGCCGCCGGATCCGCCACCGCCGTGTGCCAAGAAGGAGGAGGAGGCCCGCGCACGCCGGAGGAGGAGGAGGCCACGCGCTGGCGGAGGAGGAGACCCGCAGGCACGCCGGAGGAGGAGGAGGCCCGTGAGCGCGTCAGAGGAGGCTACACGCCGGAGGAGGAGGCCTGCGGGCGTGTCGGAGGAGGCCGCGCGCCGTCGCAATTCTCAGCGCCACCTTGGAGCCACCACGCCGCCTTGAGAGAGAGAAGGGAGGAGGTCAGCGCCGCCTTGAGGGAGAGGAGGGAGGAGGCCAAGTCGGGGGAGGGAGGAGGCCAACGCCGCCTCGAGAGAGAGGCGCTCGGGAGAGAGGCGCTCGGGGGAGAGAGAGAGAGCGCGTGAACGGCGGCTGAGGGAGGAGGGGGGGGGGGGAGTGAGGGTGGCGGTTTAGGGTTTGAGAATTTATATGAGAGACGAAGTGGAGTGGCTGCAGGTGAAAGTGGGCTTTAGCGGTGATCCGCGTTTCGGGCCGCCGCTACTGTCTGTTTTTTACGGCGGGTGAAATTTTGGCCCGCTGCTACAAATATTTCTTCAATTATAGCGGCGGGTTTCTTTTAGATCGCAGCTATGAGAGTTTGGGTTGTGCTGTTACATGTCGTTTTTGTTGTAGTTTGGTGAGTCATGCATTCCATCTCTGTTTAAGTTCCAAAAAGCTCATACGAATCAACTTTAGTCAGGTATGTCATGTGTTCCAACCTGGTCAATGCGTGCCTTCACGTTTAAGGAAGCTCACATAAATGAAGTGCCGTAACCGTGTAACAAGGATGGTCCTCATATACCTGAATAGGAAACCATCAAGCCATCAAGGTCTTCACAGAGGAATTGCTTTTCTACCTTGGCCGGCTTGTATATAAAGGCAGCATAGAAGGTCTCCCAATCTTTTTAGAGTGACAGATGAATAGTTTACTTCTGAAGATACAAATTTCACGTCTGTAATATTAGAGGAAAATCAAATAAAATGTATGTTAATCAGGTCCAGTTGGCGGCAGCAATTGGTTTGGGCCCTACCTGCGTTGGAGGCGGCGGTGGGGATAGCCTGTTGAATGGTGTTATCGCCAGCCCTCCCAGCTCGACCAAAGCATTGCACTTCTATAGCTTGACCCTGTGGCTTTGCCCTCTCAGCCCAGAAGGTACCTACTACTTTCAGCAATTGAACTTGCTAGTTGGCAGGACTATTTTTCTCCTGTTCGATGAGACTAGAGTCAAAATCTTTTCTGACGATGCTATGACAACTGACAAGTAAGTTTTCCCTTTTAGATTTGTAAGGCCATCTTTTGTTTTTATTTATTTGTGAGGAAAGTGAGGAAAGTCCATCTGCCTTCAGAAATCAGAATCATATGAAGAGGTACTATGTGAAGCCCTGTAATAATCCTTTTTTATGTCGTGCTGATTTTTAAACAAAAGTTCATATAAAAAACAAAGCATTGCACTTCTATAGTCTTGTGTGGCCAATTTATTCAGAATTTCTTTTCCTTTTGGCAACCAGCACAATCACATAGGCAACGCTGCAACAATCCGTCTGTTGCAGTTCTTTTCTCAGCCAGTGGTATTTCCCAGCAGCAACAGTTGATGACGTGGGGTTTGATGCATTCGCCGCCCTTAGGGCAATCTGACAAAACGTCTTTCTATACGTGAACGTAATTCACCACAACTTGCACGGATGACTCGTTCTCGTACTACCAAGATAGCAACCACGGTTACTGCAACCACCACAATGATCCAGAAAGCAGAAGAAAAATTTGCTGCCATCCTGAGATAAATGGAAATGGCTAAAAATGATATGAGTGAAGTATGCTGCAACGTACAAGGCCATCGTAGCAAATTTTGTACTCCTTCGCTTGCTTCTCCATTGCAGTCCATGTGAGACACACATATATAATGATGGGAAAAGGAATAGAAAATTGGATGTGGTTGATCTGTATTTCTGGTAGTGATATAATGGACATTCCTATACTCGCGCTACTTTCTCTAAAGTTTGGCAGAACATCAATGTTTATTAATTGAGTGCCAAATATGTGCCTGACAAGTTACAATTAAGGTTTG
The DNA here is from genome assembly GCA_032690845.1 of Eleusine coracana subsp. coracana. NCBI lineage: Eukaryota > Viridiplantae > Streptophyta > Magnoliopsida > Poales > Poaceae > Eleusine > Eleusine coracana. The sequence continues at coordinate 60,305,877 of CM064434.1, read as the reverse complement.
TTATGATGTTGAAATTAAATGGTAGAAATATAATTTGTCCTTTTTTGGCATTGTACAGTCAATAGATCTGAATCATGACATCCAGTGGAAAAAGAAATGATAGGACTGGTATTGTTAGGACTGTAGGATTTGTAACAACTTTCACCGACTGGTTTAAGTTTTTCTTCTAATTGAGTATTCACACACCTCTTATGAATTCAGATGTCTTCTATTCCTATATGATCGATCTAGGTTACACTGAGTACGCTAAATTCTTCGTTATGGCTTGTCTGCATAAGGCATACATCCTGAAATAGCGAACTTAGCGCTTTGCATTTCTATTATTTGAATGTGAACATACACATTATATCACTCAAGGACTGTTTATATTGATTCATGGTTATGCCAAAAACATGGTGGTATGATCCTTCTTGCTGTCTTCTTTAATATTGGCCATTAATTTTGAGAAACTATTGATCAATAGTTTAAAAGTAATTTCGTAATTACATCATTATAAATGATTTTATATTTATTTTTATAATAAAAACTAGACTATATTGCCTGCGCAATTGCGCAGGCTAGATCTTAGTGATCCCTAAGAAACTTTAGAATCATTTATCCTTTTATTTGGTGTCCTCGTTTTGGGTTTCATCTCTAGCCTACCCCAACTTGCTTGGGATAAAACGGCTTTATTGTTGTTGTTGTTGTTGTTATTTAGTGTCCTCGTTTTAATCACTACATACATGTATCCTATGATTGGAATATATTTGTAAATCTAGTGATAAAAAATATATTACATGAAGCAAAAAAAAGGTTATCTAATATCTCAAATGCTTGGGTATTCAGTTAATCAAAATAAAAAAGAGGAAAGCTAATCAATTCTTGTAGGCTTGATGTACTGTACTAATTAAAATCTAGACAAAATTATTCTATCCAATCTGATTTAATTGTTGTTGATTAGCTATAAACTGAAGAAAAATATAGAGGAGTATTATATAGAATAAAAATATACTACATGAATTAGTATACGTGAGTGAGACAATGAATGAAAATATATACTGAAGGTATATGTCAACTATTTCTACTTAAATTGTGTTTTACACCATTGTAACTTATTTTGTACATCCCATAATAAATACAAAATCTATCTAATACTCTCACTAAATATTTTACTAAATGAATGACGCTCTGAAGTTTCTCAATTTATTTTTGATCCAACATTTCTTCTTAGGAAACTTAATACGTCTTTATCAAGTAGATTAAAATATGTATGCAGAATTGCTAGTGGTTGTCAGGTAATGTATGACACATCAATATATCAAACTCCTTGGATGAGTGTCTTTCTATATTTTCATTAGTTGCAACACATTATCCAAAAAATGTAAATAATATCACACTTCTCCTACCTAGTTATTAAGTGAAAATATCCAAATTACTCATCCTAACTTATTAATAAGGCTTAGAAAATTAATCTTTTCCAATAGCACAGAAATAATAATTGTATATATATTGACTTTTTTAAAAACAATAGCTCTTAATACTATTTTGTGACAATTATCTTTTAATATCCTATACCTTGTATGTGGTTGTTTTCATTGTGCCATTACATCGTTGTCACTATTATTGAATCTTAACATTAGAAATGACTTATTACCATTTCAGTTGCAATATCATGGATTTGTTCTGTTGAATTCTATCTAATACAAAATCATTGAGGAAAGTTGAATTCATACACAATCATCTGTGTATCCAGTCATCCTTTCCAAGCGTCAGATTTGCTCCAATTGGTGGATGTCATAAAGAAAAATCTGAAGACATGATAATATGGTTACACAATTTAAAACTAAATTGAACGGTAAAAAAAATTACCTAAGTAAAAGAATGTCAATATTAAGAAAGTGAACAATGATAATTTGTAGCAACATATTTTATCTATTCTTCCTACATGATAATTTGTAGCAAACTATTCTGTCTGTTTCACTTGAGAGCTGTGAACAATGTGCCACAACAATCACCTAGTCTTTGTAGAGCTATCCAAAAAATAGATAAATGTGAAGAAATTTTATGTCAAACTATTGTCACTGATCTAGCTAAAACTGAAGAAAAATAAGCACTGCAATCAAACTGAATACACACAGCACAGTACAAGAGTTGAGGCTAATCAATGTCAATGTATAGTCTCGTAAATTTACAGGCCCATAAATTATTCTAAGGGATTCTCTGATTAGCCTTTGAATTGGTAAAAACTGCTTCCTTAAAAACTGCAGTGCCTCGTGAAAAGCATGTTATATTGACTAAAGCTTGAGGACATTGGCAGACAGGTAGACATTTGGTTGAGGATGCTTTAATGGCTTGGTCGAATCAGTGGATTATATGGAAGATAAAAACATTTCTACCCTCTTACGACTATTATTTAGCGAGTAATGGAATCTAGAGAGAGCACCATTTGGGAGTTAGGACCATGCACACTAACCTGTCAATGGTGTGCCGGGAACATAGTGGAATTCACATGCCGCTGAGCTAGACCTAGCTTTTGACCGGTATCGATCAGCAAAGAAGCGATGACAAGGTCATGCACCTATGCCAGGCCTCCACTTTTGTCTGGCATTCGATCTTGCTCCTCGGTCACATCTGGCCAGCACACGAGAAACACAATGGATTCAAATTGCAAGAACACCGTAAATTTGAAGCATAGAGTCGTTGCCGCCGATGCAGCATCATGAGATTAGCTATTGATGGTAAGAACTCCATGTCCAGATCGGCTTCCCCCTCTTCACCGGCTTCTTGACACAAGGTTTTCGCTTAACTATCTGAGCAGATCGATAGAATCTGTGACAAGCAGCCCAGCGGACAGTCGCGAGGTGGGCAATGGATCTGTTCGTGGCTTCGTGCCTCCAAGAAATCGCTGACAAAGTCGATACAACTGGGACAAAGCAGATTGATTGACTCTCACAGCAACTGCTTTGTTCGTAGCATTGTGGACGATGTCTACTTGATACACTTCCTCATTTTATATATGAATACATCTAGGCATGAAAATTACATCTCATATAGTGCTAAAATACAATTCAAGATACTAAGATAGAAAAAATATATCTCTGGGAGTCAAGACCAACAAAGGAATGAACCTTAATATTTATATGATGGAGATATGCACAGATTCTAGAAGTGTGTATCAATCAGGTTGCAATAATGAAACAAAAACACACAAGCATTTTAACTAACAAAATCACAATGCAGAAAAGAAGTTTCAGTAGAAAACAGTAGCGATCATATAATCTTTCTAGCAAAATATCAAATAAAAGACTTCCATACTTATTATGAGGTTGGCAAAACTGGTCGTGTGCTAGTTAAATCTTAGCAGTCGAGTGACATATCTGCCAGTGCGTCGTCGACATTCTACTCCCTTGGGCATGCAGTTAAGACTGGGGGCTATGCATATATGATGAGAACATGCAGTGGCCGTGTGGCCTCTGACTAACGCCCAACCATGATTATCTTCTCGGCGCTTCGGAAGCTTCTCATCAAGCTTTGAGGCAGATGTTGTGCTCCTTCACCTTTATGATTGCACCAGTGTCTCTAGTACCCAACCCTCCCAATTCTATTTTCTAAATTAATACAACAAAATGTGCCGTATAAAAAACTGCATCCATCTCCTAATCCTAAACATATCTGAGGTTGAACCTGACCAGCGATCAATTAATAAATCATGAAATGAGTAACCAGGCATTGAGGTATCGAACGAAAACCTTCATGCGACATTGCTAGAAGCCTATTGGACTGTCCAAGAGGAACATCGTCTATCCAGCTTGTATTCTGACAAAAGTAAAGTCTGAGCCATAAAATTAGCAATACTGACCCAGTTTAGAAGAAACAGGGGCTTGGTGCTTTGGATAAAGGTGTTACCTTGTCTTTCACTCTTTAGATCGTAAAATCACAAAACCATATCCGTCGGCCATTCTCCTCTTGATGCTTGCTTCCTGGACGAACTGAAGATACACAAATTCACCCTGCATATTGATGCTTGCTTCCTGGATGCATGTGCTTGCGGCAGTAGAATTAAAAAATAAAGAACTATCCTGGAACCATCCACTGATACACCTGCATTTGTAACTGATCCCTTGAGGGAGGACAAGATTATGGGTGAGCCGATCAGCCCCAATCTCAACGATGCTCTTGGCCATGGCTGTGCGCATGTCTATGGATGAACCTTACCAGCAATCGACCACCGTTTGTGATCACATTGGCAGCGCCTGAAGACAACAATGGTCTGGATTCGAGAATAACAGAGCGGCATGAGGATGCTGGAGTGGTATCCAAATTCAATGATGATAGCTGTGGCGGCACAGATCATACGTGAGAGATTAGGGTATAGTTTCTTTTAGGGATAGAGGGGAGGAGAGTCCTGGGATTTGAGGATAACAGCTATGGTTGCACCGATATCTGAGATCCGTGGGGAGGAGGATAGTTACGTGGGATGTGAGGAGATATGAAGAGCTGGATGTTTTGGTAGAAGGAGATTAAGGGTCAGATGTTTTACTTTATTGTGAGAATTTCTAGCCTATTTCTCTTTTTTTTAAGCCTCTTGGTGGGAACTTCATTTCCTTTTATTATTAAATAGATATAACCCTACCGAATGATTAAAACATCAGTTGATCTATTAAAAAATAAAAGCATCAATTATTAATCATATTACTAATTTATTTTTATTTATGACAATATAAAATAATTATTATAAATCTAGAAATGTTATTTTTTCTGATATTACCCTCAAACTGATAACTATTGAGCAGTAGTAATATGTTCAGATTATTGAATCTAAACCATTGGATTAAATTATTGACCAATAGTTTTTTAACACTAATGGTCAATATTACAATAAAACTCCTTCTTTATTCCAGTATCGAATTTCAGACCAACGCACTTGTCAAAAAAAAAAATTCAGACCAACATAATAATCACATGTGCAACTCATCATACGATAATCCGGATGTCGTATTCGATTTCCCGACTGGCGGTATCTCCCAGCAGCAGCAATGGTTGTAATGAGGATAGATGCACTCGCCGCCCTTGGGATAGCCGATCCTCTTGCACCATGCACTGCAGTTTGGTTTGATGTTCGTGCACTCTGACTGGCACATCCCATACTTGACTGCGTCCGCTGCAAAATCACATCTATGCGTAAGTATCATTATGACAAAATGACTTTATTCTCTTCCTGAGTGTGATTTTATCAATTATATTACATATGATTGATTCTCATACTACCTAGATAGATCTCTACCAAATAAACTGAAGAACAAATAAAAGACAGCTTACCAGAGGGAAAGAACATAGCAGCCACGGTTACTGCAGCCACTATGATCCAGAAAGCATAAGAAACTTTTGCTGCCATCCTGAGATAAATGGAAATGGCTAAAAATGATATGAGTGAAGTCTTCTCCATCGCAGTCCATGTGAGGCACGCATATATAGTGATGGAAAAGGGAATGGAAAGTTTGATGCAATTGATTTGTACTTCTGGTAGTGATATAATGGACATTCCCTGTACTCGCGTTACTTCCTCTAAGTTTGGCAGAACCTCGATGCTCACTAATTGAGTGCCAAATTGTGCCTGACAAGTTACAATTAAGGTTCTTTATGATAATGCTGAAATTAAATGTAAATAAAAATGGTCCTTTTTTCTGGCATTGTACAGTACATTGATCTGAATGATGACATCACAATGGGAAAAAATAATAGGACTTTTTTCTTGAGTAAAAATAATAGGACTCGTACTGTTAGGATTGTAGGACTTGTAACAACTTTTGCTGACTGTTCTATTTCTTCTCATTGCGTATTCCACACTTCTTATGAATTCAGATGTCTTCTATTTCTGTCGGATTGATGTGGGTTACATGAGTGCACTAATTCTTTATTATAGCTTGTGCGCGTAAGGCGTACATCCTGAAAGAGGGAACTCAACGCTCTGCCTTTTGTTATGTGAATCTGAACATACATATTATACCACCCCAGGACTGTTTATATTTTTTCATGGTTAAGCAATACCACATGGTGGTATATGGCCCTTACTGTCTTCTTTATTTCAGTATGAAATTTTAGACCAACACAATAATCACACGTGCAAGTCATGCGACGATCCGGATGTCATATTTGATCTGCCAAGTGGTTGTATCTCCCAGCAGCAGCAATCGATGTAGCGAGGATGGATGCACTCGCCGCCTTTGGGGTAGCCGATCCTCTTGCATCAGGCATCGCAATTGGGCTGGATCTCCAGGCACTGCGACTGGCACATCCCGTACTTCACAGCCTCCCCTGCATTATATTATCAAGCCCAATGACAACACAAAACAATTTGCATCAATCCACCAACATCATAGTTTTGTCAGTTTTAATTACCCGGATAATATCGGGGACCTTAATTCTTGTAAAATCCTAATCCATAACTGAGCCTACGTCGAGGAAGTTCAAGAGAGACGACTTACCAGTGGAGGAGAAGAGCACGACAATGGCAACGGCGACTAGGATGATCTTGTAGACAAGTGATGAGAATTTCGCCACCATCCTGCCGTGCCTAAACGTTATTGGTTCTTTGAATGGCTGGAGGTAATCTATCTTCGTTTGTAACCTTCGCTGGAGCAGAGCCTGTGTGCAATATTTATATATGGCGTTAACAGAGGGTTTATCTGGATACATGGTACGATTAATTCGACCAATCGCCTAGCCTGCTGTGTTTTTGCACTGATTGACCTCTGAAATTATTACTTGCTCTGGACAGCCGGGCCTTCTCTTTTTGTTTACCAAAATTACGTCATTTGAAATTTTAAACAATCAATTGGCCAGCCTAGAATTTTAGCATTTATTTTTCTTTTTTTGCATGCAGTGATCTCAAAATAAAAAATCATTTGACCCCCGTTTTCACGCATACATGATATAGATACGTTACTAGCAAAGTACCCATGCCTTACTAGGAAAAAACAAAACACTCTTTATAATTTAAATATAAATTATTTATATAATATAATTATTAGATATATAATATTATTAATATTTTTTATATGAAAGATCATATTTATATTATTATTGGTGCTTCTTAGTATACCATTTTATATATCAAAATTAATAATTTTTTCATATTTTTTACCATATTCTAGAAGTTTTATTCGAAAGGAATAATCAATTTACGCGGTCTACAAAATAGCACTGCATTGCAATATGATTTTAAACTTGAAAACTTGCTCCAATAGAGAAAGTTAAAACACGAAAATTGTAGATCTCGTCGAGAGCTTTTTGAAACATATGTGGATTATTTGGACTTCAGATCTAGAAGGTATAAGTCCTATATAGAGACCTGTGCAGAGAAGTCCGAATCAGAACAAATATTTTTGCATCGCCTATTTGAAAACCAAAACGGCGGGATCTGTACTTCCATTGAATATCAAAGTTGTAGAATTTTTTGAGAGCTACGATATAGAGTCTAAATTTATTTAATTTTAGCTCCGGACGAGGGAGTTATAATTTTCAAAATTTGATACTTAATATGAAAGGTACAAAACCGATTTGAATTCAATATCTAACTTTATAGATACGAAGTGAACGATCACACCTCAATTAATAAATTATAGAGATTTCATGAAGTAGCAGCAGTCCAGATTGACGTTCGACATCACGACCGCGTTGTTGGGTTTATTAATTGTAGTGCACTCACCTCCCAAGGGGTAACCCGCGCTCTTGCACCAGCCATCGCAGTCACCGTCCAACATAAAAAAGCATACATTCAGACACAGACACACACACCTTGTGCTGTGCTTCCCCTGCATACACATAGTTCTCATGGCCGAATTTGGAGAAATAGTTTAATTTTCATAGGAATAAAGGAAAATTAAAAAATGGGCTTAAATTTACATGTGTAAACATCAACTGAGAGAAAGAGACTACCGGTGGCGACAAGGAGGGCAACAATTAATGATGGACACGGGCCTTGTGAACCGCTGATGAGGACGCTGTTGCCATCCTAACACAGATCTAGACCTGAATTTGTTCTATCTAGATGCGTGGAGTGACTAAATTGTTTTTGGTGTGGGGATTCTACACTCGACCTGTAGCAATATATATACTCGTGTGAACATTTATGTGGAAGTCATGCACATATAGCTACAAGATATTGTTGCTTAACGATTTTAGTTGATGTAAATCTCTGAAGAAACGTAGAGTACCTAGTAATTAATATTTCTTCCAGATTTACAGAAACCTGCTGCATGCATTAGCTGTAGAGGATGTGCTTACATGAGCAGAAATTTTACACACAATATTTTTTAGGACGGGACTATTCAACTGTTTGTTTGATTGGATAAGGCAATTTAAGTTTTTTGTTTGGTTGAAGTGATAAGAGAGGTTGGATGAGAACAATTAACTTAATAATATATCTTAGTTGTTAATAATAGTAATAAAATACATTTTAATTAACCTATTTTAATATTTGTAAATGATAATCTTTTTATGATAATGCTTAATTAATAATAAATATGCTAATTACCAACAATTAAATTCCGATTCATGTACCTTTTACACATTAATTAACATACAAGTTCTTATTAACCATAATCTCATAATATAATATACTAATTAATATCATAACATGCTAATAATCTTTAATTATTTACTAATGATCACGCTTAAACAAGTTGAATAGCGTTGTCCGGCCAATTTTCTTGGATAGGCTTATCCAGCATCTATGAAAAATATTCCCTGCTCCTGTCCATCCTATCCAGGCTGACAGTGAAACAAACACTGGATTGGATTGATCTGTCCAAGTCAATCCAGTGAAATAAACACACCCTAAAGTTCGTGATATATTGTTGTCTTAGGGATATTTTTCATGTTGAATCACGGAAACAGAGCAAGAGGGGGATCACCACAAATTAAGAAGCATGACGCTGACAGCAAAAGGCGATATAAGGAAATGGCCTTTGACATACTTTATGTATCAACAAAAGCCATGTTCTTAAAAAACTAAAGGCTCAAAACTCGAGTCACAGGACTATAGAATTTTCAATTGACTCGAAGAATGTACATAATAATCTCACTTTCCTTCAATTCTGGATTTGGTCAAAGTAAATTATTTTCAACTTTTTTATAAAGATTTATAAAGTGAGAATGATATTACTAGATCCACTATAAAATGAACTATCCCAACATGCAACAGTATTATTTAAATAATTTAATTTATGAATATTCAGTCAAAATTTAAATAGTTTGACTTTGAGCAAGCCTAGAATCTTTTTATGTTTTGGAACTCATGGTGTATCTGATTATGGTATGGCTCGCACAGATGTGTTGTAGTAAACTCTTATGGCATGATTCAAATATCTCCATGATATAGTCAACATTTATGCCATTTAATAGCATAAATATATATAGGAAATATAAGCTCCAATATGAACTATATCATGGAAATTATAGGACTGTTACTGTCTGTTCGAACCCTGATGCCGATGAATTCTAACCGACGACGATAACCACTGAGGTAGAAACTCGATTTTTGTCCTGTATTTTACTTGGGTTCCATTGCATCAGTTCGTTTTAGCTTACTTATTTTATTTCAGACCCAGCTGCCGAGGTGTTGCATTGAGCCACCAACGAGGGGCCCCACATGTTGGCGCAGGTCATAGGACAAGGTTCTTGTGAAATTTTTGCTTCTCAGTTTGCTTTCAATTTGATTCATAATTGAAAACTGAAACATGTATAAATTTCTCTTATTAAGTTAAAATGCCTTGATTTTGTTTTCTATAATCTAACATAAATATGAACTATCACATGGATGCTACTTAATAATGGTAATGGTAATTAATATTGTCCATATCAAACCATGCATGAATGGTTATTTTTCAACATTTCCTTCATATATTTGTAAATCTCCAACAAAATTGAATTTCGGAATGAAATACCTATATACCTTATAAATCTCTAAATGTAGATTTGCTTGATGAAATATTTAGAAGCAACTACACCTATGCGAGTTCATCTCATCCTCGATTTGATTCTAAAATCCATATATTATATGAGATATAGTCATTGTCGAATACACATTCATGGAACAAACATTCTAAAATTCTGAAAAGGTTTCAGATGTTGTACTTCACATGGAAAACAAGAACATGACAAGCTTGGCTTCAAAATGTAACATATTTTCAGAGATACAAAAAATACAAAAAGATGAAAAAAAATCACCTTTTCGTTTGTCTTTTTTTATATCTACAAAAATATGATGATTTTGAAAATTCAAATTGGCAAAGTCATCTAACATATCGAAGTAAAAGTACCGTAGTTTTTGTGTGATTTTTAAAAATATTTTATGCATGTGATTTAGAAAAAAAACAAGAAAATAACAAGTTTGGGAGTCTTCTTTCTGTAAAAACGTATTCTAAGTTCACTCTTTCTGCGTCTGAGTCACCGTCACATGGAGGCGGCGTCTGTGGAACGCACATTTACAGGACAGCTGCTCGGTGTGCTAGCTCGGGCATGGTGGCACAGGCTCACGGTAAGCTTCTGCTTCTCCTTCGCCAATCCGTTACCTGTTGTTCGTTGTCTATCTGATGTAGTGCCGCCTGTGTGTCTGCTTTATTGTCGGCTGTACCCCCATAGCTGCTTGATTGCGCTTATCTGGAGCTCCGTTAGGTGTAAAACTCTTTTCAGTAGCATAGCAATAAACCGCAGGCGCTTATCTGGAGCAGTAGCAGAGCAAAGACAGGAGCAGAAAATGAAGTGTCTCTTTCACTATTTCGAGAGGGTCACTGATTGTATACCTACTGGTTTCGTTTCCTTTGAGTGTTATATACACTGAATTTTACAAGCAATTTATACTTATGTTTTGATTTGGCTTCCAATCTTGAAAATTGTTTAAATACTAGGTGGAATCGGGGAGGCACAAAGTGAGGACGGGGGATAGCATACTCATGAGGAATTGAAGAAGGGGCAGACGACATGGTAACTGCACCAAATGATACTTCTCCTGTGTAAGCTTATTAGGTCCTTTTTTTCTCTAGGAACGAATGAATGACTGGGACATATAACTAAATTTGTTTGTTTCTCAAGTGATGGTTTGTTGTATATGCTTAGCTTTCATCGTAAAGAAAGACAAACTTAGCTTAGTGCCATTCGATGATACTCATGATTCATGAATAATAGTGAAGTCTTAACTGAAGGCTCCTGCAAGTGTATCCCGGTGACTTTATTTTCTGTTTGACTGCTATGAACTTGGTTACTTTATGATTTCTCATTCTCTCGTGTCCAGTCATCATCGAGTAGTATATTAATCAAAGATTTTATTGTTCTATTTGCAAAACTGGAGAGATCATTGTGATCAGTCTACTCTCAATGGGGGTTTTATTCTCATCCTTATTGCTTATGTGGCACTTTGAAAACAACAAAATGAAACCTTCCATTGGGAGTAGCCTCAGGGTAAGGCCTCACCCTTTTTCTTCGTTGCAACCTCTGCTGCAGCAGGTGTTGATTGTATTTGTAATGTTTAGCTTCTAGATCTTGATCATTTTTATGAACATTGTGACTAAACTAAAAAGAATAACTTGTATGTTGTAATGGATAGAAACATCTAATTATATTCACATCAATACTTAAATATTTAAAAATTCAAGCCATGATTACGGTGCATATTAGAAAGTGTAAGCTTGTTTGTCCGAAATTTTCTTTTATTTTCCTTCCATTCAAGAAAATTGCAGTAATAAATTATTATCTAGGAAAGTGTTGTGACTTAACACAAAATCTGTTATTTTCAGTTGATTGCTGTAGGACATGAGGGAGTCTCAAGAATGCCCTATTTTGTGCATAAGAGATGATTCAGATTGCGGGTCCAATTCTATAGGATAATATATTTTTTTTTGTCTAGATGCACATGTTGTGCAATCGATATAATGCTTTTTTAATATATTTTGTACTTAGGGAACATGCTGTCTCAACCAAATATTGCTTGGTCCCATTTCAGTGGCAGAAATATTTAATATAATTATGGTGTGAATTGTGTGATTTAGACATTTGATTGTGGCTGGATATTGTGAATATATAAATTGTGAATTGAAATTAAACGGGCTAGGTAAAAGATTGGGCTGGCTCATGATCTTACCTGATCTGGCCCACAATCCTTAATAGACCGGCCTGTGATATAAATGGGTCTGGTCCATAGAACAAAACGGTTTGGTCCATAACAAAAAATGGTTTGACCCAAAATGATAAAAAAGATACAACCCAAAATGAGAACAGAGCAGAAACCTCAAATATTAGAGCGGTCGAGAAGGAGTGGGAGCTGCTATGGAATATCAAGATACCCTCAAAGATCAAGGTTTTCCTATGGAGATTGGCACGTAGCTCATTTCCATCAAAAGATCTCCTACACCACAGACACATGACGGACAATGTGAATTGCTCTATTTGTGGCACTCCAGATTCATGGAAACACTCGTTACTTGAGTGCAATCTGGCGTGATGTGTATGGGCACTGGAGAGGGAAGAAGATATGGAACAGCTCGCCATGATTCGAGAAGGGGATGCAAAAGGTTGGCTTCTTGCTGCCACGAAGGCACTGCCTCACGATGATGTAACTAGAGTAGTAGTGACCTTATGGGCTATCTGGTATGTCGGGCGAAAGATCATCCACGAGGGCTTGTTTCAGAGTTCTCTTTCGACTCATTCCTTTGTCAACAGATTCACTAGTGAGCTTCAGATCGGGATTGGCCAACAAGCCCCAAAGGATACAACGACGACGAGACTGCCTCGGTGGATACCACCCCCAGGTGGTTATATGAAGATAAATGTGGATGCTGGTGTGTCAAAAAGATGAGGTAGGTAACTTCCTATGGGCTTCTGTGCTTGTTCTGGACGAGAACTTGGACCTGGAAACTATGGAGGCGATAGCGTGCAGAGAAGGCATGGCCCTGGCCAGCGATCTCGGACTACGACGTCTTCGTCTTGCAAGTGACTGCAGCAACGTGATCAAGAGTCTGCGGGAAGCTGGATATGGCGTATATGGACATGTCGTTCAGGAGATTAGAGCAAGGGTTCGGGATTTTCTAACGAGAGCAGGCACTCAAATGAAGATGCCCATAATTTAGCTTGTAGTTCTTTATATTTACAAAGCAGCCATCATGTTTGGCTGCTTGAGCGGCCTCCTGGCGTTTGTAACTCCTATAACACTCAATAAAATGAAGGAGTAGGTGTTTTCTTAAAAAAAAAAGCTATATCAAACTTGCATTTTAGGACAATTTGAAACCAGATAACAAAAAAAAAGCAATATCATGAGTCAGTAGACAAAGTAAGGATCATCACAACAACATTGCGGTAAAAAATAGAAACATCATTGCATATCTTTTATAAAGGACATTTAGCAACAAACATGTTTTGTCACTTAAATGTCGTAAATTTTATACTACGTTGTATTTCTTACATTCTACGACCAAACTGAAACAATGAAATATCAAATTTCTTATAGTGCAACTTGATTTTTATTTAGATGTAAATTTGATAAACAACTAAAAACTGCAAAGAGATGATAGAAAGGTGGATTACCGGGGCATTATGCTGTACAACTGTTTCGTCTCATAGTTCCAGTATGTATTGGTTCTATAGAAAAATAAAATCTTGTGGATTATGTTTCTAAAAAAATAAGAAAATAAATGTTTGCACAGTTCAAGTATGTATGGAGCCTATTAACACCTGTAAAAGAATGTACAGAGGATTTAAAAGATTGAGCCTTGTTGTCGATGAGCACACGATTATAGCTGAAAAAATAATTTACCATATGTGAAAGAACTAAATAACATCTTCAAATGCAAAAATTATTGAGGGAGCGATATAGAATGACCCAAAAAAATCTATGATAAGTCATAACGCTGCTTGAATACAAGTATAATATAACTTCAATTTGTTGTTTGTGGTTGAAACATAAAGGGAGTACATAATGCCACTTCTCATGACAATTTGTGCAAATATTTCTTTTTAATATACGCAACTCTCCCACATGGCCGAGAAAAAAAAAGTGCAAATAGTGTGGCCATTCTTGACAAAGATATTCTTATATAAGGAAATAGTTTTGAATGTACTCTCTACGAAATAAAAAAAATGTCACTTACTTTTCTTCTTAAATGTTTCAGTTTTTCTTTCATGATTACGCCCGTATCTACGGACAGGTTGATATATAATCCGTTTGTCTAATAAGAAGTCATTGGCTCAATGTGTACCATTACTAGTTTTCATAAAAAGAACCAACTGGACATGGTACACCGTGCAAGTTTTGTGAGCACATAGACAGGATTACGAGCCCGTGCTGATAAGTGGGTTGTTGATAGACTAATTTAGCAAATAAGAATGTGGGAATTCTGAAGTCTTTTATAGTAAGACGTGCAGCTACGCGCAAGTTGTTGGTTCAACATCAACGGTTACTAGTTTCCACATAAAAGACCAACTGGACATAGTACATTCCGGCAAGTTTTGTGAGTTACATTCCGGCAAGTTTTGTGAGTTCTATCTGCTGACACGTTTACCAGCTTCTGATGGTGTAAAGGTTGATAGACTAATTTGCCTTAAAAGAATGTGAAAAATTGTGAAGTGTCCTTCGGAAAAGGTACGCACCTGTACAAAGCTGTTTTTGGTTCGAGATTTTGTGACGTGCATGGTCACTAGTTTCCACACAAAAAAAAAATCAATAGGACATAATACAGTACCGCGTGCAGATCTTGTGAGCTCTGTTTGGTAATACGATTATGAGCATGTGCTCGTGCACACAGGTTCGACAAAACTAATTTACCCAAATAAAGAACGTGAAAAATTGTAAAGTCTCTCCACATAAACGGACGTGCACCTACGCAAGCCGTTTGCTTGTGACATGTACGATTGCTAGTTTCCACATAAAAAGAGTAAAAGACCAACAGGACATGGGTAGTACATCCCCGCAAGTTTTGTGAGCTCTATCTGCTGACACGACATGCGTGCTCCTGTTCGCCTTTTCCATCCATCCGTACGTGTAACTCGTCACGCCTCTGCCTTCTCTTTTTCCAAACGGCGGACAGAAGCACAAAACTCTCGTCTCCTGGCTGCAGTGAAAGAATGACGAGAGCTTATTAGCTATTATTTTCATTTCAAAATATAAGCATTTGTTAATTCTGAAATATTATATTTGATCATTCGTATTATTTAAAAAATTTATAAAAATATTGTTTATTTTATTATAACATATTTTATTATTATATATATCTTAACTATGATTTGTTTGTTTTTATATTTTTATAAAAATAATTAAATAAGACAAATAATTAAATATAAGTTTTATAGTCAATAAATACATGCATTTTAGATCGGAGGTAGTACAAACAGAAGGCTGCGTTTCCGATCACTTGTGAGGTTCTGAACCACACAACGGGTACAAATACCCCTCACACGCTGCAGCCAAAAGCCACGTCCGAAGATCCGTGACCTGGACACAACCGCCAAGATCTCATCTTCTCTTTCCTTCTCTCTCTCCTCTGCCCTCTCTCTCTCTCTCTCCTCTGCCCTCTATCTCTCTCATGGCGCCTACTGCTGAGGTACGGACCAACAACCAAATGCAAACAACATTTTACGAATTAGCCACTGGAAATGTCAATCAGCTCATGGCGTTAAGTAGTAATTAAGATGTTTTAATTGCACGTTGTTGTTATCTTTGTTACCCAGCAGGTCGAACGGCCGGAGGAGCAGAACTGCAAGGTTATTAACGGCCATGGCGGCGGCGGCGTCGAGGCCGTGTGCAATATTAAGACAGCGGTGAGGTGCCACACGGCGCTCGCGGATGGGAACAAGACCTCCATCAGGGGCGTCGTCGGGGAGCTCCTCGCGAGCGCGGGTAAGGGCAGGAGCCTCATCTCCCTCGGCGTCGGCGACGCGTCGTCGCACGCGTGCTTCCGGCAGGGCGGCGAGTTCGCCGCCGAGGCCGTCGCCGACGCGGCCAGGTCCGGAGAGTTCGACTGCTACGCGCCGTCCTACGGCTTCCCCGCCGCCCGCCGGTGAGTACAGGTTGTGTCATTCCCAGCGTGTGTACACCGTAGTATGTGTGCTGCTATTTCGTTCTTTTCTTGGTGAGATATTCATTGCAGAGAAGAAATAGTATGTGATAATTTAGTGATAGTTAGAAATGGATTAACAGTTAACACTACGCACTGGCATGAACAAGGATTAAGGTCTGATCATTACGTGGTTTATTACCAAGTTTCAAATGAAGCTGCCCCCATCTATATCAGGGAAAATCAACATACAAGTTCAGTCTTTCCAGATATATTTCCTCCCGACGATGCCTATACATAGGTCCAAGCTACTAATTTAGGAACGTTTTGGTCGACATGCATACCCATAAACAACGGAATTGTACCCATATTTCATAAACAAACAAACACATAATTTATTTGATCTTTCAAATACTTTGCTCTACATGAGGGTCCTCTTCACATACATATGTACCGTTTCTTTGAACTTTCCGAGAGTTTGCCAAGATATCATCATTGGGTGGTACTGTGGTAGTAATAGCTAATCTACAGTACTATACACTGAACCTATCAAACTAGTGTATTTGTCAATGTGGACGGGAAGATAATGAATCTGACGGGACAGTCGTTGTGCCACTTTCGACATATATAACGCACATGGTCTTGCTGATTGACTAATATTGATGTGCTTGTATCAAGGACAGTTTGTCAGTTTCATGGTCCAAGAAAATGAAAGGAAAATTGGCCGGTATCAGGGATGTACAATGGCTCAGCTTCAGTTTGCCGTTTGCAACCATCATATCAAGTTTCTCTGTTTGATGTGGGTAGACCAGCTTCGCAAGGTATTAACCTGGAAGTGGTCTTATATCCACGTGGCATAATGCTGACTTCCCGCTGCAAAGATTCCCAATATCCTGTTTTTATTTTTTTTAGGAAGAAAAAAAGGTAGACTGATTTTCCATTGGAAACTGGCTCTTCTAGCAGTGAAAAAGAATCGGGGAAACAAAATAACGGTGTCCATCGAAATTTCACTCCAGAATTTCATTCTCAAGGTATAGTTTACTGGTATCACGGTTTCCACGTTTGTACAGTGAGAATGGACAACCACATGCCTCTAGTCACTTCTGAATGATAAGGCTGACGAAAGAACAGAGTGCAATTCCAAACTGCAGCCGTCACTTGCTTTTTTAAGACTAGTCTATTTCATTTCCTGCGATTGCTTTTCAGCTTTAGAGTCACAACCCAAACCGTACAACAAACTAATAAAGTGCAGCACGGACAGATTATAATGTCCAAAGTTTTTCAGCCAGAATTCTGGGTGATGACAACAATGGTAACATCGCTAGGCTAGGATAAATGTTTCTTATGCATCTACATTGTTTGATACAACTATGTACTTTTGACAAAATTGCATCAAGCTTCATGCCATCTATGGCGAATGCTTACGTCCATGTGCTCTCTGTTTCTGTTGAACCAACAACAGAGCCGTCGCCGATTACCTGTCCACCGGCGTGCGACACCGCACCCGTGACTCCGACGTGTTCATGACGGTGGGTGGCACGGGAGCCATAACTGTGATCACCACAGTGCTTGGTGGTGCTCCAGGTGCGAACATTCTTCTGCCACGGCCAGGCTTTGCTCCGTACGAGGCAGCTTGCGAGATCGCCGGTGCTGAACTGAGGTTCTATGACCTCCTGCCTCGCCGCGGCTGGGAAGCCAATCTTGCCAGTGTGCGCGCCATGGCTGATAGCGCCACTGCTGCCATTGTTGTCATCAACCCGAACAACCCCTGCGGCGCAGTCTATTCTGCACAGCATCTTTACCAGGTGATTATTTATCAGCAAAGTTCAGTGATATATTTCAGAACACAAAAAAAAGGCAGAAATATATGACAACATGCTTTAACAGATTATGAATAGCATAATCAAATGTACCTTATGGAGGTAAGATAACGTTCATGTCTACCATCAAGATTGCATATTTGGCACCTTGCTGAATGCTGATGGCCAGCTACATCACTGAATGTTGCAGATTGCTGAAACTGCAAGAGATTTGGGGATTCCAGTAATAGCAGATGAGGTATATGCACATATGGTCTTTGGTGGCAGCAAATTTGTACCAATGGCTTCCTTCGCACACATTGCACCAGTTATCAGCATTGGAGCTCTGTCAAAGAGATTTATGATACCAGGATGGCGTCTTGGTTGGTTGGCCTTCTGTGATCCTAATGGTGCACTGAAACATGTAAGACACAAAACGTCTGTTGTGTTTTCACATTCTTCTCTCTATATGCATTCATATGTAGGCTCATAATTTTAATCTTCAAAAGGTCAGAATGGCCACTGAGATGCTACTGAATGTGACTTCTGGCCCTGCCTCCATTGTTCAGGTCAGTAAACAGTTGCTTTGAAATGAGTTACCTCTAAGTTGGTGAATACACGCTGACATAGATCAAATCTCTTAAATACAGGCAGCAGTTCCTAAGATTCTTTCAGATGAACACAGTGCGTTCCATCACAATGTTGTTAACCTTCTTGAATCTTCAGCTGATGCTCTCTACAGAAGAATAAACCAAATAAAAGCTCTGCAATGCTACTCAAAGCCTCATGGCTCAATGTTTATGATGGTCAGTCGGACGATACACCGCCTCTGTATACTGTAACTAGTATCTCTGAGCTAGCTGATGTTTAAAAAATCATGCAGGTTGAGATAAACACTTCATTGCTATATGAAGTTGAGGATGACATAGACTTTGCCCGTCAATTGATCAAAGAAGAATGTGTGCTTGTTTTACCTGGTACTGGACCTTGATGCCTGTAACTTGTTTAACTTGATATTTTTGTAGAAACCTTTTCATGCTTAAAGCTTAATAAATGGAAACTTGATCTAAAAAGGAAAAGTTTTCACCTTCTCTCTTGCTTCCCAGGTTCTGTCATAGGACTGAAGAACTGGGTGAGGATATTTTTCGGAGTGCCTCTAAGTTTAATGCAGGAGGCTTGTGACAGAATTGAGCTATTCTGCCAGACGAGGACAACTTAAGCAAAACCTATCAAAAATTTGTTAACAAAATTCTGAAACAACTAATTAGGGATTTTTGTTAGCCTCTTAGTGTGTATATTGCCTTTGATTTCAGTTTTCACTAAAGAATTTTTTCTCATACAAAATCTGAGATTTGTATATAATATCTGAACAAAGTGATCAGATCCTCTTCTGTAGCTGCATAAAGGTGGGGGGAAAAGGAAATGAAGAAATACTACACATATTGCGCTCCTATTATTTCATGTTTTTATTTAATGAAGTCACTTATGAAAACTCTTCATTTTCTTTATGTGTAGTTCAGCTGAAATAACTGGATATTTGAAAGCTAATACAGATTTCAAAAACCCAAACGATTCGTTTAAAATTTCTAGTCAGTTGTACTCTAGATTCAAAAGAACCACAAAAATACCTCAAAAACAGAGTAATCTTTTTCTTTTTTTTTTGAGGGTGCAAACAGAGTAATCTTTGAGGCCTCAAAAATCAAAATTACAATCTACAATATTTGCTCTTCCCTTTGTCCAATGAAAAGATTCGTGTGTTCAGAAGATTTTCTATTCATCTATTTTTGACTTTAAGTGATCACCACTTTAGAAGACCCACAAAAAATCTTCATTCTATGTTTCAGATTCAGCTCATTCCACCAAACTAACCCAATAATTCACTAAAAACCTTATAAGTGGTAATAAAATGGCAATCCCATAAGTGAATTGTACTACGAGTACGAGATGACAAGCTTACATGACTCTAAAGCAGTCAAAAATTAAGGCATCAATCATCTCTACTTGAGGCCCGAGCCTCAAATTCTAAATTTGACCAATGAGCAATTCAATATCCAGGACCAGGACTCATGCGAACAAAACTGCAGAAGTCCAGCTTTATTTCATAGTACTGAACAGTTCATAGTATATCAAGTATCATCAGCAGTGTGCTTTGGTTATTTAGAGTAATACATACTTGAGTAAGTGAACAAAAAGCGAGTAAAAGAGCTGGCTGTTCACCGACTGCGGGCGGCATAGACAAACGAAGCAGCAGCAAGCACAGACGTGGTTGCTGGGCCAAGCCACTTCCAAGCATCATTCTTCTTCTTCCGCTGAGCCTCAGAGATTGAGAGCTGCAGCTGCTGAAGCTCCTCTTTTAAGGCATCAATCTGGCTCCTTTTATCCTCAACATCAGTCTTCAGTGCCCCAATCTCACGACCCTTCTCATTGTTGAAGCCCTCAAGCTCCCCAATCATCAGCCTCAGCTTGTCTGCTCCAGCTTTCTCGTCGTTAAGCGCTTTCAGCACCGAATCCTTCTCATCCTGCAGGCAGTAAGACTTCTCCTCAAGATTATCATGGCGTGCACGGAGATCGTCCATGGAGTCACGGAGCTTCGCCAATTCATCCTTCAGTCTTGCAGCCTCGCCATCTTTCTCACTGACCGTGCCCAAAGCAGCATCTTTCTCCTTTTGAGTGCTGTCCAGATTTTCCTTGAGCACATCCACTTCAGCCTCCATCCTTTTCTTCTCAGCATCATGCGCGGCTTCAGCCGCCTCCTTCGCCTTGATGATTTCGTCCATCTCATGCTGCAGGCAGGAAGACTTCCCCTGAAGTTCACCGTAGCGAGCATTGAGCTCAGCCATGGAGTGATGGAGCTTCGCCATTTCCTCGTTCAGTTTCAAAGCCTCTGCCTCTTTCTCACTGACTGCGCCCACAGCAGCATCTTTCTCAGCCTGAACCTTGTCCAGGTTCCCCTTCAGCACATCGAGCTCAGCCTCCATTCTTTTCTTCTCGGCATCATGTGAAGCTTCAGCCAACTCCTTCTCCTTAACAACTTTTTCCATCTCATCCCGCAGGCCGGAAGACTTTCCCTCAAGATCACCATAGCGAGCATTGAGCTCAGCCATGGACTCACGGAGCTTCGCCAATTCATCACTCAGTTTTGCAGCCTCGGCCTCTTTCTCGCTTACAGTGCCCACAGCAGCATCTTTCTCCTTCTGAATCCTGTCCAGATTTTCCTTGAGCGCGTTCAGTTCAGCCCCCATCTTTTTCTTCTCAGCATCATGCGCAGCTTCAGCCGCCTCCTTCTTCCTACTGATTTCATAAATCTCATCCCGCAGGCCGGAAGACTTCCCCTCAAGTTCATCATAGCGAGAATTGAGCTCAGCTATGGAACCTCGTAGCTTCGCCAAATCAACCTTCAGTTCCGCTGCCTCGGCCTCTTTCTCATTGACTACATCCACAGCAGAATCCTTCTCACCCTGAACCCTCTCCAGATCAGCCCTCAGCACACCCATTTCATCCTCAATCTTCCTCTTCTCCGCATCGTGCAAAGCTTCAGCCGCCTCCTTCATCTTCACAATTTTGTCATTCTCAATTCGGAGCTCCTCTGCCTCAGCAACTGCAGCACTATGCCTCTCACTGATCTCTGCAACCTCTGCTTGCAGCTTCTCAATCTCTTTTCTCGATGTAGCTAGCTGAACCGACATCCCCTCCACCTCGGACTCCAGTTCCTTGGTCCTTGCAACGGCCACCGAGAGCTGCGCCTCCAAGTCGCGCACCTTCCCCTCCGTCTCCGCCTTCTGAGACTGCAGAGCCTCCAGTTCCCCCAATTTCTCCTCAAGCTTCGCATCCATTTCCTTCTTGCTCTGCTCCGCATTTCTCTTGAACTCACCGAAGCTTTGCTCCAATTCCGCCTTCTGAGCCTCCACATCGAGAGCCGCCGCATTGGCTGCCTCCAATTGCTTGACCAATTCACATCTCTCGGCGTCGAATTGGGCGCACTTCCCCTCCAATTCGGCAACGGCGGCCTCCAATTCGGCGACCTGTTTGGCCGCCGCCGCCGCCTCGGCCTCCTTGGCTCGGAGCAGCTCCGAGACGCGTCCGCTCTCCGCGACCGCCGCCTCGTCCTCCGCGCGCCGGACCGCGTCCTCCGCCGCGGCGAGGCGGTCCCGCAGCGTCACGAGGTCGGCCTCCGCGGCTCGGAGCGGCGCCGCGAGGGACTCCACGACCACGCCGCGCTCGACGTCCGCGAGCGCCGAGAGCTCCTCCAGCTGCGCCGCGAGCGCCGCCGCCCGGCCCTGCTCCTCGGCCGCGCGGGCCACCAGCATGCCGTTGAGCCGCCTCAGGTTCTCCACCTCGCCTCCGTCGGCCGCCTCGTCGGTGGGGTCCACGCCGTTGGGCTTGGCAGCCGCCGCAGGCTCGTCCCCATTGGCGGCCGGCGGCGGAGCCTGGTCCCCGTTGGCTGCGCGCGGGGAGACGTCTTCCTCCTCCTCTTCCGTCCCGTCGGACGAAGCCGGCGCCGGCGGCGGAGGCTCGTCGCCGTTCACGGCCGCCACGGCTGCGCCGCCGTTCCGCTTGCTCTTCTTCTTAGCCATGGCTGCTCTCGCGCGTGAGGCGTGAGGTGTCCCTAGCACTAGGTAGGGTTCCGCCACCTGCGCAGGTAGTCGGTGAACTAAATAGATATGTTACGAGTGACTGACGTGTGGGCCAGGATTGGGGAAGGCCGAGCGGTCAGTGGATGGTGGGTAAGAAATGGACGGGTAAGGCGAAGCGCGCGACCGTTGGGAATCGCGCGTTCGAAACTGCACGGACGGCCCAGATACGGCGTATCTTGTCACGAACCGGCCCAAAAGGAAAAAAATAATGGCGGGAGACAGGAGCAAGTTGATGCGCAGAGGATCGGCGTCGTGTGGCCGCGCGTGTGCTGCCGTCGCCCACTTGCTACGGGAGATTCGATTCCGATTTTTCTGATGATGCCACCTCTCTCCTCTGTCTGTGTGTGTGTGTGGTGCGCCACTGTGGAGTGGCGATGAGTTTGGATATCATCGGTCGGGCCTCTGGCTACCACGACCGCTCGTAAAATCAGCAGCGGAGAAAGGAACGAACGCGAGGACCATGCGATCGGTTTGGGATTCTGCGAGCGTTTCAGGCGTCGCATACGTCCGTGTGCATTACGCGGGGGAAAAAAAAAAAGGTACTAGTACTCTGGTAGTACTAGTAAAGTTTGTGTATCGCGTCTCGTCGTTTCGTTTGTCCGCCAGTTGCACAGACGTTTCTTTCCCTTCGTTTCTTTTTTCTTCTTTTCGTTCAGAGAAGAAGACAAACTGAGCGCTCCATTTCTTTTTGTACTGGATGGAAGCTGCAAAAGGCCGGCCAGCAGCGTATGGTAGTTTGGGCCGAATTCAGGCGTGTATTGGTTGGGCTTCAGTTGGGCTAGGGGCACCAACAACGGCCTTTCTCCTGGGCCTTAATTGGGCTTTCTTTAATACCCCCTACCATAATGGATCAGTCTTCTTTAGTTTCTGTGACCCGATTTTAAATACGGTGTGCCACTGTCATCCGTTCTCTAAATAAAATTAATTAATTAACGCGCCATCCTAATAATTTTGTACCGTGATACTGTTGACAAATAGGTGGTTTCTTCTAGTGAATTGTCTAACGCACCGATCAATATAAACGGGAAGCATATGAAATAATGGCCAGAATTATCTACACCTTTCTAGAGAAACTCGTCCTTGTGAAAAAGTATTTATTCCCTTTTTTTTTTCTACCATATCATATCTGGGTTGTAATAACATTGTACAACTGAACCATACATGGAGACCAGAGTCGCCGGTTAGTTAACTGTACGACTTACGAGTAGCAGGTTGTTGTTGTTGTCTCAAGAAAAACAAATCAGATCTGTCATGCAGAACTGGTGGGGAGAAGTAACAAGCTAATTAGAAGATTAATTACCAGCGGAGAGGAGGAGAAAGGCCACGAGAATGTTCTTCGATGCCGCCATCTTATCAACTGTATGTTTCTGTCGGCTTACTAATTCAAATAAAGACCGTGGTAGGTATAGAGTGGAATCTTGCTGCAAGAAAGGTACGTATGCGCGCGTCCATATATAGTGTGGTGGTGAATTGGTGAGTGCTGAGCTGGGCAAAATGTATTGGATTTACTGACGCCATTTAATTGGTTTAATTCACTGGTTTTTATTTGCTACGATACGCACATTAAAATTATCACCATTAAACAAATTCAATACGCCAATCTCCGGCATTTGATTATTGCGCATGGCTCCTTTTGTACTCCTCCGTCTCTGGCCAGAATTCACAAATGATTATTACTTCTTTTCATACCTTTTTTAAGTAGATATTTTCTTTCAAATATTTTACACATGATATTTTGGCCCCTTCTTCAGTTTGGTCACTACGATCCAAGAGAAGGCACATTGTTGTGTGGCCAAGGAGTCAATTAAGGAGCGCTAGCATAATAGGTTGAAAAGTAAAAACACAAGATATATGTAGTAGTTATGTCCGATAAATGTGATAACATAAATAATAATGCGGTTGGATACCTTGCCAACATTTTAAAATTTTCTTGTAGTGGCTGAAAGATGACAATCAATTTGTGGGCCAGTGGGCTCAAAGATGAGCCATTGTTGCTTGTTTGTGATGGGCCAGATAGGTGCCTCGGGCTGGAAATGATTTTCAGTGACAAGTCATATATCCATCTATATAGTGATGAACCACGTACGTGTCCGCCATAGAAAATCGATTTTTAGTAGGAATTCACATAAGAGGCTGCCACTAGAAATCATATTTACTGAAGATCATTAGCCCTTATAGTTTCAAAAGTAAAACTAGATATATAGTTCTCCATGGTTCATTTTTCTTCTATTTTTCTCCACTTCGAGATTTGTGTTTTCTTGTGAAAATGTCTATATAGGTTCTATGCATGGTGTATCATGTGTTAGAATCTCGTGTGCTACCACCAGATTTCACATCTTTTTTTTATAAGGGTTTCCCCATTTCCATTAATAAAATAACAAAAATACAACCAAGTGTTAGCAAAAGTTCTTCAGCAGCAGATGGAAAGTCTACAAGAAAACTCTAGAACCTGACACAGCAAGAGATAAAAGCAGGAGACTAGGCTATGAAAACGGAGAAAACAAAATACAAGACCACGTCTAGAAACAACAATTGTCCCAACATCAGCAGAAACAAAAGACTGTCTTCCTTGCTGCCAGTGTCGGCTTCACATCTTACTCGTCTTCTTCATCTTGGTCTTGTTCTCCATCCTGAGTAATGAGAGTGTATCGAGGGAGGGTTGAAGTCGAGCTTGTTCCCTGCTGTCCCAACACCTGGATCACTATGTGCAGCAGACCTTCCATGCCATTGATCAATTCCTTCTTTTTCATCCCTTTCAGCATATCTGCCCAGTATTTCAACATAGAGCAAGCAAGAAAGATAATATTAACAGGATCTTTAATCATTTTCTTTTCAAAACAGGCTCTATTTCTAGATTTCCAGATAACCCAGCAAACGCCGGCTAAACATTGAGTATGAAAGGACTTTTTGGAAGGTATGAACTTATTCATCCAGGCATAAAATTGTTCAACTGATGTGGGAATACAATCAAGCGCTATATAGATTGCTATATAACCCCACACAACTTTTGCAATGGGACAGAGGAAAAAGAGGTGTCTTGCACTTTCTGGCTGAGTACAAAAATTACAGCTAATGTCCCCTTCCAGTTTCTTCTCTTCAAATATCTACATGCATGCATGTTTCATGAAATGAAAACATTTCCCAGGACTCTTTCCTTTTTTTCTATATCTGTGCCAGATCATCTGATTTGTCCGGTTACACAATTTATTTAAGTTTTTTCCAAAAAAAAAGTGAAACCTTGCCACGCAATTTCTCCTTCGCTCCATACTTTCTATGGATGCGCTTTCCGTTCAACTGGACCGAGGGCCCACGCAGCAGCAATTTTGGCGATAGGGCGGTATGCACACGCCGCCCTTCTTGTAGCCTAGCTTCTCGCACCAGTCCCTGCAGTCCAAGAAGGCATCCGGGCACCCTCTACGGCAGACTGCGTACTTGCCGGAGGTCACGCTGGCCATGGGACCTGCGTCGCCGACATATGCTTGCAGCTTACCGCCGTCTCTCGCCGCCTCTTCCGTTGCCGTGTAAGCTGCGACAACTGAAATTGTCCATGCAACAAGCCTGGCAGTTAGCTCAACTGACAACTAGCGAGCTATTGCCGGTAGATATATGAAATGGTTCCAGACAATTTGCGCAACAGATCATTCAAGCATGTTTGTCGTCGAACCATAGATTCAATTCATATCTTTCTGGCTAAGAATGGATATTTCAAGAGAGGGTGGGAGTTTACCGGCGGAGAGGAGGAGGATGGTCGTGAAAAGTGCCTTGCTTGCTGCCATGGTAGCTCTCCCTCTCTAACTCTCTTACAGATCAAGGTCCTTGATCTAGCGCGTGTATAAATAACACTGTACATGATCGGTCAACTTGCAAAAATAAAATTCTTTCAGATTATGCCATTTATCAAGGATTTTTTGGAGTGCTATATATCTGCGAAAATCCATTAGATCGGCCATTTTTATCCACTGTATATATAATATATTCCATTTAATAGCACTTTGATCATCAGGGATTTTCGTAGTGTTGTTGAAGGTTTTGGGTACGACTATGGGTCAACTGCAAAAATGAAATCCATCATATTGTGCCCAAGAAGTTAGGTTCTCTCTATTTCACGAGATAAATTGTCCCATACGTAACGAGATCCATTCCATTGTGTGTATCTCTGTAATCAATCTCCTCTGATGAATAATACTTATTTCTCCGGTTACACAATATATATATATATATATATATATTTGGAAAATGGGAAACCGTGCGGCCCTGTACAATCTATTATATATATATATATATATTTGACCGTATACATATTTGATCAACAAAACGAGCTACCACAATCGCTCTCAAGTCCTAGATATTCCTACGTTAATCAAAGAAAAAAGAGAAACAAAAAATTACCCACCACTACCATTATAAAAATATTAGACCAAAATATCCCTACTTTTATTAATTAATTACCCACATTACAATTGTTTTTAGGAATTAACGTGAGAAGAGAACCAATTAGACGAAAGAACTCATTCTCCCGCTATTGTGCTCTCTTTTTTTGTTTTTTTAACTAACATGAGTAAATCACCTAGGACCTGTGCGTTAGGTCCATTCTTTCCTTTCTTTTTTTCTCTAGCAATGGAGCGTCTCTTTGTATGTATAGACCGTATGAGACGATGTCCCAAAGGACTACACAGAAATAACTAACACAAGTATCGGTGGTATGCAATCTTCGTTTGATGTGTGTCGAGACCTCACTAGCGCAGGCAACAAAGTACACATGTACCCTATCCTTTTCTCTCACATAAGAGTCTGTATACTGGTTGCCCGCATGATATTGATGTTGGATTCATGTTGCCACATGAATAGCTATTGATTTGGTAATGAATCATGTGGCTTGGGGTTTTGCCTGTTAGCATATTTGCCCACACACTATCATCCTACATTTAGTTGTAGATGTAGAAACCAATCCCCTAATTGTTCCACACATCATTAGACAATTAAATTGCTTGCCTGGAAAACAAATCTTGCATCGAGGGGAGATTTGATGTAGCTTCTTTGACAAATATGACTTCGCTTAGCAATTATCGTCTTGATGCATTGTGAGATGTACTGATATTGCTTTATAGTTTGGCCTTGCTTGAGTAGGGATAGAAATGACTTATCTATTTCTTCTTTTATTTTGTTTGTTTTGCTTGAGATGTACTCATATATATATATTTGAGCAACAAATGGAGCCATCACATTCACTCTCAAGCCTAGAAATTCCCACGTTAATTAGAGAAAAAAGAAAAACAAAAAAAATGACCCACCACTATCATTACAAAAAATTAGTTCAAAATACCTCTATTTCTTTTAATCAATTACCCACCATTGCCGTTTTTTTTGCGATTAACATGTACCTCTATTCCTATGTTTGCTCTCAAGGTTGAGAAATTCTCACATTAATCAGAGAAAAAAGAAAAAAAAATTACCCACCACTGCCATTACAAAAAAGTCCAAAATACCCCTATTTCTCTTAATTAATTATCCACCATTGTCATTTTTTAAGTTAACGTGTACCACTATTTCTCTTAATTATTTACCCCATTAACATTTTTGTTATTTTGCAATTGACTTGAGGGAGAGGGAAAAAAAGGATAAAATTACCCCTACTCCTATTAATTAATTACGCAAGATTGCAAATTGTTTTTCCTAATGACATGAGGGAAAAAAAATTCTCTCTCACTGTTGTTCTCTAATTGTTTGGGTGAGGTTCTTTTAACAACCGAATATGAGTAATCAACTAGGAGCAATCACTTAGATCATTCTTTTCTTTTCTTTTCTTTTCTCTAGCAATGCCTAGAGACCTCATTAGTGCATGCCACAAAGATGTGAAATGGATACAAATGCATCTAAACTGTTCCGTTGCTCAAGTGGACTGTAATAATGATAGTTAGCTTGCTAACAATCTAGAACCGTGCATTTAGACCATCCTACTAGTTTATATGAATAGACAGATCATTGACCATTCTCAACGGGAATATGGGCCGATGCAACAACACTGCTGGTTCTCGGGCAGGAACGGGCCAACGCACTCGCCGCCTGCGCTGAAGCCTGCCTTCTTGCAGGCGTTCTTGCAGTGCCCTGCTGGCACGCACCCATCCCGGCAGTGCGTGTACTCGCCGGCCTTAACGCCGGCCGTGGGGCCAGCAAAGTCCGGTGACCTCACCTCGCCGTCTCGGGCCGCCGATGCAGTGTACACTGCAACTGTATCATCCACCACGAACAAACATTACGGTGATCAGTAAGGTAAAAACTTCTTTTTTTCCCCCAATAGATGATGCCATGTAGCTTGAACGGATTGGTAATGGAGAGTGAAGGAGAAGCGATGTTACCGGCGGAGAGGAAGAGCATCGCCATGAGAAGGGTCCTGATGGCTGCCATCGTGTCAATCTCTGCTTCTGATGGGCGAACTCTGAACGTTCAGATACGTGTTCTAGTTGAAGTTGAGAATGGGTTGAACGTAGGAGTTGCTTGTATATATAGTGCTGGGGATGTCGGTGATATATGGAAGTATATATCGTCAATAGTATCATTTCACTGGCACACAATATTTGGTCGCCTTAGACTCCGGAGCACGTATTTGTCACCTGCTAATAATATGTTTAATACTTCCCAAATTAAATTGGCTATGGTACAGCATGTATCAATATCTCAATCAGGGATTGAATAAAAAACTATTTATTTCCTAATTTGCTGCTGTAATACACATACCTCGACGACGCTGATTGGGGGCTCTCTGGTCGGTGGTCTGGGCTACAATTATCTTACCCAATTAAATTAACTATGATAAGCATGCAAAACGATTTTTTTTTGCTAATTTGTTGCTGTAAATACTGACCTCGACGTTGATTGGGCTCTGGTCGTTGATTGGGCTCTCGTCCTCATTGCTCTTCCCCATGCCGAGGAGCTTGAGGCCCGACCGTCCATACGACCTATATTTCTTCGATCCCTCGTCCAATGGCGTCCATAAGTTCTTGTCACCATCCCCGTATAATCTGACGCTGCAGCCTACTGTCTGTGAGCGCAACAGCCTCCAAGGCCACTCCTCTATTTTAGACGGATGAAGGCACGATGAGAAGGCCAACCGACAAATTATATAATTAGTCCATTCTCAATCCATGTTTTTATTTCGTTGGTTCTAAGAATGTCATGTAAAAAAAAAGTCATGTCATTTTATAATTTTTGAAATGACAAATGAAACTAGGTATGTTCTAAGAGTGTCATGTCATTTTGTAATTTTTGAAATGACAACTGAAACTAGGTTTCTCAATACAAAGTTTTATTTCACGATTTCATATACTAGTCTATTATTTAAATGTTTCATTCAAATAACCAATGAGAGTTAATAAATATATAGAGATGAAACTCAAACACTCTCAATGGAGTTTCATTTCAGTTTTAAGATTTTGGTAACCGTGTATATGCAGTTTCATCCCTATAAAACCTATTTCTCCTCTCTCCTCATAAAGCTTATACCACATCATTAGCTTTGCCTATGTGGCACATCATTTAATAAAAAAGAAATCTAAATGAAACTACCACTGAGATTGGCCTTAGCCTTTGCACCGGAAGGTCACCGTGTGATATCATTGGTACTTGTGTTTACTGGCCGTCCGATGAAGTTAGATCAGACGGTTTAAAAGTCTGGTACTTGTTGGAGGATTGTGAAAAAAACTCTTTAAGATAACCTCTATGGTGACCGATCTTGCTACACCAGCTCTAGCGCAGCGTCACCCCAGCGTGTCGCACAGCGAATACTCGTGGTAGCCTAGCGGTGTCATGTTGTTGATCTGCGGCATTAGTGAAGGGGATGCCAGCACCGGTGCCTCCTATGCGTAACCTTTATATATACCCAATAATTTGCACCAACATTACTGCCTTACTGGCAAGAGCTAGTAGTTGGCTCAGATACTCTGTTTCACATCACGCTTTCTGTAGTGATGCTACAGAAGTAATGGTACAATTGTGTGAGTTTTCACCAATAAGGGCGTCCACACTGGTTGAGTATAACCAGCTATTATTAGAGAGAAACAATTAAAAAAGAGGAAAGAGAGGGGAGGTAACTCCAGCTGCGGTGGTAGGATATTGCCAAGCCAAAAGCTACTAAACGCTCACCCCGACGCTACCACTTGCCTGCAGCGGGCGAGCGGGCGGTGGGAGATGGGTAGACATGGCCACATGGGTCAATAAAAAAATCTGATGCATGGGGCTCATCATTGCATTGGGCAGTGTAATATAGCTATTACATCAAAATGCTAACTTTTTTACATGGCTGTTGCAAATTGCAGCCAACGACCATTGTGGACGCCCTAATTGTTCTGTACTAATAACAATAGATCTGGTGACAAGGCCATATAACAACTACTGCTATACTGGCCACTACTTGATCATTACAGACTGATGTCTTGATGAACACACGTACTGAAGCCTCAAACAAAGCGAACCTTTATGCTGCTGTTTCTGTTAGACAGTGCACATAGTACTCTGAAACAACAATTCTCACTGGAAAGATTCGGATCCTTTCGCCCTGAGATTTGGACCCTCGGTATTGTGAACCTGTGTTTGTTAGGTTCTTGGATTAGAGCATCTCCAACAGCTTAGGTATAATATTATCTAAATTTACATATTTTACCTCTTTGTAAAAATAGAAAATCTTCTAAATTAATAAGGTATTCCAACAGACTCTCTAAATCTTCATTCTTTATATTCAAAACAATAATTGTGGCTGTGAAAAAAGAAGGACAACGTGCCTACCTACCGCTAAATTGCTGGAGCATACATGCTGGTCTGGACTGCTAGTGGCTGCACGCTTGCATGCATGGTAAGTGCGTGAAAAGGCAGCAATAGCGAACCGCACAGACTAGGTAAAGATAGAGAGTAGGGAGCCGAAAATAGCTAGTTAGATAAAATACAAAGTGAGATAGAAAGTCTGTTGGAAAGCATTTTTATAACAAAATAGCTATATTTAGATATACAAATTGATTTAAAAAACCTGTTGGAGATGCTCTTAGAAGGTTCATTTCAGACGAGGGACATTATGGCACAAGATTCCTGATACAGATATTAATTTTATTGTGCCTAGCTGTCTGTCCATTTTAGTTACATCGGTGACCAAGGAGGTAATAGCTCATTTGTTATTTTATTTCTTAGGAAGTGCATGATTATAGATAGATTTGCTTCCAAAGTTAGTAGGATTTGCATGAACCATGTTTATTTTATGGAACTTCTATGGGATAATTACACAAACCACTCCATAAGTTACTTTGAGTTTGAGATTCCCACCCATAAACGTTTTATTGGAATTCCCCCCACCTAATGAGTTTAGTTGCAAAAATCACCCCAGTTGACACATGTTTAATTGATTTTATATATTTTTATTAATATAAATTTAAAAATAAACTAAATTAAATAAGTTTAACATTGTTAAAGATTTTTAGTGTGTAATTCGTATTATTTTCATGAAAAATTTATTCAAATTTCAATTTTTGTGAAACTTTAATTGATGTTTTTGCTACATATTCTCCATAAAAATATGATTTTAAACTTTGTGAAACTTTAATTGACATTTTTGCTACATATTCTCGATAAAAATATAAAAATTATACTTTTAAAATTGTGTATATTTGATAAGAACATGACTACTTCAAATAAACAAAAATATGTTGAATAAATTAAATATGTGTATATTAAGGTGATTTTTGTAACAAAACTTACAGGGTGGGTGGAGATTTGCAACAAAATAACCTATAGCAGTAGTGCAGTGTACTCTTTTTTTGTTGGAGTAGCATACATGTACGTCAGTACACAGATTCACGGCACACCTTAGACTACAAACATTTGTGCAGACACAAGTTCTTTTTGGGTACATTGTCCAACAACACATACAAAAAAAATATAATAATATGGGAGTAGCTGATAGAAGGCATGCGCACATTATCTGACACGAACTCGTACGCTTGTATCCCAGGCCCGGCGGCAAAAACTGGAAAGTTTATTTCACATGGTTGACAACAAGGCGAATCCTAACAAGTAACAAGTGGCTAGCTATGACATGCAACAGCAGACGTCTGCTTTGAGGTAGCCTCCGTAAAAACCCATCTTGTTGCACCAGCTCTGGCATTCCGGCAATGGCAACCCTAGGGTCTGGCAGATGTTGCCGTGTTGATACACATAGGCTGGCGATGGCGGCGTGTTGACCAGCGGAAATAGTGGCGATGGCGGTACCGGTGCCTCTCGTGCGTAGCCTGCTTAGACACCCACGTCAGTGATCAAGATCTGTATGCATATAGATCCACATAAAAACTAAGAGCTATAGAGACAGAAAGAGAGGACTTAATTACATGTGAAGGTGAGGAGCACGGCCACCACAAACACTTTTCCCACGATGGAATATAATGTGGCCGCCATCATCGTCTCTGCCTCTTCCCTCTAGCGTTCAATCCTGGCGCCGCTTTACCAATATTATGGTGTGTAGTAGATTGGTTTGTATCTCTGCTACTCCATCTGTTCGAGCCCTATATATAGTATATAATTATATAATGAGAGATGTATGCAGATGGTACCGAATCTGGTACTAGGATTTACAGATAAGCAATGCATGGCGTCCGTCTTAATTGTTCTGGATGCACTTGACTGTCCTCAAATGATCTGTATTGATGACCGGTTTCCAGAACAGCCAGAAGGGATATGCTGACATATTTTGGCCAAGCAACAACTGTTAAGAGTCAAATCTGTCTGCTAATTTAATCTGGTACTAGGATTTACAGATAAGTAGTGCATGGCGGCCGTCTTAATTGTTCTGGATGCTCTTGACTGTCCTCAAATGATCTGTACTGATGACCGGTTTCCAGAACAGCCAGAAGGGATATGCTGACATATTTTGGCCAGGCACCAACTATTGAGAGTCAGATCTGTCTGCTAATTACTTGATCATACAAACAAACTGAACGTTAATTTTCTCGTCTAAAAAAACAGACTGAACCTTAGCTCCTATTTCTCTTGGATACTGCAGAGTACATCGAAAGAACTTATTTCATAGGAAATATAACCATTTTCTGTGTGGAAACATGCGGCCCAACTTGCCCTGCCTCACTCTTGGATCCTCACAAGAGACCTCAGAGTCCTTAATTTCTACTCCCTTCAATCAATCCATATTAATTTTCATCCTACACTCATCTGGTTTCTCCAATTTACTTGTCATCATCATATCTTAATACACATTTCTCTGTTTTGAATACACATCTATCTCTTTCTCTCTCCTTCTTGTTTTCTATGCAACTATGTTTTTCACTTTTACTTAATTCTTCTGCCCAAAGCTAAATCAAGTAATCAGAAATGGAGGGAGTATAAGTTTGGAGGTGTGTTATAGTGCTTAAATGGAACCTCACATACGCTTATTCTATATTCGTATGAAAAATGTAATGGTCTTGAATAAAAGGAACTTAGGTTGTGTACATGTATTGCTATTTGGTGGACTAGATATTTCAATGGAAAGATAAAGTGGAAGAGAAAAAAAATATCCTCCCATCCTAAATAAAGTGAAGGGTAGTTTAGTCTTTTTTCACTAGTAACTAACGCTATATTGTCCTTAATGGATGATTTGATAGATTTTTTAGTCCTCGCATAATTGAACAAACAAAAATGACAGATAACTAATTATCTGTTTAAAAGTGGTATTGCCCAATCTACTCTCTCTCTCTCTCTCTGTTTGTGTGTGTGTGGGGGGGGGGGGTCTATCAATTTATGACTACGAAGATTGGAAAGAACTTTGAAAATATTGTAGCATAGTAGTTGAGTCAGAAGAATCATGCGGTTGATATCATGTTGCACAATACCTGAAAGAGATTTTTATCCGTGGGACACTCAATAAACATGGTTTATCCATGGGACACCATAACTCTATATTTTGCTTCTCGGACACTAAGAAAATTGTGGCTTTCAACTGTAGAACAGTTTAGCAGAAGAAGTGAATATTTTCAACATTTTTTTATTTCAATCCATATAGGGCATTTGTAATTTGAAATAATTTGGCACAAAGATACATTGGTGTATTTCTTATACATATGTTTTTATGTATTTATTGTTGATTGTTTGCATGACTTCTCGACTAAGAAAATATTTATTTTAATATTCTTGTGAAAATAATCAACAAAAAAAATTAAGGAGAACTCACATGGATAGGACATGTCGCAATGCATCTTTGTGGCAAATTTAAAGTTGCAATGCCTTTTGTGCATTAAGTAAAAAATGTTGAAAATATTTATTTCTCCTGCTAATGTATTTTACAGACAAAAGCAACAATTTTGTAGTGTTCAGAAGGTAAAATATGAAGTTGCAATGTCCCACAGAAAAAACCATGTTTATTGATTGTGTCACAAACAAAAAGCCTTACCTAAAAGGAGTCCACATATAAATATGGCTTAGCATCAGCGTCATACAAACATCCTTCATTTGCAATACATTTAATATGTTTATCCAAATTATGCACGTAAAATATAGACCTCGCTCGTAATCCCCACTACATGAAAGAAATACAATTTTTTTATTTCACATGCATATTATAATAGTTACTCAATACAACAGCAGAACTCATTATCCAAGCGGCCTCCCTTGCGGAAGCCTATCTTCCTGCACCATATGGTACAGTTTGGCCTAAGACTATATCCCCCTGACTGGCACAAATGATAGTCCCTAATGTCAATCATGTCCCAGGGATGGGAGGAATGCGCTTCCCCTGCAATGCAATTCCAATATCAAGTCTTCTTTGTAGCATTGTACGCTGGCCAGAATTTTTTGGATTGACCACAAAGATTACATAACTTGATAGCATAAATTGGTATGCGTGATGAAAATTTTGGTCTGTAGTATTGTTTTATATTTATCATAGCATAAAGATTAGGTTTGGCTGAGTGTGTACAAGAGGGAAGTTTCTAGAAATCTACGAATAAATGGATAACTCTGACTTGTGAAGGAGAGAGAAAAATCACCAGCAGCAACGAACAGGAGAGCGGCGACGATTGCTGTGACAAGTATGACCTTACATGCAACCAAACTGAACGCTACTGCCATAAGTTTCTCCGTCCTAAATGGCTTGTCTTTGGAATCGTTTATTGCACAATGACGTGTTCTTCGGCATGTGCAGGTTTTTGTGTGCCTGTGTGACTGTGTGTTATGATCGGTGTATATATAGTGGTAATAATGCGTGCTCATTTGTTGCTCAATAAGTACTTTCTAAATTAAGCAGCATTTACAATAGCTGCGGCTATACTTTGTCACATGCAACGAACCCTGCAGTTTATAACCTTCCTAAAATTAATACTCTGCATTTCTTGCCTTCATGGTACTTTCGTGGGAAAGACATGCTCGATTGATCGTAGGGAGTTTCCATGTGATACTCGCTTTAGCGATGCTCCACGGCTGCAGCATGAACCTTTTTGTTATTTTTTATTTGCTTCAACACGCTGGTGCATGAACCTGACATACGCAAATTTTCATATTAACCGCTCGTCTCGGCTTTGTTACACAATGCGGGGGACAAAACAGGCCACTGGACTGCTGCTAAGCCAGATCAGATTATTTTTCAGTCTCGATGAGTTATTGTTCGGTGGCCGGTGCTATCTGTTTTTAATCGAGCCTGAACTGGATGAGGGATTTGTCTATTTATAATTCCTTTTTGCAGGGCCATTCGAAATTTCATGTAAATTATTCCCACTAAACACTTTCATGCGGGGTGTATTGGGCCAGTGTAAACAATGAGAAAGTTATGTACTGGTCTCAAAATGACGTGTGCTAATAATTAGGACATGTTTGGTACAGACTTAAAGAAAAGCTTATGGCATAAGGTTTGTCAAACTGGTTGAAACCAAAACAGCTCATGGCCATATGCAGCTATAAGTCATTTTATATTTGTACTAGCATGAGGTATTTTGCTAAGCCAAAAATAGTAGCTTTTACAGTTCACCCTCTAGACAAGTTGTTTTGCCGAATGGCTGGACTGTATAGGCCAGATAATCCAGAATAAGGTCACCCTTTAGTTAATATAAAGTACGTGTGAGGATGGAACGAACCACTGCTACAACCGGAATAGTAGCAGCGGGTAACATCTTTACCCGCCACCCGCCGCATACCCATAAAACACAAAAACAAAAAAAAATGAGGCCCTAGGCCCTAGGCCTATTGACCCACCGAGGCCCCCAACACCCCGCGTTGCCGTCGTAGGAGGGGGAGGAGCCGGATCCGGCTCCTCTTGCTGCGCGTCACTGTGGAGGCGGGGAGGCGCCGGATCCGGCCTCCCCTAGCCGCGCTCTGCCGTCAGAGGAGGGGAAGGCGTCAGATCCAGCCTCCCCTTGCCGCGTGCCACCGTGGAGAAGGGGGAGGCGTCAGATCCAGCCTCCCCTTACTGCGCGCCGTCGTCGTTGGAGGGGGAGGCGCTAGGTACATGGAGGAGCCGAGCCGCCGTCGCGCAAGGCCGACCCGCGAGGCCACCGAATGTGGCTGGCGGCAAGGCCGTCACTACCCGCTGCGAGGCAGACTCCTACCGCCGCCACCCGTGAGTCAAGCCGCCCACACACATCAAGCTCGAGAGGAGGGGGAGGGGGAGGGGGAGGGGGAGGTGGCTGTGGTCGAGGGGATGTGTAGGCGGTGGCGTGGTCAAAGGGAGGGAGAGGCGATGACGGGGTAGAGGAGAGAAGAGAAGAAGAGGAGAGGAGAGAAAGGAGGCGGCGTGGACTAGGGGAGCTAAGAGATGGTTTTGGTTTTAGTTTATTTTATATCGGTTAATGGGTTAGTGGTCCTGAAGAGGTTCTGGGCCATTAAGTAGCGGCGGGTGAAAATATGGGCCGCCGCTACAAATGAGGATTTATTTGTAGTGACAATCCACAAAGTGATCTGCTACTATTAATTTATATATTTAGCGGTGGTTTGTTTTAAAATCACGATTTTAAGCATCATAGCAAACTGTAGCGACGAGAAAGATTTAGACATTACTAATTGAAAATTGATTCCGCTGCTATAGGCCTATTTTGTGGTAGTTGCAAGGACGGCGGCTGCAGGGCTTCCCTTGCAAATTCGTGTCACCAACACTTCAGATCTTGGGTCATTATTATCTAGATCCTGGACATGGTTTGTGCAACCCTATTCTTCATCCTGCAGGTCGCGTGTGGTAGATGGCTTCCAGCATCGGGTGCAGGTCATCGGCGTGCTTGCGTCGCCCCTCCCCCGCTGCACCCTATGACTTGCTAGATCCTGTGGCAGCCAAGGGCGAGGTTGGGGTTGGGCATATGGACAGATTTGCAGTTGACGGCAAGTTCGCATGTTGGCTGGCCGACGATGGCGATGCCCTTTGGTGCCACAGTCGTTCGTGAATGCATCGACATGGAGCCCCAATCTCCTCTATAGATTCTTCAGGCGAAAACCTAGCTTCAATTTTGAAGCGGATAACATCGAGACTTCAGTGTCTGACCTCCGTTGAGGCGTTATTTTGGAGTATTCCGAATTGAGTGGCTGCCAGCACGAATCTACGTTGGTCAGGATGTTGTCTTCCATCATATTCTGCTTCTTTCTCTCTTACAGCTTAGGTGATTTTGGTATTTGCCTCATGGATGTTCTGGCGTGATATCATCGGCTACTGCCGTGATGATGATAAAATGATTCTTTAAGTCGGTGGTGGTGTTTTGGAATGGTCATGCTTGACACTCAGATGGATGGTGACTGCTTCATCCCTTTTGGGTCCTTTGGCATATAGTCCCCTTTACTGATGGAAAGAGTTGATCTTATTCCACAAAGCCATTGTAGAAGACAAGAAGAGCTGTAGACATAGATTATTCTCTTTCTTTTTTTAATTTGTTCATCGGTGTAGCCAGGGCTCGGCAAAATCCGGGGCCCAGTGCAAAAATCTAAAATGAGGTTCCATAGTATATACAAGGGCTGTGTTATGGTACCCTAGAGCCCAAGTCTTACCTCTCGAGGGGTAAGAGGTGAAATTAAATCTGAGCCATTGATTTCTAAAAAGTAAATAAAATTAAAAAATAGTTTTTTATATAACTGAAAAGAAAAACAAATAGTTGGAGAGGAACCGGCACACATTTGACGCAAGGAAATCTCTTATCCGATTCTTCCGCTCGAGTCAGCCTCCGATTCTTCCGCTCGGCGCCGTAGTCCATTCCTTACTTCGTGCAACAGGATTTCGCAGATCACAAGTCGTTGTTCATCTTCTTCCACCTCCAGCAGCCGCCCTTTCTTCCTATCTCCTCTCTCTTTCTCACTAGCGCCTGCCATTCCAAGTAGATGATCGTGTTCTGTACTAATTCATGAACGGCATCTCCATGAAAATTGTCTTTGGCATGTGTTCATCATGGCTATATCGGAGGACGTGTGTGAGTGTGCAGCCATGGCCGAGCCATGTACTGCAGCCAAGAATTAGCTCGATTGTTTGGTACTAATTCGAGCTCTGTTTCATACGTACTAATCCTACGAAACAATCAAGGTCCTGTGAAACACCAGTGACATCGTGTCACGGTTTTTTAGAAATAGAATCCTAACAAACTTGGAAAAAATCTAACCAAACAATCAAGGTCTTTCTAAAAATAATAATTAGAAATATTACCTCCTAAGAGGTAATACTTCGCTGATCTAATTAAAATGAACGGTCTATAATGATTTCGAGGTACCGTAATACAATGCAAGAGCAATAATATATATAGGTTGCAATTTATTTAAAACAATAAGAAGATTGATTTAGTTCCGCAATTCTTCATTTCATTCTACGCTTTTGATAACCAGAATCGTATCTCTTAACCCAATTTGCAGGAGACATGATTGATGTCTTTCTAGGAAAAAAAAAAGAGATTGACAGTGTAAAAGAAAAAAAAAACGGTTCACCAATCAATTGCATTCGCGTAGGCAATTGTTTGAAGAAAATAGAAAATAGAATCAACGGGTTACCAGCTTCACCTGGAGCCGATCCTTGACTGGGCAGAATAATTGCTTGAGTCCTGATGTGCTACGGCTATAGATTGCAAGGCTTAATGCTACATTTACCGTTTGAGTATTTGAGATCACATCGGCGAAGAGTACTAACCATCGTGCAACGGCAACTGAAAGGAAAATATGATTGGTTGTAGTACATGACGTTGGAAGGCAATCGTTAATTGATCAATAGCAGGCCTCGGTGATTTTACTGGACCGGATAGGTTAGGAATAGAAATAATAGAAGTATATGTATATGGTGGTGATTGCAATATTTTAGGGGGGCCCTGGAAAGTGGGGGCCTGTGCCATCGCACAGCCTGCACTGGCTCAAGGAAATTGTGCACTTCTCATGATTGCCAACTTTTGTCGATGATTATTGTATTTGGTTGTAACTCTCTCAAAAGTAAGGCCAATGTGGCTATAACTTTCTTAAGAGCCAAAGCCAGGATTAATACAATCTTCTCATTATCTAAGAAAAAATACTTATATGCATAAAGAGAGAATTTAGTACCACCTTGCTAGTATGGTGAGAGAAAATTTATGTTATTCTACTTTTTGAATTTCATTTTGCGAGCGTTGGTCTCACTGTAAGCTTTCTTTTTTTTTTTGTCCTGATCGAATACCGGATGTGAGAGTCATGCTCGTTTTACCTCATAGATCTCCTTCCTTTTTCGTGTGCTCACCCATGGTGAGATAAGCCGCATGGCCGAGTGATATGGGGTATCTTCCATGGTACCTTGTGTACCCATAAGCATAGTAGTCTTGGTGCAACACATGATACGGTGTGCGTGACATCCACCGTGATAGAGTATGACGTGATGTTGAAAGTAACGTGCTGTTAGTAGGAGGTATTCAGGGTGGTATCTCATCCATAGGGAAGTACTTTTTTTAAAAAGTCTGTTATTCTAACCATTGAATTTCGCTTTTGTCAGCATTGGCCTTGCCGTAAGCTTTCTAGAAAAAAAAGTTTACCCCAATTAGACAGCGGATATGAGAGTTATGTTCATTTTACCTTATATATCACTTTTTTCATGTTCTTACACCCACGATCAGATGAGCTGCATGATCGAATGATGTGATGTACCTCTTATGGTTCCTTGTGTACCCATAAACACTATAGTTTGGGTGCAACTCATGATACAGTGTGAATGGCCTCCACCGTCATGCAGTTTGACGCGATGCTGAAAGCAACTCATGTATTTATTATTTTTTTTAAGAAAAACTCTATGTTATTGTACTCTTTGAGTTTCACTTTTGCTAGCGCTGGCCTCGTTATAAGCTTTCTATAATTTTTTTTGCCCCAATCAGACACCGAACGTGAGAGTTATGCTCGTTTTACCTTATATGTCTCCTT
This sequence comes from Eleusine coracana subsp. coracana, assembly GCA_032690845.1. NCBI lineage: Eukaryota > Viridiplantae > Streptophyta > Magnoliopsida > Poales > Poaceae > Eleusine > Eleusine coracana. The sequence continues at coordinate 60,265,077 of CM064434.1, read as the reverse complement.
TTTCATGTGTTTACCCATGGTCAGATGAGCTGCATGGCTGAGTGATGTGGGGTATCTCCCATGGTTCCTTGTGTAACCATAAACGTTGTAGTCCGGGTGCAGCTCATGGTATGGTGTGCGTGGCGTCCACCATGATGGAGTTCAACACGATGCTGAAAGTAACATGCTGGTGGTAGGAGCTATTAATTCCGGGTGGTATCTCATCCATTGGTAAGTATTTATTTTTTTAAAAAAACTCTATATTATTCTACTCTTTGAATTTCACTTCTACCAGTGTTGGTCTCATGTTAACCTTTTTAGAAATTTATTTTTACCACGATCAGACACCGAACGCATGTTCAGGATGTCCTGGATTCCTTCCTTGTGCGTATTCAGGAGCGGGAGCCTGCCAGCGTTGGCCATGCTGTCGGAACGCTTCTAGCTGACCACATTTCACAGGGCAGAGCAGAGAGGAAAAACCAAACACACGGTGCGGTGCGAGCAGGAGCTCGACGCACACCCTTCATAGGGGTCGCGCAAGATCACCACAACGTTCCGACCACATCCAATATAATGGACCAGTGGCAACCATGCCTTCCTTGGCGGCGTCGCTGTCACTCTAGCCGACGCCTGTGACGGTGAGGGGCGTTCGGCTCTCTTCAGCAACCAACTTCCGGCTGGTGCGCTGTATCAGGCCATGACCGCTCTTGGCAGCTCTGGGTAGCGCGCACGTACGGTGCTTTCAGGTCCGTCGCACGCGAGGAGGGTGGTGAGCAGACCCGGCTGCAGGCTGGTGAGCCCAAAGGCGCGCACAAGCAGAGTATGGTGGAGCCTCAGGCACCCACACATGGAGCTCGGCGGCCAGCCAATCGACGGCGAGGTGGTCGCACTTCAGGTGCGGGTCGCTGTGTGAGGCTACACAGCGTCGATACTTCAGGGTCGACATGCGAGCTGGACGATAGGAGACCGTCGTGTTGGTGCTTCAGGCACCTCTCATTTCAGGCTATTGGATGGTGATTGAATCGCCGGATGTTGCCGAGACGCCAATGATGTCAAGGAGCAGCGCTTCGGGGCTGTCCAACTCGTGGTGCTGCGGTCACCATCAGCCAAAGGCTGTGCAAAGAGGCATCGGTGATGGTGCTTGGGGCATCCACCAATGATGCGTATGGTACTTCAGGTACCACTTTTATTCATGTCTGTGATGGAACGTAACATGTTCTTCAGTTCATCAAAAGCATAGCAGTAGGGATAAAACTGCATATGCAGATGTTAGTGGACCAACATGAATCAATTTCTTACCTTTTGCCTGCTAGCTCTTGGTACAGTCTCGTGCTGAGAACGTGTTAAGAATCTGGGTTCTGTTGATCACACCAGCACACACGGATGACACAAGAAAATTGGGGAGAGCTTGTGGAGGCTTTATTACTGCTTTTCAATTACAGTGAGCAGAGGAGAGCTTGCTCTTACTCCCATGCATCCCTTTCAGCACTTCTCAATTTGTAGCTGGCCAGGTCAACAGGGAGTTGGTGAACATTATTTTCACAGCCTCCATCTTTGAACCGTCATGGTGGAATTGCATTCACATCCACACTTGAAATGTCAACGGCTAGAAGCTTCTAAGTTTCACAACACGCACTACGGCTACTTTGTTTGTTTGTTTTTTTTTTTGAAAAAATAGGAGGGGATCACTCCTCCTACTGATTTTTATATTTGCATTATGTCAAGTGGAATAGGAAACTTCAGTATAGTGCTGAGGACACAAGATGAAAGGCTGTTTCTATCAGCTGGGCTATTATGACCAAGTATCAATTTTTCCGTTATGAAGATGTGTCTGCATCCCTCCACAGTAGGACCCACTTTGTTAAATACCCTGTTACAGATCTCCGGCAGATACTGCATTCTTTAGCTCATATGAACCGATACCCTGATTGGAGTTCCATGCATATGAGGTGTACAATTTGGGTAGCTCGTGTAATTTAGGATCCATTGTAACAAGCTACCTTCCATCTTTGTAGCGTTCGTTCCAGTGTCATCCCTTGCATCTTGAAGGCCACGCTGCTAGAATTGTGTGCAGATTACAGAAAGCTTATTAGCGAACCACAGCTGCACTTTTGCGCAAATCTGAACCAAAGGTCATATAGTACAGGCACCAAGCATATGATCTGCTAAGAGGGGTGATGGGCAGCCTCCTCCCCAAGCTGCTCAAACTGCTCGGGGATGAGTACAAGATGCAGACGGGGATGAAGAAGCAAGTGAAGTTTATTTCAGAGGAGCTTGGGGACATCTATGATTTTCTCCACAAGGTTTCCGACGTGCCATGGTACCAGCTCGATGCTCAGACTAAGGCTTGGGCGCGCGAGGCGAGGGAGGTATCCTACCAGATGGAGGATGTCCTTGATACCTTCCTTGTGCATGTTCAGGAGCGGGAGCCTGCCAGCCCGAGCAGGCTCAGACACGCCTTGCAAAAGATGGTTAGCCTGTTCAGAAAGGGCAAGGCAAATCGTGACATCGGTTACGCCATCAAAGACATCAAAAACCGACTCCAGCATTTGGCCAACCGGCGTGCCAGGTACAGGATTGATGATATTATTGCAAACCCAACTGCAACTATGTCGACTGTTGATCCTCGCCTTCAAGCTATGTACAACGAAGTTGCAAAGTTGGTTGGCATCAACAAGCCAAGGGATGACCTTATATGCAAGTTGTCTGCCCAAGGTGATGATATGGCCCTTCCGAGGAAGATAGTCTCTATCTTTGGGACCGGAGGGCTCGGAAAGACCACTCTTGCTAAAGCGGTATATGAAAAACTTAGACCGGATTTTCAGTTTGGGGCTTTTGTACCAGTTGGTAGGAACCCAAACATTGCAAAAATTCTCATGGACATTCTTTATGATCTTGACAAGAACAAATATGCGGATATTCATACCAAGAACAGAGACGAAAGACAGCTCACCGACAGCCTCCGAGAATTTCTCACGGACAAGAGGTACAAATTACCCACTCAAACTTTACACTAAATAATGAGAGATACTTTAGTCTTTGTAGTTCTACAATTAGTTTCTAAACCAGTGAACTTGGTCCACTGGTGATTAATTAGCATAATGGCAGCTATATATTGATATTATTTGTGTTCGATGTTCAGAAGATACATTTTCATTTGAGAAATATTTCTTGCAACGAGTAGATGTGGTGCATTAAGAATGATATTTTAAACTTTCAGTATGTAGCACCAAATCTATACAATATAAATTTATGTCATTATATCAACTAAAATTGATATTAAAGTAGCATTGATTGATTGCTGGCTGGTCAGGAAATTTCTGAAATGCTTGATCTTTTTTTCCAAATGACTTCTTAGAACGTTGACCAAGTATTGCATCCATAGATGTTCCATACAGTTTTGTCAACTTATGAATTGTACACTTTCATTGTTAGGTATTTCATTGTCATTGATGACATATGGGAGACCAAATCATGGGAAGAAACAATTGGATTTGCATTAGTTGAGAATAATCGTGGAAGTAGAATAATCATAACTACTCGGAACTCTCAAGTTGCCTCAAGAATTAGTGATGAGGTTTACAGGATGCAACCACTTTCAGAGGATAACTCCAAGAAGCTATTCTATACAAGAATATTTGGTCCAAAAGAGAAATGCCCTGATAATGAACCGGATAAGATATCAAATAAGATTCTAAAAAAATGTGACGGTGTTCCGTTAGCTATAATTACTATGGCTAGTTTGTTGGTGGGAAAACCATCGGAGAGATGGTCTGATGTGTTCACCTCTATTGGTTTTGGACAAAAAGATGACAAACAAGTTGAGAATACTATGAAGATATTGTCCTATAGCTACTATGACATGCCTTCTCATCTGCGGACTTGCTTACTATACCTGAGTATATTTCCTGAGGATTACACTATAGATAAAAATTCTTTGATATGGAAGTGGATAGCTGAAGCTTTTATTCAAGAGAGACAAGGAATTCGGTTATTTGAGCTTGGGGATATATACTTTAACGATCTCATAAATAGAAGCATGATCCAAGCTATAGACTCCCTATATCCTTGCGAGGTCAACGGTTGTCATGTCCATGATATGGTACTTGATCTAATCCGTTCCATATCATCCGAAGAAAACTTTGTCACCATATTAGGCAAGGATGAAGACGAAGGCACAGTGACAGAACCATCAAGCAGTGCACGTAGGTTAGCTAAACATAATGATACCATGGAATACAGTGCCCATGTGAACGTGGCGGGCGTGCCACAATTGCGTTCATTTATCACCTTCAAGTGTTCTATTGATAAGTGGGTCGTCCTGCTTTCAAGCTTTGGTCATTTACGTGTCCTAAACATGGAAGGTTCCAAAAATGTAAGATCTTCTCATCTTGTTCATCTAGGGATACTAATTCACTTAAGGTACCTCGGTTTACAACAGACATGGATTGATGAACTTCCAAATGAAATAGGAGCTCTGAAGCTTTTGCAGACACTGAATTTGGATAACACTAGAATAAGACAATTGACACCCAGCATCAGCAGGCTAAGTCAGTTGGTATGCCTAAAATGTAATTTGGGACCCATGTTGGCACCAAATTGGATTGCAAAGCTAACGTCCCTTGAGGAGCTCCAGGTTTCAATATATTTTTCTAACGACCGCGGCAAAGACCACGCTAGACGGTTTTTTAAGGAGCTGGGCAGCCTGAGGGAACTGAGGGTGTTTTGGAGTCGAGTGTATGAGATGGATGATAGCATGCAGCGAGATTTAGTCTTATCACTACGCAACCTGCATAAGCTTCAGCACTTGGAACTATGGTTCGACTCCTGTACAGATGCTGACAATACAGTGTGGGGAGAGACAGGCTTTGTCCCCCCACGACATCTCCGAATTCTGCATCTGGGAGGCATCAAATTCTCATGTCTGCCGTCATGGATTAGTGCCGAGTGTCTTCCCAACATCACCTACATGACCTTGACTGTGCATGCTTTGGATGAGAAGGGTCTTGAATCCCTGGGTAGGTTGCCTGAGCTCTGTTTTCTTAGCCTGTTCACGGAGTCCACAGTAACATTAAGTAATAATATTGGTGCTAGTAGTAACAGCGGCTACTTCCACAAGTTGAGAATCTGCTGGATGTATAGCTCTATGATTCAGCTTCGGTGCACGGATGGAGACTCGATCATTTCGTTTCATATATGGAATGGGATCGATGCTATGCCCTTTGGATCCACCAAAAATGACCGCAGCTTACCACTGTGTACCATGATGTCTAACCTTGAAGTGCTTGCCAGTCGGATTTACGTCCGAGCCTTAAAGGATGGCAAAGGTGACTGTGGTAATATTGGCCTGGAATATCTCAGGTCGCTTCGTAAAATCGAAGTATTTATCCACTGTGATGGTGCGTATGCTGCGGAGGTGGATGAAGTAGAGGTTGCGCTAAGGAAAGCCACCGAGGTCCATCCCAACCGCCCCACGCTTCATATGTACAGACGAAATGAAGCTAAAATGATCTCAGCTGTCCAGGAGCAAGTGGGACCGAGTTCCTGTGAAATTGCTAGTGTGACTGCAACTTAAGCAGCCGCACCAGCAACAGTCGAAACTACTGTGCTCGCGGGTACAATGATTGCTTTGACATTCCTGTCTAATCCCTCTTGTATTATTACGATTCCAGTTTCTGCTTAAATTTATCATTTCTATCGAGTAGTATTTGCATGGATCACCGGCTCTCAATTATCCTAGACCAAATGACCCGCACAACTGTGCAGACTATCTAAAATATCTACTATTTTACGCAAAATATTTTATCTATTTAATAATTAAAGGAGATGAACCTCCCACCACAGTGTCTAGGAAAAAAGAAAATGGTCTAGAAATTCTCACAAAAAAATAAAACATCTAACCCTTACCTTAATCTTCTCCTCACTTGATCTTAGACTTAAATCCAACCCTTGATCTTCCTTCCTCACCTAAACCCCCATCAAGTCCTCCTTCTCGATCCTCCCTCATGCTACAACAAAAAAGACCTATAGAGATGGGTGAAAAACCACTCTAGCGGTGGTTTGGCCAACCCGCCGTAATCGTAGCTAAAAATCATGAGTTACAATAGCAGATAACTTGTGGACTAAATGAACCATGGCTAGAAACACATTAGTAGCGGAGAGATGCATTCCACAATGCACGACAGTCTTCAGTCATTGACCATGCAACACTCGTTGAATCAATCTCTATAGACGGGCAGCACTGCAGCAGGGCCGGCTTTGGGCTGGGGCAATAAGGGCGCTGGCCTAGGGCCCGGCCGAGGAAGGGGCCCCAGGAATTTGCATACCTCTATATGTATCTAACAGAATACGACCCACTAAAGCATCTATCTTGTTCAGCCCAAACAGCTTGGCCCAGGAACTCAGCTGAAGCAGATCGGTTTAAGAAACTCAGCCCATGCAAGATAAAACATAGGTTGATGCACATTGCATAATATACCCAGTCCAAACCGAAACGTTTTTGTTTCTCTTTTTCCCATGAACAAACAAACATTGATGCCCACAAATTTATTCATGTAATTTCTATTTTCTTGGACTTCTAATCTTCCACTAATCTAAGCTGCCGGTTTGTCACAAATCTCGTGGTTTTTCTCTTAGTTAGGCTATTGTGTCTCAGGTAGCACAAGATGAGGCAAACATGATTGTCGTCAAATTGCCCGCATATTTCTAAGTTCCTATTAGCTATTTCCCCCTGAAACATTTATACTATTTTTATTATTTGTTGAAAATAAAGAGCATTTTGTTAGAAATGAATAATCTTAAGTGTTTTTCTAATTATATATAACTACATAATATGGCCTGCGCAATTGCGCAGGCTAAACACCATTTTTTATTATACTATTTTCTATTTTATATAATTTATTAATAAATAACTATTTTTTAACATTGAACATATTCTAGGAATGAAACTTACAAAATTATTACCTCCATAATTATTACTTTTAGTATTTATAACTCTAAAAATTGTTTCCTTACCTGCCACGGATAAAGAAAAAAGAATGCAGCTATAATGAGATGGATGATCAATGTTAATTCAGAAGTCCTTATCTGTTTTCCCCTTATGTATTATTCTAGGTTAAATTTTCTAAAACACTTGCAACAGATCAAACAAAATAAAATACAATGTGACCTATTTATTAATTTAATCTATCTAATGACATTTTCTATGTGCAAAAAGTGAATGTGTCAGTACATTCAGTGTCTTTGGATAATGAAGTTATGTAACCGAAATAGTTCTAGTGCAGTATCAGATATACCCAAATATATACATGCTTGTGCAACTTATTGGTCACCATGATTGTCTAGTTTTACTCTTCAAATCTAATTCAAGGCAAGTTGAATTTATTTTTAAAGAAACGAATGACATGAGATTGGTTATATGATGCAATTGTACGTGCATGATGTATGCAGTTCAGTTCCACATGATAAGTGTTACATAGATAGGTTTGGGTGGATGATATTATTTAGCAGAAAATATTTATTGTCGCTACATACTACTCTATTTCAAAATTGTTGTCACTGTTGACTTTTTTAAGCTATATTTGACCATTCATTTTATTCAAAATATTTATTTATATATAAAAATTATAAGTTATATTTATAATTTATCTAGTAATAAAACAAATCATGAGAAAATACATGATAATTTTTTAATAAGACAAATAGTTAGAGGTAACAGAAAAAATCAATGGCGACAACAATTTTGGAACGAATGGAATATTTAATTTTATTCTTTTAGCAAAATATTATTAAAATAAATAAAAAAGGTTATATTACATAGCAACACGTGTGACTGTGAGGTAATGCGTATACTAAACAAATATTGTGTTTGTTTGTAAACAACCAATGTATACAATATAATATGGATGAAGAACCCTATTCAAGTAGATGTCATATGTATTCTCTTTTATGTACGTGATCCGACGATTAAATGTGATTATCTTCCACTTCAAATTATGTAGTTAAATTGTTCCATATTTTCCCTATTTAGATGAAACCTAGGTTAGTAACAACTAAACAGTTTTGGTATTAATCCAGATGTCATAGCTTCAAATAGTTACCTTATATATATGTGTACATTTGAATTAGATGTGTTTCTAAAGACGTAAACAAAGTTGTATGGCAGAATGTAAAGTATGCCAGCAGCCAGTGCACGAAACATACCTTTAACTGTTGTACAGCGTCTAACCCCTCTCTTTGGGATTATTATTAGTATGATCACCATGGCAACTAATATAAATCACACTTTTATTGAGTGATGGATGCATACATGGTTACGTCAGATTGGTAGCAGCCAGCTTCCTGCTTCCGACTTTCTTGTAAGACGGTGTTGCCCTTGACCTGGTCGTGTCTACCATTTAAAAATCTCGCTGCTCCAGCTCCAGTGCTTGCAGCTGAGCTTGTCGCGCGTCCAACGATCAGTCCAGCCGCTAATTAATGTCAGGTCCATGACTCCTTGTGTAGATCGTGGCCTTGGGTATTGGTTATAGGCACCGCAATGTTGATCTCCTTGGTAATCGTCCATCAACGGACTGGACTTGCATATGTCCCGTGGCATGTTGCCGTTGGTGATGCCCCCATTGCTATTGTCCCTTTGATTCAATACACCTGGTATGCCATGTGATCTTCATTATCTTGTCATCTCCATGTATGGCCTACGATGGATGCATCTGGCATGTATGATTCATCTGCATCTTCTCTTGTGATCTGCTGTTCTGATCTCCAATTTGCATCTGCCATGCCTGATGCTTAGGTCGATCGCCAGGAGCCCTCCTCTCTTGTTTTGCACGCCGCCTAGCTGGTGCTTGAGAACTCCCAGATTCGTTTGGGAGGGGAGGACGGTCGTTTTACATCGATAGTAGAACATGACGATGGGGAGGGCGACGTGGGCATCAAGGGCCAGATATCACACTGTGAGATTGTGTTAAGTTAGGTTTGAGGGTTAGATGTTTTGCTTTATTGTGAGAATTTCTAGTCTATTTCTCTTTTTTTCTAGACACTTAGTAGGAAGTTCATCTCCTTTTATTAATAAATAGATTTATAGGTGAAATCCAAGTTCGTTAGCTAAATGGAGATACGTTTTCTACAACATTACCTACTTTTGCCAACACTCGCTACAGTCGGCAAAAACCTCCATAAGCGACTGAAAATCTGTCGGCGAAAAGATATGCCGACACTTAGAGAACAGTCGGGTTAGAAGCCGTCAGCAAAACCTTTGCCGACACTTATTAGAATTGCCGACACTTAACCTGTTGCCGTCACTCTACCTTTGCCGACAGTTAATAGAATTGCCGACAGTTGATATCTATACCGACAGTAGACAATTGCCGACTGGTTGATACCTTTGCCGACAGTTATGTTGTAGCCAAACCCTCTTTCACCATGCTATGGTGGCCAGCTTTTAAGCAACCCAATTCTTTTTATATATTATTTAAATCCATATTATAAATGAGCCATCACAGAACTAAAATTTTACACATCACTAACGTTAGTGCACGAATTACCGCAATTAGCTGGCAGAGATGTTCACAACACGGCATGGGCGCATGGCTATACAATAATGCTCTTGTTTAAAACCCCAAAAAATATGATCTTAAGGGCCTCACATTAACTTTGCCCCAGGGCCACCTAAACAATAGAGCCGGCACTGACTGCAGCAGGAAGGAAAGCATGCATTCATGTCAAGTACGTGTGAGCTTTGCCGCATGTATAATGAGGCCGTGCCGCGGCCATGTCTGCCGCCTCCGGTTGGTCATCAATCGGATCTTTCCACCAGTCCGTTGGACCGTGCAGATGAGCAAGTGGTGTTCATCATGGAGTAACATGTATTGTGACACGCATGGTGCTGAAAATTAAATACTATCTTCAGATATATATACTGACTGCACGAGGATATTATATTATCAGAAAAATATATCTTTACTTTGTTTCAGATATAGTGGTACCCAACATTATGATATATTTTCATTTAACAATTGGCTCTAATCTGGCATGCTGCCAAGTGCTAACCAAGAAAAAAAGTTCGGCGAAATTTCACCAAAATATCCGATATATCATATTTATCGGTGAGACCCGATATATTTTCTATCGCCGAAATTTTATCATTGACTATGTTCATTTAACGAAAACTACTTTTATTATATATGTAACTATGATAGTTTATAGATTTAAGACATAAGAGGCATATCCACAGAGAGATGTATGCAACATGCATAAGCATAACTATATCTCATGTCATCTGCCATCCATTCATCTCTTGAATCAATCAAAATATGTATAGGATCTGAGATATATCGTCAATTAATTACAAACTGGTCTTGATTTGGCACGTTGCCCAGCCATAGGACGTGTTCACGACCTGTTTAATTATTAATGTCTGGGTGTTCAAGCTCTACGCTTTTTTTTTTTTGAGAACGGGATGGATTTTATTCAACGTAATTGCTAAACACTAGTCAGCTTGAAACTGATTGTGCTTCAGTTCGATTTTATTGGCCAACCGAGTTGTCACAATTAGATCTTATGATCAATACCATTGCCAATCAATGGTACCCTTGTGCGGTAGTACAACATGCATCCCCACAAAAATTCATAAAATCAAGTAATAACTCTAAGAAAAAGAAAGAAGAAAGCAGAATGCATAAATGGCCACGTCCGTATATTTTTATTTGGCAACCATCATCTATCTAATCTGATTATTCACTAATTACGGGAGACTCCTTCGAAAGTATCGACATTAATCGGAATAGAAGCCTAGAAATTATCATTAAAGGCAAAGCATCCGGCCTTTGATTCACCTACTTAACTAATCTTCATAAACTTCTTAGCATTCAGTTGTGGGTGACTCGATGACAAGGAGAATCCATACAAAGGTTAATATTTCAATCTTTTTTACCTACCATTACACACGTAAATACAAGATAGCTATATTTTTGGATTATCATCTATTCTAGCTCATGGACGTGCAAACAAGTAAGAAGATTTTTCTTTTGCATGTGTCTTTAAATGGCTGCAATCTTAGCTGGCTCTCCAATCCAATTAATGGTGGGATTAAAGGCATAAACCTTTATATGGTACACATGTTCTTTTTTAAGACACAAACAAATATCACATACCTATCTAGATTTGTCTTCTTGATGGAACTAATTTTGAAATCCATGCTATGCAAAGCCACCTCAAAAAGATGAGCATGGAAACCATGCATGCTCTCTTTAGAGCAACTCCAGTGGCCTCTCAAACAGGCCTCCTATTCAACATTTTGAGAGTTTGTTGAAAAAAAAACTCCATCAACCCCCTACTCCCCCTCTTATTTTACCAGCCCTCTCAAATCAGCCCACCAGGTCCCTAGAAAAGGAGTCCCTGCCAATTTTTTCTCTTCTTTTCTCTATTTCTCTTCTCTCAAGATCATACGCAGCCACCCAACCCCACCATTCTGCTGCCGCCATCCCCGTGCACCCCCACATGTCGAAGCTCCACCAATGACGTGCTCGCGAGTTTGTGTGGTGATTGGCATGACGCAGGTGAGGGGGCATGTGGAAGGATGCGCTCCGGTCCTTGGCCTGCCGCTTCAATGGTGTGATTGAGGACCCGACCGACTTGCGCTTGCCGCTGCCCCCATGGCGGGAGGCTTCGTCCTGCGCATCTCCGTGCACCCCCAGAGTGGGCTTTCACTAAATGGCGACATGGAGGCTTGACTTTGCTTCCCTCACCACTCCTAGAAGCGAGAGCAGCCGGAGATGGGGAGGCAAACATGCTACGTGTTCCCCCTACCGTCATGGAGCCTCCACCCTCACCACTCCCCGTGGCGAGAGTAGCCGGAGATGGGGAGGTGAACATGTTGTGTCTGCCGCCTACCACCATGGAGCCTCCACCCTCACCACTCCTCACAGACGAGAGCAGCCAGAGATGGAGAGGAAAACGTGCGGCATCAGCCCCATACCGCCATGGAGCCTCCAAGATTCGACAGAGGGCAGCGGGTGATGGGGGCTAGCACGTGGTGGGGGCCGATGGGCCACGGGTGGGCGCTTCATAGGTGGTGGGCTGAAGTCCGGGTGCTTATTGGGGGCAGCGTCAACAAGGTGGCTGGTGTCAGGCTCTCTGCCCGCCTCGCCAGTGGCTCTATTTCTCTTTTGGATTCGCTAGTCACTGACTAATAGGACCCACAAGTCAGACAAAAATGAGATCCGAAGTTGAGTAGCACTGCTGGAGTGGAGTGAATTGTGAGAGGCTAGATATCAGAGTGGGCTCTTAAAAAAAGGAAGTAGGGGGCTTAAGTTGATAGCCCCACTGGAGATGCTCTTAGGAGTTTGACGATGTGTCAGTGGTCTTCTTCAGTTTACCTTTTCTTTAATCAAAACAGTATTAATACGTTAGGACTTTTCTCTAAGTGAATTAGGACTCCGAAATATACGTGCATATCTGGTCCATCCTAATCTATGAGAATAATATTTTTCCCATGTATCCCAAACTATGATTGAACAAATAGGCATATTGGCTACCAGAAGGCAATATATATCACTGATGAGGGATAGATGGATATATAAATGCAAAGTTCAAGGACGTGTGGCCTGTGGCGTCTCACAACCTTGATCTATCTTGTTATGTGTTTCTTCCTAGATGAGACTGCTTGATCGAGAAGAAAAGCATGAAGATAACAGGTCGAATCCCCGACGGACCCAACAGTAGAGCCCAAATGTGGTGACCTGCCCCGTCGTGAGCAAGCCACATGGCTCATTGATTCTCCATGGACTCTGTACACTGCGATGCGCTAAGATGTAGGATTCATCTTAGATACAGCACATCATAAATCGTGGCCAACTGGACATCGCAATACAGACTTGAGCAGTTTTGTTTAACAGCGAACTTGTCGAATTTTAAAGCCACCACTTTGGGTTTTATCAGTCGAGTTGATATTGTAATACAGCTCATTGGCCATATCCCAAAGGTGAGATGTTAATCTGCCAGCCAAATAAGGAAAGAGTAGTTACTTTCTCATTACAAACAGACCATAATTCTAGGTAGTTTTGTCACAAGTAGTGTTCTCTCACTTTCCAGAGATCTGACCGTACGGGAGAGTCTTGAGCTTTATGTTTTATTTGAGACGCACTTTTATCTTTCACTTATTTTTTTCCTCACAATTTCCTACCACAATGCTTCTTCTTCAAACTTCCACCACCACTTGCATAGTATACACTAATGTTAGACCCAAACTTCCCTTCTTTTCCGGGAGGCAATTTTAGAGCATCTTCAAAAGCTCCTCAAAAAATTGATCCGAAAAAAGTGTTTTTGAGAGCAGCTCAAAAATTATTAGGGAGAAGTTTTCTTGTCTTCTCCAATAGTTCTACCTAAAAATAGATCAGGAAAATTTTTGATTGGGCCACGTCAGTATCTGGGATCACAACAATATTAATTTCCTTCTAAATACAAGTTTTGGGATTTCCAATTTTCCCCTTGTTCCTAGCTACAAATAAGAAGAATTTAGCGAGAGAATAAATCTGTGAGTTATTTAGGGAAACTGTTGGAGATGGTTTTTTAGACTAAATCTCATTAATTTAATTTAGAGAGAGTTTTTGAGGAGCTTTTAGAAATGCTCTTACTATGTGATATTTTCTTTTGGTACCTACACCTTGCCAGAAGAAGGTTTTCCTACTTTTACCAATCTTTTAATTCTCGTTTTTCAGCAAGAGGTAAATAGACATGTGATGTAATGGGGATATGCTACTCAGGCTAGTGTTGATCAGCAAGTTTTCCCCATCAATAGTCAGCGAGCCTCTTTCCATGCATACATTTGAGTAATGAGATGTGATACAGTGTTTGGGCGGTACCTGAGGTTCCTCCCTCTTAATTAATCTGAGCCATTGAAATATAAATTGTTTGTTACGATTTTAATTAATTAGTGCCTGAGTATTTCGGTATTTGCCCTTCATTAATCAATTGTATACCCTTCGATGCTCGAACTCAGATCGATTGACTGGTCCGTTCGTCGTCTTCCCTGCCCATCCTCCCTGTTGGTGAGCGCGGGGCCATCAGGGGACAAGCCCGATTCGAGTGGTCGGAGGTTGCATCGATGCTTGTGTGCAGCGGAGTCCGGCCGTAGGACGACGCTGGTCTGGACCTCTTGCGTGCTGCTCCAGCTGGCGGGTCTCCTGCACGGCGAGCCGGCGATGAAGTTCGAGGTCGGCAGGCGGCAGTAGCTTCGCCTGCTCTAGCCCTTCGTCCTCATGCATGGCTCGTGCGCCAACTGCGAATCGATGGCAGAGCAGAAGGTGTATCCCGCGGAGATCCACCGTCGCCGCATCAAATCCTTCTCCGTCTTAGGCGTGCTCGCTAGCGCGAGGAGAAGCGGGGAAAGCAGGAGGGCTCGTCAGTGCGAGGAGAAGAAGGGGAATCGGAGGGCTCGTCGGCGCTTGGACAGGCGGCAGCATAAATTAGAGGGACTCGTCGACGCGTGGACATGGCAGCGGGGATGTCAGAGGGCGTCGTCGGCGCATGGCGAAGCAGGGGATAATGTCAAGTTACTATATTGCTTTTTCTGTAACTAAAAATAATAAAATAATTAGTACCGGTCTCATTATCTTTTGGTACTAGTTCACAACTTAAAGTACCTCTTCTTAGATACCTCTTTATTATTAACCTTTAGATCTAACTAAATGAACGGTTATTATTAATTTCAAACACTATAACAAATCTCTTGAGTAATATATAGATATCATGACATCTCAACCATCCACATGCTGCGAGAATTAAGAATCTGATCGTCTAAAGCACACGACGACGACTAAGTCTGATCTGGGCATCCCGCTGATAACATTCAAAAATGAATTATATAATGTTAATTGTACTTTACTACAAAGAATTATATCTTAGGACCGTCCTTGTCATTTGTGTCATGAAAAAATAAAAATGAATGTCCTATCTATCTAACGTGTCTAATTAAGACCAAATCTGATCAGCACTAACTGGCAATGGTTGTATTTTTCAGTTACTTCAGCCACCTTGATTATTATACCCTTTGTGTATATTATAACTTGAGTTTGATTAATTATATGTATGACAACATCTCAACATCTGATAGGTAGATGTTAGATGAGAAATGTTAAATCATAAGTGAAAGTTTAGGCTTTTGGGTGCAATTGGTCGGTGCATAGTAGCTTAACGAGATATCAAGTCGAGGTATTGAGTTCAAGTTCTGGCTACCGCATTTTCCACTGCGCCATTCCTATTTTCACGTTTGTATCCTGAGAAAACTGCACATAAGGGGGAGTGTTGAACCATAAGTGAATTTCACACTCTTTCCCGCATTTTCCGCTGCACCACTAATATTTTCACGTTTGCATCGAGGGAGCTGCATGCGAGGGAGAGTGTTGAACCATAAGTGAATTGTCCACCCTTCCCGCCAGCTTAAGCTTTTGGGTGGAACTGGTTATTGCATAGTAGCTTAACAAGATCTATGGGTAATTATATTTTTTCTTTGGCTAGCCTGTGCAATTGTTGTCGTAACTTGTACTTTCACAGCTTCTGCAGGGTGATGTAACCGTACATTTGTATTATACTATATATGATGACATCGCAACCATCCAACAGCCGCAGATTTTAGAATTCAAATCCGGGTATTGTACTGATAACATTGATGAATTAAAAAAATTAGTTAATTGTCCCAATTGTCTCACACACGTAGGCCTGAGCTTTCAGTTCTACCCGAAGTTTTGGTTTGATTTTTCAAAGCTTCGGTTCTTCAGAATTGACATCTGAACTGCCAACTATTTTCTACGTATACAAAAAGTTTGGGTACCTAAATTTTGGCTTGGTTTTCGGTTATGACCAAACTATCCAGATTTTTATCAACGCACAATATATTCACAAAAATAACAAACCATAATTTACGATGCCAAGTAGACTAAAGAATATATTATACCTGAACAACATATAAGCCATTTCTTCTCACCTAATAGGTCGAATGTGGGAGAGAAATTTGCAAACTACTCTATGGCGGCCAACGTCATGTGTGCACATAACGCTTTGTTTCACCTGCTGTTAGAATTTGACACTATGTACTAATACAGTAAGACACTACACTAGTGGCCAATGTTTAGATGTGATTATTCCACTAATTCCAACTTACATGTGTATGTATTTGACTACACATGCAAACGGATTTCTGTTTGCTAGGTAGTTTGGGTATACGCCTCTTGAAATCGAAGTTAAAGGAAAAACTTTCAGTAGTTGGGTGTCCTACCCGATGTACTACCCGATACTTGAAATTTCGGTTTTTTGGTCCTGGTCCCGGTTTTTTAGTTTCAGTCTTTGGATCTTGGTTTTTATGACCAGCCCTACACACACGCTACAAGTATTATATGGCATGGTCTTTATTTCATTTAACTCATGAAAAACAATAATGTTATATCTATCTAATGTGTGGTAATTAATTAGGACTAACTAGTAGCTGATAAGATTTTAAACACCAGTTAGCAATGGTTGTATTCATCAACTCCTTCAGCCCACTTGAATATTATCCTATGCGTGTATGATATGAGGAGCACCTCTATCTAGGTTAATATATATATGGCAAGTTCACTGTACAATTAATTAAGCAGGTTAATACAAGAATAGGATAATATTCGAGTGGGTTGGGTTTGAAGAGATTCCAATGCTGCCATGCAAGTGCAGAGAGAGAGAGAGAGAGAGAGAGAGAGAGAGAGAGAACAGTTAACTTTTAATTGTACAATGGCGTCCCTTGGACAATGGGAACTTCGCTCATCACCTGCTTTGGCCCTCGTTTTCCATGCTCTGGAGCACTCAAAGATTTGGTGGTGAAAGTCCATCCCTACTCCCATCCTCGTTTTGTCTTGGTCACAGTCTTGCTGAAAACAAAACCCTACTCATCTACCCGTGATCATCAATGAAGCTTTCACAAAAAACAACATCTCTTGGAGTAGAGCATGTGAACCCTACTTAAACATATCAAATGAACAAAGGGTAGAAGCCGTCACCCAAGTCAAATCCTCAACCCAATAGAACAGATAAAACAAGAAACCCTAATAAGAACCAAACTGGAACATGAGGAAAGGAAACTAGAAACCTCGTGATAAATTAATTGATTTATTTACATATTAATAATACCCAAATTCAACTATGGAACAAAAGGAAAATACTTAAATTAAAATGAATTGAGTGAAAGGTAACTTTCTTCGGAACAAGATATGACTTCATTAGCTATGGAACATACAAACCGACTTGCCAAGAGCTGACCAAACACATGACTGGTCACTGACCAATATATTACAAATTTCAATCATGGACTCTGACACAGGTAAAACACTAACTCAATATGAGGATAGAAATCTTCACACCTCGCACTCCTTATTTCATAATGCTTTCCATGGGTTAAACAATGCTTGACACTATCACTCCTTGTTGACACTTCGCCTTTATGGTCACAAGTGAATGGTGGCCAGTTGGTAGATACATGTATTCCAAATTGTAGGGCGCTGCCATTGGAGGAAGAAGGGTGGGTTAGTTATTACTTGTAGAAAGATAAGTAGATGGAAGGGCAAAGAATAGTTGTGTTCATATTTGTACAAGATGAGGAGAGATGGAAAGGCGATCAGAGAAATGAAAAACTAGGAAAATGTGGGGTAGGGGTGGGACTGTTTGGGAGGTTAATTTATGAGCTATAGTCTAATAGATTTGTTTTCCATTGCCATTTATTTGAGATGGTAGCAGTATGATTTCTACAATTGCTTCACTTTATTCATGAAACCCTAATTTTTTTATTCAAGGTTTCTATAAATGTTTTATAAATGGAGCTCTGAAATTTTACATGTAATTTCAAGGCACTCTTTTGTGAAAATCTTCAGATAGATTTTTCTTTTGTTTAATGAGATTAATTGTTTTCAACCTTTTTATGATCATGCATCCCACAATCGAAGGCCTTGGCACTCCACCTACCTCACCTACTTTCTTGTGACACATTATTGCCAACTCTTTGCTATCTTTTATGACCATGACACGTTGCTACACATGTGACAACAAAATTTGTAATCATAAGATATATATGATACTCGCTCTCACATAACATTGATTGGTGTTTCTAAAGGTACAACCTTACCTCGATCACATCGGACACGTATATATCCACTACATTGACAATGATTATATTCTTTTTTATATCCACTACAATGAAAAAAAAAGAAGAACTAAAAATGCTTGGCACAGGACCAGGCCAATGCTGGACACAAATGGAACACACAAAAATTGTAATTGAGTAATTACTCAATATGCTTCAAGATTTATGCTAATTTTAAAAAAGGACTACTAAAGAAATTCTCTATATACGTAATATATATTTCCTATTGGTTGACATTCTTTGCCATCAGTGATTTGGACCAAGCTGGACTTTCCCATTACCGCTCAACTATGAACCACATGCTCCAAACAATGCCCTGTTACCTCAGTCATTTTCGGTTTTTTTTTGTGCGTATTGTGTTTATACAGAGCTAAAATGACATATTTGTATGTGATATATCTCGACATTGTACCACCATTGTAGATGTAATGCAGTTCGATCATGGAGGAGATGTATCTAAGCTACAGCCCATCGTCAAAAACAATGTACAGAGCACTAGCTTTATTGATAGTCAATTTACTCAGCCAGGGAATTAGGAAAAGTAAAAAGAGCAAATTATTTAAACTAAGCTAATGGAGTTTCCTGAGACAATATTTAGCCAAACCGTAAAATGTGATGTTTGGTAGTAATTCAGTGGGTAACCAAATAGATTCTCAGCCCCTTGAACCTGCTTCCATCAAAACAAATAAAATCACATGCTCATGCAGCGTTGAGGTCTTGTAATTAAACAAAATCTCATTCTGCATCTCAAGCCACACTCTTGGTATCGCATACATACGCATGCTCTTGCAGCGTCATGCTGCATGTATGCTTCATCATCAGTCTCAGACTCTCAGCTTCGTGATCCTAAAACATCTCTAAACTGATTAGATTCTTTATGATAAAATCAACATATTTATGGCCAAAAATTCTTTTAATGTTGACGATGTCTGTGTCAATAGCAAGATATCTGTAGAAACTTCATGCGAATTTCAAGATTAGCCAGCCCAGTCTCTCTCATAGCTCTCATAGGGTAGGGTGTGTTCGCATTTGTTAATTGAATTTAGTACTCGTGGTGTTCGTATTTGTATTTTGCCTCCAAAAATCCTCAACAAAAATTGTTAAGCAAGATCGAACAACTGTCTAAATAACTACTTGCAGCAAAGCACGTTATCCTCAATCATCATTTGTGGTGCCTTAATTGATGATAAAATAAAATGTCATTAAAATAGAAAATGATAACTGAAGGGATAACTTTCTTGCAAACAAGACATGATTATGGATTATGGAACACACAAACTAGCTCACCAAGAGCTGATTGAACACGGGGACTGGTCACTGACCACTTTATTACAAACTTCAATAATGGACTCTGACAACAGTGAAACATTAAGACAATAGGAGGATAGAAATCTTCACATGAAACACTCCTTTCATAATGCTTTCCATGGGCTTAAACAAGGTTTGTTGACGCCATTACTCCTCCTTCACGCTTTGCCTTTACAGTCATAAGTGCATGGTGGCCAGTTCTTGGGTAATAGTGTATAAAAATAACGTAGGGCACTGCCATGGGTGGGAGAAGAGTGGATGAGTTATTACTTGTAGAGGGATGGGTAGATGGAAGGGCAAAGAATAGTTGTATTCGTACTTGTAGAAGATGAGGATAGCTGGAAGGCTTATTTATAGGAACAAGGAAATAGAAGAGTAGCAAAATGTGGGGTTCAGGTGGGACCATTGGCGAGGTTAATTTATGGGTTAGTCTTTTAAATTCGTTTTCACTTTCCATTAATTTGAGCTGGTAGCAATATGGTTTGTACACTTTATTAACGCCGCATAGCTGTCCTGAAATGAGTTATTTATAAATGGAACCCTGAATTTTTGTATGTTTTATTACTCCTTTGTGAAGAAACTGCTCATGTTTTTTTTTTGGTAAGGAAGATGAATTTTTTAAAAACCTTTTTACTATGATGCATCCATAATGGAAGAATGCATCAGTGGTCCTCCTAACTTACCTTTTTGTTTATGACAAATTATTGCCAACTCTTTACTATTTTTAATTTTATGACCTTGACATGTGGCAGTACATGTCACTAAAAAATTTCCAATTGTAACATATGTATACCACAACTGCCTGGTAAGGTACAACCTCGCCTAGATAACCCTGGGCATGCATCCAATTCGGTGATCATGCTTCTTGTTTTTTTCTTGTTTCTTATAGACTACTTGGTCCTGGTGCTTTGAAAATTGTCTATTAACAATCAATTCTCGCACCATTGTTGGCACACTCCTCTATTTGTATCCACGTGCAAAGCAATTTGAAAGATAATTGGTCTCTATATATATGACCTTATCCTTCTTTTAATTGTTGGGAATTTTTGGAGCACACTATGCATATGTAGTTCAGGGTAGTGCCTATATCAAAACAAAAGTTACTTGTAAGCAGTACTACCAAGTACTAGTAGGATACCACTCATTTTTTTTTACCTGTATAATGAATGCTCATCATCTGATATCAGCAAAATGGCTGAAAATTAGCATCCACAATTTCAAAAGTGTTTACATTTTGTAACTTTTGCTTGGAACTTTTTTCAGAAGGAACACACAGAAAAAATATGAAGAAATGAAAAGGCAAAGATGATGACCGTATAATATAGTAATATAGCAAATTCAAAAAGTGATTCTGGAGAAGAGAGAACACTTACAACGAAGTCTGTGTAATAATTGGTAGCAGGTTGAATCACAAATTAATAGTAATAATCTAATCATGATCGAATAATGAATTCAATGTGAGCAAGTGACCTTTATATAATTGGTGTCACGTACTTGAGACTACTTTGATGGATTTCTTTGCTTCTAATTGCTGGTGTTTCAATAATAGATTATGTTTGTAAATATTTTGGTTTTGAGGCTGACTGTTGCTGCCACGTCTTTGTTCACTGTGTGGTTTGTAATAATGGACAACTACATACGTATTGATCTGTACAGAAGCTGAAATATTAATACATATTCTCTTCTAAAAATATATATAATTGGTGGCATGCTGGTCCTAGCTAGCGTTGATCTGGATGTGGAGACAATGGCCAACAATTGTTTGAATTTGAAACAATCTTGAGGCAGTCGTCTTTGATTGAACTGAAAGTATCCATGGTCAGGTCTCAACTGATAAAAAGTTTCACTAAGTACGTATTGAGGCATGCATTTTTCTTTTGAGTCAAACTGATTTTTTTCAATTACTAGTGTAAATTAGAAAATTGCTTTGTCCAGGGGCTTATTGAAATTACCTGTTCAATTCTTATTGAAATTCAGGGCTGGATGCCTCAGTAAGTCTTGCTTTTCTCATAGTTAATTCAGTAGTTTCTATGTTTCAACATCCTAATTTGATTACTATGTCGCTCAGAATGGTGCTTTCCTCTGAAAATGTTTAAGTTCAGTTTGGTGGCATCGGAGAACCGGCAAAGGGTGGTCGTCGGGGAAATCGCAGGCTCTAGCAACGACGAGGTAAGCAGGGGGACACCGTGACGAGTGAGTCGATGGTGGGGAGCAGCGTGAGGATGCCTGCAGCAAGTGGCAAACGCGGCGTCGAAGCAGGTGCTCCAGCGCTGGTGTCGAAGAGCTTGCTGCCAACGCTGATAAGGCTTAGGATGTGATTTGTTTTTCTAGTGGTCATGTTGATATGGTCGGGTTACCGCTCCCTATCTGATCCTTAGAGCATCTCGTAGTAAAAACCCCTATCTAGGCCCTAATCAAAAAAAATTTATATCAAGCAAAAAAAAATTGCTCCAACAGAATCACTTCTGGGTATGCAAAGTGCATGGGCACCCAAATTACCCCCTGTCAGCCTCAAGTTTTAGAGCCTCTTATTTCCCCACCAAAACATGAGTCCACATATTTTTTTTCTCATTCTTTTACTTTTTTTCTTTCAGTTTTTCCTCTCATCTGACTTCTCCCACCACTCCCGTGTTGCTGCTAGGCGGGATTGTGACGGCGTCAGTGCGGCAGGTAGGGCGGCGGGCGTGCGGGGCTGTGGCAGAGCCGGGGGCAGGCGGGAGTGAGAGACGGGGGGGGGGGGGGGGGGGGGGGGGGCAGGCGGCGTGCGGTGGCGCCCCGGGCTGGCCGATGCAAGCAGCGCTCGGGGCGAGGCGGCGTGCAGCGGCGCAGCGGGCGGTCAGGGCTGCAGTGGAGCTGGGGGCGGGCGGGGATGCGGCCGAGTTGGGGGTGGGCCGGTGGCGTGGCGGGCACGGGCGCGAGGCCGTGTGCGGCAGCGCTCGTGGCGGGCGGGTGCGCAGCACCGAGGGCGGGGTGGCGGCACTGGGTCCGGGGGAGATGGGCACGGGCATGGTGGAGTCGACGGTGGGTAGAGCCGCTGGAGCAGCTTGTTGGGCAATGGTGGTCCGGAGCAGAGGCGTGCTGGGCAATGACCGTCAGAGAAGAAGTTGCTGACACGTGGATCCCACGAAGAGTAGTGGTCTGGTTTGCATGGTTCTACCGGAGTTTGCAGCCCATTTGGGGCCTCCTATTTTCCAGGCCGGTCTACAAATAATTTTGCAGGCCTCTATTGAAGTTGCTTTTATACGGTAAAAGAAAGGAAAAGAGCTAGACGCATGTTAAACATGGGAAACTTGTATCGAGCTTTGTCCTCGTCATTCTTGAACTGAAGCTTTATCCAATTGCAGCAAAATCATTAATATCAGTCATAAATCTGTGAGGAGTTTTCTGAAGCATATTACTACCGGGAAATTACTGGTAGTAATCAGTAGGGTACTTTGGTAATTGCTTCTGAATCTTTCTTCTTCCTTTTCGAATAATTGCATATGAGTCAAAACAAACAAACAGTCATGTAAGTGGGACTACATAGCCAACGAAAAATAGATTACAGTCATGTAACCGTGAGAAGGTCGAAGTGTTGTTGTCGACTTTGGTCTGTTCTTTATTCAATCCTATAAACGATTATAGGGTTTACAATAAGATAATTAAGGTCCGGTGGCGGCCGTAATCGTTCGGCTGCTGGAGAGTGTCGAAGAATTTCCGCTGCTTTACACGTCCCCGTGGCGACGGAGCAACGTATTCTTGGCAAGTTGCCGCTGCTCTGCAGCCGAATCTGAAGTCGATGGCCAAAGATTCCAAGCTGTTGTCATCGGCCTCATTTATCTTAATCATCTTGACGAACAGACCTTTTGAATCATCTTTAATTTTGTCTCATCACTCAGATTCTTTTACGAAGATGAATCCAATGCCATGCTTTTTTTGCGACTAGATAGTCAACTAATAGGATTAAAACATCCTTATAAAAAAATGATTTTACCACTTGTTTTTTTTTCAATAATACCTCAGTATAATCAATACTATTTGAAAATACTGGTGGTAATAGTTGTGGGAGGACAATTAATCTGAATTGTTGGATTTAAATTACTATCAGTAATCTATCTATTATCTTCTTATTTGAAGAGAAAAAGGAGCCATCACCTTCGCTCTCAAGACCATAAAATTACCATGTTAATCTAAAAAAGAGAAAATGTCAACCATTGGATTTTATGAAGATTGGATGGTTTAGATGAAACCAATATCTTCTTATTTGAAGAGAAAAAAATAGCCATCACGTTCGCTCTCAAGAACATGAAATTACCACGTTAATCTAAAAAAGAGAAAATGTCAACCGTTGGATTTTATGAAGATTGGATGATTTAGATAAAACCAAAAAGTCCATGTCCGACTCCAATTAATAAACAAATTAATTCACATTAGAAAAACTAGAAAAAAAATATGATCCACAAGTCCGTACTCCCTCCTCTCATGTTGCTACTACGTGACCCAAAAAGAATTAATAAACAGATTAATTTAGATTAAAAAAACTAGAAAAAATATGATCCACCAGTCCGTACTCCCTCCTCCCATGTTGCTACTACGTGACCCAAAAAGGAAGTACATTTGTTTTGAATCCACCGCGGAGCCAAAAAAAATCTAATATATAAAGAGTCTCTTTCGGTTGTGCTTAATAGCTAAAATAGGGAAAACGTAGAGAGAGAAAAGACTTGTGACATGTATGTACTACTAGGACTAGCTAGATCCAATAAAATTGAAATTAATTAAATTAAATAAACTAATAGAAATAGAAATTAATTTCAAAAATATAATTACCAATTCATAGACGACGCAGGTGGTGATCGTTTGGGTTATAAACAAGGTAAGACCAACATTGATGGTGCTATACGTGACCCTTAACACCATTAAATAAATTAAAAAGTATCAACCGTTAGATTTTATAAAGATATAATGTTCTATATCGAGTAAAAGAGCCCATATACTAGATATATTATAGGATATAATCCCTATACGAATACAAATACACATTAGTTTGGCTCCCGCCATCTATGACATAAGAAAGCTACCACCAGTTGCCGCAGCCGGTCAGAGCTAGAGTACGAGGGTTATGCTAAGGGTCAAGAGTTATGAGTTAGCAACGAAGCAAGAATCGTACACTAGATATCTTATAGTATATAATCCCTATACAAATACAAATACACATTAGTTTGGCTCCCGCCATCTACGACATAAGAAGGCTGCCACCCGTTGCCAAAGACGTAGATATGCAGTCGACCAGAGCTAGAGGACAAGGGTTATGCTAAGGGTCAAGAGTTATGAGTTAGCGAAGAAGCAAGGATCCTCACGTCAAATTTGCAACAAAAAGAGATATACATGTAGTTGAATATCTTTTATAATGAATATTCAGCGATGAATATATTTTCGTCGCCTGAATGTTATAATCTATATTATGAGGTATTTTTTATATTCTGTAATAAAACTAAAACATCGTACAATGTCAAATTTCTTGCACTGAGAAGCGAAGATCGAAGTGTTATAAGGAGAGATATGGTGCGACGTACATCTGGAAACCAGGTATAGTCTTTTGTTGTTTTTCAGATCAACGCATGGAACACACATGTACGGTCTATATACGGTTACAAATGACTTTATATCATCGCTGCAGATGCTATCAATGACATGTCACGCGGTCAACCAGGTGGGCATGCTGCTGATATGAAGACGTTCATTTGCCCCATGATTCACTCTAATTCTAGCACTCATCATGGATGCACCAATGGTGTTCATTCAAGTCGCTAAACTTCATTGCCAAGAACAAGATAGCGCTGTTCGATAAAGCATTTGCGTGGCCATCACCAAGATGTTGTCTAGGAGTAGCTGCACTCAATGCATATCGAGATGCCGCCACACTCATGGAAGAGGTTCCACCACCAAGGTTGGCGGCAAGCTACCGATTGTCGCCAAAGCCTTCAAATGCAGTGCTTGTATGCTAACACCTGTCGTCCTTCAATGATGTAAAGCTCACATGTGTACGACATCAATGTGGGGAGAAATACGGTAACCACAATGGTACATGTGAATGAATCTCTAGCCTGGGTAGGTCCCTCTTTTATATATGAATCTCTAACATGGGTACTTCTTTATGAATTTTCTCTATCTTCTTCAACATTTGACTGCCAATTAGTGAATTGGACTTGCTGAGTACAACCAATGCTTATTCCGCTACTACAATAACTACAACAAAGTAGTCATAGTATATGACTGATGAAGTCGGACGACAAGAGTTGGCAAAACCGACATTTGTGCGGTGTTACCACAGGTTCATGGCCACCATGGATAGGACCGTCAACTTGATCTACACCGCTATCAACACATGCATGGAAAAACATGAAATGGAGCGAGACGACGACCTTGCGTGGAGATTAATAGAAGGTTTTCTAGACAGTGACTCTAGAAAGTAATTAATAGAACTCTTATAAGACCTTAGGAACCAAGAGACCATGTCACTCAAGTGAGATTCTGCCGGTTGGTAATGGAGCGCACAGATCTTGAGAAAGTATAACCAAATAAGAAATAAATTTGAGTTCCAAATTATCATTTATTTTTTCATTTTATACTCAGGTATACTCGGTAGTTATATACTTTCCCCTATGACTATAATGACAAATTCTCAAGTAATTTTACTGTCCGAATAGAGAACAAATGGGACAACACAACCTTGATTATGGCTTCAGAGGAGTCTTCACTACACAAGTCCTTCAAGTAAATGTGATGAAGTGTAATAACAAAGGATGATGACCACTATGAAAATGTTATTCCATTAAGGTTGCAAGTGAGAAGATAAAGAGCGAGAAAGAAAGAGGAATGATGCAAATTGTAGTTATTGTTGAGGCCTTGAGCACCAACAAAGTGTCATGTAAGCGATGAGGGCATTAACATGCTTGCTAAAATCAAAAGGTTGGTGTAGATTGATGAGGTCATGCTAAGAGACAGGCATGCATGATCTGGCTTGGAGAAGTAGAAGGATATGAAATTACTATGTGGAGTTTTCTCGAGGATAGCATATGATTGAATGTCAAAGAAATTAAAAAAATTAATATCATGTAAAAACATCAAATGCAAGATGAGATGTACTAAAAAACAAATAATTGACCTGTGAGCAGGTGGCCATGGAATGTGAGACCAGCTCATGGACTGGAATCTGGAGTTTGTAGCAAAGATTTAAAGAATTGAAATATTTCTAGCCGCGCTATTAGCGTGGGCCATCTTGCTAGTTTATTTAATAATAGAAGAAGATGACCTTTTTACTATGATGGCTAGAAAAAAAGAAAAATAGTCTAGAAATTCTCAGAAAAAGCAAAACATCTAGCCGTTGAACTCATCCTAAGGCAATCTCATAAAGATATATGACCCTTGATGCCCACGTTAATATCCCTCCCCGTCACCGTGTCATGCAACCGATTTAATATGACAATCCTCCTCCCCTCAATGGAATCTTAGACTTTGAGGAATCTAGGCGGTGTGCGAAGGAACAGAGGAGGGTTCTTGGTGATCAACCAGAAGAAGGATGTGTGGCAGAGGCAAGTCAAAGATGCCAATGATTCACAAGGCATAAGAGCAGATGCATGAACATGTATGGCAGATTCTTATCCCTTGCAACCCATACATGGAGATGACCATGCCAGATAAATAAAACGTCGATGGTGTATAGAACCAGGAGACGATAGCAGTGGAGAACATCAGCAGCATACCGCTAGATCTGGACAAGCTAAGTCCGTTGTTGGGCAACTGACCAATGAGATCGCCTTTGCCACACCTATGACCACGGCCACAGGCCGCGACCTGCACAAGGAGACATAAACCTGGCACAATTATTTGCTGGACCGATCGCTGGACGAGATGCTTAACTGCAAGCTGCAGAGCTGCGAGGATTTTGAATGCAGCCAGGACGACATCAAGAGCAGCACCGTGTTACTAGAAAGGAGAAAGCAGGATTATGTGATGACTGCTTAGCAATCCGAGGTAACAATGATTATGCATGCATCACCAAAAAAAGCTCTGCTTTGTATTAATCACTGGCGATCATACTAATAATTCCAACAAGGAGAGTGATTCGATGTTGTACTGCAGTTAACGATATGCTTTTCTGCATTGGCTGCTTGCATTGCATCCTTTGTATTCTGTGATACAAAGCCTCTTTACCTCTTCAGAAATACACGTAACTCAAATGTACACATAGAAGACAACTAATTACAGCTATATCATATTGATTAATCCCAAGATCATTTATTAGTTGTGTCTGGCCCAGTTTGATCTAAACTAGGAAAATTTGGACAATTTATTAAAATAAATTTCAACTGCAAGATATAAGATGTTCATGTAATTAGATAAAATAAAATACAATTAAATGTAAGATTTATTTGAATATGATTTTTATGCATATTTTATTCGGTACATTGGTCATTTACAAAAAAAAAAATATTTTTCAGAGTACGGCACATTACTTCACAATCTCAGGTTCTCGCTAATATTGTCATTTTTGTGAATTTAATATTATGCTAAATAATAAAATTTAGTATGAGGTTATTTAAAAATTTCCTACTAAATAATTTCCAACACCCTAATATATGTACATAATAATTATCATGCAAAACTGCATAGAGCATACATGTATAATAGTGTCACATTTTTTCCAATCTCATGGCATCGCCACATCAAGGAAAACTTTGATCCAGAAGATAAACCAAGGATAAGAAATGTAGGTTCGTGTTGTCAGTATGAGATACCTCGGAAATTTCGAACGAACTGAAAGTTCTCAAGGAGTTTGACATAATGAAAAACAATATCTGTAATCAAGAAGGCTTGCTTTTTCATAAAATAAAAAAGAAACTACCTTTATTATTCCATATATATAGCGTATAAACTTACAATGAATTCTACTTGAATAATACTATTAGATAACGGTGAAAATCATATGATAACATGTATATTTTTTTTATATATCAGATAACTCTAAATTGATTGCTGTTACACATAACAACATCATCCAAGGAAAATGAGTGTATTTGGTATTTAATTGCACATCTCAGCAAAGTCATATATATTATATAATTTAATTTAATAAATAGGAGATGTAGGGATTTATTTAGTCTGATCTATTGCAAGAGTTTTACAAAGTTATCCTTTCGATAACACATACAGTGCAAAAAAAAAGGACTTCTGAATTAACATTGGTCCTCCATCTCATTATATCTACGTCCTTTATTTTTTCGTGAGTAGGTAAGGCAAGAATTTGTGGAGGTATAAATATATATTTGAGGTATCAACTAGAGTGCAAGTATTATATACGAAGGTTGTCCTTTTTGTGAATTTCAATATATATCTTTTATGTCTCTAATATATTTAATGTTAGAACATAATTATTTATCAATACACCATATAACAGAAAATATAGCAATAATAAAGATTATATGTATAGTAGAGTCTAGCCAGCGCAATTGCGCGGGCCATGCTCTCTAGTTACTATTAGTAATATGCATAGTAAAACTCCTCAAATCTATAATCTGTAATATCTAACATGCTGCAAAGACCATTTAATACAACTAGGATAATTACCCGCACTATTGCACGGGTATATTTTAAAGGATAGTAGAATTATTTATTTCACAATCATTAAATCATCGTGTAATAACTAATTAAATTCAGTACAATTGCAACTTGAAATCAATGACATAGTTGAAAGGTTTTTTAACCAAAGCTCAAAATTAGTATCCATAGTTGAAACCTATTGTAACCAAACTAAGACCCATATCTGCTGCCGATTAATCAAGGGCCAAGATTGAATTCATAAGACATTTCAACATAATAATAATCTGATAAACTTAACATTGTGTGATAAGTTTATTCACCAAAATAGAGGCGAACATTTTGAACTTTAACATAGTATTGCATTTCTCAGTTGATGCAAATTTTTAAGACATTATTATTGTATAAGAGATATGCCAAAATAAATACTTCATCAATTGTTAAATTAGATAATAATTTTTGGACATGTATGATGTCAATTTTACAATGGTAAGATAATCTGAAAATAATCAAATTAAACGATTCAAAATTTTTTATATATTTAACATTTTTTTGAGGCAGGTCATGTAGCATATTAGATTTTATTTTTGTGTGGTCACTGAAGAGAAATAACAAAATATTTCGTTTTCAAGCAATAATTTGATTTCTAGGTAGATCTAAATACATGAACATTCAATAGTTTTTACTAACTATGACTAATAATGAAATCATAACAATATAGCACTCGGAACTCATCTGAGAACAGGAGTACGATGCTCTCTGGATAACCTAGCACGTTGTTATTCATTACTTCAGAGTAAGATAATTAAACTAAATCGAGAGCTGAGACTCTTCATGTCCAGATATATTATTCTGTTTCGCTCATGCCAACTCTTTTCCAACCATAGAATGTATCTCGTAAAAGAAATATTTCTCTGAAAAATTCAACAACCACAGTAATTCATCCAACTGCACAAAGTTGTAAATAGCTTGCAGAATCAAGCACATACAGATGAAAAACATTTGATTATCGTGTAACTTGCTTGTAGGGGGTTTGCAGTAGGGCTTTCATGAAGTCTTCTATCCCACACAGGCCAAAGAAGATGCAATTTTGAGCACTTAGTTATCCCTTACCTATAATTTTACTTGTGAAATTGACATCTGACACTCTCCACTAATGCTTGCAACGGGGAGTACAATATCTAAACGACCTGAACCCACTGTGAGAGATATTTTGGATTACAATCCTCGCGAACCTTCTGGTCATGCACAGTTTCTAATGGCACGAACGCTATTAGTTGGACACCTAGCCAGCATGTACGCTACAGGATTGTCAAGGACTGCGGCAGGGCATCCACTGATGAGCATCGCCATGGTCACCGTGGCTGCCGCCTTCTGATCTGCTTACGTAGATTGAGACAACAGTCCTTGCGAGACCAGTTCAAGTACAATCATGCCAGAAACTTTTTAGGAAAGAACAATCCCACCAGATCAGATGGACGATAAGAAAAATAGGATTTAGATCGCCATCAGATGTTGAATTTTAGTATGACTTTTCCTATTATCGAGATGACGTCTGGACCTGCTATAAAATTTTCATATCCTCGTCTTTTGCAGATCCTCTGTCTACATGGCTCCTATAACTGGTCACGCGGGTCAGAGAAACTGCTGTAATCCATCATAATCCGCTTGGTCCTGCTACAGCTCCAATGAACATGGCACACGCCATTCTGAAGAAGATTAAGGCGGATTTGCAGATCCTATTGTAGTTTTTTTTTAGAGCAATCCACCGTTCCTCCCGCGGCGGCTGCGGCAGCCAGAAAAGAAGGCATCGTGAGCCGCTGGGGATAATGTAGGCACGGAGATGGAGAAAATCAGAAAACTGATCCATAGCTAACATGGAGGGCCAGATTTTTATCTTAGATAAGTTGGAAACTTGATGGAAGGTCAGATATTTTGCTTTATTCTCAGAATTTCTAGCCTATTTCTCTTTTTTTCTAGCCATTGTGGTGAGAGGTTCATCTCGTTTTATTAATAAACTAGACCAAATTGCCCAGGCAGTTTCCACGGGTTAGCACATCAAAGATATCTACTCTGTAATTCTTCTAAACACTAAACATGCTCGAATAACATAACATTTTTTGTGTCATGTACTATTACGAAATGTCTATATATCTTACCATGAAAATAAAGAAAAAACATTTAAATAAAGCAAGAAAACCTATCTAATATCACAAATATATATTCTAGGATACCCTACTAATCGATGATGATAATAATTGGCAAGAAGAAATAGGGTTATGACATCCGCTCTCTAAGTGAACAAAATTAACCAAAAATACCTCTCACACATGTATTTTTTATATTACTCGTAAATGCCATTAGGAAAAATAGCCTAATGTATCCATATATATATTTCGAAATTGCCTACTATTGACAGTATGAAAACAAATAGCAGTGAAAGAAAAATAGCGACAACAACATGACAATAAATTAAATGAGACAACAATGATATTCCACATTATCTCTAGTGATGTTATTAATGCTCAAGGTGTGTCGCTGTCAAGTTTAGATATATTAATCAATACCTCTAGCCTACTATGTGATTTAGTTAAATTATAAGAATCTAAAAACTGTTATATTAACTAATATTTTAGCCTACAAGAAGAGACCTGAAAACCTCCACATGTACACAGCTGGCCTATTAGTATAAATGGTGAACCAAAATAGTACAGATTAAACCATGCACCTAGAAACGCAAAGAGTGAGCAGCATGAATGGCGTCGGCATACTGTTAATGCTGTCATATGATGGAAGAAATTATCATAACCTTGTTCCATGTGGAGTGGATTGAAACCTAAATCACGTTTAAGTAGCTCGAGCTCAAACATACTGAGCTACTCCCTAAAACAATCAAAAGGCAAATTCGCTATTGTAGGTCTTTTTTGTACCTGCCTTAATAGCTTAGCAACGCTGAAACCAGATCACATATTTGCAAACCTGAACGTCGATCCTCTCACAGATCTTGGCTATTTCACGACTGACCATTTGACGAGGCATGCTATTCAGGCCAAAGGTCATGAATACAATACAACCGTGCAGCATATATCATTACCTGCTAGCTACCACACCGTACGAATCTGCTGCCGGTGATAATTGATTCCCATATAGGAGCGAGAAACAAATATTGCCTTTGTTGCCCGGAGAATTCCCCCACAGAACAATGTCGCCTGATACGAAATAATGGTTCTGTCATGCCCTCTGAGAGTCTCAGTCATCTCCATGGCCACACAACATTATACTACCTGATCAACATTACCCTTTCAATCTCGATATGTTAGCGCCAACTGCAGTCAGCCCAGATCCACGCGTCCTATGGATTGTCATGCGAATTCCCAATGAAATATCAAAGGCAGAATAAAGAAGGAGAGCATGCAAGGTCGTGCCCCGAGCAGACCTTCATGGAAGCATCGGGCGAGCAGATCTGATATTGCGAAAGTTCCTGATGCAGTTGCTCATGTTCTAAAAGGATCTTGGCTCATCAGGGAGCTTCTGCTACGCCAAACTGCGGCATGAGACTTGAGTCAACTGGTCGAGATCAGGGTTGTAGTGGATATGGAAATTTGCAATGTTGAAGCTCGGCACAGGCAGGGCATGCAACCTGGCAGACCCATGGTGGCGGCGTGATGATGTCCACGAACTTCATTTGGTTATTAACAGGATGGAGAGAGAGACATAGCGTACATCTAATTCAGCAAGGAGATTAAGGGTTAGATTTCTATGTGAGATTATCTTAAAGAGGTATGGAGGGCTAGATGTTTTGCTTTTTTCTGAGAATTTAGAGGTTATTTCTCTTTTTTTATAGACACCGTGGTGGAAAAGTCATTTCCTTTTATTATTAAACTAGATTGTTTTGCCTGCAGTTGCACGGGCTAGCACATAAATAATGGTAATATTTCATTAATATTATAATATTTCATTAATATTATACTATGATATAATATTAGAATAATATATTATATATCGAATACAATAGGATATTAAAAGGTAAATAAAGCACCACCAGTTGATTCCGTATTATGAATTTGTTTCATTGAAGAAATATATATGCCATAACATGTCTACTCTAACTGTGTTCAATGTTGGATACCAATTATATGCATAATTATTATTCATATTTCCTTCCTTTCAGCTGACTAAAAGTTGTGAAAACTTTCAATCACTTGGAAAATAGTTGAAGGTGTATTATATTTGTATGTAGTATTTATTTTTATAGGATTATATGTATTTGTAACAGAACGAAAAAATAATGATGTATAAACTTTAGAAAAATATTGAAGCGGTTATTGAAAGGATTATATCTAGATCCAAAGGTTTAAAGTGGTTATTGGAAGTTTCTGAAACGTTATAAGCATCAGGGTCACGACTGAAATAAAAGCATCTGGCACCTTTTATAGTATATCAAATTTTATAAGAATCATGTAATTTGGAATTTGAAATGAAAAAAAGTTAATAATGTAGAGGATAAACACAGGTATATAGCAATATACCACAAATGTTTACAACTAACCTTGTTTTATTCATGTAATCTTATAAATTTGTAGTACCTTAATCAGGCTAACAATTAAAAGATCTTAAAAATATTCTCTATGTGATTAACGATTAGGGTTCAATACGAAATTTGGTACTACTTTTCTCTGATAACGATTTCGGACTGAGTTCACAAGTAATAGATGTTGCGTGTAAATAAATTCATAAATTTGGTATTTTTAACATAATCTAAGATGATAATTTAACACCGCTTTATGGTTCCTTACTGAGGGGGCTAGTGCAGATGATATATAATTAGCTTCATACCTTGTTAATGCGGCCTGATCCATGCGTCAGGGTATGAGGGTTTGGATAATATCAATAACCTTCCTGACAGTAGAGAAAGTAAGATAAGCACCTTCCTTGCCTTGCAAATGTCCATATGTATATGCTTGAGCTTGACTGAGCGGAGGTACCGTTGTCTCTGTTGTGAGTTCAGAAAACAGAACAATATGCAAGATAAAAAATCAGGGTCACGACTGACCGTATGCCAGAGGTCCATGCATCCTCGTTCCCAAATATATGTACAGTACAGGACGTCCAGGAATCCATATATGACAGGTTTAGGATCCAAGCTCTGTCCGCCATGGGGCCATAGACTGCTAAGGCAGATGAACCTATCTCCTGCACTACAGTGCTCGAGATGAATAAGCATCTTGGCATTGAAGAACTCCATTCTCTGCTCTCGTTCAGATCGTGACTCCAAGCTCGGGGGAACAGCACTGCTCCCGGCTCTCTAAGTGAAGCCGTAGGCCGTGTGATTCCACTTGCCGTGCGCTGCGCCTATCGACCTCACGACAACAACCCAGCATGCCGGTGTGCGACGGTGAGCCGGCTCACGGTCATGGTCATATACTCACACAGCTGGCGTTTACCTGATGGATTCGACAGGCTGCCTAGTCCTGATCGAAGACAGTGTGTGAACGGTTCAACTCGATGATTGCCTGGAGATCACATCTTGTTCGATCTGCTCCTCAACCCGCACAATATCCTTTGTGCTCAACATCTCACAACACATCACGTGTGGGTGTGCTAAACTTGTTTCCTAATCTTTCTTTTCTTTGTCTGGCATGAATTGGTCCTCATGTGCTCCATGGGGATGTCGTCAATGGCATGCTAGGGTTCACGCAAGATGGCAGCGCTCCAGATGAATGGAATACGTGAGAGTTGAAGATAGGATCGATAGATTAGGGGGTAATCTACATTTTTTTCATTTTTGTGCGGGAAATAGGGTGATTGCAGATAACTTTTTTTTTATGTGACATCAGAGACAAAGGGTCGGATGTCTCCTAGTTATGTTGTGCAAGAGGAATCAATGATCAGATGTTTTACTTTTTTGTGAGAATTTCTAGTCTATTTCTTTTTTTTCTCTAGACACCATATTAGAAAGGTCATCTCCTTTTATTATTAAATAGATACATCCATGTACTCAGTCAAAGAGGTTGAAAAGCTTGCAAAAGATTATTACAACATTGCGCAAACTGTCACAGACTTATGGTGATTGTATCTTACTAGAGAAGTTGGCGCACTTCCTTGCGCCGATTTGAAAATTACATATGATGCTGTGACTGGCATACAAAGGTAGCATATTTCAATTGATGCAAGGAACAAACTGAAAATAATTGGCTTAGTTTTTATTTTTGAGCAAATGCATTTGTTTAAAAGCTCTTCTTTTTATGGTATCTATTTTCAGACATTAGATTTTATATTAACTGCTGCATATCTTGCCAAGCAATTCCTATATTCTATTTATGTAACATCCCAGGATTCCACTAACATCCTGAGATGTCACTAAAATCACATAACCTAACAGATGAACAAATAAATAGTAAATTCGGCAGCATCTCCTTTGCATTTATCAGCAATACGAAAGCAATAACAATAATAGTTCATAAAGGCATCACACTAGCATTAATAAACATCCTAGCAAGTGAAAGAGTTTAACATCCACATGAATTAAAGCATCACTCTCATGACCAAACAACTAGTCTCTAGTTATTGAAATTAAAGAATAAAAGTGCAGTGCAAGACGTGCAGCTAATCCCTCCTTCCTTTCTAGCAAGCATCAAACACCTGGAGAGAGTAAAACAAGGGTGAGATAAAAATCTTAGAAAGCAAATTTTCTTTATTAAGTTATTTAAACCACAAGTTCAATTAAGCAACGATTTAAAGATATCAATATGATAAAGACAATACTTCATTATAAATCACAATAATAATGATTGAATAATAAAAGTCCTCCAAAACCATATAACATCACTTCACTTCTACCATAACATATATATGTTAATAACTTCAATGAATGCATATGAATGCAATGCTATGACCACTTTTACATCGCACCCCTCGGGCAACGTATGATGTGTACCGGTACAATTATAATCATAGAATTACAATAAACTTCAATGCAATTGAGATGATATGCTCATGATATGTTTCATATGTCTCATCAATGAAAAATAAACCTCCCCAAATTCAACGTTGGTTATAATGGAGTGTAGTGATAAAAATAACAAGATAAAACGGTAGCAAACCATCGCTACATTCACTTGCTTCTGATGACGAAGAAAATACACTAGGCATATTCCAGAGCACTACCACCTATTTTAGAATAAATATCTCAGTATAAACACTCCATAGATCATTTATAAACAATATATATAGCGTTCCTACGCTCAAACCCACAATCATCAAAATCAATGAATTGATCACTAGCAGCAGTGTTGCTTGTCTTTTTTTTTGTAGCATTAAAACTATAACAGTAATGATAGCAAATAAATACATATTCAAAAACTAGAGAATAAGGGATACAACTTTGGTATTCATTTTAAAATTTGATTTTGATGTTTACTAATTCTAATCTCATCTACAAAGTGAATGACAGAGTTTGCTAAACAGCAGAAAGCGCTGACTTTGGAGAGCCATAACTCCAAGATTAGTGGGCCAAATCAAGCAAGTAAGAGCTCTTTCGAAAGAGAATACATAGTACTACAAAACACGTGACATAACCATGCATATATTCGGCCTCTAAGGTATTTTAAAATACCACTCAAACCTGAATGTCGAAACTGAAAATCTGTCAATCAGAAAACAGACTGGATTTCGACAGTCAGATTCAGATTGTGATAACTGTAGTTCTACTCGACAAAAAATAGCATATAAATATACGTTGGAAAGGTCTTCGAATCCTGTACAATTTTCGTGTTTAAGTCCTACTCAAATTCGGAACCTAAAATCTGGAAAACGCCACTGCACTCTAACTGAATCTTTGTATGTGCGAACTGATGAAAAACTGTAACGACCAGCCCCAATCAGAAGCCAAAAAAGGTAGGCAAGAACAAAACTGACCCCGCTAATCACCTTGAAAGGAGTCTGTGACCTTTCCTTGCCCCTATTCAATCTGTTGTACACCTCTTTCCCCTAGTTTGAGGCGCTTCGTTCTGCCTCTTCGAGATGCAGCTGCAATCTGCCACCATCAACACAAGGGCAGGTAATCAGGAACTAGTAGCTCGTTTTTCCTAAAAGCAAGGGAAAAGATAGGACTGAGCTACCTCCCTGTAGGTGCAGATCGGCAGGGATGAAGGCAATGGAAGCAGTGCCGCCTAGCTTGAGTCTAGGATGGTGAAGAGAATGTGGGTAAAGAAAAACATTTAGGATTATTCTGTAGTTTTTTTTCTTCTCGTGAGTTGGGCTCAACATTAGGCCCAAGATAAAAGGGAACGTATCATATGAGAACTGACTTCGTATGAGAACTATGAGAACTCCAACCAAGATCACAGGATCCTCATCTAATAGTCAGATTATTTTGCACTTAAACCCTCCAGTTATCCCACCTAATCCCTTATTTTACAAATAACCCCCAGCTAAAATAACTCATATCTACCCCTGGCCATCAGACGAGGATCTTGTGATCTTGGTTGGAGTTCTCATAGGTCTCACACGAAGTCAGTTCTCATATAATATGTTCCCAAGATAAAATGTGTCTAGCCCCATAAGTCTAAACAACTTTTTATTGTTTTTTTATTTTAGGGTGTTACATTATTCTACCCCTTAAAAAGAATTCATCTTTGAATTCTATCCTTTCTACAGCAAAAAGGTAAGACAAAACTCACCGATCTCGAACAGTTTAGGATACGTCTTGTGCATATGGTTCTCAAGCTCCCATTTCCCATTAGATGCTACAATGTCAATGACCGGAATTCAGTCGTAAGGGGTTACATTGTGTTGGGGCCATGTCAACCAAAGGGGCATGATTTTCCAGTGACTGAAATGTCAGGTAAGCCACGACGCTTCATTGCTACTTGGTTTGATGATTATTGGTGGCTAGAATATAGTATTGAACTAGATGTTGTGTTTTATTTTGTTTGCTTTTTGTTCAAGCATAAAACCAATTGTTCGGATGGAAATGCTTTTGTGACTTGTGGATTTAGAAATTGGCACATGAAATTGAGGATTAATAAACATATTGGTGGTAAGACTAGTTTTCATAATTTTGCCCAAGAGAGATATGATTCATTTCTTAGGCCTAAAGCTTCAATTGAAGAAATTTTTGCTGACATATCAACACAAGAGAAGGCTTTGTATTTGTCCCGTTTGACCTTTTCACTACAATGCTTGAAGCTCCTTTTGCTACAAGGTTTGGCTTATCGTGGAAATGTTGAATCTGAAAGTTCATTTAATAAAGGGAATTTTCTTGAGCTGCTAAATTGGCTAGCTACTAATTTTGAAGAAGTCAATAATATGGTTTTAAATAATGCTCCCAAGAACTGTAAGTTGACAAGGCCAAAAATACAAAAAGACATCATCAATTGTTGTGCCAAAGGAACTACTAAGCTCATTATGGCAGACCTTGGTAGTGATTACTTTGCAATACTTGCTGATGAATCTAGTGACGTATATCAAAAAGAACAGCTTGCTCTTCATTTGCTCTTTGAGAGGTTGCACTGCTTTGCACATCAACTTCAGTTAACTCTTGTGGCTGTTGCTATGGAAAATCCAGATTGCATTTGGTTTTTTTATCAGCTCGGATATTTATTGACTATTCTTGGAAAATCTTGCAAGAAGATATAAATGCTTCAAATGGCACAAGCTCAACAAGTTGTAATCGCATTGGACTTAGGTGAGATTGAAACCGGAAAGGGTCAAAATCAAGAGATGGGTTTAAGAAGACCGGGTGACACTCATTGGGGATCTCACTATAAAACTATTATGCATGTTATCTCTATGTATGATTCAATCCGGCAAGTTCTCATAGCTGTCGAAAATGATCGCTCTCAAAAGGATAAGTGCTCGCAAGCTCAAACAATATTGAAACCATTTGAATCATATGAGTTTGTTTTCATGGCACACTTGATGTATCACATATTTGGATATACAAATGACTTAAATCATGCTATGCAAAAGAGGGATCAAGATATTGTCAATGCAATAGAGCTCATAGAATTAACGAAGTTTCAGTTGCAGACAATGCGGGAAGATCAAGGATGGGAAGATTTCCTTGCTTCTGTCAATTCTTTTTGTGTCAAGCATGGTATTAAAGTTACTGATATGGATGATTTGTACAAGCCGGTTGGAAGAGACAAAAGGTTTTTTATAAAGCTCAAAAATAGACATCGCTTCCATGTTGATATGTTTCTAAGTGTTATTGATATGAAACTTAAAGAGCTTAATGATAGATTTGATTAGGTAAATACAAAGTTGCTTATTTCTATGGCTGCATTCAACCATAATGATTCCTTTGCTGCTTATGACAAATATTGTTTGATTAAGCTTGCTAGATTTTATCCCAAAGATTTCTCTTCAATTGAAATCAACCATCTGCCCTTGCAACTTGATCACTTTATCAGTGACATGCGTTTGGATGAAAGGTTTAGAGAGGTACACAATATTGCTCAGCTTTCCATTAAGCTTATTGAAACAAAAAAATATAAGGTATGATGTTGTGTACAAACTTCTCAAGTTAGCATTGATTCTTCCCGTAGCAACTGCAAGTGTTGAGAGAGTTTTTTCTTCAATGAATTATGTGAAAAATAAGTTAAGAAATAGAATGGGAGACCAATATTTGAATGATTGTGTTGTTACATTTATCGAGCGTGATTTTTTTCACCAAGTAAAGGAGAAGGACGTCATCAAGCGCTTCCAAACAATGAAGAAGCACAAAATAGAATTGTACTTTACTTAACATTTTGTACCTTATTTAGTTCATATTGTAAACAATTTTTTCCTATATTCAGTAATTTATTGTTTTAGACATCTTTCAATTATAATTTCTACTTTTATTCAATATTGTGGACATCTGTGTTTGTGCTCTTTTTTTGGATTCATCGGCTTGGGAATACCCAAGTTTCATAAGTTGCGTCCGTCACTACCTAAAACAGACCACATCATTCTTATCAATACTGAATTCCCGAGGTTCACCATCACCTATCCTCTTACGAGTCTCCTGAATCAAGCGATCATGCTGTTGTTCCTCATGCACTCTCTCAACAAGGGAAGATTGAATCAACATCTGACTCTCCTCCCGAGCAGTGCCTGCATAGCACAATGCGACACCCATACATTCCAAATTTGCAATCAGTGGCATTGCCACTTTAGGAATACCAGTCCTGCTAAGAGCATCTACAACCACATTTGCGTTCCTTGGGTGATACTGAATTATAAGATCATAATCACTAATTAACTCAAGCCATCTTCATTGCCTCAAGTTCAACTCCTTCTGAGTGAAAATATATTTGAGACTCTTGTGAACAGTAAAAATATCACAAGACTCACCATAAAGATAATGCCTCTAAGACTTCAAGGCAAACACCACAGCGGCTAACTCTAGATCATGAGTAGGATAAAGCCTCTCCTGTTTTTTCACTTGCCTAGAGCCATAAGCAATGACTTTGTCGTCCTGCATCAACAAACAACCAAGGCCAATACAATGCTGGAGAAATTCTGCATAAAATGTCAATAATAACCAGCAAGACCCAAGAAATTACGAATCTCAGTCACACTAGTAGGTCTTTCTCACTCAACAACAAAAGCAACATTCTTGGGATCCATCGAAATGCCATGCTTATTAATAACATGACCAAGAAAAGCCACTTCAAAAAGCCAAAATGCATACTTCTTCAATTTGCCATAGAACTAATTCTTCCTAAGAGCATCCAGAACAAGAGTCAGATGTCTCTCGTGTTCTTCCTCAGTCTTGGAATAGATCAAGATATCATCAAGAAAGAAAACAACGAAGTCATCCAAGTGCTCATGCAACATCCTATTCGTCGCTGACATAAAAGCGGCAGGGGCATTTGTTAGTCCAAAAGGCATAATGATTATTCATAATGTCCATACCTTGTACTAAAGGTGGTCTTCTCAATGTCCTCTTCTCGTATCCTCAACTGATGATAGCCAGAGTTCAAATCAATCTTTGAGAATACCTTAGCACCCTTCAATTTCTCAAAGAGCACATCAATGCAAGATAACTGATACTTATTCTTGATAGTAACCTAATTAAGGGCATGATAGTCCACACATGCATCTTACTCTTATCCTTCTTCTCCACAAATAATACTGGGAAAGCCCAAGATGACTTGCTAGGTCTGATAAAGCCCTTAGCAAGAAGATCATCCAACTGTCGCTTCAACCCCACCTGCTCCTTGGGAGCCATCCGATATGGAGCCTTATGGATAGGCTGAGTACCAGGAATCAACATTATTTCAAAACCACATCACGCTAAGGCGGAATACCTGGAAGCTCAGCAGGAAACACATCTGGATAATAGCACACCACTCGGATGTCCTTTACATGCAAGATAGTCTCACAACCATCCATCATAGCAAAAAGAATTCTAAATTTTCTCGTCCAACGATCAAGGAACAACTGATACAGTAAGGCAAGGGAATACTTCATAGCACTACCAATAAAGATCACCTCTCCCCCCCCCCCCCCCCCCCCCCGACAGTGCCTGCAAAGATACTGTCTTCCAGAAACAAGATATAATAGTCCGATACTGAGAAAGTCAATCCATACCCAAAATGACATCCAAAGATTAGCAACAAAAGTCTCATCAGCAAGAAAAATAGAACAACCCAGGCAAACCAACAACTAGATACAAGACCTTTAGTAGAACAGACCACAATACAACAACAACAACAACAAAGCCTTTTTATCCCAAGCAAGTCGGGGTAGGCTAGAGATGAAACCTATGAGAACCCAAAAAAGAAGAGACAAAGGAACAAAAGCCAAAAGAAAGAGAAGAAAATGAAAAAAAAGGAGACAAAAACAAAAGGAACAAAAGCCAAAAGAAAGAAGAGAAAAAAAAACAAAAAAACGAGTAAGCAAGAAGGAAGGAAAAAAAGATTACGGTTCCGGCAAGTCTATTGCTAGTCTCCAAACGCTCCTATCCATAGCTAGCTCCTTAGGGATATTCCACGCCTCTAGGTCTCTCTTAATCGACTCGTTCCAAGTCAACTTAGGTCGGCCTCTACCTCTCTTAACATTAGCATCTCTCTTTAGAACCCCACCACGTACCGGTGCCTCCGGAGGTCTCCGTTGGACATGTCCGAACCATCTCAACCGATGTTGAACCAATTTCTCCTCGATAGGTGCCACTCCTATCCTGTCCCGGATATCTTCATTCCGTATACGGTCTCTTTTTGTATGCCCGTAAAACCAACATAACATACGCATCTTTGCTACATTCAATTGTTAAACATGTCGTCTTTTCGTAGGCTAGCACTCAGCACCGTATAACATCGCCGGACGAATTGCCGTCCTATAGAATTTACCTTTTAGCTTTTGTAGCACCCTCTTGTCGCATAAGACGCCGGATGCTTGACGCCATTTCAACCAGCCGGCTGAAATTCTATGCCTAACATCTTCATCGATGGCACCGTCCTTTTGTAACATCGATCCTAAATAACAAAATGTGTCCTTCTTGGGCACCAATTGTCCATCAAGGCTAACGTCTCCATCCTCATGTCTAGTCGCGCTAAACTCACATATCATATACTCAGTCTTGGCCCTACTAAGTCTGAATCCCTTGCACTCTAATGTGTGCCTCCACAGCTCCAACTTCCTATTAACCCCATCCCTACTCTCGTCAACTAACACCACATCATCAGCAAAGAGCATACACCAAGGAACATCACTCTGTATTTCTCATGTGACCTCGTCCATCACCAAATGAGAAACTAGCACCGAAAGTTTAGCACGAGCCACAATAGACTATCTAATTCTCTGCATAGAAAGTTTAGCACGAGCCACAAAACCCTCCAACA
This sequence comes from Eleusine coracana subsp. coracana, assembly GCA_032690845.1. Lineage (NCBI taxonomy): Eukaryota > Viridiplantae > Streptophyta > Magnoliopsida > Poales > Poaceae > Eleusine > Eleusine coracana. The sequence continues at coordinate 60,222,222 of CM064434.1, read as the reverse complement.
CAAATGAGAAACTAGCACCAAAGTCAAAAAGAGCATATGCATCAAATGAATCAACTAAAATAGTACTTGTCACCACATCTCCATGGTCTCTGCCATCAGTAGAGGGCAAAGAGTAAGCTCCAAAAATACCGGCAGAGGAAGAAGCACCATGTGTAAAGCCACTAGAAGTCCAAGGAAGTGAAGGTGTTATAGGGGCAGTAGCTTGGGGCAGTCGAAGAGCCCCAAACTATCCGGCAGAGGAAGAAGCACCATGCTCATGATATGTCTCATGAATGAGAAATAAAACCTCCGCAACTTCAACATCAGTTATAATGGAATATGAAAATAAGCCTCAAATAAATAAATAAACCACATGACATAAATAACCTTCATTTAGGTTAAATATTCAGATTATAATGAAAGTGGTATAGTTCCAAATATGAAGTGTAGGTAATAAAAATAACAAGACAAAACGGTAGCAAACCACCACTATATTCACTTGCCTCCGATGACGAAGAAATAAATGCACTATAGGCACGTTTCGGAGCACTGCCACCTATTTCAGAATAAATACCTCAGTATAAAAACTCCATAGATCATTTACAAACAATATATATAACGCTCCTACGCCCAAACCCACAATCATCAAAATCAATGAATTGATCACTAGCAGCAGTGCTGCTTGTCTTTTTTGTAGCATTAAAACCATAACAGCACTGATAGCAAATAAATACATATTTAGAAACTAGAGAATAAGGGCTACAACTTTGGTATTCATTCTAAAATTTAATTTTGATGTTTACTAATTCTAATCTCATCTACAAAGTGAATGACAGATTCTGCTAAACAACAGAAAGCGCTGACATTCGAGAGCCATAACTCCAAGATTAGAGAGCCAAATCAAGCAAGTAAGAACTCTTTCGAAAGAGAATACATAGTAATACAAAACATGCGACATAACCATGCACAAATTCGGCCTCAAATGTATTTTAAAATACCACTCAAAACGGAATGTCGAAACTGAAAATCTGTTAATCAAAAAACAGACTGGATTTGGACAGTCACATTCAGATTGTGATAACTGTAGTTCTACTCAACCAAAAATAGCATATAAATATACGTTGGAAAGGTCTTCGAATCCTCTACAATTTTCGTGTTTAAGTCCTACTCAAATTCGGAACCTAAAATCTGTAAAACGGCCTCGAACCGCCACTGCACTCTAACTGAATCTCTGTATGTGCGAACTGATGAAAAACTGTAGCGACCAGCCCCAATCAGAAGCCAAAAACGGTAGGCAAGAACAAAACAGACCCCGCTGGAGAAAAATGGTGAGATACAGGAATAGAAAGGCATGAACACAGTTTCAGGCAAAAAGGGAAGCTGTTCTGCAGTGGAGGCTCGATCTGTCTATCTCCTCTGCCACGTTGCCTCTGGATTCTCAATGTGTTTTCTAAACGAAAAAGAATTCAAGTCTCCTTTTGGTAAAGGGAAAATACTAAATTTAGGGTCTAGCTGGATACTATTGGGCCAGCAGAGTCGCTTTGCAGTCTAGCCCAAAACGTCAGGAAATAGAGGAGTTGCTCTGGTTTGAAGCACGACGACAGAGTACCAGTAGGAGAAAAAACAGAGTTACAACAGAATAGCGGGATGTTGATTATATCTGGGCTCTCTGAATCGAATACAATACGTCTTCTGAATTTTCCAATCTCAAAACTAGTCCAACGGATAGCCATGTAAAGTTAAATAAATAAATTTTACTAACGTTAAATAGGCAATAAATCAAGGTTAGAATATACTAAAGTAAAATACTAGCAGAAAGTTAAGACGAAGGCATGAAAAATTGTTGCATAACCAGTGACAGCAGGGTGTGCATGGCAACGAGTCTCGGCGGTTCCAAACATTCATTTCATGGTGCAAAAATAGCAAAAAAAAAAGAAAGAAAACTCAAAACTCTCAATTCATGCAGATTGGTCGTGTATTCCGACATGCTGCACAACCAAAAACCGTTTTATACAATCCTTCTGAGTCAAACAGATTGAAAAAACTTACAAAAGTTCCTACTAACACATGCAGTCTGTCAACTTATAGCTGCCACATTGGAATGTTGGACCCAGGTAGGACATAACTGGTGTAGTTTTATGACGAATCGAAACTGTCAAAAATCTGTGACGCGGATGGGCTGGTGTTCTATGACGTTTTGAGTTTTCTCTTCTATGACGTCATTTTTGACTTTATCATAAATTTTGTAACAGAAAATTCATCACTTGTCTACCGTGATGGTCCACTATTTATCGTCATATTAGGGTTATCTTCTATGACACATTTTCAGAATGTAATTAGCAAACATCATTGGTGCATATTTCTACTAGTGCGACAAAATTCTCCTTTGACCAAAGTATAAAAAATATTTGGTGCTAAGCCTCAGTGGGTAATCACAAAATGTTTTAGTATGAGGGAAGAGCATCCACGATTTGTTTCTGCAGATGCGTTGATGTTTTTATGCCTCCCTATAGTTTAAGTTCATTAAGCAAATAGATCTGGATCAGTAAGATGAATCAGCCAATAATTTATTTTCATGAATTCAAGCACATACCATGATTGTACTTCTTTTAGACTAACTTGTTAATTGAATTCATAAATGGATAAGCTCTGTAGCAACAAAGTTAACCTACTGTTTTCAGAAAGCACCATTGGGTAGTTGGTATAGTCAAGGGCAGACAGTTTAAAATAAAAAAAGGATTCATTATTGTGGGGGGAATTAGGTGCCTTAGACGTGTGCCACATGATAGAATTGTCAAAGTATTGTGTCATGCTAAATAATAATTAAGTAGTCCAAGTGGTTCATCTGGTCCGCACACATCGCAGCGCCTTGACCAGTACGCACCATATAAGTAAAGTAGCTATATGAGTGGAACAGGATTATGACAGCCTACCTAACCATTAAAATCATCAGTAGTGCTCATAGTCGGACTTATCTGATCTAAAGAATTTGATAGCTTTTTTCATCATGTCGCATTTCATACGGAGTTCAATTAATATGATACATTACATAATTATATATCATCACAAATATGATACTTTACATTGATCTTACATACAATTAATAAATACAAGCTCAAGCAGCATGTGAAAAAAAAATTATCGACCATTTGTCCTTGTAGCTTGAAGATATAGCTGTAACGTTAAGAGGACAAGCTTGTTCATCAGTTGTATTTTGATGACTTTTTTTTGTCAAATATAAAATGAAAAGAAACAATAAGAAACAGTTGCTAGAGTTGCAGACTAGAGGTGTCTAAACTAGTTAGGGCATATATTATTGAACCATAAATGAATTGTTCAGCCTTTCCCATTATCTTAGGTTTTTAGGTGCAACTGGTTGGTGCATAGTAGCTTAACATGGTATCGAATTAGAGGTCTTGAGTTCAAGTCCTGGTGACCATATTTTCCGTTGCGCCGCTCCTATTTTCATGTTTGCGCCTAGAGGGAGCTGCACATAAGGGAGAGTATTGAACCATAAGTGAATTGTCCAACCTTTTCCATCTAGTCTTTTGAGTGCAACTGGTTGGTGCATAGTAGCTTAATACATATATATGAATGAGTTGATGCGCAATAGCAATCAATACATGTATATTGGAGTAGAATTACTATTGATTGAACAGGGTATTGGATGACTTTATAAGGAGTAAAGTTTACATCATTTGGAATTAGATTAATTGATTATGAAATATAGAGGGGTTGTCCAAAAGTCACCACGATATTTATGTTAGCTTCATTAAAATAATCTAGAACCGTGAAAATGTGCGGGCCACCTTACTAGCTACACACTGTAAACACCAAACCAAGATGTCTTCCAATAATATTTTCGAAACAAAATGATAATTTAGCATTTGATATAAACAAAGTTCTTCTTTGACCAAAGTATAAAAAATACTTGGTACTAAGCCTCGGTGGGTACTCACCAAATGTTTTATTACGAGGGAAGATACATCGATGATTTCTTCCTACAGATGCGTGCCCGATGTTTATATGCCCAGCTATAGTTTAAGTTCATTAAGCATATAGATCCGGATGAGTAAGATGAATCAACCAATAATTTATTTTCATGAATTCAAGCACATACTATGATTGTACTTCTTTTAGATTAACTTTTTTATTGAATTGGTAAACGGATAAGCTCGATAGCATCAAAGTTAACCTACTTTTTTTTTAGAAAGCACTATTGGATAGTTGATCAAAGTCATGGGCACACAGTATTGGATGCTGACTTTATATGGAGTAAAGCTTACATCATTTAGAAATAGATTGACTGATTATAAAATATAGAGGGGGTGTCCAAAAGTGACCACGGTATTAAAGTTAGCTTCATAAAAATAATCTAGAACCTCACAAATGCGCGGACCATCATACTAGCTATACTGTAAACACCAAACCAAGATGTCTTCCAAGAATTTTTTTTTTTAGGAAACAACGGTGGGGGAAATCCCCACCTGAATTTTCTCATTTCATTCAAACTTAAAGGGTTTTTTACAAGCTCAGGTCTTAGAGCAGAGTAGAAAGCAACAGAAGAGGGAGCACATGTACTATCTTATTACATCAACCGTGATGGAGCATCAGTCTTCTAGAATGTGTGTGGCGGTTGTGCGTTTGGCTCGGACGGACCAGATGCGGATGTGTTCTTGTAACCATTCAGCAGTTGACCGCACGGACATGTGAAAGGCATCAAATATCATGCGGTTTCTTTGCTTCCAGAGCACCCAAAGCAGGGCAAGGAACAGTGTGTTCTGGAGGTAGGGGCTCCAGTTGCTGAAGGTTGAGGTGCATGCATTGCACACTTCGTCAACAGAGGTTAGTTGTTGATGCCCGGGGAGGATCAGCTGCCAAAAGGTCTAAGAATATTTTGGAAACAAAATGATACTTTAGCATCCGATATCAACATAGTTAGTCTTTGGCAAAAGTATCATACTAGATCTTCATATACATCCAGTGGTATGGAAACTATATATTATGTTTCAATGTATCACATGCGATATAGCATAATCATGACAAAAGACTGTTACATGTAGATATAATACAACCCTCTTCAGAAGTAGTTGGCTATCACAGTTTCCTGTCCCATATGCCCAAAGGGCTCAACATATGCCGTCGTATTAATTATTGAAATGTAACATCTTCTATGAATGAAAATATCAAGCACAGGCACATGAAAACAATATAGGAAAACTAGTATAAAGTGATGAGTATGGCCTCAACACCAAGCAATGAAAAGATGGTGCTGTATGTCACGGCGCTGCATTGATTGGTGTTGATAACTGCTTCACAAACGGCCACTTTGTGTTGCCCTTTGCTGCCATTTTCCATGCTTTCATTGTCTCAGAATTAGCACAAGAATGGAGTATCACCTCGTTGAGACTTGTAATATGTGAGATGCTGGTACAGATTATTTCCTCATCCTGCATTTGAGAAATATCTCTACAAAGAAGGAAAAGGGAGGTTAGGCTTTTCATGGATCCCGTTTTGAATTCTAATTTTGGAAGCTTTAATGCCTCAAAGCACAGCCGCCGAAGGCTTTGAAATCCATCTGCATACACGAGGAAGCTGCCACCCCAGGAACCCGCTTTGTTCTCTTGCAGCTTTAGATATTCCAAGTCAGGCAAGTGTTGCATAGCAGACAGGACCTCACTGGTGAGTCCTGTGTACGAGAGTTGCAGCTTTCTGAGATTGTTTAGTTGACGTAATGTGCCTATGCCAGGAAGATGCACCAACTCTCCCCTTAGTTTCATACGACTGATTGTGCTGCAGCTTTTCTCCACCGTATCTGGGCTTTCTTCCTTCTCTAGAGAAGGCAGGATATCTTGACAGATTTGATTGGAACGAATGGATAGAGAGTCAAGAGAGGTAAAGTGCTCCTGAAGTGACTGGATGAAATTTTGTTTTGAACCCAAACGTGAGTTTTCGAAAACTGAAGCCATCTTTTTCCAGGATAAAGTTCGAGCCGTAGTGTAACAGCAAGTTCTGAACCAAACTTTAACCTTTTTCAAATTCTTGGCCGCAAGTATAATGTGTTCAAAACCCATCTCTTCTTCGACTATAAATTCACCAAGTGTGTGCAGTTCACTTTGCCCATTCAAAAAGAAATCTCTAGTTTTGCTGGACATCTCAGGCAGCACAAACATGCCAAACAGGAAATTTAGCTTTGGCAGGGTGATGACTTCCTCTGGTAATTTCATCTCCCGTGTGTTTCGGATGTCCAGCGTCTCTAAACATTTCAGATTTTTTATTTCCTGGGGAATCTTCTTCACATTGGTACTCCTGACGCTGAGATACTTTAGATAAACCAATTTACATATGCCCAGAAAATATTCGTCATCAACCCCTTTGCAGCCCTCCAGATCGAGGAGTCGCAGAAACTTGCAGTCCTCTTTCTTGAAAAGGTCACTTTTAGCGGGAACGGAAAGATTTTCACTGAAGATAGTTAAGGACCTTATGCCACGTAATCCAATCTTCCTTTCAACTTCGTGAAACTTTTCTTTAGTGCTGGACTGAACAGAGAGTCGGCGGATGCGGCCCTCTTTGTTACGCACGAGCTCTTCCCCTCGAATCAGAGTGACCAAATTTGTAGGCTGTGACATGAGGATGATAAACTCCATCATTCCACCATTAACTTTACACCTCTTTACATCCCTGGACCAGCTACAAATCTGTTCTGGCTCGACAATACATCTGTTGACCAACTCTTCCAAACATTCTCTGCCATTTTTTATCACCCTGATTAACTCATCAAAAGTTTCTGGGCCACTATTGGCAACCAACCGTTCAGCTATTGATCTCCTGACTAGACTCTTAGTCTTGATGGGGTGGTTCCTAGGAAATATGCTTAGAGAAAGCATATAGGTCTTGTGATCGTGGCCAGGCAGGTCTTCGAAGAATTGCTCAAGCGCTCTTCTCAGCTTCCGAAACTCCCCCTTTCCCTTGGTACCCGCTAGGTAGTGGCTGCCATACTCTTTACCTGCACTGTCACAGTACTCGTAGTCTATTTTTGGAGTATTTATCCTCAAACATTCAGCCATGCTGATCAGTCCCAGTGGTAAACCACCACAATTGGTGACGATGCTTTTTAAGCCAGCGAGTAGGGTTGTAGTAGCATCTTCTTTGTCAAAAGCCTGTCTACATAACAGTTTTATAGATTCGCTTTCCGAAAGACATTTCATTGTGTACACATAGCTGCCAGAACTGCAGACATCTGCGACTGAATGGGCCCTTGTGGTCACAATAACCATGTTGCTCTTGTCGTTTTCAGGAAAATGATCATGCACTATATCTTTTAACACTTTTACTTGCTGAACATCGTCAATAATAACCAAGTACCTAGAAAAAGCAAATTGAAAACACAACTTTCAGGGTACATATATACTATGGAATACGTTTTGTTTGAATATATGGATAAAAGCAAATCAATGAACAGACTTTATCCTAGAACAATACAAAACTAATTGCATTCAATTAACCAAGAAATATTAGTACACAAAAGAGCATTTTTGTCCAACTAAGTGAAACCTTATTTTTCCTAACTGAAAGCTACTTTTGAGACATCCACTTTAATTGGAGGAAAATCCAAAAAAAAAAATTGATTCCCATGTGGAATACAAGGCAAATCATCCGCGGGTTATATGGAGCAAAGGGTTCATCTATATTATTCTTTGAGTAAAATGCACCGTAGGTCCTTAAACTATTTAGAAATTCTCATCTAGGTCCATAAACTCTCAAACTGACCATCTGGGTCCCTAAACTATTTTTGAATGGTCATCCAGGTCCATAAACTTTATAGTAACCTTATAAGTCCATGATCTATTTATTCTATGTCAACTAGGTCCACATCGCTGCTACCCAACCGCTCTTCACTTGTGACCCAACCGATGCAAAGCCGCTCTATCCCCCCCCCCCCCCCCCCCCGAGCCTACACGACGATGCCAACTAGTAGTTGGTGCACTCTACTCATAGCAGCCTCACTCTTTGTATTGGGACCCGTGCCCATGCCTGTCGATCGTAGGCATGCATGTCTGCTCATCAGGCAATGACGACAACAGCGTATCATGTGCGAAGGGTACCACACACGGAAGGTAGATCGTCGTTGTGGGTAAAGGGTAGTTCATCGTTGTGGATAATGAGTAAGGGCATGGGAAGGCGAGGCTGTGCAGGGGAGAGCGAAGCCGGATGGGAAGGCGAGGCCATGACGGGCATAGCGCACCTCCTGCTATCTAGCATCATCGTGTAGCCTCGACAGTATCCGCATGGAGAGTTGTTGTGCGGTGGTGGTGGCACGCGTGGAGAGCGGTTGTGTGGCGGCATGGCGAGTGGAGAGCGGCTAGGAATCGTGGATCCAATTGATATAATATAAATAGATCATGGGTCTAAAGGGTCACTAAAAAGTTTGTAGATCTGGATGACCATCAGAGAATAGTTTAGGGACCCAGATGATCACTTTGAGAGTTCATGGACCTATGTGACCGTTATTAAATAGTTTAGGGACTTATGGTGCATTTCACTCTTATTATTTAATCCTAATTCCCATGTGCCATAACATGGCACAGTTCCTAATCCAAGAAGCATCCAATATAATCCAACTAAACGACTAGCCCAGATCCACACTTTTGTGAAAACCGCTACCATGCGTTTTGGGACTTCTGTCACATCTTCATGTGTTTGTTTTTTTGCTGACTTGTAGTACGGTTTGATCAATAAATCAAGTCATAAACATCGATGCTTGAGTAATTGGATAGTTAACAAGAAAGAGTAGTATGTGACTAGGAGGATGTGTAGTTTTGATGCATGGATGTGTATGCCATTGCCTAGATTCCAAAGGAAAGGGTTGAAAATTAATCTCATCGGGCAACTAGATACGAATTTCTTTGCACGTGTAAGTTGGTTTCATACGAATTGGGTACTTCCTCTGGTTTCATTTTAAAAGGTGTGCACGTGTTTTAAAATTGAAATATAAAAAACATTGACTAACAATCAGGCAAACAATATGCAGTGGTGTAATTGTTGGATCATTGTTTAATTTGTGTTTCAACACACATTTGTATGATTATTATTTTGTATATATAATAAAGTTTAGTCGAAGCAAAATTTACGGTCAAAGAGCAGCTTAAAAGGGTTGTGCCAAATCAAACCCATCATATAAAATGGGTTAAAAAAATCATGCCTCCTCTATCTTCAAGTATTGTTTCATCTTAAATCTTTTCGTGTGCACACTAGATAGCTTTTGTAGTTACACAAATCCTGCATCTATCTCTGTATCATTCATGATGTGTTGTAAAATATCTATCCAGATAAAAGTTACAATGTATCCAACATTAAACTCAGCAAGAAGAGAAGCTAAAACACAATGAAACAATTGGCTAACAAAAGGAAAAAACTTAAAAAAGGCACATAAATGTTTTAGACAGTTGTATTTATGTCGAATATGTGTACACAAGTCGGTTATAAATTAGACTTGAGTTATATTAGGTGATTAGGAATAGAGTTTGTGTCAGACTTGTATTCCTGAGCCTCATATATACATGGGGGTACCACCGTTGTAACTGCGAGATGACAGATGTAGTAGGCAAGGGGCGGCGGCGGCCGGAGTGGTGCGCCCAAGGGGCGGCCAGGCCGTGCGCTGGTGTGCTCCTAACGCCAGTATTGCTACTAATATTATGGGGAGGAGTGCCCGTAGTCATACCCCGAGGATATAAGCACATCGCTGAACCTCGCTAAAAAACATCGTGTCTTGGTGTCATTCTCTTTTCTGTGATCTTGTGTTTATGACTGATGATCCTAGGGTATCGGTTCCGCGGCTGGTATTCTAACAAGTGGTATCAGAGCCATGGTCGGGAAACTAGACCATCTCATGGGCTTCACACGAATATCGGACCGTCGGATTGGGTCTTCTGGGCCACACGGTTATCGGACTGTCGGAGGGGTGTCCACCCGGGTGTGAAGGGGAGATGGGGGCACCCGATGTGTGATGGAGGATATTGTTGGGTTTAATTCCACATCGGATATTAATGATGGGGGAGTCCAACTTATAAGGTGGATGAAACCTTATCTATTAGGCTAGTCTTTTGAATTGAGGTGTCTCAGGATCTTGGTTGGGGCTCTAGTTGGATCGACCTAGGCTGACGGCAGGGGCTCGTGTGCTGGATGAGCTGGGCCGCACTCTAACATAGACCATGCGATGCACTGGTTGATAGACTAATTTTCTCTAATCGACATATTTATTTGGTGCATCACTTCAAAAAAACAAACTAGCTGGAAGAGAGAGAGAGAGAGACCTCTTGTCAGTTAGAATGCCTTGGAGATCTGGTGAGGCCACAGTGGAATCATCTCCTCCGGATCGAAACCATTTCCAAGCCGTGAGAAGGAGATCCATAAACCTAGAAATAGTACTTGCCCTGCTTTCAAGATCTGCCTGAACCTTTTCGAGAATCTTGCCTATGAGGACCGTCTGATTGTTGCATCCCGCATCCTCAACCCAAGCAACGCAGTCAAAGTCAGTGGAACCGGCACTGGCAACATAGTGCTTGTAAACTGTCCGTGCCAGGGCAGTCTTCCCCACGCCGGGGCATCCTACGATGCAGATCACTTTCGGCCACTGCTTGGAATTACGCCCACCAGTTTTCTTGAGCAATTCCAAAAGATCTTCTTTGGGCTTAGTGATGCCAACTAGTAAGGGCTCTGGGGTGTATCTTTCAGGAGCTGATGAAGATGCGGAGTCAGCGCTGGACGTAGTAGCAGCACTACACCCTCCGCCCTGCTCTGACTTCCTCCATTCGGAGATTTTCTGCTGCGGCTTCTTCAAGTTTTCCATCCTCTTCTTGAATTTTTTAATTTCCTCCAAATTATCTTCACGGGGATCTTCTCCGATGAGCGAGAGAACGGGACCAGATAGTCCGGGGATCCAGAGACCTTGTGCAAAGTCCTCAATATCATATATCAACTCGGTCAGTAGTAACTCATCATAGCTCGCCCGGTCCTCCTTGTTGAACTTGAGATCATGCATAAGGCTGTCCAGATCATACACAAGGCTGTCGAGTTGATTTTTCAACTGTCGTCCAGGGCTCTTGTAGTGGTCCTTGTACAAGCCGATCAAGATCCTGAGAAAGCCAAGTACGAACTTCATGGTGTTTATGATGACCATAAAATCCATCTCTCTCTCTCTCTCTCTCTCTCTCTCTCTCTCTCTCTTCCTGGCTGTCTGTATCTCTCTCTGCCTTACAAGAACTCAGGTAGGCACAGGTCTGCTGGTTAAATGTGTGCCGGTAGTGAGTATCAAATGTTTGCAACATGTATTTATAAATGAATGGGTTACTTTCTAAAATATTAATGGAAACAAATGAATAAACCACTCCATATGACACTTATAGTTCAAAATTTCAACCCACAAAGTCACTTTGATACAAATGTCCACCCACTTACTGAATTTTATTGTAAACTATGCCAATGAACACGTGCTTAATCGATTCCACCTTTTTCACCGATGTAAAGTCAGGAAAGAGCAAGTTAGTGGGCATGGTTTTTTAATAAAATTGATTTATTATTGAGACATAATATTGTGAGTTGTGACGGGTTATCAGACGACTTATATAATAGGTGGTCTGTTTAGTTTTCTCCTATTATTTATATGACTTCTTAATTTATAGATATAAGAAGAAGTATGTATAGGTTAAAAGATAACTAAAACTCATATAATGGTGTGATAGTTGTCTCATACTCTTAAAGACATGACCTTCGCAAAACAACCACCTCTTTCTCTCACCACCTCTCTTGGTACCATGTCATAAAAAATCTTATGTGGCAATACATTAGATGATCTATGAGATTGTCTATGTTTGGCGTTGTACCTTCTCTTAGCTATTTTAATTCTTAGATAGCCAATAAGCACTTTAGCTCTTTAAAATACCATCAATAATACTAGATAGTACTATCCCCGTAGTATTAGCAATTATAACTAGTGTGAACCGTAGAAGTTTTCTATTTTCAGTCCTCCTTTTGAAGGTGCCCTGACACGTTGCTTCTTTTATGTTTTATATATAGCAGCTCCCGCACAAGCGATGCACTCACTCTATCCTTTATTGCTAGTTGCTGCACTGTTCATGTGTTGAGACTTGAGAGGGGGGAGACAAGCCACGAAGGAGGCTCGACCCTTGGTGTGTTATCTGAGAGGGGTGACAGATTCACTTGTCGACAAGCTCACTGAAATGAACAAGAGGCATCCCATGGTCGACCCCTTGCTGCATGATCTCGAGAGGCTCCGAGAGGATCTGGTGAACAAATTTGATGGAGGTCGGGCAACACATATCCAAGTCAAGGTATGGATGAAGCAGAACCGCCAGCTGGTCTACGACATAGAAGACTGGATCGATTTGAAGACGAAGAACAACTTGGATGAATCAGAGATGGATTTCGAAGAACAAATTGTCGAATTCAAGACCAAGATCAAGGAAGCGCGTGCCCGAAGCGAAAGGTACGACCTTCTCGACAAAGCACGTATGTCTGACGCTGATCTGCTTTATCATGCCGCATCCAGCAAGGTCGGAGTTGACTCTAAATTGCTCTGGGAGACGAAGGGAGTCCTCGTTGGTATCGAAGGCCCAATAAAAAAGCTTGAGGAGCATCTGAAGGATGTCCAGAAGAAGAGGAAAGTTGTCTCCGTAGTGGGAATGGGAGGCCTCGGCAAGACTACTCTGGCCTCAAAGGTATATGAAGAGCTTAATGGGCAGTTCGAGTGCCATGCTTCCGTCACTGTGGGCCGAAATTTACCAATAACTGCTCTAATGGATGTGTTCCTTCAAGTAAATCCTGAGATGGCTGGTCAAAGTGGTCATAATACCAGAGCCTCCTTAAAAGACAAAGACGTCATCCCTCATCTCTTGGAATTCCTCAAAAACAAGAGGTACATATATACTTCTATTAATTTTCTCTAGAAATTATTGATGCCAATCCATAGTCATGGCTAACGTGAGGGGATATAGGCTAGCGTGATTATTTATTAAATATATTTTTGTCAATTGCTTTAATATTAATATTGGGTAATTTAAAACTTGTATGGAGTATTTTGGTCTATTTTTTAATAATGACAGTGATGAGTAATTTTTATTTCTTATTTTATCTAATTAACATGAGAATTTCCAGACTTTAAAAGTGCATGTGGAGGGTTTTTTTCTTGTCAAATATATATGATAGATTTACCTTCACTTGATACTATTTGCTCCATAATTTCATATAACTAGCATATTTGCCTGTGCTAATGCACGGGCTAGCTATCATATTCTTTTTCTATGCTACATATAGAGTGATATTATATATTGCTAAAGGTGGTGTTTAAATTTTTTATCAAGTTATTATAATTTATCTAATATTCTCCCCTTTTGATTCAAATGATATTTTTTATATTCCATTCGCTTTCTCCTGATAATTTGTTTGAGAGATTGAAAAAGTTATTAGGACATCTATGCTTTGCAAAGTCCCATATATATATTTAAGTGCTTAAGCCTATATATTAGCCTAAGATTAAGAAGGGCATCCTCCCTCACATCCGTAGCATCTTTTGATGAATATGGATCCTTAGTTCCTTACTGCTATCAAAAGGACATGTTTCTTGTGTCAGCTGCAATTTTCTTATAAGCATTATGCTTGAATGGTTGCACCCTGGCCCTATCTGTGTTTTATAGACAGAAATGACATACTGTACTCTAAATTGATGATATGCCCTATATGACGTGTTGGATAAAAAAAATATGAATCAGTGTATACCAGATTGATGGCTGAACCTTAGTACGACAATTCAGTGGGGAGAAAAGAACATATGAGTTGCCAATATGCAGAACATGAAAGCCACAGCTGACGCCGTTGATGAAACGGATTCTCCACTGGACAATGCACGGAGCTTCTACATGTGTATGGTAATTTTGCATGCATGCAGTGGCTACGTACGGTGATGATGGTGGGGGGCACCGAGCTTCCCTTTATTTCATCCATGTCCTGACAAGCCTCAGATTAATTTATGATCTGCTGGTACATCCCAATCCCTCGCATGGATGTCATACCATGGAGCAGAATTCAAAAGAAGTCTGCCATGGAAACTGCGGTAAAGCTTGGCGCTAGATCTTCTTCTTGGACGTGGCCTAGAAGACAACTATGTAGCCGGCAGTAGCTCACCTCCATAGTCATCGCTGCTCAAAGCATGAGAATAGATTTTTCTCGTGATAGATTTCTCACATGATAAATTTCCCCTGTTTTGTGGATGACGATGTTCATTGATTTGATAGCTGGACCCAATGAATGATATGCTACATAGAGAACGCAAGATGGTAAGCATATCTAAGGATTCATTGTCGCACCTGGGTTTCCCTTGGGTGGAAAGCAGGATTATCCATGTACAATTTCCTTTTCTTTCCAATGGAGATCCGTTTGTTGTCACACTCCCAAGAAGGCCATGGTGGCGACATGGTGATAGCTTGGTGTATGGCGAGGAAAGGGTTGGCAAGAAGAAAGAAAAGCCTAGATCGTGAGTTGGATTGATTCGTTGATGGTAGAGGGGACCCGATTTATAAGATTAACCGTGAATCTTATTCTTTATAGTTAAGAAAGATCACCTAAATCAAATGTTAGATCTTTTGCATTTTTGTGAGATTTTCTACCTTTTTTCCTAGGCATCATGAAAGGAGGGTCATCTCCTTTTATTAATAAATAAATAGATTTTTCTTTCTAGGTATCATGAAAAGAGGATCATCTCTTTTTATTAATAAACTAGCAAACTGCCTGTGCGTTGCTACGGACATTAAAAGAATACAACAAACTATGTATACACATATATGTCTTAGAGATATAGAGTATAAAAAATAGTAATAGACAATCAAATCATGATCTTTATTAAGATGCAACATATGAGAATTTATATAAATTGCAGAATTGTTGAGAGATTGACATCGCTTGAATTGTTGCGCAAACAATCGTGCATATCTTAACATGGTTTTGACCTGCAGAAATTAAATACTTGCACATTAGCTCATAAATTCTTCAAACCATTTAAATATATCATTCACAAGTTATTATATCATTTAGAATCAAGTGATAAATCTGGTCAATCTATCATATTTTCTTGACGGTCCCAGTGTTAACATTTAGAATTATTCAGCAGATAAATCATTTCATATTTATAAATACAAATTATTAAAAGAAACTTTTAGAATATCACTCTGGATTATGTTAGGAAGAGGAATAACCGATGGAGGATGTGCCATGCTCTTAGCCTGTTAATCACAAAGCTGGAGTTCATTAGTAAGTCTGCTTGTAACCCTCTAAAGGAAATACTATAACGTCATCGCCGGTCTCACCTTCATCTAGCTCACGGTCCATTTTGATCGATCTAACCATAACTGAAACACATTCAAAAACTATAATCTAACTAAAATGTAAACTAACCAATAAATCAGGCATAACTATAAATTTAATGGTAGTCCTGAATGAATCTCTGAAGTAAATAATCTGTTCTTAAGCACATTAAGGATGTGTTTGGCACTGCTTATACTCAAAATACTTATAGTGCTTATTTTTTTAAAACTGCTTATAGTGCTTATTGTAATATAAGCAGTTAACCCGTTTGCCAAAACTGCTTATGCTTATCTATCAAAACTGCTTATGCTGACCCATAAGCACTATAAGCTACGTTTTGCTGCTTTGTCCAAAGTACTTATGGCTAGTACAAAATGGTAAAGTGCTTATAGGTGCTTATACCTCATAAGCACTTTGGTATTTTGCTGTTTGGCAGCTCAAACTGCTTATTGACTATAAGCACTTTCAATAAGCAGTGTTAAACGCACCCTAACTATCATGAAATATATCACGAATAAGGAACGTACTTTTTACACGCCGTGATTGTCTTTGATGGTAACTAATAAAACCATGTGTTCATACAAGACTGTGAAGGACAGAAAAATAGACCTTTAAAGATCTCCCAACTATCCCAGAAAATTACGCACATCGCCGTACATACAACAGTAAAAGAAACCAAACAGTTCGAGTCAAGATCAAGGGAAATTAAAGGCATGACAGTTTGCGGAACCGTAAAGGAAAGCTAACAATTCGAAAGCAAAGAAAGCAACTCAACTGTTATGCTTGGTCTCAAAGAAACGAACCGAGAGCACTCTCAAGGTTTGTATGTCGTTGATGGGAAGCAAAATAAATTTCAGTATACTCTTATATTAGTAAGATGCTGAACAACTGTTGGTGAAAACAAAATAAAGACAAGAATAAAAATTAGGAACCATATATTTCATTAATCATCACGATACAAAATACACGGTTCATAGAGCTTTGTATTCTTTCGTCTTATGCATCATTGCTTAAGGAGAGATCTAATTTGAGTGATTGCGTAGTCCGTCGATTCCCGAGGCCTTATAGGGCTCGACCGGTTAATTACATCTACAGAGCGAGTCTGTAGAACATCTCCGATTAAGATGCGCGTAATGGTCGTCTCTTCGTAAATTGTCGCTCGTCCATATGCACTGTTTGGATAGAATGACATGATGGGGTGGCTTTTGCCTTGTCAAAACCCAGTCATAGCAGCGCCATCGTCATGTTGAACATAAACGGTAGATGTCGATGAAGAGGATGACTTTCGCCTCGTCAGTGCCCAGTCATGTACACACCGGTCTTCATCAACTCGAACGGAAGGGTCGCCTTTGCCTCGTCGGTACCCGGCAATGATATGTTCGACTCTGTTTGAAAGGACGTGTCGGGGGAGCCTATAATATCCTGGCCCAAGGCTTACTAGGATTGATAGAATACTCATACAAACAAGTTACAACTTCTTTTCTGGAAGCTCATCCCCAAAGAACTCCAAGGTTAAACGTGCTTGGGCTAGAGCAATTTAGGGATGGGTGATCGACTAGGAAGTCATTCTCGGGTGCACACGAGTGAGGATAAAGTATGCAGAAAAGACTTGTGTTGGTCTGTGAGGAAAGTCTTGAGGTCCTAGAGAGCTGTCAGGTGTAAGCGGGCCCGGCCTCGGAAGGGCGGAACGTTACAGTTGGTATCAGAGCCGATCCTTGCGGTTTCACGGGCGCGTGGGATCGCAGTTACGCAGGCATGGTGTGCATGGCTGGTGTGGGTCCAGAGTGGTCATACAGCATGGCACATACGCTGGTACTGGGTACACGGACGTGGCCAAGAGGGGACATTCCTGGCTTGGGGTTGATCGACGAGGACGTCGATCTTCTAAGCGGGTGAGAGTGTAACATCCTGGACCAAGACTTACTAGGATTGATAGAATACTCATACAAATAAGTTGCAACTTCTTTTCCAGAAACTCATTCTCAAAGAACTCCAAGGTTAAGCATGTTTGGCCTACAGTAATTTAGGGATGGGTGACCAACCGGGAAGTCATTCTCGGGTGCACACGAGTGAGGACAAAGTATGCAGAAAAGACTTGTGTTGGTCTGTGAGGAAAGTCTTGAGATCCTAGAGAGCTGTCAGGTGTAAGCGGGTCCGGCCTTGGAGGGGCGGGATGTTATAGAGCCTTGACTTGATTTTGTCATTGCTTGCCGATAATTCATCTAGCCTCGTCGGTACTAGACAAATAATGAAGATTAGGTAATTGCCATAAAGGACGACATGCTTATTGCTTGGACGATGCTTGCTATCTGAATATAATATGAACATCCTACCCTCATACGTATGAGTAGCAAGAGTAATTTTGTCGAGCCTTCCGGCATCGTTATTCTTTTGATCAAAGATAAGTGATCATCTTGATTTGCTCTTGAATTATTCGTGGCTCTTCGATCTTTGATTGCATCTTGATCTGGTGAATGCACCGATGGGCTCATCTAACCCACATGGTAATAGATATCCAACGATCGGGCGAGATTTGTTTGGAGGACGCCCTTCATCTTGTGAGTGTACCGACGGGCTCATCTACCCCACACGATAGTAGATGTCCAACGATCGGGCGGAATTTATTTGAGGATGCATTGATCATGTGAGTGCACCGACGGGCTCGTCTACCCCGCAAGGTAGTAGACGTCCAATGATCAGGCAAAGTTTGTTGAGAACGATTGCATGCCGTAGATGTGGCCGCGCATGCGTATTGATTTTGTGTAGGCACCGACGGGCTCGTCTACCCCGCAAGGTAGTAGATGTCCAATGATCAGGCAAAGTTTGCTGAGAACGATTGCATGCCGTAGATGTGGCCGCGCATGCATCTTGATTTTTTGTAGGCACCAACGAGCTCGTCTACCCCGCAAGATAGTAGACGTCCAACGATCGAGCAAACTTTGTTGAGAACGATTGCATGTCATAGATGTGATCGCGCATGTGTCTTGATTTTTTGTGGGCACCGACGGGCTCATCTACCCCGCAAGGTAGTAGACATCCAATGATCGGGCAAAGTTTGTTAAGAACGATGTAGCCGCAATTTATTTTCATCTACATCAACGCCATCTGCTCACCTTGAGTCATGTGAGCGGGAAAGATGATGCCTTCGGAGGCCATCGAGGCGGAGCTTGGACTGATCTTCTTTGGCCTAGAGCGTTGGACGATGTGCGTGGTGCAACCCGCAAACGTCACGGGGAACTGCAGCGCTGGTCTTCAACCTTCAGCAGAGCACGCCCTCCTTGCGTGCAGCGTGTACGTGTATATGCGGCAGCAGCACGTACGCATAGACGGCGGCAGCGCTTCGGCGTGTTGGCTTGTGCGGACCCCTTGACCTGGAGTCGGCCTGTTTATATAGAGGCAGGGACGTCGAGGCTAGGGCGCAGGAGTTTGTTGCGATCTCAACAGAATTCCATCCATCCTCACGTCCGTACTCATCCTTTATGTGTTTGTTCTTATCTCCAGTTTGCTTACGCAGTTTCATCTCCAAGAGAATCTTCTTGCTTACCAGAGCTAACCGGCCCATTGTGAGTTACCTGGATACTTAGCAGCCACGGTCCACGTTAATTGGGTTAATCGTGATAATGGCTGGAGCTTATACGTGTATAGCATGGCCCAGCTGCCGGTCGGAGTTTAACATAATTTATGCATGCTTCTTATTATTTACGCGCAAGGCTAGATCTCCATCAACTCTGCCAGCACCTAAGCAATCAAGTAGTAGCACACGTATTTGATGCCAGGTAGGCCAGTAATCACGACAATCAATTGTTCGTATTTGATTTCTCATGCATTTGCCAGATAGTATTATACTTGATATCCCAGCAGGAATATTACGGGCAAGTTGAATTCTATGTCAAACACATGCACGGTTTCATCTCTAACCAGCGTACAGGCATACGAGCAAAATGGCCGATGTACGCACGTATTCGTAATTTATTCTTTGTGAGAATTATCAACACAATACTGAAGAAACATCATGCAATTTTATTTGAGATATCACTCATATATTTCAAATAACTTTGGACCTTGCGTCATATATTGTGCTGAGAGAAAGCTTGATGCATGCAAATTCTAGGCAGCTCGCAAGTCTTATATCTTGTAATAGAAACCCTGAATAATATATTCAAAAGGATTTGGTGTACAAAAATCCATCAAACAACAACATACAAGTTAACAATTAAAAAGAATGAACCAGTCAACTGTGGTTAGTGAAAGAACAATGCTCCTGCTCATTGATCAAAAAATAAATTCTTGTGAGATCACATGAGAGCAATTTTGTCTCGAACATTTGACTTGATCATGAGAACTTTGAGCTCATCAAGAATCTTCAGAATGCCGCTTACTGACAAAACCCAGCCTCGACTAATGTTGGATAAGTGCAATAATCACTACAAATAAATAGTTGAATACATTATTGGTTGCTTTCATCGGCTGAGAGAAAAAACAACTTTTTAACTTTATCTTGGCATCACATTCAACAAAAATATAAATTAATCAATATCAATAAGAACATAAAAACATATAAACTGCCGGACTCAATTCTGTATTGTACCTTCCGATAACAGTCCAAGATCAAGGGTAAGAACATTCAATCTATAGCGAATTTGAATAAAAATATGTACAAAGGAAATCATGCGCGCTACTCCACCCCACATACGTAATATATATGTTACAGCTGCTGCCTCAGAGTCCAGATCACAGAAGGTCACAGAGTTGGCTTGATGGAGACAGTGATGTCAAGCATGCAAGCCTTGAAGGATGTCGAAGCCCTAACCGCTCACACTGCAAGGCCTGCCTTTGCACGCTGCAGACAAGACATCAAAGACTGCGCATGCAGTGGTGGTGATTCTCAGATTTTGCAACGATCGAGTACTCGATGATGGCTGACGGGCTAAGTGGCATGTACCTGCATGCCTCGTGGATCATCCTCAATGTTATGGCTGTAGTAGCTCAAGCAAACAAGATTGGATTAGTAATGCAGTTAGCTGCAATAAGTAATAGTTGGCTATGACACTAATGTATCCATCACACAGCATATAATATAAAGCCATGAATGATAAAAATCACACATTATTAATAAAATGGAAAATTGTTGGGGTTGATCTCATTTGTCTTGCTTCCCTGATCAAAGACTCATCTGTTGATGTAGATGATCGCAACCAATGGGTTACCCATCTGTAGACCTCGAACCCAACCTCTGTGCATCAGCGAACTTACACATCATAAGGTCGGGATATCGATCCCTAGAAATCCACTGCCCATGGACCGTGTCGAGGCGGCGGCGTCGTGGTCTGTAGGTGAAGGCAACATATGGTTTTCCGTGTGTCTGCGTCTGGGACACCATCAGATGGCAAATTGTATTGACGTATAGAAGTTTTCCTAAAACATAGTTCTGCCAGATTCTAATTTTCTTTCCTTTTCCAAAAACAAATCACATAGGGGCAGGGGGGAAGTTTTAGGTTGTAGAAATTTTCTTTCCTTTTCCAAAAACAAATCATGAAGGGGCAGGGGGGGGGGGGCAGTTTTAGGTGTAAGAAAAAATCACGTGGGGTCACGTAGGGGGCAGGGGGCAGTTTTTAGGTGGAAGAAACGCCCCCACCAGATTTAATGAGTAGTAGAGATGGATAAATAGAAGTGAGATAGATTTTCCTTTTTCATGAAAAGTGGCACACCCAACAAAACCTTTTTAACACACTACCCCAGAAAAGTTTTTTCTTGATGGATTTTTCCATCACAGAAGGCCTAAAAACATACATGGAAAGTTCAAGTACCTTATTAGCCACTGAAAATTTGTAAGGTCCTTGTTACCCATTAACAATTCCAAACCCCTCATGGCTCATCACCATATATAGAGACCATCCACTAGCATAGTATCATCGGTTTGTCTCTATAACCTGACCGTGGGACCACTGTCATCCCAAGGACCCCTCGGACTATACGTGCCTTGTGGGCTTTTGCTTTAGTGCTAGGGGTAAGGCAATAGCTAATGTCGTCACTGTAGTAAATCCAATATAAATCTTAGAACAATATTTATGATGTAGATAATACATGTTGAACATATACATGCTACAAAGACTTTTTCGTGTAGACCCTCAACATAAGGTGACAACTCTCCAACAGCTGTTGTCTCCTCGATCTCCTCCTCCTCTACTACTGCCCATAGTCATTGACTAGCTGCTCTATCTCAATTATCATATCCTAATAGCCAACTTCATGCAGATAGGAGAAAAGATAAGGTATGTGAATATAGAATAACCTACTATGATCAAATCTCAAAAGAAAAAACCTACTATAATCTACAAGCATGAATCAGTAGGTAGGAGTTGCAATGCCCAAGGAAACCATAGTGGCGGAGGCACCTATCCCCCCCCCCCCCCCCCCCCCCGACCAACGGACCCCAGTTCTTTGCAGGTGCCGGGCCCGATGCACCAGCACCAACCGCAGGCCCAACCATGGAGGTCGTGGTAAGAGCAAGTATAATGAGGGGTGAAACACCTGCCTCGTCAGCTAAAAGGTCTACGTGGAGGAGAAAAGTAGCAAGAGAGAGAGAGTAGCGGGTGACTAGTGAGTCGCTGGCTCAAGCAGCAAAACCAAGAGAAAAGATGCAAGGTGTGATCACTCCGTGCAAAGATTGAATATTAAAATATTCTACTCAGTAGCCATTTAGGCAGACCAGATGGCTTGGGCGCCCCTTTGGTGCCTCTCAGAGGGAAGCTCATAGCACAGCTGGCGCCTGGCTTGGCTGTTGAACTAGAGGACGGTGCGGCCCTCCTCTTCATCTTCCCTTAAAATGTCATCATTCTCCTAGTCACGACCCATGACAGACACACTTTCAATCACATCAATCACCCCCTTACCTTTCTAATTATTATTACTTAGATATTAATTAAAGGCACTGACTGGAAAACATTGCCAAGAAAAAAGTAAAAATGTATCCGGAACAAAGCCAACTAAATAATATGACGATGTATACAAGTTGGGCCAGATATTAGTAGTTGGTATTTGGTAACCCATTTGGATTACTGAGCTGATGCCACAACATTGTTCTGGTTCTTACCTCTTGTTTTCATGTGCTAGGTATTTTGTCTTCATGGATGACATTCGGAATACACATGCTTGGAAAGTTCTCAATTGTGCTTTACCCAATAATGATCTTGGAAGTCGGATATTGACAACAAGTCGTTTCATGGATGTGGCCATCTCATGTTCTTTACGTCCCGCTGATGTTATCTTTGAGATGAAGGGTCTTGATGAGGTTAACTCGAGAAACCTTCTTCTTAGTTCGATACCTTTTCAAACAGATTATACATCGGACAGCTTTGAAAAATATTGTGATGACATGCTGAACAAATGTTCTGGCTTGCCATTGGCCATCATTCTTACTGGTGGGTTATTATCTCTGAAATCTTCTGATTTGAAACCTTTGGGGAAGCCTGAAGAACCAGATAGAATGAGAAATGTGTTGGACATCTGTTTTGCTTATCTGTCCAACCCAGTGAAGGCTTGCTTTCTGTACCTAAGTGCTTTCCCAGTGAATTACACTATCAATAAAGATCGTTTGATAAGGAGATGGGTAGCCGAGGGGTTCATCCCCGATACAGGCCAATCAAGCATGTGGGAAACAGGAGAGAGCTACTTTAACGAGCTTATCTGCAGGAAACTGATTCGGCCAGTTTTCGATGACTACAATGATGATCAGGCTCAGGTTTGCACAGTTCATCCTGTGATTCATGATTTCATTGCATCCGTAGCAAGGCAAGAGGACTTCCATACAGAAGCTGCAGAGCTGATATCCGGACCATTTCCGTATGGCACCATCCGACGGTTCTCCATTGACTGTAGTAGACAAGAAACCTTCAAATCAAGTGCCATACACCTGTCCAGAATACGATCCCTCATGGTTTTGGGCGAGGCTGGAGGTATGCCTGATCTTTCGACCTTCAAACATCTACGGGTGCTAGATCTTGAAGACACCAAGTCATTGGATAACCAACAAGTGGAAAGTGTTAAATTATTATTCCTGCTGAAATACTTGGGACTCGGAGGGACCAACGTCACCATGCTGCCTGAACAAATTATGTCACTTGAGCACTTGACTACGTTAGATTTAAGACGAACGAGTGTGATGGAACTACCAGCAATTTGGAAAACAGAGCTTGTGTCTGTGCTTGCCGATGGATTGATGATACCAAGAGGAGTAGGGGAAATGAAGCAATTAGAGGAACTGTCTACTGTATCTCTCCTACCTGATGGCGCAGCTGGGCTTGTTAATAAATCAAAGCAGCTGAGGATACTGGGCGTAAAATTTGGCTATACTTACATTCCAACTAAAACTAACAAGAAGGGAGCGAGGGCTTTTCTCGAGGAAGTAGGCAAATCAAACCTGCACTCCTTTTTTCTTGAGGATTACCCATGTGATTCGGTTGGCTTACTTGTTGAGTGTTGGGCCAACAAGCGGACAAATTACCTGCGAAAGTTCGAGCTGAGAATAGTCGACTACCTCCGAGTAGTACCACAGAATATGGCATCCCTGATTGCCCTTACGCACTTGCATATCAGAGTTAGAGAATTAGAAGCAAAGGATGTTCGTTCCCTTGGGAAATTGCCTAACTTAGTTCTCCTAAACCTATTTTCAAGAATGGGAACACAAGAAAGGTTGATCATCAGCAGAAAGGACGGGTTTCTCCGCCTGAAGGTGTTCTGCTTCAGCTGTACAGCTTTTCTTGGGATGGGCCTGCAGTTTAAAGAAGGAGCCATGCCGCGGCTGCGAAGGTTTCAGATAGATACTAGTGCATGGGAAACAAAGTCTGCGTATGGCCATTTCGACTTTGGCATCCAACATCTCCGTTGCCTCGTACATGTCCGTGCTGTCATCCTCTGTAAGAATGCCACACTTTCAGTAGCACAAGAAGCGGAGGCCGCCATCAGAAAGCAAGTATCCCAAATTAAAGAAGATGACGGAAGGTATGCATTTATTTTGCTTAAAGAAAAGGGGAATTTATACTCCGCCCCAATGGGCCATGATATATCTGTTTCTTTACCATTCATACGTATTTCCTTTTACTCCATATTTTATCCAGTACAACTCCAAGTTTGGACAGCAGGATCTCTGTTTTACCAGAATTCACTTTGCATCTGCAGATTTCAGGTATTAACATGTCTTTTCGTTATTATCCTCATGTCAACACCATTTTCAACTAATCAGGACCCTCAGATGATAATCTACAAATTTGTTGCTAGCGTTCATATTGTTTCTTGTGAATTATTCAATTTTCGGTTTTAAATAATTTGCAAATTCCTATCCATTGGTTGTTCATATCAAGGGAAAATCTATTCTACTTCCAAGTGTAGTTACTCCCACGTTAAAAAATCTATCTTGGATATATGTTTATACCCATTTATTATTTTGAGTATGTACATATACTTAAAACAAGATTTTTAAGAGTGATAACCATAATTTATTTAGAATGGTCTTCTAGTTATAAGTATATGAACATATACCGTATTAACTGCTATATAAAAATGAGTATGTTCTCATATTTCATGTATCCCAACAAAAAAACTGATTATGTCAACACACCTCTAGTATGACTTATACTTAATTTATAAACCTCAAGTATATAGTGATACTCTCTAAATTATAAGATATACATGTGGGAGTAGCAACTCCAGGGAGTAGAAAAAAGGCCTCATATATACGGTAGAACTATTTTACACCCGCACCCAACCAGCACATACGAACGCAACCCAAACCCTAATTCTACAAATGATTGCCACACTAAATTCTATAAATGCTTGACACACTAAATTCCTGCTTGGCACACTAAATTCTACAAATGATTGGCACACTAAATTCTCCAACTTGCTGACACACTAAATTCTCTAACTTGTTGACACACTAAATTCTTGAGTTTACCGTAGATTTCTATCACCAAGATATATATATATCGCACTCAAGATATAAAAATTCCCACGTTAATTAGAGAAAATAAGAAGAACAAATTATCCACAACTGTTATTATAAAAAATTAGACTAAAATAGAAAGTTACTAAATTATCCATCATTGCTATTATAAAATATTAGACTAAAATAGCCTTCATAAAGTTATTAAATTACCACCATTATCATTATAAATAAATTATAGTTAAATATTTTTTAAATATATTTGTAAAAGAACCACGCTGACCTATCTCCTCTCTCGCTCTCTCTCTCTCTCTCTCAATAAAACGTCATGTTTGTAAATTGATAAAAATTGGCATCATCCTCATGCTGTCACAAATTGTTGTTGTTGTTATTATTGTTATATTTTCAATCCACGAAGATTATGGATAGGATCATCACAATTAGAGGACATCACATATCGTTACTGCTCTTTCACTATGGATGAAGGATTTAATAGCCATCCTCATGTCGTCGTGAAATGTGTCAACGTAGTAGACTGTGGCAGCCATTAGTTATATTTGTCAAAATCAGAGATCACTTTCCCATTAGCATGCAACCACTATCATTGGTTCTTTAATGATCACGCCTAATGGGTGGTCCATATATTGGTTCTAAAGAATTGATGGAATGAAGCTTTAGAGTCAAAGTTTTTAACAGAGATACTCCCTAATATCATTATAAAAAATATTCAAAATACTTATATATAAGTTTAAATAAAATAAATACTTATAAACAATGTGTAGTGTAATAGAAATACAAACCAATGTATGAGAATACAAATATAAAAAAGAAATAAATACAGAGAAAAGAAATTATTTATCCTTTGTGATGTTTTAATTTAAAAATTTTGATTGGTATAAGATGCAGTATAAATAAGAAATATTGTGACATCCCTACTCCACTAATGAGGGCGTAGTCGAAGGATCGAACATTGGATGACATCTTGACGAAATAAGAGTCCAATAATACATATATATGAGCATAAAAGATTATTGTGCAATGTTAAAATTGAGTTATTACAATTTTGGTTCAGATTTGGATATGTAAACAAATTCGAAATTTGGTAACATAAATCGCGGAAGCAATATTTCTCATATGAGAATCCTATCATGAAGCACATCAAACATGTAGACGTGCCTCGTTATCAAGAATAACACCTGCATAAAACAACATAGAACAAAGTCCTGAGTAACTAATACTCAGCTAGACTTACCCGTCAAAATAGCACGCTAAGGCTGACACCTAGTATGCAGGGAGGGCTGACCTAAGGTTGTTGGAATAATTACAAAAATAACACTAATAATTGATCCTATTTTTCACCTTTTAGCCACATTATTAATAGGGTTCTTGCATAAAATAGTTGTTATGCAGCTATACTATAGTAAACATGGTTGCAATACAATTAATAGAAATACAACAAGTATAACCATCATCGTCATTTCACTTTTCCTTTGATATGGCAGCGATCTTACAAATGGTACTCAATAACCGTGAGGGACGGCAACTCGAATTGATTTACATCTTGCAGAAGAAACCTAAGCACACAACACATGCACACTCATGAAGAGTCACGTACAACCACCTTTAACAAGACATCATAGAGCCGATCTAGGGCCACCTCTCCCGAGTACCTGTCACCCCATGTGATGCTCTCGTCGGAGCCATCCATGGGTAGCCCATGCACTCTCCCTTACGACACATACTTCAATTCCACCATATCCTTTTCCATCACCAAAAGAGAGGTCAGGTTGTTGTCTAGTCACTACGATGATCAAGTTACATCGGTTTCCCAGTTCCCATATAAAGGTATATATTTGGTACTGTTCAAACTTGCTCACGGGTCCGTATAAAGGGGTTCTTAAAATCGAAACAAATGGAGCTATGGCAGACAAGAGCCAACCCTGTCACCTCGACCTATACATGCACTTCCACATTCGGTCTTAATTTAATTTCTTTCTCATCATAAGCTCAAGAGGTGTAATAGTGATCAACTACCTTATACCGAGTAATCCCCGGACTACTCGATGCTTGCTACCGAGACTCACAAATTAAGCTTAGCATTTCTAACAGGCTTGTATAAACTAAACTCATACCCTATGATTTTGTTTTGCCTACATACAACTAGGCTTTAATCAATTTCCTACACGTAATGTATAATACATGATACGCATATATGTGGTACAAAATAAAATTTTAAAACATAGGAGTGCATCGGGGCTTGCCTTTGGTTCATTTCAATGTTAGTACTCTCAACAGGATTAGTCTCAGCTCCGAGCTCCTTCGGAACTATCTCCACCTCCAAGCTTCCGTTGTTTTGTCCTATTGGATAAAATGCAATGCAAGTAAGGATAGAGATGTTTCATGGCACTTCTTCAGCAAATACATGCAATAACATGATGCATGTATAAAAATGCAGGAGTGCATTGGAGAAGGATAGGGGAATTTCTTATATTACTTTCTTTTAATTTCATATAATACGAATAAGCTTTCTAGTGATGAAGGTGCAAAGACGAATCATAATTAAATCAACTAGATAAGCATAACCAAGATGGTCAGAGGCAACATAATCTAAATATTTTTTTAAAATAAAGAGAATAAGGTATCTAAATGCTTGTGTGTTAATATATGTGCTCAAGTTACTAGTATTTACAAACTTGCCATTACTAGAGATAAAGCAAAGCTTTTGCTATTAGGCATGGTTCTGGAGGATAAATACAAGGGAGAGAAAAATATATGTGATAAGTGACATTATGCAAGATTTTTATACCAAATCTCATGGCAAAAAAATGTGCCTAAATTTCTTACTAATTAAAATAGTGCAAACACTAAAATATTTAATGCAGATAAAGTGATTGCAATTTAAATATGCTACTTGGTGAGATGGACAATAATGAAGAAATAAACATGCAGGCCAAATATGATAATCAAATCATGCGCTGATATTTAATTGTAATTTTATTTCTATTTTTAATATTAAATACATGCATAAATAAATATGTGCTTTTAGTGTGTCTTAGTATTATATTAAAATACTACACAGTACAGGGAGTCCAAAAAGTATTTTTGTGCATTTTTATTCACAGTAGATATTTTTATGCGGAATTGTGAAGCTACGAATACTCATTTGGACGGTCAACGACGGCGATCCGACCAGGAGGTTTTTGCCCGGTCGACGATGGCCACGCGGACTTTGAGCACTCGGTAGGGCGGGCGGCACACCAGGTGTGTTTTCTCACAGTCACCGATAGGTGGGACCACCGCTGGGGGTTTGAATTCCAGAAAACCGATAGGTGTTTTCAACCATGATTTTGGAGCACTAAATTAGGGTAACATTTGAATATTTTTACATACATATGTAGATCATAGTTTGGGGGTACCAATTTGATGACATGCGCAAAAGGATGATAAAAGTACAGAAAGATATTGCATTTTGAAATTGCTATTCTGGCCATGGAAACTTGGGAAAAAAATTTGAGCCTGAATTCCTTAACATTTAAGCACTTTGTCACTTCAATTTGAGGCATTAAATGAATTTTTCAGAAACTTCTAGTCACACCATTGCTTAGAGTGAAGTGTGTAGAAGATAATGGGGAAGATATGCAGACAATGCATGGTTAGATCT
This sequence comes from Eleusine coracana subsp. coracana, assembly GCA_032690845.1. NCBI lineage: Eukaryota > Viridiplantae > Streptophyta > Magnoliopsida > Poales > Poaceae > Eleusine > Eleusine coracana. Next base: position 60,193,267 of record CM064434.1, on the reverse strand, counting down.
CTGAGTTATTCAATTTTGAAAGTACTAATTAGTTAGGGAGACTCCGAGAGATTTCTGCAGTCTGGAATCCTTAACAAATAGACAGTTTGTAAATTCAATTTGAGGCATCAAATAAGGTCAATATTTAAATAGGTTTCCACATTCATGAAATTTATTTGGGTAAGATTTACTTACATGTGAAAATGTGCAGCTCTAGTTCAAGTCAGATTTGAACTAAATTTAAATAAATTCAAACTTGAGTTTTAAAATTGCTATTTCTATTTTGGTTTTCTTTCCTGGACTGCCTAGTATGCTAATGTGAGACCAGATAGGAAGAAACCATCCTCTTTTTAGTGATGGGACCATCCTAGCTCGTGTTTTTTTAGAGGGACAGGACGGTCAATCTTTTTCGTTTATTAGGAGGGATGAGAAGGAATCGGGATGGACAGACGTCTATCATCTCACCGTTAGTCTGCACCAGACTTTATTGAAACAATTTGTTGAACACCTGCTTGCACACCATCGATGCCATCGAGCTTTTGGCCGGCCATGTCGTGTCAATGCCAAAGCCCTGCATGCGTGATGCGTCTGTGCTCTCTTGGCCGTGTCACCACCAACCTGACCCCGCGCGCTCGCCCGACGGCGCTGCCCCTGCCCTGCACGCTCCCTTGGTCGTGCTGCCACAGCCCTGCCCCGTGCACCCTCACCTAGCAAGCAAGCAAGCAGGTCAACGGCACGCATGCGCCCTTCACGAAGACGAGATGGTCCTCCGATAGAAGCCTCTCGTCGTACAAGTGGGACGAGATGATCCGCCAGAATTTTGGGTATCGTTTGAGCCCAATCTATCTAGAGAGAATATTCTGTTCTTGGGATGACTCGGTTCCACTTGTCCTGAGTTCAAACACTGTCAAAAGTTGGATGGATTCATCCCGTCCCATCCCATTCAGTTCCTCGAACCAAACTTTCTCACCAACTTGTCTTTTAAAGCACTCCAAAATACTTACATGATACGACTTTCTTAGGATGTGTTTGGCAGGATTTATGGAACTGCTTATTGAACTGCTTATGTAGCAATAAGCCATAAGCCCTGGCAAACGGGTTGAACCCATAAGTGCTTATTAACATAAGCAGTTATAAGCAGTTTTGGAATTTGTACTAGCATAAGTAATTTTGTATAAGCACCAAATACTAGCTTTTTGGTACTTACTCTCCAGATAAGCCGTTTGAATAAGCACTTTTATCAAACGGTTTGACTGTTTATGCTACATAAGCCAAATAAGCTGAATAAACACTTTTGATAGATAAGCTAGAGCATAAACAATTTGTTGCATAAACATAAGCCTTATCAAACACACCCTTACTGACTTGGCTCAATGCACTCTTCCTCATGTCACATGTGTCAATGATGCAGAAACAAAATTGCATCATACCAAATCATCATCAGCTTCAAATGAAAACATGAGACCTACTTCATATTGACATTTGCTAGACAGGGACATAAGCATAAGAGATTTTTTACAGTACTCCAACAGGTACCAGGTACCAAAGGTACCATGTTTAGCACCGTTGGCTCTGTTGCATCCAATGGCCCAGGAATAATGGTACCAGAGTAGCGCTGTTCGGTACCGGATGGTGCCTGCCCGCATCTAAGGGCATGCCAGTCATTCTAGGAGGAGAAATTTCATCGCCCACTCGATGCTTGTCCGCCCCAGTGATTTTTTTTTCTCTCCATCGCTCATCCCGGACAAATCCGAGCAGCGCTGTTACATGGTCATCGCTGCACGGAGCTCTTCTCTGCAGCGCTATTAGGGAAGTTTTTTGAGTTCATCGTGTGTTGCAGCAGGGACTCCAACGAAGAGACGGCGTCCTTCTTGTCTTTCCGCCGGCCAATATTTGGTTTTTTTCCCTTCATCCGCATCCAATTTTTCTTTGCAACTCCCAGCCGCCGGTCATGGGAATCGTATTTTTTTGCAACTCCCAGCCGCCGAGGCTTGAGGACCTCGCTCAACAGCCGGAGGCAGAGAAGTTTTTGTTTCTTTTTTCTGTTCCGAGGCGACGGCTGTGTGCGAGCTCTTCCTTTTTTTTCCTGACTTTCCTCCACGACCATGAAGATGGGATAGGTGCTGCTCTGAGAAGCTGCATGGCGCAGCTCTCCACGAGCTGCTTGAGACAACCAAGAACCTAGGTAAGACCGTAAGAGCAGTTCTCTTTTCCTTGATGAGGAGTCGAGGAGGCAGCCGGCCATGGAGGTTTCTCTTGCACTCCCACAACAGCATAAAAATATCAATCATGCCCCTTCAAGAACGGACGGCCGGATATGCTCGGTACCTCCTTTTGTTGGTACCGGTTGAAGTACTGAAGAAAGGCTCTAAGCATAAAGAAATAATATTACGAGCATAAATAAATGCATATCCACACTCACAGCTTGAGAAAACCCATAACATTACTTCAACCACCTTCACATCAAACTCATTATGTACTGGCATAAAAAGATAGAAAGTAACATACTTAGCCAATCAAAGTTGCAATGCATAAACCATGAAATGGACCATTGTTCCACAACTATACATATATCTACCTCATACTTCGAGACAAAGGGGGCGGCTATGTCAGAACCTTCACAATAGTAGCATCAATCATGAATACAACCATACAATGCGTGACAAATTTCTACACCACACACGATTAATCTCTTCTAGTACCATGTTTCGATGAACTCCTTATTACTACAAACTAACTGTATTTTGCAAAAACATTTTTATGTGACAACTGTACCAGTCTAAAATGAGCTGGCTCTACTAAACTAATCTATCCAAAGTCAAAATATAAGTTTGGTTCCAACAAATACCTGAAGGTTTACTTGCTCCCTACCATCAATCCCAACTTTTTACAATTAAAGAAGGATAAGTTACTGACTAGAAGGCAACAAGAGTTAAGGATCACCAAGAACTTAAGGAAATAACTAGTACATCATTCCCTGCTTCATGGACAAAAAGGACTGTATAAGTAGCTTCACAAGTGATCATGTCATGAGGGGCCACTATCTTAACATTTGAATTTATCATATAGCAACATAAGTCTAATACAAAGTACTAACAATCAGTGGCGGAGGACAAAATAAAATTGAGGTGTGGCGAGGTTGATCGATTGCATAGACTGTGATGAAAAATCAAAATATTGCTATAAATTAATCAGCAAACGCATGAGAAAATATAGAGCTATTATTCATTGACGATAATTTTATGTAAAATGGTGATATGAGAAGAAAAATGCAATTCGTGCCTTTTATTTTCACCTTGCCCTTTTCTTTCTTATCCATCTTCAGCGCAACTTGCGATCTTTCAGAGTTCCTTCCCTGATCGCCTTGGCACAAGTCGATGGCACTTCCGTTCGGCACAGGATCCACCGTACCACAGCGGCGGCCGGATAATCATACTGTTTGTAGTCGTAGATAGATGAAAATATATATATAGACAATTGATTAAGTTTGTAACTGATAGCGCGATTAGTGGATTTGTTTGCATGGCCGCGTGGGCACATCACGACTCTAGCTCTTTTATGGACTCTGAGCCAGAACTAATGGCATTAGGCCCATGATAAGAAAAACACATGGCAAGATAACGGTTCATCTTGTTCCTGTTCGCGTCGAGGGCCTTGCGGCTCTAGCCCAGGCTGTTAATGGCGGCGCTATTAACAGATTATAAACTGAGAGAGAGAGAGAGAGAGAGCATGTACCTTAGGATCTATTTGTTTCCTGTCCAGATACATATTATATAATCTGGATTATGTGTTGTATACAATAAAATCAAGGTCAAATAATTTTTGTATATCCGGTAACCCAGATTATTGATATTCGATATATGAAAAAACAGTAATGGCCTTGACTCTTTTCAAAGGTTTTACCCATTCATTTGTCGTAAAATTTTCGTAGTATCTTATATTTGCTAATTAGATGCTCCTTTTGAGACCTTCACATTAATCGGAAGAAAATCCTAGAAATTCTCACAAAAAATCAAAACATCCAGCCATCGATTTATATACATGATAAATTATATGCATCGGATCAAAAGATATCTAAATTACCCACCCCTGCCATTATAAAATAATAATTACCCAAAATACCCCTAATAATATATACAAATTACCCACATCTACCCATTCAAATAAAAATAAATAAAAACTCTTACCGTATAGCTTAGGAAATTGATTGTCTCACCTGTGCCCAAAATACCCCTCATCAAAACATATACAAATTACCCAGTTCTACTATTTAAATGAAAATAAATAATCCAACCATATAACTTTGGAATCTGAATGAGTAGAATTTCAATTTATTTATACGTATATTAATTCCAAAGCTACATGGCACTTAAAATATATATAAAAAATCTCACATATGAGCAAGACTATATACCTTCACATATTTACATACGCATTGAGAAAATTAAACCATGGATTCTTATTACGTGCACATCTACTAATTTGTATTGTGTGTCTACATTGTATATGGTATAAACATTATAATATCTCCTCACCTCTTTGCACGAATACAGCCAAAAGTTCAAGTTAATATTGATTTATAGGATCAATTATATATAGTTGTTCAACTTACATGATTTATAGATGATTTAGTAACACATAATATGATTTCTGGCTTTACTGATAATATTTATGTGGTAACCTAATATAATCAATCGATATGATTCATAACTTAGACATTATTTATGTTATAGAACTTATAGGGATAATTAACACTGACATATACTATAAACTTTATGGCAATGGATCAACTTTACTCAACAGCCTTTTTGGAATATGACAACCTTATCTTTTGTAATACGCAAGTAAATTGGGTTTAGTGAGAGTGAATTTGAGCACCAAGTAGAGGTATTAGTTACTCAAACACTGAAAAAGTTATTTGAGCTGAAGCCACCTCACATATAATAAAAAAATAGCAATTCGACCTATAATAAATACTCACTCTGTCTCTCAAAAAAAAGGCCTATTCAAAGAGTTGACTAAAATTCAACTAATTTATATATGATTTCAAAAACAAATTATAGAGGAGTACCAATATCAAATGTGTGGTTTGCTAAAATAAAAGAGGAGCCGGAAGAAAAACCAGAGATAATCACTTTCAAGTATAAAATCATTTCCTTTGAATTAATTTCTCATAAAAGAATGACTTCTAGAGAAGCATAAATGGGTCCGAAGTTCAACCTTGAACTAGATTTATTATGTGATAGAGGAAGTTCAATTTTGATTGATTTTAGCAATAGACATTATGTGATAGAGAGTAATATAAGTTCACTGCCCCGGTGTAAGCGCTAACCATTGCGTCCTCCAGTACAAAAGTAAGTCCTGCAGTTATCATAAATTGAACTTCCTCTATCACATAATAAATCTAGTTCAAGTGATAGATTCACAGTACCAAATAATTATTTGTTCCATGGATAGATTCAGGGGTCAAATGCAAAGGATGTGCCCTGCGTATAACAAATTAATAATTAGTTCAAGTGATTTTTTCGTACTGACCTCTTTTGTTGTATGTTCTTTACACCTTGTCTCAACTATGTCAACATGAACTTCAAATTTTTTCTACTGGACGCTAAGAAATTTATGATAACTGCAGGACTTACCACTTTTGTACTGGAGGACGCAATGGTTAGCGCTTACACTGGGGCAGTGAACTCCGTTATAACGAAGCTCGCGACCCTGATGGGAGAGCGGTGGTACATTGAGCTGACAGGCACGGATGAGCAGGAGCTGATCTTGCGAGATGAGCTCCAGGTCATGAGCGCTCTACTTAAGCAGCTGTCAGACATTCTTTACCTGAACAAAGAAATGGTGGAGTGCAGGAATCACATGAGGGAATTGACATACGACATTGAGGACTCTATTGATGATCTCCTCTCTGTTAACAAAGAGGGCAGTAGTTCTACTCAGAAGAGGGTTATGCCCCATGACTTTATTGACCAAATTCAAAAGCTCAATGCACAACTCGAGATGGCAGACCTACAAAACACAGTGAGCAGGGCTGAAAAGCGCACTTTTGGACCAAAACATATGCCTAGGGAACAATGGCTATCCGAACTCTACTATGATGAGAGACTGAAACTACAAGAGAGGGATCAGAACAGTGTAGAATCGATGAGGAAGTTGCCCAGCATCAATTATGATGATCTTTCTTATGAAATGAAGACTTGTCTTTTGTATTTGAGCAGTTTCCCTGCCGATGAAGTAATCATGAAGGACAGACTTATACGCAGGTGGGCAGCTGAAGGGTTTCTTCCAAAACGAAGCATGGAAGCTTGGTGGGAGACAGGGGAGAACTACTTTTTCGAACTTATCGCCAGAAAACTGATTGAACCAGTATATGGTGAGGTGGAGGAAGATATTCTGCCGACAGGTTGTAAAATCAGTGATTATGTTCATGATTTCATCACATCGCTGTCCACTTACGAGAATTTTGTCAAGCCCGGGACGCATGGTGTGTTTTGGCGACCCCTTGGAAATCCTGATCAAAGCTATAAAGAGCAGAACCGTTGTAAAGTCCGATCGCTCACAAATGAAGCGGATTTCGGTTATCCATGGTGGATGCCCTATCTTTCGCTCTTCAAACATGTGCGGGTGCTGGATCTCGAAGGTATCTATGGTTTGGACGAAGAAGATCTGCGAAGTGTTGGACGTTTGTCCCTGCTGAGATACTTAGGACTAGCAATCACTGACATCAAGTCTCTGCCTAAAGAGATAATAGCACTGGAGCACCTGGAAACTGTAGATTTAAGGCACACTAAATTAAAAGAGTTGCCACCATTTAAAAGTACGAAGTTAGTCTATCTGACTGCTGACCAAATCACACTGCCGAAAGAAATGGGGGAGATGCAAATACTAGAGGAACTATCAAGGGTTCATGTTCGTGATGATGGCAGCAGGTTGGCAAAGGTAGTTAATCAGTCAAAGCGGTTGAGGAGGCTTGGAGTACGAATTGATTCCACGATAGATTCTGCCGTGAAGAGAAAGGGGCTGATGGATTTGCTGAGTGCGATTGGAGATTCTAATATTCATTCCCTATGGCTCGAAGATTTGTCTACTGATAGATCCGTTCTTGATTTGCTGCTGAGTTGCTGGGTCCAACAAAGGCCACGTCATCTTCAAAAACTACAACTTAGAATTCATTGCCCAAAAGTCCCACGGAATATATCGCCCTCTCTGACATACCTCACGCACTTGAGGATTGTTGTGGAAAAATGGGACACTGAAGGTCTATGTATCCTCGGCAACCTACCCAACTTAGTCTTTCTCAGTCTGCAACCCCGGCATACGACAGAACGGAGCATCATCAGCAAGGACGGCTTTCGGTCCCTCAGGGTGTTCTGGTACGACTCTCTGTTTACCGGTAGGATGGGGCTGCAGTTTAAAGCAGGAGCCATGCCGCAGCTTCGAAGGCTTCGGCTAGAGTTCAACCCAAGGAAAACTATGTCCATATCCGGCGGTGTCGATTTCGGCATTCAGTTTCTCACTTGCCTCGCACGATTTGATGCCATCATCGACTATTATGGTAGCACAGATGCATCGCTCGAGGCTGTGGAGGCTGCCATGAGGGGACAAGTATCTCAGAATCCCAACAATCCCATGATGGAAATAAAAAGAAGACGAGAGGAACTTCTGGAGGGTGTAGAGAACAAAGATCGCAAGTCCCCAATGTTCCCATACTGAAACTGAGCATGAAAAAGCAATACCTGTTATCAGAAAACAAAGACCCCTTGTTTTTTGTTCTTTGTGTCTTCCTCATGTTTTTTTCAGCCAATAAAGCTGAAATCTATACTATAAGGCCATTCTCAGTCCATGGTTTCATTTTGTTGTTTCCAAGAGTGTCATGTTATTTTCTAATTTTTAAAATGACAAATAAAATTAGATCTCTCAATGCAAAATTTCATTTCATGGTTTCATATGTCAGTGTATCATTTAAATGTTTCATCCAAATAACCAATGAGAGTTGATAAATATGTAGAGATGAAACTCAAACACTCTCAATGGAGTTTTATTTGAGTTTTAAAATTTTGGCAACCGTGTACATGTAATTTCATCCCCATGAAACTCATTTCTCATCCCTCCTCATAAAGTTCATGCCACGTCATTAGCTTTGCCTGTGTGACATATCAATTAATGAGAATAAAACCCAAATAAAACTAACACTGAGATTGGCCTAAAGACTAAATATTTATCCATCTAAACCTGCTCAGAAATCCATGTACCCACACCATCCTGATCCTTGATTTCCTATCCCTTTTTAATTTAACCTTTTGATTAACCCTGGACCCACTATGACAAATCGTATTACATCTTTCATAGTTGTAATCTGGTGTCGTCTGCCACCTAAATGGTTATTTTTTTCACCACGCAAATCGTACCCGCCAGCGCGTAACCACCCGTCAATACTCTAGTGTGCTGATCAAGGCGGTGGAACCAAGCTATGATGGTGAGGTGTCCCGTTTCATTCTTCATCACCACACAATAATGTGAAACTCCTAGCAAGTTTGCTTTTTTCTCCTCACATGATCTTGCAGCCCTTTGGAACCTTGGAATCACAACTACTTGCCCTAAAAGTCGAGGTTTGATTTGCTTTTCTTCAAAGTCTCGTTGATGAACAGGCATAAGGTTGTAGGAAATAGAACATCGGGTACCATTTTTCTTTTTTCTTTTTTGAGTGAAATACGCCGTAGGTCTTTAAACTATTTAAAAATGATCATCTAGATCCACAAACTCTCAAGTGATCATCTAAGTCCTTAAAATATTTTCAAATAGTGATCCAGATCCACAAACTTTATAATGATATCATAGATCCATGATCTTTTTATTTTGTATCAACTAAATCCTCACCGTCATCGCTTTCTACGCACGATGTCACCGTTGTACAACCACTCTACATGCGAATACTGTCGAGCCTACACGACGATGCCAACTAACAGAAGGTGCACTCTACCTTGTCATAGCCTCGCTCTACCCAGCCAGGTCTATACCTGTCGAGCGTGGGAATTCCTGTTTGCCCTCCAGGCGGTGATGACGATGACGTGTCATGTGTGAAGGGCACCATGCACTGAAGGCAGGATGTCATCACGAGTATTGGGCAAGCCATCTTCGTGGTTAACGAGTGGTTAACGAGTAACGAGTCGGGAAGACGAGGTCACGATGGGAAGAACGATGCTAGATGGATGGACAAGGCCGCAATAGGCAGAACGCGGTTGGTGCTAGCTGGTGTTGTCGTGGAGGTTCAGCGATGCTCACGTGGATACCGGTTGTGCTACGGCGATGACACGCATGTAGAGTTTGTGAGTGACAATGTTATGGACCTGGTTCGTACAATATAAATAGATCATGGACTTGGGGGGTCATTATAAAGTTTGTGGACCTGGATGATCATCTAAAAAAATAGTTTAGAGACCTAAATTGTCATTTTAGAGTTTATGGACCTATATGAATACTTCTAAATAGTTTAAGAACCTATGATACACTTCACTCTTCTTGTTCTTAAGCATTTTTAGAGGATCATTCTCCTACTCCAAAATTTTATTGATCGCAAAAGGCATATCATTGAGGAGATAGGTATATAGACGGGGTAGAAATGTTCAGAGATCAAGGAAAAGTAAAGCATGTGTTGTGTGTGGTAACGTTGATAATCTGTTTTGTCATCCATTTCAAAAAGAAGAGCATGGAGAATCTAGGCCAAACCCCAGACGTACCCAGCATCCAGCAAGATATCAATGGTGCTCTTCCAGTTTTCGCTGCCCAAGTCCAAATGCCGTGATCGGCGGCGAGTGAGCTGGGTCCTTGACTTGTATAGACTATGATTGTCCATGAGCTTGATAAACCGTGACGCTGAAGCAATGAATATAAATGCCAAGGCTCATGGTAGGTGTTAGACGCATATCGAAGGAGAGGCTTTGTAAGAGCATCTCGAGTGGGGGATTTTAAATAGAGTCTCCTATTTCTCTATTTCAGAGTTAGGTCCTACTTTTAGTAGGTCTAATTTTGTTTTCAACTCCAGGAGTACTGCTCATTTTTTGTCTCTTATTTTTCATCTTTCACTTGGGATCCATGAGTCAGTGACCCAAATTGACACTGCAGGTGGGGCCCACTCAAAAGATCTGGCATATGGGGAGGGAGGCGGCGAGCAACGAGGAAGGGGAGGCTCACCGGCGAGAGAGGGAGGCGGCAGGCTTCCTCGGCGAGTAGAAGGGCACCTGGCCCTGCCGCACCCCGAAGCCACGCCCGGTCCCATCTATAGGAGACGACGCCACCACAGGCGGAAGGGGAAGGTGGTGCTCGAAGCAAGGAACTAGGCGGCGGCAGGGGAAAGGGGCCTCGAGGCAGCATCGTCGTTGTGCTCGCTGTTGACGCTCGCGCCCGCTGGGGAAAGAGGGCCGTCGTCGCCATGCCTGCTCACCCGTGCCCGAGGGAAAGGTGTCCGCCCGTGCCGCCCATTGCCATGCCCTCGCTCGTGGCCAGGCAACCGACACCGTGCCTGAGCCCGCCGCCCCCGATGCCTATCGCCATCGGTCGTCTTCGCTCGATGCGGGGGGAGAGGGAAGAGATGGTGAGGAAGATAGAGAGATAGATAGAGAGAGAAGAAGAAATGAAAAAGAAAATATGGAACTCACGTTTGAGAGAGGAAGGAGTAGGAGCCTCCAAAAACTAAAAGCGTAGAAGTGAGATTTCTGAGAGCTTAAAAGTGAGATTTGAAAGCCTTAGTAAAATAAGTGCTCAAATAATAGCTCTGCTAAAGTTGAATTTTTTATCTAGATTCTCAAAAATAAAATAGAAGACCGCTTTGAAAGGCCTGCATAGAGATGCTCTAACAGCTCCGGGTTGAGCCCCTGCCAGCATCCAGAGCCGGTTCGTTCTTCCGCGCTCCACGGGGACAACACATCAAACTGTTGGTCCGCCACCGCGGGTCGTCAGTGAACGAGAACCATCTGGTGCCTCTGCAGTCTCCACTGTACACTTGCATGCATGGGTGAACTCAATGGATATGTGATGATTTTCATAATATCTGCATGCTGGGTTGGTGGTCCGGCTTCATGCAGAAAGGGAAGCTGTTCTGCCGTGGTCGGTGGAATTCGCGTCTCTCTTTTGGTAACGGAAAAATACCAAAATTAGGGTCGGGCTGGATATACTATTCGGCCAGTACAGTCGTGCATTGCAGCCCAGTCAAAAACGTCAGGAAACAGAGCAACTTCCGGTTTTAAGCACCATGAGAATAGGAGTAGTAGAAGGAAAACAGAGTATCAGCAGTAGAAAAAACAGAGTAGCAGGATATTGATTGCGTCCAGTCTGGACCAACTGACTTGCAGACGTTGGGAAAAATACGAATTTGACGCCTGGTCAAGTACTAATAGAACCGCATTGCAGCCGAGCCCAAAACGTCACGAAACAGAGGAAGACTGTTTTGATGCAAGGAAACATAGTAGCACCAGTAGCTCCATTCATTTGACACTTTCTGCATCACAAAGTTTGAACTACGTTTATTTTCTATATCCACCATGTGAGAAGATTTTCTGGTCCAACAAGAATTCCAAATTTCAAATGCAGTTATAGGCGGGGGTGACATGGCTTGTGTTGGTTCTCCTGCTTTATGTGGTTCATGTGCCGATAAATCCATGACCATCTTATCTTATATTATATTTACTAATTGGAGACTCCTTTTGAAACCTCCACATTAATCGGAAGAAAAATCATAGAAATTCTCACAAAAAAGAAAAACATCTAACCTTTGATTTTGTTCCTTAATAAATCCTGATCATAGATTTTAATGAATTCCTAACATTCAATTGTGTGCGATAGATTAAAGGAGGCAAGTAATCTGAGCGAGGACTGGACTCTTAGTCAACTTGATGGCACGTCGTACACATGTAGGTGCAGTAAGTAATTAGGGTACCTTAACACGTGTGGGCGTTAATTTCTACACGACAGTTTTCTATCAAACAATTTATATGGTAGTTAATCTACATACTCTACTCTGCAAGAGATAAACAATAAAGATCACCTTAACCTGTGATTCAATTGCTTACAGAATTATAACCGGTAGATTTAGACTCCCTCATCACCTGGCCCTAGATGGACCTGTGTATGCGATCTGTTGGAACACCCACACCGTCCTCCACCCTGATGAGTCCTCGCAGCTAAGCAATCCTCAAACCCGGTGGTTCACAAAGGCAACGTCGTCCTCTATCTTGATGAAATCAAGCCCAGGTCCTCCTCACCAATGCCAGCAAGGACATTACCGACAAATCTCTGTATTTTCACCACATGTATGCTGCTTCGTGCTTCGAAGAGAACACATCCGACGAGATTAAACGGAACATCTGCCCAAGAGCACTGGACAAAAAGGGCAAGTAAAGACTGGAAACCTGCGAGCTGCATGCGAATAGCAATACAAGGAGCCCACCAAAGGTGAATCGTTTTTGCATGGCCTCATGATCTAATTAAGCTATGCTTTACCGAAAGTTCAATTAGACTCGGTGGAACACTAGAATATAATTGTGGCTTCGCAAGAAAACTAACATGCAGTTGTGAGGACGAACAAGTAGCTACATGCAGTGTGGAACTAGAAATTGTAATGGAAACATACCGGGAGATAGATGATCAAGTAAGATATTTCAATTCATGCTGCCAATAATATAATTAAGCTTTGATGCAATTGCAATTGGCGAAACGCACAATGCACACAGCAGTGTGGACTGTGGCGAGCGCAGGTTCCCCAATTTGTGCAGGTTTTGGTTGCCCAGGATTTTAATGCGGTTGCTGAGTAAGCAATATATCTCTGTTTCCTGCAAAAAAATACTAATTAAGCATTGATGCTTGCTTCCAATAGATGTATAAATCTGGGCATCATGCACGTTGTACTAGGATTAATTATTTTGAGAGCGTAGTGGTACTAGAATTTGTCATGTGTGAAGAAAAGAACAACGGCATATAGGCTTGGACGCAGATACGTCAAGACTTCCATGGACAAATATTTTGACTTTAAACTTATTTTTATTCTTTGAGTTTGATTTTTTTTCTTGATTGCAGTTGGACTATGATCTGTCTGTTTTTCTACTACGGCCAGGTTAGTGATAGGGTTTTCAGGGTTTGATATATGCTCTAACTAGAGGATGAGGATGATTTGTGCTGCATTGGATCTTGAAAAAAAAAACAAGTATTTTTTCAGATATTCGCATAAATGAAAATCAAGAGCTTTTGGATGTTAGTTGTACAAGAGTGAGCCATAGTTATTAATTGAATCTAGAGGCTCTGCAAATAATAATATTTTTTAAAGGGATCTATAAAGGGTGTGTGCTGAAATAAAGGTACAAGGAAGGAAGAGATTGTGGAGAGATCATGTAGTTCCAAGTTAATAAGTATAAAAACTATATATGGAGAACTCAAGTAAAATTCAAATCTGCTGGTGTGGTGTGCGCAAGTGCTCCAGAGTCCAGACTTCTATTCTTTATTATTCTGTGCTATCTCTCTATACCTTCCAAAAACTAATTATTGATATAGTTGTACACAAAATATGATTCTTTTATTTAAGAATATATAAGTTTCCAAAAATATCAATATGTCTCTATAAATGTTAAAAACATATGGAACACACTTTATTTGATATTATGGTTTTGACGCACCTTTTATATCATTTCTAGCCCGTGCAGTTGCACGGGTTTGATGAACTAGTAAATCCAAATTTCAAATGCACGTACAGGACCTGTTTGGTTACAACTGCAGAAAAATATTTGTTACATGTAGATTTCACTATTTTCCACGATCCTCCATATTGCGGTAGGAAGGGAGATGATTCACATCTGGAAACACAGATATGCATTACCTCGTCATTTCATTGCTCAGCAGATCGCTTCGACTTGGACCAGATGGACGTCAAAATAATCTCAACTATCATCCAAGTTAACTAGTTAAATCGCTCCATGTACCATGTAAATCGCAATCCGTCTGCTTTGCTGAATGACCTTGGATTTGGTTTCTTCCAAAATCTCACTGCTAGCTGAACTTACTTGAGTGGTTGATCAGGGTGTGCGTACAAGACCACCGGAGATGAGAGGGTACATTTTGAAGAAATGGCTTAGACGGATCTGCATTTATATAGACAAGGAGATGCATTCCATGTGACCATGGTAAGCCTTCATCTATTTGTCATGTATAAAAATAGTTCAACTTAGGAAACAGTCTTCACATGATTGCAAGGTACATGGACATCAAGAAAAACCATGCATGCATGTGCGTGAGAACCAACCCTTTTTCAACTGAAAAACAATAAAACCATCCTTGCAAAAGCAGAGAGAGATAACGTTTGGATAAAAAGAACCCCAGTTTGGATCGCGATTAATATGGTATCAAAATTTATTTACTGTTCAAGCCAAGGGCCTTTCTGCAAACATTCCAAGCCAGGTATGTGCTTGCGCGGTGACTTGCCAACGGTTCAACGGGCGGTGAAATCTGACATCGATAGGCAATTCATAAATGAGACACAAAACATGGATTGTGATCAGAATATCAACAGCTCAATCTGGCGATACATTAATCAGTCAAAGAGCACGAATTGAACTCTTCTCTTCGTCTTGGGCTCTAGGCTCCAGATTGGGAATGGCAGATTCGGCGGTGTCCACTAGGAAAGAAAATGAACTGCAACGGCAACACAACACGGTGCTAGTTTCCGTGCTGCAATAACTTGAGCTTTTTATCTGCGGGACACTCATTAAATATGGTTGTATCCATGTATTTGTTTCTTATTTTTTATCAATTGTTTGCAGAAGTTTATTTTTTAAAAAATATTTTCTTAGTTATAAAAATTTATGCAAATAATCAACAATAAATCTATAAAAAACACATGTATAAGAAACACGATAATGTATCAGTGTGTCATGTTTCAAATTGCAAATGCTTTTCGTGGATTGAGATATAAAAATATCCCTTCTCATATTCAAATGTTCTATAGGCAAATACCACAATTTCGCGTTCTAGCTGATAAAAAAATTATAGTTGCAGTCCGTCAAAGATATCCTTATCTGATTTTGAGGCTTTGTCGTTCGGATCCTCCAAAATTATGTTAGGATCGACTGCCTAGGAGACAAAATATAAAGTTGTGATATCCTATAGATAAAATTATGTTTGTTGAGTGTCCTGTAGATAGAAAACCCATTTTTTTATTAAACTACTCCGTTGAATGATGCATAGTGTCAGTGGATATATTTCATTGTCTCCATAGCAGCAAGCACTCTTTATTCAGTTGGTTTATCATTGAAATGAGGGAGCATCTCTACGTAGTGTGACAGATGCAGGTAATCCTCAGGGCGACACATTGGACACACACATGGTCTTTGCTGCATAAAGACAAGGATGCAAGAGCAAATTTGAAGAATACACGTCGCCTTTTGGAATCAGTTGTTATGGAGGTGTTTGCGAAGTCTGGATGGAAGTTCTCGAATAGGATTACAGCTTAGTTGTTTTTTTCTTTCGATGAGTCTTCCTATGTATCTCTAGCTGAAATTGTTTAGCTTGTATTTGTGAGCCTAAGTGCTTTCCCATGTATCAGACCGCTGCGTACACTCTTTTGAAGAGTGTAGAGGTCGGGACTCTTGTTCCATTATCTAAAAAAATCTCTACATAGAGCTATATATGAAACTAACTTGAAATACTGTTGGAAAATCTGATACCCGGGTACGGAAGGTGAAGAGAATGGCATGACAAACTGGAATGTGTGATGCATACTTGGTTGTAGACCGACTTCATGCAAACAGAAATAATCAAAGTGTAGTCATGAATGAAACTGCAACTGTTTTTTTTTTTTTTTGAAACTAAACTGCAACTGTTAGCAGAGAGAATAATAGCATTCCCATATGGACTTGTGAACCATTTTCCAAACAAAAAAAAAGTTCAGTGGACCATTAGGTGGTATAAAATTCATTGCCGCCTTTTCTATACTACATACTACAAAAAGTTTTGACTATGATTCGAAACTGAATATCATTCAAATATGTTTTAGGAAAACATATGGAATAATGGATTAATGTCACTGGGAAATAAAGTTAAAGTTCCATATATAAGAAAAATACAGCATTAAAAGTGTCATGTGTGTCTGCATTCTCCATAATTTCACATTGTCTCCGATATGTTGTATTGAGGCTTGGTGCTTCCTAGTTTTACTTTCAGTATTTTGATATGCATCGTAATGAAGAAATTAGCTTCAAACCATATGCAAAAAAAATTGTAAAACATGTTAATCAATGTATAGAACAGGATATATATGAACTAGATACAAAGTGAAGCTGTGACTCATACGTGCAACAGTATTTCAAGTTACTTTCGCCATGTTGTCTTGCAAAAGAATCCAAATAAAGATACTTTATGAGAAAAATTCAGAATAAACATGGCTTGAGCTAAGTACTTTTGACTGCACTGGATTGTAAAAACTCAAATTAAGATGCAAAAGGACCTTGTAAGTGTGCATTACAATCAGCAATGGAATGTATCCAACAACATTGCAGAGAGATATGTTGATCGTGATGACTAGAAGTGATATAATCCATCCATGAACTACTCAGTTTTCCCTGATGAAAGCTCTTGGCATTGCCTGTGAAGACTTCACATAGCTTCTCTGCCCGATGTCTTGCTGACCACAGCTCAAGTAAGAGTGGCTCACACGTTGGCCACACCCAAGTCCATCTGAAAAATCTCATTAAGTGATCTGGTCTATTTCATTTTTCAGCGCACAACTAAGACCACCGCTAGCCATTACATGAGCTTTATTTGATTCATTATCATATTGAATTGGTTTGTATCAGAATACAATCTTTTATTTGGTTTTCCCCAAAATCTCACTGACAAACAGGAGTGAAGACGGAGGCCTCAGGCCTGTGTGCAAACTGAAAGAAGCATCTGTTGTAGTTATACCTGACAACCATCGAAACCTATATAGAGGGAAGACATGCCTTACGAGCCATCCCTCGTTCTGCCAGTGTCATGCATTTCCGCTCGGATGCTCTTTGCGTGGTCACACATGCTCTGACCATGCAAAGAGTCAAAGGCACCGTTCGAGGATGGGAAAAGACTACTCCTCCATTCTGAAAATGTTGTCGTTCCGACAGCCAAATATGAACTAGCGCTAGTGCAATTCAGCTGTCCTAAACGACATCATTTAACGAACAGCACAGCATATATACACGAGGAAGCAAAGAGAGCCTCTTCTACACTACTAGTCAACCTGTGCGCTGGAACCAATGCAGTGCGTCCTATTCTTTTTTGTTTTTTATTTTTTTAGACTAGATCCTCTTTGTATATAAAGACAACATGTTCATATATAGAGAGAGCGAGATGCGCCATATGATATATTCATACACGTATGTGTTGTCAACTTGTCATGCATTTTTCCTTGTATATGGTGCATTTTTACATGCCCAAGTCCCATATACACATAAGAAAAACATTGGAATCTCGGAGTGCAAACTACTGTGATTGTTCTTTTGTCACGAAGTTTTTTTTATTACAACAATTCCGGGGGGGGGGGGGGGGGGGGGGGTCCCCACTTGTCACAATAGTTTTGGTACGCATACCATGTGGACTGTTTTGCAAATTGCTAGATTAATGTCCACGTTAACACCAGACTATTCTGGCTCGTTCCTCATTTCAGTGCCCAAATGGTTCATGTTCTTCAGTTTCCGAATCTGTTCCCTCTCTTCTTCAGCACTGCAAGTAATTTCAGGAAACGAAACCATCCAGTATCTAGAGTGGCTACTTAATAGTTAATAATTTTCTGAAGAAATAGTTTTTCAAAGAAATTAAGGGCCATGAAAAAGTCTGCATTGCTGAATATGAGTATCCACTAATCTCAAGATCATACAATGATACTAACGAGTCATGAGACCATGATGACCTTTGACCTTCACCTGAAGAGAACCAAGTGGTGACCTCCTCTGCAGCACATCCAATTGTCACGGCCATGGAATGTATCAACAAGATCGTCTGAGAGAGATGTTTATCGTGGCGACTAAATTTGATACAATCCATCCATGAATTATTCAGTTGCCCTGGACGAAAACTCTTGGCAAAACCTGTGTAGATTTCTTGTAGCTTCTCTGCCTGACATTTCTTGCTGGCCACAGATCAAGTAAAGGGTGGCTCATACATTGGCCACACCAAAGTCCATCTGAAGTGAACATACTCAAGTGATTGATCAGGGTGTGCATAAATGGCCACCAGACATGAGAAGATACATTTTGAAGGTTTCATTGAATCTGCATGCTCTTATATAGACAAGGAGATGCATGCCACGTGGCCATGGTAAAGCCTTCATCATTTTGTCATGCATGAAAATAGTTCTGAATTAGGAACAATCCTTTTATTGTAAAGTACGTGGGCATCACCAACTCTTGTTCGATTGAAAAACAACCAAACCATCCTTGCAAAACTAAAAAACGTAAAAGAGAGAAAGAAAAGGTGAAAAAAAAATCATAACGGTAGTAATCATGTTGGCCATGCCATTGCGATGCAGAGACGGGCTGAGATTTTGGCCTTCCAGTCTTCGCATTCTGTGGCTCTTGCTCCATCCTCACTGTCCCCACAAACGTTATCCAGTTCTTCACCTTTTTGTCATGCATCAGAATCCAAATTAAAGAACTTTACGAGTAACATACAGATCAAAATGGCGAGAGATAATTATTGCTTTGACAATACTCTGGATTGGAACATATCAAATTAAGTCACAAAAAGAACATGACAGTTGGCACTGCAATCAGCAATGGAATGTATCAAACAAGATCGCCAAGAGAGATGTTTATCATGGCGACTAAAATTGATATAATCCGTCCATGAATTATTCAGTTTCCCTGGATGAAAACTCTTGGCAAAAGCTGTGAAGATTTCTCGTAGCTTCTCTGCCTGATATCTTTTGCTGGCCAAAGCTCAAGTAAGGGTGGCTCATACATTGGTGGCCACACCAAAGTCCATCTGAAGAACCTCATTCAATCTAATTCAATTCGTTATCAGTCATACGATCCAAATAACCGTCAGCCAGATAAATTCAGCTATGGGGAAAGGCGCATCTGCCCCGTGCCCAACTTGATGATGCCGGTGGTTAACTGGCTAGACAATAGCTTTGTGCTATCGTCGTGGGAAAAGTCTCAGGCGCAGCCCACGAAGTCAGTGAATCGAGAAACCTTTGAAGTTGCCATTGACGCCGCTAGCGCATGGTAAGTTGGAAGCTCGTAAACTGGCCCAGTTTGTGACCCCTGGAAGTGTTGCTCAGGAACGGGACCACGAGCCCAAGGAGAGCACAAGAGCGTCGTCCTCCTTCATGTCCACCACCAACTCCATGGTGGCCTCAGGCAGGACAATGCCATGGGTTCTATAAGGTCACAACACTGGATTTGGTTTCCTCCAAACTCTCAACAAGAGTGAAGCTGAAGGGTGTGTGAAATTAAAAGAAGCATCAGAACCACATGGACATGGAGTTGTTATCCCTGAAAGCCATCGACACCTATATAGAGAGGGATCGGAAAAGTTGCCTCAGGTAACCGTCACAGGTTTTGTCATGCATTTCCTTTCCACTTGAATGAACGTCCAACAGAAGGGCAAGTGACGGATGTGCAAACTAGAAGGCAGAACCATGTCTTGGAGATTGTAACCCTTTATTGAAGATTCTACTCATACAGATGGGGCTCCATCTGTTTTGTTCGCAAGATTAATGTGAGTAGCAGGGAGAACAGCATGACAAACTTCAAAATATTTTCTTTTCTAATAGATTCTCAGGACAAAATACTGACAAATTACACATGCCATTCTACTGGCATGGTCTGCAAGGCACAGTATGCAGCTCTTATAATCTACCCTGCTGGGCATTCTGCATTCATGAGGTACCATTTTATCAAAATAGAAGATGGTCAGCCTGCAAAACTACAATTTTGTTTTTATTATGTTTTATATCACAAAAGGTACTAGTTTTATGTTATAGGGACCCTAATATAATTATAATATATGAAATTGTCCCCGGAAGTTATAATTCTGAAACAGAAAATAATATGCATTATGTGCAGTAAATATTATTGTGCACTCTGTTTAAGTAAGCTTTTGTGAATGAATAAGAATATAAATGGTGAAGTGGACCATGTGGTGCTTTGTCTTATGCTCTCATCATTAACTGCAACAGAATCCATACTGCAAACAGTATCACAAGAAGCCTTGTTTAGAAAATTCATAAAATATTTTTCCTACAATCAGTAGTAATGTTATCTGTAGAGCGGCGCACAATAGATTCTTTTTTTAAGTAGACATATTTCCTATTCTCCAAAAAAGAATTCTCAATTCTCAAAAAAAAAAATACAAGCAGTTCATTATCTGCTCAAGTCTTCGCTCTTAGCACCGCAACTCCGCTGGGAAGTACAAACTTTTTTTGTTTGATACCAGCTATGCTGGTCGTGTCATCATATTTCTAGTAAACCAAACGAAGTCTTGTTGGCCTGTATACATAGGTAAGGATCAAAGGCAAAATGCAGGCGGGTGCAAGGATGGAATACATCCTATTCCATTTTTCAGCAGGTTGGTACAAATTGTATCATTCAGCAAACTGGCTTCAGTTAATCCATGATCTTCTTTGTGCCATATTTCGTACAAACTAGATTACTTGCATGATTAGTAAGTGAGTTGTTTGGTTTTCTCAAAAGTGTCACCGAACTACTCAAGTGAGGCTGAAGGGCATCCTACATTTGACAGTTCTCACATGAGGATGCAGATAATAATATCACAGAAGACGATAGATGTACATGTTTATATATGAAGAAAGCAGGATGTTTCCTATGATACGATGCTTATGTTGTGTCATGCATGTTCAGTCTCATAAGGCCAGTCTTAGTGCATGGTTTCATTTCACTATTCTCAAGAGTGTCACATCAGATTTAGACTTTTAATTTGATAGATAAAACTATCTCTCTCAATGCATAATTTTATCTCACGATTTCATAGAGAAGTCATATCATTAAATTATTGCATTGTGATTGGTCCTAATAAGTTTGGATGAAACTTTTTGCTCTTAATGGAAGTTTCAATAGTGTTTCATGCATATGAAACTGTGTCAAATGAGTTTTATTCTAAGGCTAGTCCCAATGAAAAATTTCATTTTGTTGTTTCCAAGAGTGACATGTCATCAAAAGTGATTTAAAACTACAAATAAAATAATCTCTCCAATGCATGATTTCATTTGGGTGTTTCATTGCACGCAATTCAATGTTCTTTTATTAGTTGTCTATAGGATAAAATAAAACTCCTCTTCTCTAATGTTAGTGTCATAATGTTTCAAATCTAGGAAACAGTGTATACGTAGTTTCATCTAAATGAAACTCTTTCCCTCTCTCTCCTTATAACTTTTTTGTCATGTCATCAAAATTGCTTATGTGATATCTCATTTATTAAAAATGAAACTCCCATTAAGAGTAGCCTAATGAAACCCATTTCATCTCTTTCATCTTAAATACTTTACCATATCATCGTTTTAGCTGATGTAGCGCCTTATTTAATGCTTATAAAACTCCCATTGAGACTGGCCTAAAAAAAGCGACGAAATCTTGGCGAGCCAACCTACCATCAGTCACTCTTTCTGTTTTACTAGGTTTTAGTACATATTTTCCTGAGGAAGGATTTGGTACATATTCCATGACACAGTGTTGCGAATTGCTAGAACGTCACTGCAGGATCAGAACATTCTGGTCGGTTTCATCTTCTTTAGCGCTCAAACTGTTCATCTTCTTCAGCTCCCAACTGTTCCCTATCTTATTCAGATCTCTGCAAGTAAATAAATTCAGAAAAAAAAGAACCTACAGTATCTTGAGTTTGCGAATTCGTTGACCACTGAATTATTTGAAGAAAGATTTCCTTTTAGGAAATACGGGCCATGAGAAACTCTGCATTGCTTTGCTGAACGAGTATCCTCTGTTCTCAGGACCATCATGACCTTCACCTGCCAAGTATCAAGAGGTCACACCCCCTCCGCTCAACGCAATGCCCCTGAGCACAAATCCATTTTTTAAGCATTCAAAATGACACTCAATTGCCCTCCAAATTAAGATGGCCAATTAATATAACTTAGAATACATGGCCCGCGCAATTGCGCAGACTAAACATTAAAATTTTTTACGGCATTGTAGCATATGGTTTGAATATATTCAAATAATTATAAACATTGTATATAAAGCAATAAAAGGGCTATCCTATATTTTAAGTGCTCTGTTTCCGAGTTAATAAAAATTAAACACATTGTCAATAAACATTTGTACACTTTTATTGGACTATACTATAAAAAGAAAAAAAATGTAAAGTAAAAACAACTATGTGACGACATAAAGCATCCACACAAATGCATGTCTCTATCTAGATTGAAAAATACGGTTTGAATGAGATTGTGTTTAGATGTAGATTGTACATAGAGATGCACTTTTTGTCCATCAATCATTTTTGCTTCTTAATAGGAATATTAGTGCCTCACTCTTTTCTCAGACATCAAGGGAATTATGTTTTGCTGTCCCAATTTTAAAAATAAGTCTAGGGGGAGTATGTTGAAAAAATATGTGACACAGCCCCTTTACCTCATAGTAATGACAAAAAGTTTCTAAAGCTCTGACTAAATATTTATTACTATACTTGAGTCACATATTCTACTAATATTGTGGTCTACTCTCTATATCTATTAATTATTTTTTTGGGGTTGACTTAAGATCTCTTATATAGGCAATATATCAATCTGCCTTGGACGATAGTGATATTCAATCTTTTCAATAATGATAACATATTATTCTATTACTTGTTATAAAATTTTTCATACTCTCCCATTATTAAAGGAAAATATCCCAATTAGCTATAATTTAAGCTTTTATTCAGGGCTCGATAATATACTAATCTGTTTCGACATACAGGTAATAGTTAAAGACATTTTCTATCTACCGTTCTAAAACAATTGAGTTGTTAAGGTTGGTGGAATTAACGTTTATAGTCCTCTTATAGAACAAAAGACTTACGACATAGACAACAAGTAAGGTAATAAAATTGCAAACAATAAAATTGCATTCAATTTCTTTGTGATGAACTACACAGTGTAAATATGCAAAATCTTTTGATTTGTTTCACATTTTAAGTGGATAAACATATATTCAAACAGGGTTTATTTTGCAGCTACATAAGCTCAAGATTAATCCATCTAAGAGTGAAGTAGATTCAATCTATATATCTAAACAGAAACAAAATACTATACTGATAATAATTAAGGGTATTATCATCTTATTTACCTTGCATGTAGTTGTCTTCTTTACACGGCCGTTGTTGCTATAGTGATTTTTCGCCTCAACGTTCTGGCTTTGTTAATGACTTAACCTGAACATATGAACGATTTGTTAGCATCCCGTTTGCAGCAGCATGGATCTTTCTAGTGATGCATGCAAAAACATAAATCCATCCACGATCATCTCGGGTTGGTAAAGGCTTTCACACCTGTCCGACGTGCCGCTGACCTTTTAAGCTCGTACCTCGTCCATTTGCATGATGCCGCTGATGCCAGAACAATCTCTCCTTATCACCACTACTCTAATCTCCAATGGCCTGTTGGTGTCGGTGAAGTTCACAAGAGAGATCGCCGTTCGCCGATGCTGCCGTAGTGATCAATCTTTGTACGCCCGTCAGGCAGGAGCTTTGCTTGCACCCATTGCCAGCTTCCTACTACTGGAATTCAACGCCGCATGGAGCAGAGTCAACATAGAGTGAGGCAACTTGCTGGGGCATTCGGACTGCAGCCAGCCGGCCGCAAGGGTAGCCAGGTATAAGGTATTTGGCTATTCAACACCAAGATGCATGTGCGAAGATCCACGGTGGATGATGCTGCATTAGGGCATGGTGGAACTTGGTGCCACATGTATTTGGAGATGGAGTTGAAAGGTTAATAACACGGGTGAAACAGAGATGACGATGGAGAGCTCACCTATCTGTAGTGTAGAGGAGGCCTATGGAACTATGGTCCTGGACTGGTCATTGATGATGTGTGTTGTGTAGTTGAAGAAACTCGATTGATCCATGACGAGACCTGTCTGGTGGAGGAAGAAGTGATGTTATAGGAGCCGAAAGCTTGAGAGATTGTAGATCGACCATTATACGACGTCTGTATAATGGCTTAGAGATAGAGATACGATATTTCCGTGATCCTTTCTAGATGCATATTACAAATTTACGATCTGAGGAAGCCAATGCACATACGGTTAGTTAGATTTGTGTATATACATACGTTTCCTCTTTTGTTTTATTAAAAAAAACATTGCTACCTCTGTAGCAGATGGGATTCGAACTCTAGTCACTGAAGTTCCTAACGTTGGAAAGAGGTCAACGTGAGAGGGTATGCATGAAAAATACATCAAGGGCCAGATGTCAATATAAGTATATATGAAGAGAAGATTAATGGCCAGATGCTTTGCTTTTTTGTGAGAATTTCTAACATATTTCTCTTTTTTTCTGGAGCTCATGGTGAAAGTTCATCTCCTTTTATTATTAAATAGATTAAGGATTCATAATATCAGATTTAATTGGTGCATCTCTGCCTCCCTGTGCTGTATATACAGCAGCCTCGGCCTCACATTTCAATTAGCAGTATATTCATCACAAGAATCATCAAACAGGTTCTTGAATCTCCAGAGAGAGAACCGAGTATAAATAAGCAGCCGAGAATGTGCGTCTCTTTGCTCTGATAGTGGCTTCATTGTGAATCTTTATTAACACTTTCTGTATCACTTGGGTACTGGTGTGTGATGAGAGATATTTATAGCTGGGAACAGATCCCAAAATCAATAAGTGATTGGTGGGAGAATTGGCTAGATAACAAGCTAAGGGTAGCTCATCACTTGGGTATTTTTCATTTTTGCAGGAATGGCATGGCATTGTGGATGACTAGAAACAAGATGGCCATAGAGAAAACCTTCCCCAACAAAGCGACTGACGATGCTTAACAAAGGCAGATCTTGCTCAAACCATCGCAGCAGAAAATTGTGGAGGAGATAAGGGAGAAGATCACAACCTGGATAAGCAACTTCAAACCGGTGGGGACTTCTGCTACTGATGTCTTCGAAGTGTAGCCTCATGGAACACTAACAGCTAACTTTTGGATGAGACAGTAGATTGCTCGCTTCAATGTAAACTGGCAACCCCAGTATGTTTTAATTTTCTTTATCGTACAATTCAGTTGTATCAACTCTACTTGGCTTTCAGTAAAATTCGAGACAATTCTCTGGTCAAAAAAAAAAAACAGAGGCAAATTAGCAGTGTTTCCATCACAGGAATCATCAAACAGATGAGTATAAAATGCAGCTAAGAATGTGTGCCTCTATATGCTCTGATAGTGGCTTTATTGTGAACCTTTAATCATCGTTTTCCCTGTAACGTTTGAGGCAATGACTGATGCCTGAATGTTTTGGGTTCATGATTTGTGTTGTTCATGACCACCGCTGTAGCTGCAGAACAGCAAAGCAGAGACAATATCAATTTTGGCTTGACGGTTGCGGGACAGCGACTGCTGCCAGTGCCGGCTTGCCGTGGAATGGGAAGAGGCTACGTCGAGGTACCGAGCACTGACCACGTCCACGTCGCCGGCACGGGCTCAGGCAGGCGCACGGAGGCTGACAGAGTCCGGCCATGGCCGCGGTGGCGGACAACCGGGGAGGTGAAGCCGTACAGTGTAAATGGTCGTTCTTGAACAGGGCAAGGGTAGCCAGGATGGGGATTTGCGCTTCAATTTGGCCGAGGGAGGAGAGGACGCCGGCGGCGGGCGGCGGAATGCAGGCGACGGCCGGTCGGCGGAGGTGCCGCTCCTGGGCAAGGGCCCGATTTGTAAATATTTATAACGAATCAGGGGGGCTATGTGTAAATAACCGGATCGCGACTATTAATCACGATCCAAAGTAGGGGCCATTTGCAAATATTGGATCGCGACTATTGGTCGCAATCCAATTTAGGGGGCGATTTGTAAATTTGGGATCTCAGGAGGGGACGATTTGTATCGTTCCAGGCCAGCACCCGGCTGCGCCGCCGCCGGTGATCTCCGTTCCCAAGCACGGATACGGAGATGGCAGAGGTGACGAGGAGCTCAAATCGCGAGCGATTCCCGAGTCTGGCCCCGGCATCACGCAGTTCCAGTGCGCGCGCTCGCCGGCAGTTGCGATAGAGCATGTATCAGGCCCCTTCCGTCGCCGCTGCGATCTTCCACGGCACCTCGCCGGCGAAGTTGTTGCCGTGCAGGCACACCACGTGCCGGCACGGCAGGTGCCAACTGTAATCAAAAGGGACGCAAGGTGGCTGAGGTCTGCCACCGGCCAGCCGGTGCTCGCTAGATAACGCGTTCTTGGGATCCGGAAGGAGAAGACTTCACCGGACACCTCACCGAACTGTTGAGTCGACGAGCATTGTATGACGAAAATCCCAAGTGGCAGAAAAAGACGAGCTAGCTCATGATAAAAGAGGCTGGCATGAATATGAAATCAATCAGAAAATGCTTTAATAAGAATTCCTTCAAATACTTCATGGAAAATAGTCTATTGTAATAAGTAGGCAGACACAAACAATTCAGCATTCAGCAATCTATGTTGCTCAAATTGATTGTCGACGATTTTCTGCAAGCTATGTGATTGTTCACGATGGATGTGAATGGATAAAGTATGGTGATGACAGAAAATGCGAAATTTTGTAGCGTTAATAAATTGCCGCAATTAAAGACGACTAAGGATCTCGCTGCCATTGAGCAAGTCTACATCTTTCCTCAGTGCCTCAGTATAATATAAAGTGATATGGAAATCAGCTTTATTTGATCTGTTGCGCCATGTTCTTAATGGTATCTGGGATAGAAACAGTTGGCATCTGGATGAGAGCTTGTATTTGGTTGCCTCCAAATTCTCAGTGATATACTAGATCGTAAGTGAAGGGTGTGCATACTAGAAGCCTATAATAGGGATGGCATGCCTGACTAAAAAACATAAGTGAACATATTTATAGACTGGTGTGTGCATACTAGAAGCATAGACTATGGCTATCATCTGTTTCGTCATGCATTTCTCCATATACATATCTAGATTAGTGTGAGTAGTCAATGATAAAAGCATGATGGACTAGAGGAAAAGGCCAAGAGGCCTTCACAAAATTCAAATCAGGGTTGGGAAAATGTGAAGGGGCCACCAATGTGAATCACAGTAGATGCACCATTGCTATGAATCATGCAAGCGCACATTCAAAACGCACAAGTACATATGGATTGAAGCCACTATCCATAAAAAAAATGAACCATGTGATGTTGTAATAAGTTATTTCTCACCATTTCTATAACAAAGCCCACACACCACTCAGTTTTAGAAAAGAGACAATGTATTCTAAAGTTCATAGATTGGTAGTTTTCTTCGTGGGGATGTGATCAGTTATGGCTTTTGTGTCCATGATGCGTCAACATCTGGGCTGAATTGATTGTGGCGCCATGGTTACAAAAATTGTGTACCTTACATACTTTTTTGAACCATTCAAGTTATAATCAATAATACTACTGTTGCTTCTTATATCACTTTGAGGATAAAGACTATAATGTAAGATCAGTCAAGTTGATTGTGTGCAATGGGCTGGAATGAGTTAAATCAGGTCACTTAAAATGCCCTAACTCCATAGGATGACCATGGGCCATTTTCATATGATCACCATGTTAGTCTTGTAAGCAATCTCGGGAGATATCGATCACGAGGAGTACAGATGTGTGGATCCCACTGTTTTTTCCACCTATATACATGCTACTAAAGAATAGTGTTGTATCTTTTCTCTAGAATTACATGGACTTTCCATCGTCAGATGTGTCATTCTTGTGGTGCCTTACGTTTGTAGTCAACATGTGCAATGTTCATCCCTCATACGTAGCCATGAGTAAATGCAAAGAACAGTGATGAAGAAGGAGAGTTCATTCATTCGGTTCTTCAGGAGGATGGCATGAACCATGAAGAGCACATATTTGCAAATCAGCTTCGCTTGACCCCTGGCCTTCACTCATTATCACCATGTAGAAACAGGGTCATTCCTATGCAAATGCAAGCCTGAATTTGGTTTCCTCCAAAATCTTATTAACCATTTGAAATGAAATTGAAAGACATACACGCTAAAAGGATCTCAAAAGAGATGATGATATGACTCTATGAGTGAAGAAGATAGACACATATATACATGTATGTTTATATAGAGCGAGCTATATGGCAAGCAAACATATTGTCCCCTTGTTTTTTTTTCATGCGTTTCTGCTCATGTATGGCAGCGCTTCCCATGTCCAGACTCATAAGAAAAGCAAGGCAATCTCCAAGGGCAAGAATAATGTGAATTGAATACATGCACTGCTAGAATCCACAAGTTCCCCTACCGTTTCTCTAGTTCCCTAGCAAAAATTTGTATATGAGAACCGTAGGGAAAATTACATGTTCCCTACAAGACCACCTCTGATTGCATAAAATGGCCTTTTTGCATCCTGTTTCCTATATGTGTTATATCTTTGTTGTCTCTATTATCAGCAGTAATGCAGTGTCATACTCCCTCCATTCATATTTAGATGTCGTTTTGGAGTTGGGCACGGGAAATAAGGAGAAGTAAAAAGATGGGTGCACTAAAAACGAGAAGGAGAGAGATAGAGATAGAGATATAGTGGGAAAAGAGAATATTGTATTAGGAAGAGAGAAAAGTGCATTGGAAAGCGAGAATGACATGTAATTATAAAAAAGTTGAAAACCTTAGAATGTCATGTAAATATGAATGGAGAGAGTAGCTTGGAACGAAGGAACATTCAGAAATGAAAACTTGCTGGAGCTGATGGTTGGCAACGACTCAATTCATCTAAACGTTACAGAGCTTTTCCAACACATTCCTATTCTTTTTCCTTGTTCTATCATTTTTCAATTGCATTCCAGTAAACCCCTCTTCCAAACATGCAAAGAGTTGTTCAAACTTTTCATCTGGATGGATCCCTCATACATTTCCCCCAATCAAATCAATGACGATGTTGTATTCGTGTGGTGATGATCTAGACCGCTCCATCTCTCATATACATCTTTATGGAACTGTTGCGGATGATTATCAATACAAAGCTGTTGTTACACATCAAACTCCGTGGAATGTTTAACACGATTCCAACAAATCTATCTTTCATGACTTTAGAACAACTGCTGTTACCTTCCATCATGATATCTTTCCTACATTTTGCACCTTGCACTTCTGACCAAATCCAACGAAAAATGAATAGGGGACGAAACCGCATCCACAGTTTTACTGATGACAGTTGTGAGGTGATAGTAGTGGTGACTCAGTTGTACCCAACACGTCATCTTATTTACCTTCCCTCATATATGAATGCAAGCTCGGATTTGGTTCACTCCAAAATCTCATTGGTGAATTCGAGCAGAAGTGAGGAATGTTCATGCTCACACGAGAAAGTATGTGAGAGTGATGGTATCCCTGACATAAAGAAGGCAGAAGCGAACCATGGATATATAGTGAGATGTGCTTGCCTGATGATAACCGCCACCTTTTTTGTCATGCATTTCTCCGCCAAAGTGGCTGCAGCCTGCAGGTCGTGTGAGTCAGCAGGCAAACCGTGACTAATTATACGGAGCAATGAAATCTCGAAACTGCCAATACATGCAGTTTCTTCATGCGGCTCTCATTGTCACAGCATGTGAACCACACTCTGACAATGTGCCAAACACATGTTGAAAATGTTCTCTGCACTCCTTTGACAGCCCAATGAAAATTCTCGAATTGGCCATTGGTCTCCTTGTGCCAACCAAGGTTTACATAACTGGTTGGCCCAGTGGAACCAATCGGGTTCAGTTCACCGGTTAACTAGGAAACCGATAAAACTGATTGGTTAACCAAGTAAAATTTATTTCTAGGAGCGAACAGTTGAGGGCCGGCTAACTGGCCGGTTTGATGATTAACCAGCAATTTTGTTGACAGAGGTGAAAATTGTAAGAAAAATATAAAAAATAGGCTAAAAATGTAGGAGAAATTTGACATGAACTTTGCTAAAATGTTGCAAATGAGTAAACCTGTCAGAATTAGTAGTGGTGAAGATAAAATGCTTGGAAACCAAGTTTGCAGGCCTAAATGTTGCTAGGCGGATGTGTTCTACGAACACTATACCAAGCAAAAGAGCATACAAGACATGACATGAGCGTGCAATGGATTGATATGGCAAATGATATTACATACATTACATCACAGAGAAAAGCTAACCTAATAACTTGGCAGTAGACAAGGCAAAACTGCGACGCAGCAAAATGTTGGATTTGTTACATAAATAAGGAAGACAAGAAAAATGTTAAACTAACGTTTCTCTGGAAAATAAGAGACAGATTGCCCCCAGATGTTTTCTTTATAGCAGAAGGACGTGCATTGAACAAAAGGAATTTATGGTACATAACTTTTTGGGTAATGGAATGTAAGCAATGTGGTCTGGTGAAGTTACTAAATGCCATGACATACTACTTCTACTAAGCTAAAGATAAATGTTGAATATTACCTTCATTTTGTGGGGGAAAAAATCTATGTCAAACGAGCTCTGTTTCATATTTTCTTTCGCCGTAAATCTTTATTTCTCCTCTAGTTTTCACGAATTTTTGGTATATTTTTTTTCAAAATTAAAAAAAAACTGAATTTAGAACCAGGGTTAACCGGCCAATGTGTAACTGGCCGGAACAGGTTTGCCGGTTAACTCCGGTTTTGTTAACCCTGGTGCCAACCCAAAAAACACTTTGTCGTCCAGATTGTCAAAGTTCAGTCCAGCATGAGGGGCAAAGCGCAGAACAAACAGTTGGGGTACGATGAGAACAATGGCTACAGATTGACTTCGATTGGAAATTGGCGGCTCAGGATGAGCTGGGTTCGGGAGAGTTAAAAATCGTTTACTATGCGTCTGCTTTCACATCCGTGCTACTTTTGAAAAGAGCTCCACTCGAGCACCAGTTCTCACAGTTTACATGTTCAAAACAAAACCTCTTCCACAACTTCAAGAGAATCTGTAACCTTCTATCATGGTATCTTTCTTGCATGTTACATCCTGCACTTCTGGTCTAATGGTGAAATCTTCACAGCTCATGCAATCTGTCCGACCAAAATCCAATGACGAAAGGGCAAGGGAAGAAATTGCATCCTTGGTTTGGTTTTACAGATGACTGTTGTGAGGTGAAAATACTGGTAACTCACTTGTACCTGACACAACACCTCAGTTACAGTAGCTCATGTTGTATCAAAACAATCCGCATATGAATGCAAGCTCGGATTTGGTTCACTCCAAAATCCCATTGGTGAATATGAGCACAAGCAAAGGAGGTTCATTCATACTAGAAAGTATATGTGAGAGTGATGGTATCCCCTGACCTGAAGAAGGCAAAAGCAAAAGCATAGCACATATATAGTGAGATGCCTGTCTGATGATAACGGGTTTGGCAGTTTTGTCATGCATTTCTCCTCCAAAGCGGCTGCAGCTGGTGTGAGTTAGCAGGCAAACCGTGCTCAATTATACGGAGCAATGAAATCTCTAAACTGCAAATTCCTGCAGTTTCTTCACGCGGCTCTTTCGCTGTCACAGCATGTGAACCACACTACGACAATGAGCCAAACACATGTTTAAGATGTTGTCCATAGTCCTTCCTTATGACTGTTGTGAGGTGATAATATTGGTAGCTCACTTGTACCTGACACGGCATCTTGGTTACAGTCACTCATGTTGCATCAAAACAATCCGTGTATGAATGCAAGCTCGGATTTGGTTCACTCCAAAATCCCATTGGTGAATATGAGCACAAGCGAAGGAGGCTCATTCATATTCATACTAGAAAGTATATGTGAGAATGATGGTATCCCTGACCTGAAGAAGGCAAAAAGCAAAAGCATAGCACATATATATATAGTGAGATGCCTGCCTGATGATGGCCGACGACACCGGTTTGGCAGTTTTGTCATGCATTTCTCCTCCAAAGCAACTGCAGGTCGTGTGAGTTTGCAGGCAAACCATGACCAATTATACGGAGCAATGAAGTCTCTAAATTTGACAATGTCTGCGGTTTCTTCACGCGGCTCTTTCACTGTCACAGCATGTGAATGTGAACCACACTATCACAATGAGGCAACCACATGTTTAAAATGTTGTCCGCACTCGTTTGACAGCCCAACGAAAATTCTCGAATTGGCCATAGATTTGCTTGTGCCAACCCAGCAAAACACGTCGTCGTGTCCAGATTGTCAAAGCTCAGTCGAGGAGGGGCCTAGCGCAGAACTCGCGCCAGAGCGCCTCGGTTGCTCTGTTCCTGGCTAGGTTCCCTGTCTTCCATGCATGCACACGTCGCCGTTTCCAAAAAGATCCAAGGAACAGATTAATCGAAACAAAGAATCGTGTGCACAAGAATCCACAGAATTGGGCAGCAAGGCTCTTGTTGGATTGCCGTTGCTAACCAGATTGTACGTTTCGTGGCCGTGCGCTGGGCCGGGGAGTAATCAGATTTTTTTGGAGTTGTAAGATCAGAGCCTGATCTCTCGTTTCGTCGGCAGGTAAATCATCTCACATCGTCTGTGCATCCTTTTGTGAGAATTTCGTCTGAATTTAACGAGCGCAGCGAGATCCCGAACTCGCCATGCATCATCATCCTCATTCCTCGGCTCCAACGATGCCATGCTCTGCTGTATCAACCGAGAAATTCAAATGCTAATAATTCCTTGCCCATACAACTGTGTAGAAAATGAAGCTTTGATCCGGACAAGAGGGGATATGAACAGGTAACCCGCGGACGATCGATCGACCAATTCGAGGTGGAGGTAGGCGAGGACGATACGATGTGGCGCAACAAGGGCAGCGGCGCGGCGTCGCAGCGGTGGACCAGCGACGAGTCCATCTCCATCTCCCCGCGCTGCGTCCTCGACGACGACTCCACCACCACGAGCCAGAGCACCACCACCACGTCAGCATTCCCCGTCGTCACGGCGACGTACACCGACCCGCCGCCGTCCACGTCACCGACGACGCCGCCACGTCACCAGCCGACGTCACGCCGCGACGGGCAGTCGTGGAAGGCGGTGGCGGAGGCGTGGCGGTCGCGGTCCCGTCGCCGCCTCTCCGCGGGCCTCCCGACCATGTCGTCGGCCCTCCGCCGCCTGAGCATCCGCCGGCCCACGGAGCCCACCACCACCACGACGGACTCGGCCCACGAGTTCTGCCGCGTGGTGCGGCCCACGCTGCGCACCTTCACGCTCTCGGAGCTCAAGAAGGCAACGCGCAACTTCAGCCGGGACAACGTGGTGGGCCGGGGCGGGTTCGCGCGGGTGTACAGGGGCAGCCTGCCGGGCGGCGAGCTGGTGGCCGTGAAGCGGCTGACGGGGGGCCGGGACCGGGCCGAGGGCTTCCTGGCCGAGCTGGGCCACGTCGTCAACGTCAGCCACCCCAACATCGCGCGGCTCGTCGGGGTGGGCGTCGACGGCGGGGAGCACCTCGTGTTCCCGTTCTCCCGCCTCGGGTGCCTCTCCGGGAAGCTCCACGGGAACGGTGGAGCGGCGGCGGCGATGACGTGGCAGGAGAGGTATAGGGTGGCTGTGGGGACGGCCAGAGGGTTGGAGTATCTTCATGAGCGGTGTGCGAGGCGGATCGTCCATCGGGATATCAAGCCTGCGAATATCCTCCTCATGGACAACTACGAGCCACTGGTAAGTGGATCTTGTTCGTTGTTCATATATAAGTGTTTTGGATAATCATCAAACACAAATCCGACCTTAGCTCAGTTGGTAGAGCGGAGGACTGTAGTGTCCGCAGATCAATCCTTAGGTCGCTGGTTCGAATCCGGCAGGTCGGATATCTTTTTGTTTTCTTTTTTTCTCTGCCAACAATTATTTTTTTTCCTTTTTAACCAAAAACGTGCATATTCGATCAAGATTGATAGTAATTCTGACGGGTGAAAACACACACACACACACATGATCACACAGATCTGCGACTTCGGTCTGGCGCGGTGGCTGCCGGCGCAGCTGACGCACCTGCAGGTGACGGTGTTCGAGGGCACCTTCGGCTACGTCCCGCCAGAGTACACCACGCACGGCGTGTTCAGCGAGAAGACGGACGTGTTCGCGCTCGGCGTCGTGCTGCTCGAGCTCCTCACCGGCCGGCGAGCTGTCGACGCCGCCAAGCTCAGCCTCGTCGCATGGGTACCAAAAACCTTATATACTACGTATTGCCTAACTAATAACAGTGCTGTGCAAGGCTTGTGGCATGGTATCCTGATTACGATTCCATGCGATCTGCTTCATCAGGCGAGGCAGTTCTTGGACGACGGCGAGGAGGACGAGATCCCCAAGATGGCCGACCCGGCGATGGGCGGCCGGTACGACGGCAAGCAGCTCCGCGACGTCGCGTGGGCGGGCAAGCTCTGCATCAACACCTCGCCGGACCACAGG
Organism: Eleusine coracana subsp. coracana; assembly: GCA_032690845.1. Taxonomy (NCBI): domain Eukaryota; kingdom Viridiplantae; phylum Streptophyta; class Magnoliopsida; order Poales; family Poaceae; genus Eleusine; species Eleusine coracana. The sequence goes on along the minus strand of CM064434.1, from coordinate 60,158,773 downwards.
CCGAGAATGAGCCAGGTATTATCAGTAACTGCCAAACTGTATGCTATACTCTCGCTATGTTCTCACACCAGATTTTAGGCCCTTCCAAAACTGTATCTTCACTCTTCAGAGTTCAGACAAACATGGTAATCTAAAAACAAAAAAGTTCAGAGACATGGTGTCGAATTATTTTTTTTTTCTTCATTATGCAGGTCGTGCAAATTCTACAAGGAGTGGGGTCGTGCCACCGAAGCGAGGGGCAGCAGCAGCTCAGCAACGGTGAGCTGCATCAGCACGGTATGAACGGCTATGATGCCGTGCGGTACACGGACGATCTGAGCCGGCATAAGAAGCTGGCCTTCGACTTCGACGCGGAGTCGCCCCGTTCATGTGCGGGCACGCCACGCGTTAATTAGGCCTCCAATTGAATTCCAGGGGCGGCACGGCTTTTATCGTGCCAGGAGAGTGTACATTTTGTACATAACCCGGGAGGTCGGGAGAGGAGGCATAATAAAAGCCATATTATGTTTTGCGTTGTGTACATTTTGTACGTGGCACATGATCAGGAAGGACGCTATTGATTGGGGAGGGAAAAACAACTGACAACTTCGCTAGGAATTCAACCAACGCGCTGTAACTTAACTATCTGTCCATGATTTTCCCAACGGGACAGCCGCACTACCACGCTCGTAGTACTACGCCTCTTTCATTTGAAATTAAAATCAAAGAGCAAACACATGCATGTGTCCCTGTGTCGGACCACTGCAACTCAGAGTCACACATTTCGTTAATTACTAGTAGTACTTCCGGTGAAAACTCATAGTAGTACTACTCAAAACGCGACAGCCAAATCAATGCTCTGGGTTAGTGTTGCGTCACAAGGCCACTCACTGCTACCTGCACCTGAATCTCAGCTTTGCATTAAGCTAACAAACAGTCCCATTAACCACCAACAACACCGTATCAATTGATGCTGCGACACCGGTATCACTCGTCACAAAAACACTGCTTCATTATTAATTAATCGCCACACCGATGATTATTTTCAGTTCCAACACACACACACAATCGCACAGACTCTGACGAGATCGACCTAGATGGACAGTTCAGTTACGGGCACACAGGTTTGATGGTCCTGGAAACGTACATTATGTACAGAACGAAACAAAAAGGGCAATGCCGCTTTAATTCTCGTTGTACAGAGTTTGGTGCGGAAGCTGCACGCACACATGGTGCATGCTTTCATTGCTTGGGTAGAAAAAAGAAGGGAGTTGCTAATTTTTAGGTGTTTTAAAGTTTGTGAAATTTTTAGTTATTACTTTGAGCTATAGATTATATATCCAATAATTTTTAATTATTATACAAAATTTTTTATAAAAAAAAACAAAGATTGACTGCAACCTTTGAGATACCGATATCTGAAAAAAGAATTGACAACAACTTGAGTCAAATTACAGACAGAGCGATCCTGGTCTCAGTGACTACTGAACGCATCCACCCCTGCGCCTGAATCCCAACAACAACTGACAGACGGTGCTGCAAAGCTGCGACGTATCGGTCGCAATCGCAAACCACTACACCACTGAAATTGCAATTGCAAACAAAGCAATAGTGTGGTGTGTCGTTGAACTGAAAATGACATGCGATCCGGTCAGGAGCAGAGTCTCATTGGTATAACACCTGACGACGCTGCAAAGCTGCGGCGTATCGCTTGCAATCACAAACCACGGTTAGCTACTTAGGAGTACTGGAGTACCAGTAGCTGGCGCGTTATTAACCACCACATTGATGGTAATTTCCTCACACGACAACCACGGACGGAACACAGCAGCGTCTGGCGCTCTGGTAGTCTGATGATCGTGCCTGTTCATTCTGGGTTCAACCTCCCCAAAAACAAGCAGGCAGCCAATAGCAAGGCAGCAGCAGCAGCGTTCGCCATTGTAGCCAGCCTTTTGCGCGCGCGCGCGCGAGAGAGAGAGAGAACATTATCAATGCGGGGATTTGGTTCGGTTGGGTTTGGTCGGCGGTGCCGCAGCCATTCAATACTCCACTTCCTCATTGCATGCCTTGCCAGACTCTACCTCACCTCCCTCTTTCATGGCTCCTTCTCCTGCATGTGTGTGCGTGTGCTCGCTGAAGCAGCAGACATACACTGCAGAGGCAGCGAACGAGCAAAAGAGCCGGGAGGGATCGGCAAGGTTGTGGCTCTTGTCCTGTGAATGTGAATCTGTGATAATAAGGAGCAAAGCCTCACTCTTCTCTTCTTTAAGTCGGGCTGCATGGCCAAATGCAGTAACACAAGTAGTACCTAGTGTGTGTTTAATAGGGTTTATACTGTTTCTTATTGGAAGTGGTTATACTCTATAAATAGTTTGAAATGTCAAACAGTAAAATAATATAAATATTTATGGGGTATAAGCATCTATAAGCACTTTACTATTTTGTACTACTATAAGCAGTTTTGGCAAAGCAGCAAAACATAGTTTGTAGTGTTTATGGTGATACTCTCTCTCAGCATAAGTAGTTTGGACAAATATAAGTATAAGCAGTTTTGTCAAACAGGTTGACTGCTTATATTACAATAAGCGTTATAAGTACTATAAGTAGTTTTGATACAATAAACATTTTTTATCACTATAAGCACTTTAAACATAAATCCTGCTGAACACACCCTTATTATCCGCTCGTGCAACATTATAAATGATACTAAGTAGATGTACTAACAAACAGGATGCAATCAAACGGAAATTACACTAGGCAGGTGATCAAAACCCGCAACAAAGATGCTTGTTTGCAGAAGAGCTTTGCGGTTTGTCGATGCAAAAGCCTTTCAGTCACGCACTGAGCTTTCGCGCCACTAAACTACTCGGCGTCACGTCCAGTGGAGCAGGGAGGGAAAAGGCAACGACACGCGCAACACCAAGATGCTTGCTCGCCAAATCACCATCCTCTCTCACCTTTTCGCTCTGTCGACTCGTCACCAGTCTCCTCCTCGCTTCCCACCTCCGCGGTCTCTCTGGTTCTGGGTCACCAGCACCCCAGGCGCCGCGCGTGGAGATTCGTGAGATCGTGAACAGCGTACTGTCAGTAATTGAGAGCCGCTTTACCGCGCCAGAGAGTCTTTCACCCCAAGGCTCTCGGCTTCACCGCGCAGGAGAGGCAGCCGAACCGGGGCCCAGATGTCAATGACCTCGCCCCCCCCCCCCATCCCGCAAAACAAAACAAATCCCCTCTGCTCCGAGGCACTCCCTCGCGCCGCACCACCACCACCACCTCACTCAACACTCAAACAGTGAGAGCTGATCCCCCATTGCCGCCACCACCACATTGCCATGGCGGCGCGCGCAATGCCGCGCCTCGCCCTCCTCCTCCTCCTCCTCCTCCTCACACCCCCACCACCTTCCGCCGACGCGACGCTCCACCCGGTAGACTACCTCGCCCTCCAATCCATCCGGCGGTCCCTCAATGACCTCCCAGGCTCCCGCTTCTTCTCCACATGGGACTTCACAACCGACCCCTGCGCCGCCTTCTCCGGCGTCTCCTGCTCCCCAACAGGCCGCGTGGTCACCCTAGCCCTGGGCGACCCACGGGCCGGCGCGCCGGGGCTCACCGGCCAGCTCCCCTCCCCCGCCCTGGCCCAACTCACCGCCCTCACCTCCCTCTCCCTCGTCCCGGGCCGGGTCACGGGCCGCCTCACCCTACCCCTCACCACCCTCCCTTCCCTCCGCTTCCTCGCCCTCTCCAACAACCTCCTCGCCGGCGCCCTCCCCGCCGCATTCTCCCCTTCACTCCGCACCATCGACCTCTCCCACAACTCCCTCGCCGGCGCCCTCCCTCCCGCCCTCCTCCATCTCCCCGCCCTCCGCGTCCTCGTCCTCTCCCACAACGCGCTTTCCGGCGGGATCCCCGCCCGCGTCATCACATCCCCACTAATCCACCTCGACCTCCGCGGCAACCGCCTCGCCGGCGGCCTCCCCGCGTCCCTCCCCTCCACGCTCGTCTACCTCTCCCTCGCCGACAACCGCCTCTCGGGCCACGTGGGCCCGTCCCTCCGCCGCCTCACGCGGCTCGCGTTCCTCGACCTCGGACGGAACTGGTTCTCCGGGGAGGTGCCGCCCGACCTCCTCGCCCTCCGCGGAATCCACTACCTCCAGCTCCGCCACAACGCGTTCTCCGGGGCCCTCCGCGTCGCCGGCGGCCGCGTGTCCCTCGGGGCCACGATCGACCTCAGCCACAACGAGCTCACGGGCCGTGTCCCGCCGGAGCTGGCCAGCGCGGGGGAAGTGTACCTCAACGGGAACAGGTTTGGTGGGGAGGTGCCGAGGGAGGTGGCGGCGGCGGCGGAGCAGGGACGGATGCGGGTGCTGTTTCTCCAGGATAACTTCCTCACGGGGATACGGGTTAATGGCGTGCCCGCATCCGCCGCCGTATGCGCGCACCTCAACTGTGTCGCGCCGCCGCCGGCGGTTGTGGCGGCGTGTCCCGCGAAAGGAGGGAGAGGGCGGCGCCGCCCGCCGGCGCAGTGCGGCGGGCACAGGGGGTGACGAGACTTGGTTGGTGCAGGGGGTTAAGGTGGGTTTAGTGGTGGATAATGACGGTGGTGGTCAAGCAGTCAAGCTGAAGGAAGGAAGGTCCGTCTTATCGCTCGTGAGACGATTAAAGGTGGTGCTTACTCGTAATTTCATTTTGGTGTACATTTTGTTGCTCTGTTCCTCAGATTATATAGGGCTGTGATTTTGCCGGGGGTGTGTGTGTGTCACTGGTCTCGGTTTACATAGGAAAAAAAAATGTTTGTGTAAAGAAAAGGTAACAAGTTTCTGTTGTGTGGTTTCAACTCTCAAACCAAAGAAAAAACCACATGTTTATTGAGCCTTAGTCATTTCTGTTCAGTCTCATCAAGTTAGTTCATTTCTGCGGCAAAGATGGTTCAATGTGTTATAATGAGATAATGCTCACCTATCTTGATTCATACAATGTATCCGTGTTACCGGTGTCCACTGGACCATTTCGTGCCCTGAGGACACTGATAATGCGTCTCTTCTTTTCCTGAACTCTTGCCTTTTACAGCTGTACAATGATAATTCCGTTCTCTCTCTCTCCCTGGTGTCCCTTTCTTCACCTTTCTTCCTTACCTGTTTAATAAATTTTTGTTGGGCAGAGAGCATTTGCGTAAATGGCTGCAGTTTAAATAGGAAAAAGCCTGTGTTCCAAATAAAACTACAGTCCACAGAGCTCTACTAGTGATGTGTGCTGACCTTGAGATTGAAAGCTAACAACTCAATTCAGCAGGACACATACATTACAATCTGCTAGTGATCAAGGAATGTCTCATCACTCATGACACGAGGTGGTTAAATGTTAATTTTTGGGGACTTGCTAATTTTCAGCTGATTAAAAGTTCTGGGTAACTTTCAGTCATCTCTTTAAGCCATTAGATCTAGATCCAATGGTTTATAATTATTATACAAATAATACTATAAAAAGAAAAATCAAAACTCATGGTGTGTTCTTCAGATATAGGGCTGTGATTTTGTAGACACGAGGACGGTGGATTGGGTGCTTTGCCAGTGCCATTGGTCTCAGCTTATATAGACAAAAGTTCGTGTAAAGAAAATCTAAGAAGTTTCTGCTGTGCAATATTTCAACTCTGGAATCAAATGAGAACCCACAAGTTTACTGAGCCTAGTCATGTACTTTCAGTTTCATCAGTTGGTTAAATTTTGCAGGAAAGGGTTGTCCAATGTGTTATGAGATAATGCTGGCCTATCTTGATGTATCTCATCGATGTTACCAATGTTCACTGGTCCAGTTCATACGCTCAAGATACTGATAATGCATCTCTTCTTTTCCTGAACTACGCCTTTTACAGCTGTAGAATGATAATTCTCTCCCTTGTGTACCTTTGCCTTTTTCTGCCTTCCCTCTTTTATGAATTTGTTGGGCAGAGAGCATTTGTGTCAGCTGCAGCATTTTACATAGGAAAAAACTTGTGTGAAGAAAATTGTCACAAATGGGATTGCTTCTGAATTCTAATGCATGATCGGAATGAGACTACAGCCCACAGAGGTCGCCAGCTCGGCTAATGATCTGTACTGACCTTGAGAATTATAAGCTGCATATACTGAACATACTGCATTTTCTGTTGCGGATCTTAGTAATAATCAAATTCAGAAGGACATCTGTACATGAGCGTGATCCCTGATTTACACATGTTGCCTTGTATAATTCATAAGATGCATCAGTTAACAATGGTCAATGATCAGTTAAGGAAAACAATGGTCAATGATCTGATATACTGAACATACTGCATTTTCTGTTGCGGATCTGTGTGCAGAGTTATTTTTTCGCCTTGAAAGCGATTGCATGGAGGGTTCCAACTTTGAAGCATGTCCATCATCTCTCGTTTCCTTGTGTTTCCTCCTTTCCACTTTCAAAGTTCGCTTTGGTAGCCGAAGAAGAACGGAACGGATTGACCAGTACAATATGATCTGGTGCTACGGTACAGTAGCCTTTCGAGCTCTCGTATTGGATTCCACCTTCCTGCAAAGCTGCGCACGCAATGCTTACCTGCTGCTGTCTTATTACCCTTCTCTCTGTCTTGTTACTACCTTTGAGCAAAGCTGGAAGCAGTAGAAAACACAAGTTACAGAGTCCCAAAAAATGTCTTGGATTGCGAGGCTTTCATCTCATACTACTGTCACAGACAAGGCGTCTCGTCTCATCGATCAATCTGCAACTTTCCAGGCCCCTGTTCTTAATCATGGCTTCAAATCTTTTCCCCCCTGACCTTTTGCTCGTGTTGCGCGCATCGCAAGCAAGACAAATGTGCGTGGCGACACGGCTTTGCCCCTGCATTATGAGGCATCATTTCCGGTTTCCTCTGCCGCCATGGCGCTGCGCAAGCGATAATGATGATGATGATGATGATGCTCATCCAGGAACCCGGCGTGTCATTACCAAATCTCAAAATCTTCGACGTGTGTAATCTCTGTGCCACGTCAGTGTGAGCGTGGCAAATTAGAAGGCGAAAGCAGAGGGCTAATTAGGGGGACGTGATTGGTGAATTATACAACTCCGTGCTGGTACTGAACACACTGATGAATGTTGTGTGTTCCTCTTGGCTGCTTTGCTTTGCGGGGACGCGTCATGGGCGCGGGTCAAAAGCGGCGAAATAATAAAGCGAGACGAGCGCTGACCTAGGTGAGAGCACCGGGCACAGCTTTGATTTGCCTGGTCCAACATAGCATGGGGTCCCGTTCCGGAATGCGAGATAGCGACGGAGTGAGAGCGTCAGACGGGCAGGGGGCTGGTGGTGGTTTCAGGCTTTCGGCTCACGAGGTGTGTGTGTGTGTGTGTGTGTGTGTGTGTCGTCCTGCAACTGATGCAGTGAGAGACAGGTAGGATTGGGAGACGGTAGTTGCAATGGGTGCCCGTTCTGGCCAAACAAGCAGAAAATGAGGAGGGCCAGATGCTAAAAAGAAAACAAGTATTACCAGTGTTTTTGCTTGTACAATCGGATGCATGTAACATTGTGTAAATTATCGTAAGGTAACTATTGGTGTTCACTGAAAATGAGAAGGGATTTTGTATAAAACGCTTCCTTGATTGTAGCCCTACAACCAACATAGATACACTCAAAACAGAGAAAGAAAACTCTCGGACAGTACCGGGTCCTGGAATCGTGAACACGGATAGTTTTGCTTTGTCGGCACGGACAGAGAGGAGATAGCAAGAGAGGCAAAAAGCTTGTCTGGCCTGACCTCGACGGCCCCTCGGGTGCTACTGATCGCAATGAGTTGAGTACATGCCCTGTCCATTGGTTTCAGGTCACGGGTCGTATAATAACTGCGTGCTGCTGCTCTGTGAGACCCTGCGCGTTGGCACCACACCACTTGTTTGTGAGTCCAAGCCTGTGGCATTGTCAGTTGGCTGAAACAAAGCGCTCTGGAATTCGGAGACGCCGTAGTAGTATAGTAGGCTGAGCACGGCGCCCAGCGCACCTGCCATGCCCGCAACCCCAACGAGGTCGGTTGTCTTATGACCGTCGGAGCACAACTTGTGGCCCATCCCCGTGGCCCAAGGACATTTAGCCGAGGGAACCCGGCCTTGCGTGGAATTAACCGTCAAGGCCCACTCTGAGTTGGATCGCGATCATTCATCACGATCCAAGACCGGGCAGTGATGGGCCGTCAGGTCGGGAATAAGAAGCGCTTCATGACGCGGTAAGCTGCGGCCTTGAGACGTTTGACCGTAGAGGGCTTCACTTACTCGGGATTTATTTTTCGACACGCCACCTCGAAAAATATATTGGATCGCGAGTCCCGCGACCAATAAAACGCCGATCAAACTTGTAGTTCCTGCATGCTGTCTGTTGGATCCGGATATTACCGGTTTGGATTGCCGCGCAAGGTTTCTCCGTGCAGCCTTCACATGCACTACCACAAAAAATGTATTGTGGCGGCAGGTCAAAATACACTGTAGCGGCAGGTCAAAATAGTTTTATGGGTAACATTCTGTTTGAAATATTATAGTTCACATCTCATGAATCAAAATATAGAGTAAGAGAACAACCAGGCACCTAAAAAGCATTGGACATTCAACACAGTTTGATTCAATATGAAATGCCATATCTTTCTCAAAGAAAGAGATTCATTGTACATCCGAATCATCATATTTTGATTTTTATTATTTAATATTTTAGTATACTGATACATTGGAAATATTACTCCAATATAATACAAACTAATTGTTGATACCAAAGCTATAGTTCACATTACAGAAAGTTAATTAAATATTTGAAAGTTATTAGCTCTATGCTTACAATGCAAACCATGAACTCTCCAATTGCGAAAGGAAGCGCGATGTAAGCGTAAACCCGCATGTTCTTACTATATTGACGACATGTCTGGCAACCTGTCAATAGGTTCAATAGGCCTTCAGAAGGGAGGTAATCGATGCCCAGGAGGACCCCAATGATGGCGATGAGAATCATTTGCATAAAACTCGTGTGACACATTACAATCTATGCCATTATGAGCATGGGTACCCCTGGCAAATCATCATTCACTCCATACCAAGTGATCAAATCATAACTTTACATGTCTTCAATAAATTTAGTTGTTTGATTATAATAATAATTGTCCTATTTATTCGAATTTAAGATGCAACTAGTTTGACGTAGTAAGATATATTAATGCTTTAGTATAAGAATAGGTGTCCAAAACATTCATTTTTATATTTATACATAGTCATATATATATCTCATTGAGTATATGTACATACTCATATATCACATTGAGCATATGTACATACATAATCATATATCGCGTTGCTGAAAAAGTATGTATTTATTTATTTTAATTAGGTCAAAAGAAGATGAAAATTTGCACGGTATTCCCAGCTAGATGAACATGTAGAAAGAACTAGGGCTTGGTTAATGACATACCTCAATAAAACTAGGCCCATCGTTACACTATTGACATATATCAAGATATCAAAATATATGTTGACTGCTTTGGTATCTTCAATGTAGAAACACCATCAAATTTTTATATTTTAAATAACCTTGTTGGCCAGTCCTTCTTACCAATATGATATTTGTAGCTCCACAACATAACTGCAAGCCTACAGGTTCTTGCGAGGGGTGTGCTAATAACAGTAAAAAGGACGAAGTAGAAAAGAAGCGGTTAGACTGTAGTAACTTCCCATGTAAGCAACAAGCCAAGAACAGCTTATCACTTTTTTGTCTCTGTCCGACGTGTAATTGGGGGTCAATGTTTACGCTGAGAGAGGTTGTGGAGCGGCGGCGACGGACCATGTTGAGCACGCAGTGGCCGATGAAGCCGCCCTCGAAATTAACCGACTCCGAACCGTGACCGATCCATCGGCCCCCTGCTATATATGAAGGGAGAATCTGTGTGTGTTCGGTGTTCTTCCTCGCACGCAGTGGCACGCCGCCACGCAAGGTACGTAATTAACCGACTCCGAAACGGGATGGGCCGGGAGTGCACTGCCAAAGCTATATAAGTAACATCCTCCACGACGACACACAGGGTCCAATCATCAGCCCCCCGCGCGACGTCATCAAACAAAAAATCGTCATCATCCATGGCCTCCGCCGCCGCCGCCGCGGGAAGCGTGGACCGTCTGTCTGAGCTCCCCGACGACCTGCTCCGCCACGTGCTCCACTTCACTCCAACCAAGGAAGCCGCCTCCACGACCGCGCTCTCCCGCCGGTGGCGCCCGCTGTGGCCCACATCGTCTGACACAGTCAACCTCGACACCCGGTCCCACGACCGGACCCACGGCGCCGGGTTCAGCTTGCCGAAGCGCGACGCCTTCCTCCGCTGCGCCGACGCCGCGCTCTCCGCCGCCGCCGCCGCGGCCCACCATTGCCACGGCCACGAACACGGCGGCGGCCCAGTAAGAACACTGACCGTCCACGTGGAGGCCGGCAGCCACTTCACGGCCCGCATGTTCACGAGCCTCCGCGGGAAGCACGACCTCCTCGCCGCCGTGCTGGCCCACCCCGCCGCGCGCCGGGTCCAAATCCTCCGCGTCTCCGCGGCCCACACCGGACAAGCACAGGCAGTGGCGTCTGACTCTGAACGCGACGGCGACACCGCCTTGTACAGGCTCAACGCCGGCTCGCTGCCGTCGGAGGCGCTCCGCGTGCTGCACGTTGTCCGCGGCGAGCTTGTGGCGGCGGCTCCTTGTTCCGTTGTTTTCCCACGGCTTACGCGGCTGCGGCTGCAAGAATGTACGGCTTCGCTGCATGATCTGCAGGCCGTGATCGATGCTGCTGCACAACTCGACGCCTTGCACTTGGAGAACTGCTCGGTTTTGAGGTCCACGAAGATGACGGGGATTAATACTACCACTACAGGGACGACGACGATCATGCGCCTCCATTGCCTGACAGTGACCTTCCTCGTGATGGACAAGTGCAGGTGGGTGGGGTGGGAGGAAGGTCATAGACTGCTTATTGACATGCCGAGGTTGCGGTGCTTCAGGCACGACGGTTCTAGTAGGCTTGCACTTGCACAAGTATGTAATAATAATACGACTACAAGCAGCAGCACGGAAGGCGGGCCAGATTGCATGGTTCTGGACTAGAGAGGATCAGGATCAGACGCTTTCTCAATCTCTACCGGCAGCGCATATATATGGTTCGTACATATAATCTTGCTCTCAATTAATTTGATGTGTATGTATGTATTGTGGTGTAAGTACATGATTTTTGTTGGACTAATTTCAACCTATTAAAGTATATATAGCTATTGCAGTAATAATCTTTGTGACGCCGTTGACCTCCAGTTATTGGACCTGCTGCGGTGCGTCCTCCACACTTTGCTATTTCATCTTTCATAAAGGCTTGTTTGGATACTAGAGAATACATTTTAATCATCCATATGGATTAAGAGGGATTAAAAAGAAAATTAGTTCATTTTCCACCTCAGGCCTTGTTTGGATACTCACCAATACACTCCAATTCATATGGTTTGAGAGGGATTGAAAGGGAATTTAGTTCATTTTCCACCCCAATCCACCCCAATCCATATGGATTAAGATTACCCAAATAAGGCCTCAATCCGCTCCAATCCATATGGATTAAGATTACCCAAACAAGGCCTCAATCCGCTCCAATCCATATGGATTAAGTGTATCCAAACAAGGCCTAAATGTGAGGCCTTCCTCCGGACGGGATTCCACTCGCCGCCCACCACACGGCTCCATAACATGCCTCATGCACGCTCCACATGCATGGTCACCATTATTATTACATCAAACCAAAAGTAAAGCCCAAGCATTCCATGACAAAAACTTAAATGACCTTACACACACATCAAACATACACACGTATACGTAAGGATTGTACCTCAAATCTAAAGCTAATATTTCCCAGTAATAATGATTTATAATTTAATGAAATATATTCAAATATGCACTCATGTAGGCACGTCCATGTGGTAATTAACTTCTCCGTCTGGACTTCATTTGTTGATATTGGCTAGTGCAAACGACAATAAAAGAAAACCAGAGGGAGTAGTCCCGTAGCATGTACCGTGAACGATAGCTCAAGATAAGGGCGTAGACGAGATATTCTGCATCAGTGGTGCTGGCCAGGGGTGCATGGGTGTGGGTCGTCATGCGTGCACGGGGAAGGATGAGCACCTCCGATGCCAAGTGTAACCAGTGAGCTGTTCGTCGATCGTAGGGACCGTGATGGCACCACTACCTTATTGAGACGCTGGCCGCCGTGTTCACCGCTCAACGCCGCCTCGGCACCATGCGCTTTTACTGGCCTCGCAACCACATCAATGGCTAGGTAGTTGTTGGCCAACATGATCACAAGCATCGCTAAGATGAAACTACGCTGAAACTTGAGAAGACCCATAAATGTTACTCCGAATTGTCACTCTTTCAATATGTATGTATGTATGCTTTAATTTGTAGCTTGTGGAGGGTGCGGCTAAGCAGTATTTATAGGCAGTTAGCTTGATGGGATGATGGGATATGATAAAGTACCACACAATGAGGGCCGATAGTGTAAAACAAACGTCACCAACATGTAATGAAAATATCCTCCTATTATAGGGTATGATAGCAACCCATCAAACATCAGCCACTGGATTCCTCCAGCTTAAGATTACAAAACAGGAGACAAACCGTGTAACTATTACAGGGTGTTTAACATAATAAAAACTACAGTGAAATAACTAAATTGGAAATACAAGGACACGCAAAAAGACGGCACATGTGGCGAGCGCACATAGAACAGGCACACGAAAGTTGATGGATGTCATCATATGCAAGTTTGCTACATATTTTTTTTATAGTTATTTTTTATTTTGCCAATTTCTACAACTGAAAAAATCTGTAGTTTATAAACCCTCAATCCAAATACAAAATAAATTTCACGATTGTGTTCATCATGCTGGAACTATGTATCTCCAAATAGAAAATTTTTGAATCCGTTTCTTTTTTTGATGCCCAACATGCAGGAGCAATTAATAGCAACACGACGGAATTTGAAACAAGAATAAGTGAATAAAAGGGAAAAGCTCAAGTTTGATACATAGGCATCTAATCGCCGCAAAGTACAAGCAACTACAAAATGGGAGTCAATGCTTTTGTTCCTTTGCAGGTTTTCAATCACGTCGATGACTTTATACAATAGGTTAAGCACTAACACGAGCTGATAAAAAAGCTACCGACCAGTAATAACATGGAAAGAACATGTCGAAATGTCAAAGCAATCAGACAGCGCATATTAGGTGATAGCTACCCACCGTGTTAGCGAATCCGCATCCATATATTGGGGGATATACTTCCAAGTAACTTATTTTTAGTCATAGAAATTGGTTGAGCGCACCCAAGAATTTTGCATCACTAATTTTTTTGATATAGATGCCCAACTTGCTGGAACAATAGCAACATGGCGGAATTTGAAAAAAGAATAAGTAAGTGAATTAAAAAGAAAAGCGCAAGTCTGGTACATAAGCATCCAATCGCCATAAAGTAAAAGCAACTGCAAAAGGGAGTCAATGCTATTGTTCCTTTGCAGGTTTTCTCATTCACAATGATGGCTTTAGACAATAGGTTAAGCACTAACAGGGAGCTGGAAAGAACGTGTGGAATTACATATATCAAAGCAATCGGACGGCGCATATTGGGGGATAGCTACCCACACGGTGTTAGCGAGTCAGCATCCATATATTGGGGGATACACTTCCAAGTGACTTGTTGCATCTATATGCACCCTATAAGACTCTTAAGTTTGTTGTATTGTGCATAAAATCTCACACAACTGTATGTAGTATATTGTGAAACATTAAGAGGGGATGGGGAGGTTAAGTGGATTAATTAACTTCAAAAAAGTTTAATTAATAAATAAAACATGTTAATTATTGGGTGTAGTTTTAATTTCTCATTTTTGTCCAATTTATATTTAGGGGGACAGTCATATTGTAGATTTATCGTGAAAGGATATTGGTACCATTGAAATCAGTCAAAGAGATTATTGATGACGTAGACAATAGGTTTTCCACGCCATTGAGTTAACGTCACGCACATCATGAAGCACCCGTAATGCTTGTTGATCGTTTGTCCATGCAAGCACCTATCCACATTTGAGTGGGTGTTGCTTTACTCCACAAACTTGCGCACTGGCAATATAAAAATGAATACTATTGTTAAACGTGTCATTTGTACCAGCAACCGGCAATTATAAGTGTTTGATGCAATGACCACCGTTAGACTTTGACTAGCACCACTAATAATGTTCTGCGTTGTGAACTTTAACTACTCAGACCTCCCCGACAACCTGCTCTGCCGTGTGCTCTACTCCCTCCGTTCCTTTATATAAGCATTCCTACAGTACCTCACACCCACCAAAGAGGCACATCCACCAACGCGCTTTCACACTGGTGGTGCCCGCTCTGACCCACATCATCGAGCACAGTGAACCTGGACACTTGGTCTCACAACCGGACCATGGCCCCCGGTCCATCAGCTTCTCCAAGCGGGACACATTCCTCCGCTGCACCGCTGCGGCACACCAGCACCGCGGTGGCCCAATAAGAGCCTCTCCAATGGGACATGTAAATTTAAGCTTCAAAATTTTATTTTGCAAGCTTAGGTACAAAATTTAAGTGCTCAACTTTACTACCAACTCCAATGAAGCAGGTATATGGGCTCCTATTTACATGTAGGACCCACCTATCACGAAGAAAAAACTACTTGTCTCTTTTCCACGCCTCACACCCTCCACGGACTGCCTCTGCTTGGGCCCTCTACTCCTCCTTTGATGCCCATTCCCGCTATGGGGCGTGTTGGTCAGCTGAGCCATGCGCGTGCCTCCACTTGGCACAAAATCGGCCCTTCCGAGCCCCGCGACCCGACTTCAATGCGGTGGTGGCACAGTTCCGGAGCCCCGCCCTTGCCCTGCTCTGGGCAATCTCCCAGTCGGAGCGAGGTCCGGGATGCGGGGCTGGCCTCACGGATCTTGCTTGGCCGGCCCTGCCAGTGGCGCCACCATGCCCACCCCACCCGCGCCAATGGCCGCACTGCTGCCGCCACACGGTGCGCTCTTCCCCGGGATACCCGCCTTTGTCGTGCTGAGCCCGGCTCGGTGCCTCCATGTGCGCTCGCCGGGAGATTCGCGCGAGAGGGAGAGGCCGAGAGGGGAGAGGAGGAGAGAATGAAGAAAAAAGAAATAAAATTGGTAGGCCCCACAACTAGGAGGGGAAGGTTGAAGGGAGAATTTGAGAGGGCATGTAAAATAGAAGCCCAAATAAGAACTTTACTGGAGTTGTTTTTTTGTCTAGACATGCAAATAATAGGATAGAGATCTTATTTAGCAGCCTCACTGGAGATGCTCTAACACGGTTCACCATCCGCGGCTGCAGCTGCAAGTGTGTAAAGCACAA
Source organism: Eleusine coracana subsp. coracana (assembly GCA_032690845.1). Taxonomy (NCBI): domain Eukaryota; kingdom Viridiplantae; phylum Streptophyta; class Magnoliopsida; order Poales; family Poaceae; genus Eleusine; species Eleusine coracana. The sequence continues at coordinate 60,143,363 of CM064434.1, read as the reverse complement.
TGGGAATGACAGGGTTCTCTCCGGTGCCCAACGGTCAGCCAGCGTCCTCGTGCTGAAAAACTGCAGGTGGGTTGGGCGGTGACAGTTTAGGGAGCTCCACATGCCGAGGCTGCGGACTGCGGTGCTTCAGATGTGACAGTTCTAGTAGTAGATTTGCACGCACATGTACGCACGACTGTAAGTATTTCGAACGACGAGGTTGAATAGTACTCCACCATGGTTCTGGACTAGCAGGATGAGACGTCGCCAGTCGCCACGTCCCTTGACCAACACCTTTCTTCCCTCCAATAACGGCAGTGTGGTTCGTAGAATATTTGCTCGACGAATTTAGTTTGATGTATTGTAATGTAATAGTGAGTACATAGTTTTCGTCAGACTGAATTTCAAATAACCTAAAAAAGCACATACGTCAGCAGAGGTTACGGGAAACTGCAACTAATTAATTACTTTGGCATCTCATTGCAAATCCTCCCACTTCCCTACATGTTGTGCTGTGCACACTCTCGCAGCTTCTCTTTTCCTAAAAAAATAATTTTCTACTCTTTATGTTGTGATTGATGTTCAGCTTGCAACGATATGTAGTATGTTGCTTCAGATTCCGCCGCCACAACTCACAAGCATGGTCAGTAGTGTTCCTACCCAGGACAAAGAAAACCACCGTAGGGCCTGTTCGGTTAGGGTAGGATTGATGAGGATTGGAGTGGAATGAGTGGAAATAAATCCATACCTAGCTTGCAAAGTATCCAATCCTATCCAATCCATATCTAATCCATGCTAGTCCTGGAATAACCGAACAAGCCCGTAGTGTCTGTCTCCTTTTGCGCCATCTAAACTGTTTCCATGGCCATAGACGGTCCGTTTTCAGGCCTGTTGACTGTAAAAACTAAAAAGAGCCTACAATAATGAGGTTTCCGATATCCCTGAGTGATATTGCAATTTCAGATGACTGAACCAAACTGCTTTGGTATCTAGCTGGCCAAATTCTTTGCCTAGAGCTAGATGGTTCTTGATGAAATTCATGTTGACGATGATAACTTTAAGATGTGCGAGCACAAGAATTGGAATGTTAGCAAATGGGTACCTAATAAGCCATCCAAAAGGAAGACCCGGCCTGCTGTGACAAGCTTTGTGGATGCGAAACGCCAATCCAATTTGACTGACCAACCATGGAAGGGGATGTAGGTATGATATTTATCTTTTCTTACTGAACAATTAAAAAACAGATTCTGCTATATATACAACTGTTTACATGACCATATGTTGTAATATGATTTGGCAACCTACTGCTGCTATGAACATGAAAAAGAATCAAATAAACACAAAACCTTCACGACTGATAGTTAAAATGGAAGTTCCATTTTATTCAAAAGATCTAGTTCAAAGCTCCAATTTTCTTTTAAATAATGATACTAGTGTAACCACTACGTTTTTCTTACTTCTGAGTTTGCTGAAGGTAATTAGTACTAAAAGAACTTACATATTCGAAGTTATAACGTGAAGCATCAAGCAGTATCATATTTTTGAAAAACAAAACACTCAATTTCTCTTCTCCCACTTGTTCATGGTCCATTCCCTTATCTCATCTATAAGATGGAGAGTTGCTTTTCTTATTGTTCCACACATCAAAGGATTTCTATATTTTTCTTTTGTGCTCGAACAATGGAACGTTAAGGCCTTAACTGCATTTTGTATTATAACCTATAGACACATTATAATATGATTTGTTTTTTTATATAAAACAGCCCACTTGAATCAAACTGCGTGCAACCCTCTCACAATGGATATTTCACATGTAAAAAGATTTTTCAAAGCATTGATGTAGTATATCTCTGACATTTAGTACTGATTTAACAGGCTCTTGAACATCTGCAATAAATTCGGATATTACAACATTCATAGCGTGGGGATGAAGAAATGGCAAACATTAATATAAGAGATATGATACTGAAGAGGAAATTAATTGAACATTAATTGACTAATTGCTGGCGTTTAATTTAGACTCTATAATAATATTTACATTCATAAGATATACACGTACGATGCCCTATTAATGATTTCTATAAAAAGAACATGACAGTGTGAGGATTTAGTGCGGCTTGTTAATAATTTGAGAATTTGCTAATTTATCTGGTCATGCTTCTCTCTATATATAAACACCAACAAATAAACAAACTTGCCTACGAGCAATTGTAACAAAAGGAGATTAGTACCAATTATCACTCACCCAATTGCACCCAAAATGGGGAGGGCCACAGCTGTTTTCATTGTTCTTGTGGTCATGTCCAATATCATCTCATCCACCTATGCAGGAATGTATACTCTGTGATTTTCAAATTGGTTGACCATCTAACAAGGTGTAATTTCTGTGTGTTAATTTTTTGTTTATAGTGACTGAGTTGTGAATAATTAAATGTGCATATAGGCGGCTTTGATGTGATATGCGCTGACTTGCAAGCAAAATGCGGGCAACTGGAGTGCTTAAAATCATGCCAAGATAAGGCCAGCTTCGAGGGCAGTGATAACTACATTGCCTATTGCGCTAACCCTGGCAACAGTCCGAGATGTTGCTGCAGGATCAACACTTGAATGATGCCCAAACAGTAATGACATGGCTCATGAGCAATAATATATTGATTGTGTTCTATGAAACTGGTGGTTACATGTCAATTCTTCGTGATGCCAAGTATTTGATTTGAACTGCTATATCTTTAAGGTGTAAAATTTTCATGCATCTCTTTGATGAGAATCCAATCCCTTGATAGATCAGGGCTTGTATCATTTGTCGTTCATCACTACCAATAATGTCCCCATTCATGCGCTGCATGCCGTAGTGTGTGTTTTCTCGAGAGATCGCGCTTGTCATCATTGCCGAGAGCAACAGGCCCTTGCTGATAGGATGATGAGGCCATCACTGGGAATGGCAAGCATACACCAGGCCGGTTCATCATCATGCGAAGAACTTCGTATCTATGTAATGAATAATGTAACTACACCAGATAGGTGTAGGTGCGTGGCCATGGTGCTCTACCATGCGCTAGCATTGACCATGGAAACACAAGACCACAGTCGTGGTGATGAGGCTGCACACATTAATGGTAATCAATTGGCAATTGGGCAACCGCATCAATCACCATCTGAAGCTCAGCCACACCTCACGGAGGGCCATGGCACTCAGGCTGCTCGATCCAATTGACCCAGATCAGGTAAGAAAGGTGCACCACCGTCTTCTCAAAGTTTGTGGACTCGTGCAAATGATAAATAAGAGCATATGGAATGGACTGTGTAACTATTTGGATCACTGAGACACCAGAGCTCAGTCTGAGATATCAGAACATTAATATAAGAGCATGCATGAGCCCCAGCTCGCTTTGATTGGAAGCGGGCAATAGATACAACACTGAAAAGAAATTTATACTGTATCATGTAGTGGTTAATGTACAGTAGCTATATGGAGTTTATATTTATTTGGCACAGGATATCAAACCTGAGCACATGGATACCAAAAGATTAGCATTACAGAGGGCTTCAATCTTGTCTCGATCGATTTACACCCAGTATTCTACTGTGGTTCTATATAAACCGCGGCAAAGTAGAGTTCAGCAATTCGAACACTAAAATAGAAGAGGAAGAAGAAGGTACAAAAGCAAATCTGCTTCTCGTCATGGCACCTGTTAAGAGCAATGGTAGCCAGATGGCATACTCCATAGTTATTGCTATTTCCATGGCTTCTATGCTGATCATGTCCTCCTACGCAAGTAGTTACTTTTACCATGTATATTTCATCAGCTTTAAATCAAACAAGCTTGTTGTGGCCTACTAATCGACTGAGCTCCGGATCCATTGCAGGTAGTGATCCGTACGTGTGCCACAATGTAAAAGGGAAGTGCCTCGGGACCCCCTGCCTCGACGAATGCGTGCGTCGATATGGTGAACGGGACGTGAACGGCTGGAAATGCGAGAGAGATGTTTCTCCTCAGCAGTGCTGCTGCTTGGTTGAACGTTCCCCGCCGCCACCCCCGAAGATATGATGGTGAGGTAGACAATCAGATATAGAAAAACAATAACTGGTGACGTCAGCTCTTGCTTGTGTGATTGTAGCTTTTGATCGATTGTTGATGGTTCATGTGAGTGATCAACTATGTAATGCATGCGTCGGCATCAATGCAGATTCAATAAAAGTCATGGGCTTTTAATTAATACGTCGTGTTTTACGTTGTGCGCGGCGAGCCCATCGTGGCGACTGTTTCCATCGCTGCTGTTCTTGTTTTCCTGCGGGTTAAGCGGCTGTGACTACAGAGGTGTCGAGGTCGACTCGCTCGGGGACGTGCAGGGCCATGATCAACGCCGCGCCACGGCTCCAAGCCTTGGTCATATGGAGAGCTGCTTGTTCACGACGGCAACGAGAATGGAATGGCAGGGTTTTCTATTTCCTTTGCCCGACGGTCACCATCGTGCTGGAAAACTACCGTCGTGACTGGTGACGAAGGCATGACAGCAGAGAGACGTGTGTTCTAGTTGTAGATTTGCACGTGTACGCACTACAGTAAGCAGTTCGAAAGACGGGGCTGATGATTACTCCAGCATGGTTCTGGACTAGCAGGATGCATTATGAGACGTCACCACGTCCCTTGACCAATGTCGTCGTCTTCTCTCTAATAACGGCGGCGCGTGGTTCGTATAATCTTTCCTCGATAATCTGGTGTAGTAAGTACATGATTTTCGTTAGAATGAGTTTCGGAAACCTAATAAAGTATATCAGCGCAGAGGTTACAAAATACTGCAATTAATTACTCTGACATCTAATTGCAAAACTTCCCTATATGTTCTGAACACTTTGGCGGTTTTCTTTAAACTAAATTAGCTTACCATTTTTTTTTGTTCTGATTGATGTTCAGCTTCCAAAGATATGTATGCTGCTTGATTGCTTCGGATTCTACGTCCATACGGATCACACCACAAGACAATGAGCAATAAGCATGGTCAGTGTTCCTACCTAGGATCCCATCAGAACTCTGAACTTGAGCGTGCTTGGACGAGAGTAGTACTAGGATGTGTGACCTACTGGGAAGTCCTCGTGTTGCAACCTTTTAAAAGCCTTTTCTAAAAAAAGTGTTCCTACCCAGGTTAAAGAGAACCACACATGCACGCTGGCTGCTGATGAGTGCCTGCGAGTGGACGAGGCTCTTCACCTTCTCAAGACGACATTCTGAAAGAAAGTTCACGTCGGGTCTCACAGCCTGATATAGAGTTCCTCAAAAAGAAAAATGGCAAAGGACCGGCATAGATACGAGGGGTGGTGTGGAGATGCATCGCCCATTTGTAAAACTAGCAAGTATGTTGCTCGGTGGTGTCTCTTGTTGATGAGCAGCGTGGTTGTTCTTCGGGTATTGTTCAAGACTTGGGCTCGTCTATTGCCTGTTTAAGAGTTGTATTATCAGATTGTGTGTGTTGTGTCTGCCGTCTCTTTTGCCATCTAAAATGTTTTCGTGGCCATTGACGGTCCATTTCTGATATCCTAGGATGACTGTTCATTGGCAACTTTTCAGAGCTGCCTAAGAAGAGTGAGATTGCAATTTCATATGACAGCAAACTGCTTCGTGGTATCTACCTAGCCAAATTCTTTGCCAGCGAGATGTTTCCTGATGAAATTCTTGTTGACGGTGGTAACCTCAAGATGTGCAAGCACATGAATTGAAATGTTAGAAAATGGGTGGCTAATAAGCCATCCAAAAGAAAGATCACACCAGCTTTGACAAGGTTTGTGGATGCAAAACATCAATCAAACATAACTGGCTAACCCTGAGGTGGGATCGAACTACGATGTTTATTTTTTTACTGAACAACTAGGATACAGATTCTGCTTTACAACTGATTAGACCATATAGTAATTTCGCAACCTATAGTGCTGCTATTAATAACTTGAATAATAATCGAATGAACACAAAACTTCTGTGAGTGATAGTTTAAATTGAAGTTCGGTTTTATTCAAAACAAACAGTTCAAACTTCAAAGCTCCAATTTTCTTTTATGAATGATACTAGTGCAACCATTACATTTTTGCTTCTATGAGTTTGCAAAAGGTAATTAGTACTTAAAGAACTTACATATTCCAAGTTACAATATGAAGTATCAAACAATATCATATTTTTAGAAAAACAAAACACTCAAATTCTCTTCTCCGACTTGTTCATGGTCCATTCTCTTATCTCATCAGCAAGATGGAGAGTTGCTTTCTTATTGGTCCACATATCAAAGGATTTCTATATTTTCCTTTTGTGCTAGAACAACGGCACCTTAAGGCCACAACTGCATTGTGTATTATACTCCATAGACACATTATAATGTGATTTGTTTTTTTTTCTAAAACAACCCACTGGAATTAAAATGCACGCAACCCTCTCGCAATGGATATATCAGATGTAAAAAATATTAATCAAAGCATTGATGTAGTATATCTCTTACATTTAGTACTGATTTAACAGGATCTAGAGCATCTATTTTCGGATATTACAACATTGATGATGGGAGCAAAGAGATGCCAAACATTAATATAAGAGATACCATGCTGACGAGGAAATAAATTGATTAATTGCTGGCTTATAATTTAGACACTACAATTAATGAATAAGTAAATTCGGACGATATCCATGGAGGATGCCCTATTAATTATTAGGAAAATTTGTCTATAGGACACACGTCAATGTTGGTTTTATCTCCTGGACACTGGATCGCTTCTTTTGATCTTGTGGACACTGAAAAAATATAACTTTTATCTGCAGGACACTATAGTGGGAAAAGTGACCATTTTCATTTTTTTTATTTTAATATACAAAATACATTTGAACTTGAAATATGACACAAGCACATATTACTAAATTCCCTATACATGCAATTTTTTTCATATTTATTGCTGATTGTTTACATAAGTTTTTCACTAATAAAAAATTTATTTTTAAAATTAAACTATGCAAACAATTGGTAAAAAATCAAGAAAAAATCACATGAACATAAAATGCAACAATATAACATTGTGTCAAATTTCAAGTTCCAATGTATTATGTACATTAAAATAATAAATTTAAAAATGTTCACTTTTTCCGTTATAGTGTCCTACAGACAAAAGATGTATTTTTTCAGTGTCCACGAGACCAAAAGAAACGATCCAGTGTCCAGGAGACAAAACCAACATTAAAGTGTGTCCTACAGACAAATTTCCCTAATTATTTCTACAAAAATAATAAGACAATGTGAGGATGTCAAAACCCATCAACACAAAAGATGTAGTAGGGCTTGTTAATAAATATTAAGATTTGCTAGTTTATTTGGCCATGCTATTATATATAAATACCAGCAAATAAACGAACTTTCCAAGGAGCAATTGTAGCAAAAGAATATTAATAGCGATCATCACTCACCCAATGGCACCCAAAATGACGATGGCCACAGCTGTTTTCATTGTTCTTGTGGTCATGTCCAACATCTCATCCACCTATGCAGGCATGTATACTCTACGATTTTAAAATTCATTAAACATGTAAAAAGGTGTATTTTGTGCATGTTAATTTCTGTTTATATTGACTTAGTTGCGAATGACTAAATGTGCATATAGGCGATCAACTGGTAGTGGTGTGCGCTGACTTGGACGGACCATGCAGTCAACGGAAGTGCTTCCAATCATGCAAAGAGAAGGCCGACTTCGCGCACAGCAATGACTTCAGTGCCCATTGCCATGGTTTTGTCAAAAACGAGTGCTGCTGCCGTATCCACAGCCATACTAGAATGGTGCCCAAACAGTAGTCACAAGGCTCATGATATATAATACTGACTGCAGTCTATTGAAGCTGCGGTTGCATGAATTAATTTGTCATGATGCAAAATATTTGATATGAATTGCTGTAGCTTTTAAGTGTAAATTTTTCGTTATGCACCAATCGATGCATCTCTTTGATGAGAATCCAACCCCTTTATGCACCGGGCAGGTATCAATATTTACCTGTTCATCACCTTAGTGTGTGTATGTGTATGTGTCTTTTCATTTGAGAGATGGGGCTCCACCCTCACCCCATATATAAGATGAGCAAGGTCGATATTCTGTCTAACAATTGCTGCTGTATCTGGGCCATGGCAGGGGCAAGGAAGCTACGACAATTGCTGCGTAGACCTAGGATTGTTTAGGTTGACAAACTTCCAAAGGCGCATATGTAACCATATTTTTTTCTTTTTTTTCTTAATTATGTAACCATAATTAAGGGATGTTAATCTATAATTGGATCACTTTTCTTCTTCTTAATATAAAAACACACAATTCTCCTGCATGTTTGATAAAAAAATAGTCTAACAATTCTTTTGTTGGCAATTGGCACGGTTCCCTTGCAGATACCTGGGGAACCATAGATAACCTCAGCAAGTTCGATCTACAAACACTAGTGGATGACCGCTTACCGACTTGAAAATCTGTGTTGGGATTGATATCAGGGGATTAAGGGCTAAAATGACCCATTAATTGTACCCTGATTGGGGCCACCTATATATCCTAATATAACCAACTCTGGCTTGGCTCCAGACCGATCCGCGCGCAATTCGATTCATACAATCTGGCCTTCTGAATCGTGCAGGTCATGTTCGCTAAACCACAGTAACCCTTGTCGCCATCCCGTTCTACCTTTCAATTGCCACCGGCCTTCCCCGATGGGCAACCAAGACTGGGGGGCACGGCCTGGTGTCTAATAATAGCAGCGTGGTTCGGATAACAACCGCGTGGCATGCAGGGGTAGCTAGTGCGGTGGTGTGGTCGTAGTATTTCAGTATTTCTCTTCCTCTTTTCGAAAAAAATATAAAATCGGTCAAAAATGTTTGGCTGCCAAAAATGTTTGGCTGATGAAGCATATGTTGTAATGTAGCTAAGTTGAATGTGCAGATTGGACAACTTGTTGTTCGTTCAGTTTGCTTAGAATGCGTCCCTGAACATTATACCCGGTCTGGTACCATAACCGTTTCTTTGCTAGGGCCCACGTGCCCACTGATTGTTGTTGAAAATTTATACTGAAATCCTTACCAAACCCTAGGAATTCTGCATAGGTGTCTCGGCAGGATCGTGCAAGGTTTTTCAGTGCTACTAGCAGTTAAGTATTTTTAACAAATTAATTTTATAATATCCACGAGCAAAAATAAGTGGCGAAGTCATAAGAAAAAGAATGATTAGTAAAAATGAATATGTTCTGGCTTAACCATGCAATAGGAGCGCTGGTGTCAACATTGGCGTACCATATAGTACCATCTCGTTAAAACCCCTTTCCAGATGCATTCATTGGTCGAGTCGAGCATATCATTTTCAGTCGATTGAAAAACAAATCATTCCTCTATAAATATAATAACACATATATAATGTGCCACTACAGATACGTGTCATCCCCGTGGCAGTAATTAACCTACTCCGTTGTGCCGCGTCATCGCCAGACCCATCACAGAAGTCACCACACACGCATGGTAAGGTGGAACGCGACGTACGTCGTCCTGCTCCTCCGCGGCTTCGGCGGCCTGCACGGCGTCAACTGCATCGGACTAGCAGAGCTGCCTGGCGCCGTCTTCCCGCGGCTCGTAGAGCAGCGGCTGTAGGTCCGGTGCACGGCTTCACTTGTCAGTCTACAGGGCGTCGTTGACGCTGCTCGGGCGGAGCTATTGCAGAACAGAGGGTGGTGCAGAGTGTGTAGAAATTTGCTCTTTTAATATGTAAAATTAGAGTGAAAAATTGACATAAACAACTAATTTTTTTTCTAAAACTCTGGGTGCGACCGCACCCGGAGTCATGTATATAGATCCGCCCAGAAGCCTTGAATCTGGAATCCTCCAAATTTCCAATCCCAATACTACAAGTTACTACTGATGATAGTAAGCTGCAGAAGCAGTGCCACCGCCGGCGTCTCAGCTGCTCGGCACTCACGTCCCTTGTCTTGTAAGATTGCAGCTGGACATATACAGTGCATGGAAGAAGAAGCCAGCAGCATGTTGTCGTTATTAGATCTCTACTCTGAAACAACACATTGTTCTACAATCTTCAGCAGCTTGAGCTACAAGGACGGTACGAACCTGAAAGAAAGGCGGCAGCAGGGGTGGCAAAAGGGGACTTGCTCCATTGTTGCCCTGTGGTCCGTGATCTTGACCCAAAACTGACTCCTGTCGTCGTTGTGTCAACAGAATCATATTTGCATTCTTCACGACGAAACCAACAAGCTCAACTACTGGATTTCGACATATCTATCAGCTACGTACTTCAGGCCGATGCGCAGAACACTGCCGGTTTCACCGCGGAGAGATGATGGTGATACGACCCATGACGAGGTTTTTCAGATATCCCAGGGTTGAGCGGCCGTTCGTTCAGTTGCTTGCAGAGCCATCTGCGAAGAGTGAGATCGCACTTTCAGATGGAGGGACCGAACTGCTTTCGAGTTCAGTTGGTCAAATTCTTTGCCGAGAACTTGATGGTTCTTGAAGAAATAAATGTTGATGATGTCAACCACAAGATGTGCGAGCACATGAATTGGAAGGTTAGAAAATGGGTAGCTAATAAGCTATCCACAAGGCCTTGTGGATGCAAAACGTCTAAGCGAGTCAAATGTAATTGGCCAACTCTAAGGAGAGACATAGGCACGATGTTTGTTATATGTATACTGAACAACTAAGATATAAATGTAGCCATACAACTATTTAGATGATCATACAGGAAGCCTACAGCTGCTATTAACTCTAACAAGAACAAATGAACAATTAAGATATACATTTTATTCAAAACACCTATTTTAAAGCTCCAAATTTTTTTATGAAAGATATTATACTAGTGTAAGCATTACATTTTTACTTTTATGAGTTGCACAAGGTATATGGTACTAAAAGAACTTACATATTTGAAGCTATACAATATGACACATCAAATCATATTTTGGGAAAAAAGTACTCATAATCTGTTATCCAACTTGGTCATGGTCCATTATCTTATCTCATTAGCAAGATAGGGCAACTTTGCTTATTATTAGTCAACACATCAAAGGATATCTATTTTTTTTTCTTTTTGTCCTGGAGCACGGGCACCTTAGGCCATGTTTGGATCCCTCCAATTTCCAAAAAACTAGTTTCTGCAAACTAGAAGGCATCCAAACAGGTCAATTTTTATGGCAGTTTCTATAAACTAGATTATGAGTTTCTAAGAAATCCTCAACCCAACTAATGCTAGTTTTTGCCTCCTCATTGCAATGCATTAACTACCCAAAAGCTACTTTATAGATTATAAAAACCATGATCCAAACATCCCCATACAGTTTTTATTTACAAACCAGTTTCTAGAAACTGAAAGTAAAAAATAGTTTTTAAGAAACTTAGATCCAAATAGGGCCTAAGGCACCATTGTGCTACCTATTACAATCCACATACACTTAACCGAGAAAAACCGTGTAAAATCATAATGCAAGGAGCCCTACGGCAATGGATACATCACATCTAAAAAGATTTATCAAAGCATGAATACAGTATATCTACAGTATACATCTCTTACATTTAGTACTGATTTAACAGGATCCTAAACATTTGCATTCGGATGTTACAACATTGATGTTGGGAGTGAAGAGATGTCAATCATTAATGTAAGAGACACCGTTCTGTAGAGGAAAATGATTGAAAATTAATGGATTCATATATGGCTTTTATGTTAGATGCTATAATAAATATTAAAATTCAAAAGATATTTGTGGACAATGCCCTATAAATGATTTCTATTAAAAGAACGAGACAATCCCCAGGATGTCAAAAACCTATCAACACAAAAGATATATAGTGGGGCTTCTGGGAAAGAACGAGATCAGTAGCTATCTATCATCACTCACCCAATGGCACACAAAACGACGATGGCCACTGCAGTATTCATTGTTCTTGTGCTTATGTCCAACATCATCTCATCCACCGGTGCAGGCATGTATATTCTGAAATTTTTAAATGGGTCGACCATGTAACAAGGTGTAATTTATGCGTGTTATTTTTTTGTTTATATGGACTGAGTTGTGGATGATTAAATGTGCATATAGGTATTAAGGTGATGTGCATCGACTTGGAAATACCATACTGCAATCCCTTGGCCTGTTTTGTGGCATGCAAAGGAAAGGTCTCGGGCAGTGATAACTTCAGTGCCTATTGCGATGATCCTGGCAAAAGCCGGCACTGTTGCTGCAGTATCTACAAACACGGCTCATGAGGAATAATATATTGGTTGTGTTCTATCAAAACTGATGGTTACATGTGAATTCTTGTTGTTGCAAAATATTTGATTTGAACTGCTATAGCTTTAAAGTGTAAACTTTTCATGGTGCACTCACGATGCATCTCTTATATGAGAATCCAATTCCTTAATATATCGGACAGGTACCATTTGTCATTCATCACTGCTAATGCACGTCGTATTGTGTTTTTGAGAAATTGCGCTTATCATCAGTGCCGAAAGCAACAACTTCTCACTGTTAGACCAGCCTCAATGGTAGTTTCATTAGTATTAAATAAATTGTCACATCAGAAAAATAGATGACATGGCAAAGCATTTAATATTAAAAAGAGAAAATATGTTTCATTATGATGAAACTCATTTGGCACACTATTCATATGTATGAAACTCAATTGAAACCACCATTGGAAGCATAAAGTTTCATTCGAATATATTTTAACCAATCTCAGTGCAACAAGTTTAATGCTATAGCTTGTCTATGGAATCGTAAAATAAAATTATGCATTGAAAGAGATTATTTTATCTATCAAACCATAATTCTAATCTGATATGAGACTCTTAAAAACTGTGTGATGCAACTACTCCCTCCGGTTTTGAAAAACAAGATGTTTAGGACAAGGTTTAGCATACCAAGACATAGATAATTTCCTCTATTATTCCCTGTCTACCCTTATTAAATACGCCTTGAAGTTCATCCCTACATAAATTCTCTCTCCAGCCGAGTGGCCAGCACACCACACTCCTAAACGCAAGGTCACGAGTTCGACTCTCGGCTCTGCTTTTTTTTCTCCCTTTTTGCGTGAGGCCATGCGGGCGGGCAACAAATTTTTTTGGTTTTGCATGGCGCTGTACTGGCGGGTCCAAATGCATGCATGGCGTGCTGGTGCCCATTTTGTTCACTCCTTTTGCATGGCGCGCTGTTTATTTCCACCTTGGCGCTGTTTTTCCCCACTTCTCGGCCTGTGTGCACTGCTTTATGTCCAGCCTATTGAACCGAAGAGGAGGCCTCCAAGCTTCTGTGCGAGTTGCTTTGTTCTACAGAAAATGGGTGATCTTTTTTCTACCTTTGATCTCAACGTGGAACCTTCACCTTTGGAACAAGATAAGGGTGATACTCCTCCTTCATCCTTGCGCACTATTCAGTTTGTATGGCACCGGTTCTTAGTTTTTTTTTATGACAGGCTTTGATCTAAACATAAAGGCGCAAGATGATGGTTTCATCGATTTGAACTTGCCACTCAATGAGTATGGTGTCATCGATTTGAACTTGCCACTCGATGAGTATGGTGCCACCAATTTGAACTTGCCACTCGATGAGTATGGTGCCATTGATTTTGAAGCACCGCAATATGGTTTGTAAATTATTTGAATGTTTTTAACATGTTTTCGGTAGGACAGTTGGAGCATGATGATGATGGTGTTTTTTTTTTCCTTTTAGGCGGTTTTAACCTCAACTTTGAGCATGGTGATGAGGGAGTAGAGATGGAGGCACCCGAGCATGGTGATGAGGGAGTAGAAATTGAGGCACCCGAGCAAGGTTTTGTTTCTTGAACTTTCATTTTAATTGTGAACATGTAGCTTTTTGGAATGTCATGCCCACATTTTTCTTTTAAACTTCTAGGTGGTAGTAGAAGGAAAGATGCAACTAATGAAGTTAGACAACTAGTTTTTCAAACCTTGTTGGCTAGAAGTAACAATGGGAGGTTAGGGAAGAAAGTTACAGGGGAGCTTGCAGCTCAATTTGGTTTAGGTCTCCAAACTGTTCAAAAGATTTGGAAGAGATCAAAACCATCACTAGCTCAAGGCAATGTGGTGGATGTAAAAAGTAGAAAGAGAGGTCGTTCCGGCCGGAAAGAAACCCCAATTGATTTGGAGCCTTTACGCAATATTCCTCTCAATGAAAGAATGACACTAGATGAAGTGAGTAGACGCCTTCATGTTGGCAAGGGCAAATTGATTAGATACATGCGTAAAGGGCTACTTAGGCGTCATTCAAACAACATCAAACCATATCTAACCGAAGCAAACAAGAAGACTAGGTTGCAATGGTGTGTTAATATGATTGATCAAGACAGCACATCTAATGACCAAAGGTTCAAAGCTTTGTTTGATCATGTATACATCGATGAGAAGTGGTTCTTTCTTACACAAAATTCTGCAAAGTATTACTTGTTGCCCGATGAAGATGATCCCCATCGTACTAGTAAAAGTAAGAACTATATACCGCGCTTAATGTTCTTGTGTGTCACTGCTCGGCCAAGGTTTCGAAATGGGGTTTGTATTTTTGATGGCAAAATTGGATGCTTTCCTCTTGTGACATATGAACAAGCTAAAAGAAGTAGTGTGAATCGGCAAGCTGGAACTTGGGAAGTTAAATCTATTGCTCATATCACAAGAGATGTTATTAGAGAGTTTATGGTTGAAAGAGTTCTGCCGGCTATTAAAGCAAAATGGCCTAGAGAGGATATTGCTAAACCTATCTATATTGTCCAGGACAATGCTCCATCTCATATAGAGACTAATGATGCATTATTTTGTGAACATGCTAAGAAAGAAGGGTTTGATATAAGACTTGTTTGTCAACCACCAAATTCTCCTGACTTTAACATATTAGATTTGGGGTTCTTTCGAGCAATTCAAGCCATACAATATAGAAAATCAGCAAGAACAGTCCAGGACCTTGTTCCTATTGTGCAACAGGTAAAGTACTACCTTCATGAATAAAATTTCAAATCAGTTGCATACTCATTCTAACAGTTTTTGTCCTTGCTGCAACAGGCTTTCAACCAATATTGTCCAGAAAAAGCAAACCGAATATGGGTGACATTGCAACTAGTTATGAAGGAGGCTATGCTGGTTGGTGGAACCAACAAATACAAAATTCCTCACATCAACAAAAAAAGACTAGAAACACTTGGAGAGCTACCCTTGCAAGTTGCTGTTGAGGCATCCCTAGTTAACGAAGCAAAGGAACTTCTTGCTGTTGCAAACAGTTAGAAGAAGAAGATTAGAACTAGTCAACAACTAGGGTTAGCTTGATTGATGACATAATGTAACCATTATGTACTTACCCTATGCATCAGTCTTAAGCTTCTTTTTTGCCTGTTCTTCCTTCCATTTTATAAATCTTGGGCTGACTTCATCAACTCTGTCCTGAACATGGTCCGGCAAAGAATTGTCTCGCCATCCATTTGCAGCTCATCAACGTTTGGAATGTACAACTCACAATCGAATTTCTCAAAGCCGTCTATGATCCATGCCGAGTCATCGTAGTCACTGTGGACGAGACGGCATCGAGAGCACCTGCTCTACTCCCTGCGAATGCGGCGGCATTCTTCAATGTCTTGCACGCCATGGACTTCCCCACAACGTTTGCACAGACACAGTTCTTTGTCATCGCTGCAGGAATCAGGGACGATGAGCACGTCCACAGTTTGGCTGGCATCCTTCTCCGGCGCCGACGCGACGGTCTCCAAGCTCCTGTCAATGGAGCCGGCCTCGACACTAGCCGGCGCGACGGTCTGCAAGCTCCTGTCAATGGAGCCGGCCTCGACACTTGCCGGCGCGACGGTCTGCAAGCTCCCGTCAATGGAGACTGCTTCGAACTTAGCCAACACGATGGTTTGTGAGGTCCCGTCCATGGAGGCTGCCTCAACACTGGCCGGCGTGATGAGCTGGGAGATCTCGTCCATGGAGCTTGGTGCCGGCGAGCGAGTGAGAGAGAGCGAGGGTGCCGGTGAGCGAGCGAGCTGAGGGAGCGAGGGCGCCGGCGAGCGAGCGAGCTGAAGGAGCGAGATCACCGGTGAGCATGCGAGACTGGGGGAGGACGTCAAGCCTTGTTTTAAAGAGCAACGGGAGATGAGAGGGTCGTCGCGCATGGCCAGGAAAGGAACGATCGCACGCGTGCGGTTTAACTCTCCTCGGAAGATAGCAAGTCTGTTTAATGCCACCTCGATCAACACATCGCCAACGCACGCGCGCAGGGGTAAAACCGGCCAAATGAAGCAACTAATCCTAGAACATCTTAAGTTTTGAAATTTTCTATTTTGCCAGGACTTCCTGTTTTTCGAAACCGGAGGGAGTATGCGCTAAGGCTGACATT
Source organism: Eleusine coracana subsp. coracana (assembly GCA_032690845.1). Taxonomy (NCBI): domain Eukaryota; kingdom Viridiplantae; phylum Streptophyta; class Magnoliopsida; order Poales; family Poaceae; genus Eleusine; species Eleusine coracana. Next base: position 60,126,999 of record CM064434.1, on the reverse strand, counting down.
AGGATGTTGAAGCCATCACCAAGAATGGCAAGCATACACGTGGCCTGTTCATCATCGTGGGAAGAAGAATAACTAAAAGTAAATACACTAGGCATGAGCTGTAGGCGCACCGCCATATTTCTCCATGGCGTGCTAGAGCATGGACCATGGAAACACACAAGACCACAACTGCAGGTAGCACAATAATGGTAATTTATCATCATGGACCAAGCTGCAACTCTATAGTTCTTTTTTTTAGATCAGTAGATCTCCGGTTCACCAAATACTGAAAAAGGCCCTCTGGGATCAAAACTTAGGTAGCAAACCGGCCTCCCTGTGCAAACCGGCCTCCCTGTGCAAACTATGCAAACTAAACCACGAGCCGCTGGATGGGAAGACGATGGTTAGATGGAGAGGCCTGTCATTAGCCCATCTAATCATGTTTATTTTGCAAATCACCTCCTAATCGTGTTTATTTTGCAAGTCATCCCATCATTCACCCGCCCGCTCTTGTAACCGATCAGAAAGGGATCGCTCGCCGCCGCCGCCCACGTTCGCCCGCCCGCCCGATCGCCCTCGTGGCCACAGAAGACCCGCCCTCGTCGCCAAGGAAGACGGCACCGATCGCAGCCATGCACGATGTTATAACTGCCACGGATATAGGTGAGTAGTATGAGACTTGACGAATTGGTGTTGCCGTAGACACAAGGTTGGTGCCAATTCAGGCGGTTGAGCTTTCCTTGTCGGGTTCCGTAGTACTTGCGCAGCAGGTAGTTTTAGCTAGCCGTGGCCAGTTTGAGGATGTTATGCCGCTGTCTACAGGTAAAGGGCATCTGCTTCTGGCGTAGGATTTTTCTGTGTGTTTAGCTTCAGAATTATCTTCGCTGTGGATGTCGCTTACTGGAGTGTAATTACACTTCCATCTAGGTACAGTTTTTGGTTGCTTAATTCAGCAGGCAGGCCAATGAACATGTTTCGACTGTACATTCATGGGCAATGACAATTTACTTCTTGTTATTGTCCGGTAGGTGTTGCCGTAGACAAAAACGATTGCTCCCTTCTACTTTACTCTTGTCCATGCATGCTCATCTTGACTTTGATCATCATTATCTTCTCCTGCAGGCATGGATCATGCCATCATCACCATTGACGACATCGACGCTGGAGTTGGAGCTCATCTTGAACAACCAAGCACACCACGGCCAACATCTTCTCCGAGTATAACAGGAAGTTGCAAAGAACACTTGAAGTCTATGGTTGGAATGGTCTTTGACACACTCATAGATGTCGAGAAATTTTACAAATCATATGCACACGAAGTTGGTTTCTCTGTTCGTGTTAATCAGCACAAGAAGCAAAATAAGAAAATAGTGTTCAAGCGGTATTCTTGTTCAAGGGAAGGGTATGCCAAAGATGATAAAGATGATAGTGTCGACAATGTTTCTCATGAATTCGAGAAAAAAATAAAGGCACCAAATATGATGCAATCCAGATGTGGCTGTGCGGCACATATTGTTGTGAAGCTTGACACTGACAAGAAGTATCGAATAAATTCAATGGTTGAGGAGCACAGCCATGGTTTTGTGTCGCTAGATAAGAGGCATTTGCTAAGATCCAACCGTAATGTTAGTGAGAGGGCAAAGAGTACTTTGTTCAATTGTCATAAGGCTAGCATTGGCACCTCATAGGCATATCGACTTCTCCATGTCAGTGATGGTGGGTTTGAGAATGTTGGGTGCACAAAGAGGGACCTTCAAAACTATTACCGTGATCTTAGATCCAAAATCAAGGATGCAGATGCACAAATGTTTGTGGCACAACTTGAGCGAAAGAAGGAAGTAAATTCTACCTTTTTTATGAGTTTATGGTGGATGAACAAGGACGACTTATTCATGTATTCTGGGCTGATGCTTTATGCAGAAAAAACTATAGTGTTTTTGGTGATGTAATTTCGGTAGATGCAACATATACCACCAACCAATATAACATGAAATTTGTACCATTTACCGGAGTCAATCATCATTTGCAAAGTGTTTTCCTTGGGGCAGCCTTCTTAGCAGATGAAAGGATCGAGTCATATGTATGGTTGATTAAGACCTTTCTTAAGGCTATGGGTGGAGTAGCACCTCATCTAATCACAACAGATGGATATGCAAGCATGAAGGTTGCAATTGGTGAGATTCTACCAAATACAGCTCACAAACTTTGTATGTGGCATATCATGGAAAAGGTATCTGAGAATGCTGGACCCTCTATAAGTGGAGATGAAATTTTTTGGGACAGACTAAACAAGTGTGTTTGTGGGACTGAGAATTAAGATGATTTTATATCACAATAGAATTCTATCATAACAGATTATGGACTTATGGGAAATGATTGGTTTTCCACTAGGTTTGCCATTCGCGAATCATGGATTCCGGTATACTTTTTGGACATACCTCTAGTAGGAATGCTTAGAACTACATCATGATCGGAGAGTGCAAATTCATTTTTTAATTGTTTCATTCATAGAAAGTTGAACTTTTTTCAGTTTTGGCTAAGGTTTGACACAGCTTTGGAGTGTCAGTGCCAAGAGAAGCTGTTAGCCGACAATAAAAGTCTTCACAGGACTCCTAAATTGATGACACCATGGGCCATGGAGAAGCAATGTATTGTGATATATACACATGAAGTTTTCATAAAAATTCAGGAACAAATGGTAGCTGCAAGAGACCATTGCATTATTCAAGGTATTTCAGAGTGTGAAGATATAAAATATTTCACCATCAGTAGCCAATCTGGAAAAGAACGAGTTGTTCAGATGAACAAGTCAAATATGTTTGGTAGGTGCTCTTGTAAATTATTTGAGTCCTATGGCATCCCATGTTATCATGTCGTACAAGTGCTTAGAGCCGAGAAGCAAAATGGAATACCATCAATTTATATTATGAAGAGATTTAAGAAAAGATGTAAAAGGTTAGTCCCCACGGTTGGTTTTTTTTGGTATGGCTGTTTTGTTTTGTATGATTATAGTGTTGATAAGATCTTTGATTACATAGAGAAGTGTTCTTTGACGATGAAGGCAACCTTCTAGACAAAAAGGCTAAAGATCCTATGGAGGTGGCAATGTGGAAAAAAATTTCTGATTCACGCAACAAGTTTGAAGATCTAATCCAAATGACCAAGAATTCTGAAGCAGGGATTGACTTTTTGGATTCTAGTTTATCGAACCTAGTAGAACCTCTCAAAAAGATCGCTCCCGCTGCTATGGTTAGTAAACAGGATGAGTTTGAATTATTTCTTGGTAGCAAAATTCCTAATGAAATCAATATACATCTACCAAATGATATCAAGTCCAAAGGAAGATGCAAAAGAATTCATAAGAGCAAGGAGAAGAAGATTCCAAAAAAAAGGAAGTGTGGAAAATGCAAGCACGTAGGAGATCATGATGCACGCAATTGCCCAAACAAAAGTGCTTGAAATGCTGATGATTTTGTAAACACCACATTTGTTTGGGTGTTAGTTTTTAGTGGTTGAAATGTTTAAGTACACTGTTGTCATGCTGCTACTGTTCATCGCCATACGGGGTTCTGGTTTCGTCCATGGGGTCATGGTGGTTCATCGACCAGATATGAAGTGATTACGTCTGCAGTGTGAAGGCATGGTGTCTTCGGAGAGTTCGCCATGATCGTTCAGTCTAAGCAAACAAAACAAGCTCACGTGTTTGGACCATGCATGGCAATGCAAGAGCATTTGATCTCCCCTAGGCGCGCCGTTTATCTCCCATGGGCGCGGCGTTGATCTCCAACGGCGACTCACCTTCGCCTCCTCCCGCCGGCAGTCGAGAGTGCTCCGCTATCCCTTCTGCCTGCGTGAGCGATCCCTTTTTGATCGGTTACAGGGGCGGGCGTGCGAACGATGGGATGACTTGCAAAATAAACATGATTAGGGGGTGATTTGCAAAATAAACATGATTAGATGGGCTAATGACGGGCCTCTCCATCTAACCATCATCTTCCTATCCAGCGGCTCGTGGTTTAGTTTGCACAGTTTGCACAGGGAGGCCGGTTTGCACAGGATACGCTACATAAAACTTATGCCATGAGATCCTCCAACTAAAGGCAATAAATAAAGATATATTGAAGCACTAATGTAGAATATCATACAATGAACTTCATGTTTATTATTGAATTAACAGGGTCCTGAAAACTGTAGCATCTGAATGTTACAATTTGATTGATGCTAATATCAACCAGTCATTAATGTTATGATATATAGCATGCTGAAGAAGAAATGAGGCAAATAAACAGACGATACATGAGTTGTAATTACTTCCATAAATATACTCATAGAGGATGCTCCATTTATAATTGATACAAAAAATTAGATGACTGAGAGGATATAGATATAAAATATCATTAACATAAGAGATTTATTGGGGTGTAGCCAATAAATTTGAGGATCACCCGGTTTTATATGGTTGCTTTTATATAAACACCAACAAAAAAACTCACCAAGGAGCAATCGTATCATATATATATATATATATATATATATATATATGAGGCATTTTTCCTACTCCCAGGGGTAGCTATCCCCCCATGTATATCTCACAATCTAGAGAGTATCATTACATACTTGACGTTTCTAAATATAGTATATAGTCACTTTTTTTGTTGTGATATATAAAGTATGAAGACATACTTACTTTTATATAACAGTAAATGTGATATATGTTCATATGTTTATAACTTAAAGACCCTTCAAAAAAAATTATGGTTATCACTCTCAAAAATCATATTTTAAGTATGTGTATATACTCAAAATGATAAATGGGTATGAACACATACCCAAAGTGATTTTTTGAATATGGGAGTAACTACACTTATATATATATATATATATATATATATATATATATATATATATATATATATAGGATAATTCCATTCTACTCCCAAGTGTAGTTACTCCCACGTTCGAAAAACCACCTTGGCTATGTATTACCCATTTATCATTTTGAGTATATACACATACTTAAAATATATATATATATATATATATATATATAGCAAAGTGCCCCGTGCGTTGCTATGGTCTCAACAAATAAAACAAATTATACACACCCACATATTTGATAGTTATTAGAGTATAATAGATAATTATTTTTATCTAGAATAGAGAGGGAGTATCACTTAAACAAGAACGCATAAAATTAATCTCAACAATCTTTCTATTATATTAACAACTATTGAGTATTATATAAAACAAAAGCTACCAAGGTAGTCAGAACAATATCATAAGACTTTTTTAAAAAAATTATATTCATATTTAAGTAAGTGTACTATTATCTATTAGACTATTATGCTTGGGACATGATGGTGAAGCCTCAAGACATAGCTATAGAAATCGCCTTTCCTAGACATGACAATGTAGTATATATATGAACTGTAATTTGTTGATGACTCGTAATGATTTTTTTTTTCAAAACTACAGATATAGATGATTTGAAACATATAATTGTTGTCATACAGACAGTTACCTGTGAGGTGCCTACGATAGAGAATATAGGAAAATAAACAATTTCCCATGTGCAAAGTTATTTCACTATCTTGACCAATATTCATGGCCAAATTACTCCATGTGTCACTGAATCGATCAAATATCGCCCCCATTCCTCCCTAAATCAATATATATTTGATATATTTCATTCCAAGGAACAGAGGTGGAACATTTTGGGTCTCCACTGCACACATCCAAAAGACTCCATTTAATTTTGTCCCAACCGCCAGCACCAAATGGTAATACTCCATTTCATTTTGATGGTAATACGAAATATGGTGCCGGAAAGACTCCATTTCATTTTGACTCAAAGTACACAACTTTTCTCATCTGTAACAGCGTTCATATTAGAATTATAAATGTACAGAGTGTGCACTGGACATACCAAATGACCAAACAAGAAATAGAGTACGTATAAAATTATTCTTCTAAAAATCTGTTAAGTTGTACACCAGACAAATAACATATACTTACTGTTGCAAAATGTAAATGAATGTGTTACTCTACTTGAAAATTAATTTTCATTGAGTACCACTAACTTAACTTCCTCTACGCCACCAAAAAAATATTTTTATTCCGAAAATATTTAACAAAAACACATATATAAACTCCCTTCTTCTTGAAGTATTTTCAACAACTCAGATCAAAAGGTATCTGTTCTTCGAGCGTCATACGCAAAAATATTTCGTTCTTGATGGAAAGAGGCTTACTGAGAAATCACAGTATAAAGATCAGATTAAAGGATATTGTTGGGTAGCAATGTTTTCATATGAAATACAAATAAATAGTTGAAAACATACAGGATAGGAGGACTAATACTGAGTATAAGCAAATCAACACCTTGATATTGACAATTTCTGCCACTCGCTGATGGTTGGATGTGGAAGGTAAGACTCTACCCATCGACTTACACTTCACAAAAATAAACCTGAAATAGCAAGAGACCAGTTTGAACCAGTAATGAGTAACCAAATAGCAAATAACTCATAGTTGTCTCTTTGACTTGTAGTATACAAGCTCTAGCAGTTCTTGTTGTGTTGTTGAGGTCACCTAATGGAGGAAGGTAAGACTCTACCCATCGACTTACACTTCACAAAAATAAACCTGAAATAGCAAGAGACCAGTTTGAACCAGTAATGAGTAACCAAATAGCAAATAACTCATAGTTGTCTCTTTGACTTGTAGTATACAAGCTCTAGCAGTTCTTGTTGTGTTGTTGAGGTCACCTAATGGAGGTCACCATCGTGTGAAGGTCTACATTGTTGCATAATTTTTGGAACTCAACATATTCAAAGATTCAGAACTGATGAGACACTTCAAAGTCATATTCTGTTTGATGATATTGATTAGTTCGATGAGTGCTGCAGCTCCAACTATTTAAAAAAAAAAACACTTCTGCCAAGCTGCTTATAGATCCTTTCGCTACTACAAGATCAATTATTATTTCTATCAATGAAAATAAGGAAGTCAAGTCAAAAAAACAGTTGAATAGAATCCATCAGTAGACTGCTTTTCTAAAACTCTTGAACACAGATTATAAGCTGACAAATAGAAATGATATACCCATCTCCATCATAAAAAGGAGCCCAACATGTATCAAGAATTTAAGTTTCAGGCAGACCATGCAATGCTATATATGCATGAGAAATAGAGGTAAATATAATGAATTGAATTGGACAGTACTAAACTACTCATGATCAAATTAAAGCATCTTGATACCACCTTACATACTATTCAGGGGATTATGGTAAAGAGCATGATATGTATACAGAATGTCTTCCACACATATTAACTCATAGTCTATGAGCAGTTTTCATTATAACAAAAGTCAAGCAAGAAAAAGAAGTCTCACTTATTACTGTCTTCCATTGGTAAACTGCTCAGTCACTGCATAAGACTGTAACCTTACTTCAACAAGGATAAGGTAAATAGTTAAGTACTACTTTATCAAACCATGTTTAACAGTGCAATATATACTGTAGTAAAACTGAATGACTGCAAAGTACAACTGACTACATACAGTTTGGATTCTTATAACCTTGTCCATAGAGTAACAATATTTGTGACTACTATTCTTTTACTGCATGAGCTAAAAAAAATCTGAATGTTCATGTAAGAATGGCACAGTGAACGATTTGAGAAGTAAATGAGCTTGAGGGAATTAATCAAACAGGTTATAGACGTGGGAGAGATGCATCACCAACAAGGGCCAGTGCTTTCAAAATGGCATCGTAGGGGCACAGCTATTTCAGTAGATGCAGTTGTTTCTCTACATATCAGAATGGCACTCCACCATTGTGTCTCTAATAGCTTGAATACCCAATGCATGTCGCACATGATGCCGTTCCTCACCATGCCCTAGGTTAAGAGAGAGAGAGAGAGAGAGAGAGAGAGAGAGAGAGAGTATGACGGCCTCATCTTCCAGCCACGCATGCTTCGCTGGCTCAGCTACTCGTTGTTGTGCTCGTGGCGCCACGCCACCTCACGGAGAAGGATGACACCCAGGGAAAAGGAAGTGTGCGGGATACCGACGGCCTGTATCGCGAGTTCGACAATCAGACAGCTGACACTTTAACAGGCCCAAGAATTAGCTAGCAGCCCACCATAGAAAAATAGGCCCATGAGCAGAAAACAGAGGCATGAACAGGTAACAAGTATCGGTACGGGAGATCGTCATCTTCGCCAGAAGCACGTCAACATTCCGCCATTAGTGGAATTTCAAGCTCTAATTGATAGCTACTTGTGGATAAAAGATAGCTGATAAGTATCAAAACAGTAATTTGCAGACATTGAAAGCTAATCTAAGGTGTTTTGGAGGTCAACCAATATACTTGATGAAGATGGCAAACAAGAAGGCCTCCCATGGCGGCGGCAGCAGCGCTCGATGGTGAGGCAACACGAGGCAATACAGCGCAAGGAGAGGGGAGTTAGAATCGAAAGTAGTACGGGACATATTTTAACAACATTGTTTGGGTTGCATCAAGATGAATCGGACTCCAATCCTCAAAACAAACCATCGGAAAATGTTCCGAACTCAAAAACTTGAAAACCACATCCACATCGGAGTGGTCCTTATTATGTTATATAACTACTGGTTTTTTCCATTAATTAATGTTTTAGCTGTCACATCTGGATGAGAAAGATTGGATTCATTTCAAACCACATGAACATGATCGTAAAATTAATCTCATACAATCGCAAGCCACTTTGGTGCACCCATAAAAATCAACTTTTGACCAAAAAAAACTTCATTACTCTAAGCACTCACCGGTAACTTGCATGCATGCATTTGTCAAGCTACCCTGCTCTTAAATATTACTGTTGACTGCATGCATACTTGTCTCTTAATCACAGTTACTAAATTTCATTTTTTCCTCGCTTGTCTAAATGGCAACCTCCAATTACTTTCAAATCACAGAATCACAAAACCTTATATGCAACCATAAAAACTATGTATATACAACTGTAAAATTTTATTTGATCACAAAAATTTAAACAATTTTTATGCTCACGCATAGGACACCAACGATTTTTTTTTAAATGAGGACATTAACTATTTACTACTCCAGCATAAGAACTTTTATGCTTCTAGATTATAATATATGAAGTCAATGGGTGCATGCATATGCGCGGAAGTCATATTGCAAATTAGGAAACCATTTATACATTCACTCAGACACTCACCCACCCAACCATGCACGGATGACTTGGAAAAATGATTTATTATGGTTGCTAACTATAGGCGCAAAGACTTCAGCTATTGTTATTACTCGTACAGTCATAAATAGCGAGCCATGCGATTGCAAAAAGATCCGTTAACCTATTGTTGCAATTCGGATGGTGACCCACCTCCTCAATTCTTTAATTTGCATACACGGTAAATAAAATGATGGTAAGCAATGCCTAGTGTGTAATCATAAAAAGTTGAACCATATGGTGCACCATAACAACTTTTATGCTTATAGAGTTTGCAAAACATGATTTGAACAGCAACCATGCATCTGTGGGGGACTTTTGCAGCAAATTAGGCAGATTCTCTATGATCAAACTTGTACACTCTAGGAAGATTTTTGGTGACTTCTGTAGTTACATGCACGTAGGTCATACAGTCATTAGGAAATTGATTAATTGTGGTCGTACGAGTAAATATGAGCAATTAATTGCAATTTTTAATTCCATCTAGGCCATAACATATCCCAAAAATGGGGCAACTTATAAACATGCTGTTAAGGCAGCCGGAGCCCAGATAAACCAAAATAAAAAAAATGGCTTTCTCTTATGTTTTCTAGGTGGAATTATATGGAATTATATGTGTAGAAACAAGAAGAGATTTACACATGTGTGCCTGCATTTTTTATGGTCCAAAAATAATGAATTTGGTGAATCAAGAACATAAATTATTATTTCACCACAAGTAATGCAGACTATGCATGCAAAATCTTATAGTATTTGCAATTTAACATCAAGCTTCCCGGTAGCAAATATTGCTATAATATTTGTTGAGAAAGTACTCTAATAACAAGTACTGCCATTTACAACCGCAAAGACTTCAGCTTTCGCTGCTCATGTAAACATAAATTTTAGCTGCTCTTGTAAACATAAATAATAAACGGTAGGATGGGTGCACACAAGATTTTTCTTTGGTCTGCAATCTAACACCACCTATTTGTTTTCTCCACTCACAGCGCTTGGTTTTTACAACTTTAGGGTATACGTCTATGCTTTTTTGGGGGGAACATTAATGTAGATTGATTTTCTATAGTCAAATGAATTTAAATTTATGACTGCAAGATAATTTTGTGATTTTGTGAAAAATACTTTATCTCAGTTAAACATATGGACATATCTGCTTGAACAATCTGTGAACAATGAGGATAGTACAATATGTTCAATTCAGAAGAACGTATAGAGTAGTTTCCCAACTAGCTCAGAATCAAAAAGATAAAAATTTCAGTAGCAGTTCTTCATATCCAGTGCACTTAAATCAAGCGCTAGCTTGGAAACTTTTAGGACCTGCTTGGTTACAGGCCACACTGCAGGTCGCCACTGGAGCAGCAGCAGTGTTTGGTTGACGCCTAAAAACGTGGCCGCCATACTTTTTGTGTCTGCTTTTTAAAGGCGAGTATGGCGTCGATTTAGCTCATCACAAAGTGTGGTGAAAAGCTCACCACAAGAGCAGCATAGATCAAGGTCGAGCCAGCCAATAGTAAGAGATCTTTCAGTCGCGTTGAGATCAATCTTTCATTCACCTGTGTTTTACATGCAGCAAGAAAACTTTAACTATTATATATATAAATAAACAATAAACAACCGGAAAAAAATCAAGCAGTGCAGATTAACCATAACCCAAAATGAATCCATGGTACTCCTGCCAATGCAACATGTACGCTCTAGTGCTCTCCAATGGTCGTGGGTTAGCATGCAGAGAAAAAATATCAGAAATAAGATTCGTATGACGGTTAGAACTATGCTGATCGAAACCCTCACCTTTTCGAAACCCTCACCTTGATTTTACAGAAGGACGTTGGTGTCATGTCATTGTCCATCTTCCGGCAGCCGGTGGGGGTGCATCCCATATGTTTTTCAGCATGCGAGAGGGTGGAAGCAACAAGAGAAAATGGATGGAATAATGATAAAGGGGGCTATAAATAGAAAAGGAAAATCTCACTTGATTGTGGCAATCAATCAATATGTATAATCATGGTAATAATGGAGCCATTTAATTAATTGGAGTAATCAATGGCAATGAGCGGTGGCATGCAATGCATGCCTGCCTCGACCGGCGGTGGGTTGCCTGGCTGAGTCGGCTTGTGCGTAGTTTTGGTTAGGGTGTGAAATATTATATCACACCCGGAGAGTGATATAGCATAGCTATATATATTTGGTCAACACGGGGCACGTTCCTTCTTTATCTATTACACTTCACATACACTTCTTTATCTTTTTTTTTATTCAGGCTCGCGTGCCCAAGCGGCTCTCTTGTTGCACTTTGTCCTCTCAGAGTCTCAGATACTTGGCCAACACGGGGCACGTTCCTAGTAAACTTAAACGTGCTGCCAAGAACAGCGCGTTCATCACTGCCATGTTGCCGGCCGGCGGCCGTCACTGGACTGATGGAGAGGCTTCTGATGAAAGAACCTGCGGTTCACTAGCATGTTGCCGGCCCTCTACAAGTCCATCAACCACTTCCAGCAGCGGCTCAGAAGATCAAAGGTTTCATCCCGTTCCCGTAGAGATTATGACGATATATACGACCTGTGATGAGATTTCAGATATCCCTGTACCCAGCAAACGTTCATTCAGTTTTTTTTAAAAAAAAAAAAGCGAACGTTCATTCAGCTGCTTGTAGAGTTGCTTGAAAAAAAAAGAGTAACCTCTGGAATCAAGGTTCACGCCATTAAGTAACTATGCACTTACTAGTTGCACCCAAAAGTGTAAGCTGATGGGAAAGGGTGAACAATTCACTTATGGTTTAACACTCCCCATCACATGCAGCTCTCTCGGGGTGCAAACGTGAAAATAGGAGTGGTGTAGCGGAAAATACAGTCACCAGAAGTTAAATTCAAGACATCTGACTCGATATCATATTAAGTTACTATGCATCGACCAGTTATACCCAAAAACCTAAGCTGATAGAAAATGATGGATAATTTATTTATGGTTCAACAATCAGATTCTATCACTAAAATCAGTAAATATTGTATCATAGCATTTATGTATAATATCGTATCATAGTAGTGAAATTCATATTTAATACTGAATTAACATGATCCTGAACCGTAACATTCGTATATTATAATATTGATGATTGGTTTGATGATGAGAGTGAAGAAATATCATACATTACTGTAAGGTACCATGCTTAAGAGGAAATGAAGTGAACAGAGGGCACCCATGGGAGATGCACTACTCATCACTATATATATATATATATATATATATATATATATATAGAATGAAATTACCTTATATATCTATATATATGAACGATAATGATATCAAACTGATATGAACATAAAAGATATAGTGGGGGTGTAGTTTATAATTAAATGTACTTGAAACTTATAGCTGATTTATATATTTATGCTTTTATATATGAGAATGCCCTTGTGGAGTTGTTTTTAAAACAACACGAATCTTAAAGATGGATTCGTTTAAATAATTAATGCATTATTATTTTTCTAAATCTATCTGGGGCCGGCCCTGTATTACTAAGCTACTCCAGTCCACACATAACTTACGGATCTGTGCCATACTGTACATTGGTGAGTGGGGGCCGGCAGCAGAGGTTCGTCGTGCCCCAAGAAGTTGATGGAGCTGCATCCTTCCCTTCCGTGTTGTAACGCGCGGAGTTCGTGTTCCCATACGCCAGAGCCAGCGACATTGTCATGCTCCGTAACATAATAATCTGCAGCAAAGCACTATAAACTCACAACGATCACGCCGCCGTACATATTAGTAAGCTGAACGTAGAAGGAATTCCACGTCTCTTAGCATTTTGAGCGACGTGGAGGTGTTCTTCAGCTGCCGCGTCCGCTCCGCTCGATGTGGTCCTCTCTTCACAAGGAACGTGGATTTTCTCAGCCACTTGCCTGCCACTTTTGGCCCATGTGTGAGCCTCTTGTCGCTGCGTTGTGGTCTTTCCACCCGTCAGCCTCAGGGTGGGCTCGTGTCATGGGTCATGGGGCCGTCAATGGAGGTCGTGGCGAGATGATGAGTCGGGAAGAAGGGATGGGGGCAGGAAGCCGTTGCACCATGGTAGGCCGCGTGAGGAGGGCGAGGGATGAGGAAGGGGAGGGCGACCGGTGGCGAGGCCATGGACTGCATGCTGCGACTTCCTTGTGAGAGATGCGCTAGAGAGAGAGGGGGGGTGAACGGTGGGTTTTATTCATTGTTCTTGCTTAAAGGTGTAGGATGTCAGTTTGCTGAACAGACTTTGTTCTATTTTGTATTTTACACAGCAACAGTCATCTCTATTCACAGCTTCATAAAATATCCTCTTAGCCTCCTCCACTATGTCAAAATTATTTCTCTCATGTAGTTCAACTTTTTCATCTCAATGCATTTTTCATATGAACTACTGGGTTAACTAAAACCGGGTGTACTAGACAATGCTCTTTTTTAGGATTATCGTTCTGTATTTTTTGAATCTTGAATGAATAGGATTCTTAAATTTTCTTGGTTGGTTGTTAACCCAATGAGTCTCGCATGAGGTAGTCCTAGTATGTCCCGTCACTGACAATTGGCTCCAAAATGGCACCAGACCTACATGTGAGCGTCACAGACGTGTTGGGTACTAGGTTAGAGGATCAAAGTTCACTGTTACCCAATGTTTGCACTCAGATTGTAGTGAGGTTTAAAGAAACAGATTTTTTTTTTTACTTTTGTATGTTGGTTTGTCATCTCATTGTATGAGTAGTTAGGTTTAGTGTTTTCTCATCACATCTTTCCTTATCTTAATGTTGGTTGTCACTTGCCACCCACTTGTGTAGTTATACTTGGATTTGGTGTTTCATAACAAAAATATACTCCCTCTGCACCATATTAAAGGGGCCTACTATTTATAGTTCTAGCTTCTTGACTACATCTTGATCATATTGCTATGTCGTTATCAAGTATTTAATCGGTCAAGCTTCAAGAGCATTTTCATAACTTGTATGTCATGTCATTGTTCATTGTTGCCTTGTTTATTACTTAGTATTTCTATGTAGTAAATTTTTTTTATAAAAGGACAAATAATTCATACAAAAGAGTTGTATATGTAATAACCTGTGTTTTACATGTATATATTTTTCCTTAAATTTTTAAATGCACAATTTTAAATTTCAAATGCGTTTTTTTTATAATGTTCAAAAGTGATTTTGCTATGCTAGCTAAAACCAGATCTAGACAATGCTCTTGTTAAGATTATCGTTCTATTTTTTTGGTCTTGAATGAATAGGATTCATTCATAACTTTTTAGTTGGTTGGTTGTTATCCGAATGAGTTGTCTCCCGTAAGGTACTGCCGATTGTGTCCTGTCGGCCCCAAGCCCACATGTGAGCAGTAGTAACGTGTTGGGTAGTACTAGTACTAGATCAGAGGATCCATGAAAGAGAGAGAACCATGCAAGTAGTGTATAATAAATATATAGACGAGAGGATGCAACATGGAAGAGAGAGAACCAATTAAGCAGAGAGCACGGTAGCCGGAGTTTTGAACACACTGGCAATGGACACATCCGTCGGGGTAGCAGTAACGGTATCCTTTGTTGTCATCATCATCTCTGTGTACGCCTTCCAGCTGATCACCGATGCTCGCCGCCGTCTCCCTCCTGGCCCCTTGCCACTGCCGCTCGTGGGCAACCTCCTCCACATCGTGAGCGCCACGGCTCGCTCATGTCTGTCCGGCTCGGCTCCGTCCAAGCCGTGGTCGTCTCCTCGCCGGACGCCGCCTCCGAGATCCTCCACAAGCACAACGCCCACGTGGCCGACCGCCCCGCCGTCGACGCCGTGCTGGCCAACTCCCTCATCGGCAGCCCACCGAGTGCCAGGTGGCGCGCGCTGCGGAAGCTCTGCGTCACCGAGCTGTTCGCGCCGAGCCGGCTCAACGCGCTGCGGCCGATGCGGGAGGAGAAGGTGGCGGAGCTGGTGCGCCACGTGTCGCGCCACGCGGCGCGCGGCGAGCCCGTCGCCGTCCGTGACCTGGCGTTCACGGCGGCCATGAACATCATGTCGGGCGCGCTCTTCTCCGTCGGCCTCGACTCCGGGCCGTCGGATCGTGAGTTCAAGGATGCGGTGAAAGAGGCCACGGTTTTGGTCGTGGCACCCAACGTCTCTGACTTCTTCCATATCTTCAAGCGGTGGTAAAAGAAGTTCTTAGGTTTTATCCTTCTGTGGCCATGACATTTTATCGGGCACAAGAAACAATTCAAGTGCAGGGCTATACAATTCCTCAAGGAGCCACCATAGTTCCCAACATCTGGGCGGTTCATCGGAACGCTGACGTGTGGGATGATCCAGGAAAATTTGAGCCTCAAAGGTTCATCAACAGAGAAAGCGATCTTTCGGGGAAGGACTCTAAGTTAATTCCATTTGGTGGTGGACGCCGCAGCTGCGTCGGGTTGCCGCTAGCATACAGAACGGTCCATTTGATTTTGGCGTCACTACTGCACCATTTTGAATGGGATCTTCCTCAAGACTCAATGGAAAATGGTCTTGACATGACGGAAAAATTTGGACTTGTGATTTCTATGGCTACTCCGCTAAAAGCCATCCCCAACAAGTGCGGGCTATAAATATATGCCTTTGCAATAACCAAGTTGGATCAAAATAAATAAACAAGCATATAAATAACAGAACTTTGACAAGTGATAATATATAAAGCTGTAATAACATAGTATACATATATGTTGTAAAACTATATGACATGTGTGTGTTCATTACGGTTGCTCTCTAAATTAAAGAGATCTTTGCCATTAATAATTTCCGGAGGAATTATGAACTTCATTATTAATGGTTGCTCAAAGAATTTAGAAATCATGGTTTCAGTTGCTACTCTACTAAAAGTCATCCCGAAGAAGTGCAACCTATAAATATAAATATGCCTCTCAGACTTGTTCCACTTTCCATTTTACACTTGTACTACCTCTTTCAAGAAATCTAAGTATTTGTTAATTTTAGAGCTCATGTTTGATTATTCATCTTATTCAATATATTTATTGATATATTATTTATTTTGTTATGATATATTTTATCATTAGATATATTTTAAATATAACTTATCTATAAAATAATAGTTTGAATAAAATAAATAGTTAACACGATATCTAAAAGGCAGCAAACGCTTTAGGGAGTAGTACCAGTCGCATTACCATGACTAATGTTGGATAGCATAACTTTGAGAAGTGGTAAACTGCCGTAGCAGAGTACATATGGTGTAAAACTGTATGAATTGTGTGTATTCTGTAAGAGAATAGATTGCATATATACTCTAACATTTCCGAATAGTCGCTTGATAGATTTTTATTTGGAAGAAGTCATGAACCTTTAATAATGTGGTTGTGTTGTGGAGATAGTTCATGCAAAACGAGAGTTGAACCACTTGTGGTTGAGCACAGTCGTTTGTTAGGAGGAATGCCCATATTATACTTAGGAGCAATGTTTGGTAGGTGAATTAAGAAAACCATGTGTTTTTAACCTACTAGACCTATTTTCAAACAACTATGCATCTTGTCGAATGATCACGGTGAAGCATAAATACTATTGTTGCAATTTGTTTCATACTTTTGTCATACACTTCTTGATGTTTATACAATATAGCAACTTCAATGTCATGAATATGACTTGTGTAGCCAAAATAGGACAATATAAATAAACAGATTTAATGACTCAATACTAAATAGGATAAAGAGTGTACAATTAGACTACTATATGACTAGTATAACCGTAACACTCCCCTCAAATACAAGCCATATACAATAGTATTGCATTTGAAATAGTTTACAATAAGAGCAAGATTAAAAAAATACATCTGAAATCCGATATCGAAGATGTCACCGGACCTTGCAACTCTAAACATACACCAATGAAGAAACAATCTCCTCCATAAGAGAGTATTGCCTTCGATATGGTTGGTATCTGGTGTACTTCATTAGGATTGACTATTCAGCATCTTGTACCCTAATCATCTGGGTGGACCATTCCATAGCTTGTATGAAGCTGAGAGTGTCATTAGTCACCATCTTGGTGAACAGCAGCATACCGCAAAGTAAAGTTTTTTTTTGACTTTATAAAAAAAAAACTCGACCTGCGGGGGGTTTGATGGCCCCCGAGCATTATGTTAAGAAGAAGACCTTCTCACGTAGGTTGAGAAAATCTCCGAACCCCCCTCCCGCCCTTACATGGACTCAAACACCAGGTAAGACTGACCCGTCGCAAAGCGTGTTGGTGCAACCATTACGGCGCAAACAACGCAGCACCTGTGCCAGGTCAAGCTAGGCGAGATACCACGTGCTTTGAACATGGAAGAGGCGACAAATCCCGCGCCGAGCAACGCTCGAACCCGGGACCGGTGACTCCTCAACAGGAAGCACTACCGCTGAGTTATCAGCTCAGATGCTTCTTTTGACTTCATTATAGCTCATTCACTTTTCAATTGCAAGCCTTGCGAGTGCTAGGGTTTAGGATACACTACCATAGCATTTTCTAATTCAGTCCTGTTTCTACCACGGGGTTCATATAGTTGATATATATTTCCCTTCATGACAGTACATTGACTTTTCTGTCAATTTTTTTTTTATTCTGGTCCTGTTCTGGGCAATTGTATGTTGTGGTGAAAAAACATTGAGTCATGAACTTAGAAAATAATATGTTGTTATTATACTTAGCCAGGCCGTAGAGTGTATATATCGTACAAAACATAATCCATAGATATGACAGTGAGTTCATTAGCACAATATAGTCCCATTTCAGGACTTGTATATATTGAACCAGCACTAAACTTTTAAATTGTCTTTTAAGGGGAAAAATATTTTACTCTCCCAAAGAATTTATTTTTTTTCATTTTACTCCCCAAACAAAATATTGGCTCAATTTACTATCACAAACAATTCAAGTCGCTGCAATCTACCTCCTTAGGATATTTGTTTTTTTATTTATCTTTGTACAATTGAAGTTTGAAGCTCAATTTCTACATAATGAAAGACTACAGCAATCATAACGTAACAAAACTTATTTTTCTATTTTTTATAAATACTTTATATATAATTTCAGAACTCTATAGTAATATGGTACTAGATAGGATTAAAAAATTAAAAATATACGTAAAATATATTTTATATTTTATAGCATAAACTTTTATGAAAACTATCCCTATGCAAAATTTCAGCACTAACTTCAAATTGCACAAAGAGAAACAAAAAGACAAATTACAGCAGGAGTAAATTGCACTAACTTGAATTGTTTGAAGGAGTAAATTGAACTAAAATTTTGTTCGGGGAGTAAATTGAATAAAGTGAATTGTTTGAGAGAGTAAAATAGTCTTTTTCCTTTTTATAATTCACTTAAAAATTTTTAGTTTTCACTAGGTATAATTTGAGTGACAACATGAACACAAAACCACAAAACCAAAAAAACCGTATATATATCAACTAAAGCCAGTGATTAATTAAATTAATATTTCGTTCCTTAGCATGTGGATCCCTAGAAAAAAGAATGTTGATATCGGAATTGCGGCTTCCAGAGAATTTTGGCCATCGTGGACATGTTTACAGCCTCGCTCGTCCCAATTTCACCGTGCGTGTGTTCGGCTCACCCGGCTCGTGTGTGAGCCTCTTCTGCCTGCCTAGTCATCGCTCCACCTAGCGGCCCGATCCACATGAAGAGTCGCCTGTCTGTCGCCGCTCCACGGGCTTGCTTCTCTTCTCCCTCCTTCACCGACACAGCAGCACAGCGCGGGATGGAGGGACTCGAGGGAGCAGGAGGCAAGCCCCTAGAGGAATTCCAGGACGTTGTGGGCACAAGTTTGTCGCTTCCTCCTTCCATGTCGTGGCCTTGGCGACCATGCTGCTTGCAAGAGAGGGAGGGAGCGAAGTAGCGCGAGAGGAGGGGACACGGCCACGACGACGCGCCGCCCGGAGCTGATGACTAGATCAGCTAGCCAGCCTTTCATCCGCCCTGTGGTTAGCCCATTGCTGAGCCTATCTTTTCGACCAGGATTTTCATCTGCTTTACTCTAGATCTAAATCACCCACTGGTTAATGTTTATGGTTACAATATTGAACCGCCATATCCAAATCTTGCTGGAGATTTTAGTGAAGCAACAGAGGGATGAGGAAGCTGAGCCGCATGAGGCTGGCCACACTGGGCTCTGCCAAAGAAACTTGCAGGAGCATATCGAGGCGCTGCAGCAGTGTGCGCCAAAGCAGACGCTAAAGTAGCGGAAAGCTGCGCATCC
The DNA here is from genome assembly GCA_032690845.1 of Eleusine coracana subsp. coracana. Classification (NCBI taxonomy): domain Eukaryota; kingdom Viridiplantae; phylum Streptophyta; class Magnoliopsida; order Poales; family Poaceae; genus Eleusine; species Eleusine coracana. The sequence continues at coordinate 60,107,544 of CM064434.1, read as the reverse complement.
GCTATTTCTGAAGAAGAGAGCGACAGTAGCAGTGTATCCGCTAAACCAGCAGCATCGCGTCAGCGTATGTCGTGTGGTTGAAAGAGAAATCAAAATAGATAGAAAAAAAGAAATAGTGAGAAGAAAGGAGAGGGTAGTTGGAGATGATTGAATAAAATATAGGATAGTTGATACAGAGTATGAGATATAGAGAATGATGGGTGCGGAAGAAATAAATATAGAGGAGAGAATATCAATAACCAGGACAAAATATTCTTTTTAGATGATGAAAATAAAATACGATAAGTACGAATAGTGCGTTGAGTAACTGTGATATGTTGACCTAGGAGTAGATGCTCACGCTCCAAGTTGAGTTGAACCTAGTCTATGAATCTAGGCCCCTTTTGTAAGTGAGAGAAGAGATTGAATGTGAGAGAGAAAAGATCGAAATAGGTGACCAGCTTTTATGCAGCTGGCAGGAGTGAAGCACCACCGTGCATGTCAGCCAAAGAACAAAGAGAAAAACAAAAATAAAGAGAGAAGGTAGGTTTGCTCTTTATTGTATTACGTTCACGGTATCACGTTGAAAGGAAGATATCCTACTTATAGTCATAGTCAATCACCTAACTACACAAAATAATCTAAGAGTGTTATGAGTTTTTTAAAGATAATAAGCTTAAAATTACTTGAAGACTTTACAAAATTGGATGTTATTAAGGCCTAAACGAAAGCAACGAAGCGTGCATGTCTTCCTAGTGTTACATATATGCATGTGGCCATCCGTTTCGTTGGTTTGTAATCATTACATACACGAGTACTTTTCAATCGGTACAAACGCTGTCATATACTATACTTTTTAGAAACAGCTCCACCCGAGCAGTTCTCTATATATAAACATGTGAACGAGTCTTTATTATAGTGGTAAGGTGCTTTAGTAGCATTTTCTAGTTTTTAGGTTCGATTCCTGTTGGAAACGAATTTTTTGGACTAGGTTAAAAAAATTCCTTCGTCTTTTCTCTAAGCCAAAGCATGTGTAAGATCCTGCCTAGAGTCAATCAGTGTGGATTTTGCTCCCGATTTAAAGGCTGATGCACTATGAAGCTCTCACATAGGGCAAAAAAGGGATCACCATGTCAGGGAGGAAGAGGGGTTCGGGAATTTTCTAAACCTACGTGAGAAGGTCCTCTACTCTTAATGTAATACCATTGGCGTGATCTTACCCCAGCAGATCTAGTTTTTTTTTCTATATATAAACACTAGCAAACAACTTACCAAAGGGCAGAAGTAATACAAGGGATAAGGAGATCACTAGCATCGATCATATCACTCACCCAATGGCACCGAAAATGACGATGGCCGTTGCAATTTTCATCGTTCTTGTGGTCATGTCCAGTATTATCCTCTCATCCACCTATGCAGGCATGCATACACTATACTACCTTTATTCTGCAATTTTCAAGAAATCCGTTAATTATCTACAATTTGGTCACGCATGTTGTTTGTATTAAACTGAGCCGTGGATGGTCAAATAATTAATGTGCATGTACGCGATCAAGTGGACTGACTTGCAAAGAGAAAGCCAACTTCAAGGGCACCTATAAACTCGGTGGTTGCATAAATTAATATTTCATGACGCCAACAAGTATATTGTTGATTGAACTGCTCCAGTAGTTGCGTGTAACGCACGTATTCATCTGTTTGATTGATTGGTGTCCAACAAACATGTGTTTCATATTATCGTGCTGTGGTTGTGATTGTAATATGCTAGTAGATTTTTTTTCCAAAAATAAAATAAAAAGAAGAACGATTCATTCAGGCCCATGTTGTCAAACACGGACGTTCTTCATCTCTAAATATAAGATTTAGGAGGTTTTCAAATTTATTAGGAGTAAAAAAAAATCATATTCTCTAACAACTCCCAATAATTTATTTTCTAAAAATTAAAATCATATCATATGTAGCGCAATAATCTGTTGAAAATAAAAAAAACATAAGAATCTGCCTTTAAAAAGTTTTACTTGAGTTGCTAAATATAGAGAGTTATAGATCTTGTTTTAAAAATTACTATATTTAGAGATCTCATTTAAAGAACAGTTAGAGATTTGTTTTTTAATTACTTCTTAAATTTTAATTTAACAACCTTATTTAAATAATAATTAAAGATACTCTTAGCTGTCAGCTGGCCGTCGTTGCCGAGAGTAACTGGTTCTGCCTGCAAGGTTGCCAAGACCGTTTGTCGGCAATGGCATAGCTGTATGGACCACGGAAACATACAAGGCAACGCCTTAGAAAATGTCTCCGTGAGTCGGCAACGGCGGATCAGGCCGATAAGGCTAGCGGCGGCGGGGCAGGCGGCGTCTATGCCTCTATGGCAGGGTCACCGGCGTTGACCTGATCTGCGTCGTCTTTGACGATTAGACCACGACATGCGGCCCGGAACAGGCCTAGCAGTGTGGCCCAAGGACGTCTTGCGAGAAGCAGCCTGCTCGCGTGGAGTAGCCTGTTAAGGCCCATCTAAGGTTGGATCGCGATTCATCGCGATCCAATCTTGGGCTGTGATGGGCCGTTTTGTCCGGAATGCGGGGCCCAGAATGCCTTTGGGTCCAGCACGGATACGTTTTGCGGAGGAGGCCTTCGCTTACTGGTGATCTAGTCAAGTCCTCCAAAAATCGAGTCGTGATCAATAATCCCGTTTGGGGTCATCCTAACCGTCTGATTGATACGTAACGATTAATCCACGTGGGTGAAGTGTTGGGTCTTTCTTGCGTATAAGCCCTGCAGCTAGTCCTGTTCACAACTAAACGGAGTGTTTCTCGGTCCGCTAATGCAATACTTTGTGCAGGTCATGGTACAGTTTGATGGTATACAAGAAATTCGAGAGAAGCAAATTCTCCGGAGGTGGTAATTGAATTCATAAAAATCCAACATCTACATTTCAAATTAATTGGACCAGTCCACAACACGTACCCACAGAAACGCGCAGCAAGTGCAGTCTTGCACAAGTTAATTGATTCTGCAAGCGAGAATATGTGACATGACCTGCACAAAAGTATAGCTGTAACGCAATAATGTTATTTCCACTTATACACGGCATACATGATTCCAAAAGGCTTACTTCTAACTTGGGCTGTTGCATACTTACTTGCAGTCACCCCTACCTCTACCTCATTATTTTCTCAATTAATGTACAAACCGTGTAGAAATGCCCTATATCTATGTGAACACCCAGTGTTCCCTGTATTACTGCATTGTTCCAGCTTTACAAACATTACAGCCTACAGCCTACTCCTCGGTAGGAGGGTCCACCCATCGGCCGTGGTCTTTGATAAGCTGAATCAAGGCTTCAGTGGCGCCTTCCATGGCAATGCCGCGCTGCACAACAGTCTGCAGCAACAAAGAGACTTATTTACTGACACATTATGGTGCATTATACTACTCTTAGCTTAAGACTGATTTCAGGGAAACGGCCACCTTTCATGCTATGACAAGTTCGCATGTTTGTGACCATAATGAATCAATATGATTTTACAGCTATTGCTCATTGCTCAAGGATGTAACGGATTGGAATTGTTACCTTGCCAACGTAAAGGTCAATCTTTCCAGGAGCACCACCGACGTACCCAAAATCAGCATCAGCCATCTCTCCTGGCCCATTGACAATGCATCCCATGATAGCAATCTGCCAGGCAAATATGTATATAGTTAGTTGGTTAGGTCAAGAGGTTGGTTGAGAAGAAGGAAACCACAGTGTGTTAAAGAGAGTTTACCGAGACGCCTGGCAAATGAGAGGTCTTTTCTCTAATCTGAGCACTGATTTCCTGAAGGTCAAAGAGTGTTCGTCCGCAAGAAGGACAAGAGACATATTCCTGAAAAAAAATAAATTGCTAACAGTCAGATAGCAACAGGATTGGTTTTTTCCTTTGAAATAGGGTGAGTGCTGACTTCTTCCCTACAGTGCTCCTGAACTACGGTAAGCGTTACCCAATGGATTTTCAGACAGAGGTTTTGCATTTGTTAAACAAAGAACTCATCGACATACAGTTTTTGTGTTGCGCATCCTGCAACCCTGAAGCAAGTTGAAAGATGTGTCCCTCAGGAACTCAAAATCCTGGTCAGCAGCTTCAAGAAGTACACCGTCACCAAGGCCATCAACTAGAAGAGCACCAACATTGGTCCCAGCACGAATGACAAGATCATCTCTGCATTTCGTTCGTGTAGAATAAGCACAAGAAACCAGACTCGACAATTCCACAGTGGCAAAAATAGGAATATTTATAGTCACCTGTCAATGACTTTAGGGAACTCTATATGATGGATCACAGGAAAGTTCAAGCCATTGGTCTGTAAGTACTCAAATAATCTGCATGACACCAAAATTATAAAATATGATAAACAGAAAAGGAAAAAAAATATCTAGGGAACATCATATTCTTAAGTGCAATCAATTAGAAATGATTCCTATAAAGAACTTGACTTGTTTAACAGATAATTTTTAATTGACCCACTGTTGGCTTACCTCCTAGCAGCATGTACTCTGCCAGTCTTCTCCTCACCATATGGAATATTATGTAACAGCATTGTTATATCATCAACACCTTTCAGGATATCTAGCTGCTCGTAAGATTCATCTCCACGAAGGGTGACAGCTAGTCTAGTGCCTACACAGAACAAAATAGAAAAATTAGGCTACACAATTCCCGAAACAAAAAGCTAAGCAACACTGTAAAAAAATTCAGACACAATATCATAGTTCAATTCAAGTCAGTACCTTCTGGCAAAAGTTTATGGGCGCCACTTGACAGTTCATCAAGGTTGACTAGTGCAATTGCATGTGGGAGTGGCTTTGTCAACTGTTCTGATAAGGGGGTCAACACACCCATGCTGATGTCAACTAATCTTTTCAGTGCAAGCCTCTGCAAACGCATTTATAAAAGTCAAATTATAGTAGTAAACTAAAAAAGTTAATAACATGATATACATATATGCGGCTGTGAGGAGGATATAACTCACAGCTTCAGCATCTTCAACAGGAGGAAGCTCTCTCAAAAGAATGGAATCTACCGTAGCCAGATCCTGATGCGCATTGAAGAAATAGATCAGTGTAAACTGAAGTCCGACTAGAAATATGAGATGTTAGCACATAACAGCGATCAGACCTTGAAAGGCATGCCAACGATAAGCTTTGCCGCTAGAGACCGATAAAGGAGCTCAGGAGCCTGGCAAATAAAAAAAAAAGATCATCATTACATTCAGATGGCTAATCAATGAATCCTGGTTTACTACAACATTTATTCGCAGCAGCAACCTGTTTTTAGTTGCTAAAGACATGGAAAATAAGAAAGATATTGGTATAGTTAACTTAGTGTCAATCATAAAATTAACGTTGCAATGCTGAAATTGTCTGTAGTAGTAACACACATTCCAGAAAATTCCACAAGATGAGTAGGAAGGTGTGAGTTACCTTTAACTGGTCCAAGGTAACTGACATCAGTACAGAACCATCACGATGCAGGACATTTCTGTAGTCTACTTCCTCACCCTGTCATAATAGCAATTGATAAGAAATCTTGCACTATTAGTTTCAAATATCAGACTATGGAATTATTGTTTTTAACCAACCTCCTTTTGCAAAGGCAATTGGCCACTTCGACGTTGGAAATCGAAATAATGCCTGTGTTTTTCTTCAAATGGGGCCTACGGAGAAAAGAAAATTGCCAATAAGAAACTGAGAGATGCTTAAAAAAAGCATAACTGGTAAGTACTGATATTTATTATCTCGTGATTGAATAAGTGAAAAATCAGGGAAAGTGAAAGTGCATTACCACCCCTATTTGAAGGTTTGCAGCCTGTGCCCCAAGATTTGCCAATCTCTGGCAAGGATCAATCTCTTCTTCTGGTGGTTCCGTGAGAGAGACACGGATTGTGTCACCCAAGCCATCCTGTAATACAAGAAGCACAAGATATAGTCCATGTTTCCTATTGTGGGTTGCATGCATAACTGGAATTCCCACCTTCATAAATCCTAAAGCTGATCTAGTAACAGAAACCTTCTAGTTTTGTTATTTTATTATAGGTGATAGCATGGCAAAGGTCCTCAAATACACCATACACATCTTATAAAAAATGGTACCACAAACTGAGCAAAAAACCAACGAAGTTGCAGATCCTAATCAGTTTAGACGCAAACCACTGTCCAGTAATCTCAAATGCGTATTTAACTTAGACAGCATGACTACACGTTACGGAGATGAATGATATTTTCATTTTTTGGCAAAATACTCATATCAAAGCTTCCAACTATTAGCTCTTCAAAGAAAATATTTTGTTAATGCTGAGAACAAATGACTTTCCGTTTGGTTCAGTTCATTTTGAGCATACTCATATGAAAGAGATCAATTTCATACAGCACAAAAAGGTAGCCACTATATTTACCATTAGAAGTGTTCCAATGCCAATGGCAGACTTCATCCTTCCATCTTCACCCTCTCCAGCTTCTGTAACTCCCAAGTGCAAGGGATAATCCCATCCCAGATTATACATTTCTGCTACAAGAAGGCGATATGCTTGGACCATGACAACAGGGTTACTAGCTTTCATTGAAAATACAAAGTTGTGAAAGTCCAACTTCCGACAAATCCTAGCAAATTCCAAAGCAGACTCAACCTGTAAATAAGATGCATAAAATGTCAAAAACTTAACAACTATTTGTTAATTAAATCCTCAGAAAAGAGATAATCACCATTCCCCGTGGAGAATCACCATAGTAGCTCATTATGCGGTCAGAAAGACTGCCATGATTTGTTCCTATACGCATTGCTCTTCCATACTGCTTGCATTTCTCAACTAATGGAGAAAATACCTGCAATGTTATTGAAGTGGTTGTGAGTTAAGAAAATGTATGTACTGAACAAAAACAGAGTAAAAGAATGGCTTGTTTTCAACCTTCTCAATATGCTCGAGCTCTTGTTGGTAATCTTCATCGGTATATTCCAGCTTTTCAAATTGGGCACGGCGATCAGCTGCAAGCATAATTCTCAGTATTTGCTGAACTCTTAGAACATAGTTGACAGTAGACACTGAAACAAGAATCATCGAGTTTTCACTCACCAAAATTTCCAGGGTTGACACGGATTTTGTCAAAGCACTCTGCCACTCTTAAAGCAACTGTTGGAGCAAAATGAATATCGGCTACAAGGGGGATGTTGTAACTATAAAGGCATAAAGAAAAAATTGTGAGGATCCACTCCTCTAAAGTCAATAAATGTGACAAAAAAATAAGAACTTACTTCTTCTGAACCAGAGAATTCTTGATCTCAAAGCAGGCATCAGCTTCCTTCCTACCTTGGACTGTTATTCTAACAATATCAGCTCCTTTATCTGCTATCCTCATCACCTGAAATAGTGCAAACGAAATAGTTTGTTAGTTTCCTACTAAGAGGAAACATCTCACAAGGGTGACTAATTCATTTCACACCATATGTATTTCATTTAGGATACTGAGAATAAATAACAAAAGTTTCAGATGGAACACACCTCTTCTACGGTTTTAGCAACATCTTTGGTATCTGAAGTGGTCATAGTTTGAATCCTTATGGGATGATCACTGCCAAGTGGGACATTCCCAACCATCACAGTCCGAGTTTTTCTCCTCCTTGTTTGATGTATAGATTCACAGTACTTTTGCCTCGGAACTAAAGGACAGGGAAAGGAAGATCCGTAAAATTAGATAATCATAGAATAAATCTGGGACAAACCCCTTACACGAATACACATACAAATGTGCATGGAGACTAGACGTACCTAAGAGTGGGCTTCCTTCTGAAGATGGCTCGAGCTCCATGGTATCCGACCCTGTACTCGAGCTCTTCGCCACAAGCGCCCTGCCTCTTGAAGAGCTTGTCCTCACAGCGCCGGTGCTTGGAGCCGACATGACTTTGGCAAAGTCGACGGTCCTCGTGAATCCGATGCCATCACAGACCCTCACATGTGGTAGAGGAGCTGGTGCCACCCCGGTAGCCATGGTTCTTCCCAAGCAACAACAGCTCACCTAGGCAATTCTACAAACACCTGCAAGGCAGCCAACACTTGTGGTGAGCACGGGCTACTAATCCCTATGGCTTTTAGCCGGCACAGGTGGAATATTCCCCTATTGCTCCGTGAGCAATAACACGACAAGTACGGCGTGTGCTACCAAATAACGGTATTTAACAATTCCTGTGGTTGAATTGACAATATGTGTTTACTTAATAAAACATCATCAAAATTAACAAAGCTTGAATTAAGCACCTTTCGTTCTGATAGAAACGAGGAGGATACATGAAAAATGCCAATCTAGAGACGAAAATGGCAAATTCCCCTCCCAATCCCCATTCTCATCCCAGATTAGTGCATGTTCCCGTCCCCGCCCTCGCGCAGCAGCCAGGGATCGATCCATCCCCCGTACATGCAGTACGAATGTAGTACGATTCTCTAGGGGAAGGAAGCGTTCCGCCATTGCTTACAGACAAACGATAAGAAAATGCTTACGCTCAAAATCCTGCAGATAATCCAAAGAGAATTCGCCTAATTCAATCAAACTGCAACTTGGCAGCCCAACTGTGAGCGAGTAGCTCAAAATCCTCCCACCTACAATCCACAACATCCAAATTTCCAAAGGCAAAGAAGGAAATCCACCACATCGACTCCAAACAACATCCAGTAACTAATTTTTTGGCGACCCACACCAAGCTACACAAGAGAATTCAGCTAAACCAAGCACGAATCCGTCATCCCCCTTCTGTAGCCCACTGCACGACCCACGCGATCGGACATCGGAAACAGGAAGCAGAAAGAAAAATCTCACCCAACTTTCGCAGCTCCGCGTCGAGATGCCTCCCCACTTCAGCTCCCTCCCTTTCAGCAAGCACCACCAACAGAGCAGAGCAGAGCGCGAGTTTCTTTTTTCTTTTTCTTTTTTCCTTGAAGCAGCAGGGAGGAAGAGGGGCTCGTGGCAGTGGCACACGAGTGTGTGGTGGGTTTCTACTGGATTAGGCCTTTTATCTCCAGAGCTTGGGGTGTTGCTGGAGCTATCTCGTGGACCTCGTCCTGGTACGCCGCGGAGCACTGTAACTGTGACGACATGGTTACGGCTCTCGGTGTTCGTAGACCAGGTGCGGGGAGCGCGTGATGGAAGATGAGTGGGGAGGTGTGGAAGTGGTGATCCCCGCCTTTGTCCGTCATTTTCACATGCGCCAATGACCCCGGTTATTTTTATGACTAACTGTAAATTCCTTCCCTCGCTGCACCTGCACACCGTGCCAAACTTTGTCTTATGTTTTTTTTTCACTTTTTTTTTGGTTGCTTGCTTGCTTCAGGTCGTACGTGTAGGATCTCCAAGAAAATTTTGAAGATCGTTGTTCAAGTTCAAGAACGTTCATGGGAGATCAAGATGATATCTCTTTCTTTTCAAATTGGTGGTGTTAAGTCCCTTTTAAGTTTTTTTTTTTCGTTCTACATCAGTATTACTTATTTTTCGTTTCATTGTGTTTTAGATTTTCTGCTTTCTTCTTTTGCTAAAACCGAACCCTGAAATTTTGATTTGTGCTTTCTAAACATGTGCTAATAAGCATGTCAAAGCGAGGGACACAGCATACCCTGTGACACTCGGCCTCTCGCTGTACTATGACAAGTTGAGAGAAGACGTACGCTGGCTTTGCGTCCAATGTTCGTTGTCAAGCCACATGTTGAAGGTAAGAAGAACGTGCATATCTGGTCTCCGTCTAAACTGTTCTTACTGATACATGTGTTTGACGGGGTACGCTGCTGCTGTCGCACGGAGGCTCTGGAATTTGGCATGTCACGGAACATGTGTTTGACCTGAAACGGAGCGCGGTTGTCACACATTTCTGCGTGCGAGAAGATTTTGGAACACATGTTTTTTCGCTTGGGACTTTTGAGGACAGGGGCAAGAAAGATTGACAAGGTTCCAAGTACAGAACAGCTGGTACAGTAAGAATGATACTGGTAATTTTTCTATCTGCCGCCCATGGAGGGGGGCGTGGCGCGACGCGACTGGCATCAAAACTCAAAGCGGACAGCGCTTCGCAGATGCGCGGCGCGCCGGTGTGTGTGCAGAGCAGCTTCGAGGATCATTGAGCGCAGGATCCGTCCCAGCAGACGGCGAACGGCGGCGGCCGTGGCGAGAGGGGATGGTCGGCGTTTCATTCTCCGTCCGTGGTGGTCGGTATTTCATTCCCCGACCACCCTAGGACGCACAGATGCCGTTACATCCGCAACGAACGGCTCTGGATTAGCGCTGACCATAGCGAGCTGGATCGCCGCGTGGGCCAACATACGGCCCAAGATACCAGCCCGCGTTTGTTACCGAGGTCCAAGGAACGAGCGAGAAGGTGCACTGCAGGCCCACTCCCGCGCCAAAGGCCGCGCTAGCTGAATCTAAGCGCGTCGGGCGTCTGAATGCTTCTCCGGCGCTATGGGTGCGTTTGGTTGAGCGTCAAGGTGAGATAGGACAGAGTCATTCAAGATATTATGGACAAGATTATTCACTTTGATGTTTGGTTGGATGGATGGGGTCATTCATGATTTTTGTTTGGTTGGAGGGATGAGGATGAGAGGGATAAAAATCAATCTTAATTAGATATCATAATTTATTATTAATAATAGTTTTATTATTATCAACTAAAACATATTAATATTATATTAATATAATAATCACTAATCAATATTAATTATTTTTAAATTAATTCACAAATTACCCATTAATTGATATATTAGCACTTATAAATACTGATTATTTAATTATATATCTTAATTGTTAATACAATCTACTTAAATATCACTAATCTTCTACTAATAAGCATGATCAAGAAAGATGGATGGCTTCATCCCACCAATTTTGAAGGATGGACTTATTTAGCATATTAAGGGAATATTCTCTGATGCTTGACTCTATCCCTGCTTGACTCTCAACCAAACACCTATAAAAGAGAGATGATCCTGTCCCGTCCCTCTTCGTCTCTCCAACCAAACACACCCTAATGTGCGGACTGCGGTGGGATGTGGCGTATTCTCTATCCACCTGGGATCGGATTTGTGTTCTCCCACAACAGACCTGATAAAGGAGACGACGATAAGTTCGGCAACAAACTTGATGACGACAAGTTCATCATTTTTGTGTGTGGTATGTTAGCAGTCTTTCCCTCTTTTACGAAAAGTGTGAATTTCAGCTCTTCCCTGCCAAAGATTAGGATGATGGTGGTAGATGGTGAGATGGTCGGAGTTCTAATCCGTGGCATATCTGTTTGGGATGGTGATTCTAAATGGTGGATTTTATGTTTTTTTTTTAAGGTTTCTTATCTCTAGAGTTGGTGTTAATTGGGTTAAATTTATAATCAGGAGATATAATATGCTTTGATATGAATGAAATCCTCTTTTCGCAAAAAAAAAAAAAAAGCAGTAAGCTTTCAGAAGACGCGACAACGTGCGCGCGTGGCTCTGTAGGCTACAAGCCAGAACAGGCCAAGTCATGTAACGCATGGACGTCTTCGAGCAGAGTACAGGATCATACTCGTACGGGTCGAGAAGAGCGTTAGACCTGTACTTTCTACTGTTCAACGAGCAGAGTATCGTGCCACCTCAGGTCAAAGGTCGCGAATTGCGATAGAAATGGTTACTTTCCGTCATGCCTTTTATTAGGAATGAAAAATACAGACATTGCACATGCAACCTGACGAGACAGCTGTTCATGACGCTTCTTCCACAGGATTTGCAACAACAGTACAAGATACAAATGGATGAAGTTGCCAGAACGTCTCATTTCACATCTGCTGTCCCGCTAGTTCATCCCTTGTATACAGCAAAACAAAAGGGATGCTCTAGAGCAATAGTCTGAGTCGAAGGATCTTACACTCCTATATAAAATCTATACATCAGATTTCACGTTTCCCCTTTTGCTGAAGGGACACAACACGTTACAACAGGTTCTTGATCACGACACTGGTGGTATGGATGCGTCTTCAAAATTCTTCAGCTGTCCTGGAACCTCAGTCGGTGAGTAGATAAAACACGTCACGCTCATTACTTGTTCCCTTCTGCATTCATAAGCACAACAATGAGAATGTTAATAAACTTTCCAGCCAACATAAATCAATAAAGCAAGCACAGCAATGTGAATGTTAAGGATATTTCCAGCCAACATAAAGCAATAAAGCACTGTATATAATACGTGGTAACTGGCTTCGAGAGCCTCATCTAAATAAAAAAGCTTGAGGTCAAACAATATTGGTATCTCTGGTTGGGTTAATTTAGACCAAACAAGGGATCATAATTACTCTAACGGACTGAAATAAAGCAAAGCCTACCGTTACTGTCATTCAAGATACAGAAACGGTTTTGCAAACCCAAACGTATAATGTACATATTACTAATTTTACTGATATCTGTGCTAACTGGATAAACTAATGCAATCTCACCTGACAGAATGAAAGACTTAGCCATCGGAAGCTAACTGCTCTTCCTCGAGCTCCATTTTACAGATGAAGAATTCCCTCTCAAAAAGCAGGAATTCCTTGGAAAGAATGTATATGGATTTCGTTAGAATCAGAAAATTAGCAGTGACTGGATGAACAAACCAATGATAATTAAAGTCACCTGCAGCTGCTGTTGGCTGAACAATTGCATCATTCCAGACTCAGATGAAGCAACTAGCTCAATGAGTTTATCACAATGCTCCAGAGAATCGCCTGCTTCAGAAAGTGAGATTGATGCCTGCGAAACATAATCAAACAAAGAATTAAACGCCCTCTATGTTTAAGAAGTGCAACAGAAATCTGCAGTTCATTGAAGTGACATGTTAGATCACCTGCATAGATCGTAGAATTGTTTCAGGAAGGCAGCATCTTCGACAGAGCCCTCGAATGATGTAAGCAGCAGTGCTCTCCACAGAGCCATTCCCATCAGAATACCATGCATCAATCCGCGAAATTTCCATTGAAACTCCAGGTTGAAACCGATTCAATTCGCCTGCCACAACGAAATCATTGTTTCAAAGAAATACAAAATATTCCAAAGAGTGGTATCATTCAATAAGTGTACTTTGTACCTTTAAAGCCAGCGGCCATAATTGCAGCAAGAAGACCTCCATTATTGGCTTCATGAAGTCCATATCCATCACCTTCTGCTGCTAAGCAGCAAAGAGTAACTTCAATACAGCAAGGATCTTTAGACGAGACCTGAACATCCACCTGTTCCATAGATTTTGCATTCAGAATTTACAGACGTCTACTGAACAAAAGTAGAATCACAAAGCTGTTTTGCAGTTCGAACTATGCTCTACAAGTATTAAGATTGACTGGCAAGCAGAAAACCAAAGAACAACTGGATTTTAAACTTAATTTGAGGAACACCAAACCTTCAACTCGCGATGCGACACATCCTCTTCACTGACAGTTGAATAGAGTGCACTTGTTAAAGCTGTGCATAGTGTTGCATCCGGCAGCATGCATTCTCCAGAAGGTAGGCACAGTATTGCAGTGGCATGCAACTCAATGAAAATACGCTCCGAGGAATCAAATGGACTGTTGTCAATAGCATTTAGCCATGGTCTCTCTTCCTCTGAATATGGCGAAGAACATAACAAATGGTAAAATCATACTCAGATACTATATATAAATAAAAATCAAGTTGCTAAGAAGCATAGTTCCACAATGGCAAATCACATAAAGAGCCAAGTAACTTACTGTGCAATAACAAGAATGCCAACTCAAGTGTTTCCCGTGCCGCATCAACAGCTTGGTCTTTTTCTTCCAATGATAGAATTTCAGGAGCAACTGTAGCATTGACCATCTCAACTTTAAGCCAATTCCGGTAAGTTGCATCAAGGGAATAATATTCATGCTGTTTGACCATACAAAAGCAATTACTTGATTAAATATAGTCCCTTGATTTATACAGAAACAACGATATGATCTACATCAAGCAAAGATTGCAAATCAGGATAAAAAGAATCGCATACCCAATCTTCAAACTCCTGTAAGTTATCAGATACATCTGGACCTTCCAGTGAAAATATATTATCCTTCTGTTTTAATGGCTCAGCCAGGATAGCAAGCAACTTGTGAGGGCCTGCTGGGAGTTCAGGAGATCTCTTCATGGATATCAGAGAAAACTCCCGGAAAAGTGTGTTACTGATTGATCAAGAAGTCAAATGTAAGTTCCACGGAAACAAAGTTATTAATGTAGATAAACGAATCTATTTCATATACACAGTATTTCAATACAACAACAAAGCATTTTAGTCCTACACAATCCAGGGTAGGCTGGAGATGAAAGACCCAACTAATGAATGGAAGTATAAGAGAGGATACACAGTGCTTCAATAAATATACATAATAATGAGATGAAATAAGATAAGGCTCCAAGTTACCTATGCATTAATGCCCGTATCAGAAGCTTCCCAGTGATGATCTCTAAATCTGGAATAGAGGATGGTGGAGTGAAGCAGAGCCACTGAATAACCATTGCCTTCTGAAGTGATTGCAAGTGATGGTGTTGTGCAATATCAGAAAAATCTTCATTGTACTTCTTGGATTTTGTCTGTCGTGACCTTGACAGCACCCTGCATTAAATTTAACACGATTTTACAACATATCTGGGAATATGATAAAAGTATCTGAAAATTGGTGCATTTCATTTCTGGATGTATCCTAAATAACCAAACCTCTCAATGATCTCTTCGAAACAAGCCTTGGATGTATCTAAAGATGAGAATGGCAGATACTCCACAGCAGAGAGGAAGAGCTTGTACATTGTATGCAGACTGTTTCCAGGGGAAAAAGAAGGTGTGAGCCAGCTAACCAAACTCTTGAAATAGAAAAAATAAGACCATGAACAATAATAATGCTAAGGATGTTTAATGAACAATGAAAGTACACAATATAATGGTAGTTTTCAACAATGATGTGGAAAAAAAAAGGCAACTTAGCTAATCAGTCTGCAATAACAACAGGACAGGTTTTCTTCCAGAAAAAGATGAATGAAAGTATAATTGATTCCTGACACTGCTATTGTGTAAAATCAGTGCAAAAGATTTGTCCTAATGTTATATAAAGAAAAGTGAAGCATCTAATATTTTCATATAAATACAAGCCCATATTTTGGATGATGACATAAAGGATAGCTGAAAAACTTGAATAAAGCTAAGACAATACGAAGGTATATAGAAGATATGAAGCAAACTAAGTACTGCTGATCAGAAGTATCTAAAGCCACTGATTGGATTTAATAACAACCACGCAAAACAACACCGATAAAATATACAGAGCTCATAAGTTGCATAACTTGTATTTCCGGGATTATTATGTTAGGTGATGAGAAGCTGAAAAAATATGATAGAAATATCTGCCACTTAATATTATAGTTGCATTATTACTGCAAGCAAGTCATTGCACAGGCATAACGGTAAAAGCATATGTCGATGATGATGATACCTGCTATGTAGCCTTAGTTCCATCATCTCCACAAACAAATCAACACAAAGGTCACGTTGAAGTTGAGAAGCATAGACTCCAACCAATTCCTCTTGATGCTCAGAAAATAAATATCTCACATACCTGGAGTAATTGAACTTTCCTGTTATTATTGTAAAGTGAACGTAAATAGAATAAAAGATCTGAGCTTAACATATTCATAAGACAAGAGCAGAACCAAGGGTCAAACCCTAGATTTAATGAAAACAATGCATGCTACTTATGCAACTCAGTAATATAACAACTGCTAGGTTAGACTACCACCGAACGTAAATGTTGAGCTATAAAGCCGCCCGAGCCCCTTCTCAATCGCTTAAGCTTTTAGGTTGGATTGGTTAGGTGCGCTGCTTCATGGTATCAGAGCCAGGAGGTCTCGAGTTCGAGCCCCGGTTCCCGCATTCCGCTGCGCCACAGCAGGGCAGCACTGCGCATGCAGGGGGGGGGGGGGGGGGGGGGGAGGGTTGAGCTATAAAGCCGCCCGAGCCCCTTCTCAACCGCTTAAGCTTTTGGGTTGGACTGGTTAGGTGCGCTGCTTCAGTAAATGGTATTTTATATCAAGTACCAGCATTACCATTTGACTATACTCTCAAGAGGAGTAAGGGGCTCCCTCAGCTTGTAGATTAAATGTTATCAACAGTACTTACGTTGTGATGATGAGGTCGCCAATAGCAACAAGTTTTTCCTCAAGCTCATCCTCCATTTCATCGCCAAAAATGTATCTCAGCACAAGGACAATATGTGCCCCAAAACGTATAATCTCAGGATCATCAAGAGGCCTAAGTGAACACAAAAGTTATCAGAAAGGAATATGATATCATGTCATGATGAGTACTTGAAGGTTACCTCATGCAAAGTCATAATGGTCATACCTCAAAATGTTTTGTTCCTTTTCAGAGGGTGACACCCATGACCAAAGAAGGTCAAGAAGATGAGATATATTTCCACTCATGAGATTCATCTGTAATAAGAAAAAAAATACTTGTGAATGGTCATAGAGTTTTTAGACAAATGATGAATCATAGCTCCAACCAGATAATGACTTACTAATTAAAATCTTATAGGACTCTATCTTCTGAATGATATATGATTTTTGTAAACATACATGTGTATAAGATATAACAAATTAACACCATGGGACAACAAAAATTATAATAGTACTGCGAAAGAAACTGCAACCTATGGTGTATA
Source organism: Eleusine coracana subsp. coracana (assembly GCA_032690845.1). Classification (NCBI taxonomy): domain Eukaryota; kingdom Viridiplantae; phylum Streptophyta; class Magnoliopsida; order Poales; family Poaceae; genus Eleusine; species Eleusine coracana. The sequence continues at coordinate 60,090,853 of CM064434.1, read as the reverse complement.
AATATTTTCTTTCTATAATGATGAAGTTCCTTTAGTACATAAGGTGAAAACAATCTACCAGAACACATATATGAACACTATAAAAATTTCTAGTGCTGAAATGAAAAGCTATGTCTAGTTGCATTTTAGAGAATCATGGTAAATAAAACTGGTAGACAGTGGAGAATGATTTTTTTTAAAAAAAAAGGTAATTCTTCATTTCCGGAAACAAATACTACCTCAATTTGTCGATGCTGCTCACGGCATGCTCGAGAAACAGTTTCATGAACTAGATCACTACACCACAAGAACCACAGATTTAATAAAGTGCATGAACAATAAAAAGCAATTAATTTTCCAAAACAACTGTTAATACCTTGAGTGCAGTTTTTGCAGAAGCGCGGTTATATCACGTGGCTGCTGATCAAGTACATGATACGGCCAACTTTCTGGACCAACTGAACTTAGCATAGGTTGGTTTCCATTCATATCTTCATCGAGTTGTTTTTCGTCTGGTCGACTTGTTTGGTACTGAGATAATTCTAGATCCACTTGAACATCTAGCCAGGATTTCGCCATTGCCCAACAAGCTGACTAAAAAATATTCAAGGAAAAGAGGCATCATACACCAGCAGTAAAAAGAAAGAATAGTATTAAATCAACAACGTACCTCCCAGTCAGTGCAGATTGGTAAGATCCGCTTTAAGTTACTACACTGTAAAGCATATACAGCCATCTCATACCGGCCACCATCTTGTTCAGCAATTTTCTGCAGCAGTATTATCAATTCAGTAATAGTTCAGTAAAGCAGTGTGCTTGGCTTAACTCACAAGTCAAGCAAAATGAATACATTTGCAAGCAGAGAAGTTGATAATGCGTACAGCACTACATAAGAAAAGTATCGCACAACCAGATGAGTAGTACTCACCTCTGAAGCACAATATGATGCCCATTTCCAGAGACGCCACTGACGTCCAACACCACTTTCCAATTCAATGGCTTGCAGCATTCTAGATTTCCCATTTTTATGCAATGCTTCCAGAGACGGGAACAGATCTATGCCACCAAAGGGGCATAGAGTGGCAGCTCTCCAGGCCTGAATAGCATTACAAATAAGTAGAAATGATACATCATGCAAAAAATGTAATTGACAATAACTGACTTACCTGGCCAGCAGAACGGCACAGTTCAGATGCCTCTTCTAATCTTCCAGATTTTAAAAGAGTCCAGATATCTTCTAGAAGCAATTCATCTTGCTTCTGCTTACACACAAAGAAAAAGCAAATTCTTATTACCTAACTTGAGATGCTAAATGCAAAGAATTTTAGGAAACAAGCCTTGAATAAACCTTTTCCCTATATATTGTTGCTAGTCTAGCATTTTGCTCTAGTTGAGTGAAGAATTAAGTTTAAAAGGCAAGACAGGTCAAAGTGATCCACAACCTCTGCTCCAACCAGGATAAAGAACACGAAATGCTCACATAGCAAATGATGACAAAGGAACATTCAAAATGGTTAAATGAAACTAATTGCAATCTACATCATCCACATTAACAGAGATTATGTACATATGTACATAATAGAATATTAGGAACAGATGACAGCCTACCTTGTCATCAGGATGAAGCTGGGCTCCTTCACGAGTTGGAGCATCAAAATCCACATGCTTCACTATGGTTGAATCATTATTCTTTCTTTTTATGTACCTCTGTGTACGATGCCAAACACCAGAACTTGGTAGATATGAACCAACATGAGATCCTCTCACCTATATGAATGCATGGCATCAATAAGTGCAATATGCCACCAAAGTTATCAATGTAACCTCAGATACAAGCTGATCACGTAATTCTCAAATATTCTGATACTTTATTAGGTTGGTGTATGATTGATACAAAGTGTCTCATTCCATTTTATATATCTTCTGAACTACAATGGAGCACATACCTTTTTCTCCAAATCAAGATCTTCAGAAGCAAGACCTTCGAGCCAAAGTACGATTCGCTTACACAATTGTGCTGTGAGATCTGTAGCAACAAAGCGGCAAGCCTCCTGATGGGATGTAGTTGGAGACTGTTGACAAAGATAGCACAGAATTAAAATGATTCTACATAGGACATAAGTCCAAAAGAAAATGGATTTGAATATTATGATAGCCACAACACTGTATGTACGTCTTACCACAAACAGATCTCCAGAAAGCTCGTCATTTTCTATCATGAGGCATATGAAACCAAGAAAAAGAAAAATCAGAGGAGATACAACAAAATGATTATCCAAAATAATATACCTTCACACCATATAATACAGCAAACTAAACATGATCAGAAGAACAATACGTTTCAATGATCTGAAGCAAGAACTTTTACCTTTACCGTAGAGGTACCAAAGAAGTGACCACGAAGCAGCTTCGTCCAGTAATAATTGTGCTTTTTGTTGCATAAGTTTATCATCCAACAGCCGAAGCTTTCCAGTAGCAGCAGATCTAATTTATTCCAAAATCAGTATGCAAGGTATAATAAGGCAATCAGTTTCACATTATCAATAATCAAAAGTAAAGTGAAAGAACCAATTTTGGAATAGTGGCAAAAATAACTCGACTCAACAAAACAATAGAAACGGGCAAGGGACAAATAGTTATCTGAGCTCTGTGAAAAGTTAAATCTGACAGCTCATGAGCAGTTTAAAATGGAATATGTTATATGGTATAAAGCAAAAGAAAACCTTAATGACTCAGAGGCGTTTCTACATGTCCTTTCAAACTGTAAAATTACATCTGGGAAGGGCACCAATCCTGCAACAAAAAGAGAATATATAAAATAACACCATTAGGTCCTTAAAAGGGTAACCGACCACCAATTTTATGCCAATGCACATCAAAAAGTCTTTTTTCTCTCAAAACGCAGGAGAGCGAGCTTCATTATATTAAAAAGAAAACGGGATAAGAACCTGGTACAACACACAAACCACACACCCACTGTTACTTGATTACATTTGCACCTGTGATAAAAAGAGAACAACAAAATAAAGCTAAACTCCTGGGAGGGAAGCAGTCAAGAGGGTTAACCCTCGACCTCCCGCCATAGTCCAGAGCCTGCGCTCTTCTCCAGCCGTGACTAATGCACATCAAGAATGTAGATAGGTACTATACGTGGCTATTCATGTTGCTGAAGTGCTAGTTACTTCAAAAACTTAAGTTGCAGGTGTCTGGGGACGCTGCTAACTATTAACCATGAATAGATGATAAACCAAAAGCATTTCAGTATTCATGGACAAAGGAGGACATCAGGGGTGCAACCAGCCACCAATAAACTACTTATTGTGATACCTGAAGATATGCGCAATTTAGTTTTCAGATGAACTATTTCGCAAAAAAAAAAGTTTTCAGAGGAACTAAGTAATTAATTAATTCATCCCAAAACAAACGAACAAAATATTAAACAGTGGCATTGATCAAAGATAGATAAGTCATGATACAAGTAAAACCAAGTGTGCATCAAACTTTAGAATTGAAAACATTACTTAATAAAGATCACGAGAAATTACACATGAGCAAACACAACATGGCATGCTAGAAAATGAAACAGTTAAGCACTCCTACAAGGAGCTCCCTAATCAGACTACCACACTCCACTAACCTTGGATTGCAGAATCAAGATGAGATGCAAAGGTTGTAAAATTTGTTTCTCCTTCATGTGACACATCCATGTCGTCCTCCAGCTTGACTGATTTCAATGTTTGTCTCCTCGCCTGCCTCCCAGAACTGAAAGCTGCATCTGAGCCAGAGCCGTCATCTAGTGATTCCCTTCTCGCTGAACCGAACCGCCTCGAACCATCCAAGCCGTCCATGTTGAAGTAATCCGCAGCCTCCTGCTTGATGTCCTCAAGGAGTAAGCCAGCATTAGGCCGCCTCTGGATGCTATCTCCACCATACAGCAGACTGGCTTCGGAGGACTTGGAGAGTGAGCTCCCCAGTAGCGGGGAAGCGTTAGAAGAAGACAGCCTCTTTCTGCAAATATCATAGGAAAAATGACATATCAACTGGTGCACCAAGCAGTCCCAGTAAAACTACCACATCTTCACAAACCTCGTAGTTGGTTTATCTCTACTATTTCGTGGCAGTGTAAGCTGTATGAAGTAATGTACCATACACCAAGAAAATTGGGTGGTGAAAATGAAAGTAGGGGCACTCTGCAGTGTAAGCTGAGTACTGCCTTATCCTGGTGTTGAACAGTACAAGTAGAACAGAACAATTTTAAATGGCCCCAAAATACAAAAAAAGATTCGGTTATGCACTGCAGACAACGGGTAACTAGTTGGGTTGCTAGGGCAAACAATCAAGCGTAGACAGCTCCACTCCAATTGGCAGGTACACTACAGCACACCTAAATAGAACAACACCCTCACGAATCAGCCAGTACCCCCACTCATTTCCACCCCATTGGAGCTCCATTCGAAACCAGCCAGCAATGAGCCAAGTAAGAGGGAGGAAAGGGGGCGGCCTTACCTGTAGCGGCGGTACTCCTCCCGGCGGCCGGAGGACTCCGGGTCGAAGTAGCCCGGGAGCGGCGGCGACCGCGAGCGCGACGACGGCGAGGGGTCCACCTCCATGGCGCGGGGCCCGCGCGGATCGAAAGCGACGAGGTTCAGCTAGGGTTTTGATCCCTCGCCGGAGTAGCTGCGCGCCGCGACAGCGACAGCTCGAGGAGTTCTCCGAATTTTTCTCCGCGGCTGCTGGTGGTGCTGAGCCTTTCAGTTGGAATCCAGCGCTGGGCTTGTACGGGCCTTCCCCAGATGGGTTTTCAAAGGCGTGGCAGGCCGCGTTTTTGGAAAAGGGCCCATGACGGCCCCGAGATTGGATCGCGGTTAATGACCGCGATCCAACCCAGGATGGGCCCTGACGGGTTATGCCGCGCATGGCAAGGTTCCCTCCGCAAAAGTGACGTTGGGCCGCGCGCTGGGCCCGGTCTGAGACGCTGGTCGCGGTCAAACGGTCAAAGATGAGCACGGGGGCGGACCAGGTCAACGACGGCCGAGGATCAAAGATCGAAGACAGCTAGGAGGCCAGGAATTTCTGCATCTGATCGCTGAAAATTACTGCGTCTGCTTCGACCTAAAGTGGCTTTGCGTTGCCACTGTTTTATTCCAACAAGAAATCGAGAAAATCTGGTAGTAGCAGTTTATACACATATGAGCATTCCATCCATAGTAGCTTTTTTTAGTCCATTTACTCCTGTGAAGAAAGAACTAAAGAACAACAAACAACTACTATATCTTTTATTCCACCGCTCCTCAAAAAGTTTTCTTTTTTTTGTCGGCACAATGTGGATGAGAATGAGATTAAATAATTTAGAAAGTATCTCCATTTTCGGTGTTTTAATTCAGTTAGCTATTTTCTCCGATCTTTTTTTTTTGTTGTCACCGACTAGTACAACTTTGCATTAGCCGGTGACAACAAAAAGAAACCGGATGAAGTATATACTAATACTAACCATATAAAGTATATAATTCACAACTCAGGCAAACCACACCTCCATGACAGTTTGGATGTACTCTACACATCATCAGCGAAAATGGAAAGTCCTATAGCGCGAGAGTTTATCTATATATACTTTTGTCCATAAAAAGAAAGGCAGGATATGCACATACACACAAAAGGAGTGTAGCCAATAAGCTATGATATAGGCAAACTGGCAATAATCTTTAGCACGACGACACTTGCGGCAACTAAATATCACTTTGCATCTGTGCGGTACGGTCTCGGCTTTGGTGGTGGCGCCACGAGAATCTCGTGCTTCTTTGATTCATCATTCCCTGCAACAACATGATGCAGCTGGATGTGTGCAAACTTTAGGCACAGCCACATGCGATGCGAGATCGATATGGCAGCTCTCTAGCAAGTGGCAAGACGTCTCGGGATGTGGTCGTGCCACTAGCTCGCCGGCCGGAAGATAAGAGATCTATCGAGGCTCAGCTAGCGGCGTCTGTAGTATCACGCTACGGTGCAACAAGGCCAAGCTGTCTTTTGCCCTTCTTTGGCAAGTTGCTGCCGGCCAATGCACGCGAGTAACGTATGTAACGCTACGCAAGGAGGACCGATCGACCGGCCTACACCGTGATGGAAAAGGGAGCCTATATATATGGCATGTGTTTTTTCTTTTCACGGTACCACGCCACACTACGTGTGGCTTTCCCACTCTGCACATGCGTGTGCTTGTGGACGCTCCACTGGAAAACAGGTACAGTGCAACAAACACACACAAGATCTTTTGGTAGGGTTGGAGGATCACATGTTTTGGGACACAACACACACGATCTTCTTCTAGGACCCAAAACACACATGATACATCATCAAGCCATCAAGGACACTGTGAGATATGACTCGATGAGTAGAGAGAAATAAATCTTGACATGATTTTCCTGGCCGCCACTATTGGTTTCGTAATTAAGGGTATGTTTGACAGTGCTTATGCTTATACTGAAAATGACTTATATTTTGGATTATCTATGAAATGTGCTAGTTTGCCTTATCTGGCTTATTGTAACATAGGATGTCAAGTCATTTGACAAAAAAAATTATCCTGTTTTTCTGAAATAACTTATTCATGTTCAATGATCCATAAGACTAAAAAAAATCAGCGTTTGCTGGATTTGCTATTCTAGTATGAAGCATATGCATATGTTGTATTGTGCAAAACATGGACTCTAGATGATTAGATCTCCGTGCTTCTATTGCACAACTACCACTGGACTTGGGTGTAAATTGTAAAAAACGAGTTATTTTCTTGCTCATGCGCCATTACAACTTTTAAAAGATTTGCGTATGTAATAAAAAACACAGCGAACAAAACTAGTACAACGTAAATACTCCTAGGATTCCTTCTGTGTGGTTGAAACACATTTTGTTGACACTTTTTTTTAGATAATGAAAACAAAGTTTTTTGGCCTCTCCGCAAAACACGCAACCTGATTTTGTTTTATCATCCGACTGATCAAATGAGGTAACTGAAACATAAGAAAACAATTGCGACATAAAGACTCCTAGCCTCCTAGGAACTAGGATACCTTTTTTTTGACATGGTTGAAACATATATATATTTTTTTGAACGGAGACACGGTTGAAACATATTTTGTACTAGAAGGAAGCCAGTGGCAACGCATCGGCAGGAGAGAGGGGCCATGACAGCCAAAATGCTGTGACCTATGGTAGCTTTTTATGTATCTACTTACACTTTACTACTATGGACACACCATATATTGGTTCGTGATGCCAAGGGTGGATTACTTGTGCCCATCCCGGTTTAGAAAAAACCTTACAAAATTACCTGATAAGTTGTGCTAATTTTGTGGCATGGTTCAGTGACGGCCTCTCCCTGCTTGTCCGCTAACCAGCCTCTATTAGGCACCCCATGAGATAAAGTTCAAGCTCAGTCACTGCTTTTGACTTCACCACAAGATCCAAAGAAATGATCGTCTCACCGTAGACAGCATTTCACTGTCATCCAGCAGAGGATTTCCTCGTACTTTTGTTTGGGTGGATATAACTCGCATTCAAGTGAACAAGGTATATCAAATTCAAATTTCATCTATACTATACTAGTACAGTAGCTGCCAAGATATTTCCCTTCCTGAGGTAAATATACGCGGATGATCAGGTCAGGAGTACAGTACTCGCCACTTGTACGCAAGCCGCCATCATCGCCCGTTCGCCGCGCCCATGCATACAACGCCGCGCCTCGATCTGGATATGTCAGTACTACAGTACGCGCGTTAAAAACCGTGCCGTTCCCGAGCTGTGCTCCAGCTCAGCTCGGCCGCCGCCGCTCCTCGCCAAACCCTTGCTTCCGCTAGCCCGTGAACCCCACGCCAGAACCCAGTCCCTCACCGACACGCGGGCCTCCACGCTATCCGACCCCACACGTCAGTACAAGAACGGACAGGGGCCTGCGTAGCGTCTCGCTCCCGCCAGCTTGGAAGGCCACGCGCCCCGCACCGCTCCTCGCTCGCTGACGGGTGGCCCCGATCCAGCTCGACAAGCGAGGCGGGCGGCGTCGGTGGGACCTCCTCCTCTCGGCACAGCTGTAGCGCGGCGGCGGCGCAAGCAACGGCAGACGTTTCGTCTGGCTCGGTAGCTGACTCGCGGGCCACGCGTCACCCGGGCCCGCACGTCAGTCGGATATGCACGGCCTGCGTCAGCGCGAAGGCGCAGATAACTACGGCCCCTCCCTCTGGGCCCTGTTGTGGCTAGCTTGCCTTGCCACTCTCTCCTCGCCTCCTCGGGCGTATATATATAAGCTCGACCTCGCGCAGTGCGCTGTGTGTGCTCTGCAAGTCTGCATCAGTCAGTTAATCACAGTGTGGTTGGAGTGATCTGGAGTTAATGGCGATGCTCCGGCGAGCTGCGTCGTTGGGCAGCGGCGGCGGCGGCGGGTGGCGGTGGGAGGACGCGGTGGTGGGCGCGTGCACGGAGAGCCTCGGCTCCGAGACCGGCGACGTCGGGGGCGACGCCGAGATCGACCACCAGCTCGGCCAGCACCACGCCGCCTGCGAAGACGACGACGAGGAGGCGGAGCTGCATCGCCAGGCGGCGGCGGTGGCGCCCCCGTCGTCGCCGGAGAAGAGGCCGCGGCCGCGGCTGCCACCGCCGATGCCGCGGGCGGCGGAGGGCGCGTTCAGCATGCGCGCCGAGCGGCGCGGCGGGCGGCTCATCCTCACCGAGGTGCGCGTCGAGCAGCGCCGCCAGGAGGTGTTCCGCGCCGAGCGCGCCGGCGGGCGCCTCAGGCTGCAGTTCGCCGCCGCCGACCGCGACGTGGCCTCCACCTCGTCCTTATCCCGCTCCACCGACGGCGGCGGCGCCGGGGAGCTCTGCCAGATGGCCGTCGGGGGCCGCGTCGAGATTGGTGCGGTGATGATGGGGACCTGAGGGCAGCAGGATCGACGATGGCACACAGGATGTCGTCTTTCGTCCTGCTTGGGTATTCTTAGCTGCATTTGTTCTTTTTGCTGAGGAGGAGGGAGGGATTATTGGTGCACCGGCTTGTTCGTGTTCATCAGAGGCATTTCTCTGTTTTTTTTTTTCAGGTTCGTTTCGTGTAATGTGCAAAATTCATTGGAGGAATTCATCCTCTTGCATTGCATAGATAGCAGGCTCCAATAAAGGATTAAACGGCCTGCTTATCTCCAATTAAATGTTGCCTTTTGTCTTGATATTTACATGCATGAACATGCAACCTAACGGCTGTTTCGGCTGAAACAGTATAGGACTGGTGATAGAGATGCAAGGTACTACTGTTGAAGAAAAGGGAGAGGAACGGAAAAAGTACCGTTCATTCTGTTGAAATTGGTAAATGAGCCAAGTGCCAACAACACTCAATAGCACTTCACTACGGTCGAAATAGCACTTCACTACACTCATTCGTTTCGTGTAATGTGCAAAATTCATTGGAGAAATTCATTGCATGCATTGCATAGATAGCAGGCTCAATAAAAAAGATTAATTTGTCTGCTTATCTCCAAATTAAATTTTGGCTTCATCTCATGATACTTACATGCATGAACTGTTGAGATGCAAAGCACTGTTAACGAATAGGGAGAGGAAAATATATGTAGTACAGTGCATTCAGTTGACATTGGTAAATGAGCCTCCTCACAAAAAAAAAAAGAAATTGGTAAATGAGTCAAGTGCCAACAACACTCAATAGTACGTACTACAACAATAGCACTTCACGACGGTCGAAATGCATGTTCGAATATGCGCTGCAACATTTATGTATCCGTCCACGTTGGCCACATTGTTTTTTAGGGTGAATGCAGCAATTTCCTCTCGCTGGCAATTGATCTAGCAATGTAGGGAAAACTTGAATTCCCATATATCCTACGATAAAAGTAGCAGGCATAACTCATTAGGGAAAACTGTGAGCCAAATTGTTGTCTTGCTATTTTGTTGTTGGGCATCCACTCGATCTCGATCAGCTTGCATATAAGTGAGGACCACACAAAGGAACAACTCCAAACACTTTCCTCGCACCCAAATTTTGTCCATCATCCCAAACAAAATCACGATAGCGACAAAAAAAGAACAGGTGTTATTGTTTTATTAGATACTCTCCAACGAACGGCTGGCACACGTAAAATAAATAAAAACATGCATATTGCTATCGACCAAAAAAATGCATGGATGTCATTTATGATCATGTAAGCTCCATGCTCCAACAATGTATCCATTTTGGACCACAAAAGCGCGCGCTATGGTTCTACTTTTTCTTTTATTTATAACCACATATTATTTTGATTTCCTTTTGCGAATGAGAACATCTAACTCTAACTTGCACTGGAATCGGTCACGCACCTTTTGAAAAACGTGAGCACGGAGTGGTTGTGGTGTAAACACTCCCTCTAGATGAACCAAAACATCACACTCTATGTTGAGAACACTAATAAGGGACTTGCTAATTTTCAGCTGAGTGAAAGTGCACACAATTTTCAGTCACCTTCTAGATCCATTAAATCTAGATCTAATGGTTTATAATTATTATACAGGTATTCCTACAAAAGAAAAATCAAAATACAAAGTAACAAATCATTGACTGAAATGTTTCAGCTGATTGAAAGTTAGGAAATATGCACTAATAAAGCAGTGTTTCTAACTATTAATAAGTACATAAAATTGTAAAATTCGTTAAAGATAATGGTAAGATAGTTTAAAAATTAAGATTTCACTAGGGACGGCCCTATCAATTTAAGCCGATCCCAATTTTCTCCTCGCTTTTTATTCCTAATAGTATATTAAAGGTGGAATATGGTTATTGAGCTGTGTATAATAAAAATTGCTCAGTAACCGACTGTTCGGGGCTTACGTTGCTTTGAATGGCAGTTTTGGCTTTTGTATGATTGCGATGGTGTGCAGACGACCTGGGCAATCTGCATTCCAACAGAACCGTTAGTTTTGGGCGGCGATGATGATGGCCCTGGTCAGTTCCTTCCGTTTTCTGCCAGTTATATCCTTACCATCTCCAACGGGTTCGACAATGACAGCAGATTCTTGACTTACTTGCATTCAAACACGTTCCTTCCTCTTCGGTGCATTACATGTGAACTTTTTCACAACGGATAATTTCACAGAACCAAATATTTTCTCCATGTGGATCGATGCAACGATATACTCCACTCGTATATGGATACGACATGGGCTCCCAGGTGGACTCGGAATGTCAGCATCCTGTTGTAAATTAGAAGTATGTATATTACATGGGTGTATTTATTTCTGGCATCAGATGAAACATGACACTGACAACTGGACTTCGCCCAATTTACTGGGTTCGCAATCACAATATTTTTAGTTATTCAAAATTTTCCTCCAAAAAAGGAAATGTTTTATTCATCTGTAACACAGGATAGAACCTCATGTTTTCAAATTTTTGGTACACTGATTCCTACGATAACAAACTTCACCCTTATGCAAACTAAAAATAAAATGGCAAACCTAGATGCATGCATCAATAAAATGACGCAACAGTCGTAGGGGTCTTTAATTTACAACCAGTAAAACCGTCATTTCTATTTACAGTTCATACAAATGAGGCCTGGTCACACCATTGGCGCAATAGAGATACATCGGCAATGATACAACAAGATGACCTTAGTCAGCTGTTTTCTTCCAATGGTCTCTGTCAGTACGCTTGATTATCATCTTCATAGCGATGGAGATACGATAGCTGTTATTCTGTAAGCTACTAACAATTTTTTTCCTATTAGCAAGCAGAATTGAAAGATGTTCAGGCCCACATCGAAGCTTCTTGTTTGTCAGTTGGATTGTGTGCCTTTCAGTAGTCAGTTGTCAGTTGAAACTCTGCCACCTTGCTGTTTCACTTGAAGGAAGAAAACACGAAAGATAAGGGTTAAGCAAAATCTTCAACAAGGAAGATATGATAGTATGTATTTCACCTCATCAGTCAGGTAAACACTGTCCAAGACAGCAAATCCTGTAGCAACGCCACCTTCATTTGATGACGAAACCTTGGTGCGCATCAAGTAACCACATGGGTTATTCATGATCACCCTATCTTTGTTGCTGTGATTCATCATAAACATTTCAATGTAAGAATATACTATAATTTCAATAAAGCAAGGAACAGATAAAATGGCACATTCAATTGTTTTTCAGTGCTTAATTACCGTAGGTAACCTCCAAATATCCCTAGCTCAGAGATTGTAAGGTCTTCAAAGCATACCCCACCCCTCACCAAAGGAGTAAGAGAAGCTTTTGGAAATATCCTCTGCATCAGTATGTATGCCGCAAGTGATTCACCTTGTTCCTTTTGGAGTTTTACAAGCGTGTCTCGCAAATCATGACCATATATATTGTTCCCTGAAGGAAAGTATCAGGATCTTGCCAAGATATGGCTAAAAGGGGGTTTTAAGTGATATAAGAAACATACCTCCACCTTCTCGCTGAGGCTTCAAGACAAATAGCTCAGGTTTCTCTATTGCTGATTTCACAATCTCTTCATTGTCCAAGCTCCATAACCCTGCAAAACTTTTACGCAGTTTGGCAATGTCCTCCTTGTTGTCAAGGAATCTACAGATAAAACACAGGGGCTTAGGTTTGTTTTGATGCTTAGATTTAGAATGCAAACAATGAATTTAGTAGTCAATCAAGAAATTTAAGTACAGCCATATAGGTATAGCACTAAAACACTCTTTCCACTAAGTCAAAGTTAAAGAATTTTGGCTTCGACCAAACCCAAAATTGCTTATATTCTTGACAGAGGGAGTATGAGGTACTGTCATTTATGAGTGTTGTGAAATTGTGATTGTCCATTAATCCATAATGACATAAAATTTATTTTCCCAAAAACAAATGTAATTTGTAGCATACCACCCATCATCTATGATGAAAAAATCAATCACCTTTCAAGAACATTAGGTTTCGCTAGTTCTTGCTGAATCTTTTTTGTTCCTACTAAATGGTAGGATATCGAAGGACACTTTATAGCAGATGACTGTTCCATCAAAAGCCTTGCTCTCCATTCCTGAATGTGAAAGAAACATCATGGTAAAACCACAGTGCTTTATCATAACATAACCAACTGAAGTTTTCCAAGAGAAAGGAAGCAGACAAGAACTGTAACAATTCAAAGCAAGCCTACGATTCTAAAGGAAGACTTCCATGAAAACTTTCTTTCAATCAAATTTCGAAATTCAGTCTCCATAAAATACAAAGGTTTAGAATTAAAAATTACAGGATTACATACCGCTTCTGATGGGTAATCATTTGGAGCATACCCAGCTCTGAAATACACAACAGAAACTATCCGACCATCTCTGCATTATCATAAACACGCATATTACATACTAGTAGTAAATAACAAGCTTTTATACATGTCTAAATGAGATCTTACACCACAAGTGTTCCATCTGTAAGAACCTTCCCTTCAGCCTCTACTTGTGCCAATGTTTTCCTTATAGTCATTACGCCATACGTGATAGATAGTCAAGGAAAGCCTGTTTAGCCCCATTTTTCATGATATCACAAGTAACAAGTAATATTGATGCATGCTCCTATAATAGTTTTCTAAAGTAATTTTAGGTACACAAATGCTGAAATGATAATGAAAGCACATAAATAAGAAATCAACAGCAAACAAAGTTTATCCAGGCCACAAGCAAGCAAACCACATATGAGAGAAAAAAAAGACTATAACAATTGAAAGAGTGCAAATATAATCTGCAGAGAAGAACTAGTTGAAATTTTGTCAAGCCAGGGGTTGACATTATGATAGAACAGAAGGGAAGGAAAAAGGATATGATTCTCTCAGATGATTGACAAGCCAGTATTGGTCATACATATTTCTTTCTTCTGGTTGAACCACCATCAAAACTACAGCACTGGGCCACCGTAAGCAGGAAAAAAGAATGTTAACTGATGTTGGCATTCTATAGGAAATCTAAATAGTGAAGCCAATATTTCACAGAAAAATATAGACCTGTCATTGTTATACTCAGACCATGCTCTTGCTAATGCATCAGCAAATTGACTGGCTGCCCAGTTCCGAGGTATCCTTTCAGAATCTAAGCCTAATACTTTTCCATACTGAATAAGCAAGTTCCTGCAGTTATCAAGATCATAAAAATATCACTATATCATGTTTCATGTCCACGGTATATTTAGATTAGGACAAGGGCATCATGTAGTTGTTTCAGGATCATAAGTTAAGAATATATTGCTGCCCAATTTCAGTTTCGCACTAATAAGACATGCAACACTAACTTGTCAAGTACCACCTTCACTATTTAAAGTGGAATAAATGAAGGTTTTGGAGCACAACAAAATAAAGATGATTCTATGTATGCAAGGATAAGCTGATGAATGTAAAATTTGTGATATGACTATCGTCAACATATGTGAAGAATCCACAGCTCCGTTAAGCAGATTAGTGAACTGAAGGTGTTTATCTTGGCCTGTTGGGGTCTGTTTAGAAAGGGACCTTGGGGCACCAAATTTTAGTATACAGTGAAAAAATGAATTTAATCCTAAAAGATCCTAAGTATGTATCCCTTCCTCTAAACAGGGCCTCAGATCTTCTTAGGCTCAGGGAGACCCTAATGGTCAGCAAGTTTTCATCCACAACTAGACATGAAATATTACTCAACGTTAAGTATAACCCATACAACACCATTGTAATATTAGGGAGACCCAACATGAAATCAAAGCCTCAAAGGAACATAAAAATAGGAAAGAATTTGCAGTAACTTGACCTGTGAAGTTCACTGACGAGGGAGCCAAGACCAGGAAAGGATATTGAAATAGTATTGAGCTCTATTTGAAGGAGTGAATTGGTTTCAGAGTCCAGCATATAGTCTGATCGGTGCAACCCCAAGCGGATGTCCTGTTAGTGTAGTAAGCACTCGTGAGTAGGTAACTAATAAGCAAGTATGGAGACAATGTAATATACGTTTTCAAAATTCATATGCTTTGTTCAGGAGAACAGTGAATTTACCTCTTTCTTATTTACTGCCATCATCTTCTGATGAATTTCTAACAACCTCGCCGTGAAATCATCAACCTGCTTCGTTCTGAAATTACAAAATGTCAGATTGCTTCTCAATATTTTCATATATCTGGGAGATGGAAAATCGACTTGCCATTCAATGATACGATCAACACACAACCAAATTCTTATTAAAATTCAAGCCAACAGCCTTTGTACTCGGTGCAAAATTAATACAAAGATCCATGTGAATTTAAAACTTACCTGGACAAAGCCTCTTGCAGGAACTCTCCATCCAGGCTCACACGATCCACTAGCTCATTGAAAATAGGAGCCAGCTCGAGCGCTTGCTTCCAGACTGATGTCGGAAGACGTGCTGGAAGCAGCGAAAACGGGGCATGAACTAGACCGACACCAGGGACCGTTCCTGATCTCTGCAAGAGGCAACGGACTTAATTCCAGGAGGATGATAGTTCACAGCTAATGCAGTGTACTTGTGCTCTGATTTGATGGTAACATAGGAATCTGCTCTGATGGCAATTCAACAACAAAGAGATGTGGCGGTTCTTGTTCACTGTAGAACAGTAAGCAGCACGCTGGCAAGTTGAGTCTCTAAATTTTGACCATTTCCAAGGTGGCTCAGGAATGAACTAAGAACAATAAAAAAATTCGATATGTATAACATCGAGATGGATTCAACATATCCTGATTTGCTCCACCAAACAACGAGATCGCATCGCATTCCATAATCAATCAGTCAAAGGCGCTACTTTCGACCGGGATACCAAAAGGGAGAGTAGCGGACAGGCATACCGGGTTATCGCGGTCGCCGACGACGAGCCCGTGCACGGCGCACCACACGGCGGCGTCCTCCACCATCTCGCTCAGGACCGCCGCCGTCGCGGACGGCCCCGGCTCGGCCGGCGCCACGCCCGGGGGCGCCTCGGCGCTCATCGCGCGGGCGCGCGCCGCGCGGCGAAGGCAGCTAGGCAGCGCGAAGGAGGCCGCTGCGGGTCGCGGCGGCCCGAGGCTGCCGGCGCCGGCGCGGTGCGGGAGGCGGACCTGGTAGTGGTGGGAGGGACAGTGGTGGATGCAGGAGGACATGGCGAGAATTTCGAGGAATTCGAGGGGTGTTCCTGCAATTTATCCGTTCGCGGTGGAAGAAGAAAATGTTGTTGACGTGGCCGGCGGCTCTCACCGAGTTGGGAATCAGACCGCATAGACGGCCAGATGCGTTTCCTCCCTGTTCCTCGTCAGTCGTCACCATTGCCTCAGCGCGGACGTTACCGGTGACCCGGAGCCCGGTCGGTCTGTCTTCTCATTTCCATTCATGTTCTTTGGTCGTGAAATTTACAATTGTTAACCTGATTTTATGATCACAATTCCTTTCGTAGATTACTTCTACTCCCTCCGGTCAAATATTATTTGAGATGCTCATCAGGGAGAAAAACAAGAATTGAATAAGGTGTTTCTTTCTTAGAAACAAGTAGAAACAACATTTTAGACATTTGTTCGTACCCCTCAAATCATAAAAAATACAACTTATTTAATCTTTAGTTGAAAAAAACCATGACATGGCTAGATAAAGGGGGTTAAGGATGATTGTGAATTAGCGAAACGGAAACTCCTAGGATGACTCAAACTAAACTAGAATGTTTTTCATAGTATTATAAAAATTATTTGTAATCATAAATGCTTTTTGGGTTTTAATGGCATGTATTTTAATATCCGCTACTAAAATGGGCCTTGAAGACCTGTCCGTTACCAAGTGAAGTAAATTAGTGATGGATATATCTGTATTTATTACTATATTTTTGATGGTGCAACTTAGTGACGGGTACCCATCACTAAGTAATCTCACCACCTATAAAAGAAGGGGCATGGGGAAGCGCAGACCTATCTGCTCCTCTTCTCTATCCCCTTCTCATCTCTTCTTAACTTTTGCCTCCTCTTCTACTGATATGGACACCACCTCTCATTGGACTTGATCCTTTGTAGGCTGGTTGCACTAAATCTTGATGCAAAATCATCGCATGCACCGGGGCGTTGCGCACCACACCACGCCAACAAAGACGACCGTAATGGTGGCAACGCCGTACTAGCCACCTCCTCTGCCATAAATACGGCAACAGACCTGCTAGAGACATTGGATGGGGTGGTGGAGGCGAGCACCAAGGTGCTCGAAGCGGCATGCATGACCATCGTCGAGCTCGAGCGGACAAGAATGGAGGTGGAGGGGGCGGCCGCCGTTGCCCATGTCATCTTTGATACGGCTAGCGGGGTCTCAGTGGCCAGAATAAAGACGGTAGAAGATGTATGCAAGATGACGAAGGAGGTGGAAGATATCGTGAAGGAGAACCCGTCGGCGAGCAGGACAGCCTGGGGACGAGCGAGGCCAAAGAGGCAGTGATGAGGGCAGTAACAAGTCCGAAGGTAATCATATAGGAGTAAATAAGCCATACTTCTTTAAATTCAGGACAAAAGTGCCAACTTAAAAAGACCCCGGAGGTAATTATATAATTATTAAAGAATCAAAATTAGGACAAACATGCAAATCACCCTATTTCTTTTAACGCAAATAACCTCCCACAAAAGAACAAAGGGTCGGATGAAAGCCCTTACAGGATAACTTGCTGAGCAGAGCTGAGCCACATCAGCTTGTAGCCTGCAAGCAAGTGACCAGCTCACACAAAACTGGAAAAGTGCTCGTGCCCCAAAATTGAACGAAAAATGTGTATTGGTGGGCCTTGGGAACAATAGTCTAGCTTGGTGGGCCTGGGGATGGACTGGGCTCTATTTTTTAACGAGCCTAAACCTCACTTTGTGCCGGTTACTCACATAGTCGTGTGATTACTGCCAAAACATTCACAACATGTGACTGATCGGTAAATATTCTGACACCATTAAAAAAATATTATAGCCAGCTGAAACTTCTATTTTTCCTAAACCTAATGAACCGACGTAATTAATGGTGAAAAGACGTTCCCAAAGAGCTGTGTAGTCCAGCATGCAGCCCAAGCCGGAGCAATAGTAGGTGAATCCTATTTTCTTTACCAATAACTCGACCAGTAGTCAATGACATGTGATCTCCAAAGGTTAAAAGTATGACCCTATTTTCGAAGTTGAGCCATCATATGCCAGATCATCGAAGTTTGGAATGGTTGACTGAGATACCGAATCATTGAAGGTGTGGCCGAGTTGTCAGAGTGACCGAAGCGCCATATCATTGCAGGCATTATCGAGTAGCCGAGTGGATGAAAACCCAAAGCGTCAAGTAATTGACGGCATTGCTGAGTAGCTGAGTAGCCGTCGAGTCGTAGTGTTACAACGATCTCGCCGAGTGACCGAGTCAAGACGATGTCGCCAAATGACCGAGTCGAGACGATGTCACCGAGTGACCGAGTCGAGGCGATATCGCCGAGTGACCGAGTCGCGGTGATTGCCGATGCACTGAGTCATCGAAAACGTCTTCGAGCGGGCGAGTGGCCAGGTGAAGATGGAGTAGCCCCCGGGCATGTACATGTGGCCGTGAGCAGTCGAGCTGTTGAGTCGTGGCGATATCGCCGATTCGTCGGAATCCGCCGAAGTATCGAGTTGTCGGAAGCATCATCGTAATGGATGATGTCGCCGAATAGCGGTCGTCCTTATTGAAGGTGTCGTCTTGATAAAGACGTGATGATTTATGCGATGATACGATGCTTCAATATCGATTTGCTCGCGATTAGATCTTGAAGAAGAAATCTTTCAAAAACACGGCGAGTCGTGCGTTTCAATACTGGTCTGCTCGCGATAAAATCTTGAAGTAGTAGATTGAAACCATCGATCTCGACGAGCCGATCGCCGCGCTGGCCCCTTTCTGGCGTGCCAAATGTCGAGACTTAATCTCGATATCAGACATAGGGTAGTTTATCTATATGGATTTATAAGTAGGACAGGGTTATGCGCAAGATCGAGAGACGATAGTAACACAAGACGCCAATGTATACAAGTTCGGACCTCCCGGAAGATAATAACTCTACGTCCTGTATTCTGTAGTATTTGTATTGATATGTCTAGATCTAAAGATCTAGACGAGAATGGTAGACCTAGACAACAATGTCTAATTATATCTAATCTATGTCCCGTGTGGGATCTATCTAATTCAGCTTATTCATTGCTTGTCTTATTGTCCCTTGAGTAGGACCCCTGCTCCTTCTTATATATCCGGGGGGACAGAATTACATGGCGGAGTGCTAGTCGGTCTACTGCTCTTATCCTAGTAGGAGTCTACCTCCACTTTTCTTCTATATGAGGTACCCCGAGTACAGGTCATCGACAAGAGCACTTTGTTGTTCACGGTGTGATCGGTCAGCACGGGCAAGGTGGCCAGGACTGCATCGTGTTGTGGCTGCCGCGAGGGCTGGACGACTCCGATGACAAGTGGGAGCACGACGGGCGGCACCGGAGGCAGGAGGCGGCTGACGCCGACAGTAATGACTTGACAGCCCTCCAGCGCCGTGCATCGGAGCGAACTGTTGATGATCCTTTGGCAGGCGACCTGTTCGATCTGGCCCAATTTAAAATGATTTTTAGTATATTTTTAGGAAAACTATTGGAGGAGGAGAGAAAAATTGATCCCATATTTTTTTTTGCTGCTCCTAAAAAAAAGTTTTTGGGAGTAAATTTTTGAGGAGCTATTGGAGATGCTCTTGTCTCACCTGACCTGAAAACGTTATTCCTATGTTGGCCGAAACAAAAAAAATGAAGTTCCCATCATAGATGCATAATAAAAATAAATAAATTGATCAATTTTTTATCCTTCATGAACCATCGATTAGTTTATTAGTTCATGATCATTACCTTTCTAGTGGTAATATTGTAAAGCCTCTACTCCATGAGTTCCTTCGCCTTGACTCATGTTTGAAATGATTGGGAACTTTCTCGTCATGAATTCTCCAGAAACTGAATCGTTTCACGCCTACCTCTTGTGAAACTCCTGGAAAAACCTTGTACTCCGAACAAGCATGTAACGGATTGGTGCTACGTCCACCAACAACCATGCGATTCACGTGCTCACACATCTTGTGGTTCCCGTCGTCAATGTACATTTCTTCAAGGACCATCGCCTTCTCAGAGAAGAATTTGACCAGCTGGACACCGAAGCCGTTAGACTTGTCCAAACAAAAAAGCAGGCTCACTCGTTTAAGGTAGAACCGCAAGCAGTTGAAGTAGAACCATTTATCGCTCAATCCAGGAATATCAGAAACCTCATAGTACTTCTCATCATCTCCACCAATGGAAGAAGCCACGTGGTCTCTGCGGCGCCTGAAGTGAGATTTAGACTTCCGAAAATCCAATAGATAAGCTTTCCTTCTGTTTATTAGTTTTTCCTCACGTTCCGAAGAAGAATCCCAACACGATGTAGGTCTCCTTGTGCAAGGTTGGTCGTCAACAGTGTGCAACAACTTGAGCCTAAGGTCAACAACCGCAGGGCAGCACTGGAGCAAGTTTCCTATTGCCACTGCTGCACTGTCCTTACGCGCAGTTTGGTGCTTCACATCCACTTCAAGGCACTCTAGGTTCGAAAACATAATCTCACCAAGTAGCTCGTCGTGTCTCCTCTTGTCGGCGACAGCAATGTCCTCCATTAGGCACTCCAGTTTCAGCTTCAGTACAGGATGCGCTGAAGCAGGTTGTCGGGAAGATCAGACAGGCAAGTGCCAGCCGCCGGGGACATTATTGGCGTCGGCGTGTCGTGGCGCTGGATCTGCAAGGCCTTTGATGGTTACCAGTCTGGTATAAATTCCTCTGGACTGTAAGAAAAAAACAAACAAACGTGTGATGTGAACTGAAATGATCCGCGCATGTCAAAAAGCTGTTATAGCATCTCCAGTGGGAGTGATCATTTTGGAGCTCCTATTTCTTCTTTTGAGAGCTGGATCCCACTTCTGATTATACTCCAAAATATTTCTCAACTCTAGCAGTACTGATTATTTGTGACCATGTGGGACCCAGCTGCCAACGAGTGAAAAACCAGATCGAAGACGATAGCGCCGGCAGATCTAAGTTATGAATGCGTGAATTGACTTGTTGATAGTTCAATCACATCAGATATACAAGGATATGCATCAAAATAAAACAGCATGAAACAAAGAGTTCATCTAAAATTTTCAAACATAACACGTAAATTTGTCTTGCTGATGAAAAACTATGTAGATGGACCTAGGGAAAAAAATCGGAGCTTACCAAAAAACAAACTTTCAGATATTTCGGTATTGAATTCAAATGAAATCAACCTTTTTTTTTCGAATACTTTTGCATAATTTTACTAGAAATTGTCCTAAATCTATTAAACATAACAACTGATGATGGATTGATTGCACTAGAAGAACATCATGTTAGCCGACTTGTTCATAGTCCACCCCTTGATCTCTTCCATGAGCTTGTTCTGAATAATGAGCGGCCCGGTCGCGAACTCGCAGCACACCTCATCAACAACCGGGGCGTTGCGGAGCAAGAACTTGGCGACCATCCTCTGTGCCATTGCCCCTTGGTAGTGCACGAAGTTGATCTCCCTCGCCCGCTCCCTCAGGCAGCGGATCATTGCTCCCTCCGGCACGGGGAGGTCAACGTACCGGTAACTCAGCTTGTGTGCATCATGGACCTCGTCCTCGTTGTAATACCTGTAGTTGTTCTCATCTATCTCCTCCAGCTCCGGCAGGAAGAACAGCGACACTATCTCCAGGCTCGGGCTCCACTCCAGAATCCTCCTCATTGTTGCGATAACGGCGGTGTCACCATCGGGCACCATCCCGGTTATCTCAATGTGGGAGAGGACTGGGAACCCACCGCGCAGGGACGAGAAGATGCCGTGACCAATGCTGCAGCCAAGACGGGCGGACTTGAGGCGCAGGTACTTTGTGCTCGCAAAGAGCTGGAGCAACGCCGCGAGCCCGACCAGCTGTGCCGGGTTGGAGGCCTCGTCGCCGCAGAAGTCAAGCGCACACCAGGAAATACGGTGGGCACCGTGCAAGGTCAGGAACGGTGGTGGTGGCATGACGCCCCGGTACTTGAACTTCTCCAGCTGTGATGAATCAATAATGGCGACGCTGGTAAGATCGTGGCAGCACTTGAGCGTCAGGGACCGGAGCCGTGTGCCGAGGACGGAGAGCTCGGTTAGCTCCAGGCACGCCTCGAGTGAGAGGTCGGCGAGGCGCGGGCACGACGAGACCAGCCGCTGTATGTTGGTGCTGCTACGTGTGTCAGTGACACGGACCAGGTGCATCATGTCCAGTGAAGGCAACGTGATGGTGGACGGCAGGTTTAGTTTGCACGGGCCGAGGCGGAGCGTGCGCAGCGCGGTGCAGGAGAAGAATAGGCTCGTCGGCACGGCGTAGTCGTTGGTGGACGGCGGCGAGGCGGGCTCGTGCTGGCCAAGGCTGTACTCGCGGTTGCAGATGGGCCCGCCGCCAAACCGCAGGTCGACGTGGCGCAGCTCGCCGCCGGCGTCGAGCACGGCGTACGAGACCAGCGCGTCCATGGCCGTGGCCGACGCGGCCTCGCTGAAGTAGTCGAATCTCACGCGGAGCGCGTGCAGCGGCGCGCGGGCGCGGGCGGCGCCGCGGTGGCGGCCGAGGAGCGCGGCGAGGACGCCGGTGGCGAAGGGCGGCGCCGGGACGGAGCGCGGCGGCCGGGTGGGGGAGTGGTTGTAGCAGTCGGAGCTCCACGCGCTGCTGACGTCCACGTCGTCATCGTCGTCCTGGTGGTTGGGGCGGCCGTCCGATTCGTCGAAGGAGAGCGTGTGCACGGCGGAGAATACGTGGCGCCACCGTCGCGAGAGCGCCGCCGCGCGTGCGGCCTCGGGTGCCGGGAGGAAGGAGAGGATGTGGCCGAGGACGCCGTCGCTCAGCCTGCTCAGCCGGTCGCCGCCGCCGGCGACGGTATCGATGTCCATCGCCACACGCGACGAAGCCCTACCGATAGAATCGGATCGAGACGTCGACTAACTGGAGTCGTTTTAAATAGGTCTCCGATATGAATACATTTTTTCTTGGGCCGAGTATGAAAACGAATTTTAGCATATGGAGAAGCCTGCTGCACCTGCTATCATCCAAGCACTCAAGCCCAAGACCAGTTTAGCATGGAGTAGCAAGTTAGCATTCCCCTCTGGAGATTATGATCCTCCAAGCGATGGAGACCGTAGCCCTATCAATGACGCTAGAAAGCGCTCCATTTGTTGAAGCAGGTCATCCCAAACAAGAAGATAAGTCATTCGTTCAGTTAACTATATTTCAGACGCCGCAACAGTGACGAAGCTCGGAGATGACAAAAAAAACCTGATGCACAACCCTTAAATATTCTGTTGCGTGCAGCCTAAAAATATGTAAAATTAGCCTTACAAGGATGAACTTAATATCCTAACGCGCGGCCATATGAGTATATAACCCCGTACGTGTTTGTCACATTAATTCGTACCCGTGTCAAATACGCATTCAAACTTGGACAAGTATTTCCCTTTTCCGTATAGTTTTCTCCCAAACCTAGATACTACTCTACATCCTGTGTCCATATATTAACGGAGACTCGATCGGAGCCGCCGCGCGCCGTCCGTAACCTAGGGGCTTCGTCTTCGTGCAACAACAATGGATATGGATATCGATCGTCCCAGCCCATCAGTCGTCGTCGATGCCGGCGGAGACCGGCTGAGCGCGCTCAGCGACGACCTGCTGGGCCACATCCTCTCCTTCCTCCCGTCCCCGGCGGCCGCACGCGCAGCGACGCTCTCCCGCCGGTGGCGCGACGTGTTCGCCGCCGTGCACTCCCTCTCCTTCGCCGAGACGTCGGAGCGGCCCATCCCGCCATGGGAGGACTGGAGCGAGGTCAGCTCGTACGGCCGGCCCGAGGAGGACCCCACCTACGTCCCCTCCCAGCCCTTCGTCAACCTCGTCAGCGCCGCCCTCCACGGCCGCCACCGCGGGCCCCGCGCGCCGACGGCGCCGCTGCGCGCGCTCCGCGTCGCGTTCAACGAGTTCAGCGACGGCGACGCCCGGTCCGCCACGGCGGTCGACGGGTGGCTCGCCTACGCCGCGCACCAGTGCGCCGACGAGCTCCACGTCGACATGCGGTTCGGGCCGGCCACGACCTGGCCGCCGGCGACGGAGGACGAGCCGTTGTATGAAGTGCCGAGCTTCCTCTTCCGGTGCGCCGCGCTGCGGTCGCTCCGCATCGGCCCGTGCTGGCTCCACCCGCCGGCGGCCGGAGCCGCCATCACCTTACCGGCGCTCGACACTCTGCTCCTCGTCGGAGTCCCCGACGACGCCGACGCCGTCAACCGGCTGGTCTCCGGCTGCCCACGCGTAGCCGACCTCGAGCTCGACGCCTGCGGTAGCATCACCAAGCTCTCCGTGCCAGGCACCACGCGCCTTCGAAGGCTGGTCCTGCGGAACTGCCACGCGCTGTCGACCATCGCCGCCCCCGACTTGTCGGAGCTACGCGTGTTCGAGTACCGTGGCGCCGTGCCGCCGCCGTCTTTCCCAAGGCTCAAGTATCACCCCTCTTCCATGATTTCGTGCAACGTCGATTTCAACAGCGGCGAGGAGGTCGCCTCCTCCGACCCGGAGAAACTGGCCAGCCTCCGGGACTTTTTCCACCTCTTCTCTGGCACGACGCGCCTGATGCAGCTCAAGTCCGCCCGGTTCGGCATCGACCATAACGTCTTCTCCTCATCCCCAGCGCTCCCCGTCTTCGCAAACCTGCGGGAGCTCGAGCTGACGGGGACCCTCGCCGATGATGACACCGTCGCAGTCTCCACGGTGATTCGGGTACTGGAGCGGACATCCAACCTCGAGATTCTGTCGCTCTTCTTCATGCCGGTGCCCTCACTCAATGCTGGTAACGGGATCGTCTACGTCGTCGTGGAGGACAAGCTCAGAGAACACCACCTCAAGTACGACCGCTACGCGGAGCTTGATGTGCCGGGCGACGGCGGCACGGAGATGACCCCGCCTCCGTGTCTGAGGACGCGAACCAGGGAGATCAACTTCGCTCATTACCAGGGGCTCGTGGCGCAGAGGATGCTCGCCAGGTTCTTGCTCTCCAACGCCCCCGGTGTTGATGAGGTGTGCTGCGCGTTCCCCAAGGGGCCGCTCACGATGCAGACCCAGCTCATGGAAGAGGTCAGAGGGTGGGTCATCAATAAGTCGGCCAACATGCTGTTCTTGTAGTTGTAGTAGCACGTACGCCATCCTTATAAAGCTACAAGATAACTTTGGGCAAACTTTTATTATGTGCTCCACAAATGGCCGAACGGATATTTTCACTTTACTTGTGTAGTAAAACGTTTATGTATTTGGGAGTTAAATCCATCTTGTACCTTTTTATTAAACGAGAGGACAATCCCATCTTTCGAAATATCTTTTGTGCTTTACGAAAAGAATCTTCAATATTTCCTTGAAACATAGAATTTGTTGATATGTTCAAAAAAAGTGCACATTTTTTCCCCCTAGTCATTAGGGGTTAAGTTCTTTAGCAATCATATGTCCAATACAATAACGGAATTGCTACACACACGACTCCAACTTACAACTCCGTCTTACGGTCACGCGCTAAACTACCTCTCCCAAACGATGCCGATTACATCATAAACCCAAACACATATCACGAAGATGAGTTCTTTCAAGATGATGAGCTAGAAGGAACTTTTGAGATAGACTTAACCGAAATGTTCGAAATGGAAGTAGACAATGAGAACGTTGCAGATGAGATTGACAATGAAGATGACTTACGTGAACTTGAGCGATTACATTTGGACATTGATGACAACCATACTCCTGCTAATCCCGATGTTGATATCGACATAGGGACAAGTGATGATGAGGATTATGATCTAGCCGTTCCTGATGATGATGATTATTTCTAGATAAACATGTATGAATTTTATTTGCTCATTATTATTATTATTTATAGATAAACATTTATAATATTTTAAATTCTATTTTATGTACTCTTTTATCTTATGCTGATTGTTTTCTTATTTTTCGTTGCAGGTGAGTGAACAAATATGATGGGTGGCGACAGCCTGGTGAAGTCAGTGGCGTCGTTGTACAAGAAAGCCATGCCAGGGCAAAGAGGGAGGCCCAGTGCAGCTGAGGACTCCGGGAGCGGTCGAGGAAGATGTAGACGTGGAGGCGGTCGAGGGAATAGGAAGGGTAGAGGAGGAGGCCGAGAGAGAGCGAGAGCGAGGGAGCCTCACCTGTAGTTGAGCACTCCTCGTCCTCCTCCTCCTCGTCGTCGGAGGAGGACGAGGAGTAGAAGGAGGAGGAGGATGAGCAGGAGGAGGGGAGGGGGAGGAGCAGGAGACAAGGGGGCTCCACTTCCTCTGCGTCATCAGAGGTGTGGTTGAGAAGTCCTTCGAAGCTTCCGAAATGACCAATACTTTTTGCCAAGCAGCCGTTGATTTGACCCGATCCGCATAAGTAAGTATTTTACATGCTATGACAACCATTTCATTTGAGTGCTATGTTATAAAATTAAGTGAAATAAAATTAAAAAATATTATAGTACCGATATTAAGCCCAATTCACCATACAAAGAGAGATTATCATAAGCTCATGACGTCTACAAGATACCACTGGACATCTATAAAGCCTAACATACAAGACCAAGGTCATGACCCAATGGGTAAAGATTTCTAGGAGCTTTATCTGATAGTAAAAATTAATTCACGCAGAATAGAAACAACACTATATTATGACATAATTTTGGACTTGAAAATATGCTCTAATGAGAAAAGTTAAAACATAAAAGTTGTAGATCTCGTCGAGACTTTTTTATAACATATATGGATCATATTATTTAGACTTTGAAGGTTGGAGATATGGACCCTGCACAGAGATCTGCACAGAGGAGTCCAAATTAGAACAAATATTTTTACATCATAAAGTTGGAATCCAAAACGATGTAATCTTGACTTCCATTGAATATCAAAGTTGTAGAATATTTTGAGGGCTACGCGATAGAGTATGAGTTTGCCTCATTTGAACTCCGTACGAGGAATTTATGATTTTTTGAATTCGGTGCTTAATATAGAAGGTACGAAACCGATTTGTATTCAATCTCAAACTTTGTGGGCTTGTATTCGGACCAACATCAAAACACGGGACAGACGAACTCACCTAAATTAATAAATTAATAAGGTCTATAGATAGTTGTAGATTTCAGCCACATTTAATTTGGGCGTGGTTAATCGCACGACCCGTCGTGCGTTAGCATACAACACGACCCCCTCGTCGTGTGCACCATGTCGTCCTGCCGTTCCGACTGCACACATCACTGCCGTGCCGCCCGTGCCCGCCGTTGGCCCCGTCTGTGGCTCCACCAATGCTAGCTGCGTCCATCGCGGTCTCCCGCCGCTGGTCCTATCCACCGCCCGCCCATTGCCCGTGGCTATGATGGTGCCGGATTCCGACTAGGATTTACATTTACTTTTTCTATGTGGTGAGAGTGTTAAAAAAAACTGTCAACCGACTGCACCGCACCGTACAAGATTTCTGGATAAAAACAATCATCACATTGGATTACTAACTTAAAAAGATTAGCATCATCGCAAAAAAAAAAAAAGAAACATAGGAAGATATCTACATGGTTCTCCTAAACTTAGTCTTCAAATTGAAAACCCACTTTCAGTCAAAAAAATAAATAAATTCAAAATCCACTGCAAAATTGTGTTTGTTCTGACGAAACTTAGTCTTCATATTCAAAACCCACTGCAAAATTGTGTTTGTTCTGTCAAAAGATTCGAGATTAGACCATAATTTCCTTTTGACAACTTTTTCTTGCAGACAAAGAAATATTGATGATCTAACAACAAATAATATTGGCTCACTAATAATAAATTGAAATGTCGGGTCAACAAAGTACTACGTGACTCACCATATTGAAATATTTAGACGGCAAAAAGAATTTTGGATCAACATTTTCAAATGTTGACCTATGTTTAAAATATTTCGTATAAAGAAAATGTTGGATAAAGAAACATGGACTTAAATATTTTCAAAAATAGTAGAAATATATTAAAAACTATTAGAAGTAAGTAAAAATGCAAATTAATATGTTGGGTCAACATACCCAAAATAGAATATTTCAACAAAGAAAATCAGACAGAAAAAATGATTCCACACTTGTGTGTAAGTAGAGATAGAACATGTTTCTTCACTTGAGTGATGCAGCCTTGTGTGTAAAGACTCCACTGTTGAGTAGCGGGAGGGATCGATACTCCGTGGGAGTTGATCCAATGAGGATAAGAGAGGAATGCACCAACTTTCGGAGATGGGGATTAGAGGAATAAGCGAACAAAGATTCACGATGGCGGCAGGCTGGATCGCTGCCGGAGTAGCCCTACCCAAGGACGATACGGGGGCAGAGTCAAGTGTTTTATATAATTAATTACCCAAGGATGACCCTAGGAAATAATATTAGAGAGCATTTTTGAATGTTGACGCCTTCCTGCCAGATGGAATCACACATCCCCTTATTTTGGAAGTGATTTACAACTCAATAAAAACCCATTTAGCTGGAGAGACAAAAAAATACAAACTACTGTATTCAAGCATCACAACCAGGTCTAATCCTATTAAATCCGTTATGTTGCTCCATTCTTCATCTTTTTTTTTTTTTAAAATAACGCCGTGTGCGCCTGTCTACTAGGTCATCCTTCTTCGTGGTGCCACCAGCAGCTCGTCACCTGTTGATGCCACTTCTCTTGCGCGCTTCTTCATGAACTCAACTCCTTGTTGTAAAGCCTTGTGTACGTTTATTCTTTCGGCCGAGTTCAGAGCCCATCTTCTAAACATGTCATTCAAATGGTCGCGCATTTTACGGTTGCCATCATCTATGTGCACTTGTTCAAGAACCATTGCATTCTCGGCAAAGAATTTGACCAGTTGGACGTCAAAAAAGCCTTCCTCTTCGTTACGTAATTGCAAGCTCAGTCTTGTTAGATGACTCTGCAAGCAGTTGAATATTTGTTCGCTCAAACCATGGATATGATGAGGAACCTCATCATATTTGTCAACCTTATTACTGCCACTTGTTCCTCTGTGGCGTCTGAAGTTCTTGACGGACATGTCAAAATCTTGAAATTGGAGTTGGCGTGCCGAGTCATAGGACATATAACCATGACCCGTTTCATTATTAATCTTGAGCCGTAGATCGCGAAGCATAGGGCAACAGTGCAGCAAGTTCCCTATAGCATGCCCTGCGGCATTGTTTGCATGTTCGTAGCAACCTTCTGCCTCCAGACGCTCCAGGTTGTACAATAACTTGTTGTCCAGAAGCTCGTCCAGGCGTTCCACGTTAACGACGGCGACGTGATCCAGTGGCCTGTCGACTTTCAGCTTCAAGAACTTTGCGCTGGTAAGATTTCCAAGCAAATTCCAGAACGACGGTAGAAAAGCTTTATCAGCATCACAGACGGTGTCCTTGAAATGGAAATCTACTCGAGGCACGTTAGGCACACATGATTTCAGAGACACGAGTTGATCATAAAGGACCCCATCGAACCTGAAGTACCTCAGTTTTGGCATGTCGAACTCTATGCTGACAATTTCAGCCCTTACATAGCCATAGACGGTCCAATCTGTGATCACCAGTGCCGTGACCTCCTGCCCCCTGATCTGGCAGCCATTAGTACTGAAACTGCTATCTTCATCACATGATTTAATGTGGATGGACTCGAGCCTCACGGTGGCGAGTTGCGGCGCGCCGTGGATCACGTCCCTGACATCCTGGATCGTAACATGACACCCGTGAAGCTGCAGCGTGTTCAGCCGCGGAAAAGAGATTGTTGTTGTTGCGCCCAGCAGCTTGTTCTCCCGACGATCGAATTTCGCGTTGACGATGTGCAGGACACGGAGAGCCTCGCACGGTAATAATAGGGCGTTGAAACTGAGGCTGTAATACCCTCCGGTTTTGCAGTACGCGAGGTTGCGTGCGACACCGGCGATGCGTAGCTGCTGGACGTGCCGGGTCGTCGCCGGGATATTGTTGGCGATCACGTCGTGAATCAGGTTCCGTCGTCCCTGTTCGTAGGACACGAAGCTGCTGATGCCGTACAAGGTTTCTGCCTCCATGTGGAAGCTGAGCCTCGTGACACGCCCGGAAGAAAGCGCAGCCATGGCGCCGCGGAAGAAAGCCTTACGCTTGGAGTCGTCATCGTCGCAGGAGGACGCGTTGAGGTTGACCGTGCCAGACGTGCGCCATAGCGAGCGCCAACGCTGCGAGAGCACGGCAGTGGAGGCGCCCTCTTTGGCAGGGAGGTAGAGGAGGACGCGCCGCAACAGGTCATCGGGAAGGTCAGAGAATTTACAGTTGGCAGCCATCGTCCCCTCGGCGTGGCGGATTGGGAATCGAGATCAGGGAGTTTCGTCCGGTGAGAGATTGGTTAGTTTGCAAGAGCTTCGGAGTTTGTATTGGGCAGCGTACGTCCAGCGGTTCATATAGGAGTCGTATAAGGATAGATCGATCAAAGGCGCCGTGCGTGGGCAGGATACGATGCAGGTTTAGGAAGTGAAAAAAAGAATATAATTCCGATTAGGATTAAGATAGAATTTTTTCTATGTGTCCAACTCCGTCAACTACAAAGGCCTGAGGTCATGTGAGACAGATGTCATTCTGCTCTCCTCCATCCTGCTCGCATTCTCTGGGGGGCGCAGGCGGAAACAAATGACTGGGACAAAAGAATACTAATCTTTTTCGTTTTTGTTGTTGAGACAAGAATACTAATCTTATGACTTTACTGTATCCAAAATACACTAACAATAGTACGAATCGAGCATGCAATATCTATTTCATCATTTTTCTAGCTAGTACAAAAGCGAACTCTTAAAAAAAAAGCAAATACAGTACTAGATTGCGCACAAGTGCCCTCGCTCAGAACGGCAGTTGCCCCGATAACCACAAAATTGCCGGCCGGGTTCTGAATGACTTCCAACACAAAACGCCCATCTCTCACCTATATGTTCTAAAACACAAGAAAAGACAAACTACTAATGCGGGACCATGCATCTTATATATTTTTCACGTAGAG
The DNA here is from genome assembly GCA_032690845.1 of Eleusine coracana subsp. coracana. Taxonomy (NCBI): domain Eukaryota; kingdom Viridiplantae; phylum Streptophyta; class Magnoliopsida; order Poales; family Poaceae; genus Eleusine; species Eleusine coracana. The sequence goes on along the minus strand of CM064434.1, from coordinate 60,059,822 downwards.
AAATGCAATTTTAGAAGAAGCGAGTGAATAACCATTGCAGATTATTTTGTGGTCCATAAATAATCTTGTACAAATATATTAAAAAATATTTAAAAAATGTTTCCTGATACCGGCATATGTATTCAGCCACATTTTTAAAGGCCCGTCACTGCTGTAAAAATTGTACTATCACCCACCATAGACTCTTTTCATAGTTGTGGTAGAAGATGTTGGAGAGATGCCCAAGAGACATTATGGATTTGATCCGTATGTGAGGGTTATACAGATTGATCCGTGTGGGATTAGTCCACTAATGGGCCAACTTGTCGAGGCTCATTAGAAGGGTCTATATAAGTGGAGGCGGGGCAAGGGACACGAGTACCCCACTAGTCAATAACCCTAGCCGCCGCGCTCCTCTCTCTCTCGTCCACAACCCTAACCGTGTTGCTGGTGCTAGCACGCTGCGCACGATGTTCCAACCCCGGACGTGTGGATATCGCGAGGAGGCGCTGCTGTTACTACGGTGTCAAACGGCTGGACTAGGAGGAGATGCTTGACGTGATCGACTACCTCCTCTACATTGACGCGCGACTACGTTGGACGAGCTGCTCCAACATTCGCTTTCACTCCGCCTACGCGTCTAGTGGTAACGATCCATAATTCCCTCCTTACAAGGTTTCCTGGTTGAACGGTAGAAATTATTATATGCTATCGTAGCCTACCCGTTCCCTAACAGTGGTATCAGAGCCGATCTTGTGTAGTTTGTGATCTGGATCTTGTGCATATAGTTGATATACTGATATATTAGATGAGATCTATTACATGTTCTTGTGTACGGATTGATTAGATCAATGGTCATAGGGAGGTTCACAAGGTAATGGGCGGATAGCGATACATGTATCATTGATTTATTTGTGTTCCTTCTCCGTGCACGCGCGACTTATCCCTACCAGCTGGAATCACCATTGGGACTAACTACGTGCGTCAGTAGAGGAGCCAATAGTATCATGATCATGTACTGCAGTCTGCTTATGAAAACCTAATGGGAAACTGAGGCATTATGAATGACTCAAAATCAGACAAATATGATTTTCCCGATAGGATTTTCATTGCGATTTCATAGATACGATCTATAAAATCCTGTGAGGTAACTCGTTTTGGCAACACGTTAGCATTCGCTTCTCGCCGTAGCTTGTGAACACGTTAGCTCCGTACGGACAAATCATGTACCGCCGTACGGACATGCCTAGATTGTTACACCTCTTTTTGGCAACACGTTAGCATTCGCTTCTCGCCTAACTCATTTTTGCAGAGAATGTTGTGAATGGTATGGCCCAAAAGATGCATATGATGTATGTATGTGATTTGCATGGCCTGCATGCCATGATTGTTACAGCTGGGTTGAGGCTGTCATATTATTGTATAACGACATGCGTGTCGACCTGTGATGCTTGAAATTCTCATGTAATTTATTACTACCTATTAGTTATAGTGGCTAAGTGTTAGTTCATGGAGGCCTCAAGCATGATGGTTGAAGGGACGGCAGACATGGCGATGATAATGGAGATGGAGATCACAAATTGAAAGGGGCCATGCTATTTTACAGTTAATATGATTGCTTGTGATAATGTTCCTATCATTCTATTCTTTCATGTGTTATTTATATTGGATATGATTAACATGCTAGAATAGGTTCCCTCAAGAAAAATTAAATTATATGCCCTTCCAATAGCTGCACCTATTAAAATTATGATCGTTGTATGCTAGGTCTACCAAAGTAGAGTACCTTAACTATCTTAATTATTAGGGTAAATGTCAGACATTTACATGCATAGTATTGGTTTAATTAACAAAGCTATCAAAACGGTTTTGGGCTTTGGGGCATGGTGTTGACGCCGGGGCATATGATGCCACCCAACAAACAAGAGTCACATAGGGATGTGATTAGCAAGGTGTTGCTTACCTATGTCACTAGATTCCTAGCAGTGATGCCAAACCTCACTAGGATCTAAGTTAAACATGGATCTTGAACCACTATATGTTGTTTTGAGGGAAAATGGTTTCAAGTATATAGTGGAATAATAAACTTTTGTTAAAATATTTAATAAAAGTTTTACATTTACATAGTGCTTATATTTGCATATTTTCTGTTATAGATCATTGCACCAACCACTAGTAACACTTTCAATTTGCGCTCGATTCTTGAAAAAGAAAAGCTTAGTGAAACAAACTTTATTGATTGGTATCGCAACTTGAGAATTGTTCTCAAGCAAGAGAAAAAGGAATATGTTCTAGAGCTTCCCTATCCTGATGATCTGCCAGAAAATGCTACTGCCGCTCAGAAAAGGAAGTATGAGAAGCATACCAATGATGCAATTGATGTTAGCTGTCTCATGCTTGCCACTATAACCTCTGAGCTTCAGAAGCAATATGAAAACATGGATGCCCACAATATGATTGAGGAACTCCGTGGCATATTTGAGAACCAAGCAAGATCTAAGAGGTACAACATCTTAAAGTCCTTGTTTGTGTACAGGCTAGCTGAAAATAGTTCTGTCAGTCCTCATATGATCAAGATGATTGGTTACATTGAGAATATGGAGAAACTTGGTGCTGCTCTACACCCTGATTTGGCCACAGATGTGATTCTCCAGTCGCTTCCCGCGAGCTATGAGCCTTTCATTTTGAACTTTCAAATGAATAGCATGGAGAAGACATTGGTTGAGTTGCATGGGATGTTTAAGACAGCTGAGGCAAGCATCAAGAAATCTGGTCCAAGTCAAGTCAACTTGGTTCAAAAGGATAGCAGGAAGCGAAAGCGCAAGGCTAAGGCTAAGACTACAGATGAGATCTCTAGCACTAAGCCTAAGCCTGCAGCAGCTCCTAATCCTGAATCGACGGCTGGTGAACCTTATTTTCACTACAAGAAAACCGGTCATTGGAAGATGAATTACAAGCTTTATCTAGAAGAGCTGAAGAAGAAGCGTGCAAACACTTCTAATTCAGGTGTCAATGTTATTGAAATTAATAATGTTGCTACACGTCCTTATGATTCATGGGTATTTGATACCGGATCGATGATTCATACTTGCAAATCGTTGCAGGGGCTTAAAGAAGCAAGGAAATATGCAAAGGGCGAGGTGGATGCTCGTGTCGGTAATGATGCAAAGGTTGCTGCATTGGCCGTCGGAACTTATCCACTTTCATTACCATCAGGATTAGTTTTGGAATTAAATAATTGTTATTACATTCCTGCCTTAGGTAAAAACATTATTTCTTCAAAGTGTTTGAAGGAACATGATGGTTATGAGGTTATAATAAGGAACAAGTGTTGTTCCATTTATTTGAATGATATTCTCTATGGTAATTACCCATTGCTGAATGAATTATATTACCTAGATCTTGAGAATAAGCCTATTTATAATATTGATGTGAAAAGACTCAAACCTAATGATTTAAATCCCATATATATTTGGTATTGTCGTTTAGGTCATATAAATGAGAAGCGCATAAAAAAGCTCCATACAGATGGTCTTCTAAGTTCCTTTGATTTTGAATCAATTGACATATATGAGTCTTGTTTACTTGGCAAAATGACTAAGTCGCCTTTCACAAGAACTAACGAGAGGGCGAGTGAACTATTGGGACTTGTACATACGGATGTATGTGGACCAATGAGTTGCATGGATATGGTTATATCTACTTAATGAGGCATAAGTCTGAATCCTTTGAAAAGTTCATAGAATTTCAAAATGAAGTACAAAATCAATTGGGCAAGACTATTAAACTCCTATGATCTGATCGTGGTGGTGAATATTTGAGCCATGAATTTGGTAAACATCTAAAACAATATGGAATTGTTCCACAATGGACTCCGCCTGGAACGCCCCAATGGAATGGAGTATCCGAACGGAGGAACCGAACCTTGTTAAACATGGTTAGGTCTATGATGAGCCAAAGTGATCTTCCATTGTCCTTCTGGGGATACGCTCTAGAAACTGCCACTTTCACACTTAATAGGGTTCCATCTAAATCCGTGGAAATGACACCATATGAGATATGGACTGGGAAGCGTTCTGGATTGTCTTTTCTTAAGATTTGGGGATGTGAGGCTTATGTAAAACGTATGACGTCTGATAAGCTTTCTTCCAAGTCTGATAAATGCTTCTTTGTAGGATACCCTAGGAAAACCAAAGGTTATTATTTCTACAACCGGGAAGAGGACAAAGTGTTTGTCGCTCGTAATAGTGTTTTTCTAGAGAAAGAGTTTCTCTCTAAAAGGGTAAGTGGGAGAACGATGCAACTTGAAGAAATTTAAGAAACTCCAGAAAATGTTTCTTCTTCCACTATACCATAATTGGATGAACAAGTTGTTGTTGAACCAATTGTTGAAACATCAACCCCGCGTAGGTCAGAAAGGGCACGTCGCGCTCCTAAAAAGTTTACGCTCCTGACCACGGGGCAGCGCAACATATTATTATTAGACAATGATGAGTCTAAGACTTGTAGTGAAGCAATGATGGGACCAGACTCTGAGAAATGGCTTGGTGCCATGAGATCCGAATTAGAATCTATGAGAGAAAATCAAGTTTGAAACTTGATAGATCCGCCTGATGGTGTAAAAACCATTGAGTGGAAATGGGTTTTTAAGAAAAAGATAGACATGGATAGAAATGTTCACATCTATAAGGCACGGTTGGTGGCGAAAGGTCTTAAGCAAATTCAAGGGGTTGATTATGATGAGACCTTCTCGCCCGTCGCTATGCTAAAGTCTATACGGATCCTTCTAGCAATTGCCGTATTTTATGATTATGAGATATGACAAATGGATGTCAAAACGGCTTTCATTAATGGAAACCTAAGTGAGGATGTGTATATGATACAGCCTGAAGGTTTTGTCGATCCACAAAATACTAGGAAGATATGCAAGCTTCAAAAGTCCATTTATGGACTAAAGCAAGCATCTCGGAGTTGAAATCTTCGCTTTGATGAGGTAGTCAAAGGGTTTGACTTCATTAAAAACGAAGGAGAGCCTTGTGTTTACAAAAAGGCTAGTGGGAGCGCGCTTGTCTTTCTGGTCCTTTATGTGGATGACATATTACTGATCGGTAATAATATTCCATTGCTTGAAGCTGTAAAGACTTCTTTGAGAAAGAGTTTCTCTATGAAGGACTTAGGAGAGGCAGCTTACATTGTGGGCATTAAAATCTATAGAGATAGATCGAAAAGGCTAATTGGATTATGCCAAGACACGTACATCGACAAGGTATTAAAACGGTTCAATATGCAAGATTCCAAGAAAGGTTTCTTACCCATGTCGCATAGTATTACTCTTAGCAAGACTTAGTGTCCTTCGACACCTAATGAGATAGAGAAGATGAGAGCGATCCCATATGCTTCGGCGATCGGATCCATCATGTATGCCATGATATGTACGCGCCCAGATGTAGCTTTCGCTCTAAGCGCTACAAGCAGGTTTCAATCAAATCCAGGAGAAGCTCACTGGGTGGTTAGTAAGAATATCCTAAAGTACTTGAGAAGAACTATGGGTATGTTCCTGGTCTATGGAGGTGAGAAAGAGCTTGTTGTAAATGGTTACACTGATGCTAGCTTTCAACCCGACAAAGACGATTCGAGATCGCAATCTGGATATGTGTTTTGCCTCAATGAAGGCGCGATGAGCTGGAAGAGTTCCAAGCAAGATACGGTTGCTGATTCAACAACGGAGGCCGAGTACCTTGCCGCTTCAGAAGCTGCAAAGGAAGCTGTTTGGATCAGAAAATTTGTTTCTGAGTTGGGTGTGGTTCCTAGTGCGTCCAGTCCAATGGATCTCTATTGTGATAATAGTGGTACCATTGCGCAAGCCAAGGAGCCTAGAGCGCATCAAAAGAACAAACACGTACTACGGCGTTATCACCTCATCCGGGACATTGTCGCTCGAGGTGATATACAGATATACAAGGTGCACACGGATTCAAACATCGCTGATCCGTTGACAAAGCCTCTCTCTTAGCCCAAGCATGAGGCACATATGAGATCCATGGATATTAGATATCTGCATGATTAATGTATGAGAGATTATGTAATATCTATGTTTATGTGTGATTGAATAAAGTGTTATTCTGTTCCATGGATAATAATTATTGCATTGATTAACAAGTACGTGACTTGTTTGTGAAACTTATTGTTTTCATATTATTATCCTAAATGATCCCTAGTTCCTTATCATTATGTGAAACAATAATGAATCATGGACTAGCACATGTATTGATTGATGATCAAGTTTCATAGATCATTGATATGGAGATATTAAATCAATAATGTGAACACATATTGGAGAATATGATGTTGGATTGATCCACTAAAAGACTCTGCTAAGATGTTATTTTTGTGCCATTAGTCGTTGTCTTGAATATTGTATCTTCGGGATCCTTAGACCTGAGATCGTCATTGATCTCCAGAATGCGTAGTAGCACACTTAGGGGTTACCAAACGCTACTCCGTAACTGGGTAGTTATAAAGGTAGCTTTCGGATATGTTATGAAACATATCATGGGGTGTGAGCGGTCAAGATAGAATTTGCTCCTCCTAATAACAAGAGAGATATCTCTGGGCCCCTCGAGTTAGATGGATTTGGAAGTGCATGGCCATGCCAATGTGATTAAAAGTTAATCATGATGACTAAGAGTTAGTCATGATAAATCTACTAGACGTTCGAGTGAATGGTCGAGCTATTACAAGGATGGCACGTATCTCACCTTGAGATTGACTGATATTATGAGGCAAAGGGATCGCTGAATGCCTATATCAAAGGTTCAGCCGATATGATCTTTATGTGTACACGAGAATCAGTATGTGCTGCTAGGTGTCGTTATTGATTTATGATTTGAAAAAGTGTTTTTACATCATTGTCGTGTATATGTGAACCTAACGGGTCACACACTTAACGGGTTGGAACATCGTTTGTCTATGTGATTGTCTCTAGTGCAAGTGGGAGATTGTTGGAGAGATGCCCAAGAGATATTACGGATTTGATCCGTATGTGAGGGTCATACGGATATTGATACGTGTGAGATTAGTTCACTAATAGGTCAACTTGTCGAGGCCCATTAGAAGGGTCTATATAAGTGGAGGCGGGGCAAGGGGTACGAGTACCCCAGCAGTCCATAACCCTAGCCGCCATGACCTCTCTCTCTCGTCCACAACCCTAACCGTATTGCTGGTGCTAGCATGCTGTGCACAGTGTTTCAACCCCATATGTGTGGATACCGCGAGGAGGCGCTACTGTTACTGCGGTGCCGAACGGCTGGACTAGGAGGAGACATTTGACGTGATCAACTACCTCCTCTACATTGACGCGTGACTACGTTGGACGAGCTGCTCCAACATTCGCTTTTGCTCTGCTTGCGCGTCTAGTGGTAACGATCCATGATCCCCTCCTTACAAAGTTTCCTAGTTAAACAGTAGAAATTATTATATGCTATCGTAGCCTACCCGTTCCCTAACAGAAGAACCCTAGCTATTAAAGACGAAGCCAACAACACACCAACTGCATATTATTTAGTGGTTCACAAAATACCTTGTAAATGTATAAAAGAAGATCATCACAATGGAACATACAAAATAAATGTTTGTCACAAAAAAATGTTGGATGTTCATCAAAATTTTCGCCACCCAGATACCAGTTTGACCCAGCCCTTCATATTCTACTATACATGGGTAAGGACTGTGGTAAAGCCTTCTGCACGTTTATTCTTTCGGGTGAGTTCGGAGCCCATGTTCTAAACATGTAATTCAAATGCTCGCACATTTTACGGTTGCCATCTTCTATCTGCACTTCTTCCAGAACCATTGCATTCTCGGCAAAGAATTTGACCAGTTGAACATCGAAAAAGCCTTGCTCTTCGTTACGAAATTGCAAGCTCAGTCTTCTTAGATGACTCTGCAAGCAGTTGAATATTTGCTCGCTGAGACCATGGATATCGGAAACCTCATATTTGACATCATTGCAGCCACTTGTACCTCTGTAGCGCCTAAAGTGCTTGACGGACCTGTCAAAATCTATAAATTGGACTTGACGTGCCAAATCATAAGACATATAACGAGGAGACGTTGCCTTATTAATCTTGAGCCGTAGATAGCGAAGCATAGGGCAACAGTGCAGCAAGTTCCCGATAGCATGTCCTGCAACATTGTATGCAGGATTGTAGCATCCTTCTACCTCCAGACTCACTAGGTTGTACAATAACTTGTTATCCAGAGAGTGATCCAGAGTTTTCATGTCAACGACGGCGACGTGATCAATCGGGCAGTCCAATTTCACCTTCAAGACCTTAGTGCTGGTAAAATTTCGAAGCATATGCCAGAATGGTACAAGAACTTTACCTGCTTCATGGATCGTATCCTTGAAGTGGAAATCTACTCGAGTCAAGCTATCCGGCCATGATTTCAATGACACTTGCTGGTCACTGAGAACCCCATCAAACTTGAAGTATCGCAGTTTTGGCATATCGAGCTGTACGCTACCAATTTTAGTCCTGAGACAGACGCAGGTGCTCCAATCAGTGAGCACCAGTGTGGTGACCTCTTGACCGCGGAACTGGCAGTCATTAGTGCTGAAACTGTCATCATCACCACTTCTTCCTGAGTCCATATAGATGGACTCGAGCCGCAGAGTGGTGAGTTGTGGCGCGCCGTGGATCATGGCCCTGAAACTCTTGAGCGAAACCTGACACCCGTGAAGCTGCACCATGTTCAACCGTGGAAAGGATATCGTTGCGTCCGACTTATTGCCCATATCCAATTCCGCGTTCACGATGTGCAGAACACGGAGATCCTGGCACGGTAGGACGTCAATTCTTAGATTGTAGTACCCTCTGTTGTGGTGATACGTGTTGTTGCGGGATACACCCGTGACACGGAGCTCTTTGACGTGCCTGGTCGCCGGGTAGGAAATAACATCGTGAATTGTGTTCTGTTCCAGCCCTTCTCGCCTCTGCGACACGAAACTGTCGATGGAGTACCACTCGTCTGCCTCCATGTAGAAGCTGAGCCTCGTGACAGGCCCGCCGTGCTCTGTGGCGGCTGCGAGCGCCGCTACGGCGCCGCGGATGAAAGCCTCACGCTTGGAATCATCATAATCGTCACAGGAGCACGTGTTGAGGTTGACGGTGCCCGACGTGTGCCACAGCGAGCGCCATCGCCGGGACAGGACGGCGGTGGATGCGCCTTGCTTGGAGGGGAGGAAGCGGAGGATGCATCGTAGGAGGTCGTCAGGGAGGTCGGACAAACGGTAGTTGACGGCCATCGTCCTCGACGTAGGGATTGAGGATGAGATCAGGGAGTCCCCCGTCCGATGACAAGTTTTAGACGGTGGTGAATTTGCCAGAGCTTCGTAGTTTGTAATGGGCAGCGTGTACATCCAGGGGTTCATGGTTGTATAAGGACAGATCGATCAAAGGTCTCGTGTGTGGGCAGGACACGAGGCTGGTTTTGGAAGTGAAACAAGTCTGATTAGGATTAATATAGAAAGTTTTCTATTCGCTGTGCCCAACTATGGGTCGAATTAAGGCCTGAGGCGCCATGTGAGATTGTTATTTTTTGCAATTAAAAAGAAAATAATATTCCCTGATTTCTCTCTGAATCCCCCACATCAATAGAAAACCCTACGGTAATTGCATTAGACGCTGGACAGTTAATCCTTGGAAGTGTAGGTCGAAGCGCTATGCAAAGCAAATTGATTCACAACCAGCTGACATTTGCTTCTTTTGTGGTATAAAAAATTGTGGCGACATTTGACCTCCGCTATTGTGTAGGCCTAATTTTATTCGTTTACTAAAAAAAACTCGATCTGTCAGGAGAAGAAACCCCTCCCCCCCCTTGACGGTATTTACTAACGAAAAGAGCCCCTCACGCAGGTCGAGAAAACCCCCGAACCCTCCCCCAACCATATATATAGGGACTCAGCTGCCCATGTGAGCTGTGACGCGAGTCTTTATCTATACTTCGACTATCCTCCAATCATATATAGGGACTCAGCTGACCATGTGAGCTGTGGCGTGAGTCTTTATCTATAACTCGACTGGGGAGAGCGAAGGAATTTTTTTTGCCGGGGATAAACCCCTGTGCGACACCCGAGTCGATGCCAGGGATAGAAATCGGGCGGGAGAGCTGCCACTCGGGCATTCTGCCACCGAGCCATTGGCTCGTTCGTTTATTGGTTTACTAGACAACAACACATTAACAATATTAAGCAATTGAGCATCCGTTTCATCCATTTTCTCTTACAAAAAACAAACTATGAAGAAAAACAAGTACTAGTTTACAGAAAGACAATTGTCCCGAAAACTAGAAAGTTGCCGGCTCGGTTCTGAATGATTTTCAATTCAAAACGCCCCAGCTAACCTATATGTTCTGAAACACAAACAACTACTTTCTGGACACTTGCAACTTATATAATGATAATGACAAGTGCGATTAAAGAAGAAGCCAGCGAATAACTATTGATGATTATTTTGCGGCACTTCAATATTTTTGTAGAAACATAAAAATAAAGAATATTAAAAACATTTTCTCATATTGACATGTATTCCAAAAAAAATTTCGAGCCACATATGCCCCGCCTCATATCTCACGTTTCAGGGGTAAGGACTCTAATAAACACTTCCGTACCAGGCCCGTTTCTCCTTTTGGCTGAATTCAGAGCCCATCTTCCAACCTTGTAATTCAAATGCTCACACATTTTGCGGTTGCCATCATCTATCTGTATTTCTTCAAGAACCAACGCATTCTCTGCAAAAAATCTGACCAGCTGTACTCCTAAGAAGCTGTTCTCTTTATTACAACATTTCAAGCACACCCTTCTTAGATAACTCTGCAGGCAATTGAATGATTGGTCGCTTAAACCCTGGATACCAGAAACCTCATATTTATCATCGTTACCACCACTTGTTCCTCTGAGGCGTTTGAAGTTTTCGACGGACCTGTCAAAATCTAATTTAGTTTTGTGTGCTATAGCATGATTGGTATAACAAGTTTCATTTCGCTCTGCTTTAATCTCGAGCCAAAGATCGCGGACTATAGGGCAACAATGGAGCAAATTCGCAACAGCTATCCCTGCAACATTATTGCGTGCACGATTGTAGCATCCTTCTATCTCCAGGCGCTCTAGATTGAATAATAACTTGTTGTCAAGAAGCTCATCCAATCTTTTAATGTCAGCGATAGCGAGTTCATTGATTGGGCAGTCCAGTTTCAGCTTCAATACCTTAGTGTTGCTGAAATTCCGAAGTAAATGCCAAAAGGTTACACGAAGTTCATCTTCTTCGCATATGGTGTCCTTAAAGTGGAAATCTGCTCGGGTCATGTTCCATGCTTGGGATTCCAGAGACACTTGACAATTTGCAAACCACTCATATCTGAAGTATTCCAGTTTTGGCATATCGAGCTCTATGCGATCAATCTTATTCAGGCCATAGCCGCTCCAATCTGTAAGAACCAGTGCAGTGACCTCTGGACCGCGGATCAGGCAACCATCTTTACCTTTAGCACTATCGTCATTGTATGCAGAGAGAATATTGATAGACTCGAGGCGAACGGTGGTGAGTTGCGGCGCGCCATGGATCATGCTCTGGAGGTCCTCGAACAAAATATGACACCTGTGACAGCGAGTTCAACAATGGAAAAGACGTGCCTGACCTGTCAACCTGCACTTCTGCATTAATAATGTGCAGAACACGAAGAGCCTTGTAAGGTAGGTCGTCACAACTTCTGAGCTTGTAATACCCTCCATTGTCGTTGTAGTCACCCGTGTTGTTCGAGGCTACATTACCTGCGATGTGTACCTCCTCAACGTTCCTTGCCGCTGGGTTAGACATCACCTTGCCAATCAAGTTATGCTCAGTCTCCGACTGGCCATGTCGGTATGTCACGAATCTGCCGATGGAGTACTCGTTAAGTGACTCTATGTGGAAACTGATTCTCTTGACAGGCCCGTGCGCCGCGGCGACCGTGAGAGCCGCCATGGCGCCTTGGAGAAAGACCTCTCTCTTATTAGGGTCGTCATGTAGCAATGGCCCGTGCGTGCGATCGTAGGAGCGTGTGTCAAGGTTGACGGCGCCACATGTGTGCCACAACGAGCGCCATCGCCGAGACAGCACAGCCGTGGACGCGCCCTCCTTAGCAGAGGCGAAGTAGAGAACGCGTCGCAGAAGGTCGTCCGGGAGGTCCGAGATGCGGTCGGCAGCGGCGGCCATCGTCTTCAATGTGGCGGATCGGCTACTAGATCAGGGAGCAGCAGCTTGGAGCTTGGCCGTGGGAGTGTGAATCTGATTAGCTAGGAATAAAGGAAAAGAAAGAGTGGATAAAAAGTTCATAGTAATTTGCAAAATCATGGTCATGGGAGAGGATCTCACCTGAGTAGATCTTCGAGCTCGGCCGTGGCGATGGCGATCTGTATGCAGTTGCCCCTGCGCCGCCTCCTGCCGTATCAATCGAACCTCCACACAGAACGGATCGAAGAAGTGGAAGGGAAGACCCGGGTATCTTGGGCTTTTACAGTCTCCTGTTTCGTTTTAAAGACGACGGGCCGATAGAACTGGATGGCCCTTTTTTTTCTTGCGGGATAAAGATTTCAGAGGCCCCACAGAGGAGGCACTATAATTAAAAGTCCACACACATGTCATTGATTTGAGTGCGTGACATGTAACTTGAGATGCTTTAGCACACAATCTCTACCATGATTTCTCTTTTCATTTATCACATTGTATTCGGATAATCTTTAAGTTATAGTCTAAATTTACAAATATTTTGAGTTCCATGCAAACAATAACTTGTACATTTCTTGTGTGTAAGGTCTCATAGCTCGTAATTACAGCATGTGAGGCTTTTGATTTGCAATAAAACGACCTTGTTCTCTTAGTCTCACTTGTCTCTCTACCCGCCACATAAACCAAAAACCTACAGTCATTGTATCAGACGATACGTAGCAGTTTAGATGCGGTTAGCAAAATAGTAAGCAAATTGATTCCGATAACCTGACAATTTCATTTTTAGGTATGAAACAAGGTCTTGTGGTGCAGAAGGGCTTGTACCCCAGTGGGAGAGTCCATGCCGGCGGGGGTTGGAGCCCTTGTCCCGCACTTTGCTATGTCATTCCCATGTATTTAGGGTTTAAGAGAGACAGGACAGGCAGGTGTTTTGTATTGGAAGTCCTTCAAAACCAAGCTGACAAGCGACATAGCAGTGAACTGGTTGACAAGGGGGATGAAGAGCGTAACATAATAGATAGGGCACCAGCATACTATATAATTCTTAGAGTAATGACTTTTAAAAAATAAGGCAGAACAATATGTTTTAGATTATTTAGTGGCTCATAAATAATCTTGTACGAATTATATAAAAGAAGATTACAATAATTCCCTCACAGAGGAATATATAACAGAAATTAATGTTTGGATATTTAACCAAATTTCCGCCAACCAGTAATCACCACTTTGATCTTTCATATATCACGTCTCAGAGGTAGGACTCTGAAGCCTTTTGCACCTGGAGCGTTTCTCCTTTTTTTCTTTTCTTTTTTTTTTTGAGGAAGCTACGGTGGGGGTGAAATTCCCACCTGAATTTTCTCATTGAAAAACAAGACAACAGTTTTCTTTTTACAAGCTCAGCTCAGTGAGCGAATGGGAAGAAAGCAGTGACCTACTTATACTATCTAATTACATCGACTAGGCTAGCGCACCAGTCATCCAAAATGTGTTTGTTTGTTGATCGTTTAGCACGAACAGCCCACAGCCTCGTATGCTCTCGCAGCGATTCTGCAGTGGCAAGCACCGACAGCGTGATATCATCGAAGATCTTTCGATTCCGCCGCTTCCAGAGTACCCAAAGCAGAGCCAAAAGCAAAGTATTTCTGAGGGCAGGACACCAGGGTGAGAGTGCAGAGACGGTGGCGGCACATACGTCGTCAACAGATAGCAGCTGAGCCTGGCCGGGAAGGACAGCACCCCAGAATGACTCAATGGAGGGGCAGGTGACAAAAAGGTGATCAATATCTTCAGACGTGGAAGCACAAAATGGATAGTCTGGAGTGGAGGCGACGCCCAACTGGTGCAGGAAAACTCTAGTGCAAGTGTTGCCATGTCGCATTATCCAAAAAAAGATTTGAACCTTCTTTGGCGCAAAATTATCCCAGTTGTGCTCTTGCCACCGGGTCGCCGAACCTGGGGGGCAGATCTTATGGTAGGCCACCGTAGCATTGAATTCGGGGGACGCCGAGCCGCGCATGTACCTGATGTCTGGACGGTCTTCAAGCGAAGCCGAGGAAAGATTCATGTGTAGAATAGCAAGTTCATCCCGGGCAACAAACGACAGCCGCGCCTGGAGCGGCAAGCTCAACACCCCTGCATGGAAAGCATCAGACACCTTGAGTGTATGGTCTGTGCAGTGTGAATAGATAGCTGGGAACACTTGATATAGTGGCCCCATTGTAGTCCAATCGTCATGCCAGAAGAATGTGGAAGTGCCGTCACCGACGTCCACCGATGTGATAGCCTGGTACACCGGGAACAAGCGAGCAATTGTATTCCATGATGCGGTGTATGAAGGCGAGGTCTTGAACCCCGTAGAGAAGGGCGCATACTGGCAGTGAATCCAATTTACCCATGGTGAGTCGGCTCGGGAGACAAGCTTGTGTATTAGTTTGAGAAGTAGACTTGTGTTCTGTGTACGTAGGTCGCGCACACCGCGGCCACCTTCGTCTTTGTCGGCACAAACAACTTCCCAAGCTACTTGACAGTCACCACCTTTGCTCTCAATGCCCCCCTTCCAGAACATGGAACGTCTGTAGCCATCGATCTTGTGGGTAGTGGTCTTGTGGAGCTCAAATGCGCCCATGGCGTACATGGGCAGGGCGGTAAGCACGTAGTTAGTTAATGTCAGGCGAGCACCAGAGTCTAAGAATTGACTCCGCCAGCTAGGAATCCTTCTTGCCACTTTGGTTACAAGCGGGTCGAGAGCAGTTGCTGAAAGTTTCTTTTCGGACAATGGAAGACCCAAGTATGTTTGAGGAAAAGTGGAGATCGAGCAGCCTAGCTGCTGTGCTAGAGCGGATGCGACATCATCTTGGATGGCAATGGGCACGAAAGTGCTCTTATGATGGTTGATAGTGAGACCCGTTGCCTGAGAGAAGTGGTCTAGCAAGAGCCGCAGCCTTCCGATTTGCTCAGGGTCAGCAGGCAGTAAGATGAGAGTATCATCAGCGTACTATATAATGGGACATGTCTGGTCTGTTAGTAGAGGGTGTCTGATAGAGCCATCTGTGTGTATCAAGCTTTCAAGAACATCAGCCACGATTAAGAACAGGTACGGGGACAATGGGTCACCTTGCCGGAGTCCTTTCTTGCACGGTATCCATCTTCCAGGAACTCCATTAAGGAGCACGCTGACTCTACCAGTGTGGAGGATGTGCATCATCCAGCGGCGCCATTTGTCTCCGAAACCTCGGGCTTGTAAAATGAGGTCCAGCGCGTCCCATTCAATAGAGTCAAAAGCTTTCTTGAAATCCAGCTTGAGCACAATGGTGGGTTTTTCCTTTTATGACAGCACTGGATGAGCTCAGCCACAAGAATAAAGCTATCCACAATGTTCCTCCCCTTGATAAAGCCCGTTTGATGATCAGCCACTAGGTTAGGGATTTCTGCCTGTAGCCGAGTTGTGAGTCCCTTACTGATTACTTTCATAGGGCAGTTTTGGAGAGATATGGGACGAAAGCCATCAGCTGTGGTGACGTCGTTTTTCTTAGGGAGCAGCACGATCAAAGCCTGGTTAATGCATTCTAGACTGAGTTTCTCATTGCAAAAATCCACACAAAATTGATTCACATCTTGCTTGACCACCTCCCAAAAATTTTTGTAAAAGCATGGGCCGAAACCATCAGGACCTGGGGCACTGTTTGAGCGCATATTCCATAGAGCAAGCTTGATCTCATCTTCAGTGAGTACTGATTCTAAATGGTTCAGGTTGTGTGTTGAGGGGTACAGATCAGTCAGGTTGAAGTGCCAGGTAGTATCAACCGAAGATCCTAGCAGGTTACTATAGAACTCATGTAGGATCTTTTCTTTGCCATTGTGTGAGTATGTGGGAATATTTTGTTCATATAGCACCTTGATTTGATTATTTCTAAGCCTCGCCGAAGCACTGACATGTAGAAATTTTGTGTTCCCATCACCTAATTTGCAGAGCTTAAAATGATATCTCTGTTTCCAGTAAGCATCCAGTGACTGGTGTTGTTCCTCGAGCTGTTCTTTAACAAGTGTCCGCGTTTCTCCTTTTGGCTGAATTCAGAAACCACCTTCTAACCTTGTCATTCAAATGCTCACTCATTCTGCGGTCGCCGTCGTCTAAACGCATTTCTTCCACAACCATCGCATTCTCGGCAAAAAACCTGACCAGTTGGACCCCTAACAAGTTTTCCTCCTCGTTACGAAACTGCAAGCTGACTCTTTTTAAAGAACTCTGCATGCAGCTGAACCAATGGTCGCTCAAACCATCGATACCAGCTGAAACCTGATATTTATCATCATGACCACCACTTATTCCTCTACGGCGCCTGAAGATTTTGACGGACTTGCCAAAATCTGATTGAGTTCTTCTTTCTAGGTAAGAATGTGGATATATTCTTCTTACACTTCGTGCCTTGTTTATCTTGAGCCGAAGATCGCGAACAGTAGGGCAACAATGGAGCAAACTTGCTATAGCTGGCCCAGCAACAGTGTCTGCTGTCTTGAAGCGCCCTTATACATCCAGAAGCTCTACGTCGTCTAATAACCTGTCCCCTAGAAGCTCATGCAGGCATGTCAGGTCAGCCACGGCGATATGGTCGATTGGGAAGTCCAATTTCAGCTTCAAGACCTTGGTGTTGTTAAAATTCCGAAGAAACCGCCAGAAAGATACACGAAGTTCATCTGGTTTTCTTCCGTGCTCCTTGAAGTGGAAATCCACTCTGGTCATGTGACACGCCTGTGACTTGAGTGACACTTTGTACTCAAGATATCCCACATATCTGAAGTACTGCAGCTTTGGCATATCGAGGTCTATGCCACCATTGTCCCAGCCTCTCCAATCTACCACATCCATTGACCTTACCTCCGGCCCGCGGATCTCGTAACCATGACCATTACTATTATTGTCACAGTTAATGTCATCATCGTCATATGGATTTGATTCGAAAAAGATGTTCTCGAACCGCGCGGTGACGAGTTGCGGCGCGCCATGGATCATGTCCCGGAGCCCCCTGAGTGTAACCTCACACGCTTGGAGATGCAACGAGGTCAACCGCGGAAAAGACAGCGCGCCGCCGGAACCAGTCGCCACTTCTTCCAGCTCCGAGTGAGCAATGTGCAGGACACGAAGAGCCTCGTGTGGGAGGGCACTAATTCTGAGGATGTATAACCCTAGTATCATGTAGGTGCTGTCTCCATTATTCTGAGAATAGTGTGCCGTGATCCTGAGCTCCTAGATGTGCCGGGTCGCTGGATTCGACGTCACGTCGCCGATGCTGAGGTCATCATCCGGCTTGGACCAGTCGTGCCCGCACTTGCTGATGTGGTAGTCATTGTCTGACTCCACGTGGAAGCTTAGCCTCTTGGTGACAGGTCTTCGGTGCGCCGCGAGCGCAGCCATGGCGCCATTGAAGAAAGCATTGCGCTTGGCATCGCCTAGCGATGGGCCGTAGGAGCGCGAGTCGAGGTTGACGGTATCTGAAGTGCACCACAGCCAGCGCCAACGCCGAGAAAGCACGGCAGTGGACGCACTTTCTTTGGCAGGGGTGAAGCGGAGGACGCGCCGCAGGAGGTCGTCAGGGAGGTCGGAAAGGCGGTCGGCGGCGGCCATTGTTGTATTTCTTGACGGTCAGGCGACGGGGAAGTTAGGGGTCTGCTTGTGTTGGTCTAGGGTTTTTTATTTACAAAAAATCGTTTGTTTTATTTTTCTACATATACAAAAGGCCATTGCACGATTAAAAATAAAAGCATCACAAAATCGGGCTGATCGCTGGGCTATGAAATTTGCGGCGCAGCAAAACAGCAAAATCCTGGGTAAAATTAAAGCCCATCCTCCGTCCCGTCGAACGGATTCCTTACGGTCACAAAAAAAAAAGTTTTGACGATATCGTCATAGACCTACCTACCAGTACCAGAACCGCCCGTTCGGCGCGGCGATCTGGCCGAGCTGCGACGCGCCGCCAATGTCGATGGCAGCGGGGACTCGCCTGTCCGACCTCCCCGACGAGCTGCTAGCTCCAGCGCATCCTCTACTTCATCCCGGCCAAGGAGGCGGCGTCCACGGCCGTGCTCGCCCGGCGGTGGCGCCGGCGTCCACCTCGACAGCCGCTCCTACGAGCGCCTGGTCGCCGGCGACTACTGTTTCAACGGCAGGCGCCGCGCCTTCTTCCGGAACGCCATGGCGGCGCTCGCGAAGCACGGATCCGTGAAGACGCTCACGATCCGCGTGGAAGAGGAACGTTATGCCATCAAAAAGTTCATGTTCCGTAATTTCCATGGGTCCAATAATAATGTGGACGTTCCCGACATCGTCGACGACGTGATCTGCCACCCGGTCTGCCATGGCGTCGAGGAGCTCCACATCGAGGCTTACGATTCCGGCAACCCGGCTGCCCGTAGCAAGCACCGTGGATCATACATGCCGTTGTATTACTACAACATCGGCTATTACGACCTCATCAGCTTCGGGTCCATCCCATCCAAGGCGCTCCGGCACCTGCACATCACCAACTGCGCCACTCTGTCGTCGCCGCCACCAGACGCCTTCTTCCCGTGTTTACAAGACCTGCTGCTTCAATGTTGCACCGTCTCACTCGACACCCTGGAAGCCATGGTCATGGGCTCATGGCTTCGCCACAGCTCGACACGTTGCATCTCGACTACATCTACATCACAACGCAGGTTTGTTATGCTACTCCTGCCGACGTAGATGGGGGCTTTTTGGACGATGACAGAGATGGCTCGGTTCTGATACAAAGCTTCTGTTGCCCAACGGTCACCACACTTGTGCTTCTGAATTGCTGCTACAGTCGAGATTTTACAGTTGAGCTCGATGTGCCGAGAGTTCGACGCTTCAGGTACAGAGGGAAGGTTGACGTCTTCCCTCTTAAGACCCCGCCTCCGGACCTGAGACAAGTTGATCTGCACATTTTTGGCAGTCAAGATTACACACTCTTCTGGCCATTTCTTATGAATTTTCGCGATACAAAAGGCTCTGAAGCTGAGATTGAAGGGGCCGATCGAGGGCATTGCTGTTGTCGACAAGAACAAACACGACGAGCTCTTAAATGAAATGTGGTTCGGCAACCTTGAGCGCCTTGAGGTGGATGTAAAGCACGAGTCTGCGTGCAAGGGTGACGCAGCAGTGGCAATTGGGAACTTGCTCCAGTGTTGTCCTGCGCTTGTTGACCTCAGACTCAACTTGAGCGTTGTTGAGGATGACCGACCTGTTTTGCGGAACAGGAAGACACAACTTGATTTTCGTAAGTCTTTCAGTCACTTCATGCACCGCAAAGATCGAGTGGTTTCCTTTGGTGGAGAGAACACGATGTCTGAGGTTCCTGATATTCCTGGACTGAGTGATAGATGGTTCAACTTCAACTGCTTGCGGTTCTATCTGAAACGGGTGAGCTTGCAGTTCTGCCTCCACAAGTCTAACTGCTTTGTTCTCCAACTGGCCAAATTCTTTGCTGAGAGAGCCATGGTCCTTGAGGAGATGTGTATTGATGACGGGAATCGCGGGTTTGGAGGACGAACTACCAATCCATTACGGCCTTGTTCGGAGTACAAGGTTTCTCCTGGAGTTTCACAAGAGGCAGGCGTGAAACGGTCCTTCAGAGCTCATGAGCGGCTTCCTAATAAAAATTCCAAACATGAAGTGAAAAGAAGAAACTCGTGGAGTAGTGGATTTACAATCTTGCCACTGGAAAGGCAATGAAGATCGTCAAAAATAACAGGCAGGCGGTGTATCAATGACACAGTAAGAAGTAAATTTATTTGAAAGAAAAACGACAGTAAGAAATTAGTTTATTTCTAGTGTGCATTTACTATATCTTTTTTTCCTAGAATATGCAGGAGTGTTACGCATCGTTGTATTAAGAGGAAAAATAGGTCGATGCACCTACTGGATCTTGGTTTTCCTGTTTTGGGCAAGGTTTTCTTCCACCCAGAAAATTTGTGGATAATTGCGTTAACGCAATCTATCTATGGGCTAACAGAAGCAGGCAACAAAGCCGCCGCCAAGCCATCAAGCTCTGGGCTACAACAATTACTCGCCTGTGATATTGTACTTCAGCAGTGCCTGCGTGCACAAGATATGTAGCATTTGGTTTCCATGCATGCATCCTCTGCCTTTGGTTTTCTTCTTCTTAGTTTTTTTAAATTAAATTTTTTTCCCTGGTTCTTTCTTTGAGTTTCCTATCTGGATCTCTGGAACCATAACTTTGTAAATTTTCATCATTTAATTCATTTAAGCTAGGGGCCCTCCCCCTCCCGATTTCCTAAAAAGAAGGATGAAATAAGAAAGTTTAATAGTCAATGGTTCAGTTCTTTTCCACATAACTTGTCGGTAGAGATTTTGTAGTTATTTTTATATTATAATAAAAAACGTCTACTTTTTTTTTTGAGGAACTAATGGCAAACTACAACTGCCGCGGCAGTACCTTATTAGCTGGGCCAGAATTTCAATGAGGCAGATCTTTTTCCTAGCTGGGCCAGAATTTTGTGCTCGCACAAGGTGATCCGTTTCCCTCTTGACTCTGAGCAAAAAAAAAAAAAAAAGTACAAGCGAGAACAATATTAACTGAGTTTTAACGAATTTCCACTATCCGATATTCCACTCAAATTTTATTACGCAACATCAAAAACTTATACAGCTTGACCGGTACATTGAAATACAAAATAAAGAATTACATCATCATGAACAATAAGAATAATGCTCACCAATTACATGACGAAGGATGGAATCAAATCCTTCGTTTTTATTCATTATAAATGTAAAAAATATTGAAAATATTGGAACCAGCTCGGTCAAAACTTATCCAAAGCTCTATGGCTTCATGAGACCCTTGGCGCTGCATCTCTTGTATTCCGGAGGCGGTGGAGGCAGGCTGGTCTCGGGCGTCGGCCCGTCCTCCACGATGAACGCCGTCGCCATGCCCATCACGATGTGGAACTCGAAGTGGCAGTGAAGGTACCACATCCCTGTTTATCACCAGAAAAAAAATCAACAATCAGACATCAGAATCCGTTCGCAAGGGAGAATTCTATTCTACCGGGAAAAAAAAAACGAAACAAGGACTAGTAGTATTTAGTTACCTGGATTGTCTGTGACGAAGCGGATGGCGGCCCACCCTGTGCGCGGCACCTGCACGGTGTTCCTGAGCTGCGGGTTGTGGTAGTTGAACTTGTTGACGTCCCTCTTTGGGTCGAAGTTACCGATCCCCTGCGCGAGCACGAAGAAGTCGTACCCGTGGAGGTGCATCGGGTTGGAGTCACTCTGCAGCAGCGCCGTGCTCTGGAACACGATCTCCACCGACGTGTTGTACTTGAACCTCCTTAGCTTGGTTGCCTTGAACGTCGGCTCCAGCACCTCCTCCAGCGGGCCGGGCGGGATGTAATCCCGGTTCGTGTAGTTGTACGGGTGCGGCGGATGGTCGGGGAAGTCCTCCGTGTACACGCCCTTTCCGGTGCCATCGTAGTACCGTTCAAGAAGCGAGGTGGTTGTCGGGTGGTGGAAGGAGACGTTGTTCATGGTGGCCACCACGATGGTCTCGTTGCTACGGCGGCGCTTGCACCGGGTTCCGCCGTCCCGGCAAATGGAACCCAACCCGAGCGTGATGAACATGCGCTCGTCGACGTGCATCGGCACGCGGTGCCGGTCCGGGTGTGCCAGCCCGGTGAGGTTGTTGTGGAAGTAGAACGACGGCATCGTGTTGTGCTGGTTAGGCATGAGCGGCACGGGTACGGGGAGGCCGTTGTTGTCGGGTCGCACGCCCGGGTACCGGACCACCCCGCGTGACACGAAGAGGGGGATTTGGGGGTCGGGTTCCGGGGGCTGGTTCGCGAGCGCGATCATGTGGTAGAGCCCCGGGGGAGCGTCGGCGACCAGTAGCACGTCGATGGCCTCACCCGGGGCCACGACGACCATGTCGGTGCGGTACGGGGTGAGGTAGTTCCCGTCGGCGCCGACCACCGTGAACGTGTGGCCGGCCACCTTGAAGTAGTACTCGGAGAAGAGGGCCGTGTTGATGACGCGGAGGAGGTAGCTCCTCCCGGGCTCCACGTCGACCACGAAGCTCTCCTCGGGGACACCCGAGCAGTTGCTGAGGTCGCCGAGCTTGCCGTTGATGGTGGCCGAGAGCGGGTTGTCGTCGAAGTTGCCGTCGGCCATGCGGCGGTCGAGCTCGATCAGGTCCAGCTGCCACCACTCGCCGATGATGATGGGGACGTCCTTGGCCGGCGTCGGGAACGGGTACCGCCCGTCCTTGGGCCGGACGATGAAGGCGCCGTTGATGGTGGCGCGGAGGCACGTGACGTGCGCGTGCCACCACAGCGTGCCTACCTGTCCCGTCACGTTGAAGCGGTACGTGTGGTCGCCGCCGGGAGGGATGGGGCACTCGGTCACGAACCCGGCGCCGTCGGCCCACACGCTGCGGATCTGACGCACGCCGTGCCAGTGGAGGGTCAGGCCGTAGTCGAGACGGTTGATGACGTGGACCACCACCGTGTCGCCGTCGGTGACGTCGATCGTCGGGCCGGGGAACTGCCCGTTCACCACGTAGATCTTGGTCGTGTTGCACAGGTGCGTCACGTTCATCTCGTGCACCTGTGTATATAGTTGCATCAGCATTCAATAAAGCGAAACCGGATAAGTGACATATATGCAGAGAGATAGATCCAATAACAATAGATTGGGATAGCCCAACATATGGTATTTGTTTAACCGCTTCGCTTCAACTTGTCTCTTAAGCAAGCTTGCCATGGTTATCAACAACGTCGTATATACTTACGTAAAACGTGTGCTCGACGACGGCCGCCTCGCTGATGGTGGTAACCGTAGCCAGCAGGGCGGCGAAAAGGGCCATACAGAGGATGGAGGCTGCCATGGAGAGCTTCCCCATGGCAGCAAAGAATAATCTCTGTTGCTACTAGCTAATGAAACCAACTACACACTTGCTCAGTTAAGCTTAGTTGGAGAAGGCGTGATGAATGTCCTAGGCCTGTCACATGGTCTATATATACCCCGTGGGAGCTGAGCTAGGAGGAAACGCCTGACTTACACGGTTGTTTGCAAAGGTTGACCGGGCAATCGGGACCAAGGAACGGAGAAATGGCTGGCCGAGATGAAGCCTACATCATCGCAAGAGAGAGAGAGAGAGAGAGATGAAGCCTGCAAGCTTTGCTTTCCATTGTATTTGGCGTGTGCATGTATGTATCCTATCGGCTCCTTCAAGGAAAAATCACGCGAGATATTGGCATCATTGGCAACCTCCCTTTCTACACCAATCAGTAAGGGTGTTAACCCTGCTTTTGGTGTTGGTTAATTATTTTTTATCACGACCGTCTCTCTCTCTCTCTCTCTCCCTCCTTGTTCTGACCAAGTTCTACCAACCACCTGGATCGAGTCAAACGCTGAGTCTCTCGCTTACGTGTGTCTGATAGACGTTTAGGCAGGTACACAGTATAAGACGTCTTCGCACACGTATTCCAATGAAACATCGTATCGTATCTCGACATTGACGTTTGTTTTGTTTCCACCTTCTTCAAGTATTAATTTTAAGTTTTCAGAAATGTTGCGCATGTACGGTTGGAGATCTAGCAACTGATGATTCTGCTGCTTTGACTTTGTTTCAGCAGAAATAGAAAGCCTTGACTTGCGCAGCATCTAGTAGCTGGACTGCCTACACAAGAGTCAAGAGAGGTACGGTGCAGGTCAATATGGACGACAATAGTTTACTACAGTGTATATTGACTTATCTTTCAGGGAGATTGCGGTCGAATCAAGCTACCTCTGTATCAGTTCATATTGATGCACTGTAGTAGCTAGGTTGGTTAAAGTATTGTTGTAAGGTAGAATGTATAATGGATCGTTCTGGTGTTGGTTTTTACATGTAACCTGCTCAAAAAACGGTGTAGATCTGACATTGCAAATCTTCTACTACTAGTCACTATTTTATCAAACTTAGAATAATATTGAGAAATGATAAGTTAGTAATTAATACTTTTCCAAAAATTAAATTATTAATTTGTAATGTTAATCTGGCAATCAAATCAATCATTTTTCGTTTTCACAGGGGTAGGGTTCCTATCTTCTCATTCAGCTACCATTTATTACTATGAGAATTCTTTAATTAATACTACAATTATAAAACTACCCCAAAAATACTGGCTAGTAGTTCGAAAAGTAAATTTGCTCATATATATGTGTAGCTGCAACGGCAAAGGGTGAAAACATGGCAAAGTGTCGTGCTAATTCTTCATTACAGTTCATACTGTCAAAGATTCAAGTACGCGGAGATGAAATGGATTATTAGCTCTCATATCGATCGATGTCTTGATGAGATCACCTACGCGAAACACACACGAGCTCAGTTTTCGTTTGGGCGGCAAGAATATTTTGCAGATAGATCGAAGTTCTTGTTCAACTTGCTTCATAGTAGGATATTTATTTTGCTTTTGACCCGAAAGCTCTGAGTCCCATCTTCATCACGCCGCTTGGCTACAACATGTGGCATGCGCTGCTTCAGTTCAGGACAATGAAATGCATGGCGTTGCTTGGGCGTACGACGGATGCGGAGACCAGCTGCTGCCGGTTGACCATGCATGCATCATAAACAAATCAATCACGTGTGGAGAAAGGCACGTGTGGAAGTTCTTGCTACCTGACAGGTTATATTTGGGGCTGTTCGAACTGACAAAAAAAAAAGATAATTCTTACTTCAAGACTACTCAGCCATATCTAATATCGTCGTTTAACTTAAGAACTTAATTCATTTCTGCATGACCTATGCATGAGGAATTGGAGATTTCTTACAACCTATCCATGGGCAATGTTTATATGTAAACTCCAGTAATCATGATATATTAAACTGAGGATGCACGTGAATTATGCACTCGAACTAGAAAACTCCAGAAAATTTTGATACGAGTGAGAACAAAAATAAACAAATTTGAACCCCAGAAAAATTCTGGTGGTGAACCATGCACTCGAAGAGCAAAGTCCTGTCGTTCATGCAAAGTCATCAGTCGGTCACATCATTGGTTGCGCTGAACAGTACAGTAGAATTTTTTTAAAAAAACTGACAAAACTGCGTAAAGATATTAATCTCAATGTAGCGGCGGCAGAAAGCAGCATAACTAGTCAAAATGACCGATCAAGTCAAAGTTATTGTCAACATCTGGGCAACGATTTTCTATTATGTTTTCCATGCCAAGTATGTGATCCCAGAAAAATCATTACCGACGAGAGATTTCATCAAAAGCTTTGCTCGAAGAATTTTTTTTTTAACTTCAATCAAACATGAGAAGAAATACATTTAAATGGTTATTTTGAGTTGCCTGCATGCTAAATTCTTGATTCAGCAACTACAAAGAACCACTTGAAGGTGGACTTTGCTAAATCCTCCATGCAGCGACTTGAAATGGTAAACCAAGCTGCAATATGCATTCACATAACTTTTTCTCTAGAGTGTCTAATTTTCAACCGACTAAAAATTGGTGTTACTTTCAACCAATGTTTTTGGCCCTTAGATCCAGATTCAACAGATATAAAAAAATAACTTTTTTATAGTCTATACATAATACTAATTAATACATATAATCCTACAAATAAATAAATAATAAAAAGAAACAAAAGCATCAGCAAAAATAATCGACTAAATGGAATGCTTCTTTTCAACCGTTTGAAAAGAAGCATTCCCACTTTTTCTCTTATAGATTGCTCAACAAGAAAAACTACAAAGAATATTCAGCATCGAATATTATTTACCTATGACTACCAGGGTAGAAGCGCCAAGGACAAGTGGGAAGGCTTAATAACCTACCACTACCAGGTAGAAGCTCCAAACAAATGCCAGTTGAAAATTGTTGTAAACGGTGCATTCAAAGAAACAAAGTTGTGTTATAACACAAAATCTCAAAATCTATGTCCGTGTCACAATTGGACTCCGAATTCATGGTTAAAACGCTATTGTCCCTTGTTGAAGCAGCTGATCATGGTCAAAATTACTGCCGAAGTTGAATTTTTTTTTTTTGAGGTAACTAGAGGGCATAGCCCTACAGATTATATATTAATAACCAGAGAAAAGTCATGGAATTAGAAGTGAAAAGAATGCCAAAAAAGGGAAGGAAAAGGAAAATTACAAAAGAGCATCTAGCCATTCCTTAATTCTAGGGAAATATTTCCTATTGGCCCTGTGCAACATGAGGCCAAACTCGTGACAGAATTTTCTTTTATAATTGTCCATCATGGGATCTACATTGTTGAACAACCAATCATTTTCTGTTGTCCATATGCTCCATGTCATTAGTATGATAATCTCCATAGAGAATTTCACCTTTAGTTTCCTTCTGAACAGAGTAAATGCTTCTTTGGCTTGTGAAGTGTCAGGATATGTCACCCCTAGAATAGCCCAGCATCTTTTGTCAAATCCACATTTAAAGAACAAGTGGTGCAGACTTTCCTCTCTTTGTAAGATCAGAGTTCACAATCATACGATTCCAATTCCATATTTCTACGTTTTAGTAGACCTCTTGTGTTAACTCTGTCTTGTAAAATTAGTCAAAAAATACCTTATGTTTTAGTTGACATGATGAGGCACATAACCAAGAGAAAGCAGGATGAATTGGGATATGTCCCATAAGATGCTTATAAGCTTTATTAGAGCTGAATTTAGAATATCCCCATAAGTATGTCTTGAAGTCATGTTCTTGAGTTTGTGGTAAGTTTGCTAGAAATTTCTGCAATTCCTGAAGCTGATGATATGTTAACTCAGACAGCGGGAGATTGAACAAATTTTGAAATAACGATGTATTGAGTACTGCAAATGAGGAAATCTGCCTGTCCTTTGTAAAGGAAAGCAATTCAGGATAAGTGGTGGCAAGAATCCTTCCATTCCACAAATCGTTCCAAAACTGTATGAATTGACCATTCCGAAAATGAGCTTGTGCTATCCCTTTATATGTATCCAATATGCTGAAGTTGAATTCATTTTAAGAGATGCAAAATCACTTTTGATGAGTTATTAATCCCTAATTCCCTATGCAAAAAACTTTACCAACTCGATCTACTTTTGACAAAATATTTCTGCCAAGGACAGAACTAAACTAGTGAATAGTGACTTGTTATTTGAAAAATTTATGTTTACATCAGTGTTAATATCTCACACCCTAGGCTGAGGAGAAAATGTGGATAATTAACTCATAATTCAGCACTGTCACACACAGAGTGTAGCTCTCTTCCAAACCTCAAACATGGAATGTTTGTGTCGACTATACAATATTAATTTAATAAATCACGCATGTGAGTATATGAACTCGGGACCATCACTTATACTTTTTTAAGGAAAAAATGTCCAATACCTTTACTGTGTGAAATCTTATGAGAGAAGAAACATCTCCAGTTTGAAAGAAAAATGGTTTTGTCAAGAGTAGTTTTACTATGCATATTACCTCCAGTAATTACTTGTAGTGATATAATAATTATTTGTGGTTTTGTAGTAATTACTGTTGGTAGACAAGTAATTACTACTAGCAGTAATTAGAAGCAGTAATGGTTTTACTGAGGTATTATAGAAAAGATGAAAATAGTAAACTTATAAATCTTTTTGTTAATTATGCTTAAGTGTCTTTTTTGCTTTCTACTTCAACGAAGCTGAATTTCGGATCGACGGATGAGTTCAGGATGCTTAGAAATGACCTCTTTATCATTGATAGCAATGCGGGTAAATAAATAAATATATGAGTAAATTATATTATTATCCTAAGCATTATAAATAAATATGTGAGTAAATTATGTTATTATCCCTAAGCATTACCACCAGTAATTACTGGAGGTAATATACATAGTAAAACTGATATTTGTCAAAGCTAGTGAAATGCTAGTTTGCCATTCGTTTGAAGTTACGTACATTAGTATTTATTATGAGATTTGTTATGGTGCTTAGAATTAATAGTGATAATTCATTTGATCAGATCTAACGGTTAAAAATAAAGAGGTACTTGCTAAAAGATAGTTTAAGATGAGGATCAATACTAAATATTGATGGATCCGATACTAAGTATTTTTTTTCTAATACTTTGAAGGATAGTTTAGTCCTTTCAATTTAGTTGTATGGCATCAATGATGACGACCAAATCTCAATCGTAAGGAGGCCGACGCCTGTGGATGACGTCCCGGACGGCAGAGGCGGGACTTGCCTCGCTCCAACATTCAGATAAGCCACTGGACCCTGTCTCCAAACTCGTTCTGCATCTTGCTGCTGTTGCCGACGTTGTAGAGCTCGACCAATGCCATGGCTGCGGGTTGCAGACTTGTCCTGTCCCAGGACGACAGCAGCAATGACGATGAATCTGGCAGACACAATAATCTCGGCGATGTAGCAGGAGTCGAAGAAGTCCACGGCGCAAACAACCGTGCCTTCCTGGAAAGCTATTCAGATAAAATCTTGAACGAGTTTTGTGGTGTAAATAAAGGGAAACAAACAAATAATAAAAACATAATTCCTGACCATTGTCTGTAACTGAAAACTAAGGCAACAATCTACCCGACAACTGAGTCGAGACAGCGCCCATTCAAAGATACGATTAATCAGAGGCCTACAAATCACTTGAGGAAGATTTCGTATATTAAACTAACTTTCTTCATTATTTGCTCCATCGACATTTCTATTTTTTTACGCAGATACAGTCAAAGGGGAGTAGCCTTTATTTCCAATTGGTGGACCCACTTGTCTCTTTAGCAACAGACAGTGACGGCGGGTTAGTAATTATTTCCAATTGGTGGACCCACTTGTCTCTTTAGCAATAATTGGGTGTGTTCGTTTCCACCCCTTTGATTTTTAGACCTGTTCTATCAAATATTGTGATACTAATTAGGAGTATTAAATATAGATTACTGATAAAACCCAGTCCATAACCCTTCCTTTGAATGACGAGACAAATCTATTAAGACTAATTAGTTCATGATTAGATAATATAATGCTACAGTAAACATCTCTTAATGATGACTTAATTAAGCTTAATGAATTTGTCATGCTGATGCATATTCAACTTTATAATTAGTTTTGTATTTAATATATATTTAATAATCATATGTAGCATTTTAATAATTGATATGACCCCACTAAAATTTAGACCCTAAGAAACGAACTCACCCAGTACTAATGTGATCCTGCCATCCACAACAGTTGACACAAGGTAGCGCAGGGTATAAATTCATTTTTTAATAAAAAAGAGAAGAGAGAGGAGAAAGATAACATTCACAACAACAATGATCTATAGCTGATGCTACAGATTTAGGTATCTTTTACTTGTCTATTTCCCTTTTGCATGAGACTGATTTGCACAGGACTATAGCTTATTGGTGGGACCCATTATTTATTGAGATAAGTTATAGAGGAAAGGTATTATCTAACTAGTTTTTAGCATATCTTCTAACGTATTATAGATACCAATTAGTGTGGAAGCCCTCATTGTTATCTGCGTGATCATGTGTTTAGAGCTTAACGTATATAACTCCCAAATTTTATATGATGCCACGCTTAACACCTGAGAAGAATTCCTACCTCGATATTTCAGAATTAAAATGTTGAGATGTCTCTAAATATACTTTAATTTTCTATTGAGATGTCTCTCCATATCAGAAGTACCTAGGCAGGGTTTTTTAGAAAATGGGGAAGCATCTTTCCGCCTTTGGTTTACTACTGCACACACCGTCTTCAGAACGCCCCTTCGCTAGCACAAAAGGCATGCGCTGTTTCGGTTCAGGAAAATGAGATGAGAAGTGTTGCTTCGGCGTACGACGGATGCAAAGACCAGCTGCGGTAAAAACCGGCCGATTAACTGGGTTAACCAGAAAACTGGTCCATTTTTTCACCAAACGGAGCCGCCGCCGCCGATCAATCCGGTTATTTCAAGCTTGCTGCCGGTTGACCACGCGTATACAAGTTACACATCAATCACATCCAGAGAAAAGCGCTTGTGGAACGAAGCTATTGTTAAGTCTGGACAGGTTATATCCGAGGCTATTCGAACCGACAGAATATGGTGTTTGTTTCAAGTCTACTCAACCATATTTGTCCATTGACTCAAGGACTCTTTTCTGGGAACACATGCTGTGCAATCCGAACAGTTCACGTGTTTAGATGTAAATTTCAATAATCATGATATCAAAACTGAGCATGTCAAAAAGTTTGATAGGAAAAACAGAAAAAAAGGGAAAAATCTATTTTACTCCCTCGAACAATCCACTTTTGTCCAATTTATTTCCCGAATAAAATCTTGACTCAATTTACTCTCTTAAACAATTTAAGTTGGTGTAATTTACTCTCTATTGTAACTGTACTTTTTTGTTCCTCTTTATATAATTTAAATTTAATGCTCAAATTTTGTATTATGAAAGATTATAACAATCACTACATAAAAAATATTTTTTTTATAAATATTTTGCATATAATTTTAAAACTCTATAGTTAAGATAGTATTAAATATTATTAAACTATAAAAAATATGTGTAAAATAAATTTTATATATGTTCAATATAAGGGTCTACATGAAAACTAGTATTGTGCAAAATTTTAGCACTAAATTTATATTATAAAAATAGAGACAAAAAAGACAAATTATAGCAGAGAGTAAATTGCACCAATTTGAATTGTTTAAGAGAGTAAATTGAGTCAAGATTTTATTCTAGATGTAACTTGGACAAAGTGAATTATTTGGAGAGTAGAATAGATGTTTCCCAAAAAAAAAATCGAATAACAAACTCCTCTCCGTTCATGCAAAGTCATGGTTGGGTCTCATCACTGACGGAGCTGAACAGGAGCAGAAAAAAATGACGGAACAAGAAAAGTATATTGTTCTCAAGGTTGCGGCGGCAGAAAGCAGCGTACGAAACCAGTCAAAATGACAAACAAAAATGAACGTGATCAAGTCAAAGTCATTGTCATCATCTGCATGATAACTTTTGGAGATTACTTTAATTAATCTTCTCCCATGCATGTCTAGTATGTGATCCCAGAAAATTACCTGCGAGAAAATTTCAGAAGATTAACTCGAGGGATTTATTGTTGAACTATATACTTTTTTCGAGAAAACAATCAAACATGAAATACATTTAAATACAGTTTTATTTTGAGTTGCCTGCAGGCTAAATTCCTGACACGGTAACCACGAAGAACAACCTGCAGGCGGAACTTGCTGGACCCTCCTGCACCCAGCGAATTGCGGGAAGTAGCTTGATTTTACCGTTTCCATGCTGCAACAAGCATTCACACAACTTTTTCTCGTGTTGATTGCGAAGAATTGTCAGCACTGAACATCATTTACCTACCAGCGTAGTAGCCCCAAGGTCAAGCGGCAACGCTGAAAATGCATAATTTTTTAGCTCGTTGAAACTGTAATCAGGTCAAAATTACAGCTGCTGGTAAATTAATTCGTCTTCGGAGATGCAAAATCACTTTTGATGAGTGATAAATCCCTTCCCAAATAGCATTACTATCTTGATGAACTTTGTCAAAAAACATTTTTGCCAAGGACAAAACTAAACCAAAGTGAATGCTCACTTTGTTTGCTTGCTAGTTTGTTGAAATGTGCATTCTGTACATCAGTATTAATATTTCACACGAAAGGAAATTCAGGGAAACTGTGCATGGCATGTGGTGTAAATGCAAAGGAAAAACAAAAACACAGCAAGATAAAACCTTTTTCTTGATCATTTGCCTCTAACATATTTTTTTTTTTTGGTAAGGCTAGTTTAAAACCGTCTTTAACACTTATACTTCAACAGTCTTATAAGGGATGCAAGAGTAATACATCCTTCTCCAAGTATCTTTACCATGTCAACTTTTTGTGACAAAACATCTAGTAAGTTTGTTTTAACAATTCTTTTTTTTTTGTCAAGGTAGAGCTAGGCTAGTAAATTGCTGGTTGACCTTTTTTTAAAAAATTCTCTACATTGAGGGTTCTAATATGAATATTGAGATTCAGAAACTTTTTTGCATGGGTTGTGGTGTAAATGCAGGGAACAAAAAAAAACAAAAGATGAAATACCTTTTCAATCAGGGCCGTCCCGGAGAATCTTAGGCCCTGTGCAAAACTCTAATTAAGGCCCTAATATCTAAGTGTCAAAAAATAATCTAAGGCATTTAGCCGCATGGACGATGAATTTGTGATCATCTGATGTGGCTGCACCCGCTGCAATGTTCGTTGATGGTGAGAGGCAACCGAGAATTGGGGCAGTAGGACAATAACTGGTCATGAGAGGCGCGATAGGCAGGCAAATCGAACGATCGAATTGTCAAGCCAAGCATTGTATGCAATCCTGTTGCTATATGGGGATTCATTCAATTTCTATAGCAATCTTACGGTCTCATCTATGAAGCCTAAAGTCCAACGAGGCAACAAGAATCTGCTACTTAGGGTACTCGACGCAGATTGGAGGCCCTCAAATTTCAGGGGCCCTGTGCGAGCGCACAGGTCGCACGTGCGCCGGGACGGTCATTATCTTTATCTGCAACTGAAAACTGAGACGATCAATCTGATGTGAGCCAACACAGCGCCTTCAGACATAAATTCATCAGGGACCTAGAATTCACTGAAGAATTAGTACAGTTAACTTTTCAGTTGTCCTTGATTTCCAAGTGGTGGGTTCACCTCTGTCCGTTGAGCACCACATGAACAGCACAAAGTAAGTGATTAGTCAAAACAATAGATAAATATGTAGGGTGAAAGTTCTGACTCCGATCCGATTCGAATCCGATTTTCGAGGATGTGGAGGTAACATTTGAGATTTTTAGCAAATATGGATAATTCGAATCCGAGAACATGCGGATGTAGGATAGGTTATGATATTGATGAAATCCGACGGATATGTATCCAATGAGAACAATAGGATTATCCGAACCTTATAATAGGATTATCCACTAATAATAACAAATCTATGTAATGTTTATGCTAGCGACTAAAAATAATTGAGTTGTACATAACTTTATAAGTTTATTATATAAATTATCAATTAATATGTATTTTTCTATGGTTAGATACATAAGATGCATTATCCAATAAAATTCCGCTTCCGATCCGCCTCCAGTTCGAATCCGTACCATCTCCGACATCCGAAAAAATCCATATTTGAATCTGCATCCGTATATTATCCGCTCTGCCACGAATCCGACAAATAATTGAGGATTAGAATTTGGAAAAGGCATTATCCAATCCAATCTGATCCGCTTTCATCCCTATAAATATGGATGTAATCTGTCTTGAAGTCATTGCTATCAGCGTAATCATTTGTTTAGATTTCAGCATACCTCCCAATCTTTATCCAGCACGGTGCCAGGTCCAAGGTCCTCTTTGTATCCAGTTCAAATTCTTCAATTTTGATTATTATCTTAAGGTTTTAAATTTGGATTATAAATAAAATATGGGTGGTGGTGTTTGGATACCGATCAGATTTCTAAAATCCGAAGAACCGTGAGTCTTTTGGCATATAAAATCCTGGGATAACTATTATGAGATTCTTAAAATTTAGGAATTAGATTTTAGAATAAAAAAAAAATTATCATGTTTGGAGCTCTCGTGAATTCTAAAATATAGATTTTTAAATTCTCAATGGATCCAAACAGGGCCTAAGATCTTAGACAAACTCCTACTTCGAGATTTCAGAAGATTAGCTCATTTTTTTAATACTCTAAATATTCTTTTTGGAGAAAAAGACCTGATGTAAAATTGAAATTACACTTTAGTTTTCTTCTATTGAGCAAAAGACTCTTAATCTTTCTGTTTACATTAGACCCTAGCACCCGATACACCACAACGACCCCTCTAAAAAGAATCACATGTATCTGACATCAGCCTCCCAAAAATAGATAAACAGAGTAGTAAAGTAAAAGTAACTGCTTTTCTTGATGAAGAGTCAGCCAGAGACTCTTGGGCTCGCATTACATTTGTTGGACCTTGATGTAAATTAGGTTAGCATTATTTGATCTCTTTGGCCTTTCTAGCTATTATATTGGTGGGCTGGGACTCAATTTTTGGGCTGTGATGTAAAGTCGAACGAGAAATACCATATGCATGACCACATCATGTATGCATAGTATTCCATCTTAGATCGTTGAAGCTCCCGGGCCTATAGGATCAGACTCGAGTTTAGTCCATTTAATTACCAATAAACCTGAGATTGAATCAACTGTGACTGCACGTGACAAGTTCAAGTACAGTTTGTTGATTCCCAATTTCATTTCTACTCCCTCCGTTCAGAAAATTGTTATCGTTATGGCAAGAAATTTTATTCAGAAATAAGCTAGAGCTGTTGTCCTAAAAATAAGAATTTCAGAATTATGAGAGTATGAGTACAATGTTTCATCGTTGATAATTTTGTCCATCTCTACAACATTCATAAGTTTGGTTCTACCAATGACACGCATATAACATTTGGCTCTAGCAGCCCAGTAGCAATTAAGTTGTTATTGTAAATATTTTTTGAAATAAAAAGTTGCTGGGTGCTGTCACTTGATAATGCAGTTTCATCTCATGCAACTATCCCATTGAAATAATTTTTCTGCACGTAATATGATCTAATAACATACTGGATGTGATACCTCTGAAACAAAATATAAAAGAAAGATGAAATTCAGCCTTATTGACAAGTAGGGATATAATTCTCCCATAGAGAAAATAAATTATCTGTAGTACAACACACTAATGGATATTTATAAAGGCTATACGGAAATTACATGAGTATACACTTTCTCAAAGAAAATGCTCGTAGTTAATAATTAAGATCAATTGGCTTATATGAAATCTAGTGGTCGGGGATATCTTCCGGACTCCATTTATTCACTAACTTCATTCTGCTGACTCCTTGACCGTCTAAAATCCCACAGGCGGTGGAGGGAGGGATGTGTCCACCGTTGGCCCATCTTCTACAATAAACACTGCAGACATGCCCATCGACAAATGGAACTCGTAGTGGCAATGTATGAACCATGCCCCTGTATGCCATAATAAGCAAAGCAGGCATTAGAACATTAATAATAATTAAATGAATTCTGTTCAAGTGTCATAGAATCCTACAGAATGATTTCGAATTTAAAGACTTCACTTCAAGGTTTAAAATTCCAGAGTCTAAATGAAAACAGCTCTGCAGGTTTCCAGTTATTTCCAAGCATTGTAGACATCATATATAAACTACTGACAAGCAGATTGATCTTATACGCACCTGGATTATCCGCGACAAATCGCACAGCGGCCCAACCAAGATTCGGCACGAGCACGGTGTTCTTCCTCGGCGGATCCACCAGGTTGTAAGTCGCCACATCCCTGGCAGCATTGTAGTTGCCGAGCCCCTGCGCGAGCACGAACATGTCGTGGCCATGAAGGTGCATCGGGTTAGAATCGCCCTGCAGCATGCCAGTGCTCTGGAACACGACGTCCACCGTTGCGCCGTGCCGGAACCGGCGCACAAGCTTCGCCCTGGACGTCGGCTCCAGCGCCATCTCCTTGGGACCGAACGGGATCAGGTCCCGGTCCGTGAAGTTGAAGGTCACCGGAGGCCTGTTGGAGAGCTCGTGCAACCCGTCCATGCCGTTCTGGTGGCGGTAGTACTGCGATTCCAGGATCGGCGTTGCCATGTCAGGGGGAAGATGGAAGGAGACATTGTTCATGTTGGCGACCAAGATGATCTCATTGCTGTTCCCTCTCTTGCAAGACAGGCCACCGTTCCGGCAGATGGATCCCAACCCGAGCACGACGAACAGATGCTCGTCTGCTTCCTTGGGAACCTGAGCACGCCGCCTGTGGCGTAGGCTGGTCAGGTTTCCATGGAAGTAGAAGGACGAGATGGTGTCGTGGTTGTCCGGCATCACCGGCGCTTCAGGCACATCATCACTACCATTTCCAGGGCTGGTGTACTGCACCAACGCTCTAGTAGTCCATTCTGGAGTCTGGGTGTCCGGGGGAGGCGCCTGGCTAGGCAGGGCGACCATGTAGTACTTCCCGGGGGGCGCGTCGGCGACAACCAGGGCGTCCATCGTCTCACCGGGGGCGATGGAGATGGTGTCTGTGGTGAAGGGGTTGACGTGGTTGGCGTCGGCGGAGACCACCGTGAACTTGTGCCCGGCGATCTTGATGAAGTACTCGGAGAAGAGCGCGGCGTTGATCACTCGCAGCAGGTAGGTCTGCCCGGGCTCCACGTCCAGCACGTAGCTTTCTTCCGGGACGCCTTCAGAGTTGATCAACCACTCCGTTCAGTAAAAAAAAATATATATACAGAAAGTGTGTCGTTTTCAACGTGTGGAGATGACATATACGTCATGTGTAACAATTTAGTGAGTTACCGCTTACCGGAGCAGTTGAAGAGGTCACCAAGCTTGCCGTTGATTGTGGATCCACTGGAGTAATCATCGAAGAAACCGTTCGTCATGTTGTTGCCCACCTTTGCAAGGTCCTTCTCCCACCACTCTCCTGCCATTCAGAAGCACCCACACGACAGGAGTTCAGCTCAGAAACCAGGTATATGCCGCGCCTCCGTAACAGTGTTGCTACATGTATCTTTAACTATCAAATATAGATGTCTAATTCAAGCATGTACCTATGATGATGGGGACCTCCTTATGAGGCTTAGGAAACGGATACGAGTCCGGCCAGTTTCTCGGTCGGATGATCAAGGAACCATGCACGGTTCCCCGGAGGAAAGCTTCGTGAGCATGCCACCACAGGGTACCTTCCTGGTCTGCGACGTCGAATCTGTAGGTGAAGTTTTGGTTGGGCTGGATAGGGCGTTGGGTGATCATCGGCACCCCATCGTTCCAACAGTTCCTCAACTGCCTCACCCCATGCCTACATAAAAGCACGCAAAATAAAGATATATGGAAATGAAACCAGATTTGCCTCTTCAGAGTTATATTTTCAATCCATTGTCACTTAAATCAACACATGGTTCCAAGCAGTTCCGTTATATCTCAGCCTATTTGCGCCTATAATAGTTATAGTTTTTGTTCATGAAGAATAAAAGTAAAGTGGAGTTATGGAATTAGTCCCATATTGATTATTTAGATTGTGAGGATTGGCACCTTTGGGTTAATCTTTTTACGTGACGCGGGAACAAAAACTTAAGAGC
This sequence comes from Eleusine coracana subsp. coracana, assembly GCA_032690845.1. Classification (NCBI taxonomy): domain Eukaryota; kingdom Viridiplantae; phylum Streptophyta; class Magnoliopsida; order Poales; family Poaceae; genus Eleusine; species Eleusine coracana. The sequence goes on along the minus strand of CM064434.1, from coordinate 60,022,448 downwards.
AGGTTATGTATGAATACGCATGCCTGCTCCATGTCAAAGCTGGGTCAGTAAGCAGATTTTGAACACGGGACATATATGTGGTCAAAATGAAAATTCTTGTTCTATATACTTAGGTGTTGGGGTCCACTATAACACTCAGGTGTGAATTAGCTTTTTCCATTATTTTTATCTTTTGGTAGTTCTTAATCTGTAGTGATGGTATCAAGCCCATGGCAGATGAATATTATATCCTTAGTAGATCATATTACTTTGTGGTAGTGTATCCAAAATATCCCAGAAGAGATAGATATTTGTTTTTAAGTCGAACACAGGAATCAACTGAACAGTTGATTAGGTCCTTGATTGATTACCAATGGATTGTCATGTTGTAAGGTGACAAGTTGACTATGTGAACCACCACAGAATCCCCTTCAGTGACCTCGATCGAGGGCCCTGGTAGCTGGCCGTTCACCACAGCGACCGACATCTCCTGACACATGTGCGTCATATTCACCTGGCTCACCTATATATACGCGCATGTTCCAATAAACAAAGTTTGCTCAATATAGGAAATTCTAAAAAATAATTAACGCTGCAACAGCATATAGAAAGTAATAAGAGAGAATAAAAGCATCGTAGTATGCTCACCACGAACGTGTACTCAGCATCTGCCGTAGTTCCTGACGGCATGGCCGTTGCAGAGAACAAGAAGGTGATGGCAGCAACGACGACAGCTGCTGCCGTGGTGAGGCTCCGGAGCTTCATGGTTGCAAACTATCTGTTGTGTATCTCTTCAATCTACCTCTACGTTGTATTGTACATATGGTAGGATACATGTTTGAGCCGTCTATAAATAGGAAGATGTTGGTAGGTAGGTGATCTGAATGACGATCATTTGTTGTCTGAGTCCAACGTAGTAATTAATTAGATGCTTGAAAAATGAAGTTGACGTATGCAGGGACAGGAACCCTACTAGAGTTCATGTTTGGATATGAAGTTTCGCTGGAATAGAGATTTTCTTATTTATTGTGCGTTTGAAATGGGTACAGGAAATAATGTATCATGTGCTAAGGAGCGTGTTCTGAAAACTCAGACTTCAATGCACGTAAACCCTGTTCAGAACGGCGGTTAATTCGTTACCATATGGCATGATCGCTTGGTTTTACGGGGAAAGGGTGACATTATCTAATGGATGGATGCAAAGACCAGGTGCCGGCACAGGTTGACCATGTATGCTTAGTAAATTAACCACATGCAGAAAAAGGTCGGCGGATGTGGACCTAATTCTGTCGTCATTTTGACAGGTTATATCTGTGGGAATTGTTGCTTCCAGCTGTTTCAGCCATGCCTGTCTGACTCGAGAATTGAAATCCTAACTCAATTTTGTATGAACCATGCACAATCAAAACAACTGCATACCAAATGTCGATGTAAATTTAGAAGCTATGATTTTCCTCATTTACTACTATTAAATACTTTGCAAGGAAATTAGATAATAATACATTATCACATGAAAAGCAAGTTTTCATTATGACATCATGGCTAGGACTTAATAAGATTGATAGAATATTTATACCAACAAGTTACAACTTCTTTTTTGAAATCTCATCTTGAAAAAACTATTGAGCATGCTTGACCTAGAGCATGCAATTTTGAGATGGGTAAAGTAGTGAAACCAAAGTGCACAGAAAAGACTAGTGTTGGTCTGTGAGGATAGTGTTGAGATCCTATCAAGCTATCAGGTTTAAGCAGGTCCGATCCCAAAGGTCGAGACGTTACATTTCATAATTGACTAAAATATCAACAAACAAATTTACTTCAAAATAGAGTGAAATCAGTTTGCTCATCCATGAAGAATAATGAGCCATGCATCCAATGAGAGTCAGATTATTGCTACTTTTAAATTAGGAAAAATTCTATTTTACTCCACCAAACTAATCCACTTTGTCCATTTCACCCCGTAAACAAAAGCATGTCTCAAGTGAAATTTGCTCTTCCGAACAATTGAAGTCGATGTGATATACCCTTATTTGTGATATATATTTATGAGCAAACAAGTGAAATTATGCATGATAATTGCTGGTACAATAAGCTATGTTAAAATAATTCTATTATATTTTTTATAATAATATAGTTTATTAGCAATTAACTATGCATATGTGCATAAACTATCAGAAAAATATGTCATAATTCTTTTAACATAGGTTGAGAAAAAAAAAAGAAGAATCGCAATAATAGGGGACATTGCACTAACTTAAATTGCTTGGAGGAGTAAATCAAGTTAGGAATCGAACGGATAAAGCGAATTGTTTAAAAATCTAAAATACTCTTTTCCTATATATTAATATAGTAGGTCAAATCGCTGTTAGAGCCCCCAAAAAAAGACGCGAGCACTGAATGGCAAGGTAGCGATTTTAGAAAGCAGCAGAGTTAATAGGAAATGAAGGGCGAATAATTCCGAAGGGGGATAAGGTGAAATTTTGGCTAAAGCTGAACTCGTCTTAAAAATGGTAGACTCATATGGTTCATGAGTGGTAATTTCACGAAAGTAACTTTATCATCTGAACACTGAACCTCTCGTCCCAGCATGATTCTAGCCTATGCGAATTGCAAATTCCGAAGGTGATAAGGTCAAAGTCAGAATTATCTGCGTGGTCACATTTTGGAGGTCAGCTTCGTTCCCTACCGTTGCCATTTGCCAGCAGGCGTAGGTCCCCGAAGACCTTTTACCTATCAAGAGCAAGACAACAGACGATTAACAATGAGGTGAAACTCCACATTCAACTATACCTTTATCATTTGTCTTCATATTAGAATCGACCTGCAGCAAATTACGGTAACTGACTTGATTTTACCATTTTCAAGAAGCAAGCGTACATGTGAATCTTCCTAATTCGATTGGTCAACAAAGATGCGTGTGGGACATGAAAATTTGCGTGGTATTTCCCTTTTTGTAAGTTGCAGTATTAATTTACTGTCCAAAGCACAATGGTCAAAACTGCTGAATTCACCGTACCAGTAGAACCGCAAAATAAGGGTCAAAATTTCTCGAAAGTAACTTTATCATCTGAACACTGAACCTCTCCCAGCGAGATTCTAGCCCATGCAATGCAATACCGATGAACCAATCTCAAGGTTGCAGGGCCGAAAGCATCGTCGTTAATTAATCAAGTTAAAACAGATACGGTACTGAGGTGGTCAAAGTCCTTATTATCTGTGTGATCTTTTTTGAGGTCAGCTCAGCTCCATATAAGCTAAGAATATTCTTTGTGTTCTGTAGACGATTATTTTTCAGCAAAAAAAAAGATCAGAGCTGATGACATATAAATCAAACATGAAAATTTGACCATTTTTGTACTCAAACTTTGACAAATTACAAAAACTTGAAAATTTAACATAAACCACACCATCAAAGCTTGATGATTGGATCATATTATGTATCATTATATTTAGCCGCATATATTGCACAATGCTGGACTATCAGAGACTTCTTGCTGGTCCTCTTTCTCCCTCTATGCCGGTCGTTGACTTCTTCTCACGAACCTCTACCAACCAAATTTGCGGATATGTCAGAAGTACGTGCGTCCCTGTCACTGCAGACACCGTGTACAATACAAGATGTGCACCTGTTCTAAACTGCCTACGTCAACTGTGTGTTACTTGACATATAATTACACGATTAAAAGATCTGGATGTTCAATTAGGGGGGTATCTAGTCTAGTTACTTCAGCTTCTTTGACTTCGTTTCAAAAACAGAGAAAAAAATAAAAAACCAGCTTTGACTTATTACATGGTGTCGTCGTTACATGCAGGATGCAGGTCAAGAGTACATGCTGACTTATTTATTTTTTTCTGGGGGAGGTTGTATTTGCATGGGTTTGGAATCTCAGCAACTTTTTATGAGTTCAGATTTTTGAGATGAAGGTTATTTATTACATGTTTCCTAGCTTTCAGCTGATTGAAAGCTTTCAATCAATATTTGTTTCTTTGAGTTTTAATTTTTTTTATAGAATTATTTGTATAATAATTATAAACTATTAGATCTAGATCTAATGGCTTAAATAGGTGACTGAAAGTTACCCCAAACTTTCAGTCAGCTGAAAATTAGCAAATCACTGTTTATTATTAGTAGTACTACTACTGATGTTGTTGTAAAATAAAGGTCGCATGGATCATGCTGCTGTTGGCTAATTTTGACATGTTACCTGGTCAAATATTGTTTATTCATCTATGCTACTCAACTTTCCTCGCAAAGGAGGAAAAAGGACGACGAGCAACTCAACCAGCAGCCTATGCACGTACGTAGATTGTATTTGCATTTATTTCACATCTATATCAATTAATATTGGACTTCCCTTCCAGAATATCAATATTGGAACTCCCTTCCAGAACGCAATCTTAATATTTGCATCTCGTATAGTAAATGTATGTGTTACGTGTATAAAGATAGCCTGAAAGGATGCATAGTGAAAGTATAATCAGCAAACATCAAAATTCATTTTTTTTATAAGAAAAAAATGTTCATATCTTGAATGGATAGATACCATATTCATATCTTCTCCAAAACACGAAAAACAAAAGTTCCCATGCATCTACGCCTTGTTCTCTATTTTATTCCATCTCCATTACCTTTCCAGTGGTAAGATTGTAAAGTCTGTACTCCACGCGTTTCTTCTTCTTACTTCATGTTTGGAACTATTGGGTAGTCGCTCATCACAAACATTGAAGGAACTTAACTCAAGTGAAGTTGGTGCGAGAACCGTGTACTTTGAACAAGGCTGAAATGGATCCGTGACACGTCTACCAACCGTGCGATTCATGTGCTCGCACATTTTCTGGTTCCAATCATCAATACACAATTCCTTAAGGACCATCGTTTTGTATAAGAAGAATTTGGCCAGCTGGTGGCCAAACCGCCAAAGCCATTGGATTTCTCTAAGCAAAATTGCAAGTCACCCGTTTTAGATAGAACAGCAATGCAAGCAGTTGAAGCTGAACCATTTATCACTCAATCCAGGAATGTCAGAAACAACCACTCCTAACCATCTCCTCCAAAGGAAACCACTAGATCTTTGCGGTGCACAAAGTGGCTAACAGACTTAGAGCATCTTCAGCAGTACCTACTAAATCAGACCTCCAACTTCTATATTTGAGAGCTGGGTTCCACATTTAGTAATCCAAATTTTGCAATCAACTCCACCAGCGTTGTCTACTTTTCAGTCCTCATTTTACTTCTGACATGTGGGCTCTATGTGTCAGTGGTCCAAAAGAACACAGCAGATGGGACCCATGCTTGAAGAGTGTGGACCCCACTCATCAATGAACAGGCATGGCCGTATTCCCTGCCCTCGACGGCAGTGGCCTGCCGGACCTAACCCTAGGACATGGCGGTTACCTACCGGAGCTGGATTCCCAGACCTGAATCTCTGGTGACTAGAGGCGGTCTCAGTCGAGCAGAGAGGAGGGAAAAGGGGCTAGATCCACCAGAGGCCGCCACCTTGCCGCTCGCGCTCGCATGGCAGCACCGATCCACCCACCTGTGCTCGCACGCGGCGCCACCTCGCCCGACCGCCCTCGAATGGCAGTGTTGCCCGCGCTCGCATGGTGGCAACAGATCTTGATGGCGCATGTGCCTGCTTCTCCGACAGCGGCGACGAGAGCTTGAGGGCGATATGGTGGTGGTGGAGCTCTGCGGGAGGGGTGAAGGGGGAGAGGGAGGGGTGGCGCAGCGAGCGGCTGGCTCGGGCGGGTCCGCAGGTGCGTGTGCATCTTATCGGGAGAGATGAGGAGAAAGAAAAAGGAGATAAAAAAAAGAAAAAGAAAATAGTGGGATCCACTATTGAGAGGGCTCCAAAAGCAGAGTCTAGTGAGGGGATTTGAGAACCCTCATAAAATGAGAAGCTAAATAATAGTTTCGTTGGAGTTGGTTTTTTGAGCTAGCCTCACAAAAAATAGAGTAAGAGGTCTTTTTAAGAGCTCTGCTAGAGATGCTCTTCCGCAAAGCCAGCTGAGCATTCCTGTTCAGAGCAATCTTACATTCCCGCGAAGGGTTCCAGTACATTGGATCTCTCCAGTTCCACCGGTAAGGTTTCTCGTACAGAGTGTCCAACTTGATCCTGAGGTTACAAACCGCTGGGCAACACGTACTGGAGCAAGTTTCCTATTGCCACCGCTGCACTGTCCTTACTCGCGGGTCTGTGCTTCACTTCCACCTTCGAGGGACTCGAGGTCGCCGCACAAACATGTCTCCTAGGAGCTCATTGTGCCTCTTCTTCTCGGCGACAGCAATGTCCTGTATTGGGGTTTTGAATTTCAGCTTCAGAGACTTTGTACTGCGGAAATTCATGAGAAAGGACCAGAAGAGTTTGCAGTTCACGTGCAAATCAACTCAGCTCAGGTCCACTGGCGGGGATTTCAGAGTGAGCTTTGCACGTTAAGCTTGATTGTAACACCTCCATTGTCATCACTGCAGCAGTTCACTAGCATCCACTACGGGAGAGTCACCGTCGGGCAGCAGAATGCCAGCAGCTCTCTGTCTCTGATTAGCCGAACCATCACTACAACTCTTCTCTGCAACGACGTAGACGTACTCCAGATGGAACGTATCAAGCCACGGCGAGGCGAAGACCACGTCCTCGAGGGCGTCGAACGAGACGCCGCAACTCTGCAGCCGCAGCACTTGCAAACATGAGAAGACGGCGTCCAGTGGCGACGGGGTCAGAGGTTGTTGCAGCTGGTGATGTGCAGCTCCCAGAGTGCTTCGGATGGGACGGACCCGAAGCCGAGCTCGTAATACCCGACGCTTGTGTTCGACAAGGACGTTGTGCCGTGGCGCTTGGTACCTGCAACCGGGCTCCCCGAGGTGTATGCCTCGATGCGGAGCTCCTCGACGAGCCGGCGGGGTGGGTGGGAGAGTACGTCGCGTCAGGAAGTAGATTGACATTGTTTAGATGCATTGTTGCATGGTGGTGGCGTGAAGATGCTGATCTGTAGTGATAGGAAGTAGGTTGATTTAATTAGTTTGGTTGATCAGCTTGAGGTGCATGATTGTCATGTAATCTATTTATTTATTAATAAAAGGAGATGAACTTTTTACTATGATGTCTAGAAAAAAAGAGAAATAGGCTACAAATTCTCATAAAAAAGTAAAACATCTGGCCCTTAATCCTGTTTACATGTAATATTATATCATCATCCAACCGTTCATCCACGTTCCTCTCTCCTACCCTATCGTACTTTCTCTTCTCTCTGTATAATTTATGATCGATCTATCAAACAAATCACCTCACGTCAGAAAGAAAAACAAATCACCTACGATATCCCATGCCAGGCAACCACGATGCAGCCATGGCACGGAGATCTGATCGGTCTTCATCCTGCACACGGCCCTGGAGCGACTGACCGCCATGGCCCCAAAGATCTCCATCGCGTGGTGCTAATGTAAGCATCCACGCATACATGGTAGGTACCTGTGCACACCACACATGCACATCAACCAGGCAAGCATCTCAGATCCGTTGATTATTTTGTTTGCCAATTTATTGCCAATGAATCTGTGAATCCTTGACTACGACCTTGATGCATACAGATGAGCATACGATGAGATTTTAGGCCAGGGTACGATGGATTGATTCAGGCCTGCTTAAATACATCCGAAGATTCAGACCACCGTCAGAATTGACAAGAAACTGCGACAGGCAGGCATCATCGCGTTATGATTGTACCAGATGTGAGAAATAAGCAAAGGTTCAGATCATGTAATTTGTAGTTTGAGTTCATTATGGGTAAATACCCACAGTAACTTAAACTGGCCAGCGCATGTAGAGTTGATTGCAGGTGACCATTAGCGGCAAGATGTGTTGCAGGGCAATGTACGTACAAAGAACTCCAGCAGTGGGTCCCCAGAATATAGCAGGCTGGACCCAAACTTCTGGCCACCGCCTCAGCATTCTCAATGATCTGACAAATTTGCATACAACAACTTCATTACAAGAAGCAGGACACAGATAGATCTTGCCGTGTGCGTTGGATGATTGATGGTAGGATATTATCGTTTTACTTGCTATGGCTTCCGTGAAATTGAACACGCTTAAGGATGCCATGAAATTACAGGGAGCAGGCCAGATCAGGATTGGGATCATCTAAAGAAGGTATCATAAATGAGGTTGGTTGAGGATCCTGTCAACCTTCTTGCGAGGGCCGATGGGTAGGTGACCCTGTGCAATTCCAGTTTAGGTATTGAAATGTACAAGCCTTCACGTATGTTTTGCATTGGTTTCATGTTTAGTAATGTATATAGGAACATGAGTATTTTTAGCATTCAGGTTTCAAATTTTGACTGCTGATGCGATGCCCGTTGGTTCGGTAGAGGGAGAAACTGTCCATGTAGTAGTTCTTATTTTCTTTATTACGTACAGGACTTGCGTTCTACTAACGACTACTTTAATTTTCCTAAGTCCTTTGTTAGTAGAAAGTATACTAGCATAACATATAAGTACTATAGGTGCTAACTTAAGAGATGACATAGCACTCCAGTAGGATGCTTAATGTGCAAACAAAGTGGTTGTCATAAATCTAGATAGAGCTTTGTTAGCATATCTTTGAATGTACCAAATGCTAAGAAAACCACAACTTGCATGGTACCAAATTTTGATACCTATAATACCATTTTATTGTAGAATCAGCAGTAGCTCTAGGGATGGTGAAAAGGAATACCTCTACTAGGATGTGCCCTTTTTTATCCTAAAAAGCCAAGTACAAACACATTTAGGAAAAATATCAAGGAGGGCCATATATACTACTATAAAGAGTATATCGTAGATAGTGGTAAAAGGATTCTGCCACTCTAAAGACTGTCTAAAACTACCCACTTGATTTTGGAAATTACAAATGTGTCATTCCAAGTTATACAATGACCGGACGAAATACTTTCCTAAGGTAAACCTGTATATGGGTTGGCCATCTGAAAATTACACTAGATAGCTTATTTGGTATACTGACTGATGTGTTTTAAATCCTAGAGAACACGGGATCCAATTTTATAAACTGATTGTACATTTCTTTCTCTCTTTCTGTATACTACTCTTCGGGAGTGAAGGAAACAAGATTCAAATAGGTAGATCCGTTCTCTTTGTAGGACTCCATCGAGCGCACTGCCTTGCCAGGTAGTTTTTTTCTCACCCTAATGACCTCAACCACATTGCAATGAAAGTTTCTGCAATGACTTCCTAGATTAAAATGCTTCAATAAATTAATCCCTATAAAATTCTTTTAAGTTGTGATGATTCAAACAATCTCTCATTCTGCATGGGCTCTAACCAAAAAGTGAGAAATATGAAGCATGATTTATTTCTCAGAAGACGAGAAATACAGTTATCATTGCAACAATTCTTATAGATATTATACTCAACTCTATAAGGAACAATGCTAATTCAGTATAGAAGAGCAAAGATAGCCCGTGCATGTGTAAAACGAGATGACCTTCTCACCTCAGTGCTTAGAAAAAAAAGAGAAATAGCCTAGAAATTCTCACAAAAAAGTAAAAGATTCAACCATTAATCACCTTTTACAGTATAGATTTGAAAGCAGATCAAGACCTTAATTCGGTACAGCCTGTGTATGCTAGATTCCTCCATCGTTGGTGGTCCAGGATCGATCCCCAACATACCCACATGTCCTACATCTTTATTTCTATTATTTGATAGACAAAGGAAAAATAAGAAAACCCAGATATACCTTCAGAGCACCGATCAAATATATACTCTGATCAGAGACAAACGCCCGACCGTTGGAAGAAAAAGGACTCCGTGCCGCAAGCTCTCCCAATACCCAGCAACCAAATCTCCCAACACCATTTGTCCATGCCCAGAATACATGCGAATCAAACAACAACAACAGAGAACACAAATCGCTAATTCCAAGTACAAGGCACAGGACGATGATGCAAGATGACCGAGGTTTCACACTGTTGCATCTGTAAACTTATCCCATGATGTGCGTAGTCTGACTTCATTAAGTTAGTTTACAAGAGACTTGTGGCATTAATTTCATTCACATTTCACAATATATTGGAACAGGACACATCAACTCGTATCACAGTAACAATTCCATCGGAAGATACCACCAGGGTTCACTGCACGTCCTCAGATCAATATGTATCCTGCTTTCATGCCAATATGCAATTTATAGTATACAAATTAAACAACGCTAGATAACTTATGGATGTGAAATTATGAACTGATGATATTTCAACAAATATTTTATAGTTGTGCTTATAGTATAAACTTTTGCATTTGCAATGGACTTCACTTACAGGGTCACACGTATGCCTTCCATGTAGCAAGCGAGGCCTATAGGCAGCCATCAAGATGGCGATGTCCTGGACACCGGCGCGATTATCAGCAGTCATGCATACCACAGGAGGATTAATAGCAATTATTGCAGTGAAAAACCTCAGCTCGTGGTAAATGAAGGTATTTTTGCAAAAAAAAACAAATGGAATAAAAGAAAGAATTTAAACTCTACAATCTATTAATTTAGGTGAACACGTTCATACCATAAAAAAATCTGCCATACGCCCACAAAGTTAGAGATTGAATCCAAATCGATTTCGTACCTTTCATATCAATTATCAAATTTAAAAAATCATAAATCCTTCATCCGGAATTCAAATGAGGCAAACTCGGATTATCTCCTAGCCCTCAAAAAGTTCAACAACTTTGATATTCAATAGAAGTCAAGATTCTGCTGTTTGGGTTTTCAAATTTACAATGCAAAAATATTTGTTCTGATTCGGACTCCTCTACGTAAGTCTCTGTATGGGACCCATATCTTCTACCTCCAAAGTCTAAATAATATGATCCATATATGTTTCAAAAAGGAATCGACGAGATATACAACTTTTGTGTTTTAACTTTTCTCATTAGAGTATGTTTTCAAGTCTAAAATCACGTCACAATATAGTGTTGTTTTTATTCTGCGTGAATTGATTTTTCCTACCGGATAAAGTTTCTAGAATCTTTAGGCATTGGGTCATAACCTTGGTCTTGCATGTTAGGTTTTATAGAGATCTAGTGATGTCTTGTAGGCATCATGAGATTGTGAGAATCCCTCTTTGCCTGGTGAATTGGACTTCATATTAGTTCTTCTCATATTTATGTATTTTTTAATACTATTTTACTTAATTTTGTAACATAGCACTCAAACGACACTACATGTGAAAATCGTTAACATTAGAGGTAAAAAAATATTATGATAAGAATATAGTAAAAAATGATAGAAAAATTATTACTTATGACATATAAAATTATACACTAAGAACCACAACAATAATATAAATATGATATTTCATGTAAAAAATATCAATAATTATATTGTGTAAATAATTTATGTTTAATTCATAAAGAGTGTTTTATTTTTTGTTAACCCGTAACAACGCACGGGCACTTTGCTAGTTTCTATAGAAAGCAATGAACATACTATATGCTTTGGTCCGAGTCAGTAAACTCTGTCATGGTTTCAGTCTTAATGTCATGGTTTCAGTCTTAATGTGTCATGGTTTCAGTATATTTGCAATATTGTTATGATGCATGGTTTCAACCACCAGACGACTGTTGAGCAGAAATGCACAATTTTGTTCCTCCACACACAATGTCTTATTTTCATTTTAATGGAAGGCCAGTCCTTCACTGTTTCAACTTTCAAAAGGTGCAGCCTTGTTACCGACCCCTCTATACACACATTTTAAATCTCATCGATGCAACCAATCCCCTCTAATTTCTTGGTTTTTGAACATGCAACTTGCTAAACTGAGCAGCAGCCAGCAAGTGGACCGTTCAACTGAGAAGTGAAGAGAGACATCATAATAAACAAGCGCAAAACTGCACACATTTTCACTTCATTTAAGTGTACAAACATTACAGGACACTTGCAACATTTCAAACAAGATCTCATCGAAACTGTTGTAGCCGTGAATATAAAATGATTGCACAATTCGTCAAAAATCCCCCAAGCAGCAACTGTAAACCCACAACATCGCTCCAGGAATGGACCAGTAAAGGCTTGCCCGTTGCGCATGCTACCTGGCTTGCGCCGTGCTGCTCGCTGTTGTCCTGCCGGGCTCGTCACGGAACTGCCAAGCCACACAGCCGTGCTTCGCAGTGCGAGCATAATGCCGTCGGTCGGCAAGTGAGCCTCGATAAGAGTATGTTCAGTAGGGTATGTAAAATTGGGTTTTTAAATTCTATTTTCCAACCTTACTAAAATTTAGTAGCCTAATTTTGCACTCAACTCCATTGGAAATCTCTATATTTTGTAGGACCCGCTTGTCAGTAAAAAAATTTCAATCTCTTCTCCCCCAATTCAATCGGTCAACTACAGTGGCCGCCCTATTCCTCGCCACCCGCTGTCGCCACCCTGCTCCCCACCCGCCCCTCCTCGATCGCCATCAACGGCGGCGTGCTCCAAGTAACTGCAATGTTGTTGCCCACCTACGGTCGCCTCATCACCCCGTCCCGCTGGTGCCTAACTCATCGGCTCCGGCCCGCCGCCGCCCACTCTAGTGACCGCCCCTCCTCTGCTCCGGCACCCTACCTCGTTGCCCCCCCCCCCCCCCGAGCTGCACTTGCATGCGCTAGCCCCAACGCCGCACCTGCCCATGGAGGACGCGGGCCGCTGGAGACGTCGTGGACTGCCGAAGTGGAGGGCAAGCTTGCGCCTTGCCTCGTCGATCCGGCCCCATATCCACCAACGTCTAGTCCATGTGTCGAGATCCGGCACTGGCGACGGAGGATGGAGCATGAGTTACGGGGAGAGAAGGCACCGTGAGGAAGAGAAAGGAAAAAAAAATTAAAGAAAAAGAAAAATGCTAAAAAGTGGTGGGGCCGCAGGTAGGAGGGAGAATAGAAAGGTCCTATTTCTGAGGTTGAAATCAAATTTTAGGACATATAAAAAATAGGATCATATTTACGAGCCCCACTAGAATTCATGTTTTCCTTTTTGCGTCTAAAATTTAGAACAGAGACTTAAATAGAGACCTCCACTTAAGATGCTCTAACTAGTATGAATCTCTGGGCGTGCTGGGGGGGGGGGGGGGGGGTAGGGGGGCTGAGTGAGTCGCCTTTCCTCCTGTAGTCCGTACAGCAGTTGCGTGTCCTTGTACTGTCTCCACATGCTAACTACAGTTGGTCATTTGGGCCGCTCAGCATAGCCTAGTCCGGGCCTGCTTAGACATGGCCTGCTCTAACTCCTGGCCAGCATGGTACGATGGGCCGTCCGAGCCGTGTAGAGGTTGTGCTCGAGGGTCGGCCCACGGCATGGCACGGAACTGACTTTGTCGTGCCGGGCTGACCCGAATGACACGAAAGCACAACAGCCCGGCCGGTGGCATGACCTCCCCCGGTGCCGGAGCCCGGAGGAGGCGGCGGCGAGATCCGTATTCGAGGATCCACGTCGGAGAGGAAGAGACCGGTGCAGGGCATGCGCGGTTGGTGTAACTCTCAACAGTTTTACTGTTTCTGTACAGCACGCGGCTAGTGCAGCGAGATCAAAAACGCAGGATCCATCAAACACACGTAGGAGCAGCCGCACATGCACATATGCCGACATGCGCGTGCTCGCTAAGGGCACATTGGCGCATGCATCAAGGAGACGTCAACTGCAACAGACACCCGGTCGTGCACGGGGACGGGATTGATATTGGCGATGGCGCCAAATCTGGATTGCAGTCACGAAAATGGAGGACTAGGGAAGCGTGCAGTTGCTATAGCAACTGCACTTGATCCTAGTGCGCCTGTTAAGGATGTCTCTGACTGCCTGCCCTGATTCTGCATCCCATCAGGTACGAAAACTGTACGCGTCTTCCGCTTCTATTTTAAGGATCCAAGTGCATAATTTATGCTGTGTTGTATGCTGGCCTGGACCCCAAGACTCCTCTTTTAAGGATTTTATATTTTCTTTTCTTGCTGGATCAACCTATCAAAAACATATGTATGTCTTTCATGCCAAATCTTTCATACAAACAACCACTTGAGATATGAACTAATAGCAAGCAAAATAGTGAATTTACCAACTCGTATAAAAGAAAATACCGAATCAATAGAAGACTCAAAGATTTACGTGGAAAATCCCTTATGAAAAAAAAAACACAAGTGACGACGAGCAACAACCACTATGAAGATAAAAAAAATATAAGAGGTTGAAGCCGATAAACATGGGAGGTTCCAAATCCCTAAGTAAATCTCTCAAATTGATGGATTTTGTGCCACTCAATTCTCTCCCCTCTCATCTTAACCCTGGTTCTCTCTTCCTCAAGAATAAGTAAACAAACAGAGTAGACCTGGGTTGGTTTTGGGGCTGGTTTGAGAGTTTTAGAGAACGACTTTATGACAGAAAAGCCTTCATTCAGTCTATAGTACACATATGAATTATGTTTTGCATAATGTCTTGGCTAAATTGGGGCACAAAAGAGGAGCTGCATATCACACAATCTAGTCTAGTTCACTTATACTTGAACAGTATATGTTTTGCATGCGCTCGTGCACGACAGATTGCTTTATTATAGTAGGGGAAAAAAGGAGGAACTAATAAACGACTTAAGAGAGAAAAAAAAATCAAATACCAAAGTATGGAGAATGGCAACTCCCCACAGGAAAGAGCGAGCGAGGTTGCCCTTATTATTACACACACAAAAAAAAAACACAGGAACAAGCAATAAACCCCACGTAATAAACAAGATGGCTACATGAAACCTTGCGCACGTAGTGCAGCGAAACCAGGATCCATCCGCATCAAACACGCGGAGGAGGGGCACCACACATTCGAGTGGCGGTCATCATCACTCGAGGCAGATCATCGGCGCACGCAGCAGTAGGGAATAGAGCAGCGTGGTGCGGCTCATCAGGCAGAACGTAGCAGCAGTTGTTGAATGCGTCGACGGCGCGGCGGAAGAGCGGCACGTACGCGTAGACGCTCCCGTCGCCGTCGAAGGACGGGACGACGAACACGACGCCCTCGACGGGGATGTACCCCGGCACGAAGAGGCTTGGTGGGCCAGAGCCGAAGTCGACCCGGTGAGCCGGCAACCCCAGCAGGCTATCCACCTCGACGTCCGGGCTCAGCGCCGCCTCCGCCGCGTCGGCCACCGGCGCCAACCCCGCCACCGCCTCCTCGTTACTCGCGAAGTCGATGAACGACCGGAAGTAGCGGTCGTCGATCTCGGCCACCGCACGCGCGATAAGCTCCACCGTGGAAGCCAGCGGCGTCGTCGTCAGGTCGTGCACGGTGGTGGTCGGGCGCGCCCACAGCACCACGTTGCCCGTGTACCCGGCCGGTACCTCCGGGTTACGCATCCGGGTGCGCCCGTTCACCGCGATGCGCAGCGTGGTGGTTTGGTGCCCGATTAGCCCGCGCGCCGCGGTGATGCAGCGCCATAGGTGGGCTAGCACGCACTGCAGCGTGCTGGTGCGTGATGATGATCTGGTGGTTGTGGTGGATGATGACCTTATGTGTGACTTGAGGTTGGAGATCCACTCCCGGGTGAACCGCACCGTGGAAACCACAACCTCGTCGTCATCGAAGAGATTATCGTGCACGTCGTCGTCGTTCTGGCACGCGTTCTTCTCCACAGAGGAAGGGCGAGGAGCAACCTTGAACTCGGCTTCCCGGTGGTCGAACTCGACCCGGGGCGGGTGGCGGGGCGTGAACGGCGCCACCCGGTCGTGAAAGGGGACGGGGTCGACGGCGACGCCGCGGGTGGCCTGGCCCCACGCCGCGAGGAACTCGAACACGGCGTGGCCGTCGGCGACGAGGTGGAGGGAGCTTACGCCCACAACGAACGCGCCGCACGCGAACCGCGTCACCTGGACCATCACCAGCTCCTCTTCCTCCTTGTTGCAGTTGCAGCTCGGGTGCAGGCTCATCAGCGTCTCGGGCGCGAGCAGGCCGACGTCGTCGACGGGGGCGGCGGCGATGGCGGAGTCCGCCGTGGCCTCGACGAGCCGCGCGCCGGCGTCGGTGAGAAGGATCGCCGTCGGGTTACCCTCGGCGTCCGCGCCGCGCCGCCCGGCCCACTCGCGGTAGTGGGCCAGCGCCGTCGCGAGGCCCGCCTCGAGAGCGGCGCGCGGCGGCGCGGGCGCGGGGAAGAAGTAGAGCGCCGGGATGTGCTGGTCGAAGGTCGCCTTATCGAAGACGGAGAGTGGGACGACCTCGGCTTTCGCGAACGGAGAAGAGGAGTCGCTGCTGCGGCGAATGCCATTATTGCCGTCGTCTTCGTAGGCAGGCTTCACGAGCTTGGAGGAATGCACGGTGATCTTCATGGGACAAGACGGAACTAGTACTACTGTCGTACGTTGTTGGAAGGCTCTTGGAACGAATTTCTCTCTCTTTTTTTTCTTTGGCTGCTGCTTTTAGCAAGGAAGCCAAGCAGCAGCTTAAATAGCTTGAGCGATAGCTGCTGCTTCCGTCGATCGATCCAAAAGAGATAGGGAGAAAAATCGGCCCATTATTATCCTATCCCGCTCTCAACCCAGTCCATTATTACGCGACACATTTCCCAGCTGGTTTGCATGCAAATTATTCATTCGATCGTACGTTCGTAGCCCGCCCAACATGTGAACCTCGCGCGCATACGCATCGTCGACGCCAGCTCATAATCGCCCCCTCGTTGTCTATTTTTCTATGTTTTTTTCTGAATACATTTCAACCGTGCGGACAGATTTTAACGCACCAGATCAATCGCGAAAGTGAAAAAAATATGTTGGTACAGTAAACCAAATTACCGTTGTCCTTCCGGGCCGTACGGTAGATCACTAATCGCTGATTTGCTGGCGCGCTGGTCCTGTATCCAGATGGGATGATCAGGACATATGTGTCGTGGTGCTCATTGTTTTTTTTCTTTTTTAATTACTCTCTTCCGATTTTATTTGTTAACATTGGCTAATATAAATTTTCACTAGCCAACATCAACAAAAGAAAACTGAAAAAATATATGTTTATAAATTATAATTAAAAGTTAATTAACTATCTCACAAAACTCACCAGCATTACCAGTGGTCCTCAAACTTGTTAGGTCCAATGAGTCAAAACCCCTATGAATATTGACATGGGTATTAATTGGGTTTGATTTATTATAGTCCTTTCTATCCAAATCTAGGATTTTTAATGTTGAGAGAGAGAGATAAGAGAAAGAGGCGGTTATTTCACAAAGCACCTAACTCATGCACAAAAATTTAGGAGGTTGAGACAACTTTTATACCATTGTACTACAAGTTTAGTTGTTATATGTAATTCAAAAATCTATCTTTTTCGCTTTCAGAAAATATGGAATTATACAATTAATATGAGAAATAAAGATCATTCATTATATAAGTGGTCTAAAAATTAATCTCAGCATAACGTGTCATATATAAAATGACCTATGAGATGGTATCATTGTACTTTCCCTAAAAGGAGCCAAGGTATTTTTGGAACTTGACACAATTTATTTAGCAGGTTCAAAATCTAAATATGCATTTCAGGTTCAAGAATTTAGGAGTTGAGGTTAGGAGCCGCTAGTGTATTTTATCAAGATGAAATTTGTTGACAATATTTTTTTGTGAAATTAGCCATTTAACACTATTTTTTTATAGAACCTGCAGTAGCCATGTTGAAAATTGGACGCAAAAAAATTACAAATGACATTTGATGTCATATATATTGGCCATGTTCCAAGCAACAGCTATGAAATTATGAAAACAAGAACTTTGATTTGAATATGGTATAGGTATTACGTAAGCTAAAATTTTTGTTTTAATCTCAAAAGACATACTTGTATTATATGATGGGTAGAATTTTTTGGTAAAAAACAATAATTTTATAGTATGAAGTGGCAAATTATATAAATTTCAGTGTCTAATGTGAACCCCATAAAAATTCAATGCATTGTAGCAAATTTCGGGTTTACTAAAGTGAAAAATATATAAAGCACATTAGTACATTAGATTGTGCCTAGATAAAAGAACCAACACTTTTTTATCGGGAAGGAACAAGCAGATAATAAAAATTTGTGTCGCATTGTAAGATGGCATGTTTTTCGTTTATCTCCTACTGTAGTAATAAAGTTCTATCTTCATATTATAAAGGTTCAAAATATATGTTTGGTTTGCTCTAACTTTAAGAAGAAAAAATTGGTCTTCAAAAACAAAGGTTGATGAATGTTCATATTGTTCCCCTTCACTATAATTTTTTTTAAGAGCATCTCAAACAACAACAATCCTCAATATATGATTGCCAAATACTATTTGAATTTCTATGTCAACTTGTTTTGTTGATAGAAAGATTTTAAATTATATTTATAGATCATTTCCTAAATACTTTTTAATTCCTAAAATCTTTTGAATTCCATCATTACATAGAAAGATTTCAGGATTGGGAGTCCCTAAGCACAAGCCAAATGTAACAATCGCAATGAGTGTTTTTGGGAGTGTGAAAATTAGTGAGTAAATATTAGAAATTAATTACCATAGGAATAGTTTATGCTTTGTTCGTAAAATTTAACTTTTATGGTGGATTAGGAATTGTAAGAGATGATGCAAGCATATTCCATGTTCAAAAGAAAAAATATTGCAGAAAATGTGAATAAGAGAACTAAGTGTTCCGACATCGATTGAAAAAATGTTCCACCTTTAGAAGAAAAATAAATCCATATTTGTATTTATTTTTTCCGAAAGAGTGATGGTGAGATGTGTAAGATCTCAGTTAACTAACTGAACTCGAAATCTATACAAGAAAAAACAACATCTTTCTCTAGTGCACCGATGGATCCAAATCAGACGAACTTCATATTCACAGTTGATTAGTTAGGACGAGCTTAGTTATGATCAAGCCCACGGACAATCATAAGAAATAATCAATCATCCAAACCCACACACAGCCACAAACACGCTGATACATACACGCACGCGTTCCACGGAGCATGCTTTCCGGCCGGGCCGGAGGAGCTGGCTCACTTTGTTACTTGTTCGCCGGCGGCGCCGTCTTGCCGCCACTGCCGAAGCTCTTCCTGCGCTCCTCGATGAATGTGGACGACTTCTCGTTGATGTTGGTCGGCACCCTTAGCACGGCCGGCATCCGCGGCCGGAGCCCGCTCCTCCTCGGCGCCTGTTGGCCGCCCTGCTCCTCCCCTGCGCCGCCACTCGACGACGAGGTCGACGCCTGACGCTTCCTGCTGAACAGCGACTTCTTCCTCTCCAACGCCGGCGCGCCCTTACCTTCCTCCAGCCGGTCCTCCTTGATCGTCACCGTCTTCCTTATCTTCGTCTCCTCCACCGCCGGCGCCGCCGCAGCAGCCACCGGAGGACGATCAGCCACCGGATCAGCGGTGGCTGTTCCCTTCTGCTGCTGCTGCTCATCGCTCGCTGTCGAAGCCGCCGTGCTGATAGTATCTTCAAGGAAGGTCGTTTGGCCTTGGTCGCCATGGTCACTGAACTCGAACTCGGCCCTCTCGATCCGAATGGCGAACGCGTCTTCTTCATCCTCCAGCTGATGGTATCCGCCACCGCTGCCGACGTTTCTCGGTCCCTCGGTGATGCTCTTATGCCTGTTCATGGACAGGCCGTTGGCGAGGAACGTGAGGAGCCGGTCGCACATGCCGCCGGCCCCCGCCCTCGCCGGACTGGCAGCACTGTCTCCGGGGCCTCTCTCCATCGCTGTGCTGCTCTTGTTTCTGATTCTTCAGAAATTAACGGACCCAGCACTTTATAGATGCTTCTTCTCCAATTTGGATGTCTTTGGGTTGGATAACGAACAAAGTAGCCATCAGCGTAGGGAGGAAGCAGAACCTGGAGGTGCAAAGAATCAATGCGTTTCTTGCAGATTGGAGACGTGTGATGTTGTCTGAAAGGGGTGAGATGTCGAGAAAGGTGACTTGCTTCAATACCAGCAAAAGATTCTAGTTTGGCAATGAAGGGCAACAAGGGATTCCAGATGCCACAGGAGGCTAATCTGTCTGGAATATTGCAAGATGAAGGCAAAAAAAAAAAAAAAAAAAAAAAAGGATGAGTCCAAATGCGAGAGGCAGTTTAAGAGCATCTCAGACAGGAAAGCCAACAAGGCTACAGGTAATACGTGCAAATGTTCTTTTTCACATCACCAGCACAAAGGAGGTTTCGGTAACTTTATTCAGCTGATTTTATTTTATTCATCACTCTTATCAGTCTTGGGTCAAGTTGATACATGTTATTCTGTTCAAAGTATGAGTAAATAGTCAACACAACACTTTTGCTATATAGTATATGCTATGCTGTACAATGCTACAAACATAACACACAAGCATTTCGAGTAACACAAAGGAGTTAATAGAACGCAGAACATTTCTGTCTTGATGCTATAGCCCAGTGCAGAGGAACGTCAAGACAGATCCTGCTCTCCGTCTTGTCCTCTCACTCACCTTCCACTCCTCGACGAGGAGCTTCTTCAGCTTGGAGCAGCTCGAGACAATGGTCGCTACACCAGCGCTAGAGATCTGCCTGCAGTAGACCATCTGGCACGACTCCAGCTGCTGGCAACCCCGGACAAGGTGGCCCAGACCAACACTGGTGACCTCCGGGCAGTGGGAGAGTGCAATCTCCTTAAGCTTGGGGCAGCCTTCACCTATCTCAGCTAATGCCATGTCACCTATCATCTGAATGTTGGGGGGGAAATGATCAGCCATAAAGAAAAAGAATAGCATGCTCAAACCATCAGAAAAAAAAAAGGATAAAAAGCTTGCAATGCAATCTTAAGAGAGAAAGGAAGCAATTTCCGTTTTTGCTGGTGTAAGTATTGATGGACAACAGACAACTATTTAAGAAAGTAATTGCATGATCCAGATTTTTCTGAAACGTGCTTCCCCATTTGAAAAATAAGGCAAGATTTGAACACCTCGACTAATTAAGTCTGTTGGCTCTTGTCATGTTTATACTGGGATTTAGTTAGCTTACTGATCAAGAATCAGGTATTTTCATGTTGCGATTGAGCTTGCTGATCACCTATATGAGATGTTCTCTAAATGTTTGTTGGGTGACAAAACAGAGGTTCTACTTGAAATGCAAACAGCCAATTTGGTGGCACCAAAGACAGAAAGTAACTGACGTAATGAAATTTTTGCATTTATACAAATTGGATAAGTTTCATATACTTCAGTGTCATAAAATATGTACCCGAAGAACACTTATATCCAGGGAGATTAGATCAGGGCATCCTCTTGCAATTGCGGTAAGGCCACTATCAGTAATCAGTTGGCACCCACACAAGTTTAACTTTTGAAGAGAGCAGCTTTCAGCTATTGCAATCACTCCTGCATCAGATACCCTGCTATGGAAATTGAAGGTTCAAATACAAAAGGAATTATGATACATGTGGGCATGGTAAATAAAATAAAATACATCCATAACAATATTAACCTCTCGCAAAATTGCAGAGTTAACTCTCTAAGGGATTTACAATTCTCAGCAATAGAGATCAATGCTTTGTCACCGATCTGCATACCATAAAAACTATAATTAATCACACATCTGAGTTGGAAGTATAAAAAATGTGAAATTGGGAGGGGAGGTGTGGTGGTGGTGGTGTGTGTGTGGGGGGGGGGTCTCCAAGCAGCAAAATTAGTTGCAATTCTAAAAGGAGAATCCTAAGACAACTCAATGCACTAATTCAAAACTACTAAAAGAAATTTGGATGTAAGGGAACG
The DNA here is from genome assembly GCA_032690845.1 of Eleusine coracana subsp. coracana. Classification (NCBI taxonomy): domain Eukaryota; kingdom Viridiplantae; phylum Streptophyta; class Magnoliopsida; order Poales; family Poaceae; genus Eleusine; species Eleusine coracana. The sequence continues at coordinate 60,000,766 of CM064434.1, read as the reverse complement.
GTTGCCATAGGTTTCCAGGCATGCAGACTTGCAGAAAATTGATACAAACATGAAAGTACCTCATAACCACGCCGAACAGAAAGTTCGATGAGATTCTTGCAGCCTTGAGCTATGTGGCACAAGGCATCGTCACTTATTCTTGAACAGTCAACCAAATAAAGAGACCTGAGAAGCGAGCAGCCTTGACCAATCTCCAGAAATGCACTGTTCTGGATCCTTGGGCAGTAAATTAAAGAGAGCTCCAAAAGGCCCCTGATAGCATAGCATGGCAAGCAGTATACCATTATTGCAACAAATTGGCGGTAAAGCTAAAATACAGCTAAGCCACAACCACAAAAACAAACTACTGAAAAACAATATGCTTTGTTCCCGTACAAAACTATGATCTTTAATTGTAAATTTGAGGCTAACCGTTTCATGATACCAATCAATTTGTCTAATGTATACTTTAATCAAGGATTTATTTCCAGCATACTTATTCATTTACTTGAACTTCATTTATGGAGTGTTCACAAAAAGGAGAATAGATTGTCAAACGAAGATTCAATATATCTAGATATAAACAAGAAACTTACGGGCACCATCGTCCAATGTGCGCCAGTGCAGCAGTATCCATGCTCTGACAACCATTGATCTTCACTCGTGCTAATTTTTTGCAGCTACGCGCTACAAATTCTAGGCTTCTATCAGTTAGTAATTGGCAATCGGTGAGAATAAGATCTGTGAGATTCTTGCATCCTTTCGCAATGGATGAAAGACTCCTGCAATTGAAAAGGCAGTCATCAATCACTGAGTGCATTAAAAATTAACAAAGAAGCACAATGCATGTGCAACAGGAAGATTAAGGCAACAATCTGCATCGCAATACAGAAACTTGATTCCTGGAAACAGAAAAAAGGTGAACAGCTTAGTTGGTAACTTGGTATACATAAGCTCTTTGTACCTTCTTATTTGTCATATTCTCAATTATCTGGTTATTCCAATGTTCTTTTTTTTTTTTGTCTTAATTGATCCTGTGTAAGTTATCATTGGATCATGTTACCCCTTTTCCAGACTTATTCTAATACTAACCCCCTCCCCGAAACACCCACCCACCCAGTTTTCGGCAGAGGGGGGACAGGAGTGATGCAAGTAATGGCCAAAATGCAGATGGACTTCTTTATAAAATGGAAAGAATGCAATTACACCGGGTACCTGTCCGTAAACCGTTCGAAGTTATTGAGCGACAAGATTTCTAAAAGCAAACAAAATGAACCAATAGCATCTAGGGCTTCATCACTGGCACCAACACATTGCAGCTTCAATGTTTTTAACAGTCGGCATCCCTTAGCAATAGATATGACTCCTCCGTTTTGAATACGATCCGACTCTAATGAAAGGATTTCTAAGTTAGGACAGTGGGATCCAACAGCATGCAAGGATGCATCAGTCAGCCAAACGCAAGTTGCAATAGAAAGAGAGACCAGTGATTGCCCACAATTCTTGACTAGTCCAATTAAGCCTTCATCTGTGGTGCCTTCAACAAAGCGCAAATTTAAATTATTGAGTAGCTTGCAACCTTTCCCGATGGCAATAAGTCCTGGATCTCCAATATAGCAAGCCTGCAGTTAAATTTCACTTCATAGTTTGTCCAAAAATAGTCTTATCAAGAACAAACGTGCAGATGGGGATGAATGACAAGTTTTTGATCAAAAAATCTGTTATTTAGGGTTAAGCAAAAACCATAACTTTAGCTCAAAAGACTGTTTGATAAAACAATATTCATTGTATCTATCAGGTAGCATGTTAGCACAACGTCTCATCATGCGTTCATGATTTATATGTTTTGCTAAGCTTTAAGTCTCCCAGGGGGGAAATAAAATAGACTTCATCAAATCAATAACAAAGAAAACCGCAGAGTGGATTAGAAGGTTATTTACCTGGAGATCCAAGGAGGTTAAATTCTTGCAATTCTCTGCTATGCTCACCAATCCTGTTGAAGATATGGCAGAACACCATATCAAACTTAGCTTTTCAAGCCTTTTGCAACCCCTCGCAAGATGAGTTAAGCCAACATCAGTCAAACAACTATGCTCTGTCCCATCATCACCAGTTGGCTGGTCCAAGGGGAATGGGGCTATATGTAATCCAAGACCTATCACATGGGGCAACCTTCTGCGGCGCCGAAATGGGGTACTACTACGCGCCTGTATCAAGATAAGTATTCAGTCTTTGAGAAACATTTTCCTATCAAAGTATATAACTATTGGAATATAAGAATGCAACTAAGTTAGGATTTAGAAATCTTGTGCAGCAAAATTTATTTATGCTACAAGTCTGGCTCAGCAGCCACAGCCAAGGTGCATTATGAGCTAATTAGTGAACAAATACAGGTGATGCCTTAATTGATCAAAGTGTATTACCCGTACAACTTGGTAAGACATTGGATGTCCTGTGTGAAAGTATCTAAATTACGTGTGTCTGAGATTACTTCAGGGACTATGAGTCACATATATATTCACTTATTCAAGTACGGATCTTGATCTTGCAACTATTTCCAACATCAAATCTCCACGGGACTAGAGCTGATTCGTCCTGATTCGTCCCCAAATCCCCTACATTCATGGAATTTCCCCTAAATATGATCTTAAACACCCCAAAATCCTATCTTTCTCACGATCCCGATCTATACCATGGCCAACCAACACGCAAGATTTCCCCTCAATTCGCCTAGGTAGGTGCCAGAACCGACCGAGACTCAGCACAAAATCTGCAAAGACTCACCGGGCGGCGCGATCTGGACGCGGACCCGGAGGCGCCGGCTGGGGACCAGACGGTGAGGCGCTCGTCAACGGACACGTCGGCGAGCGCAGGGAACCGCTCGGCGACGAGGCGGAGCACCTCGTCAGCGCGCGCCCCGGACGCGGCGAGTCTGGCGCGGCGCCGCGACGCGCGCTCGAGGCGGCTCCAGCGGCGGCAGACGAGCGCGCAGGCGTCGAGGTCGCGCTTGCTGCCGGCGCCGTCGGCCCCAGCGCCGACGCGGCGGAGCACGTCGTCGAGGAGCTCGTCGGGGAGGGCCGGGTTGATGAGGTCGGCGCCCCGCATCGCCGCCAGAAGAGACCGGCCGGCGCCGGAGATGTGGAGGGTGGCGTGGTGGGGTGGAATGGGAATGGGATGGCCGCGGAGCGGTGGGCGAGGGTGCGAGGTTTCGAGGAGTTGGAAGGGGCGGAGCGCAAGAAGAGCTGCCGCCGCAGAGATGAAAGAGCGCGGGACGCGCGTGCTCCCGCTGGGTGTGTTTGTTCGATTCAATCCACTTGTTAAGTGGAAATGTCCTTTTGCTTCAATTGTAGGACTTGATGCAAATTTTTGGAGGATTCCTTGCTTCTAAGGTGTTGTTTGGTTGAGTCGTTTGTCACGCAGTAGTATACAGGCATTCAGGCTTGTTTGTAACGTATACCAGGCATTCAGGCTTATCTGTTATCTCAGGAATTCACAGTTTTGTTTGTATCAGGCATTCGGCCTTGATGCATGTATGCATTACAGCACTACCTGTAGCTGAAATGAATTAGTAGTTTCTCCTTTTTTCCTAATGATGGGCTAAAACTGAAACTACGCTAACACAAGCAACTGGCGAAGCCAGTTTCAACTACCTGGTGCACAAACACCAGGTCAAAACAAATTTACCTTTTAAAAAATCTATGATTTCGTTTATATTTTTTGAAAAATTATGAATAATTGAAGAGAGGTGCCAGGGTGATTTGTGAAGTAGCTTTGCCATCCAAGTTGGACGTTACAACTACGCCGCTGCAGCTAGCGATTTGTGTCACTCTGATGTTTCGTTGTGACATAACAGTGCTAATGCCATCTAATTGTCAGGGAAGTCTCAAAGCAAATTCATTCAGCTGTTTACATAAAGCAATATTTCATCATATCCAGCTAGGTTTCTTAGTATGGTATGTGATATTTACCTTTAACATACTTTTAATCTCATTCAGCTGGTTTGCCCGAGTGGTTAAGGGGGAAGACTTAAGATCTTCTGCACTGAAGTGCGCGTGGGTTCGAACCCCACAGCCAGCATATTTTTTATTTCGTTTCTCTTTTCTTTTGTCTCAAATCCGAGTTATTAAACCGGACATGCGACACACATGCCATCCATACTTCCTTGAAATGATAACTAATTTATTTCTATTTTTTTAAAAAAAAAATAAATTGATAAAAGTATATAATACCAATTAAACATGTCATCTAGTCCGTACGCCGCACCACGCGGAAGTTGTCTGCGGAATCTTGGTTCTTATTTATAGTGTCTGTCTCACAATGAGGGATATTTGAGTTTTTTCATTTATATAAGTTTTTTAATACTTTCATGTTAGAATTGGTTACTAGTTTTAATTAGATACAAATTTATTATTTTCGGGAACTTGTGGGAACTTGTGGGAATATGTTCCTATTTATTGATAGGCTTGTGGTTTACACGACCAATTGCAATGAGTGCTTGTCAAAAAACTTTTATAACTAATCGTGTATGGGATTTTGGTTTGTTATTAGGAATTTTAGGTTTTTTCTGGATAATAGGTAGTTCAAAGTTTCATGATTTGTTCAAAATAGCTAATAATTTCATTCCAAATAATAGAATTAATTCATTACTTATGTTGGATACCCTTATAACCATCAAAGGTCGTTGAAGTGGCTAATTCCTTTAAATAGGAGGTGTTGAGAACAAAGAAATTTCTGAAACTGTCATTTTCCTCTAACATTAATAAAAATCAATGGTGTTAAGAAAAACCTCTTGAGGGAAGGTTGGTTTGAGATTTCTTGTTCTCAGGCCGGACCGGCGGCTCTTTTGGACACTACCCTGGTCCCCGTTATATCTCACATGCGGGGTGGTTTCACTCTCAAAGAAAAAAAAAAGAAGCGGGGTGATTGCATGTAAAGGTGGCCAAATGGGTGGTTCGGCCCGGCACGTTTAATATAGGTTCGGCACGACCCACAGACCATTTTGGGTCATGTCGAGATAGCCTTAGGGATCAGCTGCCGGCCTATGGCACAACCCTATAATAAAAATTTGTGCCAGCCGTCCCACTAGACACACAATTAAACATGGCCCAATAATTTTATTACAGCCCATTAAAACATAAAAGTGATGAAAAATGAAGAAAAATAAGATGGATGGTAGGATTTGAACTCAATACCTCCACTAAAGTAATGAGATGATTTACCAATACACTAGAAAACTCTTTTTTAACTATAATATAAATATAATTATATTTAAATAAACTTTATCGGACTGTGTCGTACCGACCCTCGGGCCAGGCCGTCGGCCCAAGCACAGCCTTTACCATAGGGTTGTGCCGGCACGGGCCCTAAATTGAGTGGGTTGTGCCATGTTCAGGCCGTGTTTTTTTTCGTGCTTCGTGCCGACCCACTCGGTCCGGCCTCTTTGGCCACCTTTAGTTCGATGTCATGAGACGTGGGCCGAGGCCACTTTCCTAGCGACATGAGTCGTCGTAGCAGGCCGTCCCTACTTGATGGCCCAATCCACATAGGGTGGTTAATGAATAATGAGCATCCTGGTTCCCGAATCCCGACACAGGGTTTCAACGACCTCCAACGCTCTTCGACAATAAAGTGAAGGTTTTAGACTGTCCGTACCGCGGACCTTGATACCTTCCTCTATCATCCCGTAGACGCTCCCGTCCGGCAAATCTAACGTGATAGCGGAGGGACGCTGTCCACCACGTGGAGCGGGTCTCCCACCGTCCCGACCCCTGCTACCCGTGCTGCTGGGAACGGAGCAGCGCGTCGCCTGGACTACGCCGCCGCCGTGCGCCTAGAACCTACGTGCTCCGGCGGCCGTCACAAGGATGAAGGAAGGGAGGGAGTGGAGCAGCTCCGACGGGGAGGAAAGAGAGCGGGTCGACGGAGGGGAGCTCGAGGCCGGTGGCGGATCTGGCTGGAGGCGGGGAGCTCGTGGGGGGGAGGAGAAGGGTGGCCTGCGGCGCCGTGACGGGTAGCTGGAGGCCGACGGCGGAGGAGATCGTGCGGGGGAGGAGAAGGATGGCCCGCGACACCACGACGAGGAGCTGGAGGCCGGTGGCGGAGGACCTCGTGCGAGGGAGGAGGAGGTCGACGTCGGCGCGCGCGAGGAGGAGGAAGCCCGGTGGCGGCAGAGTGCAGGGGAGGCGGCCCTGGAGCACGGGGAGAGAGAATCAGGTGGGAGAGGGGAGGATGAGGTAGCGGCGCGTAGGGAGGAAGAGGGGCGCGGCAGCGGGGGCCTTGGGCGGCGACGCACGTGAAGGAGGCGGGGAGCTCATGCGGGGGAAGAGGAACAAGAGAAAGAGAGATTGGGGAGGGAGGAAAGAGAGGAGAGAAAAAGATGAAGAGGATGACATGGGGTCCCACAAAGAGGTAGTTGATAGAGAGGATGAATATAGAGTATGAACGGGTGTAGAGAAACTGGGTACAGAGGAGAGAATATCGATGACCAGGACGAAATATTCATTTTAGAGGATGAATTTAGAGTATGATGAGTGCAGTTAGTCTTAGGGGTGATGATCGCGATCTAACGGTGGGCTACAGTTCAACTGTGTAACGATGCAGTGTTGGCACCGTCGGAGCCATGGGTGCCAACGAGGTAACGACGGCGGGGATGTGGTTACAGGCTTAGGCTGTCTGCACTCATGGTACTCTAAATCCATACTCTAGAAGGTATATTCTGTCCTCGTCAGCATGATTCCTTCCTCTATATTAGTTTTTCCCGCACCCGGCATACTCTATATTCCATCCTCTATCCTAACTACCTCTCGGTGGGACCCATATGTCAGCCTCCTCCACTCTCTTTTTCTCTCCCTTTCTCTCTTTCCTCCCTCCAGAATCCTCTTCCTTCCCCGCATGTCGCGCCCTCCACCGCGCCAGTGGCTCCTCCTCTCCGGATCCGCCGCACCGTGCCGGCGTCTCCTCCTCTCTCCTCCACGCCAGCGGCTCCTCCTCTCCCCTCCTCCTCTCCGGATCCGCCGCGCCGTGCTGGCGCCTCCTCCTCTCTCCTCCGCGCGAGCGCCTCCTCCTGTCCTCTCCTCCTACTCTTCGAATCTGCCGCGCCGGCGCCTCCTCCTCTCTCCTCCGCGCCAGCGCCTTCTCCTCTCTCCTCCATCGTGCCTCCACCACGCGCTCCCCTCTTCTCGCCTCCACCACGCGCTCCCCTCCTCCTCCTCTCCGGATCCGCCGCCGAGGAACCCGCCTCCACCGTGCGCTCGACCCGATGCGCCGCCGCCTAGGAACTCGCCTCCACCGCGCGCTCGATCCGGGCTCTACGTGCTCCGGGCTAGGTCATCGCCGCCGGATCTGGCACCGGGCTGGGTCCTCGATCGGATCTAGGCCCGGTCTGGGGCTGACGGCGGCGGTAGTAGCACCAAGCACCGAGCGCCTCCCAACCGGCCTCCTCGATGACGCCAACACCAAGCACCGCTCCCTCTCCCTCTCTTGCCGATGAGCTCCTCCCTCTCCCCGTGGCTCGCCTCCTCATTCTGCTCCGTTGGCGCGCAAACGGTTGCGAGCGGGTCCCGCACTGATACGTAGCGGATGGCCGTACAACGCTGGGAGTAGCAGAGATAGGAGCGGGATTTAGCGTACAGGACCGGTTAGCATCGGTTAGCAGACGTTGGTACATGTCATTTTGTGCTATTGGGGTACTGGAGGATGGTTTCCAGTACCCCGGTGCGGGCAGCCTTACAGTGGTGGTGGTCGTGGACGGTGGCTGGGACGATATGATTAGTTTTAGTGAAGTAAGAATGTCTGTGACTACCAGTTTTTGTGGTAAAGGACCTTGATGCCATGACACAATCCACAACGATCAAACTCCGATCGAGGAGTGATCAAATGTAGATAGAGCGGATATGGATAAACTCCATATAACAACTTCAGAAAGCTAAGTCAAATATTCTCTAACAACTCCCAAAACCAGTTCCTAAAATCAAATTTTTGGAACCAAATCTAAAATCCAGTGCTCCAACTGTTCCTTAAAAACGTTTCTCGTTCAACCTACATCTTCTCGGATTGTACTAAGGGTCTCTTTGATACAGCTTCTCCAGCCAATTATCCATCTGCTTATGGTACTATAGCACGAAGCTATTTTTGAAGCTTATTGCGGCTTACACTATTATAGATACCTTACGTGAACAATACCATAAGCTGTTTTTGCTCAAGCCGCACCAAACGGTACGCCTGCTATTGGGTTAGGTTCAAATAGGTTTTTATTGGGTTGGGTTCACTGTTGGGTTTGCTATGGATGGGTGAAAATGGGTTCCAGTAGCAATCGGGTTGGATTGGGTTTTCCTAGAAACGGGTTGGAACGGGTTCATTTGTTGCGGGTTTCCATGGGTCTCAACCCATGGGTTTAGTTGTGGGTCCTCGCCCATCCTTGGCTCGAGTTGCTTTCGTGGCTGGGCGCGGCGACCTGAGCTTTCCTGCGGTGCTCGGGCGCAGGGGCCATGGCGGGCTCGTTGCGTGTAGGCACGACCGTCACTCGGCGGCAGATGGCGACTGGCGCGGTGACGGCTGCCCCACTATGCGGCTTCGTGCGCGCGACAGAGGGAGCGGGGCATGGCGGCGACGCAGGCCAGGCAGCGGCGAGGCTCATGGTTGTGAGCGCACGACGCTCGGTTCCTCGCGCTACGGCCGCTCAGCAACTCACGTTGGATGACTTCTTACACTGGCCTATGGGCTCGATCCACGGCAAAACCATGGGTTCAAGCATGGGGTGGGTTGGTTTGGATGCACAGGCCTTGTCGGGTGGGTTGGTTTGGGTGGATGGATAGAATTTTTGGGTTGGGTTGGGTTGGAAAAAAGCGAAGATTAGCTTTTGGTTTGAGTTGGGTGCAGGGTGAGTTTCAAACCATTAGCAGTCCTAAAGAATTCCTGAATTTTAGGCCCTGTTTAGAATCCTATAGTTTTCTAGAAACTAGAGGAACTTCAAGTAAATCAGTTTTTATGTTAGTTTTTATAAATCAGATTATAAGTTTTTAATAAACTCATAATTTGGCTGAACCCAACTAATATCTTTTTTGTCTCATTCTAATATAATTAACTACCAAAAAGCTAATTTATAAATTATAAAAATTAGGATGGAAATATCCCTATCCAGTTTTTATTTAAAAACTAAAATTAAAAACTTTTTTTTAAGAAACATCCAAACAGGCTAGTGTGCCTTTTCGCACTCCTAATCTCGAATCCTGCAACTTTCCTGGGCGAATCACCCTGTCCGCGCGCCAAATCGTTGTTGCTTCGGCCACTTCGTCATCTTCCTGCGTGCCGGCGTGCGCACTTCCGTGGCCGTTTCGCTCCTAGCCCCGGCTGCCGTGTGCGGTGCGATTCGGAGCCTCGGCTTGCGTGGACCTGGCGCCTCGGCGTTGCGCAAGTCCTCCGCCACCGTCCAGTTCTTGGCGCCTGCGAACCGCGCCGCCTTCTTCAACGCCGCGGATCTCACCTCCCAGTCCCAGGTACAGCCCACCTCGCCACCGAAGATAGCCAGCCACGGCCATGAACGCGCTACTCTGCCTGTTTTTGAGGCGCACGCGTTGCGCAACAGTAGCACCTTTCCTCTGTTAGATCGATCTATGCAGTGCTTATTTATGTGATTCCAGTTTGCCTTCTGTTTACTAGTACATTCGATTTGCTTCCAAATACTAGATCCAGATTTTTTAATCAAAGGCGTAGTTTGTAGATAGGCTTCCGCTGTAAGCATTTTCTGTCTACGCTTAATAAGTGTATCTAAGTTTTAATCTTGTACTAAAAACATAGTCATGTCTAGCCCGCACAATCTAGGTTTTTTTTATCGATAATTACATGCTAGTTAAAACAATAAAAAACGAAACAACGACACACCATATGATGTACTTTGTACTCTATTTCATACTAGTTTTCTCATGGAATGATTGTGATATGTAAATTATTCCAATATCATCTTCATCATGCAGAGATGTACCAATATGCAACCAATCAAAGAATCAAAAAGACCTTAACTGAAATGAATGCAGATCTCTTGCTTTCCTACACAAGAAGAGTTTTACAGTAGATCCAAATATTTCACTCCCAAGTAGTGATGCCTCTCAATGCTTCAGGAATGGATGTCACCTTTGGACATCCAGATATGCGCAAGGATCTTAGGCGGGCTCGTCGTGTGCACTCCAGCAAATCTGTTAAATCGTGAAACCTGCTGCACCCAATAATCGTCACACTCTTAAGCGAAGCAAGGTTCTCGGCACATGGTGGCAAGCTCTCTAGTTGGTCACATCCTGAAATCACTATCTTCTCGAGGCTAGATAGCGCCGTCAGGCCCTTGCTGCTCGACGCCGATAGTTCTTCGCACAGAGAAATGGACAAGCTTCTTAGGCTGCTAGCAACACCTGCAATTCCTTCTTTTCTAAGCAGATCATGTGGAATCAAAGAGACAGTAAGATTCTTGATTGGGAGTTCCATGGACAGCTCTCTAAATTTGGGACACTGGATGACCGACAACTCCTCTAGATACGGGCATGTAGCCCCCTCCTCCTTTGGCCAGCTTTCCAGGTTAACCATCTGAGAGAATATGATGCTCTTCAATGACCTGAATGTCGTTGTACTGCTGTCAGTGGGTTCACCGTTTAGTTCCTTACCAACGTGTTTTATAGCATTCATCCCACTGATCTCCAGAGTCATGAGGTGAGGTAGTTGTCCAAGTGCCGGGAGGCTTTTACACTTGACATTGATCAACCTGATGTGAGTCAGCTTCTTAAGGTGTGGGTCTTTGTTGGGCATCCAGCATGGGAACCTTTCCCCAGCATAACAGATGATCTCCAGAGTTTTCAGCCCTTGGTTTGGCTTCAGATTGTCAAGCAATTCTTTCGCCACTATTGGGTTGCTGCTTTCAGCATCCTTATTGCAATGCAGTGTCAAGTGCTCGAGCTTATACTTGTCCTGAAGCTGTATTTCTGCGGCATCCCTGACCGACATTTCCTCGATGCTTTCCAGTCCTAGTCTTTTCAGATTTCTCAAACCCTGCAGTTCCAAAACAGGGTTGTCACTCGCATTGGTTGTGATGTACCTTGGCAATGCTTCAATCTTGGTCAGTGCACTCAGGCCAGTAGGCATTTTATCCAGTGAGTAACAATCCAGTATGTTCAACTCCTTGAGACTTTTCATGCTCCTGATATCTTGAGGCATCTCAGACAGATATTGGCAACCTTGCAGGTGTAACTCTTGCAGACTTGTGAGGGAGGCTATACTACGTGGCAGTTTCAAAAGTCTTTCACAATGCGAGAGCTGCAAAGTCTGCAACAATCGGAGTGTGCCCATTGAGTCGGGTAACTTACGGATAACAGTCTGTGAAATATTCAGGTACCGCAAAGAATGAATCCGTGTAATAGATTCATCAACAGCTGTGATACGTGTCTGAGAAATGTTGAGGTATATCAAGCTCTGAAGCCTGCTGAATGAATGAGGCAATTCGGCAATTTCAGTTTGAGCAAGGTTTAGATATCTCAGGTTCGACAACATATCTATTTCTCGAGGCAGCTTGTTGATCATCGCTGCTTGCATATCCAGTATGCGCAACGATGTGAGATAGCGGCAGTAATCATAAGGAATCTCTGTGATCTGGGACTTAAGGCAAGATGACACAATTTGTTGTTCTCTGAGAAGGATCAGCGTCCTCAGATCTTTCTGTTCGCTCAAAGATGTTGGGAGTTTTTTAGTTGTGGCATCAACCATGAGCGACATGTACCTGATACTGGAGTGCTCTCTCAGACCATTGGAGTGATCTCCTGTAATAGCTTTATAAAGCCCCTTTTCTTTGTGGCGTGCAAGAATGTGCAGTACACGATGCATCTTATATCCGACCTCGCCTTTGGACCCAGGTTTCTCGACGGCGTCGAAGCATTCAGCCAAGAACCTGGTGATACCTCCGCCTTTTTTGCCTGCCTCTCTGCTTGATGAAATCTGTGTCAAGCCTTCAGCTACCATTAGGCCGGTCATCTCCTCTGCATCAAATATGTGGTCATGCGGGAACAGAGAACAATACAGAAAGCACCGTTGCAGATCCGGAGGGAGATAGTTGTAGCTGGCCTCGGCGATGCTCTGAAGCTCCTTGTTGTTGGCGCAGAGTGAATCAAACTGGTTGAGTGGGTCGTCAACTTCGTTCTCGCAGATGGCTGCAAGGGAGCGGCTCATGAAGTTTATGATGCAGGGCAAGCCGCTGCATCTTTCTGCGACCTGCCTCTCGTTTGATCTTTCAGCAGCGGCGGCTGACATGGCGTTGTTCCTCTGGTGGCCTCTGCACAATTTCTTGTTTCTCTTGAGGAGCTGCTTGAGCTGCTTCTTGTTATTCTTTGCGAGCAGCTTCAAGGTGTCTTCCACTGACAATGGGCGCAAGTGGTAGGTTTCTGCGGCACGGATCGCCTTCGCTGCGGCAAGGATCCTGGTTGTAACGATGATCTTTCCTCTGTTCATCACGTCGCCGTAGAGGAGGTGCATCAGCTGGTTCCACTTGCCGGGGTCCTCGTTCCAGACGTCGTCCAGCACGAGCAGGTACCTCTTGTTGATCAAGCCCTCATTGAGTGACCACCAGTAGCTTTCCGAATCTTGGTCGTGCTGCTGCAGCTGCGACATCACCAGCCTGAAGATCCCCTCCGGGTTGAAATCTTGGGACACGTCCACCCACAGGGTGTGGTCGAAGCCGTCGTCTTCGGCGGCCATGGACACGGCCCGTGCGAGCGCCGTCTTGCCGACACCGGCCATGCCGACGATGGCTATGACCCTCGCGCCTCCTTGTTGCAGTTGCAGGAGCCTGGACACGTTGGCCTGATCCTGGCTTCTCCCGATGAGGCCATGTCGTCCTTGAGACAGTGATTGGGAGAAGAAGGCCCTTTTGTTGGAGTTGGACTCGTGGGGATTCTGCTGACCGTGCGGCAGGGGCAGGAGGTCGGCGACGTAGGTGGTGAAGAGGCGCAGCAGTATCCGGAGGTCCTTGCCGGCCTCCTTGAACTGCCCTGCGATCTTGGGCCGCAGCAGCAGCACCTCTTGGATGTTGGACAGCAGCAGAGGCTGCTGCTGCACCGCCTGGCGGCCTGATGACGAAGGCCGCGGCAACAGCAATAGCTCCGTCGCCATCTTGTGCGCCTTGGCGAATAGGCCGCGGGCCTTGTGGCGGTACGGCGAGCGGCTGGCGCTGGCGGAGTACCCGTCCAGGGCCTCGTCGACGGCGAGCGCGACGTGGCGGAGCTCGGTGAGGAACAGGGAGTAGGCGGCGGAGCTGCGGCTGTCGACCAGCGGCTCGGCGTGCGTGACCTTGCGCTGGACCTTCTCGAGGACGGCGTATAGCTCCTGGAACTCGAGCTGGACGCCGAGCGGCCAGCCTCCGCCGTCGTCTCTCATCGTCGCCATCTTCTGCAGCACGCTCTGCACCTCCAGCGCCGACATCGTGCCGATTTGCTGATCGGAGGGCAGAAACCTCAGCTCAGAGTGAATGCCCCAAGCAAAAAATGGTGCAGAGCTCTGATTTTTTTTAAAAAAAAAATGGTGCAGAAGACTGCGAAGTCAAGGCTTTTCTATTCCAACCACCGTTCGATTCATTATAAAAAAAAAAAAATAAACCACCAACCATGTGATTGTCTTGTCCTCGTGTCATGTCTCCTGTCTCGCCAGCTGAGTCTCCCTCCCCGCACAACATTTTCTTGCCACCGATTTTTCTTCTCTGGGGGCAAAAAAAAAAGAAGCAATTAACAACCATGTCGGAGTCTGCAGCCGCCGGCGGCATCCTCTTCTCCGAGTACATCGACAACAACATCCTGACCCCTCTCCTCTCCCGCCTCCAAGTCATCAGCGACGACCAGAGGTTCCGCGGCACCGACCTCCTCGAGGACCTCGATGGCAATCAAGGCATCCGCGGGCTGATGCGCGACCTGCGATCTGTCTTCGCCGGGATGGCCAAGAAGGAGCGGTCCCTCGTTGACCTGTTCGATCCCATCGAGAGGCTCGCGACGACGTCCTCGAGTCCATCTCCGCTGGAGGCGCCGACGCCACCACGCTCCAGCCGAAGCTTGATGACGTTAGGAAGCACATCGGCGTCATCAACAGGGCCATTGCAGACAGCATGATCTTCCAACGAACGGACGACCAGCCATCATCTGGTTCTGGTACCCGGCGAGGCAGAGGAGGAGGCGGGGGCTCGGCTGGGCTGGTTTGCTACGGCGAGGAGCACATGGAGCACCTCCGGCGAGCCGTGCAGGGAATGGACTTGAGACTGCGGCACTGCCTTCTCTGCCTCGCCGCCTTTCCGGAAGGCGCCGTCATCAAGAAGCGGCTGCTGATCCACTGGTGGATGGGCGAAGGCTTCGTGGACTCCGTCGCAAAGGGCAAGGAACGCTTCCAGCAGCTCGTCGGCATGAGGTTCGCCAGCGCCGTCCGCCGGGACCACTGCGACACCGCGCACGCGTGCGTCGTGCACCCGTGGATCCGCAGATTGCTCGTCTCCGTCGCCAAAGCCAGCGCCTTCTTCTACGTCGACGCCGACCCGTCCCAGAACAACGACTTCTCGTGGGCGCGGCGCGCGTGCTTGCACGATGCCGGCGGGGGGGCCGGGGCGCTGCCGTTTAAGTTCAACCCGGAGGTCCTTACGATCTACAACGTCGACCGCAAGTACATCAGGCTGAGCGACGCGTGGTTCAGCAACAAGGCGCGGCTGGGCACGTTGCAGCTGGGGCAGTGGCGTGCGTCCAGCGCGAGGGAGCAGATTGCAGACCCCAAGAGGAGCCACATCGAGCTCATCGCCGACGAGCAACTCATCATCAGAGGCATCGGCGCGTGCAAGGGCCTCCGGTACCTCAGCCTCAGAGGCATATCTCGGATCAAGGCCATCCCCGCCTCCATCGGCAAGCTGGGTGAGCTCCTCGTGCTGGACCTCAGGGCGTGCCACAACCTTGAGGTGCTCACCAAGGAGGTCACCAAGCTGCACAAACTCCAGTACCTGGACGTCTCCGAGTGCTACCTCCTCGTCGAGATGCCCCAGGGGCTCGGCAAGCTGTCGCAGCTCCAGGTTCTCAAGGGGTTCGTGCTCGCGAGTTCCAGCAGGCAAAACGCGTGCAGCCTACGTGAGCTGCCTGCTCTCACGGGCCTGCGCAAGCTCACCATCGCCATCGCCAAGAAGCTCAAGCGCGCAGAGGTCCAGCTCAGCGTTCTGTCCAAGCTCACGAGCCTCACATCGCTTAAGATAACATGGGGCACGGTGTCCTCTCAGTCTCAAGATGCCAAGGAACAACAATCCTCCGCAACTCGGCCTCCTGGATTTGCTCTCCCCCCTCACCTCTCTAAATTGGAGCTCTGCTGCTTCCCGTGCCAAGAATTTGGAGAGCTCGTCAATCCTGACGGGCTCGTCAAGAACTCGGCCTCCTGAAACTGAAATTGTTATTACGGATGAGTCAAACTAACCACAAAGCCACTTTAATTTTGTTCTTAAAAAGTTCCCTATTGAGATTCGGGTTCTCTATAATAGGAGATTTTCACTCTCTCGCGAGCCCACAGAATTTCACAACATCATATTCTTATGGCTTGAGTTATTATGTTAAATTGGAAGGTGCGAAAAGGATCTGTAGTCTGGTGTTTACAACAGCCTCAGTAGCACCTCAGCTTCTGGATTCGACTCCTCGTAGGAGCGAATTTACTAGTATTTAGTGGCATTATGCTTTCAGTCTTAGGTGACGCTCCCGTCGACAGCGAGGCGTCAATGGTGACTTTGTTAATCTCAAAGATTTGCTGGCTCAGTTTTCGAAGATGTTCATAGGGGTAGGGTTTGCGTACGTGTATTCATAGGGATGAGTATGCGTGTGTCGTGAGTGTCTGAGCTGTACTGTGTAATTTACAAAAAAAAAATATTGAATTAGAAGGTGATTCATGCAAAATGTGCTTCTAAAAATGACGTGTCTAGTTTCATTATCTAATAATATAATTCATATCTTTGCAAATGTGTCTTAAGAAACTATATACTCCCTCCATTCCAAAATACAACCATTTAAAGCTATGAGACAGGATGTCCAGATTCAAGATGCTATGAATCTCTACTCACCTTTCAAATGCTTATATTTTGAGATAGAGGAAATATTCAACTGGACTTATTTCTCAACTCATTAGTGTTTATATAATGATCGTATCATCAATCATAGAAAAATGTTACAACAACTATTCATCTCGTCTTCTACTTACACGCATGTCCATTAAAAAATGTGTATGTCTTCTCATATTCACGGTCGTTAAATATGTGGCGATTCCTGAAGATATGGCGGCCGCGAGGAGTGCTACAACCCTGGAGGGTGCAGCGATGAAGGGCAGAGAGAAAAGCAATGGGGAGTGCAGTCTTCGGCATTGTACTCACCAGTAGCCTTCCGACGAGTCATCGGCGTCAAGTTCTCTGTTCTCTGTGGTTAGGCGCATGCTGATAACGTGTTGTGAAGTAAAAGGGGACACGACGCATGCTGATAACGTGTTGTGAAGTAAAAGGGGACACAACAGAAAGTGAATGAACAGTAGTCATTATTGATAAATTGTGTTTACAATTTACATGGGGAGAAAAAGTAGGGGCTAAGGAAGCCCCACGCATGGGTGTAGTCCTGTACATCCGTGCTAGGTTTTTTGGGCTGGCCC
Source organism: Eleusine coracana subsp. coracana (assembly GCA_032690845.1). NCBI lineage: Eukaryota > Viridiplantae > Streptophyta > Magnoliopsida > Poales > Poaceae > Eleusine > Eleusine coracana. The sequence goes on along the minus strand of CM064434.1, from coordinate 59,984,122 downwards.
GAAGCACACAACAATCTGTCTGACACGGGCACGGGCACGGCCCGAAAGAAAATGGGCTTAGACGGCATGACCCGAACCACCGTACTTTGCTTGGACCGTCACCCCGACACGATGGGCCGTTCGGGCACGACACGTTTTGAGGCCGGCCCATCTAGGCGCGGCCCAAACGCATGCACCCCTTGCCCACCCCACCCCCTGTCCCCTACCTAGCCGATAGCCCTCAATATAAAAGGACTGGGATTGAAACCCTAGCCCCTCGGCTCTCTCATTTCCTCCGCCTCTGCTGCTCCGTGCACCATGCCTCTGCTGCATTCATCACTCTCTCGCTCGCTCAGTTGCTCGCAGTCGCAGATCTCACCCACTGCAAATTTGTTTTAATCGCCTATTCGCCCCCCTCTAGGCGACATTGAGGTCCTTTCAATCTTCACTCGTGCTATCCTACAACTAGAAAAAAAATAAAAAAGGCACCCATACCTCCCTGTCACCGCCACTTGCGCACGAGGCCACTGCCCCGTCGCCGCCGCTCGGGCACGAGGCCACCACCCCATCACCGGCGCCCGTGCACGAGGCCACCACCTTGTCGCCGCCGCCTGCCGCTGCCCACCTCGCAAGGCCTCCCGCGCACGAGTACGCCATCTGCCGCTCGGTCACGAGGCCGCATAGGGGTCTGATCCGGCCGCTCGCCGCTTCGACGCCGCTCGCGCACAAGGCCGCCACTGCCCACCCCGTAAGGCTGCCCACCGCTCGATCGCGAGGCCGCCCTGGGATCAGATTCAACCGCCCCATCACCAGATCCGGTCGCCCCGCCGCCGCCCGCCTTGTTGTCGCCGCTCGCCGCGTCACCACCATGAGGCCTCCTGTTGCCGCTGCTCGGGAGGCGGCCTCCCGCCGGTGTCATGGCCAAGGGGACCGGGGGGGGGGGGGGGAGGGGAGGGGGAGGTGACAGCGTGGTCAAGGGGAGGCAGTGGCTAGGAGTGAGAGAAAAGGTAAGAGGCGGTGGCGGCGGCTAGGAGTAGGAGAGGAGAGGAAGAAGGGTTAGGTTTTAGTCCATTTTATATCTGTTGTGGGCTAGTGGGCCTGATGAGGTGCTGGGGCACTAAGTAGCGACATGTGAAAACATGGTCCGCTGCTACAAATGAGGATTAATTGTAGCGGCGGACCATAAAATGATCCATCGCTATTAATTTATATTTAGCAGCAGTTTACTTCAAAATCGTGATTTCAAGCATCGTAACGAACTGTAGCAGCGGTGTCTGATTTAGGCACCGCTAGTTGAAAATTGGTTCCGCCGCTAAATGCCCTTTTTTGTCGTAGTGTGAGATAAGGGCTTTGTTTGTTTGCACTAGGGATTATCCATTGGATTGTGAAAAACTATGTAGACGTTGAATTGTGAAAAGCTGTGTTACAAAAGATGAAACAAACAAGTACATTCCCCGTTTGACATAGCTTTCATGAGTAGTTTTTTGTGCAAATCGTGATTTCCACCGCAATCGCTGTCAATATTGGAGAAGCTTCCCATTTGGCTCGCTAGAGAGAATCGCTCCTGCTTCCCAGCATCTAGGCCGCCACCGCCACTCTTGCCCTCACGCTCGCCGTCGTCCCACCCGCTCGCTCCCGCTAGCAGAGGTGGAGCACCAACGGCAGCAGCTAGGCGGGCAACCGACGGCGGCTGCTTGAGCTCTCTCCGTCCAGGCTCCTTCGGCAGGGCTGACCAGACGGCGACCTTGCGCTTCTCTTCCCCAGCATCCGCAGAGTTGATTCCGTTGGGGGCTAATTGCGAGCTCACACCAGAGCTGTTTCACAGTGCTGACGTAGGAGCTAGGGGCGGGCAAGGGAGTGCTTCTTCCGCTAGCACGAGTATGCCATAGCAGCCAAGGGGGAGAGATTAGATTCAAGCCACTCATAAGTCATAACCGAGTCCATCCCCAGAACACCACGCCTAACCAACGCATCCCCAAAACACCACGGACGAGCTGCTTGCCCCCTGTCTCGGTGCCATGATTTGCTGTGAGACGCTTCTACCCCTGGCTCTGCCAATGCTCCCATACGCCATTGAAGTTGGACAAGCTTGCCACTGCGAGCACGCCTGACACGGGGACACCGAATTAGTGTCGCCCGCTGCTCCCGGCACGGAGGGGTCCGACAACCGCCGCGCTCCGGAGACCTGCTGCCCCGCTACGAGGGAGCCCAATGCCTACGCAGTGGGGGAGCCCGACCGCTGCTGCCGCGCGGGAGACCAGCCGCTCATAGTCACTGCCACTGGGGAGCTCAGTCGTTGGCGCCGCCTCGAACCCGAGCATTTGTTGGTCGTGTGTTGGCCGCCCGTCACGCCTTCGCCATCTGCCGCACCTGGAGCCCCACGCGACACCACAACCACCACCATGTCAACTTCTCTGACCACCAGGCTACCTCGTGGCTCCAGCCCAACGGCGTCGCCCTCCCTCGCCGTCTCACTTCTCTACCTCCTTCGACCACAAGGGTAGAATGGTCTATTGATTTGTATTTTCAGCCAAAACAGAAAACAAAAATTTGGTTAAAGGGCCACGGTGGCATGTAACCGGGGAGAGGAGAGATCAGATATGATGTTTTTGTGACGCTTTACTTAGTCATGGTGTTTTTGGGATGAAGTTCCTAAGTTGTGATGGACGAGGTCTTTGTGCACTTTAATGAAATCGTTAGTTCCTGTTAGACGTGTGGGTTGGACTATTAGAAAAACAATTAGTTCTCTGTTAAATTAATAATTAGTTGATCTATTAGTGAATCTGTTTGGAGTAATTAGGACTAATTTTAATCGACTAGCATGGTCCTTTTCTAAAATACAAAAAAATTATAGTTTTATTTTTGGAAGCTTTTTTTAAGAGTTCTAAAATACAAAAAAAAAACTCTAAAAACAAGTACAACAATATAGTCTTATAGACCTTCTCATGAATGACATGTCATTTGAGACGATTTATGAGACCATTATAATAAATTATTGTTTTAATTGTCTTATAATAATTTTATAATCTTTTAATTTATGAATAAAAATTAAAATATTTATAAGTTATAAGATAACTGTAGTTCATACAATAGTATATAAAATATCTTATAATCGTAAATTTAGTGTATGAGTTTTTTTATTATAATTTAGCGTATGAGTTGACTGCCTCTTAAAACAACCATCTTTTTCTCTCTTTCTTCTACATCATAAATATCCTCTATTTCTTCTATATCATAAAAAATCTCATGTGAACACTGCATGTTTCTAAAAAATGTTTTCGAAAAGTTTCCCTCGTACTGTCATAACTGATATTTTTTTTTATTTTCAGACAAAACACAAGCTTTCTTTCGTTAGGAAACGTACAGCCTTATCTTTAGCGGCTCTTGGTTACAGTTCACAAATGATTGATTTGGCTGTCCCAAAAAAAAAAAGATTGATTTGGCTGTTGCATGCCCAGCGGCGGGTGGCTCGACGGCGGGCTCGCCGTGTGGGATCGATGAAGGTCAAAGCCCAGTGCGGGGCCGATGAGGCGCCATGGTCGTGTGGGAAATCAGAGTCAGTTACAGGCGGAATCGATGGCGGGCTCCGGCAATTGACGATGGATTCGACAAAATCGTCAGCGTCATGACCAAAGCTCCACTAGGTTTGCCTATTCTGAGATGTATCAGTTTTTGTTTTCTGAATATAAAACTACTAGGGTCATATAGTAATAGCAGGTTAGGTGCGGCAAATTATGGCTGCATTTTTTCACGAAACACAAGAGTCACCCAGATCCGATCTGAAGATGTCAAACTCGATGCGGTTGGTAGTTGGTCTAAGCTATTTGATTTTCGTGATTAAATGAGTTAGAATAAGTACACATGGCATTCAACTTGGGCATCGTTTGTTGGATGTGATGAATGATTGAATGTTAACATGTGTTAGTAGCTCTTATAATTTGGGTTACAATGAAAATACTATTAAATCATAACATTGGGCTAAGTTTGTATATGCTCTTGAGTCAAACTTGATTGTAGCACCTCTCTCCTTTGGTCATTGTCAGCTCATCTGTCCATAACATATGTCAGATGTGTGTCATTTTTTTTTTGAACCGGGACAGATGTGTGTCATGCATCACTAATTTCCCTTTCGCTTTGTCAATAAATATTATACTTTGTCCTACCTACTGATACGGATTTAACTATGTAAGGGCCATTGCAATTCTTCTGGTGAATATGCTTTCGTAGACCATGCATCTGGTTGGTGGTACCTCTATTCATATGCAAGATGTGTTTCATGCATCAATAATTGCCCTTGGTACTCGTCAATAAATTTTATAATTTGTCATCACATGCATATGTACTGATCTACTGATGCAGGTTTAATTATTTACACTGTTCTGACCTACTGATGCAGGTTCTGAACTCCCTTTTACTTCTTAAATGAAAAAGCAGTGCTTCTGCTCATTGTTCGAAAAAGATTTAATTATGCAAGGACCATTGCTGGGGAATATGCTTTTTCTGGTGAATATGCTTTCTAAGACCGTATGTTTCTCATCGGTCACCAGCAACCTGCCAGTGTTGCCCCTGCTGATTGTGCATCTGGATGGTGGTACCTCATATCGGCTCGATTGCTGTTGTTGGACATTAGTACAAATCAAGTTAGTCTAGATATTATGCAAATTAACTTCTATTGATATCTTCTACGCAAATCAACTTCTTTGTTAGTCACATTCAGGATATGACATGGGCTCAAGCTTGTGCAGATTCATGGAATCTCCATGATTGGATTTCATACCTCACTTCTCATGAAATCAGGATATCATGTGCCAACCGGCATTTGTTTACAAAAGTTGACCAATAATTCCTGAAGCCCCTCACGAATTTAGTTTTTTTGTCAGTATCATGTCATTCATTTCAGCTGTAATTGCTGCTAGTCTCGTCAAGGACTTAGACCATGATTTATTTATTGGCTCTCTACAGATTGTCATACTGTTTCTATGCTGACACCCCTCACCTACCGCTGGCAAGTCTTCTGGTCAACGTGTATTCCCATCCCCATGCCTCTTATTGGCCCCTTGCTTCACATTAGAGCCATGCTGATTGAAGGTGAACACAACAATATGGTATGTACTCTTACTCTCCTATTGTGGAGCCATTTGCTTCTTCCTCCCTTAGATGGGAGCTATTGTTCTTCTTTGTTATAACATTATTCTACTACAACAATTTCTGATTGCGCTGGTACTTTTCAGATATCCAGCCTTACGTTTGAGAGATAGAGGTCTTTGGGTTCTTACTCCTAGAATTAAATTCGAAATTGCTACTATTACAGTTGGATGCTGAGGATCTGAACCATGCATATTGCCCCCAATTCTAGCTCCTTCCAGCTGCAAAAGGAGAACTGAGTTGTTTTGTTGTTCCCACTAATATCTGGCAGGTATTACCTAATTACACACTGTTGCTTTGTAGTTCTCTGAGTAACAGGATAAGGTATTGCATTTCATATTATGCACTTTATTCATTTGTAAATGCACTTCAAGGGGTTCCCAAACAAGTTATAAGTATAGACATGTAGATTTGTAAAATGCACTTTAACGGCTGTAAGTACTTTTTTATACAGACATATGGTTGTAATGTGTACAAGTTTTAGCTAATGGAAACCTCTTACAGTGCACATATGTCGTAACATCTGACACAACTATGAAGGTTTAAAGAACTGTACCAGTGTATAGAAATCAATATATGGCAGCCTCTATTAATAAAATATGAAGGTGTCTTTGACTGGAATTGATCAGAAATATTCCCTTAGAAAGGCTGCCTACTACTATGAGTAGCTAATAATTAATATTCCCTAAGTATAAATTATCAGGTCAATTTTTGTAATTGTTATTACGTACTGCAAGAGTAAAGCCATCTCGACAATCAATTTGGGTAGCTGTTAGTATAAAAAAATCAAGAAGAAAACACAAAAACAGATATTTGAAATTTGCATTTAGTGTGTATATATGGTTGCCACAATGATGTGAATTCTCTCTTGTATGCAGAGGTAAAGAGAAAGACATGCAGACAATCAGCATGTACTTGACGTCCAACATGTCGTAGAAGCACTGTTGTAGGGTTCTGAAACGTCACTCATTGTCCAGAGGTAAGGAAAAAAGGGGATGGCTGAAACTACAATATATCTAGCTCTCAGGAAAATAGGTATTGCCCTGGGTCGAGAAAAAACTACTGCTTTGGGTCATGAACAGGGTGAAACTTCAGCCAGATGTGTTGCGTCCATTTTCCTTGATGTTTTTGTGAAAAAACTGTCCGCGGCAGCATCAGAAGAACTATTAGTCACAAGACAAGCAGAGCTTCATGGTAGAATGAGGCGGATAGAAAGTGAACTTCGCATGATTCACTGCTTTCTGGCTCAAATGGAGACCAGATACGACAACAAGCAGGTACTTCAAAGTTGGATTGGGGAGGCACGGAAGCTTGGATGCCTTGTTGAGCAAACCATGGATGAATACATTGTCCACATTCTTCACAAAAAAGGTGTTGGGAAAAAGCTTCTTGATGTGCCAGCATTTGCTCTAGCTTCACGCCGGTTGGTTGCTCAGCTTAAAGAAATTGAAGTAGAACTTGAGCATCTTTCAAAGATGAAAAAGCGTTGGGTGCAAGTGGATAGCCAAATTTCATTGCCTGTATTTTCAACACAGTCTCATGTCTCTAACAACGAGCTTACATATGGTGAAAGGAGGGAAGAACTTATTATGTTATTAGATAAGGGAGGACAAGATCTTTCTGTAATAGCAATATGCGGTCAACGTGGGTCAGGGAAAACCCATCTTGTCAAGGATGTTTATCAAAGCGTGAGGAAAGATTTTGACTGCACGGCATGGATATCCTTGTCCAAGTGTCCCAGCACTGATGATGCTGTTTTGAAAAGAACGATTCAAGAACTACAGATGGATGACTCTTTCACTGAGAGTTCCACTGTTGAGAATTATATACAATCACTGATGACTGGTCTAAAGAAGAAGAAGTTCCTGTTTGTATTTGATGATGTACAGGTGCCAGATGCAGTTCGAAAAGCGCGCCATACCTCTTTCAACAATAAAATGAGTAGTCGGATTATCATAATCACCCGGATGCGTGGGGTGGCTTCCGGAAGTGATTGTTCAGTGGAGGCTGAGTTCGATACACCATCGAGCTCGTCCGAACCACCAGCACCATTGGTTCCTAGTAAACCAACACCCAAGAAGAGGAAGCGAGAGCGAGCTGCCCAGAAAACAGGCAATTCCCCAAATGATGTTGGACCTTTATCAAGGTTGCCACTTTCCAAGAAACTGTCAGACATCCAGGATATCGAATGCATGGAGCTTACATGCTTACTTTTGATGAAGCTTTCAATCTCTTCTGTGCAAAGGCTTTTGGATCAAACAACTGCCCTGAACAACTGCGTGAAACAAGTAAGAGGATTATTACCTTGTGTGACCAGCTGCCACAAGCGATTGTCTCCATTGGAGCATCACTCTCCTTAAAGCAGCCGACACAGTCAGTGTGGCATGAAATGATTGAGCAAATTTGTCGGATTAGAGATAGCAAGTCCAGCCTGAATGACATGCACAAAATTCTTTATGTAAGTTATAACAACTTGCCAATGCATCTGAAGAACTGCCTTTTGTATTGTAGCATTTTCCCAGCTGGTCATCTCCTGTTGCCAGAGAGGCTTGTCCGGTTATGGATTGCAGAGGGATTCATTGAGAAACAGGTATCATCTCAACTGGAGGAAATTGCCTACAACTATATACAGGAGCTGATTCACTGGGGATATCTTCAAGTTATTGACTCGGATGAGTTTGGTCAAGTAGCAAGCTGCAGGATGCCAATTGTGGTGCATGAGCTGGCTGTATCTATATCTCAGAAAGAAGAATTTGGAGCTTCCTGCCATGGTGTTAAACTTGAAGAGATGGATACAAATGTCCGCTGTCTATTTATTTCCAAGTATCATGAAGATATTGGATCATCAATAGATTTTCCGCACCTTCGGACTCTTATAGCAGGCGAAGATGCTGCTTCGTGTTTGCCATCCATACCAGCTTCATTACCAAGCAAGCATAAGTATATTACTGTTTTGGAACTGCAAGGATCACAAATTAAGGAATTACCATACAATATTGGTTACCATCTGTTTAATCTACGATATCTCGGCCTGCGGAATATAGAAATAAGAGAACTTCCGTATTCAATGCACAGGCTTTATAGTCTGCAAACTTTGGACCTGAAGTGGAGCGGAATACAAGAACTACCCAGTTGGATAGGCAATCTTACAACACTGAGGCATCTTTTTGCTGATAATTTGATCGACAAAAGCCAGACGGAGTTCCTATTTTTCAGGAGTCTGAGAGCACGAAAGGGTGTGAAGCACTTGAAAGAACTGCAGACACTTGAGACAGTGCAAACAAGCACCTTCTTTGAAAACAATGTGAGTCATCTGACCCAGTTATCAAGTCTATGCGTTGGTAATGTGGAAGGAAGGTCCTGTAAGACATTGTTTGCTTCCTTGTCAAAGATTTCATCCCTTTCAAGCTTGACGGTAAGTGCATGCCATAGCAAGGAGGAACTCCGTTTTCAAACCCTGACCTCAGATCATCTAAAAAGGCTTGTTGTAAGAGGAAGGTTGTTTAACAAGACATTTGAGTGTCCCATTTTCATGTCTAAAAGTCTTCAGTCTCTGGAACTAAGCTGGTGCAAACTTTGGGAGGATTCTCTGTTGGAGCTCTCAAACAATTTATGCAAACTTGTCTCTCTCAGCCTCCATAGAGTCAGTGGCATCAGCCAGCTGGTATTTCAAAAGAACAGCTTCGCTAAGTTGAGGAGGCTTGTACTAAGGAAAATTGATGCAGTGACTGATCTCAAGATTCTAGATGGTTCATTGGAAAGTCTCGAAGTTTTGCATGTGGAGTCACTTGATTCAATCCGCGAGCTGCAAAACATCCAGGACCTTAGCAAAATCCTTTCTGTCAGGGACCTGTACTTTCCAAAGTTGATTTCTCTTCATAGAGGAACTGACGACATAGACGGAGCAGTGACACAACATCTCTGATGTAAGTAGGAACAAAATTGAAGTTTCTGTGCATGCTTTGTCCCTCCTACCCTAACGATTTTCCTATATGAATTTTACAGATTGTATGTTCAGGATATTCATCGTCAATTATGCATGGAAAGCATTTGCTTGATATGTTTAGTTGCCTGCAATTCGCTCTCTACTAATACATTTGTCTCCTTTTTTGTGTTGTATTTCTGGTGTGTGATTTGTATGCAAACTATTTAAGGTTTCCTCTGAATAATTGTCATACTTTATTTTCTTTCCCTTCAAGATTCATAGAAATTTGATGTATTATGTCAGCTGTCCTGCCTGTTTCAGTGGGCCTTTAGCATGTGCTGACGCAAAGTGGGTCAGCACTCAGCAGCCAGCTGATTAGGTTCCTACAAGTTTCGGACTTAGCATGTGTGTGTTTTTTAAATTACAGACACAGACACAGACACTCATGTGCACCCACCAGTACTCACCCTATAAACATATGCGGGCACAAACTCTATCTTTATGAGTGCCTTCAAAGACTTGACGATTTGATTTTAAGATTCACCAACACAACATGCGTGTCGCTGTCAACAGGGACGTCATCTGTGTTAAATCTAGAATTTAAACGTGGGTAGGTTTGTTTCACGGTAATAGACCTAACCATTTTGTAGTATGTGTGTTTTATTTACCTTAATTATTCTTTCATTAAAAATGACATACTCTGTTGCCGCAATTCATTTGTGTGTAAAATTTTCAATTAATATTCAAATAAATACATGCTGTTAATAAGGGAACTTCTTGCTCACCCTTATGCCAGTGCACCAGGGAAGGGAAACCCTACTCTAGCACTATCAACAGTGAGGGGATCGTGGTGATTTCAGTAGGCTCAGTTTCTTGAAGACTTTTTTCAGAGGGGTAACTTTTGTGTATGCGGACTACACATCATCCCTAGTTTGCTATCCTTCAATCTTTTTGCGGCCACTTCCGTTGCACTTCAATTTTTGCTGCCAGCTAGTTCATGGAGGTTGATGGCTGTCGGCATCGCACCAGAGAGTGAAAGAATTTAGGAGTCCAAGAGGGGGAGGGGTGAATTGTACTGGTAATATGGATCGTCAACTCAAACAAATTTCTCCTAGTTCTTCCACCTTACTAATGATAGAGCCTATGCAATTTTATTGAGCCAAGACCATAGTAATTCTAATGATATGATGCAATGCATACGATGCCAAACCAAACAATGGTTGCATGACCACTGCTCATCGAGTCCTCGACTCCTCGAGCATAAGCTTGCCTCCCTCAAGGACTTGCTGCACTCCCGAAGTGCACACACAGGCGCTCTCTCATGATGCTTCTTTCAAAGGCGAGTTCAAACCTTGTATAGACTTGTGACGGCCTTCACAACACATCACGATACGATAGGCTCGATCATCGACACCTAACCGGTCTAGGCCTTGCCATAGACCTAGAGTAACAACACTAATCCTCTCTACAACCTTTCCTAGAATAGAGACACAGGAAGCTCTTGTGTTACTCTCCAAGACATTCAAAGATAACTCCAATCTTTCCTCTAGCGTCTCCTTTTTTCCGCTTGGCACTCCCCAAGTTTGTCCGACTATCCAAATGGCCAAGAGAGGTTTGAAAGACCCCAACAACAGCTATATATAGTTTCCAACTACTCCACTAGCCGTTGCCAAAAAGCTGACGAACCTAAGAGCCCATCATCGTAATGTACCATCGTATAGTATGACGACCTCTCAGTATTGTCACCGTACAATACGGTGACCTCTGCTCAACCATACGCCAGCCTCTGATCTCCAGTGTCTCTCTGCACAAAAATCCTCTAGGTCACCGTACCTTACGGTAGCATCACCGTAAGGTCTCCAGAGAGTACCAGAACTAGCCACTTCAATTCCTCCGATCGTCGTATCCTACGATGACCTCGTCGTAATGTCAACGGCAACACTTGAGTTCTGGCCACTTCCTTCGCATCCTTAGGTCACCGTAGGTCGCCGTAAGGTGTCCACAGAGTACCTAAAAAATGGCCTTCTTCTCCTTGACCTGCCGTATCTTACAACGACATCCAGTACATAGATTCTGCCCTTCTGTACAACTCTTGGCATTCACCATACCTTCCGATGACTTAACCTCCACACCACACGGTGATACCCACATACCTTCGTGTATAGGAGCATTTCTCAATGGATCCTACGGCGACCACCCCGTACCTTATGGTGACTTATCCCGAAGCTAAAACTTGTTGTTCTCTTGACTTGACTCCAAGCTTTCAAGCCTTGATCAATCCTTCTCCACGGCCACCCTAACTATCCTAGAGCTTTATTTGAGCATCCCAACACTTTAACCCTAGAGAAGCCTAAGAGAATGACTCGTGTCCTCTTGATGGTTTAGTTTTTTCCTATGGACTCAAGCCTACACACTAACTCGTGTCCTCTTGATGGTTCAGTTTTTCCTATGGACTCAAGCCTACATACTAGCCAAGTGATCACACACACTTGAACCTAGCTGTCCTTAGCCTTGATCCATCTCCACCACCGCGAATCTCCATAAAGATCTCTATGGCACTCTACCGAGTCCTCCATTGATCATCAAGGTGACATTCACTATATTCATATTTGAGTTAATAGTTTGTTCTATATCCACAACACTAGATGTATGTATTAGTAACCATTTCATGTTGTTACTCAATAACCAAAATATTCATACCTTGGGGTTTTCAAACAACAATGGTCATGAAGCTTACAGAGAGGAAAGAGATTCGAGGTGTAGAGAGGAATGTGTGGCTTATATTGCTGGTGCTTATCTATTTTCTTTTCCTTGTACTGATGAAAACCCTATTATGGAGTCTCAGATGTTACCTAATAACCTAGTAATGCTCAAAGAAATTTTTCTAAACCAAAGCGTTGAGTGAACTACATTGTGATAAGTTTAAAGGCATTTAATTGGATCATCTTCAGAGAAAGTCCCTACTTGGGCCCCTACAGTAATTTTTACTTGTCCATGCAGAAATTGAACTCTAGTGAAGCCCCAACTTAGCCTCCCATTTTGCATGGGCACCAAAATTTCTCCCTCCCAGCCTCAAGTTTGGGAGCCTCTTATTCCCCTCCCAATACATAGGTCCTACTATTTTTTATATTTCTCTTTTTCTCTTTTCTTCCTTTCTCTCTCTTCTCCCTCTCTTGCACTCAACGCTGCCACATCCTCCCTCCCTCTGCCATCCATCTGGCGCGCTGCTTCCCTTCCCCTGCTGTCGGGTCGGATCTATGCTCGCAGACTTGGAGCCCTAGATTCATCGTCGTCAATATGTTAGCACCTGCCTCAGTGATGGCCGAGGCGGGCCTAAGCAACAATTCTAGTGGTGATCACATTAACAAGATAATAGTACTATGAAAAGGAACAACAACCTAAGCATACTAGTGAATCATACAAGGCAATACAACTCCTATGCAAGCTAGTAATCAAAGACACATGGAAGCAAACTACAAGCTAGGAAAGGAGCCTACTCATGTAAGGCTACAAGATAAAGAGCTAGAGCACACAAGCATGAGTAGCACAATACATAGGAGGGTGATTAAACAAACCAAAGCAACTCCTACACAAGTGTTGCCTAGAGAAGGGGGGGGGGGGGGGGGAGGGGGAGGGTGGTGAATAGGAAAACCTAAAACTCATGTGAAATTGTACTTAACAAATTTTTATCAGTCGACCGGCAATGCCGATGGGAGCTGCCAATGGGTAATCGGCAGTGCTGATGAGATAATAACAGTGCACAAAGAGAAAGCCTAAGTTGGTTCCATAGCTAGCTAAGTGAGAGGGAATACTACAATAGGTAAGAATAGGACACTAAAATATATTAGCAACAAATAAACAATCCTGCACAAGTAGATCGGTCGAATTTAGTCAAAAGAAGAGGAAACCCTAGAACATGAACAAGAACTACAAGTAATAAAAGGGAACACATGGAGACACAAGATTTGTTACCGAAGTTCGAGCTCACAAAGAACTCCACGTCTTCGTTGAGAAGTCCATAAAAGGACCTGGTCTCTTTCAACCCTATTCTCAATCAAGCGACCACAAAGATCAGGTTTGAGTTCTCCACTAGCAAATCCCTTGCGGAATGGGTAATACAAACTTCCCGAGGTGTCAACACATAAGTTGGGAGCTCTACGGGTACCGCTAACCGTCTAGGAGCAAAGCTCCAAGAGTAACAAGCACAAATCACAAGTATGGCAAAGTTGAATGCTCAATAGTGGAATGAATGCTCTCAATCACTAGGAATCTTGTGCTCACTCAAACCCTAGCTCAAATGATGAAGCTTTCACTAGGAGAGGGAGAGTGAGGAGAGTGGAGCTCACAAGTGACTTTTGATTTTTGGGTTGGAGACAGAATCACTAGGAATGAGTGAGAAAGGCCCCAAAAAAGGCCATTGGCCTGTCTAGACACCCCAGACCAGCACTGTCAGACCCATTGACACTGTTGTTAGGGTTTCTAATAACTATCATACCACTGTAGAAGCTTTTCATGACTCCTATCGGCACTGTCGATCAAGACATCGGCATTACCAATGAGGCAGGCACAGAGAAGAACAAAGTCCCTAGGAGACCTTGATCGGCACTGCTGATTAGTGTCCACCAGAGAACCTGAGGAAATAAGTTCTCTATGAAGATGGGACCGGCACTGCCAATAGAATCAACCCAGAGCCAAACACAAAGAGTGACTCTCTGGAAGCAATGACTAGCACTGCCGATCAGGGTGATCGGCACTGCCGATGAGCTACAGCTAGAGAGCCAGAGAAAACAACACTCTCTAGAGAGAAGGATCAACACTACCGATAGGTTTATCGACACTGCTGATACTGGCAAGACAGAAGGCCAGAGAGTTGTCTGGACTTAGTAGTGCCTCTGGAAGGATGGATTGGCACTGTCGATGAGGTGCATCGGCACTGCCGATGAGAGCAAAACAAAGAGCTTGATAGAATTAGATTGGTTGGAATTTTGAACATTTTGACTTTACCAAACTTGTAATTATACCCCTATTGGTAGTACGACTTTTCTATACTCAAGATAAAAATAAAAACTTCATGATCTTCATTCTTGAGTGTATTTTGAACTTTCAACTAGAGGCAAATGACCGTCTTCTTTTGTCTTTTGTTTCAATGTATTTCATTCATCATTTGATATAGTCATCTACACATATGCTCAATAAAAACATTAGTCCATTCTTAATTGTATTGACACCAATCACCAAAATAAAATTAGGGGCCTAGATGCACTTTTAATCTCCCCGTTTTTGGTGATTGATGACAATACAACTATATTTAATAAGGAATATTCAATATGTTTCATTTTGTGAATAAAAGAGGTGTGGAGTTCCTCCTAAATGTGTGCATGTGAGCAATGATAAAAAGTGCACATATTTAAAGAAATGTGTGAGAGTTCGCATTAATACTATTAATACTATGCATATATGTCAATTTGCATCAATTAACCATTAGAAACAATGCAAATGGCATATAATTTTCACAGAAATGCATCTAGAGAGAGATAACCAATACGACATCATCAAAATAGATATGAATACCAAATTAACTCAAAAATCACAAATTAAGTGCTCAAAGCATAAACATTACAATTATAGTTTTACAAACTCATAAACATTACAAATTTTTCTATCACACCTCACAACTCATAAAATAAAAAATAAAAGATAGATACATCTCCCTCTTTGGCATCACAACACCAAAAAGGGAAAAGAAAAGTAGAGGCACTCGATGCTTCACTCCTCGTAGCTATCATCGTTGTCATCCTCATCATCATCCTCTGCCTACTGGACAACCTGTGTAGCCTAAGTATAGAAACCCCTGGGATCATCATAGGAACTCATATCCGGTAGAGGAGTAAGCTCAATAGGATGTGGCAGCTGAACACTAGTAGAATTGACTAGAAACCCCATGTCTGAACGCATCTGTGTAAGCATTTGGCGCTTCTCGCTAACCGCCACCGCTGCTTCCAGCACATGCAAAACATAGACTTGAGAGCACGAGTAACCTTGGAAGAACGACAACAAGGGCAAGGGGCAGCACTAGGACCGACTACTGCCGCCGCCGCTACTGCTGCTGAAGTCTGTGCCACATCCTCTACTGCGGGGGGGGGGGGGGGGAGAACCATCTCTAGGAGGAGAGGCAATAAGAGGAAACCTCTTGGGCTTGATGGAAGGGTGCTTGTGGTCACAGGAGAACTGGCAACCCACCACACTGAGAAGCATCATCATGATATAAGGAGCATCCAAAAGTTCTCCTCCTTGAGAGTTTCATTGAGAAAGCTTATCGGTGATTTGTCATCACCGCTGAGAATGATATATTGAGGACCAAAGGGAAAAAGGCTTAGGCAAGAAGGATGACATCCCAATTTCAAAATAATTGAGATTTTCCTCTAAATTGTCTCCTTCTTGGGTGCAAAGCTTTGCATCCTCATCAAGAACAAACCTCGGTGATGCGGGTTGGGAAACATACATCACCTCCTCAAGCGGGGAGTGCTTAAGATGAGGCTTGTACCATAATATTTTCTAAGCAATGGGCATTGGTGGCGAAAGCGATTTTCCTAAGTTCTTCATTTAGGCTCCCTTGAGATGCATCCTTACATCGAAGGCTCCCTAGTGGGAACCCTATGAGAAATTTAAAGTCGATGATAGGAAAGACGTGAAGGTCTAAGCGAACTTCGACTTTGTCCATCTCAACTTTTATATCTCTTGCAATCCTCCGACATGGAAATGTTACTCCCAATGCATCCTTTAGGAGTGTGCTATTTGGCTCAAGAGGTATATCATCCAAAAGTTGCCAAGTTATATACTCGGGGATGATATTGGCTCCTATAGTGGGATCGTGAAGGGCTTCTATGATATTTCCCTTCATATAACAGGGAATGGTAGAAGAAGGAGAAGAGATTTGGATTTCTCTTTAAAAACATCTTTCTTCCTTCAACTATCCCTTGTGAACGGCCTTCGATAGGATTTCTTCTTGGAAAGGCTTGGGAGGTAAAAAGGATGTCGTAGGCTTCTTCTGCTAGAAGTGATTCGAGGTGTTTTCATGTTTATCACATAGCCCTTCCTCGAATTCAACTCATAACCCTAATGGTAGAATTTTTCCTGCCTTCCGAGCGGTCTCAACAGTAGTAGAGATAGCAATGGGCTTGCCTTCTCAGTGATTGAGAGACCCTTGGGGGTTGGCTTGCCTTTCCCCTGGATAAATGGATGGTCTCCTTCCTTAAGAATGGGTCCAGGGGGTCAAACATAAATGTTGCCATCACATCATTGAATGGCTCACCCCATGGGAGAGATTCTATCGAAAGATTTTCTGATTGATAGATTGAGATAGAAGATATGCCTCTCCCAAGTCTTATTTCAAGACATCCTAGCTTTGGTCCATCCGTGTATAGCTCATCTAATGGATGCCCGATCAAGATTTAGAAGTCATAGACCTCAACTTTATGGAAGTCTAGGATAGTCTAAACATTTTTGTGCTTCACGGGTATGTTTTGCAAGGTCCCAAATTCTTCTAAATGCTGGCCTAAGGGGCTTAGGAAGGATTTGCTAATCGGTGCAAGGGGCTCACCGCCTATGAAGGCATTTGTAATGGATTTGGATATTAAATTTGCATTGATTACGGGACTAAAAAGAACATTCACTTTTATCCCTCTTATACGGCACTAGATGGTTGAGTAAGGGGGACTTACCCAAATTATATCAGGAGAGTGTGCACCCTCACGCAACCATTCACCGCTCGGCATGGAAGAGCACTCCCTCATATTCTCTTGGAGGAAATTGTCCTCTAGAGGATCGGGAGGAGAGACAAGAACTAGTGGGCCCTTCTTCAAAAATAATTTGAGGTATCCCCATGGTCTTTCGAAAGACCTTCCTCGAATTTAAAAGATAACTCAGGAGAATTTTCTGATAGAGACATTGGGACAGAAAAATGGCTTCCCCTGAGTTCAATGTCTAACGTCTCCTTGGTCGGCGCATCAGAGAAAAATCTCTCCATGGGATGCCCGATTAAAATGTCAAAGTCATGAACTTCGAACACATCAAAGTCAAGGAGGGTTTCGACATCATTGTGCCTTAAAGACACATCTTGCAAAATCTCATATCCCTCTTAAATGGGTGAAATGAGTCTAAAAGGACACTAAAGAAATTTGCAAGTCGGTGTCAAGGGTTCTTCATCTAAAATGGCAAAAGCGCAAGCATTAGAAATGATGTTGGCACCGACAGTGGGATTATAAAGAAGATTCACCTTTTCTCCTCTAATGAAGGCACTGAATGAAAGAGGAAGGGGAGCTAATCCGAATTAGGTTCAAAGAAAGCTCAGCCTCTCTCAACCGCTCATTGTTCATGATTGAAGTAGGCTCCTTCACCGTCTGTTGGAGCAAAGGCTCCTTAAGAGGTTTGGGAGAAGATATTAGAGTTGGTGATTTCTTTAGATAGCGACAACTTGAGGATTTCTCATGATCTTTGACAAGATTTTTCTCGAATTGGAAAGAGAGCTTTGAAGGTTTAATTTCTTCTTCCTCCATTGCTCGTGGTCTGATTGAGGTCTCACTAGATGAATCAATGGATAGACAAGGATTTGGCTTAGGTTCAACTAGTGGGCTGACCTCAATGCTCGATGAAGTTTCCTCCTGAGGGGACTCTCCATAGTCGGCAAGGAAAGAAGAGTTTTCTTGAATAAGGTCTAGGATAGCTCTTCCTTCTGTAGGCATCTTTTGGACAAACGAACCTCCAGCAGTGACGTCGAGATATAGGGCAGACTCCTTGCTTAAACCCAGACAAAAGTGTTGCAACAACATGTGGTCGGGTAAAAACAAGTCATGGCCAGAAGTGGTTAACAAGGAAAATCTGCCCCAGGCTGCACCTATAGTTTCCTTCTCGCTTTGACGAAAATCGAGAATCTCCCTTCACAGAGAGATGATACGTGATGTAGCACAGAACATGAGACAAAACTTGTCTCAGAGCACTTTCCAATCACCATTTGTACTCTCAACAAAATGAGTATACTATTGTTTTGCATTCTCTTTGAGGGAAAAAGGGCAATAATAATTTCCACATGAATGTATCTTGAGTCATGCATTTGATCGATAGGCATGAACAGAAATGCTCGAACTCTCGCAAATGATTGAATGGGTTTTCGCTATGTAAACCCGAGAAGGACTGTTCTCGAACCAAGGCTATAAAGCCAGGGCGGAGTTCAAAGCCAGATGAATGAATTGAGTCCACAGAAAGCAGTGGCTCAAAAAACTCGCCCTTCAGAGCAGATAGGTCTTGAATTGATCGTCGCTCCATGGTTGAGATGGGGAAAGAAATAAAGAAAGATAAAAAGATACAAGGGTGAACTAGGTTTAGATATCAAACAACAACCATTTCCCGGCAATGGCGCCAGAAAGCTTGTTGGGTATTTTAATGATAACAGAATAAATCCGTAAGTGTATGGATACTGAAGTAGCTTTCACCCGGGAGTATTCCAAGGTATCGAATCTACAGGGAACATGTGTGCCTAATCTTCTATTCTAGTTCATCTAAAGACACCAAGATAAATGTGGATTTGGGTAGAGGAGGGCATTCGGTTTTCCCCTGCATTCACAGTGCGATTCCAGCCAAGAGCCTACTGCGTAGCCGAACATGGAGGATTTCAAAGGAGAGATAGGGCTGTCACTACCTACTGCCTACCTCTAGCAATCCGTGTACTACACGATAAACAAAGGTAACCTATGACCTAGACACAACGTCTATGCTTTTGACTACTCCCTTAATCTCCACGTGCGATGATATAAGAGTAAGGTCTCTAACTAAATAGAGCGTTGAGCGAGCAAAGCAACTAAGTATAAAACTTACTTAAAAAAGAAACTTAAATACCAAGAAAGGAATCACGAAGACTTACTAGATATGGCAAGCATCCGTCAAGGTACAAGCGTGGAGAAGAGGTGGACAGGCCCACTCCTCCTCCGGACTTTCTCTCACTCTCTCCCTATTTTCTAAGCACTTTGGTAGTACTAAAGCCTTTGAAAAATGAAGTACTAAACTAATCTTGAAGTGTGTTGAGAGTGGAGCCACTCCCCTCCTTATATGGGGCCCAAAGGTAGTTCCAGAGGCGGTAACTTCCTTCTAACGCGCACAACCGACCTTGGGGGGGCACCAGGAGACGACACGTGGCGACCATGCACCAGGGGGAACTCCCACCTTTGGTCGAACATGGGTTGTGGGCCCAGGTGGCCCCCCTATTTTGGGTCCCTGCCAGGTGGTCCCTCGTCCCTCCTGACACCGTAAGGCGGTGGGTTATGTCGGTTTCCTTCTAAAAGTGGGCCAGTGGATCCGTGTGCTTGGCTCTGATTGGCCGAAAGTGTGTTTTCTCCCTTTATGATGTGGATTTTCCATTAATTCTGTGGAATAATCACCTGCAACATATATTTACCAACACTTATGAAATTTTTTAGTAATAAACTTCTACCACTATGTTGGTTGTTCATTTAATTGCTTTCAAGCAGATACTTGACGGCCTAAATTAGGTATTTAGTGGTCATCAACAAACTCCCCCACACTTAGCCTTTGCTCGTCCTTGAGTAAAGAAAAAGGA
This sequence comes from Eleusine coracana subsp. coracana, assembly GCA_032690845.1. Lineage (NCBI taxonomy): Eukaryota > Viridiplantae > Streptophyta > Magnoliopsida > Poales > Poaceae > Eleusine > Eleusine coracana. Next base: position 59,964,464 of record CM064434.1, on the reverse strand, counting down.
CTAAGGTGGATCATAATTTCCAAATGGTATGATGCTAGTATGCAAATTATTCCAAACCATACATGTACCAATGGATTTTGAAGTGTCTATCATGTCACCTTGGGTGGTTGAAGAGTGGAACGGTATAGATTTTGGTCATCTTTGCTTCTTGTACTAAGTAACTTGGGGTTTTAAAGAATTTTCAAAGATAAAACAAAGTTGTACACCTCAAGTGATTCTCTCAAGTCACTCATATATGTGTGTGGATCATCACCGAGGCTTTTGCTGTTGCCTCCTTTTGTTCCTACTTCTAAAGATAGGCTTATGTGGAGCTCCGGATAGGGAATAAAAAGAAGACATACCTATGCTGAAACTTGAATACTTGATAGCCACTGTACATTATGGTGATAGGTCACCGTAAGCTATGATGAATGATTTCTCACGAGTCAATTTTTTTGGCAACGACTAGTGAAGTGGTTGAAACCTATAAATAGTTGTTGACCAGCTCATGGGGGGCTCTCTTGACCATTTGGATTGTTGAAGAAATCAATAGAGGACCATGAGGAAAATAGAGAATCCTTGTGCAAAGATTTGAGAGCTATCTTTGAGTTTCAAGAAGAAGAGTAACAAGAGAATCTCTTCATCTCTAGCCTAGTGAGGTTATAGAAAGTGATTCGTGTTGTTACTCTTGATATATATGACAGGACCTAGATCGGTTAGGTGTGAATAATTGAGCTTATCATGATTGATTGTGAGGATCATCATAAGTTTGTACAAGGTGGGAGCTCGCCTTTAAAAGAAACGTCAAGAAGAGAGTGTTTGTGCTTGCACTAGGAGAGTGCAGCAAGTCCTTGAGGGAGGCAAGCTTGTGCCCTTGGGGCAGCGGTTATGCGATTGTGTCTTCACTTGGAGTGATATAGGCTTGTGTTGCAAGAACTCTACTGTTGAGTGGTCAAAGGGATTGATACTCCGACGGGGGTTGATCCAACGAGGATTAGTCTCAAGTGGGGGCATTGACACTTTGGCGGGGTTCGCTCGTCAGAGTGAATATAGGAGCCCTTTTTTTTGCTAGTTCCGCTATAGTTGAGAACAGATTTCGCATGTCAAGATTTGCATGCCGGCTCCTAAATAAAAAAGTAGTAGGGACTTTGTTTTGCATGCCCTGGAGATTCTATTAGTCTTAAGTGGGGGCTACTAAATGAATCCCTACTCTAAATTACTGCAGCCTAATTAAAAATCTCACTTGACGAGGGCTTCCAAATTTCTTCTCATTTTATATGCCCTCTCAAATCTCCCATCTAAGCCTCCACGTTTAGAATCCTTCCATCCACCCTCCTATCCATGGTTCCACTTTATTATTATTATTATTCATTTTCTTCTCTCTCCTCTTTGCATCTCTCTCATGCCGCCACCCCTACACCGGCATTAGTCCGTCCGCCTCACCATTAGTCGTCGCTTTGCTGTGCCCCGCTGTGAGCTCGCCAGGCATTGAGCTCTGGCATTGCCACTTGCCCCTGCTCGTCGCCCTCACCCAGATTCATGCATGGCGCCGCTGACTGCGCCTGAGCTCCGTCCTTGCCTCCTGCACGGCGCGGGAGCAGGTGGGACCACGAGCAGGGCCGGGGGTGGGCCGCATGGAGCAACGGTGCTAGGGCTGTGTTCTTGGAGCGGGCCCAGGTGTGGGTACGGCGTGGCGTCGAGGACCCCGAGCCGAAGTGGAACGGCGACAATCTGGCCATTTGCAGAGGCTGCGAAGGAGAGACAGGCCCGTCACTGAGGTGGAAGGGCGCGGATGGCGGTGGGCCGGAGCAGAGACGAGAGCGGCGGGGAGGAGGCGGCGACGTGCGGTGCTGGGTGGCCGATGCCGATAGGAGAAGAGATTGCGATTTTATTTTTATGACAACGGTTCCCACGATGAATGAGAGGCTAGATGCACGTTCTTTGAGAAGGTGAATGTAAATTTGAACATGCAAATTTTTTAAAGCTAATTTGCAAAATACAATTTGTATGCTGAGATGCTCCTAGGTGTCCACTACGAGCTTGGCCCTGGCGTGTCCGGACTCCACCCGGTACTGGTCGCCCACGCCGAAGTGCGCCATGAGCAGCCACACCACAGTGAGCAGCTCGCCGCCCTGGCTCAGCTGTCTGGCGTGCGCGTTACCGCTGCACTTGCCGGCGGCGTAGCAGAGCATCTCCACCCACACGCTGGCGACGAGCCTCCACCGCTTCTCCTCCGTGGCGGCGCCCTCCAGCTCCAGCAGCTGCCTGGCGAGCTTGCACGCCTGGAACAGCACCGACTTGCTCCGGTCCCCCTTGACGTCCCGCGGCCTGGCGATGGACGTGTTGACGTCCCGGAGCCTACCCGCGCAGTCCTCGTGTTTGATCTCGTCGTCACGGCGGAAGAAGTTCTTGGCCTCGGCGCAAGTGTCGCCGAAGCGGATCTGCCCGATGCTGGCCGTCATCATGAAGGGGCGCATCACCAGAAGGAAGAGCATGTAGTTGGAGATCTCCCTGCTCATCTCGGCCAGAGGAAGAGGATCATTATTGGCGTAGAAGCAGAGATCTGTGGCGATGTGCCAGAGCAGGATGCTCTCGTCGAACTCGCAGTCGACGCTCCAGCCCAGCTTCTGGTAGAGGCCCTTGCGCTGGAGCGCCCACTGCCCGCGGTGCTCGCCGAGCTTCCGGTAGCTCTTGGGATCCATGGTGCTGTTGGCCTTGCTCTTGAGCTGGTCGAAGACGAGGCGCTTCAGCTGCTCCGACACGGCGATCTTGTTGGTGTACCTCCAGCTGTCCCACATGGTCTTGACTCGGAAATTCCACCTCCACTCCAGCCGCTCCATGAGCCGCTTGTACCAGCGCGGCGTGTCCTTGACACAGTAGCTGATGAGGTTGTACTGAGAGATCTGGTTTGACCACCGCGGCCTCTTCTCCGGCTGGAAGTAGCTGATGAGCCAGAACACCGCGCCGGCCAGCGGCCGCAGCCGGTCGCTGCTGGTGCTGGCTCCTCGTCGCAAGTCGGCGTAGGTCCACGGGGAGATGAGTATCAAGAGGATGGCGTACAGCTCCAGCAAGATGGCGCCGCCCAGGAGCACGTAGGTGATGATGACGTCGACAGCAGGCAAGTCCCCGGCCGCGCGCGTGAAGAGCAGGAGCGACACGACCGGCGCGGCCAGGGTGAAGACGCGGACGCCGCGGCCGAGCCAGCCGTGGATCACCAGCGCCTTGGAGTGGAGTGACTCGTACATGAGCACCAGCTCGATCTCCACCACCTTGAAGGCCTGCTCCATGTGCAGCCTCCGGAAGAAGGCGAGGCTGTCGATGCGGTCCTGGAAGCTGAGGATGAGGTCCACGAAGAGGCGGCGGAAGGTGAGGAAGAAGCGGTGCGCTCTGTACACGAGGTCGCCGTACTCCTCCCGCTTCACCTCCATGTGCACGTCCTCCTCCTGAGGCCGCTCCGGCACGATGATGATCCTGGCCACCAGCCCGGCGTCCATCCTGGACTGGCACTCCTCCACGAACTTGGCGTAGTTGGGCCCTGGGTCCGGCGGCGTGAGCATGGAGCTGCGCAGGCTGCCCATGCTCGCCGCCCTGAGCGCCAGCGTCCGCTCGCCGTACTTGGTCACGCCGGAGACGAACATCACCATTGCCGGGACCATGAGCCGGACGCCGGGGCGGGACTTCCAGTACACGTAGCCGGCGAGGACGACCTGCGAGACGAGGCTGAGCAAGTGACGCAGCCACAGCTCGTTGTCCTCCACGGCAAACGCCGTGATGGTGTCCTGCCCGCCCAGGTGGAGGATCAGGAACAGGGCCCAGAACACGAGGAGCTGCAGCTCGCCGTCACGCCGGGACCCGTCGCACAACTTCTGCTTCTTCTGGGACAGGTTGCCCAGCGCGTAGATGGCGATGTAGTCGGCGAGAAGGTACGCGAGCCAGAGCGGCATGCGCAGCCACCAGTCGGAGATGCGCTTGCGGAGCCCGCCGGCGAAGAGGAGGAACACCTGCAGGGTGAGGCTGGACAGGACCAGCACACGGATCTCCCACTCCCCCCACACATTCCAGAGATGCTTCAGACTCATCTCACTCACTCACCGATCCACCACTCGGTTCCCCTCCCCTCACTACTAGTACTTACTAGTATTTCGCACCAAATCTGGAGGAGACTGATGACCTCGTTAGCCTCTGTCTCGTTACTTTCCTGATGATGAACGGTAAGCAGAGCACTCGACACTCACAGGAGGCACCTCAATTCAAAGTTTCAAACATCTGCATCAGCAATCAGCATCAGTTAGAGAAACCAGCGCAAATTCATACTTTTCCTATCACAAGACTCCATTGAAATCCAACCAGTCTATTTACTCCTCTGCTTCACTCTGCCTCTGAAGAACAAGACCAGGGCGTGCCGGCTGCAGAGAAGACAGAGACAAGAGGATGAAGCCCGTCCTTCCCAATTCAGGCGGAGGGAGGAACTGCCAAGGGTACAAACCATACCGTTGACCACAAAGACTTGCAATAGGTCGTTGCAAAAGAAAAAAAAAAGTCAATTTCAGCTATTAGTTTGGGCAGTGGTTGAGAGCATCCACGTGAGAGTTAAAGCAAAAGCAATCTATCTATTATATATATATTTAACCAACAAAAGGAGCTACCACATTCGCTCTCAAGAGTTAGAAATTACCATATTAATCATAGAAAAAAGAATCTATTATATATATATTTGACCAACAAAAGGAGCCACCACGTTCGCTATCAAGAGCTAAAAATTACCACATCAATCGTAGAAAAAAGAAAAAGTAAAAATTACCCACCCCTGCCATTATAAAAAAATATAGACCAGCCACCATGTTCGCTCTCAAGAGCTAGAAATTACCACATTAATCATAGAAAAAAGAAAAAGTAAAAATTACCCACCACTGCCATTATAAAAAAAACATAGACCAAATTACCCTTCTATGGATTTTTCAATTACCCTTAATAGTGTTACTTCACGTGACCAAGCTATGTTTCTCCGTAACCCCAATTTCAATGAAGCCGTAACTCTAATGGTCAACATTCTCCGAGGATGGTGTCATCGCACCCTGGCGCTAGCGTTCTCCGATCACCCAAGGTTAGTCCATGAAGAGCAAGGAAGTAAGAGCAGATCGGTCTTGCTGCTGCCTGCTACGGACAATTGCTGAGCAATCAGAGATCGCGATTGAACTCCACATGGTCCTGGGTTTTCAGGTTTAATTTGTATGTACTTAGACTGAATTAGCTATCACGGATGAAGGCCTCAATTGTTTCAGGTACAATGATTTGACGTGGTGATTGTTTCAAGTCAATGCCGGGATAAGTTCCTGAAGATAACTTGCATGGTTCTAGCGCTCCTGCTTCCCAGCAAATGCCGGCAGGTGGCTCCGACCTGTATTCAGTAAGAGAAGGTTTATTATTTGGTGTGTTCACATCGTTGCTATATTTTTTTTTTCTTTTGGCTAAACAAGTTGTTTTTGTCTTTCTGCTTTTGAAGTTCATGGCTGGCAGCTTCATTCTAAAAGTGCAAAACATCTCCGCGAGTTACTTTACCCCTACATAAGCTTTTCCTGCATGCATGTTTCTAGGTACACGGATGAATTCTTTAATTTGGAACCTTTTTTTGCATGCTCTTGGTTGGGCTTCTGAGAATTTATATTATTATCTAGAATAGATCTATTATATATATATATATATATATATATATATATATATATTTGACTAAGAAAAGGAGCCTCTACATTTGCCCTCAAAGTCTATAAATTCCCACATTAATTAGAGAAAATAAGAACAGAAATTTACCCATCATTGTCTTTATTAAAAAAATTAGACCAAAATACCCCTAGACATTTTTTTTAAATTACCCATCGATGCCATTATATATTGTTTTTAAAATCACCCACTATTTTAAAAATTGTTCACGTTAAAATTTTTTGACTATTGCATGGCTGACATAGCATATTTCAATTCATTTTATTTTGCATAATTCCTCTGATAGCTATGAGTCTTTTCATGGCAACTCCTAAACTACTCATAGATTGAAAGATCGTTAGATTATTTTCCTATTAGCCATTAGGTGTCTTCACAACCATCAAAATGAGTGCAACCTCACTCATCTATGCTAATGTGATGCTCCACGCTGCAATAGACTACAGACCTCCACATGTCCATCCCATGTTCTCATTACAGTGCTCTCTCATAGGTTACAGTAGATTTCTAATCTGGAGATGTATGTGCCCGCTGCTGCCTGGTGCTATGAATTCCATGGGAAGTAATAATTTTTGAAAAAACTTGGAGCAAGAGGGCAAGCCAAAGAAGAAATCAGATGTAGCACCAAATTTGTTTGTCAACAAAAAATGAACGCCTTCACCGTATGGTACTCCATCGTCATCTATCCTCGGTAAGAATGTAACCAGAACACTAGCCTATCCTTCGTTTGCATCAGATTTCATGGTTTCAATAGCTCCATCGGTAGAAAAGAAGTAGACGAGATGGTGAAGTGCGAGATGGAGTTAGCATAACAAAACACGATGGTATTTTTGAATCAACCAATAATGATATGTGTGCTAATTTCATCAAATTAAGTGCTATGAGAGCAATTTCAACCAACAATGGTACATGAGCTAATTCCATGAAATCGATTGCCATGAGAGCAATTTTACATAACAAGGTAATGGAGTTCTTGAATCAATAAAGTTAAAAATAATTTAGAAAACATTACAATAAATCATCCCAACTGTAAAGATAAATAATCATATTCAATTTTTTGAATTAATAAACTCAAAGATAGAAAATAAAATATTTTAGTAGTCGAGACAAAGAATCGTATTTGGTTCTAATATATGCATAAGAAAAATATAAAATTAGAAGCACAAACCAGTTTAAACTTCAATAATTTTTGACATAATAGTTGAGATGAAATATACTCAATATTCATGTTGGACTCATATTTTATGAAATAGTTTAATAATTAGACATAAAGAAGATATATAGATTGACTAGTACCAATTATTAAATAACATAAATTTTATATTTACTAATTAGAGACTTCTATTAAGAACTCCACGTTAATCGAAGCAAAATATCTAAGAATTTCTCAAACAAAAAAAATCCCATCATCAAATTGTAATATCAACAAATCATAACATTGAATCATATCTTTTGAGACCTCTGCGTTAATTAGAAAAAAATATCAACAAAAATTCTAAAAAAGGTGCAAAACATCCCACCGTCAAATTGTATGTTCGATAAATCATAACATTGAATCATACCAGATCAACTTCCTAATATAATATATAATGACGTGCGGGAGGCATAGAGACATACGAGGATATACAAATTTATAGCCTTAGCAGAATAAAATATCAATAATGTGAGTTCAACTTGAGCAGTGGTTGAGAGCATCCACGTGAGAGCCAAAGCAATACCAATTATTAAATGACCGAAATTATCTCAACCCGCATACCAAGGACGGTATTGTCATATGCGGTCATGACCCGCATACCAATTATTTAGACTATTGTTTAAAAAAGAAAAGAAAAAATTCACAGCTGGAATTGACATGAAGAAGTGCGCTCAACTTTTTAAATAACCAATCGATGACTAACTTTTAGAATTTAATGGGTTGTCATTATGTGTTCATGAAACACAAAAATCATCCCGCCAACTGGATTTGGAGAAATCAAGGAAAGAAGAAAAGGAGAGGAAAGAGAAAGAAGAAAAGAGCAGAGATGGAGCTCTAAAACTTTCTACACCAATCTTATTCAATCCAATGCAGGTAATCAAACATAATCTTGTTAGATTGATCTCCCACTGTCTGGCCCAACGGCCAGTCGGGCCTTGGTCCGCACCCTGATCGGGGGTGCTCAGCCCAGTAGAGGCTGGTGAGCCCCGTCGCACAGTGCATATAAAAGAGCAGGTGAGGGTCAGTGGCTAGGGTTACGAGGTTCGTTGCTGCTACTGTTCATCAAAACCTCCACATCTCTAATCCGATCTAAGAGGGAGCATTGCCAGTGCGGGATGCATCACCAGCCGCCACCCATCGTTCCGATGTCCGTGCTGCCGGCCAAAACGGAGGGCGCAACACTGCGCAAGGACATCTACATTGTCGGCCATGGAACCACGACCGACAACAAGGTACACCACCCGTTCCACCATGAACCCTCTCTGTTTTTCTACTCCTAGCAATCCATAATATATAACATTCCTATCAAGAGCAAGGTCTAGCGAGTAGATCAGAGTTGGGAAAGAAGGATTCATCCGCAAATCAAGAAATAAACAGAGAACGATTTCGATCGGTAAATAAATGGATAAGAACCCTAACCCTAGGGCATGCAAGGGAGCCGCCGGCTCCAAGGACGCCGCCACCACTGTGGTGCCATCATCTTCCCTAGACGTCACGGACAATGGGGAAAAAGAAACAAAGCAAAGAATCGATCTCGGATCGATGAACAGAAAACCCAAACCCTAACCCTAGAAAAAAAAGAAAAAAAAGAAAAGAGAGCATGGCGGGCTTACCGGATGGTGCTCTACCACCGCAATGAACGCCACTCGCACAGGGTAGACCGCCGTCGCGTGAAAAGAAAAGATACCGAGACGCCGCCCATCGATCTTGTCATCGGCATGCGGTCTCAGGGCACCGCCGTACGGCCACTCGACGGCGGCGCGCTCACCCTCGGGTGGACGCGCGCGCCGGCGAGAGGGAGTACAGTGGCACCATCGCCTTCTCTTTCTCCGGCCGCCATGGATGCGGCCACCCTCTCTGATCTCTCCAAGAGCGCAAGGGAAGAAAGGGAGGGAGAAGAGAGGAAAGGGAAGCCGGTCGAGGTCTCGTGCCACCGGCGCTCTACCTCTTGGTCGCCGGCGAGCCGTCAGCCATGGGCGCGGGGACCACCGCCATCGCGTGCCCGACCGGCCGCCGCCATTAAGAGAGAGAAAGGGATAAAAGAAATGAGAGGCTAGGGTTTTCCATTCTAGTCGCCTGCCCATGTTTTGTCCCACCAAAAATCAAGGAGAGCCGTCCATCTGGACGGACCGTCCAGATGGAGGCGGGAGTGAGTGCGGCTTGGCTGGGCCAAGCCGAGGCTTTCACGTGCGTATGTGGGTTGGGCCGCATCAGCGCGCGAGCGCAACTGGGCCACCGATGAAATGGACCGTCGAGAGGCTGTCGCGAAGATGGGCCGGCCAGACGACTCACGTGTGCGTATGGGTGAAACGGGCCATTTTTTGGGCCAACAGAGATAAAATGAACCGTATCATTCCGTTGTTATGTTTTGACTGTTTTTGATGGTCATTTACATAGATTATGAATACATTTTAAAGAATTTGCCTCTATAAATTTTTAATCCAACGAGATAATTTTACAGAGAGTAAATAAGAATTATTGCTACTGTTCATGTATATGTTAAAATGTTTAAACTTTGATTAAATTCAAACCAACTGGAGAATTTAATTGAAGGCCAGAAAAATGTTTTATGATAATGTGTTTATGTCAAAAGTTTGATCTCCATTCAAATTTCATGTTTTTGACTGGAGAAAAGATAAGAACAATCAGATATTCATGTGAAACTTGAGATGAATGCACATAAATTGTTTTAAATCTCTGTGCATAAAAAATTAGAAGTTTGATTACTTAAAAAAGAAAGAGAAGTTTGATTACTTCTAAAAGAAAGAGAATTTCGTTAGAGGAAGATATGTGTTTTAAAGATTAATTATGATATTGTTTTTTTCTTACCAACGTTGATGATTAAAATATCATAGTTTCATGAATTTTATGACTTAAAGATTAAATCTCTGAAAATTTTACATCAATGTGATTAATTTTCAGAGAACAGATACAAGATAAAGAAATGCTCTTTAACTGGAGAAGTTTCTTCACATTTCCGCTGCAATAAAGTTGATGATAATATTGCTTTCTTAGCAGAGTTATTTAATAGATATTTCATCACTTTATTTATGAGTTTATGCATTTATTCTTTTTTTGCCTAATGGTGATTTAAAATTTATATATAAAGATGATGTTTTGTTCTATTTCTGTCCAACGGTGATTTAGAATATAAGATAAAGTTTTAAAATTTTAATGTGCATAAAATTGATCAAACCAACATAGGGTTAATTTTATGCTCATTATTGTTTGTTGTTGTTGATTATTTTCTCAGACCAAAGATATTTATGCTTTTATTCATGAAAGTAAAAGATTGTGTACTTGTGACCCGAAAGATGACCATGAAAAGGGTCATAGTGTGAGGGAGTATTTCCCCTCTAAAGAATGGCTTCAAAAGAAAAGAATTCTTGGATATTAATTCCAGAAACAAATGTATTATTGAGAGTCCTGAGAAATTGTTTTCATGTACTCTCTATGAACAAGATTTTATTATCATTTTTTAATGATTATGATATAATAAGACATATACATGTTTAATTTGACCAACGTTGGATTAAGCATGTATGTGTCATAGAATATTCAGTTTTATTTCTAAATTTAATGATTGAATATGAGCCAATACAAGCATCATGTCCCTTCGAGGGAATTACCTGCATGACAGGAAAGAAATGATTATGATTATACTCGTATGACGAGCGAAGTCTGGAAAAATACCCGTATAGCGGAGAATGTTTGGCATAATATTTATGTCAAGAAAATCCCGCATGACGGGAGATGTTTGAGAAAAGTTTTATCCTGCTCGACGGGAGAAAGATGTGTTGACTCATGTGCTTTTAATGTATCTCGCTCTCTGAGAAAAGTGTGGAGTAACTCTTATGTTATTCCAGTATCGATCATGCACTTTATGTGCAATAGTCATTAAGCACTTAATGAGTCTTAAAAGAAGACGAACCAAGCGATAAGAATGATGTGCAAGTACGACTTGCAAAAGTGTTAATGATAAAGACCTCTGTTGAGTTTTTGAAATGGAATGTGGAAGAAGTACTCCCGTAATAGTTCAGAGATAACTTTACTTCATATGATGTAATCAGGTGAGTGAAGTAGATAAGCAAAGTTTCCTCAATTCACAATGGTTTCAAAATTATGACAGAAAAGTTCTGGACACATTTTGAGGGGGGGGGGGGGGGGGGGGAGAAGGATGAAACTCTCCTATAAACATGATAATGTGATGCAAGTTATGCATCTAAAGTGATATATTAATGAAGAATGTGATCATCTGGGAGAGTACGACGATCATATTGATAATACTAAGACGGTGTTCAAAGTGCCATAAAAGGAAAATGTATAACAGAGTAAACCCATATAGATTAAATAGTTCAGAGATACGCCATCTTTGAAGGAGATGGATAATCTGGGGGAGCAAGACTTGAAGAGAAGTAGGATTATGTATCCACTTCACTGATTCAAAAATAGTAAATTTCTGGTTACACAGAGATTATAGAATTAATTGTCTCTAGGCAATAAAAGAGAGCCCCATATGAAAGAAGTGACAATAGCAGAGGACCATAAGAGTCAAAGAAATGAAAATAACTTTATCCTGATAATGCCATGATGAGCAAAGATAAAATGTAATTGATAAATTCTAACATTGTTTTGGGATTTAGAAGATATTTCTAAGAGAGTCAAAACAGTAGACTGTCATGGGTCTATGATATCAAATGTGACTCTAAAGGGAATACAGATCCTAATCGAGTCAAAACAGTACATTGTTGTGGGTCTATAAGATTAAATGTGACTTTGTAGAAGATGTATGATAAAAGGCTTTACACAAAGAAAAGAAAATATTACTATAAGACTTCCTCTGATGTCTCGTGTAATATTTTCGTTAGAGTTATAATGGCATTAGCGGCACATCATGGTCTGAGTTACATCAGATGAAAGCAAAGCCGATTCTCCTTAGTGAGGATCCAAGGAAAATGTATTACATGACACAACAAAAAGTTTTGTCATGAAAAGAAAAGAAACTTTGGACATCATCAACAGAAATCCATTTATGGATTGAAGACAAGTTCCTAGAGAGATGTTTAAAGATTTGTAGATTAATGTGAAATATTTGGGTTTTCTTAAAGAGTAAGAGGACAATTGCATTTGTGCAAAAGATGTATAATAGGAAATTCATTTTCTAATCATGTATATGTGGATGACGTCCTACTTACTAATGGTGATGTCAATCCAATGCAGAAGAAGAAGAAGAAGTTCTTGTCCTTAAAGTTTAAAAGAATATTCTCAATTGAATGTCTATTGTTATATGAGACAAGATTCACCGAGATAAAGAGAAGGGGTATTAGAAAGATTGCATATGCATGCTGAGAAGTTTCTAAAATATGCATACAAGAAAACATACGCCTGTTCTTATAGGGTAATAGTTTTGAGAACTTTAGTGTTCCAAAAAACTATGAAAAGGATCAAATGAATATGGTACCATATGCTTCAGCTGTTAGAAGCTTGATATTACCCTAACGCAGTTTTATGTATCCGGGTTGCTTTGTCAATGTCCAGTCCAGATATAGATCACTGGAATGGAGTTAAAGATATTAGCCTCATGCTAAAAGAAACAAGTACTCTCAAAAGGTTGTGAGTACAAAGATAAGATATGTACAATTGCTCTCAAAAGATTGTGAGTGCATAGATAGAACGCGTGAAATATGTAGCAAAATCCACAATTATCGCTAACTTTCACACTTGAGTTTTTGTATGGAAAAACTTTAAAGATTCAAATAATTATCATCAATGTGATGAAAATACATGACTTAGCATGATATGAGGCTGAGGAACAGGCGAAATGGTTAAGGAAACCTGTACCCAGAATTGATAATGATTAATAATAGCAATAACAATCAAGTATTTCACTCATGTGACAGCGAGTCAAGTGTGGTGCCAAACACATTGACACAAGTTATACGTTGTTAAGGAGAGAGTCCAAAATCATACCAGAATGCTTGGAGCATAAAAGGAATGAACAAGTGTTAGCAGATCTGCTCATTAAAGACTTACCATCCAGTGTGCTCGGAGAGCACACAGTCGACATAGGTTTTATGGTATAGTCTATGTTTTTTGGACAATCAGAGGCCCAAGGTTAAATGATCTGTTTCAAAACAGAGGAGTGTGTTGTAGCTATTGATTCAATGATTAACTGTGATGAAGAAACATGCTCCACATACAAGTCTTTAATGGAACAAGTACTTTGAAAAAAATTGTTTCAAAGTATAAAGTTAAAAGTATATGGTGAGATCAATGGGGAGAATGTTAGATTGATCTCCCACCGTCTTGCCCAACGGCCAGTTGGGCCTTGGTCTACACCCTGATCGGGGGTGCTCAGCCCAGTACAGGCTGGTGGGCCCCGTCGCATAGTGCATATAAAACAGGAGGTGGGGACCGGTGGCTAGGGTAACGAGGTTCGTTGCTGTTACTCTTCATCAAACCTCCACATCCCTAATCCAATCTAAGAAGGAGCACTGCTAGCGGCGGGATGCATCACCAGCCGCCACCCATCGTTCTAACGTCCGTGCTGTCGGCCAAAACGGAGGGCGCAACACTGCACAAGGACATCTACATCGCTGGTCATGGAACCACGACCGGAAACAAGGTACACCACCCGTTCCACCATGAACCCTCTCTGTTTTTCTACTCCTAGCGATCCATAGTATATAACAAATCTTATACAGACCAAAAGTTGCTGACTCAGCCAACCAAACAATCACCTATTTCTAGTTATTGCATTAGACTATACTGACTTCAAGTGGCCTGGTTATGTTGGTAACCAGGCTCCAACTAACACAGGAAACCAAACACACCCTAAATGGATAACCACATACCTAGGTGACTGGCCTTCTGAGCTCCTTACAGAAGCTGGAATGAAGATCGCTGATAAATGCAGTGGCGTACCCTTGCTATTGAACTATGCAGGTTGATTTTTCTGTGAACCGCAGGGCATGCAGTTCTGGCAAGGGTTTCTTGAAAATACCGATTATAGGATTCATCCGGGCATGTTCTGGCAAGTTATGGCACCAACTTCTGGGACAGAGTCATGAACATCAACCTGGATATGTAGTTTTGGAGAGTGCCTCTGCCTCTGCCAGCTATCATCATCTCCAATATGACTTACGGGGTTGCTTTCTGTATTGCTCCATCCACGACTTTGGCGTTGAGGAATTAGCTGATCTTGCCAGCCGGAGGCTACATACCACCCATAGTTGCTGAAGCCCAAAGGAAAGGATTCCTTCGTGAGCTCCTTGTCGAGTGCTTTTACCCGATGCAACAACATGAATACGGAGACAGGACTGTATACAGGATGCACATGGTACTACACATATTTGCACAGAATATGGACTGGAAATTCAGTTCTATTATGAGACCTGATCCTCAGGTAACTTATGAAACTAGAACTCAAAAGTTCTATTCGCCGCGCATCGCTCTTTGTTCATCCTTTAACTGCATCATTTCCTAGAAATTTGTTTTTATGCAAAGACTTAGGAGCACTGATATTACTTCAAGAACAAACAGTGTGGCCACCTGAGCAGCTGCAATGTAGGATCACCGAGATTCCTCAAAAAGATTTCCAGTCATTTAGACTTACAAATACCTTGAGTTTCAGAGGTACTAAGATCGGAATGCTTCCTACTAGATTCTTGCAGCCCCAATATGTGAAATATCTCAACCTTTCCCAGACAGAGATTAAGAAAATTCCAAAATCAATTTGTAGATTGCTGTCTCTTCAAACACTCACTCTCACACAGTGACAAGCTCCAAAAATTGCATCAGAACACAACCAATCTCGCATTGTTACAGAAGCTGGACATTGAAGGCTGTTGTAATCTTGTTGAGCTGCCTCAGGACATGAATAAAATGAAAACTCTTTAATATCTAAATGCTGCTGGGTGTTCATCACTCACTCAGTTGCCTCGTGGGATGGGTCAACTGAAAAGTCTTCTGAAAGCATAGGAAAATAGGAGAGAATACACAATGCATTGATCATTGCACGAAGGCGAGTACAAATAGGGAGGGAGCCGAGTGCGGCAGGCATCAAGTGCACAACGTGCATGGGCACAAGACTCGATACATGCAAAACATAATTACCCCTTAAACCCAATTAATAATCTGTCTAACATCTTCAAATGTTTTCTAGGTTATATTGTGTCCTATGTTGATGGAAGTTCAATGTCAGAGCTGCAGTCGTTGGCAAACCTCCACAGGTTAACTCTACAAAGACTGGAAAAGGTTTCAGACCTTCGGAAATCATTCCGCGCCCAAGGTAGTGTGCGCCCTGGACATCTACACCATCCACCTATATCCGCGCAAGATTTGTTAGAGGAGCGCGCCTGACGGTGTTAACTGCAGTAGTCACGGAGACGATGTGGTATATGTATGGCCACAGGAATATTTATGAGGGCCTCAATACTGGTTTTGTTCACCTAGCGTTAGTCAGAGCCAGGAAAATTTGCTAACGTGGAGGAGAGAAACTTGCCCCTGCGTCGCTCGGGTCATGGGCGACTCGGGCGGCTCTCTCAAACCCTAGCCACCGGTTCCTTTCTTCCCTCCTCCCCCCTCGTCGCCGCCGGAGTGTGTTGCCGGAAGCCGTGCGGCAAGCCAGGATGGCGGCGGCGGGGCCTCTCCTCCAAGATCTCAGAACTTGTGGTGGGCGCAGCGGAGTTATGGGCGCCAGGCATGGCTCGGGTGAGGTGCGTATTGGCGGCCCACGATGAGGGCTGTGGGCGCGCCGATGACCGTGTCGGGGGCTGCTATCCCGGCTGCGCGACGGCCGTTCACGGTGAGGGATCTGGGCGTGGAGGACGTGGCCTGGGCCTGTTGTTCTTGGTGGCGGCGTGGATGGAGTGTCGAGATCCGGGGCCGCCATGGTGGGAGTCGCCCAGATCCGAAGCCGTCATGGCCGGATGCGGCATCTAGGCCATCTTCTGGATCTGGGCAGCTGACGGCGGGCGAGACCCTCGTGGCGTCATCTCGTGGTGTTGGGCGCGGCAGTGGCTCGTGCATCTGGCTCGGCGGTGCCTCACGGTGGGCACAACGGCAACTCGTGTGTAGCGACTGTGCGCGACGTTGGATTTGGTTGGTGCTAGCCAGATCTGTTTGGTGAGCCAGATCCGTCGCTTGGATTTGGTCAGGGAGAACTCGGATGGTGAGTTGATGTACGGTGGTGGCATTGCTGGCCATCACTGTGGTGGTTGCTGGCCGTCCCCACGATGGGCTGGTGATGTGAGACCAGCGAGGCTTGGGGCAGTACTTCTGTTAGGCCTGGGTGCCGGCGACGACGAGTCTGTCTCCACGATAGGCTGGTGGCGTGAGGACGGCAAGGCTCGGGGCAGCACTTCTGCTGTGCCTGGGTGCCGTCGGCGAGGTAGAGGCTTGGGGCAGCATGGTGTTGAGGCGACATGGCCTATATTCCTGCTGCTGGGCTTCAACGGCAATGTTTGGCGCGGGTGGCTCTTGGGCGGGATGTGTAGGGCATTATGCGAAAGCATGCTCTGCTTCGGCTGGGCTAGCAACGATGGCGTCTGCGGGTGTCGCTTTCTCCATGGAGGCGTTGCCATGGTGCCTCTGCATCCCCGCTTGTCGAGGGTTTTCCGGATGTAAATCCAAATTCGATTTACCGGATTGGACAACGGCGACGTCTTGAATGTCGTGACCTTGTTGGAATCGTTGTCTTGGAGCTCCCTCATGACGCCTTACACCGGATGTTCGGTCTCTCTCGTCGTAGTATTTTCCATGAGAATGTGTTGTGATGAGAATGTGTTGTGGTGTTTTCAGTTGTCTGTGTCTTTCTTTTTCTAGAGCTGACAGTCTGAAAATTTTAGTGCGTTAGGGTTTTTTTCTTTTGACTTCGGCTTGTATTTATGACACTTTAGTGTCATGCTCTTCTTCTAATTTAACCATCCACTAAGTGGCTTTCGAAAAAAAAAGAATGGCAGAAAAAAATTGCTAACGTGGATGCGAGAATGGGAGGAAAGAGAAGAAGATATATGTTACAGTTGACGATGATATATAGGCAAACTGTGGGGCCTATCTTGTCCACTCTATTTTTTCTCCTCAGAGAGTCCCAAATTTGTTGATAAAATATTCTTATTTGTAGGAGCACAAATATTTATGAGCAACTTGTTAAAGTTAAGACTGAATAAGTATATTTTTTAGGTGTATTTATAAATAAAATCTATTTAATAATAAAAGGAGATGAACTTCTCATCACAGTGGCTAAGAAAAAAGAGAAATATGATAGAAATTTTCATAAAAAGCAAAACATCTGTCCTTTAATCACCTTCCTTTATGAGTTAAGAATGAAATCCATCCCTTAATCCTCGTGCATGTAGAGATTAGATACACCTTCCCACCATCCCTCGGTGTTAGAGTACTATATTAAGCCCATATGACTGTGCATATGGCTGTGCATATTTGGCCCATAGAGGCCCATATATAGGGATATACATTTCCACCCTTCTAGGGTTTTGGAGGGCAATACAGACAGTTTCCCTCTGGACTGCCCCTGCTCCGCCGCCTACCTGGCCGGGGGGAGGGGGGGGGGGGGGACCTCGCCTCTGCACCCCAGCCAGCCACCGACCTAGCCGGGGGGATGGGACTAGGTGGCTCTGGCTCAGTCTTTCAACACCTTGGGCCTGAACCCGCCGGTCAGCAAGGAGTGGATCGCCGACTCGGGAGCCTCGTACCACACCACAACAGATGCTGGTATTTTATCCTTCCTCCACCCTCCTCCTCCCTCGTGCCCTTCCTCCATCATGGTTGGGAATGGCACTTGCCGTCCGGTTACCTATGTGGGGTCTGCTCCTGGGTCTTTTCGCCTTCCGAATGTTCGTATTGCCCGGCAGATGGTTCATAACCTTCTTTCCATTCGCCAATTTACTACAGATAACTCTTGTTCTGTTGAGTTTGACTCCTCTGGTCTTACTGTGAAGGATTCGGCTTCCCGGCGTCCTCTTCTCCTATGTGATAGCACGGGTCCCCTTTACACCCTTCACCTTCCTGCTTCCGCTACTTCGTTGTCGCCCCCTTCATTGGCTTTTGCAACTACACCATCTTCCACGACTTGGCACCGCCGACTTATGCACCCTGGCCGCGACGTTTTGGCCCGTCTCAATCATAGTGCAGATCTTCATTGTACTAGGGCTTCTGATGAGCACCTTTGTCATGCGTGTCAATTAGGTCGTCATGTTAGACTTCCTTTTTCTTCTTCTTCTTCGCATGCTAGTCGTATTTTCGATCTCATTCACTGTGATTTGTGGACTTCTCCTGTCATCAGTATGTCTGGCTATAAGTATTACTTGGTGATTGTGGATGATTTCTCCCATTACTCTTGGATGTTTCTGTTGCGTGCCAAGTCTGACACCTTCCCTACCCTCCTCAGCTTCTTTGCCTGGGTTTCCACTCAATTCGGGCTCACCGTCAAGGCCGTCCAGTGTGACAACGGCCGTGAGTTCGACAACCGCGCCTCGCGTGACTTCTTTCTCTCTCGTGGTGTTCACCTGCGCATGTCGTGCCCGTACACCTGCCTCAGAACGGCAAGGCTAAGCTGATGATTCGCACCACGAACGATGTCGTGCGCACCATTCTCCTTCAGGCCTCCCTTCCTGCCCGTTTCTGGGCGGAAGGCTTGCACACAACCACCTACCTTCTCAACCGCCTTCCCACCACAGCCTCCCCTGCTCTCACTCCTCACCACGCCCTCTTCCGCACCCCACCTTGGTATGATCATCTTCGTTTCTTCGGGTGCGCCTGCTATCCGAACACCTCCGCTGCTGCTCCTCACAAGCTCGCGCCTCGCTCGACTAGGTGTGTCTTCCTCGGCTACTCGCCTGACCACAAGGGGTACCGTTGCTTTGACCTCACCTCCCGCCACGGCTTCATCTCCCACTACCGCGCCACGTGCAGAACCGACGTCTTCGCCTGTGCCACGAGCAGCACCGGAGTCCACACCTGCGCCATGCGCGGCCTCGTCGCCACTCCCTGTGCCGAGGGAGCGCTCGGGCTTCGCTGCCCGCTTTGCCGAGCCGGTGCAGGTCTACAGGCGGCGGGCAGCGCCGGTCACGGAGCCGGTGGTCTCTCCGCCACCACCACCTCCACCTGAATCGGTGCTCTCTCCGCCACCACCGCCTCCGCCTGAGCCGACGGCACGCTCTCGGGCTCGCTCTCGCCTTGACCCGGAGGTGTACCACCCGTCTGTCGTCCGTCGGGATCCCGCGCACACTCATCCCATGGTGACATGATGGGCGGCGGGTGTCCTCTCTACCGTTGGGGCGGAGTCGAGCGTCTCACCCATGCCCTCCTCTATCCGCGATGCCTTGGTGGATCCTCACTGGTGTCGGGCTATGGAGGAGGAGTATGCGGCTCTCCTTGCCAACCAGACGTGGGACCACGTACAGCGTCCGTCTGGTTGCAATGTGGTCACCGACAAGTGGATTTGGATGCACAAGCGCCAAGCTGATGGCTCTCTGGAGCGCTATAAGGATTGCTGGATTCTTCGGGGCTTCACCCAGCGGCCTGGAGTGGACTACGATGAGACTTTTAGTCCGGTGGTGAAGCCAGCCACAGTGCACACGGTTCTCTCACTGGCTCTCTCCCGCTCCTGGCCCATGCATCAACTTGACGTGAAGAATGCTTTTCTGCATGGCACTCTGACCAAGACAGTCTACTGCGGTCAGCCAGCAGGGTTTGTGGATTCCAGTCATCCGGATCTCGTCTGCCGCCTCAACAAGTCACTGTATGGCCTCAAGCAGGCGCCTTGGGTATGGTACTCTCGGTTTGCCATGTGCAAGTCTAACACTTCTTTGTTTGTCTACTACCGAGGCTCTAAGGCTGCGTACCTGCTGCTCTATATCGATGACATCATCCTTACTGCTTCCAGCCAGACCCTGCTTCAGAGTATTATTCAGTCACTGAAAGTTGCCTAGAGACAGGGGGGGAGGGGGGTGAATAGGCTATCTAAAAGTAATCCTAAAAATCACTTGAACAAAGGTCAAATTAACAGCACTGACGGAACTTTCGTCGCCATGGAAGTTCTGTCAATTGACAGAACTTCTCCCCCTACTCTTCCTCTAAAGCAATGAACAACATGGACAATTAAAGGAGAAGGAAGTACTAACTTGGTAGAAGTGAAGCTAATATAATGTAGGCCTAGAATCCCTGAATGAAAGACTAGCTACACAATTTAACAAGAGATACATGCACAATAATATGAAAGAAATAAGCAAGCACAAATATAAGAGCGGGAAAGTAAAGAGAGACACAACATTTAACCCGAGGTTCGGTAACCACACTAAGTAGTTCCTACGTCCTCGTTGAGGAGCCACACAAAGTGGCCGGGTCTCTCTCAACCCTTTTCCCCGCCAAGCAATCACAAAGATCGTGCTTGAATTTCTTTCTCCACTTGATTCTTTTCCTCCAGAGGTGAATCACACCTTCACAAACGTCCTCGACTCACCACACAAAGTTGGGAGCTCAAGGGCGACGCCTAGCCATCTAGGAGACCAAGTCTCCAAGAGTAACAAGCAAATCAAATCTTGATGGGGAGGGAAAGATGTGCTCAAGCTTTTGAATGGATGGATTCAATATTTTTGTGGTTGGATCTCTCTCACTTTGGTTTGGATCTCAAGAAGAAGCCTAGGAGTGAGAGGGGAGAGCTCTAGCTAAAGAATGAGTGAAATGGCAAGCTGTCCAACCCTTCCCACGGGGGAAGGGATACTCTATTTATTGGGAGAGCTCAAAAACTAGCCGTTGGTGAGTTTTTTGGGTCTGACGGAACTTCCGTCATTTCAAATTTAGCCGTTGTACGCGTCTGGGAGTCAGCTCAGATGTTATGACGGAACTTCCGTCAATGGGTGACGGAACTTCCGTCACTCTCGGTTAAACACGGTTTGAGCTCACAGAACTTCCGTGAGAGCCATGGAAATTCTGATGACGGAACTTCCCTCATAGACCGACGGAACTTCCGTCACTCTCGAGAAGGCAGGAGGCAGGAACCCGATGCTGATGGAACTTCTGTCAGGAGCTGACGGAACTTCCGTCAGCCTCGGGTTGGCAAGGGAATAGAAACTGACGTTGACAAAACTTCCGTGAGAAGGCTCACAAAACTTTCGTCACTCTCTGTTTGGCTTAGAATGGAACTGGTTTGAGGCTTGGTTGACTACTTTTCTCACAAAAACTGTTTGGAGGCTTGAGCACACACAATTCCCTTCTTAACAAGTTTGTTTTACCCCCCTTTATAGTTCGGCATACCTATGACTCAAATTAAATAAAACAACTAATCATAGTAGAGCTTTTGAGTCCATATCCTTTTCTTTCTTTTTGGGAGTCAACAATAACTTGCAAATGTGGGGTTATACAATAATTTTGATTATCTACACATTTATCACTTAAACAAGTTAACACACTTTTAATCTTTTGTCATCGTACACCAAAACCCACTAGGGGATCCTAGATGCATCTTCAATCTCCCCCTTTTTGGTGATTGATGACAATAGATTAAAAAGGATATAAAGAGGATAATCAAAAGAGAGAAAGAGCAACATATAGTGGAACTCCCCCTAAAGATATGCATGAATTACACAAACATGTGAGGGAGCTCCCCCTATATTTTGCAATGAGTGGGGTGCCTAAAAGGTGTGCAAGAGTGAAGCAATGTGATAAGGCAATAAACAAGCAGCAACACAACTTACAGAACTAATAGAAACAGGCACCACACATAACATAAGAATAATAGAGTTATTACAATAAGGTTCACAAATATGTTTCGCACACAAAGCAAATAGAGAGAACTAGTCCATAGGTTCATCACTATCCTATTACAAGCAAGCAAATAAATCCTTTTCACCTTATCTCTCCCCCTTTGGCACCAAGGCACCAAAAAGAATGGAAGGGGAAGAAGATAAGAGAGAAGCATCACTCATCATCATCAGTGCTCTCGCCATCACCTTCTTCTTCATCAGCTGTCGGAGGAGAGTCTGGGGCAATATCGTCCCAATCATAGCGAGCAAGAGGATCCTCAAAGACGGGTGGCTCACCATCGGGCTCACACTCAGAACCATCAGGAGACACTTCATGTCCCTGAGCCCGCTGGTCCCTCTTGTAGCGCCTCACTTGCTTGTTGATGTGCCGCTTGTTCTCCCAGTTCTCCTTAGCATTAAAGCAACAAGCACTGAAGATGCCCTTAAGAAAGGCAAGAACGGGAGAAGATGGACGACGCTGGCGGTCCCGAGCCAAGGAGGAGGGGCCCCTTGCTGCTGGTGCTGCTGCTGTGTCTGAGGCAAGCTCTCTACGAATGGTCTCATCATGAGGGCTAGTGGACTTGGGCACACGGGGTCGCAAAGGCTGATGCTTGCATTCCTTCTCAAAAACCAAGCCAGTCTCAGTCTCGATCATCTTCATGAGATAGGGAGCAAAAGGTAGCACTTTCCTTGTGTCCAAAGAGGCCGAGTAGATCTCCTGAGTGATGAGGTCCATCACACTAAAGTCTGCAGCTCCATCTCTGAAGATAGCAAGAATATTTTTGGACTGCTCAACAAGTAAAGTGGCATACCCACCCTTAGGAGCAATAGTCACCCGGAGCATCCTGCTGAGGGTAAAGTAGAAGGTGTGCATGTCATGAGTGGTTCCTAGATATGCTGGGTCCTCATACATGAATCTCATCTCAAAGTCCTTCAACACTGGTTCATAGGAGAGCCTCGCCCTTGCATCATATTCCTCAGCATTTTGAAAGAAAAAGGTAGCAAAGCGAGAGGGAGAAATGACATACTGCACCCCCTATGTCATCCAAGTGATATAACCTCGTCCATCAATGTAGAGGGTGGAGTAAAACTGACATATCACTTCTTCATTCCAGTCATACTTGAAACCCATGATGTCATACACATGGCGTGCCTTGCAAGCGCCCATTATCTCATCGAAGGTGGAATCATTCTTGTCCTCCATGTACTTCCAGTCAATCCACTGATGAGTGGCTAACCGGTTCTTCCGGTTCGAGGCAAAAAGCATAGACATGTAGTAGTCTTGGTGAAACCAAGTGAGAAACCAGGGGTCACTGGCTTCTTGATCAGTCACAAGATACTGATTTTGCCTCCTTGCAAGTTGTAGTGCCTCGGCATCCTTCTTGTAGTCCTTGAAGTCACGGTGAGGTGGATAGACGGGAGCATGGACTCGAAGGTCCCTCACAATGTTCAAGGGCTCATTGGTTCTTGACTTGCTCTTGCGAGGTTTGGGCTGTGCTTCCTTGGCGGGCTTCTTCCCTTTATCAAGTGCCCTTCGAGGAGGAAGGGTGGTTCCTTGGCTAACAGAGACCGTTTGAGGACCATGACTGCTACCTTGTCCTTGCCTAATGGATATCCCCGCTTTTCTTCTCTTGGCAAGGGGTACAAGATTCTTGGAGGAGGAGGACTTATTGGGAGTAGCTTGATGTTCACTTGATTCCTCTTCACTTGATTCCTCATGAGTGGTCGGATCATTGGAGGCGATCTTGGTACGGGCCATGTTCACAACACCTAAGTGGCAGGAAATAAGAGACTATTTAGGAGTGAGGCACAAGTAGGAGTGGGAAAGGAGAAGGATTTAGAGCACTGAACTGCAGGTGACGGAAGTTCCGTGAGGGTCATGGAAGTTCCATCGTGATGGAAGTTTCCACGGAACTTCCGTCATTTTGTAGTTTGCCCATGAACCTACCCCAAACTCCCAAATCCTACGGAATGAGTCCAAATGCTACATAGAGAAGGTAGAACAACTACAAAGGAACTATTCTACCTAAGCCAAAGTGACACTAGGGAGCATTTGAACATTTGACCTAAAAACCAAGATCTAGAGGTCAAAACTCATACCTAGGGCAATGGAGATGAGAAAGTTGATGGAGATTGCGGAACTTCCATGGGGAAGAAGTTGAATCTCCACCAAATCCAAAGGGAACGCCGGTTGAACCTCCAAATCGCCACAAATCACCACTTAGGGTTTGGGGAGAGGAGAGAGGAAGAGAATAGAAGAATGGCCGGTTGGAGGAAGAAGAAAGAAGGGGTCGGGCGACTTAACCAGGGACTAACGGAAGTTCTGTCGTTGGGCGAAGGAAGTTCCGTCAGTCTCGGGTTGAGACGCGCGACAAGCCTCTCTCATGGAAGTTCTTACAGAACTTCCACGGCCGACCTAACCAGGGACTAACGGAAGTTCCGTCATTGGGCGACGGAAGTTCCGTCAGTCTCGTGTTGAGACACGCTGCAGGCTATCCTCACGGAAGTTCTGACAGAACTTCCGCGGATGACGGAAGTTCCGTGAAAAGGTCACGGAAGTTCCGTCAGGCTCGGTTTTGAACCAGACAAAATTCTTTCCTTGTGAGAAAAATGCTGATTGGTGACGAAAGTTCCGTGGATGGGCGACGGAAGTTCCGTCATTTACTGGAAGAAGGCATAAACTGCTGCAAGTTTGAACTTATGGACAAGTTACATATGGAGTATAAAGCTTGTCTCAACTTGTGAATAGTAACAAATCAACAACCAAAACTATATTCACAAGTATCGACAATATGATCTAGTGATCAAAGAATTTTGTTTGAAGACAAGGATAATATGAAATTTTGAAAAGGTTTTGTTTTCAAGAAAATTTTGCATGATCAATACACCAATCAAAGCACAAGATTCTACTCTAAGTTGGATGAGTCAAAGAATATTTAGTTCACTCCTAAGTTCACAAAACCACTTCTCATCTAGGGGTTTGGTAAAAATATCAGCTAGTTGTTTGTCGGTTCTAACATAGCTAATATCAATATCCCCCTTTATTGAAGGATCTCTCAAGAAGTGGTGCCGGATATCTATATGCTTGGTTCTATTGTGATCAATGGGGTTATATGCAATCATGATGGCACTCTCATTGTCACATAGGAGTCGAACTTTAGTCATAGTGTATCCAAAGTCCTTTAAAGTTTGTCACATCCAAAGTAATTGTGCACAACAACTTCCGGCTGCAACATACTCTGCTTCGACCGTGGATAAGGCAACGGAATTTTGTTTCTTGGATGACCATGATATAAGGGACCTACCCAAGAATTGGCACGTCCTGGAGGTACTTTTCCTATTCACTTTACATCCGGCGTAGTCGGCATCAGAATAGCCGACTAGCTTGAACTTGGAGCCCTTTGGATACCACAATCCTAAGTTTGGGGTGTGAACTAAATATCTTAAGATTCTTTTTACCGCCACGAGGTGGCTTTCCTTTGGAGCACTTTGGAATCTTGCACACATGCACACACTAAGCATAATATCGGTCCTAGATGCACAAAGATAAAGCAAGGAGCCAATCATGGAGCGATATACCTTTTAATCCACGGGTTTATCGTTTACATCTAGCCCAAGGTGTCCATTAGTCTTCATGGGAGTCTTGTTAGGCTTAACATTTTCCATGTCAAACTTCTTGAGTATGTCTTGAGTGTACTTGGTTTGACTTATGAATGTTCCTTCTTCAAGTTGCTTGACTTGAAAACCTAGAAAGAACTTCAACTCCCCCATCATGGACATCTCAAATTTCCTAGTCATAATCTTGGCAAACTCATCACAAAAAGATTGATTAGTTGAACCAAATATAATGTCATCGACATATATTTGGCACACAAATAAATCATTATCAACTTTTCTTGTGAAGAGAGTAGGATCGGCCTTGCCAATTGTGAAGCCTTTGTTGACCAAGTATCCCTTGAGGTGTTCATACCAAGCTCTAGGAGCTTGCTTGAGGCCGTAGAGAGCTTTGTGAAGCTTGTACACATGGTTTGGTTTCTTTGGATCTTCAAACCCCGGAGGTTGTTGTACATACACCTCTTCTTGAATGGGGCCATTAAGAAATGCACTTTTTACATCCATTTGAAAGAGCTTAAAGCCATGGTGAGTAGCATAGGCAAGTAAAATACGAATTGACTCAAGCCTAGCTACGGGTGCATAAGTTTCACCAAAGTCCAAACATTCTACTTATGAGTAGCCTTTTGCGACGAGTCTTGCCTTGTTTCTCACCACCACACCGTGTTCATCTTGCTTGTTGCGGAAAATCCATTTTGTACCTACAACATTTTGCTTGGGTCTCTCCACTAATGACCACACCTTGTTTCTTTCAAAGTTGTTTAACTCTTCTTGCATAGCCATCACCCAATCCAAGTCTTGAAGGGCTTGTTCCACCTTGAGAGGTTCCAAAGAGGAAACAAACGAGTAATGATGACAAAAGGTAGCCATTCGAGATCTAGTAGTTACCCCCTTTTGGATGTCTCCAAGAATGTTATCAACGGGGTGATCCTTTTGAATGCTTTGTCGTACTCGTGGATGAATTGGCCTAGATGCATCTTCTTCTTCTTGATTGATGTCATCTTGAGTGACTCCATCACCATCATCTTGAGCTTGATCTTGGTTGTTACCTTGACCATGATCGTCACCATGATCTTGGTCTCTTCCTTGATCTTGTTCATCTTGTGGCTCTTGTGGAGATGGTTTGTCTTGCCTTGAGTTTGGGTCTTGTGGTCTTATCCCTCCTATTGCCATGTTCCTTATTGCATCACAAGGAGCTTCATCGCCTACATCACTTGGATTAACTTGCTCTACTTGAGAGCCATTAGATTCATCAAATTGCACATCCCGGGTGATTTCAACAACACCGGTGTCTTTGTTAAAGACTCGATATGCATAGACGTTAGTTCCATATCCAAGGAGAAAACCTTCATGTGTCTTAGAGGCAAACTTAGAGGATTTGGGTTTCTTGTTAAGAATAAAGCATTTGCTCCAAAAGACACGAAAATATGAAACATTTGGAAGGTTACCGGTGAGAAGCTCATATGGTGTTTTCTTCAAGATCTTGTGAATATATAATTTATTTGATGCATGGCATGCGGTATTGATGGCCTCGGCCCAAAAGGTGTCCGCTGTCTTGTACTCATTGAGCATAGTTCTTGCCATCTCTATGAGTGTGCGGTTCTTCCTTTCGGCTACTCCATTTTGTTGTGGAGTGTATGGAGCTGAGAATTCATGCTTGATACCTTCTTCATCAAGATATTCTTCAACTTGTGTGTTCTTGAATTCGGTTCCATTGTCACTCCTTATTTTCTTGATCTTCACTTCATATTCATTTTGGGCTCTCCTCAAGAACTTCTTTAGGATACCTTGTGTTTCACTTTTGTCCTTCAAAAAGAATACCCAAGTGAAACGAGAATAGTCATCAACAATTACAAGGACATATTTGTTACCGCCAATGCTTATGTAGGTAACCGGTCCAAATAGGTCCATGTGGAGCATTTTCAATGGTCTTGTTGTTGTCATAATTATCTTGGATGGATGCGTTGCTCCTACTTGCTTTCCAGCTTGACATGCGCTACATATTTTGTCCTTCTCAAAAGCAACATCCTTTAGTCCAACAACGTGGCCACCTTTAAGGAGTTTAGAAAGATTTCTCATCCCAGCATAAGCTAGCCAGCGATGCCATAGCCAACCCAAGGTAGTTTTAGCAACCAAACAAGTACTTAGGTTAGATACTTCTTTGTTGGTGAAATCAACAAGATAGATCTTGTCCTCAAGATACCCTTTGAAAGCTATTGAGGAATCTTTCTTCCTAAAGACGGTCACACGATCATCGTCAAAGAGACAACTATAGCCCATCTCACAAAGTTGTGATACGGACATTAAGTTCCTAGACCATTCACAAGATAAGCATTACTAATTGAAAGGTCATGGGTGACGTCAATCTGTCCACAACCAATTACCTTTCCCTTGTTATCATTTCCAAATGATATGCCTCCACTTGGTAGATTGTCATGATCAAGTGTGGAGAACATTGATCTCTCTCCGGTCATATGATTTGAGCATCCACTATCAAGTACCCATATTGCACCACCGGAGGAGTATTCCTACAAGGGAAATCAAGCACGTGTTTTAGGCACCCAAGTTGGTTTGGGTCCCTTAACACTAGATACAAGAACTTTGGGCACCCACACACAAGGTTTCCACCTTGCATCATGTGGCCCAACAAACTTGGCAACTATTCTACCATAAGCATTACGAGTTAGCACATAAGAAGCATTAAAGTCATCAAAGGATATGGTGGAGTTCTTGGCGTTCTTGTTGACTTGAAAAGCATTCTTGGGCTTGATGATACTTTCTTGTTCCACTTGCTTTCCTTTGCTCTCATGCACAAAGTTGATTCTCTTGTTGTGCCTTATTTTGGGTGCATTCTTGTCGTACCCCAATCCTCTCTTATCATGAGAGGCTCTTGGCTCACCAACGATTCTTGTAGTGGTCTCCACATGAGCTTTCTTCTTGAGTTCATTGACCTCATTGGTTAGCTTCTCAATGATTGTATCTTGTTTGGCAATCCTATCAATATTAATGTTGTGGCACCTTCCACAGCCCTTGCTTGTTGAGGCTTGTGAGGACTCAAGCTTCTTCAACAAAGATTGTGACTTTGTCTTGAGCTCATCAATGGCCTTTGTTAGGACCTTGTTCTCCTCTTGCAAGGAGTTGCACCTATCTTGATACTTCTTGGTCATTGAGGTGCTTGATTCACTTGTCCCATTGACCTTTGCAAGGTCCTTGATTAACGCCTTGTTCTTCTCCTTCTCTTGCTCAAGTTGCTTGGCGAGCTCAAGGTTTTTGCTTCTTTCTTCATCAAGCAACTCTTCTTGTCTACCAACAATTCTTTCTTGATTGTCCAACTCCCTTTGTAGTTTATCTAGCATTTTCACCATTTCATGCATAGAGGGGACCAAATCCTCCTCTTCATCACTACAATAAGAAGGATTGAAATCGGTGTGAGGAGCTACCTTGTTTTCCTTGGCCATGAAGCATCGAGGGGCATCATCTTCATCATCGGTGAGATTGTTGAAGAGTAACTTCTTGGCCGGAGGTAGCCCTATGGCAATATTGGCAATGCCACCTTTTTCATCTTCATCATCATCATCGGAGATGTATTCTTGGCCAATGTGAGCATGTCTCTTGTTGTATGGCTTCTTGTAGGGCTTTGTCTTGTTGTTAAACTTTTTATTTTTCTTGCCCTTGCCATTTAGTCTTGGACAATTGGCAATCATGTGTCCTTGTTCATGACACTCATAGCATCTTCTATTTGTTCTTCTAGCTTTTACCTTGTCAAAGCTTCTTTTGGTAAAGCCATTCTTGATCATGTATTTGTCAAATTTCTAGACGAATAAGGCAAATTCTTCATCATCTTCTTCTTCATCATCTTCTTCTTCATCATCATTCTCTTCATCTTCATCTTCATCATCATGAGTCTTCTTGGCTTTGAGTGCCAAGTCCTTCTTGCTTGTGCTCTCATCTCCTATGAGCACATTCACTCTCTTGCCCTCGTCATCGTGACTCTTGTGGGCATTTATTCTTCCAATGACTTCGTCCGTTGTGAAACTCTCGAAACCATCCTTCTCTTCAATGATGGTGCAAAGTATGGAGTTCCACATCCTAAGAGCCATGAGGAGCTTATAATTGACTTCCTCATCTTTGATATTGTCACCATAGGATCTTCTCTCAATTACAATGTCCATGAGCCTATCATGAGTTTGTTGAGGCTCTTCTCCCTTATTCATCACGAAGAAGTTGAATTGATTCTTGAGAACTTGGAGTCTTGACTTCTTCACAACATCCACTCCCTCATGGGCACATATAAGCTTCTTTCACATTTTTCGGGCATTCTCAATTCTGGCAACTCTTGAATATTCCTTAGGATTCAAGGAAGAGAGAATGACCGACACTGCTTGAGCATTGCGATGTATATTGAGTTGGTCCATAGTTGTAGGATTGTCCTTGTCTTCCAAGATATATCCTTTCTCCATAATCTCCTAAATTGGTGGACCAATTGACATAAGATACATCTTCATGCGATTCTTGTACCAACTAAAATCCTAGCCTTCGAAGTAAGGCAATCTTCCACTTCCACTTCCATAGATATTTGCCACATCGGCATAGTTAAAGGGGATGGATGCATGCAACTCATTTCCCTTACTTGTGGAAGTAGAATCTTGAGGCTTGTCACCTTCTCCTGGCTTCGACATCTTTTAATCTTTAAGCTTTCAAGCCTTGTAGAAGATTCCTGCTCTGATACCAATTGAAAGTTGCCTAGAGAGGGGGCTGAATAGGCTATCTAAAAATAATCCTGAAAATCACTTGAACAAAGGTCAAATTAACAGTACTGACGGAACTTCCGTCGCCACGGAAGTTCTGTCAATTGACAGAACTTCTCCCCCTATTCTTCCTCTAAAGCAATGAACAACATGGACAATTAAAGGAGAAGGAAGTACTAACTTGGTAGAAGTGAAGCTAATATAATGTAGGCCTAGAATCCTTGAATGAAAGACTAGCTATACAATTTAACAAGAGATACAAGCACAATAATATGAAAGAAATAAGCAAGCACAAATATAAGAGCGGGAAAGTAAAGAGAGACACAAGATTTGACCCGAGGTTCGGCAACCACACTAAGTAGTTCCTACGTCCTCGTTGAGGAGCCACACAAAGTGGCCGGGTCTCTCTCAACCCTTTTCCCCGCCAAGCAATCATAAAGATTGTGCTTGAATTTCTTTCTCCACTTGATTCTTTTTCTCCGGAGGCGAATCACACCTTCACAAACATCCCCGACTCACCACACAAAGTTGGGAGCTCAAGGGCGATGCCTAGCCGTCTAGGAGACCAAGTCTCCAAGAGTAACAAGCAAATCAAATCTTGATGGGGATGGAAAGATGTGCTCAAGCTTTTGAATGGATGGATTCAATGTTTTTGTGGTTGGATCTCTCTCACTTTGGTTTGGATCTCAAGAACAAGCCTAGGAGTGAGAGGGGAGAGCTCTAGCTGAAGAATGAGTGAAATGGCAAGCTGTCCAACCCTTCCCACGGGGAAGGGATACTCTATTTATAGGGAGAGCTCAAAAACTAGCCGTTGGTGAGTTTTCTAGGTCTGACGAAACTTCCGTGGTTACCCACGGAACTTCTGTCATTTCAAATTTAGCCGTTGCACGCATCTGGGAGTGAGCTCAGATGCTGTGATGGAACTTCCGTCAATGGGTGACGGAACTTACGTCACTCTCGGTTAAACACGGTTTGAGCTCACAGAACTTCCGTGAGAGCCACGGAAATTCTGATGACGGAACTTTCGTCATAGACCGACAGAACCTCCGTCACTCTCAGGAAGGCAGGAAGCAGGAAACCGATGCTGACGGAACTTCCGTCAGGAGCTGACGGAAGTTCTGTCAGCCTCGGGTTGGCAAGGGAATAGAAACTGACGCTGACGGAACTTCCGTGAGTAGGCTCACGGAACTTCCGTCACTCTCTATTTGTCTTAGAATGGAACTGGTTTGAGGCTTGGTTCACTACTTTTCTCACAAAAACTGTTTGGAGGCTTGAGCACACACAATTCCCTTCTTAACAAGTTTGTTTTACCCCCCCCCCCCCCTTTATAGTTCGGCATACCTATGACTCAAATTAAATAAAACAACTAATCATAGTAGAGCTTTTGAGTCCATATCCTTTCCTTTCTTTTTGGGAGTCAACAACAACTTGCAAATGTGGGGTTATACAATAATTTTGATTATCTGCACATTTATCTCTTAAACAAGTTAGCACACTTTTAATCTTTTGTCATCGTACACCAAAACCCACTAGGGGATCCTAGATGCATCTTCAGTCACTGCAGCGTGAGTTTGCCATGAAGTATCTGGGTATGCTCCACCACTTTCTGGGTGTCACTGTGGAGCCTCGTACCTCTGACCTTTTTCTTCACCAGCAGCAGTATGCTCTTGATATCCTGGAGCGGGCTGGGATAACTGACTACAAGCCCTGCTCCACTCTGGTCGACACTCAGGGGAAGCTCTCTGTGGATGCGGGCGCTCCGATCGCTGACCCGACTGCCTACCGGAGCCTTGCTGGGGCTCTTCAGTACCTCACCTTCACCAGGCCGTACATCACTTATGCCAGCTAGCAGATCTGTCTTCACATGCATGATCCCCGGAGTCACATCTCACTACTCTGAAGTGTCTGTTGCGCTATGTCCGTGGCACTGTTGACTACGGTTTGGTTCTTCACCGGGCTTCCTCCATCGAGCTCGTCGTCTACACCGACGCTGACTGGGTCGGGTGTCCTGACACTCGTTGGTCCACTTCCGGCTATGCCGTCTTCCTCAGCGGTAACCTGGTTTTCTGGTCGTCCAAGCGACAGCCGATGGTCTCCCGCTCCAGTGTCGAGGCGGAGTACCGGGCGGTTGCCAATGGCGTGGCTGAGCCGTCCTGGCTACGGTAACTCTTGGCGGAGCTTCACAGCCCGCTGACCCGGAGCACGCTTGTCTACTGCGACAACGTCCGCGCCGTCTACCTCTCCACCAACCTAGTTCAGCATCAGCGAACGAAACATGTGGAGATCGACCTTCACTTTGTTCGGGACTGGGTCGTCATTGGTCAGGTTCGGATTCTCCATGTCCCGACCACTTCCTAGTTCGCCGACATCTTCACCAAGGGTCTCCCCTCCTCGACATTCTTGGAGTTTCAGTCCAGCCTCAACATTGCTAGTGGCTAGTTGTGAATGTGGAGGGGTGTGTAGTCCTTTTCTTTCTTGTCCAGTCTTGAACTCCGCTGCACCGGTAGTTCTGACTGCGGGGGGGGGGGGTGTTAGAGTACTATATTAAGCCCATAGGGCTGTGCATATTTGGCCCATAAAGACCCATGTATAGAGATATATGTTTTCATCCTTCTAGAGTTTTGGAAGGCAATACAGACAGCTTTCCTCTAACACTCGGTCTGGAGGTCCTCAATTGTTACTCCCAACCTATGTATCCTTCCTACGTCTGCAGGACCGATCCAATCTAGGAATGGCGGAAGACGAACCCTCGGCTGGATGGAAGACTGACACCCAGCAAAGATCCCCATCATCCTGCACATCCCCTGTCCTCCCGTTCCTGGCAACCGAAGCTCCCGGCGCTCTTTGTCCTGATCACTGATAGCTACTAATCCAAGTGCACCCAACATTGGCACCTGGGAACAAATCGTTGATGGAAATAACAGGGCATAGGCGCATGTCATTAGTGCTGCTAGATGAGCATAAGTTTCTGCCACCATAAGTTCAATGCTTCGATAATGTCAATTGTAATTCTATTAACATTTATTCTATGCACACCCAACATCGGCAGCTGGGAGCAAATCGCTGATGGAAATAACAAGGCATAGGCGCATGTCATCAATGCTGCTAGATGAGCGTAAGTTTCTGCCACCGTAAGTTCAATGCATGGACAATGTCAATTGTAATTCTATTAATATTTATTCTATGCTCAATTCCATGACTGAAAATTATTTTTATCCCCATATCAAAACATTGGTCATCAATCCCTTTCTATACATTGAGATTTAATATTGAAATAGCCTCAAAATAGTGTGCTGGCAGTCAAACAAAGTGTACATTATGGATTCGATACTAGCAGAAATCATTACCCATATTTCGGTTTTATTAATCCTATGAATACTAAAGAGATTAAATAGTTGCAGAGAAGAGTGAACTGCAGTGCATTTTATAACTTGAAGAATAATATCAACAGGATAGAGTGGCAGCTCGTCTCGTATATCAAAATATAAACAAATTACTCCCTCCGTTCTAAAATTGTTGTTGCCATTGACTTTTTTCGTTACTTTTGACCATTCGTCTTATTTAAAATATTTGTTTGAATATGAAAAGTTATAAGTTATATTTAAATTTTATCTAGTGATAAAATAAATCATGAGAAAATATATGATATTTTTTAAAAAAAATTGAATAAGAAGAATGATCAAAGTTAGTAAAAAAAGTCAAGAGCGATAATAATTTTGGAACGGAGGGAGTAAATGATAGCTTTAATTGCATCTGTCATATTTGCTTGGTTCCGCCAGAACCTAAAAAGTTCATACTATAATGTAAGCAATCAACAGCTCATGTGGAGTAATAATGTTTAACTACCTCTTTATTTTTTCTTAATGTAAGTTAATAGAAATTTATGCTAAGCAAGGTCAAAACGTATGGAGGTAGTATATGAACTGTTTAGCGATGTTGTAGTAGTGTAATGGCCCTCCCAAGTACAGTAATAAAATTTAGTGAGTATTTTCATGAAGGGTTTGACAGAGGTGCAATGTCTAAGCCCATAATCATTTCTTCATGCAATTTTTAGTGATATATGATTCTTAAATATGTCCACGCCTGCTCATGGTACCATGTTGTCAATCTGAAGAAATATTTGGACCTTAAATGATGCCTCATTCCTACTCCTATTGTCCATCTCAACAAATATATAGCTTCCCTCCTTGAACATAGGGCACAAAGAAGGCAAGAATACTGAAAGGTTTGATGGAATTAAGACGCATATTCAGTCCATAAAGAATTAAGTACCATGGATCCATCAGGAAATTTTCATGTAGAGCCATTGATGAAAGATTCATCATCTCCCAAATGTGATCTACAATAAAGGGCGGTAGAACGGGACAATGTCATGAGACAACAGTAGATTACAGAGATCATCTTTGATAACGGCCATCATCACAATCAACGTACCCAGGAACCAAGCTAGCAAGCTCAGGTGTTTTGTATATGTTCCACCACAACATTAAGCGCTGGAGATTTGGGTGGTCACGATGAGGGTATTGTTGTGGTAGAAGCCTGGAGCTCCACCAGCAGATGATGGGCGTGTGTGGAATATAGATGCATGTCGAAGGGCTGCGGCATCTTGGTGGACAGGTAGTAGCTGAAAGCTTTACAAAGCTCAGATGATTATGCATTTATTCATCTTCCTGCATGCATCACTAGCTAGATAAATCAATGATATTGCAACGGAGACGCTATCAAATCATCTTTACTATTTAGAATTAATCATTAATGTTCTTGCTAACAATCACAATAGCGACATTAGAAGACATACGATTTTCTCTAACTAGCGGCGTGGACATATATGAACCGATGTTGTGTTTATGTAATCCAAAACAAACAAACTTTATATATATGTTTAGCCATTGAAATTGTGACATAATTTAGTAGTACACTATTTGTCTCACTCTTCAGATTCCAACCTAATCTACAGCATTAATAGGACTGATCTCTTCTTTCTTTGACCAAGGGATGCCCTTATAGCATCTTATAGGTGGACTGATCTCAAGCTTATGTAGAACCAAAAAGAAATCCAGCTTATGTTGAAATTATGGTACCGTTGAATGGATTTTGTTCAACATTAAATTGTGCCCATTCTTTCATTACATTTTGGTTGAAAAAAAATATATTTTTTAACCCACCTTATATTCTTTCTCTTAATTCTTTTTTTTATCAAATCAAGTGTTACGATGGCCTTACTGTTGAGAACTGAAACTGACACTATGGAAAAAAATAGAGGTTCTAGTTTCTCAAACCGGATGTTCCGGTTTTGATAGGATTTAGGGTTTTAGGGTTTAGCTTCTTAGAGTCAATACTCACAAACAAAAATATTTTTATAATGGTTGAAAGATAAATTTATTATTTAACTACTGTTGAGAAAGATTACCTTTCTAAGTATTAGAAGAATGGTAGACTCAATAACTTGGATATTTTCACTTAAATTATGGATAAGGGAAGTGGCAATACTTTTAAAATGTTGAATAATATGTTGTAATTAATGATAATATGTAACAATGTTATCATCCAAGCTAGATTATTATATTGATATTTTGTACAAGACATATATCAATGCCTAGCAATTCTACATTTATTAATTGGGAGATGGAAGAGTGAGTTTTTTGTTAAAATATTAAGTGGGTATCAGATATATTTTAGAACTATTACGGGGCAAAGAGAATCACTTATAATGCTACAAAACAGTCATGCGAGATGAGTTTTAAAATGGAAATAATTATATATACATCAATATCCATTTTTGTTTACTGTAGCATGTACATACACTCTGTTACTTTTCTCTATTGTTAATTCATATATCCTTTTTTTTTGTCCTAGCTAGCTCAATTCTTAGAAATCAACAACAACAATATCAGAATGGAAGGAGCTGCTTTTATCATTATTTTAGTACAATCCATCAATTCTACAAGAATTTATTGATATTACACTATCTAATGCTAATTAAGTAGTTACCCAAGTATTAGAGATATTAGATAACCCTTTCTTGCTTCACATGTTTTACTCCTAATATTAATGTGACCCAACAGTTGGCTACATGTATTGCTAAATACTACCAGAAAGTAGACATCTAAAAAAGAATAAACTATTCTAATGTGTCTTATGGATGTGTAAGCTCTTGCTTGTGCAACTGCGCGGGGTTACAATCTAGTTATAGCTAATAACCAAAGCCCTGGACAATAGTGTGATGTTACACGCTCTTTTAGAAGTTAAAAAATAACTCGGTCCTGAGGGTAGACCATCCCATGGTATTCTTTTTAAGAAGAAGCACTTGCAAAGAAGAAATTAAGAAAATCCACGAATTCTGGTCTCATACTCAAGGGGTTGTCCCCTATGGTTTGGTCCTTAACTCATGCTTTGAGTCCATTCTATACATGAGGGTCCGCTCACCACATGTCAGATTAAACCAAGTAAATGAGATGCAACAAGTGGATTTTTTTTATTCTATAAATTGTGCACACTAGAATTTAAACCCCGGTAGGAGGCCTCTCACCTGGATGCTCTAACCAACTGAGCTATTGTTAGTTTGCGCTCAAGTTATTGGCTAGCCTAGCCTGGCAGACACCCATGATCAGTGTTGTGCACATCTGTCATGATTGTCCTTCCAAGTTTAGCTAGAACCCACACTAATTTTAGAATTACTCCTTCCATCTCATTGAAAGTATCGTTTTTATTTTTTTAAATCATCTTTGATCATTCATCTTATTTTTTAAAAAAAAATATTTAAATAATAATATTATTATTAAAATATTTTTAGTGATAAATTTTGATATAAAAATTAAAGTATATTTACATAAATTTCTTAAATAAGATAAATGGATCATGTCATGTTGAAAAGTCTAAAATGACACTTAATATGACAGAGAGTGTAGTCTTCCACGATGACATGCGATCTTAATCTGTGCATCTTAGACTTGTTTTTTAGGTGCTCCTGTTTCATGTCTAAACCGAAGAGCGTGCCTAAAGTTTAGTACATGCATGTCTGCCACTGAAGTAAAACTAACGTGCACAACTTTTGACGCCTGCAAAAGTAACTCAGCCTTAGAGCGTGCCTAAAGGCAGCGCTGACTACTGGCTCTTGCGGTCTGCTGCTGTCACAGAGAGCGCGTCAGTGACACAATTTGCTCCAAGCGCTAGGTTAAGCATCAGTAGTTCCTCTCTCTTCACTTTTTTTCTATAAATTATTATTTTTACTGGCTCTTAGCTGTCCCGTTGGCGTTGGGGACGCTCTTACTGTACTGCTTCATTTTATATTCCCTCTCTGTAGTCTGGGTCCCATTGAGACCTCTCCCCACGCAAACGGCGCCAATTTCTAGTTAAGCATGAATCTTGTAACTCGATGGACAGGATGTCCAGGGCGTGCGATGTCCAGAACACGTATGGATGACTCAAATAATATGACACCAGCTTCTGCTGTATTTGAATCTCCTCAGCCTCATCGACGTCTAAAAGCATTGGAGATTATTGCATATAAAGGGGAAAGGCTCCCAAATTGGATGACAACAACGGAACCATATCTCATCTCCCTTGTAGCGATCGAGCTAATTAATCTGAACTTATCTGAAAATGTTTTGCCTCCGCTAGGGATACTACCATATCTGAAGATTGTTGAGATAACTGGAGCTGAAACTGTCTCTTGTGTCAGTGACAGTTTCTATGGCCCCAATGGCACATTTCCCTCACTAATAAAGAAATTGACTTTCTCGTATATGCAAAACCTTGAAGTCTGGGAACAGGCACACCGAGCAGGTATTGGCAATCATCCAATGCCCAAAATTTTGAGCATTGTATATGGATCTTCCATCAGTGAAATTGATCCTTTGGATGAAGTTTTGACCTACTTTATAGTTGGAAGGCTGAGGTAATGAAAAAGATGTCTAGGTAAAAAAACTGCACTTATATGAAACATACATTATGTCTTCAGTTGAAAGTTGAAACTATGTTAAACATGTTGTATACATTTAGGATCTTCATGGGAGATGCCAGTTCGTTTGTAGAGATTGCACTATGTTTATGTGTGCTAAAACTTAAATGGTTAATGATCACTTAATTTCTTATTGTGTCTTGAACCTTGTGGATGTATGGAAAAATATGATGTTGTCTTATGGTTCAATCTGTGGTGGTAAAACTTGTATGATGTTGATTGTCAATATCTGGTGTTATGAAAATTTTTGTAGCGCTGGAATTTTTATTTTTATTTTTTTGATTCAGAGCCAAAACAAAGAAAACTCTGCCTATGTTGAGTCTCAACATAGCCAGTCCCAAGCCTGGGTAAAGGAGGAGGGTTATGTTAGGTTTGGCGAACCAACGTCAAAAACCCAGCCACTCAAATGGATATGAAACCCATAAGAAATTCGTTGAGGGTGTAACCCTCTTAGCGACGCGCTACATCGGAACCCGAGTGTGGTGTCAAATGGGCAAGGGCCGGGTCGTCATCCCCTTGGTGGCATGTCGTATCATGACCTGGTATGATAAATAGTGAGCAAGGATCGGGTCGTCGCAACCTTAGTGGCATACTACATCTACGCCCGGGTGTGGTGAAAAATGAGCAAGGGTCTTCACACTTTCCTCGATAGGTGCGAAGGGTAAGAAAGTTAGCCGAGCCACCTAGGATTCGTCTAGTGAGTTGGAATGTAGGGTCCCTAACGGGCAGGCTACGAGAGCTAGTCGATGTGGCAACTAGGAGGCGTGTAAATATCCTATGCGTCCAAGAGACTAAATGGAAGGGCCAGAAGGCGAAGGAGGTGGAGGATACTGGCTTCAAGCTTTGGTACACGGGTACAACATCGAGTAGAAATGGTGTAGCCATCTTGATCGATAGGAGCCTTAAGGATGGAGTCGTAGATGTTAGGAGGCATAGTGACCAGATTATCCTAGTTTGGGTGATAGTTGGAGATTCGGCTCTGAATATGATTAGTGCCTATGCCCCTCAGGTAGGTCTTAGTGAGAGCACCAAGAGTCAGTTTTAGGAAGATCTAGATAGCATGGTTAGTGCCATACCTATCAGTGAGAAGCTTTTCATAGGAGGAGACCTTAACGGCCATGTGGGGCGTCTAATGTAGGGTTCGAGCGGATCCATGGAGGGTTCGGGTATGATAGTAGGAACCAGGAGGGGGAGGATATACTTAATTGTGCGTTAGCTTATGATTTATTGGTAGCGAATACCCTCTTTAGGAAGAGGGAATCCCATCTAGTGACCTTCAGAAGTGCACAACACTCGAGTCAAATTGACTTTATCCTTGCAAGAAGGGAGGACAGACATGCTTGCTTGGACTGTAGGGTGATACCTGGGAAGTGTGTCGTCACTCAACATAAGCTTGTGGTGGTGGATTTTCGCTTTTGGGTATGTATATATAGGGACAAACATACCAAGACCGCAAGAACGAAGTAGTGAAAGTTTAGAGGGGAGCTAGCGCAAACCTTTAAGGAGAGGGACCCTGGGAGGAAGGAGAAGGACCAGATGACATGTGGCTAAACATGGCAATGTGTGTTCGGAAGGTAGCTTCAGAAGTGTTTGGCGTGAGTAGGGGAGGCAAACAAGAAGCAAAAGACACCTAGTGGTGGAATGATGACGTACAAAGGGATATCAAGGAGAAGAAGGAGTGTTTCAAGCACCTACATCTTGACAAGAGTGCAGCCAACATAGAAGACTATAAAATAGCCAAGAGGGTTACAAAGCGAGCAGTGAGTGTAGCAAAGGGTCAGGCATATGATAACCTTTATCAGTAACTAGGCACGAAGGAAGGGGGAGAAGGACATCTATCGGATGGCTAGGATCCGTGAGCGGAAGACGAGGGACATCAACCAAATCAAATATATCAAGGACGGGGTAGACTGACTTCTGGTAAGAGATGAGGAGATCAAGGACGTACTTCGATAAGTTGTTTAACGGAGAGGAGTAGGGTCCTATACTTGAGTTGGATGACTCATTTGATGATAACAGCAGACGCTTTGTGAGGAGAATTAAGGAGGCAGAGATAGAGGAAGCTTTGAAGAGGATGAAGAGTGGTAAAGCGATGGGCCCTGATGGTATCCCCATTAAAGTGTGGAGATGCTTGGGTGCCAGAGCCATAGTATGATTAACTAAACTTTTTAACCTCATCTTTCGATCAAACAAGATGCCGGAAGAATGGAGGAGGAGTATAGTAATACCGATCTTCAAGAATAAGGGAGATGTTCAAGGTTGTACTAACTATCATGGGATTAAGTTGATGAGCCATATGATGAAGCTCTGGGAGAGATTTATCGAGCATCGCCTAAGAAGAGTGTCAAGTGTGACGTAAAACCAGTTTGGGTTCATGTCTGGAAGACGACCATGGAGGCAATTTTCTTAATGCAACAATTGATGGAGAGATATCAGGAGCAAAAGAAGAATTTACACATGGTCTTTATTGACCTCGAGAAGGCGTATGACAAAGTGCCAAGAAATATTATGTGGTAGGCCTTGGAGAAGCACAAAGTCCCAACTAAGTACATTACCCTCATCAAGGATATGTATAGGGACGCGAGGACGTGTGTTCAGACATGTGATGGCGACACCAATGACTTTCTTATTAAAATAGGCCTACACCAAGGATCAGCATTGAGCCCTTATTTATTTGCTCTAGTGATGTACGAGGTCACACGAGAAATACAGAGTGATGTCCCTTGGTGTATGCTCTTTGCTGATAATATGGTGTTAGTTGACGAGAGTAGGGCTAGAGTCAATAGGGAGTTGGAGCTGTGGAGGCACACATTAGAGTGCAAGGGATTCAGACTTAGTAGGACCAAGACCGAGTATATGATGTGCGAGTTTAGCACGACTAGGCATGAGGATGGAGACGTTAGCCTTGATGTACAATTGGTGGCCAAGAAGGACACGCTTCGTTATTTAGGATCGATGTTACAAAAGGATGGTGACATCGATGAAGATGTTAGGCATAGAATTTCAGCCGGCTGGTTGAAATGGTGTTAAGCTTCCGGCGTCTTATGCGATAAGAGGGTGCCACAAAAGCTAAAAGGTAAATTTTATAGGACGGCAATTCGTCCGGCGATGTTATACGGTGCTGAGTGCTGACCTACAAAAATACAACATGTTTAACAATTGAGTGTAGCAGAGATATGTATGTTGTGTTAGTTTTGCGAGCATACAAGAAGAGACCGAATACGGAATAAAGATATCCGAGACAGGATAGGAGTGACACCTATCGAGGAGAAATTGGTTCAACATCTATTGAGATGGTTCGGACATGTTCAACAGAGGCCTCCGGAGACGCCGGTGCGTAGTGGGGTTCTAAAGAGAGATACTAATGTTAAGAGAGGTAGAGGCCGACTTAACTTGACTTGGAATTAGACGGTTAAGAGAGACCTGAAGGTGTGGGATATCCCTAAAGAGCTAGCTATGGATAGAAGTGCTTGGAGACTAGCAATAAACGTGTCAGAACCGTGATTTTTTTTTCTTCCTTCTTCCTTACTCGTTTTTTCTTTCTTTTGACTTTTGTTTCTTTTGTTTTTGTCTTTTTTTTCTTTTTTTTCTCTTTTTTTTTGACTTTTATTCCTTTGTCTCTTCTTTTTTGTGTTCTCATGGATTTCATCTCTAACCTATCTTAATTTACTTCGGATAAAAAGGCTTTGTTGTTGTTGTTGTAGAGCCAAAACAAAAAAGCAATAGAGAGCGTAGCCTGTACTGCACTCGGATTTTTTTTTATCAACTTGGAATTATGTTTTACGGCCAATATGTCGATGGAACACAAACGTAAAGGGAAAAAACAATTCAGATTGACATAGGGGTAGTTTGTTTTTTCTAATGGCTTTAAATTGAAAAAGAAAAGAAAATAGACTAATATATATATAGCTGATTTGGGCAGAATAACGGTGTGTACAACGAAGTGCTGGACATTTTAACAAAACCCAATATTAAATGAGTATTTTACCAAAGCCTTATCAAAACGCTGGGCAAAATAGTAAAAATCTCCACCAGACGATGAAAGGGACCGGGAAGTATAGATGTTCAAATGGATCGGGCCAAGCAGGCGGGCACGAAGCACGCTTTTTTGGCCGGCCCAAGCATGGCACGGCCCGGTCTAATTCCGTGTCATGCTGGCCCGGTCCATACCTGCGTGTCGTGCCTGGGCCGAATGGGTGGCACGGCACGGCACGAAATAGATAGTAAATAAAATTTTATTTAGTAACCATGCATATATGAATGTATAGCTCAGTGGTAAACCTATTCTCTCACTTTCTTAAGATCTTGGGTTCAATTCTTCTTCCCTCACCCCCTTATTTTGCTTCATTTTATATTAAAATTGATTACTTGAGCCAACTGGGTCAGTCTCGTTACACTTCGGCGTGCCGTGTCATGGGCCGGCACGGCCCAGAATGAATAGCATGCTGTGCCAGCCCAAAGCTAAACGTGCCGGGCTTTTTCATGTCTGAGCCAGTCCGTGCCGGACGGCCCGTTTGGACATCTATACCGGGAAGGTCAACCACCCAGCTGCACTTGGGCCGTCATGTAGCGTGCACTATGGCCCAATGGAAACTTGAAAAGGAGGGATGTGAGTGGGCCAGTCAGGCTTACTTTGTTCCAGCTGGGGGGACTCGAAGCATTTTCCACGGACCTGGAAATGAGTTTCGTAGCGTTTGACTTTGCTTGGTTTTATTAATGTTTGCATTGTTCTAAAAATAATAAGTTTGCATAAATAAAGCAGGCCTAGTTTCATGGAAGTACATAAGTTCTACGAGTAGACTAGACCCAGCATATTGGAGAAAGCAACCATTTTATGGATGTTTTGTACTTACTTTTCTTTGGCGAACATACAGTCAAACACTTGAATTTGACTAGCAATGATTATATATGCAAGCAACACATAAAACCAGAAGTTTAAAAAGTGCTTATATCATGGCAGAAGTACATCATTGAAAGCGAAATGGGAGGAGCGCAAATAATCTTGCGCATGTATGGATTGCTAATAACATTTGCGTTTTGGATTTGGATCTTTTTCATATTTTAAAATAGTGAAAAGTCAAATAAAAAATGTTAAGTTTTTTTTATCATTCTGGTATCGAGCTATTTTGCCGTAGGACCTCCCCTATAGTATCATCACTGTAGTAGAGTTTAATCACCAAATTCGGGATGGATTGATGCGGTTCCTCTACACAAAGTACTCTAAATGGAGGCATGATATAAAATTCATACTCAGACTAAA
Source organism: Eleusine coracana subsp. coracana (assembly GCA_032690845.1). Classification (NCBI taxonomy): domain Eukaryota; kingdom Viridiplantae; phylum Streptophyta; class Magnoliopsida; order Poales; family Poaceae; genus Eleusine; species Eleusine coracana. Next base: position 59,921,233 of record CM064434.1, on the reverse strand, counting down.
AAGTGGCTATTGAACCATGAACTTAAGTGAGGAATAAAGAAGCAGAACTTCCCATACAAATAACAAAATGAATGAAGGGAGTTATAGGAACCATCTAGTCTCTTCCCATACACCAGCAAAATGGCGGCATCGGCATTATTACTTGCATCGTAAAAAAGCTTAATAAATGAGAAACGTGAACCTTAGAGTATTCTCTTAAAGAAAAATATTAATGAGACAAAAGTCACGATTTTGCAGTGTGGTGCAATAAATTTATTGTGGATATTGTATCAGCACCAATATATTAGAAAAACAAACATAACTCGCCACTGCCTGGCCATCCTTTTGCGTCAGAGTTCAAGCTAGATGTGTTTGGTATGCCTGCAGCAGGAAAATAATAGTGCCAGAACTTATTCATCTTCGAAAACGATTTCTTTGCCCTTGTTGACTCGTACCGCTGCAGGTTTTCCCGCAATGACAGCACGTCACGTGGCATGGCTCAAGCGTAAATACATGTGCAAAACGAGTAAAAGAAAGGTTTCGGGAGAAGAAGCACACCGGCTAATTTTATAGATCAAATTTATTAGTAGTAAGGATCAATCACAAAATTACACTGAAAATTCACGGAATATACATCCTTGGCAAAAGACTACAGATATATACCTGATGGTTCTGCTGGTGAACTCGGAAATGGTTGTTCTGGTAGTTCCGGGCAGTCCTCAACGTATATCATGAAACCAGGGCGTTGCTGCAAGCCTTTGGGAATGGAACGCAGCAGAGAACAACCTGATAAGCGCATGATCTGAAGAGAAGGTAGTCTTTCCAACCAATCTGGTACAGTCTCTAGTTTGGTGCAGTTATCAATCATCATGCTTCTGATGGAGGTAAGATGCTGCAAACCTTGAGGGAGGCATGTCAGCTCGTCGCACCCACATATCTCCAACTTTCTGAGCTTACCAAGATCCTGTAGAGCCTCACAGTCTGAAGAAGCTAGCAATTCTTCACCAAAAGATATCGATATGTGCTCCACGGTCTTGGCTGCACCACTCAGGGCTCCTTTCAGACCATACAGTACCTTGTTGTTCATCCAAAGTACTAACTTTTCAAGAGATGGAAGCTCCATGTGCAATGCTATCAGTTTTGGGCATTGGATGATTACCAATTCTGCTAGGCGAGGAAACATACCCGGCCGGTTCTCCTTTTCCCAGATTTCGAGGTTGGGCATGTACGAGAAAATCAGCTTCTCTAGTGAGGGAAATCTGCCTCTGTGGCCATAGAACTTATCACCAACATTGCTGATAGTTTCATTTCCACTTATTTCCGCAATCTTCAGAGTTGGCAAAAGTCCCAGTGGAGGCAACACTTTTTCACATGACCTCAGATTAATTAGCCTGATCTCAACAAGGGATTCGAGATATGGTTCAGTGGTTGTCAACCAAGATGGAAGCCTCTGCCCTTCGTATGCAACAATCTTCAACTCTTTTAGCTGTCGGTGAGGCTGGAGACATTCAACTACTGCATAAGTTGGTACGGAGTCACTTGAACTATCATCGACATCCCACCGAAGTGACAATGACTCGAGATTTGTTTTGTTATCCAACTTTGCATATCTTACATCCAAAATGTCTGAAACTTTTTGAAGGCTTTGCAGACTTAGCTTATGGAGGTTCTTCAACGATAGCAACTCTGTTACTGAACTTCCTTCTGTCGATGAGACTATATAACCAAATAACATTTGCAGGCTTTTCATTTTCCCCATTCCACAAGGCAGCTGATTGAGAGATGAACACCCGGAAACATTTAGATACTCCAGTCTCTGCATTTTAGTCAATTCTCGAGGCAATTTGACAAGATTGAAACAGCCTTCAAGGTCCAACTTTTGAAGCAGGGCGAGCTTGGTCGTATTCGGATGCAATTTTTGGAGCTTGTCACAATATGAGAGCACTAGTGTTTGAAGAAGCGCCAATCTAGAGATGGAACTGGGGATATTCTCGATATCTGTCTGTGAAAGGTTGAGATATTTCACGAGCTGGGGCTCCAGAAATTTAGTAGGCACAATTCTGATCTTGGTAGATCTGAAACTCAAAGCCTGTATGTGCTTAAATGACTGTAAGAACTCTTGGGGAATCTCTGAGATCTCACAACGGGGCGCGTCAGGTGGGCAACTAGGCCCTTCCTGAAGTAGTATCAGCGCCCCCAAGTCTGTGCATTTTAACAAGCTTGCAGGAATTGATGCATCCGAATGACTTACAATTAGTGACGCGCGCCGAACGGCAAGATGACTCTGAGCATGTTGAGCTTTACTGGTAAGTTGAGTTGCCTGAGTAGCTTTGATAACTAAACTGGTTTCCCTGTGCATGTTCTGTGCGAAGATGTGCAGAACATTGTGCACCCTGTACGTGCATTTGTCTCCAAACTCATATTTGTGCAGCGGGTAGAAGCACTCATCCAGCAGCTGCTGGAGAAATCCTTTCCGTTGGGCTTTACCCACCACGGGTGGTATGTAGCCTTGTGCTGCCAAAAGATCAGTTAACTCCTCAAGATCGAAGTCGTAGCCTAACGGGAACATGGAGCAATACAAAAGGCAGCTCCTCAAGTCAGAAGGGAGATGCTTGTAGCTGACGGAGCCACTCTCCAAGACTAAATTTCCACCAGGAAGTTCTCTAGAGTGCCTCAGAAATCTCTGCCAAAACATGTCATGGGGAAGATCGTTGATGCACGCCAGCAGCTCTCGCCATACCAACAAGCCCGGCGGACGAGCCTTGTTGCCACTCTGTTCCACCAGAAAGCCTTGCCAAAACTTGGTCCCCTGCGGCTGGCAAAAGCATATGCGTGCATAGTACAGTAGCAAGGGCACACCTTCACATTTGTGGGCAATCACCATGCCAGCTTCTCTTACGAGCTCAGGAGGCCAGTCCCCGTGATACGCGGCAATCCATTCAGCCACGAACGAGGAAGAGAAGTGTCGCTCCAGGGGCCGCAGGAAGAAGGGTTTGCTGGTAACTGTGACATCTTCAAGAGTCTCAAGATAGGTTGCAACTTCAGGGGTCCGGGTGGTGATGACGAGCCTGCCATAATTCGAAGGCAGCGCCTTCATCAGGGCGCCTATCTCCGGACACTTTCCCTCCTGGTCACTCCACACATCGTCCAGAACAATCAGGTAATCAACTCCACTTAGTTTTCGGGTGATGTGACTCGCCATAGCTTGTTGAACTGATGGAAAGCCTTCAACATTGCAGTGCTTCCTGCCTGGAATGATCTTCAGCATCAAGAATCGCTCAAGGGAGAACTGCCGGTGCCGTATAACCGGCACGGCGAGCCGCACGACAAACTTGCGCCTGACCCTGTGGTCGTCCAGCAGAGCCATGGCAAGACGTGTCTTCCCGATGCCAGGACCTCCTATAATAGGCATTACCAGCAGCCCGCCACCAGTGTGGCGGTACGTTCTTTCGTCGAGCACGATGCTGACCATCTTATCCAACAGCTCTGATCTCCCAACCATTCGCGCTCCGAGCGCGTCTACAGGACCATGGACGGCGAAGTTGTGCGAGGAGGAGGACGCATCGGCGGACATGGAAAAATCATTGTGCACCTGCTTGATGTAGGATTCCAGTGCGCTGAACTTGTGTAACAGCTGCCTTAGATCACGAATAATGGTGGTTGATCGGAAGAGACGACTGTACCGCATCCAGCAGCTCGCGCAGGGGAGCGGCCAGGGACTGGACGCAGAACATGAGCCTCCGGTTGGTCCCTTTGTAGATGGTGCCGTTTCCGTGAACGGCAAAGACCGCGGAGCGCAGCTCCGCGAACAGGTTGACGGCGCCCAGCAGCCGGAATTGCTCCTCCGTGCTCTCCGAGCGAAGCATAACAACTACTCTTTCTAGATCTGCTCCTGCCATGCCTAACTCTCCTCCAATCTCCCCTGCTTGCTGCCGAGGACCGACTATTTGGAGCTGTGTGGAAAATAAACAAGGCACACGCGAGGTATGGGATCTGGCAATGGCGTAGGTTCCACCTTATTTCCCCCATTAGCTAGCTAGCCCCATGTTGTGGGTCCTACCACTGTTTTTTTTTGGAATTGCTAATTTTAGTTCCAGTCATCTCTTTAACCCATTAAATCTAAATTCAATGGTTTATAATTATTATACAAATAATTCTATAAAACAAAAATTAAAACTCAAAGAAATAAATCATTGATTGAAAGCTTTCAATCAACTAAAAGCTAGAAAACATGGTTTTCTTTTTAGAATTGTCGCAACAGTAACCACGTGAATTCTTTTTCTCTTAAATAATGAAATTAAAAGTTTCCAGTTTTTTGCATCAGTCCTGGTTCTTCGTACCATTATTATTACAAGTTTTTTATGACAAACAAAATCCAATTAGTCTATACTGTGTGCTTGCGAGTTCTATGTCTCCTATAATGACAACCTTATCACCGTTTTAGTGTTTATCATATGGTATTTTAGATGTAAGTTTTGCAGTGTTAATGACAATTGATAATCATAAGAATCGACATTTAACCGAGCATGCAACCACCCATACACATTATGACGTGGCATCTCTAACGGTTCAATAAATAGACCATCCACATCCTGAAAATTACTCATATCTATCTATAATAAAAGTATTGTACATGTCATTCTCCATAAAAAAAAACCTCAAAAACTCGATGCACCTGACATCTCTGATTATAAAAAATTATATAGCTCAATACAAATGACAAATATTACTTAAAAAAAACAAAATTTTCTTTTCAACTATAAGCAATACTCATTGTCTACACTAATCACGCAATGTGAAACACTCATTTCTACTCTAATATCCAAAATAATAACTAACCTACAACAAATGTACCAAACAATTCTATATATAACAATTATATGAAATATACAATAACAAACTATACACATAAATCTATAAATATGTTATTCCAAAAAAATTACATGCAAAATAATTGATTTAAAACCAAAAAAAAAAGGAAAACCTCACCTAACCGTTGCCAGTAGGTTGCGCATCGGCGCCCGCGCGCCCCGGCTCCCCTGTCGCCAATGGCCTAGGGCCGCGCCTCCCTTTGCCGTCGTCCAATCACCTCGCCTCCACTCTGTGAAACTTCTCGCCTAGGGATGGCAATTCGGGTCCCGGGTGTAGGGCCCTGCCGGGTTTGGCACCCGCCGGGTGCGGGTGCGGGTGCACTTTCTCACCCGCAGGGCTCATCCGCACCCGTCCCGCACAATCACGGGGTGGGTGCGGTTTTTTTCTCCCATCCGCAGGTGCTCCACGGGACCCAAAAAATAAGCCATCAAAAGTTTTAGTTAAATATTTCTTTGTGAGAGTGAGAATTATTTGTGTAATAATTTTTAGTACATGTTTATGTATTGTCATATTATATTAACTATTTAACAAAGTTATTAATGAGTTAGTATTTTTTATTACATAAAATATGCTAAAATAATGATAAACTAGCAAAGTATCCGTACGTTGTTACGTTTTTTAAAAAATAAAATACTCTTTATAATTTAAACGTAAATTATTTATACAATATAGTTGTTAATATTTTTTACATGAAAGATCATATTTATATTATCGTTGGTGTTTTTTAGTGTACCATTTTATATGTCATAAGTAATAATTTTAATATTAGTTTTTACCGTATTCTTATCATAAATATTTTTTACCTCTAATGTTAACAATGTTCACATATAGCGTCGTTTGAGTGTTATGTTACAAAATTAAGTGAAATGATAATAAAGAAAATGCTTAAATATAAAAAATACCGATATAAAACCCAATTCATCATATAAAGAAGGATTCTCACAAGCTTAGTATGCCTATAAGACGCTACTGGATCTATATGAATCCTAACATGCAAGACCAACATCGTGACCCAATGCGTAAAGATTTCTGGAAACTTTATCCGATGGGAAAAATCAATTAACGCATAATAGAAACAATATTGCATTGCGATATGATTTTGGACTTGAAAACATGCTCTAATGAAAAAAGTTAAAACATGAAAGTTGTAGATCTAGTCGAGGCCTTTTTGGAACATATGTGGATCATATTATTTGAACTTTGGAGGTAAGAGATATAGGCACTGCACAGGGACCTGCGTAGAAGAGTCCGAATTAGAACAAATATTTTTACATCATAAATTTGAAATCCAAAACGGCGAAATCTTGACTTCCATTGAATATCAAAGTTGTAGAACTTTTCGAGAACTATGAGATAGAGTCCGAGTTTGACTCATTTAAAATCCGTAATAGGGATTTATGATTTTTTGAATTCGGTGCTTGATATGAAAGATACAAAACCGATTTGAATTAAACCTCTAATTTTGTGGGCTACGGTAAATTTTTTGAGTGAACCTGTTCACCTAAATTAATAGATTGTAGAGATTAGACTAAAAACATATTTTTTTTATGTATCTAGAAACACCCACGGAGGTCCCATCACTCGCCCAAAACCCGACGGGTGCGGGCGTGAATGTGGATTTCCACCCACGGATGCAGGTGCGAGTGGGGATTTCCACCCACGGATGCAGGTGCGAGTGGGGATTTCCACCCGCAACATCTATTATTGCAGGTGAGCTTTTGCTCCGTCCGCCCCGTTGCCATCCCGACCTCGCCTCTCTTCGTCGGTGGACAAGGTCAAAGAAGGGTCACGGGCGATACATGGGTAGTAATGGGTCGGTGAACAACTGATAAGCCCGTACTAATTGGTCGCGGGCCAATCGACATGCTTGTCGGAGATTCGATCCCACCGACAGCTTCCTCGAAGCGAGGGGGGGGGGGGGTTGTTTCCACTTAATCGGTTGTTGTGGTAACCGATTATGCCTTGTCAGTCGGTGAATAACCACCTAGTGCCAATGCCTCTATTTCCACAATTTCAGTGAATCATACCTCAGATCTGAAATTATCTATTAAAATAATATTATTTTGAAAAAATATCAATTATAGCTCTACTGAAATGATGTTTTGACCCCAAAGACAAGAACATAAGGTCAAGTGGATAAATCAATTGTTGAAAATAGGGATGAAAGCGGTCGGAAACGATCGGAAGAAGACTTAATTGCTTTTACTTTCATATTTTTTTTGAAAGCGAAATCGATAATGGTACTGACGGAACCGAATACGACATCAGTATTTTGATAAACTCGAAAATGATATTGCAAGTAAAACGGACAGTATCGATCGGGAATCGATATAAATAATCGAAAACTTGAATCGTGTAGTATAACAATGATAAAACAAATATTTTAATAAGTAAGTATGTATGATAAAAAAAACTTTTATATGATAAGTACTAGCATACTTGTGCATCTAAGAATAAATGAAAAATAAGCTATTGCAATGGTTTATAACCGAATCTAGAACTTCAATCTTTTTCTTCATTTCCCTGTGCTGGCCAACAACCGAACCCCAGGCCCATCATCATCATCACTTGCCAAATCTTCTTCCTGCAGTTTATAATTTCTATAGAAGTTTATGATTTATTTTAGACTAGAAGGATCACTTGCCTTTTAAAGAGATTAGCTATACTATATTACTATAATCAAGATATATAAATCGGTAATTACCAACATTGCTCTATGGTAATTTCCACATTAAAATAGAAATTTATGAAAACGATCGAAAGATCTTAAAATTATTTTCAGTACCACTTCCACGAATTTCTACCATTTTTGCTTTTATTTCTTCAGAATACCATTTTCACATGTTGTGGTTGATAAAATGCGAAAACGAGTATCAGTAAACCAATTATTACCACTTTTGCTTCCATCCCTAATTTGAAAACCAACCTCAAGAAAGTGTAGTGTACTCTGGAAAGTTATACCGGAGCGAAAAGTCTATAGGGTTGTTGGTCACGCCCGGCCACCATTTACAGCAGTGCTGTGTAGAATTTTCTTCCGAGGATGACGGCAATTCGATCTTTTTCTAACGTTAGTGTGTGGGGGAAATAATGTTGCTTTGTATGCATGCTCAGAAAGCCAGATCAGAAGGAGCAAGCCTTTTTTTTTTTTTTGACGTTACGGGCCACCGGTGACGACAGTGCGTCGGTCTGCGGACGGGCTGTGCAGCCGAGGACATTCCGTTCCCCAACCAACATCGTCGGCTGCTCGCCATGTCCGTCCTTGCTCAAGGAAACGCCTCATCCCGCGGCGTCGAGGAGGATATCCTCGTGCCGCTCCTTGCCCGCCTCACCACCATTAGCGCCCTGCTCGATTCAGCCGCAGATCCTGCCACCAGAGAAGGAAGCTCTGGGACGCCTCCTCCAGCCCCCGTCGTGGTCTCTGATGATGAGGAACAACACGACCGACTCCGAGCCGAAGCCCGGATGCTGCTGGAGAAGGTCCGCCGCGAGATGGTGCAGCTGGAGGACGTGTTCCGGCGCGTCGACAACGCCGAGAAGCACATCCGCTACTGCTTCGACCCCGTCGAGCGGCACCTCGACGAGGCGCTTCAGCAAGAGCCGCCCGACGCGGAGCGCATCCACGCGGGACTAGTCGCCGTCGATGCCGGCATCGGTGCCGTCAAAGCCAGCATCCACGAGACGTATAACCTCCGATGCAGTGGCGATGACGAAGATGAATCTTTGGCTACACCTCCCACACAAGCACATGGAGCTCCAACAGTGATGATGGCCAATAAGATGAGCCACCTCAGGCTCTGCCGTCGGCAGTCTCGAGCTCAAGTTGCAGGGCTGCGTGCTCTGCCTCGCCGCCTTCCCTGATGGTGCCGTCATCAAGAAGCGGTTGCTCATCCACTGGTGGCTCGCCGAGGACTTTGTCCGTTCTGCCAGTGAGGGCAATGACCGCTTCAACGAGCTCGTCGACAAGGGGTTCATCGTCCCATCGTCCCCCGCCAGCACCATGGTCGTTTGCGGCACGGTCCACCGATGCACGGTGCGGCCGTGGATGCGTGACCTCCTTGTCACCGTAGCCAAACACAACGGGTTCCTCGCGCCGTGCGTGCCTGATCGCCGCCGGAGGCAAGACGACGCAGTCTTCTGGCTTCAGCGCCGCGGTGAGAGCCATATGCAACATTGGCCACAAGTACGTCGAGCTCAACGACCGCTGGTTCGGCGGGAAGAACAAGAGGAAGGATCTGCGCGTGCTGCAGCTCGGGCACTGGAGGGAGTTCACCACCCGCGAGCAGATCGCCGACCCCATGGCCAGCCACATCGAGATCAGCGGCGTGGAGCGCCTCCGCGACATGGCGAGCTCCTGCAAGAACCTCAGGTACATCAGCTTCAGGGGCATCTCAGGAATCGAGTCCCTTCCCGACTCAATCGGCAAGCTACGCCAGCTCCTGGTGCTCGACCTCCGGGCTTGCCACAACCTGGAAGAGCTGGGGCAAGGGGTCACCAAGCTCGATCGGCTCCAGTACCTGGACTTGTCAGAGTGCCACCTGCTCATCGGCGTGCCCAGAGGCCTCGGCCAGCTCACACAGCTCGAGATTCTCAAAGGGTTCGTGGTTGCCAACTCCAACAGCAATGATCTATGCCATCTGAACGAGCTCACGAAGCTGGAGAAGCTCCGAAAGCTCGGCATTATCATCGGCAAGATGGCCGTGCCCACGGAGGATGAGTTCCACAAGTTGGGCGAGTTCAAGGCACTCCAATCGTTGAAAATCGTATGGGGTGTACTGACTTCTGTCAAGAACAATGGGAATACTGAAGCATCGCCATTGGTGAAAATGAAGTTTGCGCTTCCTCCCAATCTGACGAAGCTCGACCTCCATTGCTTCCCCTTCACCGATTTTGCACATTGGATTCGACCGACAGGGGTCAAGAAGCTCTACATCAGAGGCGGAAAGCTAGCGACTCTCGGAGACGAAGAGGAATGGGAGACAGAGGTGCTGCGCCTGAGGTTTCTCGTTGATCTTCACTGTGACCATGGTAGCCTTCGGCGTTCATTCAGTAAACTGAAGCCTGAAAAGATTGAAATCCATGAGTGCCCAAACTTCTTCTGCCCTGGTAGTAACGATGTAGGAGAATCTGCAGAGTGTCAAAGCTGAGACATAAGAAATGGACTTAGGTGATGAAATCAATTTAGCCAACTGAATAATTATTTCCTCACATCTCAAGGACCTATCGTTGGATTCACCATTGGCTCCCACACTAACACTTTTACTTATGCTTCCCTTCATTGTCACCCATGGGTCATCTCAAACCTACGGACGCTGCCGCCACCAGTCTAACCTCATCGCTTGCGAAGCCACCACTAATAAATAACGTCAAAATATCAACTTCAGATTGCGGATTTGGATAATTTCTTATTTTTAAGATAATGGAACAAATTATATGTTCCAGCCTCTACATCCCCACGAGGATTACGTAGACGACCTTTACAATAATGAGCACTCAAGCTCAGTCCTCAATGATGAGAGTTCAAATAAAGCAAAAGCAAATTGTATAGCCGGTAAGAACCAAGACTAAGGGTATGTTTGGTTGAGCTTTTTTGGCTTTAGCTTTTTGAAAAAGTTAAAAAGACAACTAAAAGGGTTGGCTGCTAGAAAAAGCCAAAGTCAAAAGTCGGGCACGCGATGGCGGTGGTCCCCGCGCCCATGGCTGACGGCTCGCCGGCGACCAAGAGGTAGAGCGCCGGTGGCACGAGACCTCGACCGGCTTCCCTTTCCTCTCTTCTCCCTCCCTTTCTTCCCTTGCGCTCTTGGAGAGATCAGAGAGGGTGGCCGCATCCATGGCGGCCGGAGAAAGAGAAGGCGATGGTGCCACTGTACTCCCTCTCGCCGGCGCGCGCGTCCACCCGAGGGTGAGCGCGCCGCCGTCGAGTGGCCGTACGGCGGTGCCCTGAGACCGCATGCCGATGACAAGATCGATGGGCGGCGTCTCGGTATCTTTTCTTTTCGCGCGACGGCGGTCTACCCTGTGCGAGTGGCGTTCATTGCGGTGGTAGAGCACCATCCGGTAAGCCCGCCATGCTCTCTTTTCTTTTTTTTCTTTTTTTTCTAGGGTTAGGGTTTGGGTTTTCTGTTCATCGATCCGAGATCGATTCTTTGCTTTGTTTCTTTTTCCCCATTGTCCGTGACGTCTAGGGAAGATGATGGCACCACAGTGGTGGCGGCGTCCTTGGAGCCGGCGGCTCCCTTGCATGCCCTAGGGTTAGGGTTCTTATCCATTTATTTACCGATCGAAATCGTTCTCTGTTTATTTCTTGATTCGCGGATGAATCCTTCTTTCCCAACTCTGATCTACTCGCTAGACCTTGCTCTTGATAGGAATGTTATATATTATGGATTGCTAGGAGTAGAAAAACAGAGAGGGTTCATGATGGAACGGGTGGTGTACCTTGTTGTCGGTCGTGGTTCCATGGCCGACAATGTAGATGTCCTTGCGCAGTGTTGCGCCCTCCGTTTTGGCCGGCAGCACGGACATCGGAACGATGGGTGGCGGCTGGTGATGCATCCCGCACTGGCAATGCTCCCTCTTAGATCGGATTAGAGATGTGGAGGTTTTGATGAACAGTAGCAGCAACGAACCTCGTAACCCTAGCCACTGACCCTCACCTGCTCTTTTATATGCACTGTGCGACGGGGCTCACCAGCCTCTACTGGGCTGAGCACCCCCGATCAGGGTGCGGACCAAGGCCCGACTGGCCGTTGGGCCAGACAGTGGGAGATCAATCTAACAAGATTATGTTTGATTACCTGCATTGGATTGAATAAGATTGGTGTAGAAAGTTTTAGAGCTCCATCTCTGCTCTTTTCTTCTTTCTCTTTCCTCTCCTTTTCTTCTTCCTTGATTTCTCCAAATCCAGTTGGCGGGATGATTTTTGTGTTTCATGAACACATAATGACAACCCATTAAATTCTAAAAGTTAGTCATCGATTGGTTATTTAAAAAGTTGAGCGCACTTCTTCATGTCAATTCCAGCTGTGAATTTTTTCTTTTCTTTTTTAAACAATAGTCTAAATAATTGGTATGCGGGTCATGACCGCATATGACAATACCGTCCTTGGTATGCGGGTTGAGATAATTTCGGTCATTTAATAATTGGTATTGCTTTGGCTCTCACGTGGATGCTCTCAACCACTGCTCAAGTTGAACTCACATTATTGATATTTTATTCTGCTAAGGCTATAAATTTGTATATCCTCGTATGTCTCTATGCCTCCCGCACGTCATTATATATTATATTAGGAAGTTGATCTGGTATGATTCAATGTTATGATTTATCGAACATACAATTTGACGGTGGGATGTTTTGCACCTTTTTTAGAATTTTTGTTGATATTTTTTTCTAATTAACGCAGAGGTCTCAAAAGATATGATTCAATGTTATGATTTGTTGATATTACAATTTGATGATGGGATTTTTTTTGTTTGAGAAATTCTTAGATATTTTGCTTCGATTAACGTGGAGTTCTTAATAGAAGTCTCTAATTAGTAAATATAAAATTTATGTTATTTAATAATTGGTACTAGTCAATCTATATATCTTCTTTATGTCTAATTATTAAACTATTTCATAAAATATGAGTCCAACATGAATATTGAGTATATTTCATCTCAACTATTATGTCAAAAATTATTGAAGTTTAAACTGGTTTGTGCTTCTAATTTTATATTTTTCTTATGCATATATTAGAACCAAATACGATTCTTTGTCTCGACTACTAAAATATTTTATTTTCTATCTTTGAGTTTATTAATTCAAAAAATTGAATATGATTATTTATCTTTACAGTTGGGATGATTTATTGTAATGTTTTCTAAATTATTTTTAACTTTATTGATTCAAGAACTCCATTACCTTGTTATGTAAAATTGCTCTCATGGCAATCGATTTCATGGAATTAGCTCATGTACCATTGTTGGTTGAAATTGCTCTCATAGCACTTAATTTGATGAAATTAGCACACATATCATTATTGGTTGATTCAAAAATACCATCGTGTTTTGTTATGCTAACTCCATCTCGCACTTCACCATCTCGTCTACTTCTTTTCTACCGATGGAGCTATTGAAACCATGAAATCTGATGCAAACGAAGGATAGGCTAGTGTTCTGGTTACATTCTTACCGAGGATAGATGACGATGGAGTACCATACGGTGAAGGCGTTCATTTTTTGTTGACAAACAAATTTGGTGCTACATCTGATTTCTTCTTTGGCTTGCCCTCTTGCTCCAAGTTTTTTCAAAAATTATTACTTCCCATGGAATTCATAGCACCAGGCAGCAGCGGGCACATACATCTCCAGATTAGAAATCTACTGTAACCTATGAGAGAGCACTGTAATGAGAACATGGGATGGACATGTGGAGGTCTGTAGTCTATTGCAGCGTGGAGCATCACATTAGCATAGATGAGTGAGGTTGCACTCATTTTGATGGTTGTGAAGACACCTAATGGCTAATAGGAAAATAATCTAACGATCTTTCAATCTATGAGTAGTTTAGGAGTTGCCATGAAAAGACTCATAGCTATCAGAGGAATTATGCAAAATAAAATGAATTGAAATATGCTATGTCAGCCATGCAATAGTCAAAAAATTTTAACGTGAACAATTTTTAAAATAGTGGGTGATTTTAAAAACAATATATAATGGCATCGATGGGTAATTTAAAAAAAATGTCTAGGGGTATTTTGGTCTAATTTTTTTAATAAAGACAATGATGGGTAAATTTCTGTTCTTATTTTCTCTAATTAATGTGGGAATTTATAGACTTTGAGGGCAAATGTAGAGGCTCCTTTTCTTAGTCAAATATATATATATATATATATATATATATATATATATATATATATATATATATATATATATATATAATAGATCTATTCTAGATAATAATATAAATTCTCGGAAGCCCAACCAAGAGCATGCAAAAAAAGGTTCCAAATTAAAGAATTCATCCGTGTACCTAGAAACATGCATGCAGGAAAAGCTTATGTAGGGGTAAAGTAACTCGCGGAGATGTTTTGCACTTTTAGAATGAAGCTGCCAGCCATGAACTTCAAAAGCAGAAAGACAAAAACAACTTGTTTAGCCAAAAGAAAAAAAAAATATAGCAACGATGTGAACACACCAAATAATAAACCTTCTCTTACTGAATACAGGTCGGAGCCACCTGCCGGCATTTGCTGGGAAGCAGGAGCGCTAGAACCATGCAAGTTATCTTCAGGAACTTATCCCGGCATTGACTTGAAACAATCACCACGTCAAATCATTGTACCTGAAACAATTGAGGCCTTCATCCGTGATAGCTAATTCAGTCTAAGTACATACAAATTAAACCTGAAAACCCAGGACCATGTGGAGTTCAATCGCGATCTCTGATTGCTCAGCAATTGTCCGTAGCAGGCAGCAGCAAGACCGATCTGCTCTTACTTCCTTGCTCTTCATGGACTAACCTTGGGTGATCGGAGAACGCTAGCGCCAGGGTGCGATGACACCATCCTCGGAGAATGTTGACCATTAGAGTTACGGCTTCATTGAAATTGGGGTTACGGAGAAACATAGCTTGGTCACGTGAAGTAACACTATTAAGGGTAATTGAAAAATCCATAAAAGGGTAATTTGGTCTATGTTTTTTTTATAATGGCAGTGGTGGGTAATTTTTACTTTTTCTTTTTTCTATGATTAATGTGGTAATTTCTAGCTCTTGAGAGCGAACATGGTGGCTGGTCTATATTTTTTTATAATGGCAGGGGTGGGTAATTTTTACTTTTTCTTTTTTCTACGATTGATGTGGTAATTTTTAGCTCTTGATAGCGAACGTGGTGGCTCCTTTTGTTGGTCAAATATATATATAATAGATTCTTTTTTCTATGATTAATATGATAATTTCTAACTCTTGAGAGCGAATGTGGTGGCTCCTTTTGTTGGTTAAATATATATATAATAGATAGATTGCTTTTGCTTTAACTCTCACGTGGATGCTCTCAACCACTGCCCAAACTAATAGCTGAAATTGACTTTTTTTTTTCTTTTGCAACGACCTATTGCAAGTCTTTGTGGTCAACGGTATGGTTTGTACCCTTGGCAGTTCCTCCCTCCGCCTGAATTGGGAAGGACGGGCTTCATCCTCTTGTCTCTGTCTTCTCTGCAGCCGGCACGCCCTGGTCTTGTTCTTCAGAGGCAGAGTGAAGCAGAGGAGTAAATAGACTGGTTGGATTTCAATGGAGTCTTGTGATAGGAAAAGTATGAATTTGCGCTGGTTTCTCTAACTGATGCTGATTGCTGATGCAGATGTTTGAAACTTTGAATTGAGGTGCCTCCTGTGAGTGTCGAGTGCTCTGCTTACCGTTCATCATCAGGAAAGTAACGAGACAGAGGCTAACGAGGTCATCAGTCTCCTCCAGATTTGGTGCGAAATACTAGTAAGTACTAGTAGTGAGGGGAGGGGAACCGAGTGGTGGATCGGTGAGTGAGTGAGATGAGTCTGAAGCATCTCTGGAATGTGTGGGGGGAGTGGGAGATCCGTGTGCTGGTCCTGTCCAGCCTCACCCTGCAGGTGTTCCTCCTCTTCGCCGGCGGGCTCCGCAAGCGCATCTCCGACTGGTGGCTGCGCATGCCGCTCTGGCTCGCGTACCTTCTCGCCGACTACATCGCCATCTACGCGCTGGGCAACCTGTCCCAGAAGAAGCAGAAGTTGTGCGACGGGTCCCGGCGTGACGGCGAGCTGCAGCTCCTCGTGTTCTGGGCCCTGTTCCTGATCCTCCACCTGGGCGGGCAGGACACCATCACGGCGTTTGCCGTGGAGGACAACGAGCTGTGGCTGCGTCACTTGCTCAGCCTCGTCTCGCAGGTCGTCCTCGCCGGCTACGTGTACTGGAAGTCCCGCCCCGGCGTCCGGCTCATGGTCCCGGCAATGGTGATGTTCGTCTCCGGCGTGACCAAGTACGGCGAGCGGACGCTGGCGCTCAGGGCGGCGAGCATGGGCAGCCTGCGCAGCTCCATGCTCACGCCGCCGGACCCAGGGCCCAACTACGCCAAGTTCGTGGAGGAGTGCCAGTCCAGGATGGACGCCGGGCTGGTGGCCAGGATCATCATCGTGCCGGAGCGGCCTCAGGAGGAGGACGTGCACATGGAGGTGAAGCGGGAGGAGTACGGCGACCTCGTGTACAGAGCGCACCGCTTCTTCCTCACCTTCCGCCGCCTCTTCGTGGACCTCATCCTCAGCTTCCAGGACCGCATCGACAGCCTCGCCTTCTTCCGGAGGCTGCACATGGAGCAGGCCTTCAAGGTGGTGGAGATCGAGCTGGTGCTCATGTACGAGTCACTCCACTCCAAGGCGCTGGTGATCCACGGCTGGCTCGGCCGCGGCGTCCGCGTCTTCACCCTGGCCGCGCCGGTCGTGTCGCTCCTGCTCTTCACGCGCGCGGCCGGGGACTTGCCTGCTGTCGACGTCATCATCACCTACGTGCTCCTGGGCGGCGCCATCTTGCTGGAGCTGTACGCCATCCTCTTGATACTCATCTCCCCGTGGACCTACGCCGACTTGCGACGAGGAGCCAGCACCAGCAGCGACCGGCTGCGGCCGCTGGCCGGCGCGGTATTCTGGCTCATCAGCTACTTCCAGCCGGAGAAGAGGCCGCGGTGGTCAAACCAGATCTCTCAGTACAACCTCATCAGCTACTGTGTCAAGGACACGCCGCGCTGGTACAAGCAGCTCATGGAGCGGCTGGAGTGGAGGTGGAATTTCCGAGTCAAGACCATGTGGGACAGCTGGAGGTACACCAACAAGATCGCCGTGTCGGAGCAGCTGAAGCGCCTCGTCTTCGACCAGCTCAAGAGCAAGGCCAACAGCACCATGGATCCCAAGAGCTACCGGAAGCTCGGCGAGCACCGCGGGCAGTGGGCGCTCCAGCGCAAGGGCCTCTACCAGAAGCTGGGCTGGAGCGTCGACTGCGAGTTCGACGAGAGCATCCTGCTCTGGCACATCGCCACAGATCTCTGCTTCTACGCCAATAATGATCCTCTTCCTCTGGCCGAGATGAGCAGGGAGATCTCCAACTACATGCTCTTCCTTCTGGTGATGCGCCCCTTCATGATGACGGCCAGCATCGGGCAGATCCGCTTCGGCGACACTTGCGCCGAGGCCAAGAACTTCTTCCGCCGTGACGACGAGATCAAACACGAGGACTGCGCGGGTAGGCTCCGGGACGTCAACACGTCCATCGCCAGGCCGCGGGACGTCAAGGGGGACCGGAGCAAGTCGGTGCTGTTCCAGGCGTGCAAGCTCGCCAGGCAGCTGCTGGAGCTGGAGGGCGCCGCCACGGAGGAGAAGCGGTGGAGGCTCGTCGCCAGCGTGTGGGTGGAGATGCTCTGCTACGCCGCCGGCAAGTGCAGCGGTAACGCGCACGCCAGACAGCTGAGCCAGGGCGGCGAGCTGCTCACTGTGGTGTGGCTGCTCATGGCGCACTTCGGCGTGGGCGACCAGTACCGGGTGGAGTCCGGACACGCCAGGGCCAAGCTCGTAGTGGACACCTAAACGAACTCACTCATTGGTGCCTCATCCAGGGGCAAATAGGAGGGAGATTCCCAAATCCCAATAAATTCCCAATAGAAGCACAAGGGTCGTGCATGTAGCAGAGGAGCAAGATGAGAGATTTCCCTACCATTCCATTTCTTCATTCAAGGACTTAAGAGGGAGGCATTGAAGTCCCATTCTTGCTTTTCACAACTCCATTAACACTCACTAATTAGCATAAGGGTACCTACAATGGGTGACAATTAATATCTATGTGCAAGATTATGATGGCTAGCACAATCTACAATATATGCGCAACGATATAACCTTTGTATGTGCCGTTTACATGTAATTCATTAATTAATATCAAAGTGTTAAGAAGCTACATCTTATAAACAACCGACTGTACGAGTTGTCTATGTTGTTATCCTTAATTGACATGGGAAGAACAAATAGAGGGTTCATTTCTAAGCCATTATGGATGCCCTAACCAACAGAGATGACCTGAAACAACACACTGATACTGATGCACGTAATTACAGGACACTTACACAAGATTATCAAGGCAACAGAAAGTTCCTTGTTCAACTTTTTTTTTTTTTTGCAGTTGCCTTGTTCAACTTTTTTTTTTTTTTGGCAGTTACAACGATATATGTGCTATTTAGTTAAACCAATGTGCATAGAAGCACCTTTGTTCGTTGACATTAAGATGATCACGGGAACATGCCCTCAAGGAACTCCTCAAAACCTTCATCATTGTTACTTAGATTCCTGGAAGATGTGCCCTTACCGTCTGCAGAATTTAGCAAAGCATTAGGTTCTCACAACAGTGCACACATGATTTATGACATTATTATCAAATACCCAGGAAAAAACATAAAAACAAGCATAATAGATAAAGCCCTGCATTATGACATATTAGTAATTGGTTGTAGTTTATTGCTGCAAATCAAATCTTGCAGTTTCAAGTAACAACAAAGATTGGTTATAGCATATTGCTGCATATCGAAGCTTTCAGTTTCAAGTAACAACAAAGATTGGTTATACCCAGAAAAAACATATACACAAAGATTTCAGTTTCAAGTAACAACAAGCATCTCCCCTAACCCCCACCACACACACACACACACACACACACACACACACACAGAGAGAGAGAGAGAGGTAAATACAATCATCCAGTCATCTTTACCTTTTCTCTTTCTGCTGTTCTTCTCAGTTGATTCATCCTCATCCTCTGAGGTGTCACTTTCCTCATGCTCTCTATGGGTCAAACAGCTAAGTCAAAGAATGAAGGGCAACAGAAATAATAAGGGTAAATCAGGATTTATATGATACCTCTTTCTCTTGGTACTTCCTTTTAACTCAATTTCCTTTTCAGCGGCGTGCTCCTTTTCTCTCTCTTTCTCCTCCTTTTCCTTCTCCTTTTGCCTCTTATAAGCAAGCTTTTCTGCACATCTTTCATAATGTACAACAATCAAGCTAAATAATAAACTGAATGTTTTCTTGAACAAAAAAGAAGGCACAGAAAACAGAGCAACCTCAGAGCAAAATTTAAGGGAATCATTAAAATAAACTAAATACCAGTCTGAATGCATTAGGACCTAAAACTGTGTTCACACAGATCCTATCATGAAACACTCGCTAACCTCTTGCAAGCTACCAACTTCACTAGTGCTTGTTTCTGCTCGCCTGCTTCAACATAAGAAAAGTTCACCTGAAACGAAGGAAAAATTGTTTGGGCAAGAATACAGTGAAAACAGCTTCTAATGGACAACACATTTAATATCGTCTAGAATCAGCAAAGAACATACCTCATAGCTGTTCAGGTCAAAAAAAAACAGTTCAGGTAAAAAAAAACATACCTCATAGCTACCTAGCCCATGCTTTTCATCACAATGTCTATTGCCGCAGATAAACTGGCCTGCAAAAGAGCTCACTATTGAGGAACTCATATTGATTTTGATCAATAACAGGCTCCGTTTAATGAAAAAATGGATGTGTACAAAAATAAATTTCTACTGAGAGCAGAGTACGATAAACCTACGATGATGCAATTCAACACTAGAAATTCAGGTCCGATTCATTTTTTACTATGAAAACTCTTTGGCGCACCATGCTGTACTATATATGGTACGGTTTATTAGAGATACAGCTATCCAACAATGTAAAAAAAAAACAGTTTTAGCATAGATAATCATTCAGTTCAGTTTACACCTTTTACTGTAGTTTCTCTAATTACACTTTAGATTAAAGATTTCCATTGAGAATATCTGTTACTCACAAAAGTGACCTCGCCATATTTATTTCAGCAACATTTTCCAGGTAAATCATTTGAATGGAATCAACAAATGCAATTACTAATGGAATACCTTTTCCAGATATCACTTCTTTTTCCGTTCTCCATCTTAATCCAATCTGCAGCAATAGATATCCTCAGAATACACATTTTACTTCAAAAAGATACAGATGATTTCAGCAGCACAAAATGTGGTTGCATATCCTATCGTGTGCATCCATGATAATCATATCGTTAGGAGTTAATATTTCTTGTTCACTTCTATTACAATGATAACCTCATACTTCCAACAACATAACAAATATTGGGCTTATGCTTGTATCCCCTTAACATGTGAATATATGATATGATATGAGTGTGCTGACCAGAACCTGACATTGGAAAAAAAAAAAAGCATGCTGACAAAGCATAGTTCCTGGAACAGACATTGATGCGGATCGACAACTAAAGGAAATAATCAACACACTAGTGTTGAACATGAATTACTTTGTAGAATCATGGTCATCTCAGTTGGCAGGATATCATTCTAGTCTTTCGATAAAGATACTTATCATGCTATGGGCATTTGTTCCAATTTCCATTCAAAAATAATAAGAAAAATACATCAGGTAGAATTTAAAATTGTTCCATAACCAATAAAATAAATTCATTGCTAGCATGACATGGGTTGTAACACCATACCTTGCCTTTTTTGTACTGGGTCATGTCAGCAATGCAATATCTATCTCGAGTTAAGAACTTTAAGAATGACAAAATCTTAGGAAAATTGCAAGAACAGAAGTACATGCATCATATTGTACAGTTTTGATGCATAGAGTGGCAAACACACCAACAGCGTGGTGGTAAGTCCTCCACTTGGAAGGCTAAAGATCAGGATTCAAACCCTGGTTTGAGCAAATAAAAAGGGCCACTCGTTATTCCACTTTTGCACACAGGATGGACTATTCTGTGGAGGGTGGATCTGTGCAATTTAGTCTATTTATCATTATATATTGGGCTCTTTCAGACATGCAGTGACAAGAAACTTTTTCTAACAAATAGGGAATGCATCTTTAAGGTTATTTGAAATCAATAACATTAGCTTCATAACATATGAACACATACATATGAAAAATATGCCTACTATTGGCATTTCCTCACCAGAAAAAAAAAATATCCCACATAATAGAAAAAGGATACTCCTTAAAGAGCTTGTCATAATAACGTTTGACCAGCCTCTTCTCCCAAGTTGAATCCATATCATCTTCATCTGAAAGAATGAATCTTTTACATGGAAAAAAAAGTAAGGTGATTATGAATACCCCAAATATAAAAGGCACATATTATACTATGAATACATAACAGTGGATATGGGACAAGGTTCTCACCTGTATCCTTCTCTGAGTGTATCAATGTCAGTTTTGATGGGTAAATTATGTTCTTCAGTTTTGCCATGGCCATAAAACTGAACTGTTAAAAGAGCAATCACACATTTCAGTGGCATAATACAATATATAGAAAGGAAGGACAGATAGAACCTATTTTACTTTAACTTAAAAAAAAACTCGACCTGCGGGGGGGGGGGAAGACAACCCCCGGGCATTTTTGCTAAGAAAAAACCTTCTCACGCAGGTCGAGAAAACCCCCTGAACCCCTGCCCCACCCTTACACAGCAGCACCGTGGCCCGTGTTAGACGACCACGACCTGGGCCGGGCCTTAGACCTGTGCTTTGGCGTGGTGACAAGCGAGGGGATCTTTTTATCCCAACATGTAAATTCGCTCCCACTGGGAATCAAACATGGGACCTTGGGGATGCTACTAAGCCACCTCAACCACTAGGCTGAAGGACCGTTCGATATTTTACTTTAACTTGTTAAGAGGCAGAAAACATGTAACCTTGAGCATATTTTCTGCTTAAAAAAATCTATTATGATTACCATTTTTTTCTAAAATGAAGAGCCTATCTTCCTCATGTCATTATTTGTGACTGCATAACAATAAAAGCAAACTCCCTGTTTTCTAATTCTCAAGTCACACATTACACATCACACTAGATTCTTCCAATATATTCACATGGAGGCCTTCAAGGTCTTGTGCTGTACGATTAATAGTATGTCAGGTAATTTAATAGCATAACAGAACTGATGAAGACCAAGTAACTCAGGCTCTGAGTTTCTACTCCCTAAATGATTTTTACTTCATTTGAAGAAAAAACGAAATAAGTTGCTAGTGGGATACTTAGTCACAAGGTATCAAATTCTACGGGGAACAAATTGATTTCATAATATGTTCTGTACTGAGCAAAGGGAGTGGAAAGTTACTCATAGAAGTGCATGATCCATGTATAGATGAAGGTAGCCCCCAATTCTTTCTACAGTAGAGGGGATTGTTCATCATCCTTTTGCTTTTGGAAACTAAGAGTAAGCATATACATAGCTCAATATACATGCCAGTATCCCAGTTTCCTTGTAACTATGGAACGGAATGCTGTTAACTGTTAGTGTTATCCACTGATCTATTCGTGTCTTGGCATGGGCAAAAGGTAGCAGTAGCACTGCACTGGGACTAAGTATATATGCTAAAAAAATGCATACTACAAACTGCTCTGAATTAGGCAAGGTGGCGATGTATGGAAGAAGGTAGCCCCCAATTATTTCTAAAGTAGAGGGGGGTGTTCATCATTCAATTTCTTTTGGAAACCAAGACTAAGCAGATAAATGTCTTATTATGTGCCACTGCCCCAGTTTCCTTATTACTGTAGTTACAGGATCCATTCGTTGTACTGGCATTCGTCCTCTGTACCATTATATTGGACTTGGAGCTACTCCTAAAGCAGGATCGCCAAAACCTCAACTGACTTGAAAGCAACAAAGGAAGAATTCCATACAAGTATCCAAGGACATGTCAGTGCATGATGGTTTCTTAATTGCACAGGGGTATTCAATACTCTAGCTAACTTGAAGTTGTAACAGCAAGCAGCCTGCAGCATCAACTTGGAGCATCACTACTGCAGCTGTATACATACTGCCGCCTACTGTAATAGCATAGATGCAAAGCTGTTACAGACTTGTGCAAGTTCAAATGTGACATTGCTCCCCTGCGGAAAAATCTGCTAGTGCTACAAAATATAATTCAGTTTGCCTAACACTATAGATTTCACTACCCAGCTTCCTTTTTTAAACCATCTTGCTCACTGGTAATACTATCTTAACCAACAACATCTCCAGAATCAACAAACAAAAATGAAACAACAGAAAATAAATACTTGGGCCAGAAGTAGTCACAGCAATGGATCATACCATAATCTTTCATGAACTTCTTGTGGCGATCATACGCATTGAGTCCACGGATGTGCGATTGGTACTGCCTGCATCCATCCAACTCCGATTCAGACTCATGACAAGAAAGGCCAGCCTAAACTCGCAAGCATTGCAAGCAGAGTAACGGGGAGTAGCTCACGAGACATGGCTTTGATTTGAAATTAACCTACGGTAACTAGGCACACAAAGCAAACATGTCGAAAGATACAATTCAGAGCTGACAGGAAAAAAAAACTAGGGTTTCCAGTCGATTCGAACCGCAGGAGTGTGGGAAACGAACAGAACTGGGTAGCGGCGTAGCGCAAGAAGCTTACATCTTCCTCTCTTCCTTGTCGAATATGGCGGACTTGAGCCGCCCAAGGGACGCCATCGCGCCCGCCCCCTCCGCCTCGCCTTCTCTTCGGCCCTCGGCAGCCGCCGCAGAGCTACCACGCCTCCGCCAACGCCACTAGCCCGCTAACAATCGCACGCTCAACGATGGCGGGCACCTACCACTGCGACACGCACCGGAGCCTGGGGGCGGCTGGATGGCGAGGCGAGAGAGCACCTCGTGGCGGCGGCGGCGCAACGGAACAGAGCGTAGGAGATGAGAAGATGAAAGGGGACAGGGAAACTGGGCTACCGAGCTGCACTTGGGCCGTCATGCAGCGTCCACTATGGCCCAACGGAAAGGAGGGATGTGAGTGGGCCAGTCAGGCTTACTTTTTCCCAGCTGGGAGGACTCGAAGCATTTTCCACGGACCTGGAAATGAGTTTCGTAGCGTTTGACTTCGCTTAGTTTTATTTATGTTTGCATTGTTCTAAAAAATATGTTTGCATAAATAAAGCCGGCTTAGTTTCATGGAAGTACAGAAGTTCTACCAGTAGACTGGGCCCAGCATTTTGGAGAAAGCAATCATTTTATGGATGATTTGGACTTACTTTTCTTTGGCGAACTTATAGTCAAACACGCTTGAATTTGACTGGCAATGATTATATATGCAGGCAATACATAAAATCAGAAGTTTGAAATGTGCTTATATCATGGAAGAAGTACATCATTGAAAGAGAAATGGAAGTACGTAAGTTCATAAGTTCATGGAAGTACATAAGTTCTACGAGTAGACTAGACCCAGCTTTAATTTGACTTACTTTTCTTTATCGAACTTATAGTCAAACATTTCAATTTGACTGGCAATGATTATATATGCAAGCAATACATAAAACCAAGTTTGAAAAGTGCTTATATCATGACAGAGGTACATCATTGAAAGCGAAATAGGAGGAGCGCAAATAATCTTACCCATATACGGATTGCTAATAACGACCTTTGTATTTTGGATTTGGATCTTTTCCGTATTTCAAAATAGTGAAAAAGTCTAATAAAAGGTATTGAGATTTTTTAATCATTTTTGCATCTTGCTATTTTGCCACAGGACCTCTCCTACAATATCGTCACTGTAGTAGAGTTTAACTATAAAATTCGGGATGAATTGATTTGATTCCTCTACGCAATGTACCATAAATGGAGGCATGATATATAATTCATATCAGACTAAAAAAAGTGGTTATTTAAACATGAACTTAAGTGAGGAACAAGAAAGCAGAACTTTCCATACAAACAAAAAAATGAAGCATAGTACAAATACACAACTTATGCGGAACTATCCAAAGAACATACTTCAAAAGTACACACATGTATGTCAATTTGTCTAATACTTTGGCAAGATCCAATAGAAACAAAATCTGTGCAAACACTGCATGTAAGATGATTGATATGCTCTAAACCACATCAAGCTTAATTTTAAGTATAAAGCACTCATGTTGTCATGCAACACAACACATATAATACAAAAAAGAAATGTTTTATTAAGAAATACGCTTATGTCAACATAGCACCAAGTGGTCATGTCAAGTTCAGATGTAGCAGCCTTTCAAGGAAAAAATCAAATAAAAGAGAGAGAATAATTCCAACATATAGATGTGGACATTGCATATCAAGCCTATGGGCTAAGAAAAGAAGTTCAAATTCCTCTTTTTCTCTAGTGGGTTCATACATTTGTTTGATATACATATGTGCTAACGAAAATAATTTAAAATTTTATTAGGATGATTAAAAGTGTAGATACGACCAAGATAATTTAAGCAACTCAAGTAGAATGGCATGTGTTTGGATACATAACTCCACAAATAGAATGTACAATCAATTGAGCAAGTGAATTTTAACTTTGAGCTGGCAGAAAAAAAGCAAGGTATAACATTGAAAACATTATGTTAAAAGATCTGGTTCATGAAATAGCACGGCAAAAAACTAGATCTAAACAACATGAACGAGATTATCTAAAAACATAGGCTATTCCATCCAAACTTTAGTTATTAATGTCCGGACAACATATTTGAATTGAAATTACATAGAACATTCTCTCAGACATCATAATTTCAAGTCCGGACTAGTATACCAAAACATACACATCAACACATCTCTATATGATCAAACATTCAAACCAAGTCTAAAGCTAACAGCCGCCACAAAAAAAGAAAAGATCTAACAGAAATAAATAAGAAAACCACTCCAAAACAAAATCTTACAATTGGGTCACATCATTTCACAGCTGTCCCACCTCACATACACACGGCTAACAATTGTTATCAACTAAATAATAATATTAACAAAGTATTAATTACACGTGGCGTGGCCACATTGGGCTATACCTCGGACCCACCCGATCATTTCTCCATCACCATCACTCTCTTATAAACACCAACCAAGCAGAAAAATAAAGCTCGAAAAACCCAAAAAATATTCAATAATTGCACAAACAGCTCCAGGCACCTCCTCCTCCGACCCCCAGATGCCGGCCACGGCGAGCGGCGGCGCGCGGCCGGAGAAGGCGATGCCTGCGCCGTCTGCGTCGACGTCCTGCATGGGTACAAGGCCGGAGGAGCTGACGGCGAGGCTGGCGTCCGCGGGCGCCGGCGGAGGGGAGGTGGAGCGCGAGCGGGTGCGCGCGCTGCGCGAGATCAAGAACCAAATCATTGGGAACCGGACCAAGAAGCTGCTCTATCTCCGCCTGGGCGCCGTGCCAGCGGTCGTGGCAGCGCTGGCCGAGCCGGGCGCATCGACGGCGGCGCTCGTGCAGGCGGCGGCCGCGGCGGGAAGCTTCGCGTGCGGCGTTGACGACGGCGCCCGCGCCGTGCTGGACGCTGGCGCCGCGGGGCACCTCACCCGGCTCCTTGCGCACCCTGACGAGAAGGTAGGGTCCAGCTCCCTTCACTCGTTTTGTTGCTTGTGTCTGCGGGAATCTGACTGGGATTATGGGGGGGGCAAAAAAATTCTTTTCTGTGGATTTCTTGCTCGTTTGGGAAAAGATCTGTTGCGTAGACAAGCGCTGACGGAAACTAGCAGCAACAGCTACTGCTTCTTGCCTTGTTTCTTGTTGTAGATTTGGGGTTACGCTAGTAATTGTGCCAGTAATTAGCTTGAAATGGACAGAAAAATGGTAGCAATTGTGTCATTCACCTGAGAATTGGTGAGGAATTTCAGTTTTAATTATGTATCTGTAATTGGAATGAGAAGTTGTCTGGCAACTACATCATTCCATATGTTGTGAATCCATCTTGTGGCGTTAAGGGTGTTGGGCCAAGTAAGAATGAGGAACTTGGTAATAGCGAATAGTAGTTTCATAATTACCGTGTCAATTGGTCAAAGAGAATCTCTTAGAGGATCATGATTGATGGTTTATGAGCCTTGGAATTGGGGGAACTTATTGTAGCAGAACTATTTGAGAATCTGTTGGTTTAGTTAACTTGGCGGTGGTTGTCATTTCCTTTTCTTTCTGTGCCCTTTGTTCCCCCCTCACAGTTTGGTTGAAGTAGTGAAATTATCATTCATTTGTGCCAGAAATGTGGACAGTTTGGTGGTGGGTCATTGGTTAGTTGTGGATGATGGTGTATGTGCTGGAAAATTGTCTTTTTTGTGTGTGTTGGATGCCTCATTAGTTTGTCTAGACTGATCGATGGGATAATCTTCCTGGTATCAGTACAAACCAGGATTTGATCAATTGCTTCATTTCTTCAGTTGGGTCATGTAGCTCATGCTTTATGCTTGAAATTTAGAATTTTGATGCAGTCTGAATGGTTGGACTTACAGTAGAAAATCCATGTGCATAAGTTGGAATACCCCTACCATGAACACTCCAAAAGAAACAATGATTAATCACATAATCTGTAAAAAATGATGTTAGGATCAATACATGAGGTATCATGAATGCGGACGTGCTACCGCACACACATCAACTGTGGGGTTTGGTAAATGTTGCTGTTTGTTATTTTCCTGTGAGGCCAATGGTCACTATTTGTGGTAGAGTGAATATTAAAGAGGGAACATCAACTTTGGTAGCTCTCTGTTGTCACATCTCAACATCTTTCCGTAACCACCGCTGTCAGGCCTTAACAACATTGGGGCACTTTATAATGATGGAATAAAGTTTGTAGGATATAGCGAGTCTCTTGTTGTCTTTTCTCTCTTTATTTAATCTACAAGTTAGTTTTCTGATATCAATAATTAAAAAGTTTCCTCTGCACATTCAGGATGATGTAAGCTACAATGCACAATTGTGCTAATGCCTGTACTTCTCAGCTTTTGACCAATTAATCTTGCACCTGATCTTTTCATTTTAACACTTTGTTTGAAATATCAATGATTTATTTCCTCAGCAAAATTAGCAAAATTGCACTTTAGTGTAGTCCATTGTGCATCCCGTTAGTTAATCTTTAACTCTGTAATATTTCTTTATAATCACTAAATTTTGGTTGCCACTTAATTGTACTCATATATTCACTTAAAAGTTGGATCCAAGCAGCCTTTGTAGAAATTGGTAGGTATATTGTGCTCAGGTACCAGGTTAGATTATGCAGATTGTTTCATATAATTTGGTTGTAACCATTACACAACATACATGATCTCTGAGACTGTCATATTGATTACAGGTCGTTGATGCAAGTGCACGCGCTCTCAGAATGATATATCAGTCAAAACTAGCTCCAAAGTTTGATGTCAACAATGAAAAAAATATGGATTTTCTTCTTTCCCTTTTGAGCAGCGAGAATGAGAATGTCACGGAGCTGGCTGCTACTATCATATCACACTCCTGTGAAAGTACTGCAGAACAGTTGGCCCTATGCAGTGCTGGAATTCCACAGAAACTTGTCAGCCTTTTTGGAGGTTCTTTGAATCTACGGGATGCTTGTTTAGATTCAATGACTGCAATCATTAGAAATAACAAAGAAGTTGCTTCAAGGTTTGCATCAATAGACCACGGAAAAGCTTTTCGTTCAATAGTCGGATTAATACATGATCGGAGTCCACGCACAAGACTACTTGCTTGCCTGTGCTTGATTGCACTTGGGCATGCTTCTCCCTATCATTTTCAGGACAGGCAAATTAAGACCAAGTTGATTCTGGTCTTACTTGAGCTCATGGAAGAACCAGGCCATGTAGGAGATGAGGCCCCCTTGGCATTAACAACTCTTATAAAAGATAGCTTGGAACTGCAGAAGCAAGCTCTTACAACAAATGCAGTTGAGAAGCTCAGCAACCATCTGCTAGCAAATTCATTGGAGACAAGGCGAGCAGTGACTATATTATTCGCGTTATCTGAACTTTGCTCAAAACTAGAAGAGTCGAGGTCTCAACTTATGTCGGTTCAGGTGTGTGAAGTTTCAGAGTTTTTTATTCTTATCTTATCTGGTAATCTGTCAAGACCTTCAATTGTTAAGTGAATTTTTGAAAGTTTGATAAATCAATCAGTTGCCTCTATCCTGGTTGCTAGTATTTGACTTGAAACAAGTGGATTTATATGGTTGTCCATTTGATGAATAATTTGCGGCTACTAATATAATCTCTTGGCAGGTATCAACTTTGATTCTTGATGCGTTAAAGCATGATTGTGAGGATATCCGAGTTGCTGCATGTTCTTGTCTAAAGAATATCTCCAGGTCACCAAAGGTAAGGTTCATTAATCTTTTCAGCTTTACTTTTGTGTTCATCCCAAATAATCCAGTTTATGTATTAAATGTCCAGGTACTTAGTGGGGGTCGATTATCTTGTGATACAGTTATAGGCCCCTTGGTTCAGCTTTTATATGATTCATCTACTTCAGTCCAGGTAATATGAATTCTTCAATCTTCAATGAGCATGTTTCTAAATTGTAGTTTTCTGAAAGGTGCATTGAAGTTGAGCTGCACTTCCGAGTGTCTCTCTTCTTCCAAATTGCTGACCAGATTGTAAATACCTAGTTTTTATGAAAAAAAAAATATAGGTTTTCTCTTTCAGTGTATGACTTGGTATGTTGGATTTAAAGTTGCATGGTAGCTGTGCCCATTTGTCTCATGGTAGCTGAAGTACTTTTTTTTTGCTTTGCTCCCAACATTCTATAAAGTGCCCTGCAGGACTGAAAGTTTGTTGTTAAAATTGCATACCAGTGCACAGTTGCACAATAGCAACCTGAAGGGTAGGAGCTAGACTCCTATATTTGGCACCATGGCCATCATTTTATTTCCTGGCTGACTTGCTGTACGATTAGAGTAACCGTTTCCTGTCATTAAGGCAATACTACATTTGGTGTCAATTCGATGATTAGCCAGTGAACATCATGATTTTAGGTTTTTGAGCCACTAGGACATCATGAAAGCAACTGCTTATCATGTACAGCTGCACGTACACCACAACAATTTGAAAGCTACATAGTAAACTTCTTTGGGTAATCTGTACCCTGTCCAGCATTTCCTGGGTTTGTGATTGCAGCAACCTATGTTTTGTGTCGGAAGAGTACTAAAATTCAGTATCATCTTGTCAATGGGGCATATAGCAAAACATTAGCACTTCATGTCTTTAAGCAATTAGGTAGTATAGGAAACTGCTTATCAGTGCAAAGTTGCACAAGAACAATTTAAAAGCCACCAGCAAGGGATCTTAGTATTTCATCACTGTTTAACCTTTTTTTAATTGAGTTGGCACTAGAATCAGTATCAATTAGACAATTAGCTGTATTTAGAAACTTGAGTATTCTAGTTTTTAAGCATCAAATGTCTTATGCAACGACCTGTTTTGTCACAGGTTGCTGCACTTGGTGTGATTTGCAATATTGCTGTTAATTTAACTCCCAGGAAATCGGTTCTTCTTCATTCTGGGGTTGTCTCACAACTTGTTCATCTGTCGAAGTCTATGGATCCTACATTGAGACTAAAATCTGTATGGGCTCTCAGAAATATTATGTTCCTTTCAAGTCCGAAGGATAAAGACTTCATTATGAAGGAGTTAACGTTGTCTACTCTTTCAAGCCTTATATGTGGTAAGTCCAAAGCCTATACTCCCTCCTTTTTAAATTGTTGGCGTTAGGACAAGAATTCTAGTTCAAAAGTCAACTAAACTTGTTGTCCTAATGACAACAATTTTGAGAACGAAGGGAGTATGTACTATTAGGCTATTAGGGAGCTGCTATACTAGTTTCACTGCTGATTACAAACTCCTATGCAGATTCTGAACATTTTGTTCAGGAACAGACCTTGGCACTTGTGCACAATCTTGTCGATGGATATCTGGACTCTACCAATTACGTTATTGGCGAAGATGGAATGGTTATTGATGCTATTTCAAGACAACTTAATAATGCATCTGCGCCTGGGGTCTGCATTCAGGTCATTTCCTTTACCCTCTATTTATTTACTCTCTCTATCTAGATTTGTTATATAACTATATTTTGTTTCACATGCATATGTGTAATCTGGAGGGAAAGAAAAATAGAGAGATGTAACATTTGATGAACACGATATTTTGTATGCTGTTCTTTTGATATATTGAAATGCTTTATGATCAAATGCTGATCTTGCTGTTTCCAACTTCAGGGTATGTTTGTGCTTGCAAACATTGCAGCTGGAAACGAATTAAACAAAGAAGCTGTGATAAATGTTCTTGTTCCTCGCTTGAAACCATCTTTTGTGGTGAAATTTCTTCAGAGCAAAGATAAACAATTGCGAGTTGCTACCCTATGGTGTATTTTGAACCTGATTTACCCAAAATGTGAGTCCGCATCTAGTCGAGTAGTAAGACTCCAAAGTGCTGGGGTAATACTACAAGTAAGAAACATGATAAACGACCCCTGCTTGGATTGCAAGGTAGTCCCATCCCTTCTTAAATATTCTGATTCGTGAAATACTAGCATAAATGGTATCTGATCAAATGTTTCTTTACGATTGTTCTTGAACTAAACTTGCAATGTTATTATACCTAACATCTATTGTCTAATCTCTTATGCAGCTTAGAGTACGTATGGTGCTGGAACACTGCTTAGACAACTCCGACGATTGTTTCATGTAAGAACCTAGCATTGAACCTTGGCCACCGAAGTTCACAGAACCATATACAGATTGGGCAAAGAACCAGCAGGCATACATCCCAACAAATGCCCTCAACTACGAGACATAAGCACCAGCAGAAAGCTCTTGCTGATCTTTCCTTGTCGGCTCGAGCTAGATGCAGTCTTTTTGCACCACGAGAACCCGAAACTGGCACCTGTTGTGCATCTGTCGACCACCATGTTGTAACCATCACGCCTCGAGAATATAGTAGCCTGCTCCTGGACTGAAGATTTTCAGGGACTAGTTCCAGGGAGCCCCATTTTCCAGTGCTTTCCGAAGTCCAAACCCCATGCTTCTGTTACGATGATGATGTATGTATTATCGAGGGACTACTGCTGTTGTTGTATAAAAAACTGTACTGTATTTCTTCCCCAATAATGCCGTTTTACATTCATTTATGGGATGCCGTCCATGAATTCTCATATTTTGAAAAGAAAAGATGCAAGAGTATTTATGTATGTTTAGATCATGGTTCACATAACGGGTCAGCCGGCCGGTTAACTGGGAAAACCAACCGGTTAACTGAACTGTTACAGTACTAGATTCGGTTTTTCCTACCTAACCGGTCAGTTAGTGAAACTGGCCTGGACCGGTTTCCGGTTAACTGGCCAGTTTTCACCTGTTAGTGAAACCCTGGTTTAGATTACAGATCGAAGTGTGTTGTCCACGGATTCAGTCAGCTTTTGACAAGAACTCGCCGATGCTTGAGGACCTGCAAACTGACAAGAAACTCATTCATGTATTCTTACTCTCCTTTCAGTTAGAAGTGCCTTGGGGCATCCTTGTTAAATTTTTGAACGCTATAAAAATCATCAATTGACCGCTTAAATTGATATGATTGTTACCAATTGAAGGATCACCCTGCCTGGTGATAATACCGAGGACTAGCATCAACAACCACCGTTGGCAACGCCAATTCAATCTTTATCGTAACACCAACATCAATTCCGATGCTGTTGGACGCCGATCAAGGTATTTCGTAACATTAAAACTCGGAAAAGAAAGCGAGGACGTTTACGGATGCGAGTTGAGTTCTTAATCTGACGGTGACGAGGAGTAACGATGAGATATATGACGACGGCCGGCGACGTAGCAGGGCGTGAAATAGAAGATAGGAGTTCGTAATCTGTAGCATTCATCAGTTCGAATCTGACATGGATCTGTGGGCATAAGAGACCGTGTGTCTAGGTTTGGCTAACCCTGCATCAATTTTATTTTTAACATATTTGAAAAGTTGTGATCATGTTATTTTACTATGAGGATGGAGAGGAAGACAATAGTGCGCTCCCAACTGCTTTAATTTGTTTTCAGGTGAAAGAGAATAAACGTTGTTTTTCTCTGACCATTAATTAAGGCCTTATTATTCAGCATAATTTTTAATAGCACGGCTATGTATGTGATTGAAAATTACGAATGTTTTCAACCACCGCTCATAGTCCTTACGATAAAGATTGAACAATTAATAACTTATATATTTTTTCTATAATAATCAATACATTGATAAATTTATTTCATCAGTGAGTTTATAATCCTACAAAATAAAATAAAACAAGTCATCGGATTCGAGAATTGGACGGTGAAGGCATTGATCAAACACAACCCTTTTTTCAGTTAATTGAATACCAACAAAAATATGTCATTATTATGGAAATCTTTCTCTATAATCAAATCTCATCAGACTTAGGGGTGGACGGTTTCTCTGTTGACCTACATAAACTCTAAGAGCAAATCTCTTCTACACCATTAAAATTTATACCAATTTTTTATGAACCATCCAAAATTATAGCTTCCCTTGTATATCATCATTTCAAATTTTCAATCCCCTATGTGTCACTTTTATAATTTTATCTATTAGATGGTTGCTAAATTATGATATAAAAGACCAATATGTCCTTAAGAGAAATCTAGAAAATTTTAGAAATATCATTTATAAAACTATGGATGAATTTCCACATGGATATAATAAAATTTTGATTTTTTTTATAAATGTGGTATTAAAAATGTACCAAATGTCAAATAGCCACATAATATTTTTCACGATACAACCAACAGAAATTTCAGATAATTTGCTTGATTTTATCTTAAGGGTAGTATTGATCTTTTTTATCATTATTTGATAATAATCTATTAGATAAATAACAAAAATGGTACATAGGAGATGTAAAATTTGAAATGATGGTAAAGAAAGAAAGTTATAATTTTAGATTATTCATAAGAAAATAATATAATTTTTAATGACATATAAGAAATGTGCTCAAACTCTAATGTTAGAAGGGGGGTGGGGGGGGGGGGGGCATGATCTGGCCTTATAATGGAAGCAGGAGAGACAATGAAGATGGAGGCGGCGGGACCTTATGCAACATAGGTCATGGTGGTTGGTCTAAGTTTAGATGGGGAAGTCAACCAAGTTGCGGACCCGATAGCAAAGATGCCACGGGGAACAAATGGAGGACAATAGGTGGAAACAACTGAAGATGGGGCTGTTGATGTTGATTTCAGATCTGATGGTTGAGATTCGTGGACTGAAAAATCAGGTGATTTTTAATCGATTGCTCCCTGAGTTGGGATTACTTGAAGATTCGTGCTAGTATATGGATATGGAGTATATAAAACGCGTCTCGTGGCATGCATCCATTGTGGGACCGATTCCAATGAAGGCCGAATCCAAGTAAAACTTTACCAATTTTTTAGTTCCGTCCATAAATACTCCCAGGCGCACACGTAATTAAGCCGCGGCACACCCGGAGGTGAAGAAAACGATGGCGCCGCCGCCGGTGAAGGACGATGCTACTACGAAGAGGAGGACGAAGGTGGTGAGGCTGGACAAGCAGTATGTGGTCAAGGGTGTACAAATGTACACCCAATATTTTTGAAAAAAGTCCCGATATATAGTATATATAATATGTTACGTAATAAAAAACTAGAATAAAATCAAGTTTTAGCTCAAACTTTTGAACAAACATATCAGTTTCAAGAACCTTATTGATTATGATTTATCTGAAGTGTAACTTGTTAGGCTCTAAACTTTTATTATATGATAATTATTAGGTTGCTCTAAAATATGTACACTCAAAATAAAAATCCTGCGTCCGCCACTGCGTTCATCGACAGCATGCTGCGGATAAAGCCAGGTCCGTTACCACGCATCCCCGGTGATTTCTCCGACTGCTGGAGTCCCGAGAGGGCGGCGGGAATCAAGGCCCTCCTTGAGACCGCCGCTGCCGACATTCAGAAGAATATCGACCTCTACGCGGACATCGAGGAGCAGTACCTCGCCAAGGGGTACGCGGAGATCGTCGAGGAGGACGTCAGCGACGACGAGTACGAGAAGGAGTACGAAGGGGTGGAGAGCACAGCGACCGCCGCCGCCGTGGTTGGGCATGTCGGACCGTGCAAACTCTAGGCTGCGTACGTATCGTGTAGAAACTAGCTAGGCATGCATGGAGAGAAGTAGTATAATAATGTTCTTTTGAAGACAAGGATTCTCCATTGATTTTGAGAAAAGTATCGTGGAGAAGACAATGTGCCGAATCCTTCCTGCCAAGTACATTTGAATTCTGAGTGTCTACTTGTACAACAACTTGAATAGTTATCGCGCAAGTATTTTGTTTGAGTCCATTTTGTCAGTAGTAATGTTCGTGCAATGCAAGTATTGACAAAGACAATACCTTTTTGCTTCTTAACACGTTTTTGCGGGATTCATTGCTGCCGCTCAGTCGTCGGACGGAAGCTTCCATCCACACCCCCCCTCCCTTCTTCCACCTCACCGGCGGTACAGTGTAGACGTTTAGGGGGTTCGGGTTGCGGGGGGGAGGGGGGGGGGCTCTGTGCTCCCCGACAATGGAGGAGGGGTCCGGGGTGGGCGGCCACAATCAGGCGATGGGCCACGACCCGGCGCGACAACGGGAGGGTGGTGGTGGGGTCGGCGGCGGGGACGTCGGGGCCCGAGTGGTTAGCATGGCGACGGTGGGTGCGGGTGGCACGACGAGGTGGCGTAGCGTCGCCGGCCGCTGATGGTGGTGGTGGTGGGGGGGGGGGGGGGGTATGGCGGGCGGTGATAGCGTCGGAGTCCGTGAGGGCGGTGGCCCACCGGGGCGGGGGCGGCAACCATCATCGGTGAAGGAGGAGGAGGGGGGAGGACTGGAGGAGGATGGGCGGACAGAGCATTCTGTCTGACGTGGTTGGTAGGGACAGGCTCCCCTGCACAACAGAGCTCGAGGACAACGAAGAAATAAGCTCTCAATCTCCCCAATAATTCTTAACCAATCCATCCATAACTCCGATCCTAGAACTATTCTTCTCCTCAATAAGAAGATAGCATCGAGTTCCCTAGTACGTTAATTATTCATTTTCGTGTGAAAGAAAATACTTTGATTTTTTTGCTTTCAATCTTCCCTTTTTACGTCAAGCATCATTCATTTTAATTACTATTTATTATCTGTTAATTGATTTAATTGAGATGTCAACCATCTTTTGGCAACTTTTGTAATTTGTAATAAAAAACAAACAGTAGGGATTCCTTGAAGATTCCAATGACGAGGTTACGGGGACGTGAAGTATCATGCCGAATTCGAGTACGTCTCGACTAATTAGATTTGGCCGTCCTATATACTGCCAGGCTGCCTCTCGTCTCTCTTTCTCCCAAAACATAATCCACGTCGATCCCGTCCAACAGCTTAGAAAGAAAAACAAAGCAGGAGGCGGCAGAGGGCGGCCGGGAGGTGAAGACGATGGCGGCACCATCAGTGAATAATGATGACACGAAGAGAAGGACGAGGGTGGTGAGGCTGGACAAGGCGTACATCGACCTCCTGTTGGGGAACAAGCCTCTCGGCCCGTTCCCACGCATCCCCGATGAGGTCCTTGACAGGAAGCACCCGCTCCGCGACCTTCTAGACAGCGTCGCCGCCGGCGCTCAGAAGTATCTGGACTTCTGCGAGGGCATCCGCCAGCAGTATCTCGCCAAGGGGTACGCGGAGATCGTCGAGGAGGAGGACAGCGACGACGAGAAGGAATACATGGAATACATGGCGGCGCAGAAGGCAAAGCTTTCTGTTTAAGATTTTTTTTTTCTTTATATTTTTTGACCGTGCGTGCGTGCGTGTAGTCCTGCTAGTATCGGGGCAGGTTATGAACATTATCATCATGTAATAATCAGTTCTGGAATCATCAATATCCATGCTATCATTGTACTCAGCTATTTATAATTCGTAACTCTTTTTTTTTTGCTATGATAATTCTCGCATCTACTGATGTTGTTGTGATGTTGTCTCTGTTAGCAAATGACAATTATGATGATGATATTATTTCAAGCTCTGACTTCCAGAATGAGCTTTGCCTGGGACTGGGAGGTTCTCTGAATGCCAATAAATAAGTCTAGCTTGAAACCAAAATATGCCATGGATGTGAGAACACAGGGATTAAAAAACCGCTATAATACTGGTTTCTTCAATTGCTAACACCGGTCAATAAACCGGAAAAACTGACAAAAAACCATTTTGCTACAGTATCCAATATTGGTTTTTGCGATAAACCGGACGTTCAGTGTAATCGGACCGGTTTCACTGAAAACCGTGAAAACCAACCAATTTTCAATGTTATTTTAACCTATATGTGAGAACTTTCCATGGGCCCTAGGCCTGCGTGTCAACCATGTACTCAAAAGACGTGTTGATTTATCATTCCAACATCGTCTATCATAATTAAAGTTTCATAATGGTTCCTTGAATTATTGAAAAAAATGGTTCCTTGAAGCATGGTATCTGTCACAAGATGGACACTACTCTAAAAAGAGCCTATAACGGTAGGTTAAAAGCCACTGTATCGATGTTTTGACCATCCCACCGCTACGTCCGTATAGCTAAAAAAATCACGTGCTATAGCCGTGGATGGCCAGTGGACATCACAAACTGTCACCGCATTAGAATTAGTAACGGTAGGTGAAGATGTCTCCTGCCGCTTTCACCGACCTAAAATAAAAGAGCCCGCATCTCAGCCTGTCTACGTGGTCCGAGACCCTTGTGTCTCCGTCTTCGCCGTTGCGGCCACGGGCCCTGACGATGATGGCCAGATATGGAGGGAGGCTGCTAGATCTAGAGGGAGGATGCCACTGACGACACCGTGCAT
Source organism: Eleusine coracana subsp. coracana (assembly GCA_032690845.1). Classification (NCBI taxonomy): domain Eukaryota; kingdom Viridiplantae; phylum Streptophyta; class Magnoliopsida; order Poales; family Poaceae; genus Eleusine; species Eleusine coracana. The sequence goes on along the minus strand of CM064434.1, from coordinate 59,883,698 downwards.
ACGGAGGAGGGAGGAAGCTGCACCACCACAGATCCGCCACTGTGGCCCCGTCCCCGCGTGTCGCTGCACATCCGCCGCCCGCCACCACACATCGAGGGTTGTGGATCAAGCTGTGTAGCTCACCACTACACCTATAGGATCCTGCCAAATGTTCGGCGGCGGTGACAACAAGGAGAGGAGGGGGAGGGAGGAGGAGGCCCCCGCCGTCATGCATTGATGCGGCCGCAGAGCCACTATCAACTGTCATGCTTGGCCGCACGGGCGGGGCTGCCGAGAGAGGAGACGAGGGGCGGGGGAAACCAGGAGAGCAGAGGAGGGAGGGAGGTGGGGGTGCCTGAGACCGGGAGAGAAGATAGGGTTTGTGAGAAGGGAGATAGGCTAGGTTTTATATATACTTGGACCAAAGGGGTCAATAAAATAAACAACCCAGTTTTAGCGGTGGACCACTATGTGATTCGTGTCTAAAAATTGATTTTTAGAGATGAATCATGTTATAGTCTGTCTCTGAAAATAGAGGCTAAAAATTGATTTTTAGAAGTGGATCATTTACGATTCGTTGCTAAAACTTATTTTGTCATTGTAGGAGTGAGTTTCTTGAAACTCACCGCTACATGAATTTTTATTCCGCCGCTATAGGCCATTTTTATAATAGTGATAAAACGAAGCAGCAATAGATTATAGATATGCGTGAAAATCAATGTGCAAATAACCCGGTGGGAACAGATTTTGTTACCAACCAGCCAAGTTTTGGTGCCAAATTCTGCCCCGTTACCAAATTTTGTTACGAACGCGTTACCGAATAGTAAAAGCACAACTGAACCGACGTTCTACACGTTACCAAATCTTGCCCGTCTCGTATCCGTATATATCTGCCGCCTTCTCCGCTCTACATATCCACAAGCAGCCAGACTCTCCGGGACGTGATCGCGGCACCCACGGATCCAGGCGCATCCAGACCACACGGCCACGACGGGGACGATGCAAACGGTGGCGGCGCCGATGGAGAAGCCGGAGACGAAGACGAAGCTGGTGCGGGTGAAGCAGGAGTACATCGACTCTCTCCTCGCGCAGCCGCCGACGCCCTACGTCGGCCTCTCCGACGATCGCATCGACAAGTTCCCGACCCTGCCCTGCGTGAGAAGATGCACGTCTTGTTTGGCCAAATTGCAACCTTGATGAAGACTCTGCGCGACCAGGACGCGTACATCCTCGAGCAGTACCACGCCAAGGGGTACGCCGAGGAGGAGATCGAGGTCAGGGACTGCGATTGTGACGGCGAGGAGCAGGTTCCGACCGCGGCGCTTGAGACCGGTGCAGGGCACTTTGGAGTTTGTAAACTTTAGATAGAATGTGTTATTAGTTCTCACATAACTTTAGGCGTGTTACGATACGCATTTTGTTTTATCGCAGAAGGAAATCCGCACGTGTTGCTGCTGAATACGAATTTTTAGTTCACTTATATATAGTTTATATAAACTATGTCTGGATTATTGTTTCTTTCTTCTAGTTTATTTTGGAGATCGTGCATTTGTATCTACTAGACGACTTGTACTATACTGTATTCGATATTCAACCTGGTATATCGGATGCAGCATTCTAAAGTCAGAGAGCCCAACTAGGATACGATAGGCAAGCCGAATTGTGTACAATTCCACCAAACTTTTGCTACCAAAAACCTACTATAGGCGACGGTAACCATGCAGATCGCTTCCACGAAGTCAGGAGCCGGCAGATCAGCTGAACCAGGGGAGAAAAGATCTATCCCGCTGGTGATGTCAACGGCGATGATGGATGCTGTGATGGTGGTGCCGGAGAGGAGCAAGACGGCATCCGAGTCTTGATGGCCCACGCTGTAGATCTGATCAAGAAGGTGCAGGACGAGGACTTGGCCATCCTTGAGCAGTACCATGCCAAGGGGTACACGGAAGAGGAGATCGAGGAGGATGGCCGGCGATGCATCATTGCAAGTAAACTATAGATGTACTTTCTCGTGTGTACGTGATAGAAATTCAAGTAGTACAACAAGTATTTCTCTGGGGTTCTGGTTTGTTTTGGATTCAAAGTTAGTTTGAGCAGTTACATAGATTTGTTATTAGAGGACACACATACTCGTCATAACTTTCGCTTATATTGGGTTAACATTGAAAATCGTTTAGAACGTGTCTGCTCATTACTAATGTACTAGCAATATACCGTGCGTTGTCATGAGTCTTTGTTAATTTTTTTTATTAGAATGTTTTTTACAATTATAAAAGGTTTTTAATTAATCAATTTTTTGGCTTGAGTATTTTCTCTATTTTTTATTTTACTTTACCTTTTTGAGTTTTAAAAAAAATATTTATTATAATAATTTTGAAGTGAGTTATTATTGGAATTCTTGTTACTAATTTTCATCCAAAATTTAATGTTAAAGCAATAGATGATTAATTGTTGTTAGTATGAAATATTAAATTGAAATCGGAGTCAAATTCAATAAAGGATTAGAGAATGGTTCAAAAATTGATTGGTGAATTATTATAGGATACAAACTAAATACGACTATGTTACGGACATATCTGGACACGGAAAAAGTGGTCTAGACGATCTCACCTCAATTAATAAGTTGTAGAGATAGAGATATATATATGTATTATAGAGATAGTCTGTACTGAGATTGTCATCACCCACCCCCTACATCCTTGCGGTGATTGGTGAATCATTTTTGATTGCTTTTTGATAGGGAGACATCATCATGAAATGAGAAGTGGTCCGTCTTGTGTTTGGGCGGAGCTTATTTGCGACCCTCCAGGGCAGCTGCGGCATTCCTTAGCATGCAAATGGGCGCCCTGTGGGAAGTATCAGGTTTCTTCTTTTGCACTTAACTAAAGTTTTCGGAATGAACACCATTATTCATCTCACAAGCAGTTCGTATTCATGCCACATTCATGTTCCCCGATAAATTTTAGACACACACAAGGAGAAAAAGAAACGGCGCCCTGAACGATCTGAAGAACAGAAGGTACCGTTTTGTTAGAGAAACTCTGTAGTGTCCACTAAAAGAACCCTAAACTACGACTACGCTATGTATAGAGAATCAATGGCTCATTGTTCTCACGCGTGGCCGAGCAGAAGCCACGGTTCGAGTCTCGCTGGCGTTGGTCGCGGTCTCCCGATGACCGTGCAATGGAGCTGGGGAGCAGCAGCGCATGAGCGAGTCTGGTGCCAAAGGCGGCAGCCAGCCGTGCTGAGCTTTGAAATGGCTAGATTGGACGAATAATTGGATTGCAGTAGGGATTTGTTGGAGCTTTGGAGGCTAAATCCCGTTCAGATGATGACCTGCAATCTGTTTGTGCACGTCTCAAACTCTTGTAGCTACCTGTCTCCCAATATGATGGTTGCTGGCTTGTACCGTAAATGAATCGATGCCTCGTTTCACATCAACTGTAGTAGTTGAGGCATTTGAGAGCCCCTCCCTGCTGCTTGTTCTCTGATGAGGATGAGGAGAGACTAATTAATTTCCAGCGCTGCGCCTGCACGGCTTGACCAGTAGTAGACTGGAGAAGTGATTACTATTCAGTTGGGGCTTAGTTGGTCAGCATGCGACTCTTTCGGCCGCGTTGTGGATCAGATCATTCAGATGGTAGTAGTAGTTGACATGAGTGTTTGTGAACAGCATCTCGAAATTGAATGTGGCAAGATGCGAGGCATCTTAATGAGGAATTTAGTTGTAGAATTGGATACGCGGTGGACGGCTGTGTGTGTGTGTGAACAGCACATGCTGGTTACGGATTGATCTCGCCATATACGTATTGGTTTCCGCATGTAAACCGACGCGCCGCCACGATAGAGTTGGGGCGCTCGCGGATGAGATGATGATGGACGATGGCCGCTGCAGTAGCCTTTGGGCTCCAACGACGCCGACGCCGTAGTCGGCTCAATGGAGCTGCTATTGTGTATAAATCCGGGCGCCGTGACAATAGGCAAGCTCTGTGCTCGCAAGAAGAGAGCCAAACAAAGTCGGTCGGGTGTTCTGACTTGTGTGATATGTTGATTGCGATTATTACGATTGATTTTCTCCCACCAAACGCCGCCTTGGGTTGGGGAGCTCCATCGGGTTCGACACAGAGCACGATCGATCTCCATTGAGGCCGCGACGGGTGGCCTCGACGCCGGGAACAGAGCAGAGGCGCCGGCACCCGGCATGGACGGTTTCCAAAGACGAGCGGCGGAGAAGACGTGCAGGAGGAGCTTTGCCGTTGCCAAAACCTCCTCGCCGAGCACGACGCGGTGGTCGCCATATGACTGCTCCGCACGCTCGCATGGCCCGCGTGTCATGTGGCGGACCAGGAGGCACCTCCAATCCGCGATCATGTAGAGCGACTCGGAGTCCCTGGTCCCGACGGTGCTCCCCCGCAGGTAAGCCATCTCTCCGTTGGGCCAGTCGACGTCGGAGACGGCGGGGAGCACGCCGCTGCCCATGGACACAGCCCAGAGCGTCGTCGTCGTGCTCCTGCTCCTGCTCGCCGTGGTTGTGGTGGTGCTCGTCGGCACGCCGCTGCCCATGGCGCTGAGCTCGCGGAGCGCAGCGCGTGCGTCGGGACGGCCAGCTCCACGGCCGGGAAACGGGATGGTCGGTGATTCGTTCCCCGACCACCCGGTCCGGTGTTTCATTTCCCGACCGGGCTCGATCTCATATCGTCTGTTGGATCCGCGTCGTGCGGCGAGGATTCAACCCGACGATACGGAGCGGTCTCTGTCATGTATGGGCCAAAACTGAGGCCCAAGTAACGAGGAGCCCAACTGGAGAACGCGCATCATGCCAACCGTTGTCCAGGCTGGACCGTGCCTACGGCTACAGCTACCTGTCGGCCCACCGCCGGCGACGCGGCCCGAGATTTCAAAGAATGAGATCGACAAGGTATTCAGATTCCGGTGTCAAAAGACATCTTCTTGTTTCCAATTCTCACCCGCGTTTTCCTATGCTCATTAAAAATACTTCTCCACTGCTCCAAAAGCTGCTGCAATAAATAGATGCACGTACCGGAGGACGCGTCACGCAGAGCTTAGCTGCAACTTGTTTGCTCCGCCCGATTGAGCTCCTTGTTCTCTTTCTCTTCGCAACCAATAATAAACAAAATTGACGAAAAAACGATTCTTCATCAGCAGCGACGATTGCATGCGCGCCGGTATTTCCAAGAGGACAAATTTGGTCAACTATAGAACAACCGGAGACCAGACTATTGATAGACGCGACCCGGCATTATCCTTTTCCAAAGTTCTAGTAAAGATCTGCAAAATGCGAAAGACTGGAAACAGAAGAAAAAAATATACTGCCAATCTTGGAGTGTTGATTTCTTCCTTTGTTAGCAAGCATGAGACGTCAATCTACACGTGGTTCCTGAGAAGCTTAAGCCATCTGTACTAAGAAAAAAGCTTAAGTCATCTGTCAACATAGTTAAGTAAGAATCAACCTAACACTGAAAATGGTTTCGTTAGGATTTTTTTAAAAGAAATATATTGAATCAATATTCTGACCTTTGCATTAACCGATACATATAGCAATATATTATTACAACCATCCGAACAAAACCTGTATACCAAGATATAACAAACATAAAGTTTTTATGTACTGGTTTATAACATTAGAGCATTATTCTTTTATTAAAAAATGCCAATCATTATAGGAAAAGATCTTCATGGGCACAGTCTCAAACACGATACATGATATCTTCCTCCTTCAAAAGAAGGGACCAGAACCAAGTCTGAAGATTACCGGGAACGTCGATAAATCTTTTGACAAAACAAATACCACACATAGATATCAGGTCCCTGAGAACACGCTTAGCAATCACATACCAATCAACTCACAGACAGAATCCTATGCCTCTTACTGACCTCGTGATGCCCGTGCGGTACCGCCACCATTGCCGCAGAGAAAGCACTACCTGCTCTCTGTCGCCTCAACCTCGTAGTCGTCAAGCTCATACACGGCGCCCCTTCTCCTCCGGCTGCTGCAGGACTTATGCGACTCCTGCAGGAGCAGCGCTGCGTTTCTGATCGCTTCGATGACCATAGCTGTGAGGTGTTGGTGAAGGTTCAGGTCGGGTAGCATCGTCGTGTAGGCGAGGATGTGGTCCACCTGAGCTTTGTAACATGCAGACGGGTGGACTGTCCTCTTCTTGTTTCCATTCTCCGTTTGGACAGGAGTTGCTCTCTTCTGCTGGCTTGATGTCTCCCTCCGCTACACTGGAGCCCGCTCTGTCATCGCTGACCTTCCCGCCCTTCGCGAGTGCACAGGTGTTGTTCCTGGCCGTACTAATCCACCAAGCCGACGCTTGACCGGTTGACATAGGTCTGACATTGTTTATTCGGATGAAAGTAGTATTTTGCTCTGTTTCTTGCATGTATTAGTAAGATTAGAAGTGTAATCATTAGGGATAACTAGTCCAATGGCCCGCGCCATTGCGCGGGCTATCTGAGATACCTAGCAATTGGTTTCTATGCACCACTGCACTCATATATCCATTACCAAACATTACCCTTGCATGCTTAATCTTTTATTTCTATATCAATTGCTTTTATTGGCCATCAGATTCTATTAAAATTATAATTTTGAAGACAATCTGTGGAGTAACTATAATTTTACTGTGGAAGCAATTCGATTACCATTTTTATTATGAACATTCAAATGTTGCCTTGATTAATTTAGACGTCTGTGAAATCTTATGAAGTTTTAGTCTTATGTAAATATTTAAGTGGATTAATTGAAATCTCAAAAGAGTTGACATAGGCAACTAAAGAATTAAAAAAACACTATATTCTAAAATATATAATTTAAAAAATGAGTTAGTTGCCTGGTAAAAGCAATTGTGATTTGTGCTCGGCAGCATGATGTCTTTGAAAAAGCTTCTGTCTGTATCAAGCATTATTTTCTATATCCAACGAAATCACAACTAATCAAGGCATGTAGTGTCAACCACCAATAAACAATACCATGTATTTCTGATCTCACGCATCAATATGTCCGTCCTCGATATTTGCCTACCTGGCTTGCTATGCATGACTGCAGATGATTCATGGCTTGTATGCTCCAGTTTGACTGAAGCACCACGTGAGATGGCCACCTCCAGGATGAACTCCATCATGCCGTCGAACGACAGCCTGTACCTTGCTTGCTCTTGCCTCTGCTGCTTATATCGCTGTTGAACCTTCTCTGCCGCCGCTGATTGTCGCTGGACGCTGGGTCCATCTGTCAAAGAACGGCTAGGGGCAGGACGATGATAGACGTCTGAGAGGCACCAAGAGGACGTATCTTCGTCTTGTAACCACGGTGGCACGCTGCATGACAACATTAAGAACCCTAATCATCGCACTAATTAGTTATAGATCTATTTGGGCGTCGTTGTGGGCTTAAGATGGGAGGCTGCATGACAAAGATATCGTGATAAGGAACCTGAGATTGTTGGATGAATGGAGGGTCAAGATGTCCTTATAGAATCACACAATATGAGATTAAAGACTAGATGTTTTGCTTTATTCTCAAAATTTCTAGAGTATTTCTCTTTTTTTCTAGGAACTGTGGTGGGAAGTTCATCTCGTTTTATTATTAAATAGATTCTCTCAAAGCTACCTATTTTCTCTGATCTCTTATGGCCATGGTGAAATGTCTTATTCTTGTATGGCATGCACATCACTTTTGTTTTTTAACTTTATAGTGAATAATTTTTTAAATGACCAAACTACCGTCATATTTAACCTCTCATCTCTGTTTCTGCAGACTGACTATGGCTGGGACTAGGGGCTCATATGCACAACGGTGGTTATACATGTTACAGTTCTGCTTCTGTGTTTGTCAACCATTAACTAGTAGCTTAATATAATATATAGTACGTGAAGAGAATACACCTCGTTGTTCTGTACCGAGCAATAGTATAGTGTATCAGTGCAGGTAATGGGCTGCTCCTGGAGGCCTATATATATGGTATTACCGTGTTCCACATTAGTGTTCCACACGCCACCTACCAACGCTTAGTTTCCTTTATCAACTCCAGGCCCTTATGTTTCCCTCTATATAATGGCTGGTGCATTACTCTGGCCGAGGGGTGCATTTTCAACATAGGGGGTTCATCATATTCATTTGCATTGAGCGACAGAATAAAAGGACAGGTTTTAGTGAGATGTGCAATACCGCACACGAAACATTTTGAGTTCATCCATCTTATTCTCAGTTGTCTACTAAGGAATAAAAAATATAGTTATGACTTTATGGTAGACATTCCATGACTGTATTACACGATTAAATCAAAATAGGAATGGGTGACACTGGTAAGAGAAATTTCAGTGACACCGGCCATCAACGTCAGTCAAAGGAAAGGTTGGAAAGAATCCTCCACATGCCCATCATCAAATTACCGAGTACTGGTGGAAGATCTGTCACATGATGTAGCGTACCAAAACTGCCAGCATATTCTTAGCACAACACTCAGTCTACATTTCAATGAAACTCTTTTGAGAAATATTACTAACTTGCCGAAATGAGAGTGTTACTACTACGTATGCTCCGAGTATCCTTAAACACAGTATGCAGCAATTTGGACTCTGAAATAGCCACTCTTAATTTTGACAGTGAAACAGAGTAGACTATGCTCTGTTTTGAACAATGAAACACAGCAAGTCATTTCAGACATGTCATTCCGACGGTCCACCACCTATGGAAACCATCAGATAAAATGCTTGATCTGCATATAATTAGGGCAAAAGAAACCTGAAAAATTTTGGATAGGACATAAACATCAGGTGACCACTAAGGAGGGTGTGTTTGGTAGAGCTTTTGCTTATGCCTCAAACTGCTTATGCTTATGCTTATGTATCAAAAGTGCTTATCCAGCTTATCTGGTTTATTGAAGCATAAGCAATTCAATTGTTTGGCAAAAGTGCTTATCTTGTTCTTCTAAAATTGCTTATGCATCTAAAATGACTATAGTACCCCTGAGACTTGGTTACAAAAATATAGCTCTATTTTCATGAACATGTGTACCCTAAAGTAAAAAAAAGACATAAATAATTAATAATGCATTAGTGCAACCATAATAATTGTTCGTTGTCCACCATGCAACCATACATAAAAGTTCATTTTCTACCATAACAGTTTACATGACTATGATCATCTAGATGAAAAAATTGCCCTTGCAAGGTCATCACAGAATCTATCCATCACACGTTCATTTGCTCCTGGAGTTGTTGTATTGGACGATGGAGCATACTTTCTATATCTTGAAGGTATGGTTGGCACATAATCCAGATTTCGATCACACTTGCGAAAGTGTCTATCTTGTGCATGATTCTCACGGATGTAGTTATGAAAACACATAGTAGATGCAACAATCATCATTTGTTTTTCCATTGGGTAACTCGGCATCTTATAAAGTATTCTCCACTTTTGCTTCCACACACCAAATGCACGCTCTACCACATTGCGAATACTTGAATGTAAATGACTGAAATATCCATTTGCATAATATCTTGGATGGAATTACCACTTTTGTCCTCCCTCCTTGCAAAGGACTCGCAAGAATTTGTTGTCCTCTCATTCATGTCCATGAGAATGTCCATTTGTTCTTGAAACCAGTGGCCTCCAGTAGTCTTAGGTTGTTTTCCCTTGTTGCTTGTGGTTGTTGCCACTCTTTTTCCTCGAGAACTTGTAGGTGTCACCTCCTCTGGATCACTGTCATTAGAGTCTTCATCTTCTTCTTCTTCACACCCTTCTTCTTCACCACCTTGGGACGGTGCAACACCACTGGAAGCACACCAATGGTCATCACCAGTGTTATGAAGATCTTGAAAGATAACATCCAAATGATCCTCATGCTCCAGGCCTTTCTCCTTAAATCTGATAGCTCCCTTTATATCCTACATAACAAGATAATATGTTTTGGATGTAAGAAGTGATATCACAACCAAATGAAACATAAGAAGTGATACTTACTTTATTAATTTTCTTCCACCATTCATCAATCATGACAATATTCTTGCCCGATGCATCCCATTCTAAGCCGGTTTGCTTCAATAATTTTTTCCATATACCATGGTCAACCTTCAATCTGTCCCATTTATTCTTAAATTGTCTATGGGTGTATAGCAGCCCGCTTCTCTCTTTGAACCGTTTGATAACATTCTTGTACCCATCCCTGTTCAAAGTGGTGCTTGAATGATTTCCAATCCTACATTCATCGGCATACAATTCACAAACTATTTTGTTGTTGTTCTCATCTACCTAATCTGCTACACTGGTACAACAAAATAGCGACAATTGGTTCACTTCTATTGTATGCATAACAAGTTTTGATCTCCTACAATTGCACATAAAAAAATTCCACTTCACATATGTTTAAAACTACTATGGAAAAGTGAAAAACATGTCACCTTGCAGCTGTATCCTCCTTAGTGTCGGCAGGAGCAATGGTAGGGGTAGCGGGAATTGGTGGCCTCCCTCCTCGACCACCTCCCCGTCGGGCTCCTCGTGCTCCTCCCCCTCGGCCTCTACTCCTACCTCCATGTTTACTTCTTCTAGCACCGGCTGAATTCTCTCCAACCGCCACCTCATCCACCTCATCCTCATGGCCATCACTGCCGTATATACCATAGGCTGGATTTGAGAAGGAAAAATCCGGATTCAGAGTGGCTCCGGCAGCAGCCTGCATCAAGTCAGTGAATGGAGCGATGCTACTCGAACCACAAGCCAGTGAACCACCAAAGAAGGCGCCTGCCCCAGAGAATGCACCCGGCATAGCTCCGGCCCCTGAGAATGCACCCGACACACCTCCGGTGCCTCCCGACCACCCGCCTGGAGGCCCGCCTCCCAGCCAGCCGCCTGCTGGCATGCCGGTAGGCCACGCGCCTGGGCCGGCGCCCACGCCCCACGCGTCTAGGCCGGTGCCTGGGCCAGAGCCCGCACCCCACACGCCTAGGCTGGCACCCGCACCTGGGCTCCCGCCGAGCGGTGCTCCAGGGCTCCCGCTGAGATGCGCTCCAGGTCTCCCGCCAAAGGAGCGCGCCCCAGGACTGCTATCGTCAGCACCCGTCGACAAAGATGCACCAGCGCCCAGGGATGCCGATTCTTCCGTCTGCTCCGCATCTCTGCCTCCTACGACCTCCAATCGACCAGATCCGTCGGCGAGGGCATCTCTGCCGCCATTTCCCCCTCCCTTTGCAGGCCGCCGCAATGGATTCATGCCGCTGCCGCTCCCGTGGGGAAGGCTCTCCAGTCCCTTGCAATGAGCGATGGAGGAGGAGTCGTGGAATTGGTTTTTCTTTTTTTTTCCCTGCATCGAAACATTTTTTTAGCAGTGGCAGGCGGGTAATTTCATGGAACTATGAGGATGGATGGTCCATAAGCTGGAAAAGCAAGGTTTTTGTTGCTTTGCCTTTATAGTATAAAATAGCAAAGTGCTTATGGTTGCTTATGTCAATAAGTGCTTATAGGTTTATGGTGTTTGGTACAGCTTATTGCTTATGGAACTATAAGCTACTCAATAAGCTGGACAATAAGCTGTACCAAACACACCCTAAGGCATATGCAAACTGAACATAAGTAAAACTTCTAAAAGCACGGAAGCCCAATAAGGTTTTTTATGGCCAACGCAACCCGGGGGGGGGGGGGGGGGGGGTTCTTCCCATCTGAATTTGAATTGTACAAGAGAATGATATCAAAAGTGAGAGCAAAAATTTAACCGCAAACTGCATTAGATAGGAATAAGAAATTTTAGTGTGAGACTCAACTTAGGGATTTTATGAGATAAGAGGAGATAAAGATAAGACAGAGGGCTAAAGAAAGAGGCATCTTGGAGGAGAACGAAAAGACAAGATATCTATTTAATAATAAAAGGAAATGACTTTCCCACCACGGTGTCTATAAAAAAAGAGAAATAACCTCTAAATTCTCAGAAAAAGAAAAATATCTAGCCCTTCATACCTCTTTAAGATAATCTCATATAGAAATCTAACCTTTAATCTCCTTGCTGAATTAGATATAAGCTATGTCTCTCTCTCCATCCTGTTAATAACCAAATGAAGTTCGTGGACATCATCACGCCGCCACCATGGGTCTGCCAGGTTGCATGCCCTCCCTGTGCTGAGCTTCAACATTATATTGCAAATTTCCATATCCTCTACAACCCTGATCTCGACCAGTTGACTCAAGTCTCATGCCGCAGTTTGGCGTTGCAGTAGCTCCCTGATGAACCAAGATCCTTTTAGAACATGAGCAACTGCATCAGGAACTTTCGTGCAATATCAGATCTGCTTGCCCGATGCTTCCATGAAGGTCTGCTTGGGGCACGACCTTGCATGCTCTCCTTCTTTATTCTGCCTTAGTGCCTTTGATATTTCATTGGGAATTCGCATGACAATCCATAGGACGCGTGCATCTGGACTGACTGCAGTTGACGCTAATATATCGAGATTGAAAGGTTAATGATGATCAGGTAATATAATGTTGTGTGGCCATGGAGGTGGAGTGTGGCCATGGAGATGACTGAGACTCTCAGAGGAGAGAACCATAATTTCGTATCAGGCGACATTGTTCTGTGGGGGAATTCTCCGGGCAACAAAGGCAATATTTGTTTCTCGCTCCTATATGGGAATCAATTATCACCGGCAGCAGATTCGTACGGTGAGGTAGCTAGCACATAATGATATATGCTGCACGGTTGTATTGTATTCATGACCTTTGGCCTGAATAGCATGCCTCGTCAAATGGTCAGTCGTGAAATAGCCAAGATCTCTGAGAGGAATCGACGTTCAGGTTTGCAAATATGTGATCTGGACATCTGGTTTCAGCGTTGCTAAGCTATTAAGGCAGGCACAAAAAAGACATACGATAGCGAATTGCCTTCTTTTGATTGTTTTAGGGAGTAGCTCAGTATGTTTGAGCTCGAGCTACTTAAACGTGATTAAGGTTTCAATCCACTCCAGATGGAACAAGGTTATGATAATTTCTTCCATCATATGACAGCATTAACAGTATGCTGACGCCATTCATGCTGCTCAGTCTTTGCGTTTCTAGGTGCATGGTTTAATCGGTACTGTTTTGGTTCACCATTTATACTAATAGGCCAGCTGTGCACATGTGGAGGTTTTCAGGTCTCTTCTTGTAGGCTAAAATATTGGTTAATATAACAGTTTTTAGATCCTTATAATTTAACAAAATCACATAGTAGGCTAGAGGTATTGATTAATATATTTAAACTTGACCGTGACACACCTTAAGCATTAATAACATCACAAGAGATAATGTGGAATATCATTGTTGTCTCAATTAATTTATTGTCATGTTGTTGTCGCTATTTTTCTTTCACTGCTATTTGTTTTCATACTGTCAATATTAGGCAATTTCGAAATATATATGGATACTTTAGGCTATTTTCCCTAATGGCATTTATGAGTAGTATAAAAAATGCATGTGTGAGAGGCATTTTTGGTTAATTTTATTCACTTAGAGAGCGGATGTCATAACCCTATTTCTTTTTGCCAATTATTATCATCATTGATTAGTAGGGTATCCTAGAATATATATTTGAGATATTAGATAGGTTTTCTTGCTTTATTTAAATGTTTTTTCTTTATTTTCATGGTAAGATATATAGACATTTTGTAATAGCACATGACACAAAAAATGTTATGTTATTCGAGCATGTTTAGTGTTTAGAAGAATTATAGAGTAGATACCTTTGATGTGCTAGCCCGCAGAAACTGCGCGGGCAATTTGGTCTAGTTATCAGTTAAAAGGTAAAGGAAAAAAAAGGAAAACTAGGATATATAAGAACACTCAAAAAAGGAGAACACATTATTGAGGATGAACAGGAGCTCCGTTGTCGATCTCTTCGTTGATCATTTCCTTGAGGTGTCGGGGAAGATTCAGGTCGGGAAGCATCGGGAGGCGTGTTAGCATGTAGGCAAGGATGTGGCTCACATGGGCTCGCAAGAAGCAAATAGATGAATGGTCCTCTTCTTCTTTCCATTCTCCGTTTGGAGAGGAGTTGCTATCTGCTGCCGATGTGTCGTATCCCTTGCTGTCCTATCGCCCGCTCTCTCGTTGCTGACCTTCTTGCCCTTCGCCAGTGCAGAGGTGCTGTTCCTGGCTGTACTGATCCAGAAGGCCTGGACTTGACGGCTTGACCTAGGTCTGATACTGTTTCTTCGGATGAAAGTGGTATCTTTCTCTGTTTTTTTTTCATTTATTAGTGAATAACCTTCTCTCTTTCAGCAGACTGACTATTGCTGGGAGGTTATACACGTTACAGCTCTGGTGCTGTGGTTGACAACCATTAGCTAGTAGCTTAATATAATATAGTACGTGTTTTGGAAAAATGTAATATATAGTAGCTCCCTGCATTTCGAACAAAAACATATAAGGAAAAAACATGAAACCTGATCATCAAAGTGTGGACGATGTTTGTACAACAAGTAGGCAATACCACTTTTGCGAAGGACTCAGTGCCTGGCTTGTCAAAAATGAGGCCACCTGATTGCTCAAACCAAAGATATTGGCACTGAAGGTCACTTTTGAGCTTCATCCGTTCAGTTAAAAGTGGCATTTCGAAATGCTGAACTGAAAGAAACTCTCCTAACTTTAAGTGGATGTAAGATGATAAGAAAGGGATTTCATACAAGCTTCGTTGTCACTTTTCCACGATCTGGACATTAATCTAGTGTGGGCCTCGTCAGCCATAGCCTCCATCATGAACCTCATCATGTAGTAATTGGCATATTTTCCCATGTGCCACTCATTCGCATACTAATTTGTGATTATGCCTGATCATTGTACCTAGGACAGAGGCAGAGAAATTGTGCACTGTTCCTCTGATAAAATCTCAATGTTGTCTCCTTAACTATAGATCTGTTACTTTGGTTGCCTCTAGTCTATATATGATAGATTGAACGTGAAAGAAAGATGTCTACAATATATATGGAGGCAAGAGCCATTTGTGTCCTTAAGTGGGTATTGTGTTCATTTGACAAATACTACTTTGAACGAGAAGGGAATACCTACGCTCAATATATTATATAAATCTGAATACTTTGATTATAATTCCATGGTAGTTGAATAGTTCTGGTTTATTACCTAAGCTTTGAATGAGTAGAGCAATATCAATAAATACAAGCCCACACATAACAAGTTGTTTCTTTTTTTAATCATATCTACATAGTTGATTGAATATTGATAATATTTTTTATAATATTTAGGATAATATAGAATACTAGCCGCATAAATGTGCAGGTAGGTTGACTAGTTACTACTATACTATGCAGGTTCTGAACATCCTAAAACAGAATATGCTGCGACTTGCACACTGAAATAGACTACCTCTGAATTTCGACAATGAAACAGAATAGAGTATGCTCTGTTTTGGACAATGAAACAGAGCAAGTCATTTCAATAATCCACCACCTATGAAAAGATGTTGTTGGCATATGCAACCTGAACATAGTTAAAATTTTGAAGCACTTAAAGCATATAAGGTTAGCATTTTTTCCTTTCTTCTAGAGGATAACAGCAGTAGCAACAGCATGGTCACAGGTTCCCTTCCAAGATAACTACCAAAACGAACAGCACCATTCACAGGTTTTCTCCTACGAGAACTATGAAGAAGGACACCATTAAAGCCTTCACCATTCACAAACCATCCATGCAGTGAACAAAATCACAGGTTTCTTCCATGATAACTACCAAACGACAACAATAAAATTACAGTACTTCTCCTAAAACTATGAACAACGTCACTTTGTTCACTCAAGATTTACAGTCGGACTGTCGCTCCCACATCTCGGCATGTAACCTTTCAGGACTGGTGGAGGCACGCGATTTTGAGGGTTCCCAAGGAGAGGAGAAATGGACTTAACTCCTTGATCATTCTTGTTACCGACGAGCTATGGAAACATCGTAACAAGTGTGTGTTTGACGCGCAGCCACCGCGGATGCAAATGCTGTTGCGCGATATCAAGGAGGAAGCCCATCTATGGTCGTTGGCGGGAGCCAAGAATCTTAGGGCAATCTTATAGGTTCTGCCATATCTGAGGATAGGTAGTTTTTTTTGTAACTGGTATGAATGTAAATCTCTGTTAAAACTGGGTTTGTACTGGTTTCGGTCTTTATTCTTCTTAATATAATGACGTGCAGTTCTCCTGCGTATTCGAGAAAAAAAAATAAAGATTTATAGTCGGACTGAAAAAGTTGTGAGCACAGTGCTCAGTTGACTCTCTTGACTTCCGGCGGTCTTCTTGACGCCCGGATGGTACTGCTGCCGTCCCTGGCAACGAGGAACTACCTCCTCCTCAACTCTGGCGCCGCCCGTTGTAGTCCTCCTTGGTCTCGGCGGCTCGGCATCGTCAACCTCGTACTCGACCTAGCCCTTGTCCTCCAACTGCATTCTCACCAACTCCTGCTCAAGGAGGCGCGACTCATCGAGCTGGCGGATGAGCCGCACCACCTTGCTCATCGCTTTGGTGAGCTCTAATTTGACGTGCTCGGGGAGGTCCAGGTTGGCTGGGTGGTCGGAGACGGTCGGGAAAAGCCCCGGCGTGTAGGTGAGGATGCAGTCGACTCAGCCTGCGATATGCGGACGATCCTCTTCTTCTTCTTCTTGCTGTTCACTTCAGACAGGCCACACAATATGCTATACATATAGTGATGCATCAATTCTCCGGTCGAATCATCTTAGTCAATCCAGACAGGAAGCCATGTGTTGTGAGAACAAAAAAGTTAAAGTCTGTCATTATTTGTCATGCTCATGCATCAAATCGTTGTATGGGACGTGCATGTGACCCTCAACTTAGCATTGACGCATTACCCTGAGCACACACTCAGCGATCCCCGTACCAACCAACCTGCACACGATATTATGAAGGCACATGCAGCCTGAACATAAGTTAAAAATTTTAAACCACTGAAAGCTAATAAGGTTAACACTAAAAGCTAAAATAAGGTTAGTGTTACCGTGCAATAAAATAGTGTTACTGTTTGCCGTGTACTCCACAGGGACGGAGGACCCGGTATGGCAAGGTATGGCGGCCGCCATAGCTTGAGTTTTTGACAAGTAGCCCCATACCTTGGGTGTTTTGTCGCCGGCGGCCATAAGAGCTTCGACAATTCGACTTCGTCATATTTTGAATTTTTTTCGTCCTCCGCCACTGGTACTCCATGAACACCCCCCACCTACAAAGGCAAAGTTTCCTTTATCAACTACAGGCTCTGGCGTTCCCATCTATATAATTGTTTGTGCATGTAGTCTGGTCGAGGAGTGCATTTTTCAACCCGGGTTTCATCATAGAGTGATAGAATAAAAGAACAGGTTTTAATGAGATGTATAGTTCAATATTCGAAATACTATGTGTTCATCCATATTTCTCTTAGTTGCTTACTAAGGAAAAACACATAGTTATGAGTTTATGTTAGACATTCCATGACTGGAAATACATGATTAAATCAAAATAGAAATGGGTGGCACTGGTAAAGGAGATTTCAGTATCCATGACAACAGTAGGAGAACTACGAATCAAGCTTTCAACGTCACTAAATGCTAATCAATAAGGAAAAAACTGCACAATTATTTATTTTTTCTTATGTTTTATGTCATTGTTTTAAAATATTGTGTATTCATATTTCGAAAAGGGATGAAAGTGAGAAATTAACCATTTTTATCGTATGGATATTATGCCATTTTTAATCAAAAAGTCCTTTTTATTCAATTTTATCCAATAGGAGAACCATCCCATAATTAATTAAAACATAATGAAAAGGAAGTACAACTAATGTCCTTATCATTGCTGAGCCCACTAGACCCAGTCCATCACCACGTGCACAATCCTCTTCTTCATTGGGACTTAAACACAGAACACAAGGAGAGAGAGAGAGAGAGAGAGAGAGAGAGAGAGAGAAGAAGAAGAAGAAGAAGAAGAAGAAGAAGAAGAAGAAGAAGAAGAAGAAGAAGAAGTGAGAGGGTATGGTTAGTAGTGCTTTAGCGATGAATAAAGGGAGGAGAGGCGGGTAAAACAATCCACAGACTTGGTGCAACCTCTTACCTCGTTTTTTTAGGTCGGAGGACGAGAAAACCTCGTGACAGCTCCCTCAAGGTCACTGAAACAAACTGCTCCGATATGGAGAGAAGAAAATGATAACCTGCTAGCGGCCTTGCTAGACTCGAATCTTCGGTTTTTCTCGAACCGGAGGGGGGGGGGGGGGGCTGACAACTCTAGTAGTGGAGGAAGATCCATCACAAGCTGTAGTGTACCAAAACTGCTGGCATATTCTTACCACAAGAGTCAATCTAACTACTCATGGAAACTCTTTTGAGAAATACTACGAGCTTGCCAAAATTACATAGTATTGCTACTATGGCGCTATGCAGGTTCTGAGTATCCTGAAATAGAGTATGGTGTGATTCAGACTCTCAAACATAGTATACACTGAATTTTGACCGTGAAACAGAGTAGAGTATCCTCTGTTTTGGAGGATGAATAAAACAGACCACGTCATTTAAGATATTTCGTTTGGGAATCTACCACCTCTGGAAATGACCAGATAGTTAGAGCAGAAGCAACCCGATGAATCTTGTTTACGTTGAGCAATCTTCCACGTAAACATCTGGTGACCCTGAGCACACACTCACCAATGAAATTATCGAACCTTCCAGCCCAAGACCTCTGAATATTATGAAGGCACATGCAGCCCGAACGTAAGTTAAAAATTTAAAAGCACTCAAAGCTAATTAGGTTAAGCAACTTTTCCTTCTCTTCTGGAGTGTAACAGCGGTACCAACAGCATAGTCACAGGTTCTCTTCCCAGAAAATAATAAACGACATCGCAAAGTGACTGCATAAAACTATTATGATGCTACAGAAATGGAGCTTGATCTGTAAGGAGGAAGAGCGGAAGAAGGTGATGGAGTTGACCTTGAAGCTGGAGGTCTACATCAACAAGGAAGCCCGAGCAGAAGTTGGGGTGGGTTGAGGGCCACCTGCTTCCACTGGCTAAATGCAACAACAAGGAGCACAAGGACGTTTTGCAAGCTGTTCTTCTGGCGGAAGGCCGTAGCTGTAGGAGGGGTAGGCCATTTGCATTTTGTTGGTCTGGTTGAAACTGCAATGCTTAGCTTCGTAAAGTAGTAAGCAGTGATGTTTTCTGTGTACTGAGGGGCGATTGGCTGGTCTTAGGCCAGTAACATTTGCTTCTCCTCCAGTTGTTGGGCGTTTCTTGTAAGTCGGTACCCGGACATAACAGTTGGCTTTCAATATAAAGCAGGGCAATAGCCTTTTCTCTAAAAACAACAACTAAGTGATAGGGGTTTTCTTCTACGAGAACTATGAAGAACAACACCATTCAAGCCATCCATGCAGTGAACAAAATCGCAGGCTTTCTTCCACGATAACTACCAAACGGCAACAACAAAGTCACAGTACTTCATCTCCAGAAACTATGAATGACACCATTCATCACAAAGATCACCCATTCACAGTGAAACTCAGGATTTGCAGTCCGACTGAAGATGTTATTGCCATATCTTCTCAAGTATCGCTCATTCCCGTACTAATCTGTGATTAGGCCAGATCACCATTGCACCTAGGACAGATGCAGAGAAAACGTGTGCACTGTTCTTTAGGTAAAACTAGTCAAATTGCCCGCGCGGTGCGCGGGCAAGAAATATTGGCTGGTATGTTTTTTAAAAAATATATAATTGGACTATGTAATTTGAATTCTTTATCACTTACTTGCATTATTTGGACCACACATAATTAGAATAAATATCTATGATGACGGATGATTGTATACCAACATTATATTTATCAATTTTTATAATTATATTGTGTCATGTTAGCAGAACACATGACCATATTTATAAACAACTGTCTAGCTATTTATTTTGATAAAGCATTGTTTTCAGCCGATGCAAGTTAAATCATGCCAAGACATCTGTACTTCATGTTGTAGATTATTGGAGATATAAATATCTTCATTTTTCAAGAAACAATAAATTATAGTATATTTCATAGCATCTTGTCAGATGGTTATTATTTGTAGCACCATTTTTCAATTGAATCTGAATCACATGTTGCGATCGTTGTGCACTCAGCCTTCGGATTTACCTGAGAGCTGCCAACACAGAATGTATCCAAAAGATACAGCAAAATGCGACTATGATAGAACTTTGAATTGAATCTGAATCATATGTTGCAATCACTGTGTGCACTCAGCTTCCGGATTCACCTGAGAGCTGCCAACACAGAATGTTTCCAGAAGAGACAGCAATATGTGACTACGACAGAACTTTGAAAGAACTTAGTTTGGACTTAATTAAACACTTCTGCAGCTTTTGTGGAACTGTTTAATGTATTTGCATCTTGAAGTGAACCATCCATAGAAACCTGGAAATAATATATGAAAGCGCTATGAGACTTCATTAAGCTTGCTCCTATGACCCATGTCCGATGGGGTTCCAATTTATAGTAAGATTCTTTCCCTTGTCTTCTGACTTCAATGGCATAGTAAGATTCTTTTTAAGATATTTATAATTTTAATAACCTGAAAAGAAATTTAAATATAGCCATATTGTTGAATCCAATATGTACGTTGATTTTCATTTTAGAAACTCTAATGTCTCCTCTAGAGAAATTCTAATGTCTCCTAGATAATTCCGTTATTTGCTAAAATTATTTTGTTGCAATATATTACACCTCTTCTATTTATTTTTTGATGAGTTTCTGGTACGGATCCAAAGATAAGATTACAAATAATGTGTCGAGAGCCATATGCAGGTGATAGAATGCCATATAAGATAAACTACAAGCCCCTAACCTGTCAGGAGCCATGCATGTGATAGATTCACAGATAAGGTGCAGGATACGTAGCAGTGGCAGTGTTGTGTTTACCTGTAAATAGTAATAGGTACAGCTCAAATGACACCAATCCTTGTTTCGAGATGGATTTCATCAATGGGGGCTGCAGCAGCTCAGGGCACTTGCATTGCAATGACTTGTTTTTCTGAGACCTGTTTGTATGCCTAGTGGCTGGAGTCTCTTGGCCCATGCACGATCTCCTAATAAATCCCAAGGTCATTCCTTGCCTTGGATGCCACACCATCGACCTGAGAAGAGTTCAGAAAAAGCAGGCCATGAAACAGCGGGAAAAGCTAGAGAGGCTAGAGTGTCTATCTGTTTGCATTGGACGCATGGTCCAGTGGTTGAGACCGTGTCTCTCACGCATAATCGTTGCTGGCCAAAACACAGCAATAAAATTATTCTCAGAATTGGAGCAATAGAATTATTCTCACAATCGGGGCAATAGAATTATTCTCACACCAAGGAAAAAAAAGAGAGAGCACACTCAGCGAGCATCACCAGGTGTCGTACCTAGATTGCTGCTACTGATTAAGCAACGTGGAAGATTTCTCACATGCTAAATTTCCTTCTTTTTCTAGCTTACTGATAACTGATCATTACGTGCATGCACGGGATCTTTCCCTGGTCCTGGATGAGGTTCATAAATCTGATTGCAGTATCCAGCGGACAGGCCACAACAGCCATCAAATACAGCCGGCAGCTGACGGACCTCAAAAGCTGATGAGATCGGAGGGGTGACCTATGACTTCTGCAAGCAATCCGTGCTTCTTCCAAGCAATCCAGCTTTCTAGATCGGGGTAAACTTTATGCTTCCGTTAGATTCAGATCTTGCCTCAGTTTGCTGCATCGGTTACAATCGAACCCTAGTCTTGTGTCAATCGTCTTCCTGTTATATCTCCCCACTTTCTTGATCACGACAAACCTGGCGTTCTGCCATGGATGTGGACGCCCATCCTCTCTCCTGATTGCTGCCACGTGATGGGTATCCATGTACCTTCAGTCATGAAGATCGGAATCATGAGATCATTGATTAAAGATGAACTTCGTAACACCATATGTGGGAGATCGATGATGGATGCCTTTGGAGAGAGAGAGAGAGAGAGATTTGGGAGAGATAACGATTGGATGTTTGATTGACTACCTCAATCCAGATCGGTAGCAGAACAATAGAGAGATAGGAAACGGAGGATTGATTAAGGGTCGGGATTTCACATCAACTTGTGACCAAGGGACGGATTTTTTGTATTATTGTGAGAATTTCTAGTCTATTTCTCTAATTTTTTAGACACCATAGTGAAAAAGTCATCTCCTTTTATTATTAAATAGATCTCAGTGCTATCTCTTCGCTTTAGATTTGTTACTTTGTATACCTCTAAACTATATATATGATAGATTGACCGTGCGAAAAATTGTCTACAAATATAAATGGAGGGAAAGCTTTTTGTGTCCTTGAGTAGGTGTGTCACATTTCAAAATTACTACTTTGAACAGAAAGAGAATACAAGTCCTTCTGCTGTTACTGTGCAATAGAATAGTGTATCAGCACAGGTTATGGGCTGCTCCTCAGAGGCCTATATATTGTGTTAATGTTTCATATTAGTGCCCCGTACTAGGTATATCTCAGGAAAAAATGGTGTGGGCGCGGTCCAGCCCCGGTGCGTGCCCCCTCGTGTCGTCACGCGATTGGTCGAGTGAGCGCCGGGCCCTGCTTGTTCCCGGTTGCGGCTCACACTGTGCGAGGCCGATCGGCTCGACGCCGCCCACACAGCTCGATGCCTCCCCTGTGAAGCAATCGCTCCTGTCTCCTAAGTCTGGCGCCCTATGCTGAAATCAATTTTTGGAGCTCTCTTAAAATTACTTAACTCCAACATCTAGCGCAACAAATGAGAGTACATGTTCACTAATATTCATAGATCCCATTTTATTACTGTGGAGCCAAAGTTTACATGCGAAGTTGCTCAGAAATAATTTTCAAAAACAGCTAAATGATGCTGTTTCAGACTTTACTAATTCTCTGAATATCACACCCATGACAGCCATCATAAATTAATGTTGACAAAACAAATATCCAAAATGTTTGCTATCATGACAGCAAATAAATTCATGTTTACAAAACAATATGGTTCATTTCATGAGAACATGTCTACATCTCATGACAGCAAAATGCTTGCTCTCTTTGCTGGTACTAAAATGAACATGAGCATCATAACTGGTTCTTGTAATATCTTTTCGTGATGCCTCATTTTTCCGACGTCCTTCGCCACTACAAACAAAATATTTCTGACATAAACTATCATCTAACTTGTGGCGCTTCGTCCTGCTCTTTCTAACACCTTTTCGTGATGCCTCATTTTTCCGATGTCCTTCGCCACTACAAACAAAATATTTCTGACATAAACTATCATCTGATTTGCGGCACTTCATCCTGCTCTTTCTAACACTGAAGCCAACAAGTCCAGCCGGACCTAGAAATTTTGATGAGCCTGGGCGAACGTCACAACCCATAAATGAGTTCATACAAACATATCATAATAGTATGTCAAAGAATGTTAATCAGCTAAAGAATTCGGCACTAATTCAAACCC
Source organism: Eleusine coracana subsp. coracana (assembly GCA_032690845.1). NCBI lineage: Eukaryota > Viridiplantae > Streptophyta > Magnoliopsida > Poales > Poaceae > Eleusine > Eleusine coracana. The sequence goes on along the minus strand of CM064434.1, from coordinate 59,860,242 downwards.
ATAAGACGTTAACCATTCTAATTAGCATCATATGTATGAAGTTTGGAAATAAAATATTATTTGCACCGGCGTTGTGGTAAATGACTTCACCACTGGATCCCGCCAACACAAATGATTTTGCCACTCGAGCCCGGGCAGGCGCCCAGGGTCGCCGGGCCCTGGGTCCGCCACTGAGTCCAGCATAGGTATTGTACATCTCATACGCTTTTTCCTCATAGTCAAAAGTCATTCCAACTTTAGGTGCCATCAGTCCATATTTATCAACCACATCCTGTACAAATGATTATCAATTAAAGGTCTAAGTCTAACATAACAAAAAATATTAGATATAGTCTATGAACTAGTACTTTTATTTTTTTACCTCATTAGGTAATTGAATCTCCACTTCTCCTACATGTGGTATTTGTTGTCCATTTCGCCACGTTCGGAAGCAACATCATCATTCACAGTAGGAGTATGTAATCTACATCAGAAAGGCACCATGAGGTCTACTAAGAACCAAGACCGTAACAGGGATTGATTGTCAAGACATGAATGATGATCATGATGAGGAGCAGCCGCATCAGTTACCTGGCGACTGACGGTGATGGAACAGCTTGCCTGCCATCCAATAGAGCTTGCATCGATGTCACCGTCACGCCGCCTTCTGCTCCATCTGCGGCATGGCCGTTGCTGGGAAGGGCTTCGACATGCCGCCCTTCCTCCATGCTTGAATCGTCCTGCTGCTCTTCCTCCATGGCCGTCGTCCTGAATTGGGACAGCGGCAGTCGTCCACAAGATAGGACGGGGAGATGATTCGACGCGAGAAGAGACGACGGAGAAAACCTACGACAAAACTGAACCAGCGTCCGCGAGCAAGCCGCGATGCCACGCGACATGGCACGTGGGTGAGCTGAGGCGTAGGCGGGGTGAAGTGCGCTTGGGCCGCAGGCGAGCCAAGTCGCAGGAGCGCGCGGGTCTGGGCGTCGGATCCCGTTTCTTCGGCGATGGGGGGGGGGGGGCACCCCGCGCATATGTTATTTTTTCCCTATATCTCAATGAACACCCCACACCTACAGAGCCAAAGTTTCCTTTATGAACTGCAAGCTCTCACGTTTCCCTCTATATAATGGCCGTTGCATGTTAGTTGGGTTGAGGTGTTCATTTTTCAATCTGGGTTCGTCATATTCATAGCATTGAGCGACAGAATAAAACGATAGGTTTTAGTGAGATGCGCAATAGAGCATGTGAAACATTTTGTGTTTATCTATCTTCCTCTCTGTTGTCTACTAGGGAAAAGAAATATAGTTATTACTTTATGGTAGACATTCCATGCCTGGAATTACATGATTAAATCAAGATAGGAATGGGCGACACTGGTAAGACAAATTTCAGTGCAACCGATCATCTCGGTGCATGGCTACAGCAATGCATGTGTATTGCCCAGTTTTTAACAGCTAATTATAACTTGCTACCTAGCTAAGCAGAAATGATCTTGTTTAAATTAATAAAAAGATAATATTAAGGGCTCCAGACAGTGTAACAGAGTAGAGTATGCTCTGTTTTGGACAATAAAACAAGGCAAGTCATTTCAGACATGTCATTCTGAGAATCCAGCACCTACGAAAACGACCAGATATAACGCTCAATCTGCATATAATTAGGGCAAAAGGAACCAGAAAAAATCTTTCTTAGGATGAGCAATCTTTCACATAAACATATATTGACCCTGACCACACACTCGGCAATCCCGATACCAGCCAATCTGCCCATGAAATTGTCGAACCTTCCAGTCCTCCGAATATTATGAAGACATATGCAACAACCTGAACATAAGTTAAAAGTTTGAAGGCACTTCAAAGGTAATAAGGTTAAGCATCTTTTTCCTTTCTTCCAGTGCGTAACAGCAGTAACAACAGCAAGGTCAGAGGTTCTCTTCCAAGAAAACAACGAAAGACAACTGCAAAGTGACAGATTTTCTTCTAGGAGAACTATGTAGAACAACACCACTGAAGCCCCCCCCCCCCCCCCCCCGGTTCACAAACCATCCGTGGAGTGAGCAAAATCACCGGTTTTCTTGCACCGGAATTACTAAACGACAACAACAAAATCACAGGACTTCATCTCCGGAAACTAGGAATGACGATGACATTCATCACTCGAATCACAACCATTCAGAGTGAAACACACAAGAGTTGCAGTCCAACTGAAGAAGTTGCGACCGCAGCGCTCAGCTGACTCTCTTGACGCAGCCTGCGGCCGTCTTCTTGACGCCCGGACGGTACCGCCGCCGTCCCCGGCGATGAACAACCACCACCTCCTCAATTCGGCCACCACCGTTATAATCCTCCTCGCACACGCTATCGTCGGAGAGCTCATACTCGACATATCCCTTCTCCTCAGCTGCTCCCTCACCAACTCCTGCTGGTAGAGGTGCGACTCGTTGATCTGGCGGATGAGCAGCGCCGCCTCGCTCATCGCTTCGGCGAGCTCGGCCTTGACGTGCTCCGGGAGCTCCAGGTTGGCTGGGGGGTGGTCGGGGATGCTCGGGAGGGGCTCCACCGGCCTGTAAGCGAGGATGCGGTAAACCTCGGCCTACGACATGCGGAGGGTCCCTATCTTCTTCTCGCCGTTCGTCGCCGGAGGCGGGGAGATGATCCCGGACGCCGGTGCGTCGGAAGCCGCCGTCTCCTTTTTCTCCTCGCCGCCCGCCGCCGCCCGTGCATCGTCCCCAATCGCGGCGTCGAAGGCGGGGATGTCGTGCTCTCCGGATGAGCTCACGGCCTGCCCCATCGACTCCTTCCTGGCCCCTCCGACAGCGACTCGGTCTTCTCCTCGACGGCGAGACGGTGATGGGGCTGTTTTCTCTGGAGTCTGAACAGAGGCGGCGAGATCAAATGGGGTTTAGCCGTTTACGTACTTACTCCTAGGTAGTCCTGTCCAAATGGGCGGCCCAGCCCAGCATGGCCTGGGCCTTAAAAGGCCTGACACGTTTAATATAGGGCCGGCATGGCCCATGAGCCATTTCGGGCCGTGCCGAGACGGCCTTAGGGCTTAGCTGTCAGCCCATGGTATGGCCCTAAATTACAAATTTGTGCCGGGCTGGCCCACTAAGCTCGACGGGTTGAATTAAATTGATGGCTCATTTAGAATAATTGTGGTTAAATATAAAAAATATGATGTTGTGACCTCAATAAATTAAAGAAGAGATCTTCCCACCAGACTAGAAAGCCTTGTTGTGTCAAGATTGAAGTGGTAGTATACTTAAATAGGCCGTGCCTGATGTGGCCTTATAAGGTTTTAGTGGACCGGCCTGTTAATCGTGCCAGGCCGTGCCGCCCGGTGGGCGAGTGCTTAGCCCAAGCACGACAAGTAGGTGTGGGCCGTGCCGGCATGGGCCCTAAATTCAGTGGGCCGTGCCGGGCTCGTGCCATGCTTTTTTTAGGGCTTTGGGCCAGCCCACTCGGCCGAGCCCGTTTGGACAGCTCTACTCCTAGGTTTACTCTACTTCGGCTGGGCCTCTATTGAGCGGATGGAGATGTGGGCTGGATCAAATCTATTGAGAAGACAAGGGCCAGAAGTCCCATCCGTTTTATAGTGGACTTTATAAAAGAAACTTATAGTGTACTACTCATTTGATATACAAAATAATACTACAGTATTATGAACTATGAAGTATATGCGCATTTATATGATTTTCATCATTGTATTGTAGATAACAGAAAAATATATTGATTATTCATAAATTATAAATATTTGAATGCTACTACATCGGAGGCACTTTAACAGAGCAAGTCATTTCAGACATGTCACTCTGAGAATCCACCACCTATAAAAATGATCAGATAAAACGATCAATCTGCATATAATTAGGGCAAAAGAAACCTGAAAAAATCTTGATTAGGATGAGCAATCTTCCACATAAATATCTGTTGACCCTGACCAGAGACTCGACAATCCCGATACCAGCCAATCTGCCCATGAAATTTTTGAACCTTCCAGCCCAAGTCCTCCGAATATAATGAAGGCATATGCAACCTGAACATAAGTTAAATTTTTAAAGGCACTTCAAAGCTAATAAGGTTAAGCATCTTTTCCTTTCTTCCAGTGTGTATACGTAACAGTGTAAGAGATAATAGATTGATATAATGGTTGGGATGTATTGCATTGAGCCTCTCGGCCGGTATATATGAGAGTATAATACTTGGAGGATAAGGCACCTCCGGGGATACATATGGAAGTCCTAGATACATAATCTAAACTGCCAAATATACTCTAACATTCCCCCGCAGTCACAGCGGGAGCACCGCAGATGATGAGACTGGAGAAGAAGCCGAAGTCAGAAGCCAACGGACTAACATCCCCCCGCGCAGTTGAAGCGTTGAGGTGCGGATGCTGCGATTGGAGAGAAAACCGGCGAGTACCTCATACAGATGATAGCCCCTTAGTGCCAAAGTAGCCGAAGTCGAGGTGGACGTGGTCGTTGCCGTGGAGAAGGGCGTTGTTCCAAAATCATCTTGACGAGCAAACGGGTGCACAAAAAAATCAGCTATGTCTTGCCGAGAAGAACTCATGGGACGACTGGCCGATCATGCGATGGCGAGGGTGATAGGACGCTCGGACGTATCAACGAGCTGCAACCAACTTCATCCCATCTGCGGCATCTATGGTGGTGGCATCCTGGAGGATGGCAGACGGCGCTGACTCGGACCATTAGCCGTGTGATGAGGAGGAACAGGTATGAGTGGCACCACCACCTAGCTAGGCGGTGATTCCGATGAAAATGGCTTGACCACGGGCGTTGTTATTGTAGCTTGAAGAACATGTGACAACAACCTCGTTATTCGAGAGGGTCGACGTTCCAATATCGACGAACAGCAGGGCGACGCTACCCGAATCATTGACCGGGAGAAAAAAAGAAAACAGCAGCAACATGTTGAATCTCTTCTCCGTGTAGACGTCTTATGTCTCCATAGCCTAGCCCTCCATCCTATCTCTTTCGTTGCGGTTGTGGTGTACAACCACGACAAGAAGCATCGATCGTAGAGAGAGATTGGAGGCCGGCCACTCAAATCCCAACGGCGTCCAGGCCACACGCACATGCGGCAGGCCGTCCAGAGGCAACGACTCCACGTGAGGGCAACGGTGCCGCTTCACGTAGGTGGCAGCGCCAATCAGCGCCGCCTGTCCGCTCTTCCTTGACGGTGCGATCGAGATGACCTTTCAAGACGCCGGTGCTGACGTGATTCAGGGAAGAGATTCGATTTGTGCTGCTAGTGACTCGACGACAAGCGGAGCGCAGCGGGATCAATAGGATCGGCTGCTAAACAAGGCGCTGCCCCCGGCGAAGATCACACGGATTGATCTTACCGGGGGCGCGCGGAGCGGAAACGAATGGTGGGGTTAGAAGACAGGATCGTAACCCCCTCTGATACCATGTTAAGCTACTATGCACCAACCAGTTCACCCAAAAGCCTAGGCTGATGGGGAAGGGTAGACAATTCACTTATGGTTTAACACTCCCCTCACATGCAGCTCCCTCGGGGCGCAAACGTAGAAATAGGAGCGGCGCAGCGAAATATGCGGTCACCAGGACTCGAACTCGAGACCTCTGCTCTGATACCATGTAAGAGATAGTAGATTGATATAATGGTTGGGATGTATGGCATTGAGCCTCTCGACCGGTATATATGAGAGTACAATACTTGGAGGATAAGGCACCTCCGGGGATACATATGGAAGTACTAGATACATAATCTCTCCCCGATGGGGGGGGGGGTACCCTACCGCCTTATATATCCGATCGGCAAGGGGTACATGCAGAGTCCTATTCGTACTCTACAAGAATTCTATATGGAAAGTCTAATCTTTCTTGTCTTGTGCTCCAAGCCGAGTCGGTCGGCTTTCTTGTTGATGAAGTACCCGGTCGGCCATCGACTTAGCCTTGTATAAGGATACCCGTAAAGCAAGTATCCCACAGCAGCCCCCGAGTGCTTTCTGATTTTGAGTTTTTAATTCTCCAAGTGATCTATAGATCATAAATTAGGAAGACCTCGTTATAGAAGTTCCTGATAGATCTGGTGCACCGGTCAGGTGCACCTGATCAGGTGTAGCCCCTGACTCTTATATAATTTGGAGACTAACAAATAATGCAAGAGTCTAATTATATTAGCTCTTATTAATTTGTTTATAAGTGTTCAAACCATCAAGTTTGAATCTTTCAAACCTCTGGTGATCAAACCTTTGGGTCATATTGCTAAGTGACCACTTTGCCGATCGATCATCAAACCAGCCGAGTGGCACATATTATTTCCGAGTGATGGGTCGGTCTGAATTTTATGACTCTAGTCATATTCATCCCTGTTTAATAATACGACATCAATCATATTACGGTATTAAGCTAAATGACTTTTGTCATAATATAGCTTTTCCCTAATTCCAATCACCCGCTTAAGTCCAAATTTGGTAATTCTGGTTATTTGACTTCAGTCAATATCATAACCTTTAAACTTGTAACCATATGACCATCAAGTCCTTTGCCACATGATCATCAAATCACATAGATATGGTGGAATAATCCTCGGGTAGTTCTCATCAAAGAAGTCCCCGAGTATTAGTTTTCTGGGTTTGTAACCCTAATAGGCTTAAGCCCTTAATTTACCTTTAGGTTAATATTAAGGTCATGCTACAGTATGGCCCACCCCGGCCCATGGGACCCTTAGGTCAAAAAAGGCAAGGGTATAAAAGGCTGCAACAGGATGACTCCCAATCCACGCCGCACTTGCACGTGAACTCTTCGTCTTCCTTACGCCCTCTCTGCTCTCGCGACCTCTCTGCTTCTTCGGCTAGGTTTAGCTTTCTTGCTTCTGGCCGCCACAGATCTCGCCGTGCTCAGCCCCTCAGCTTTAGTGAAGTTTCTCAAACTCCTCCACCGCATCCAATCCTCCTGTTCGCGATGGGTTGCAAGAGGGCTTCCATTTCAATCCTGGCTTCTTCCTCCTCCGCAGCCGCCATGTCGTCCTCGTCGGAGGTCGACATCCCGGAGCAACTTCGGGAGTTCTCAAAGAGCAGCCTTTCACAGGCTGATATGAACAAGATGGTGGTGGATGGCATCCTTCCAGAGCAGGCTCGGATCGACTGGAAGGTAACTCACGAATCCCGCCCCATCCCCATTCACCAACAGATCGTAGTATTTCGCTCATTCTTTGAGCATGGCTTTGGAGTTCCCTGCCGCAGTTTTTTGTGCGGGCTTCTTTTTTTCTATGGGATTGAGCTTGTCAACCTCAATCCCAACTCCATTCTTCATATCGCCATCTTTGTACACTTGCGCGAAACTTTTCTTGGCACTCTCCCCCACTTCAATCTCTTCCGTCATCTGTTTGTCCTCCGACCGCTGCCGACCAAGGACAACCAAGTGGCCATAGGCGGAGTCGGCGTCCAGTCACGCAAGAAGGAAGCCTACATCAATGTGCCATTGAAGACCGGAAACAAGAACTGGAAGGATGAGTGGTTCTATTGTGACAACCCTCCCCGTGTTCTTGCCGACTTCACTGGTGCAAAGGCTATTCCCCAGGCGCATTGGACAGAGAGGCCCGATTTGACCGATCCTCAGGTGGTCGCTCTGCTCAAGAAAATTTCCGGTCTGAAGACTGAAGGCGTTGATGGCATCACAGTCGCCAAAAGTTTTATCATCCGCCGAGTTCAGCCCCTGAAGCTTCAATGTCACCCGTCATGGGATTATGTTGATGAAGATGAGACCAGGGAGGTGCCGGATCCACCGAATGGTGAACTCCGCCGAAGACGCTTGTCGAAGATGTTTGAAGGGGATATCCTTCAGGACCATTCTTTGGTCAGAAAGGCATATAACAAGGGCACAATGCGAGCCCGAGTAAGCCTCAGTCTGCCTTTAGCTATCCTTGTTATCCTATCTTGATGTTGTACTCAATGTTTTGATCTTCATGCAGGTATTGGATACTTATGTATCTCATCCCCCGCTCCCTCAGACCGACACTGAGGGACCAGATTATGTCAAGAGGACACCGCCGATCAGTGTTGGGGGTTCAAGTTTCTCTGCAAGCGCTCGGCCAGTCAGCACTTCTCCCATTGTTACTCTGGCCTCCCCTGACAAGCTCCAGAAGCGAACCATCGGGCGCCGACGCCAATATGTGGGGGACCAGGACGACGATGAAGAAATAACTGCTGCGGATGCTGGTCAACCTGCCCCTGCAACCTCCGACCGACCCTCAGACCGACCGGAGCCCCCGAGCCCAACTCAGAGGTCGACAGGAGAGGCAGTGCAGACTGGCACGGCTAACCAGCCCTCTCAAAAGAGGAAGGAGACTGATTTTCAGTCGACTTCTTCAAAGAAGAGGCTATGCCGAATCAAGCTTAAGAAGGCTCCCAGGTTTAATCTTTAAACCTTATACTCCTTTTCTCTTGTCGCTGATTTCAACATTTCTTGATCTCTTTCTTCTATATATTTTTCTTGGCAGTCGGACAAGTGATTCGCAGAGTGCTCAGGGACCCGAGGATACTCGGTCAGAGCTACCACCTCGTCCTACTGGTGTGGCCCATTCGGTCGGCAAGTCTTCAAATACACCGACTGAAGTAGATAAGCCGTCTAAAAAGACGGTTCCTGCCTCCACTACCGATCCTCTGCCTCAGACCACCCCAGCTAATGTCTCTTTGCCTCTTGACAAATGTAAAGGGACTCTTCCTGCAGATATGCTTGGTCGGCCTGAGGTGGAGGATGTGGAGATTTTGCATCAACACCAGGAGTCCAGCAAGGTAATTCAATATTATGTTGTCACCTTGTTTCACTCTCATCTTTTAGCTCACTTGTCTTCTATATATCAGAAAGTGTATGCTCTTGTGGAGCGAAAGCAGGCTAGAGTAGAATATCTTGAAGCCGAAACTTTCGGTATGTTCTTGGTCGCCTGATCTTCTTGTCTTTATGTTTTAGACTAACATCTTATTCATTGTTTTACTAGTCACCGGTCAGCAACTCTCCAAGGCCATAGATGAAAACAAGAAGCTGCTGGCCGACCGACAAGAGATAAGCAAGGTCTTAGACCAAGTCCGTGCAGATCTGGCTGGTAAGTTTTCCTACCATCCACATTTAAGCAATCTGCTGACCACTCTAATGCTAAAAGTTTTACTTTTAGCTCGTGATAAAAAAGTCGCCGATCTGGAGAAGTTGACTTCCAACCAACAAAGGTTCGTTAATGCCTTGAAAGTTGAGAAGGAAAGCCTCTCTAAATCAGTTGAAGACCAGAAGACCGAGATCACTCGGCTGTAGGAGGAGTTGAAGGGGACTGATGCGAAGAGGAGGTTAAGGCTATCTCCAAATCCTTCAAATGTAATCTCGCCAGTAAGCCTTCGACTTCTTCCTTCTACTTGAATCTTCTGTTGATCAAATTGACCGAAGATCATTTCTTGCAGCTCTATCTGACGCCACTCGGAAGGCAATGAACTATGTTTATGCTAACTGAGTAGAGCAGAGTGGCCACTCGCTAGATTACTTGCTGGAGCATGCATCGGAAGCCATCGCCTATAACACTTGGCGAGTGGCGACCGAGGCTGGGAGTCAAGTGCTGGTGATTTGCCAATCGTGGTCTCTTGCTCTGCCATTAGACAAGATCAAGGAGGGATTTAACCCCGACCTAACCGACGACCAATGTCAGCTGCTTCTGGACTCCATGCTAGAGACTTCCCAGGCCATGGTCGATAATATAGAAATCAATCCGACCGTACCGACTCCTCCAGCAACTCCAGAGGTTGAACTTCGGGCTGACTCTTCCTCTCCTTCAAAGGAGATATAATCCTGTAATAGTGTAAAACATTAGTAGTGTTTATGTAATGATACTTGTGTATAAACTAATCTTATGATTTTATAGCTTTTAGAAGTTTGACAAAGATATCATTGGCATGCTTCTATCAAAAGAAACAAAGATTGCATCGGTCTGCTGTAACATATTAGGTTGTAACCCGTAACTGCGTAACAAACAGAGTCGACTAATCGACACATGACCTCTCGCACTTTTGGCTATGAGTTTAGTGTAGTGGTAGTCTGATGTGCAGCATAAAGTATCTAACCATGATGTCTAAGCATAAGACCAAAACAATAAAGACAAAAACTCAAGATCTCCAGATCTCATGATAATAAATTGGTCAAAAAATAGGCCAAAACCAAAATATGGTTAGATCGAGATGGAACATTATTGCTAGCCCCCTGGCTCGATTGTTTAATAGTATAAATTAAGGAATCGAGACAAATATAGAATGAAAATCATCAGAAAATCTTTCATTAAAAAAGACCGAAGTTTCATTCATAAATAATATATAAGTACACAAAATAATAGCTAAGTATAGAAACGACGTAGCTGATTTATGTTCTAGGAATTTGGAATATCACCGTCGTCTTCATACATCAGTCGGTAAGCCCCTGGGCGAGTGACTTCCTTCACTACATACGGTCCTTCCCACTTTGGAGAGAGCTTATGCTGATTCTTTGTCGATTGCACTCGGCGAAGTACTAAGTCTCCAACTTGAAAGTGGCGACTGCGGACGTTCTTATCATAATAACGATGCAAGCCTTGTTGGTAGAGTGCCGACCGAAACACAGCGCGATCACGCAACTCCTCTGCCGTAATCAAATCAATCTTTTGGTTCTCCTCAGAAAGCTTTTCATCGTACGCTTGAACTCGTGCCAAGACTAGAGTGACCTCGGTCGGCAACATAGCTTCTGAGCCGTAGACCAATGAAAAAGGTGACTGACTAGTAGCTCGACTGGTGTTTGTTCGAAGCCCCCAAAGGACTGAAGCCAGCTCTTTGACCCACTGACCGGCATAAGGTTTGAGTCTGTCAAATATCCGCGGCTTCAATCCTTGAAGAATCATACCATTGGCCCGTTCGACCTACCCATTGCTTTTCAGATGAGCCACTAATGCAAAGTGGATCTTTATTCCCATCTCGTCGGCAAAGTCCCGGAACTCCACTGAAGTGAATTGAGTACCATTATCGGTAATGATATCATGAGGAACTCCAAACCGAGTGAATATATCCTTGACAAACTCGATCGCCTTCTTGGATGTAATCTTGCCGACCGGCTTCGCTTCAATCCACTTGGTGAATTTGTCGATAGCAACAAACAAATGAGTAAACCCGTCTGGCGCTTTCTTGAAAGGATCGATAATATCAAGCCCTCAAACAGCAAAAGGCCAAGTCAATGGTATCATGTGAAGTTGCTGTGAAGGCACATGTGTTTGTTGGGCGAAGAATTGACAGCCTTCATACTTCCGAATGACTTGGTGTACATCTTTGACCGCCGTGGGCCAATAAAACCCTTGTCGGAAAGCTTTGCCGACCAAAGTCCTGGAAGCTGCATGATTGCCATATATTCCCAAATGAATCTCTTCTACCAACTTCTGGCCTTCAGGAATTGAGATGCATCGCATCAAAATATTGGAACCACCTCTTTTGTAGAGTTGGTCCTCCACCAACAAGTATCCTCGAGATCGGATCTTCAACCTTTGCTGCTCATCAGGATCCGAGGGCAGCGTTCCCTTATCCAGATACTGGATGAGTGGGTCGCGCCAGTCGGTCTTGGAGATATCATCATCAACAAGATCAACAACAATACTCATCAACACGTCCGACCAGGGAGAAATTCTTGTGGAATCCAGAACATGTAGGAAAACACCCGGCGGTACTGCAGACCGAGATGACCCCATGGCTAATTCATCAGCCGCCTGGTTATTGTCTCGAAGAACATGTGTGAACTTCAATCCATCAAACTTGTCTTTGAGCTTTCGCACTTCCTGGCAATAAGCACTCATGTTGTCATCTACACAATTCCAATCCTTAGTGACCTGATTAATGACCAAGGCCGAGTCACCAAATATGTCGATACGCTTAATGCCGAGTGATATAGCAATGCGCAGACCGTGTAGGAGAGCTTCATATTCTGTAGCATTTTTAGACACGCGAAACATGACTTGAAGAACATATCGAAGCCTTTCTCCAGTAGGCGAGATAAATACAACTCCCGCACCTACCCCTTGTAATTGAAGGGATCCATCAAAGTACATTTTCTAGTACTCAATATCTTGGGCAGTAGGAGGATTTTAATCTCTGTCCACTCGGCAACGAAGTCAGCTAACGCTTGTCCCTTTATAGCCGACCGAGGCGCGAACGGAATGGTATATTGACCAAGTTTGACTGCCCATTTTTCTATTTTTCCTTCAGCTTCTCGGTTATATAACACTGTCCCGAGTGTAAAAGAAGTTTGAACTTCAATTGGATGAGCTTGGAAATAATGCTTCAACTTCCTTGAGGTGATCAACAATGCATATAACAACTTCAAGATTTGCTGGTACCTTGCCTTAGAGGCGCTGAGAACCTCACTCACAAAGTAGACCGGATGCTGTACTTTTTGCACGTGTCCCTCTTCTTCTCGGTCGACTGTCAAAACAGTACTCACAACCTGAGTCGTGGCCGATATGTAAAGCTGAAGTTTTTCTCCTAGCTCTGGAGGCAGCAATACAGGAATACTGCTGCGATGAATCTTCAATTCATCCAGTGCCGACTGCGCCTCCTCAGTCCAAACGAAGCCATCTTGCTTTTTAAGTAATCAGAAGAGTGGTAATCCTCTAACCCCCAATCGGGAAATAAAGCGACTCAAGGATGCCATGCATCCGGTCAGCTTCTGAACGTCCCTTTGAGAATTAGGTGGCTTCATATCAAGGATTACCTTGATTTTATCTGGGTTAGCCTCTATACCTTGTTTCAAAACGATATAACCGAGTAACTTTCCCGATGGAACCCCAAAAACACACTTTTTAGGATTCAGCTTCATTGAATAATGTCTTAGATTATCAAAGGTTTTTGCCAGGTCAGAAAAAAGTTCTTCGACTTTTCGAGTTTTGACAATGATGTCGTCAATATACGCTTCAACGTTTCGACCGATCTGAGTGGCAAGGCAGCGTTGAATACCTCGTTGGTAAGTCGCACCAGCATTTTTTAGACCAAACGGCATAGTGACATAGCAGTAGGCACCGAAGGGTGTTATAAAGGAAGTCTTGATCTGATCTTTGACTCTCAGTGTGATCTGATGATAGCCTGAGTAGGCATCTAGAAAGCTTAAAAGCTGACACCTGGCTGTCGAATCTACAATCTGATCAATACGAGGAAGAGCGAAGGGGTCTTTTGGGCAGACCTTGTTGAGATCGATATAATCAACACACATCCTCCACTCTTTATTCTTTTTAGGTACAAGGACTGGATTTGCTAACCAGTCGGGATGATACACCTCCTTTATAAATTTAGCTTCTAACAATCTAACTATCTCCTTCTTCATACCGTCCTCGCGGTCTTGCACAAATCTTCTAAGCCTTTGGCGAACGGGGGTAGCCCCTTGAGGTACCCTTAACACGTGCTCAATCTTTTTCCTAGGAACTCCCGGCATATCAGATGGTTTCCATGCAAAGATATCCCTATTTTTCTGGAGGAAAAGAGTGAGTGCGAGTTCCTATTTTTCGTCAAGGTTGACCTCAGCATAAGTCACCTTATCGGGGTCCTCAGGATCGAGCGGGATCTCCTTGGTTTGGATGTCATCAGTCTAGATCTTGTCCTTGGTAGGTTTCTTTGTCGGAACCTCCGCTTCAGTCTGCTCCTCTATGCCGACTGCCTTCTGGGTCTTCTTTTGGTCTGATAGCATCAACTGTTTAGTAGCCATCTCACAACTCTACACATCGCAATCAAAAGAATTCCAAAGATCAGAGTGGATGGAGATTATTCCGATCGGGCCTGGCATCTTGAGGGTGAGATACGGATAGTGCGGAACTGCCATAAACCTAGCCATCGCCGGTCGACCGATGATAGCATGGTATGCCGACTCGAAGTCTGCCACCTGGAAGAGGATACGCTCTGTTCTAAAGTTATCGCGGGTGCCAAAGGTGACAGGCAGACTGATTTGTCCAATTGGGACTAAAGTCTTGCCAGCCACAATCCCATGGAAGGGTGAAGAACTCGGTTGGAGGTCATTGATTGAAAGACCGAGCTCTTGAAGAGTCTTGGTGAAGATTAGGTCCAAACTGCTTCCTCCATCGATGAGTACTCTATTGAACTTCACCTCCTTCATAGTCGTAGCAAGCACCAATGGGTAGCGACCTGGTTTTGGTAGATGTTTTGGGTGGTCCGACCGATTAAAGGTGAGTGGCATCTCAGACCACCTCATGTACTGAGGCGCAGCTGGCTCCATCGAGTTAATCTCTCGAAGCTCTAGCTTTTGCTTGCGCTTGGACGTATAGGCATCCGGGCCTCCGAAGATGAAGTTTACTTCTTTGTGGGGCTCCTGAAACTCTCCTGAATCGTCCTTATCATCATCATCCTTGGGCTTGTCTTTGTTGCTGTTGTTGCGCCTCGGGGGATCTTAGGCCACCTTGAGCGCAGCTGTCACAAAACCCTTCAGATAATAGCAATCCTTTGCTTTGTGGTTTCCCTTTGGGTGCCAAGGGCAAAGGCCACTCAGCAACTCGTCAGTAGACGGCTGGTTCGTCCGAGGATTCTTCCGAAACCGGTCTACTGTGTTGAGAGCATTGTCAGGTTTTCTCTTCTTGTCCTTCTTGGAGGACTCCGACTTGTCCGACCGCTTCTCCTTGCCCTTTCCTCGGATATCGTCGAGTGCAGACTCTCCTGATGCGTACTTATCAGCAATCTCGAAGCACTCATGAGCGGTGAGCTTGAGATCATGGTTCCTCCGACCGATTTCCCGAACCAGATCGTCACTGCGAATTCCACCCAGGAAGGCAGTAATGATTTGCTGATCGGGGACGTTGGGGATCTCAGTCTTCTTAGTGCAGAACCGCTTGATGTAGTCGCGAAGAGGCTCGTCACCCTTCTACTTGATCCGAGTGAGGTCGAAGTGGTTGCCCGGTCGGTTGCAAGTTGCTTGGAAACTTTCAATGAGCTTCCTGTTGAGATCTCCCTAAGATGTGACTGAGTCTTCAGGTAGAGATGTGAGCCATATCCGAACGGCAGGATCTAAGAAGACCAGTAGGTAATTAGCCATTACATAGGAATCACCTCCAGCCGACCGAATCGCCGTGCTGTAGAGTTGTAGCCACTCTCGAGGATTGGTTTGTCCATTGTATTTTTCGATGGGAACCGTCTTGAACCCTTTTGGCCATCGAGCAATGCGAAGCCGAGGGACGTAAGCCTTGATGCCATCGATTTCGTCATCAGTCGGCGTTGGTGACCACCTTTGCCGGTCTGGGGACATAGTTGGGCAACGATGGTGGCGTGGGCCGACATCCTCATCATGACGACGTCGTCGATTGCCATTGTTATCACGCCGATCCCGATCATTATGTCGACATCGATCGTCGCGGTTGTCTCTTAGAGGAGGATTCTGACGATCGTCCCGTTGGTTGTCTCGTCGGTCTTCCCGGCGGTTTTCTCTGGGAGGGGGATCTTGGTGATCTTCCCGTCGATCGTCTTGTCGGTCTTCTAGTCGGTCGTCCCATCGGTTTTCCCGTCGGGCATCCGTCCTTCGTTCACGACGTTCTTCCTCATAGCGTCGGTCATCTCGAGCGCGTTCTTCATGATGAGAGTTGATGGTGTCTCGTCCATCACGGATGCTAAGAGAGTTTCTCAGGTCTTCACGCCTGCACCGACCCTGAGGAGACGCATGTCTAGAACTTGCGACCGACTGAGACTTTGCAGCATCTTGAGCCGTTGCAGCCTTAAGCATGGCGACCGCTTTTTGCATGACAGGAGTTTGATATTGTGCTTCGACCATTAAGGTGTCAAGCAATGTCTTGGCCCCGGTGATGTTGTTCTGTGGGGTGTGGTAGACCTTAACACCATCCACTTCAAGGTCAGGGCCGAGATCTAGTCGGCGTGCGTTGCGCGATCCGCGCGACCCTCTTGGTCGACGGCGGTGACCGACCGATAATTCATCAGCTAGCGGGTGATCATCCTGTCGGTCTCCTTTGAACGGCTGGTTTTGGCGTCCACCGGCTGGATTTCCTTCTTCTTCGGCATCTGGATCCTCCTCCTGGTTTTCTGCAACAGGATCTACTATATCCACCATGTTGACTGTATGGGGATATGAGTAGGTCGATCCGACCGTGTCCTCGTCAAAAGACCGATCTGACGTCGAGTCATATCCGAAGGAAGAGTCTTCCTGCTCGGATCCGAGTGGGATCAATGCAGGGATAATGTCAGACGGACTCGGTGATCGCGCTATGAAGCTGGCTGCGGTCGAGTCGGATCTGTAGTTGTCCAGACCTAGGGCTCCGTTGTCGCCGACCGTAAAGTCGAGCGATCCAAAAGAGATCTTGAAGTCCGGCGAGTATTGGATGACGGGAAAGTTCGGCCATCGTAGTCGACGGAGAATCCCAGCGAGCCTTGTCCCCCTTCCTGGCGCGCCAACTGTCGATGCTCGAGACCGGCAGTAAATATATAGGGCTACATCGAGACCAAGAACTACGATGGTTACACAAGACGCCGAATTATACAGGTTCGGGCCCTCTCGATGAGAGTAAAAACCCTACGTCCTATGTTCTATATTGTATTGATTGTTCACGAGATGTTGTGTCTAATCCCCTCTCTCCTCGATGGGGGGTACCCTGCCGCCTTATATATCCGGTCGGCAAGGGATACATGCAGAGTCCTATTCGTACTCTACAAGAATTCTATATGGAAAGTCTAATCTTTCTTGTCTTGTGCTCCAAGCCGAGTCGGTCGGCTTCCTTGTTGATGAAGTACCCAATCGGCCACCGACTTAGCCTTGTATGAGGATACCCGTAAAGCAAGTATCCCACACTCCTGGTGTTTCCCATTATATAAGAGTAGTGAGTCCAACTATATATAGGTTGCAGCTACTCACCAGCTGCTTTCGTACTAGCACGAGAAATAAGCAAAAATACTCATCTTGTTCGTGTTGCATTATACATGGATTTTTCAAAATCCAGGATACCTCTTTTTGGAGCCTATTATACATTTTTTGTTACCACAAGGGGTTGTGCTTGGCTTGAGCCATTTACTATAAATTAAGAATAGGGTTATAACAATTTCATGATAACATAAGACAATGAAGTTTTTTTCTTGAAGGAAACATATAGAGGCAGTTGCAAAACTTTAGGAAGTAAATGACCCTTATACATTAACATAAAACATTTCAACTAATAAGAGATAATCGCTTTTAAGCCTCCATTTTGATCTCAAACTTCATGTTTGCCCTTGTTTTTCCAACTGGGCACCTTTATCCCTGCATTTTGAAATAATGGAACTGGGCATGTTTGCTCCTATTGTTGCATGTGTGCGCTTGTTATTCCATGAAAAAGCTATGACAAATGTGCAAATATAAGGGTAAAGCTGCCATGCTTTTCAAAAGTTAACGACAAACATGCAATTATAGATGCAAATTGGGCAACCACGCAAATCACACAATAAAAACTCATTCATAATGTAGTCTTAAACATGCCCCTTCGTCTAATAAAAAGGGATATGATGTTGATACGGACAGATACTTGAGTGACTTAACATATCTCAGAGGACCAACTTACATGCCCTATATTATTTTCTCATGACAGCTTGGTCCTTCTTGTCCACCACTTTATGGATGCTTCTATGAATTATCTTTGTAAGCGATATGTATTCAGTCCATCTCATGCGTCATTCAAGCTGGCTAATATATAGATATCCACAGGAGAACACTGAGATTTTTTGGGTGTACTATAAACGACAATCACTTTTTTTTTCAACAGTATTGTCTGTCAAGCAATGTCAATATAATTGGAGCCACATATTTTACCATTGTGGGAATGAGTGGTAAGAGCATCTCCAATAGATTTGGTATATTAAGTTGCTATCCCTAAAAACTACCAAATACGTAAAACATCAGTCAAAAAACAGCTCCAACAGAGTTGCTATATAGATTGCTATCCCTAAAATTTTTACCAATCAACCTAAAATTCTCCCTTGGTGACCTAAAAGGGGGCAATTGCATTTCGACCATAGTTTTGTACCCTAATGGTGATATAGCCACAGATTTTCAAACTTTGCATTTTTACCACAACTTTTTGAATCCGAACCTACAACTTACCATGAGTTCAGTTATTGTCCATAACGGTGTTACCTTTATTGTAAAAAGACAAACTTGCCCTTTGCAATTTCACCACAATTTTGATGTTCATTGTGTGTTGTACCAAATTTTTCAGAATTTGAACAGATTTTTGAAATATGAACAGAAATTTGGTCATAATTTTGATGACATATATACAGAATTTTGACAGCAGTTAGACATATGCAATGTGACGCATGAATCATATGCAACAAAAAATTGAGTATAATTTTGACGGCATTTGTACAAAAGAGCCATTACATATGCAATCCCATCAGCAAATTAAATATCAATCTACCTTTGTAACTATTGCTCCTTCCATCTGACTTTGCAACAGAGGAGAATAAAAATTAACATTCATATGTGCCTTTGCAACAGAGGAGAAGAAAAAAAAGGAAGAGAAAAAGGGAAAGACATCAGGCACCTATTTCTTCCTCCTCCAGCCTGTTCCCACCACCCCGTGCCCATGTGCGCAAGCTCCAGCCCACGTCAGCTCTCGTGCGCACCGCTCAGCTTGCGCCCGCACCTGTCCTCGCACACGTCGCCTCTACCGGCGCCCGACTCTCGCCTCTTTCCTGAGCCTGCCGCCTTAGCCGCCTCTACCTGAGCCCGCCGCTTTAGCCCGCGCCCACCATGGCCTCAGCCCACACCCACCACCTGCTGCCAGTCGTCTCTAGGGTTAGGTCCTGTGGTGGTTGCTTTCGGGATACAACGGGTGAGAAAAGACTAAGAGATGTGGGGGAAGGGGGGGGGGGCAGTTTGGTCACTTTTTTCTAGTTTTTTTTTCTATTTCTTCAGTCATTTATAGTAGATGTCGTTCAAAGTTATGGCTAACGGTAGGTTCAAATAAAAACAATTATGGTAAAAATGCAAAGTTTGAAAATCTATGGCTATATCACCATTAGGCTTCAGAATTATGGTAGAAACACAATTGTCCCAATTTACCAAACCAAATCTTGAATTGCTATAACTCTTCACTCATGCAGGAATACCAACGACCACGCAGGAATACCAACGACCGATTCGGTGAAGCTTCCGCCCGCAGTTCATCACCGCCGACCTCCATCGCCGGCACAAACGGCATACCACCACGCCACATGAAAGGGAACGGACCCCTTCTTGCAGCCCAGCTGCCCCTATGAAGGAGGTCAGGGTGAGGGGCGTGTCGTCGGAAAGGATGAGGCTGCAGGTACGTCATCGAGGAGGCCGAGGCCTATGGCGCGCCATTGTTGGTGTCAATTCGACTGCCCCTTCTTGCCCTGCCATGCTTGCCCGTAACTCGCCGCTCCGAGCTACCCTCCTACACAAGATCGAGGAAGCGGAGCCGTAGAGCGAGCGCGAGCAATGCCCGTACTGACGTGCCCTCTAAAGGATGACGGAACTCCGATGGCTGAGTTGGAGGGCGGTGGTCATGGAGCCAGCACAGGAGGCAAGTGATGCGATCTCTCCGTGCGTGTGGATAAGAATGGTTGTGAGTTTTACAACAAAGTCCTTTAGAAATAATGTATTTTTCTATATTTTTATGTGTCTTGACAGTTTAAGAAAAACCCCCTTTATTAAATTGATAGAATTTCTAAAACACTTTATAGCAATCCAGTTATAGGTACTGAGCTGGAGAGAAGAACAAACTTGTTTGCTAAATCTTCTCTCTCCTATACCTAAAACAAATTTTAGGTATCCAATTTTACCAATTCTATTGGATATGCTCTTAGGAAGAGAAGATCTGAATAAAAAGAGTGAGCTGCTTTCTTAATTTCTGACCATGGGAATAACCTCAGGGAAACTCATGGGTAGCTGGTTGATGTTCGCAGATAGCTGAGCTAGAAACAATGTGTTTTTCTTTATTAAATATTGGGTCGAACAACCCTAGGTTTGTACTAAACGAATAGCAGTTGCAGCCCTCCCCTCCGCTACTCTCCTAATGGCATTTGCTATAGCAGAATCCTGGAATATTTAGAAACCGTTCATGTTTATTAATAGGAAAAAGTGAACCCCTAATGCATGGTAGC
Source organism: Eleusine coracana subsp. coracana (assembly GCA_032690845.1). Taxonomy (NCBI): domain Eukaryota; kingdom Viridiplantae; phylum Streptophyta; class Magnoliopsida; order Poales; family Poaceae; genus Eleusine; species Eleusine coracana. Next base: position 59,840,127 of record CM064434.1, on the reverse strand, counting down.
TGGTTGCACTAACATGTCATACATAGCTACTGTTTAATTAATCATATTTCCTGGCCTTCAATCCACTGAAGGCATTCAGTTAATGATTTGTTTTTTTGTTTTTCGATTTTTTTATAAAATTATCTGTATAGTAATTATAAACCATTAGATCTAGATCTGATGTTAATCATTGCTCAAACTATGAAAAATCATTATTTGCTCTCATTTTCTTGTCTCCTTCAGACACCAAAAAAAAGCTGTGCTTAATTAATACTATTTCAAATATTATATTAAAGTAGGAGTAGTATAAATATATCTAAATTATTAAATTAATTAACAAAAATAGATAGCCCACATACATTTGAGCCCGTTATAAAGGTGCTCAAGTTTTCCCTGTTTTTCTGTGGAAGAAGTCCTATTTTCCTCTCTCAACTTTTGAGTCAGTCGATAGATCGTGCCTTCAATTAGAAAACCGGGCAAGTGGACTCCCTAAACTCTTATGTCCGACTCAAGTTTCCTCCCTGAGCGGTATTTTAGGCAGTTTTGGCTGACTCAGCATAGTGGGACCCACTTGTCAGGTGCCACATGGACACTTCTTCTTCTTCCTCCCATTTCTCCCCAAAATCCCACCGCCCGTTCCATTGCAGCTTAGTGCAGGACCTGCACGTCGCCCCCTTCCTTCGTGCCATGCTCAGGTCCGTCTCCTCCCTGCCCGAGCGCTCCCGCACGAGAACCTCACCAGTTTCTTTTCGTCGCCGCTTGTCTCCGCTGCCGCGGGCACACGTCAAGATGGGTCACCACCGCGAGATAACTGAACTAGCCGAGCATAATATTCGTTCATTGCACTTTCGTGTCTCACTAATCCCATCGTAAACCAGGCCAAGGAAGATGAGCTGTTGAGGATAGAAGTTTCCCACCAGTTGTCTTCTTTGGTGTTAACCTTCTCCCTGGTGAGGTTTTCTTTGAATTAAGTTGTGTTCCCGGATTCCCATCTTTTTATGCCTCTTCTATCTAAAGATCGGATTGATACCTTGTTCCGTTTGTCCAGAACGCCTCTCATGTCGCTTTCGGTGGAATCATGTGCAAGGAGTCAAAGACCAAGGTTCTACTGTAGCGTTTCTTCTTCAACCCCGACCTCCTCTTCGTCAGGCGCTGGACCGTGAGCTGCATTGGTGAGTTAATGCGAGCCCTTCTCGTCGTCTCTCTCTCTTCTGTAGGAGTCCTGCCGCTTAACTGCCTTTTTGGATGTTGTCGCCTTCGCTCCGAGCTCCGCCATGGCTGCTGTGCAAAGAGATACTTTTAATGTGTCTCTCTGCTTTGAGAATCTTGTTGTAGAGATTTACCTAAGCATGTTGGTGCTAGTGTGCAGGAGCGCTGGCGCCGGTTGTCGCCACCCCGCGTGCCGCTCTGGCTTGTGCTCCAGCACTGCCGTCAAATGTCCGGATGCGCATGGCGGGAAACTGGTGAGGTGCTTATGCAGGAGCGCTCGGGTAGGGAGGAGACGGACCCGAGCGCGATGCAGAGGAAGGGGATCGGCGTTTCGGTGGCGACGTGCAGGTCATGCGCCAAGCTGCAATGGAGCGGACGGTGGGATTTGGGGAAAAACATGAGGAGGAAGAAGAAGTGTCGATGTGGCAACTGAGAAGTGGATCCCACCATGCTGAGTCAGTCAAAACCACCTAAAATACCGCTTAGGGAGGAAACTTGAGTCAGACATAAAGGTTTAAGGGGTTCAGTTACCCAGTTTTATAATTGAAGGCACGATCTGCGACTCACTCAAGAGTTGAGGGAGGAAAATAGAACTTCTTCTTTTCATTATACATGTTTCTCTCCTTGGTCTTTTGGCTCTTCTGGCCTTGTACAGTTTCGATAAAAAGGTGCTCAAGATATATCCACTGTTTGGATAAAAAAATAAGATATATCCACCGCTTTCATGGGTCATGGCACTCCTCATAAACTTGCCAAACTAATGGCGGTCAGAGGATCGTGTTCCAATATGCATAACACCTTTGCATTAACCCCTTTGGTAGGATATGCATCCCGTCGATTGAATCCCACTGCAGAGGTGCTCTGCTCCAAGACAAAGCAGCTACGCTTTGGTTCATTTCCTGGTGCCACCAATTCCCTCAAATGTAGTAAAATAATCACCCTTTGGAATACTCACTCCACTATTCTCTTGCATCTCTCAATCTGTAGATGTATATTTCGAATGCTTTGTTGAAATGGTTGGTCGGCATATAAATAAAGAGAAGCAAAAAAAATGGTCATGCATGCTAGTGGGTATGACCATAACTGCGGTAGGCATCACATGTGCATGTGGTGCAGAAGTAGTAGTCTCTTCTTCCGTGTATATATACAGTATTGGTTCCACTGTCGGAGCACGAGCTCCTGCGCGGCTGCGCCTAGGTGGCCAAGAAGGCCATGCCTGCTTCCTGCCTAGTTACCTGGGTCAGTCCCAATCATCTGTACAATGAAGGAAGCAGATGCCTATGGGCTATGGCAAATTAATTCTGGGAAAACTATGTCTAACTAGCAAGATAACCCGTGCTAAAAGCGCGGCTAGACACAATATTTAATATCTTAAATTATTAAAATATAGGTGTATAATATGTTTGTTTTTTTAAAAATATTTGTATATATATTATTAAATTATACTCAAAAGGAATATATATAATTAGTATGAGTCAGAGTCGTCACCATAACTATTATGGAGTTTCTCTCTAAAAAAGATTATTATGCAATTTATATTTTCGGATAACCTTCTCCCTTTCCACCATGATGCTCATTGTTGCTAGACTTTTAAAAGTTACATAATAAATCTTTATAAACTAATATTCCTTGACAATAGTTATGTCAATTAACGGTTCAATGGTAACATGACCTGTGGGGTCTTGGGCCCTAGTGGGCATTGCAGATGCAAAGTGCCAACCGTTGGTCTTCGGCTTGGGCAGCCGCAATGAGGACAAGTCAATCAAATGAATTTCAGATTCTCACGTTCATCCTTTTTACTTGCCTATAGTTTCACATGCAGGTTCATGATGATTCGTTACTATTGCTCCTCCTGATCTACCATGACAATATATTCTCATACATCTTTTCGTTGCACCTGGCTGCATGATTGTTAGGTTGATTGGCGATAGGACCTCTTTGTTGTGCGCACTTTGAAACCCGTAGTGAATGTGGATGTTCTTTTAGCAAAGGAGTATTCTCACTCTCTGCATGTCCACCGCTCTACCAGCGTCAACTCGTCTATTTTTAGTTGCATTTCGATAATTAACATGTCATTGGCATCACATTCATCGTTAGTGCTAAAGCCGACAAAGGCTAGCTATATTATCGATTCCAGTATCCATTTTATGGTTGAGGTTAAGGAGAACCTGGTGCGACACAGATCAAATAGGCTGATATGCAGTTCATATCGATTTTGAAAACTACTCCCTCCGTTTCAAAATAAGTGTCGCTATAGTTTTCATGTCGGTCAAACTTTCTTAACTTTGACTACATTTAGAGAAAATATTGATAACATTTGTGTATCTAAATAAGTTTTTTATAAAAATAGATTTAATTATCTATCTAATGATACTAATCATATATTACAAATATTAATATTTTTTATATATAATTGGTCAAAGTTAAAAGCATTTGACTCCTCGGAAAGCGAGAACAACACTTATTATGAGACATAGGGAGTATTGTTTATTTTGTATTTCAGCTTTTAGGAGTTGTTTTTGCAATGGATTTTTTATGTAATCTAAGTCATTTGATTATCATAAAAATTAATGACCTCTCAATGTCTACTCATCACCGCCTTGGCCAACAGCCAATACTGCCATACACCACCTCCATTGTTGCAGCTCATTGTCGTTATCTTCTTCGTACACCATGATCATAGTCTTGTAGCTGAAGCTTATTATCCTTGTCTTTACATTAATTGCCCCCAGTCCCTAGCATCGTTGTCAGTTGTCATACTATCAAGTTAGCCAGTGCTTGCCGAGATTGTCGAATCATCGTCATGCTATGTCGATACTTGACTACTTGTAGGAACCACCTTTTGATGCAATACCAGCTACAGACTTTGTTGGAGCAATGCGTAGTCATCAAAAGTCGATGGTTTAGTCACGGCCCTAGTTGTTGCCCCAAAACCTTGCTTAAAACAATTCGATTTTTTCAAAAAAAAACTTCTCCTTTATATCGTGCAGGAGTTGTTGAGGTTTGGATCACGGTTGGATGTCTTGCTGCAGTGCTAATTGACATATAGATTGTTGTTGGGTTGCTGTAATGATGCTCGTTAAGGCTGTTCAACGGTCGCATCAGCTAGCTACGTTTGTTGTGAGCACTCGTTAAGATAGTTGGATTGCCAAGAATCTTCTTGTCAAAATTGTCATGTCGTCGAGTCCACCAGGCTGCCATCATGGAGCTCGTTGAGGTCGGCAAGTCATCATCACAAGTTATTTTTCTTTAATTATGGGGTTTTCCATAAGCTGCACATATAAAAAAAAGGTGGCCCAACGTGGAGTCCTAATCAAGATTAATTATCTTTTGTTATATTCAAGCGTAGGAATATTTCCTTTCCCAACACAATATGACTATTTTTTTTTATCCACTGCTTTGATAACAAAAACGGTGACCCAATGTGGAGTCCCAGTCAACATTAAAACTTTTCTAATATTCTAATGTTGGAACCTTTCCTTTTCCCACACAATATGACTCTTTTTTTGTTTGATAATAATTCTATACTCTAATACTGATCGTTAGATCTTCATAAAATCCAAAGGCCTATATTTTCTCCTTTTCAGATTAATATGGTAATTTCCTGACCTCGAGAGCGAACGTGCGGGCTACTTTTTCTCTTCAATCAAATAAGAAGATAATAGATAACTCGTTCAGAATATAGGTACGCCATAGCCCTTTGAGACGCCCTGCAGGATGAATTACGATGAAGCAGTGTGAGAGACTGGTAAGAGTCTAGAGGCAGAGTCCTTGGAGGTCAAAAAGGCCTGTTTCTGTGATGTGGCAGGGCCGTTCCATGTATTCCTGACTACGTACACCTCCCACTGCCAACTCCTATTCCTGTGCACAACCTACGTCGCATTGCTGGTTAGGTTTTGAGGCGCGTCGCTAGGTCGAGAGGAGAGGACTTTCCGAAGCCTTTGCCGAGCGTCTCGAGAGCATCCTGAGCGCACTCGGCAGCCCTACTTCATGCATCAAGAAGGCGCACTCCACGTGGACGTGACGACATTCTCAGGAGTCTCTATAATCTATTAATTCAGGTGAGGTTATCATTGATGTTGCTTTAGTTTGGTGTTGATTTTTTTTTAAGTAGGTTTTAAAAAATTAGACATAGATAGTTCTCTAATCTCAGTCAAATTAGAACCTAATACAAAACCAAATGTAGGCTATTCTCTATTCAGAATCATAGCCAGACCAATTTTTTTTAATCACAATTAAACTCAGGTTTTTAACCCATGTGTGATTGTTTTTCTGTTTAGATTAAAAAAAACATGCACAAAAAACAGACACACCTTGACAACACCTCAGACATACTAACTCTATCTAATTTCTTTAGTTGGAATTGGAGTTCTAATAGAAAATAAAAGTCCAACACACTCATTCTTTCACACGATGATAGGATTCCAATTTTCCTTTTACAAAATATCAAAGTAAAAAATGTCCGATATAATCAAACCTGGAGGCAAAAACCAACCAAATCCAAAAAAAATATCTAATATGTTAAAAGCCAAAGCTAACAATTAAATCATACAACATAAATAATCTATCTATAAAAAACTATAAATACCCGTTAGATGGTAGGTGCTGCAGTTGTTGTTCTAATTAAGATCGACTTGGTGTGGGATTACCTCAGTACGTGCCCTCTTATTTTTTCTTGTTTTGGCTTTTCTTAATCTTATTATGTTTCTGAATAATATCTGCGTGATACACTTGTTAACGATTGTGTGGAAACATTAGCATGATACAACCTAGTTATTCACGAACAATTTTACTATACATATTACGTCCAGTAATAATTACTAGTGGTAATGTAGTAATTACTGGTGATAGAGCAGTAATTACTGGTGGTAGAGCAGTAATTCTGCTAGCAGTAATGATTTTACGGGGGCATTATTGGAAAGATCAAATGGTAATCTTGTAATTGAATGTGGTGACAGCGCGAGTCGGGAGGAGCTCGACATAGAAGGCGGTGGCGTTGGGCAGTGCGAGACAGGAATGAGCCAGACGGGTGGGATGCGGGGCTGGCTTGCAGCGATGTGCTCACCAAATTACCATCGTACCCCCGTGGCATTGTATGTAAATATATAAAATCATAAAAAAAATACATTACTATCCTCATCATTATCACCAGTAATTACTTGAGATAATATACATAGCAAAACTTCTCTATACATAATTATATTATATCTTTCTATTTTTTTTTAGAAATGAAAACACCTTCCCGCCTCTGTGTATTATTGATCTAGTTATTTCTTGTTTTCTAAAGTAATACGCTAATGTGACTGATTTTCGGCTTTCATCAATTTGGCTAATGGTTTGCGTGCACACTAGACTAAGGGTGCTGTTTTACAAAGTGGAAGTACGTTGTAGCCATTTCAATTCAGAGGCGGCTTCCGAAATTCTATACGTCGACACACGAATAGAAAGAGGTTGTAATAATATTTGACATCCTTACGTTTCAGTCTTTCTCTATGTTTCTAATCCAAAGAGGTGCATGCTGTCCAAGAACCAACAATTCTGTCTAGTCTTTCGCCTTGTTTGTAATCCACTGATGGCCCGTGGCAATGCCAATCGATGTGCCACCAGAACCACTGTCCATTATGGCTCGACAACAACTCGAAATAGAAGTCCCATTCATGACTACCACCGGGCGGCACACTATATATCCGACCAGCCACATGCACCAGTTGGAGTAATGGTACAATAGTGGCCTGGAGCACGGCAAACTACGACCATGGCACGACGATCTCGGCATAGGCATGCAGATCAGACCATCGGGGGCATGGATCGCTGGCTCCTCCTGCTCGTGGGTCATCTTCTCGTTCTTGTTAAGTGGAGGTGATGATAATGCTGAATATTTGAGAGTATAGGTACTGAGCCTCTCCCGAGTGCCGCTCATTCCCGAATCATGATTATTTTGGTGATTTTCAGATAGATTGAACATGGAACAATATATGTCTATAGCCTCAGTGGCGGACCCAAAAATTCATCAAACTTTCAGCCATGGTCTAAGGCTCTATGTGCATTAAAAAAATTTCATACAATAAACAGTGTAAAATTATTTAGCATAACACTTAAGAGCACACATTTTCAAATAAAAATATAGTAAAACCTGTAGCAATACAAATAAATATCTGATTTTTTACTGGGATTATTTTTTTTGCACATTGACAGGAAATTAGATTGAGGTGGATTACTTCTGCACATCCACGAGAACCATTTCCCTTTACCTAGCACTACTAGATACAAATATTCTTTCTCCTGTTGATGTTGGTCCTGTTACCTTCGGGAGCTTGGTTTGGAACTAGATTTCTAAAAAGTTTTATGAATGCAATGTGGTGGTTCTTTTTATAATTTCTGGTACAATGAAAAATTGGAACATTGGATAAATGATGAGAAAGAATATTGTATCCCCCATCAAATTAAAAAGAAACAGGGAGAAAATTGGGTACTTGCTTTGCTTGATACTCCACAAATCCATGATTGCTTGCTTGGGCAAATGAGCAGCGGGGACTTACAGCACACGGCCAACCGACGGAGAGGCGAGATCGATGCGATCGGCACTACGGAGGAGGCAAACGAGTAACAGAATTGAAATGAATCGACAACGGATGACTAGGCGATGCTGAAGTTGTAATGCTGTCGTCTTCATCTGCCGCTAATGGGCCTGGCCTACACTGTCATAAACTTGGGCAGGCCTTCCAAATTTCTACTCTACAGAGATGATGAGAGTCCCTTGTCATCGGGGCTATGAGTCAGGCCATGGCCTATGTGGAAGAGAGCACAAGGACAAGTATTAGCGAGATTGATATATACGGAACTCGAGCATATTGTATATGGTAGCACATTCAGTAACGGGAATTACGCAGTCAATTGGAAATAGGAATGGGTGTCATTGGTAACAAAAATTTCAGTACCATCCAAGAACTGAGCGAATCATGTTAAAGAGTATCCCTGAATTCTAAAATTCCACATACCAGGAGATTCTCTTCAGCATCTGACACTATATATCATAGATTTATTGTTGTGCTGAGAATATGCCGGCAGTTTTGATGGATCACTGAACTTCCTCCACAATACAGTAAGCCTTCGGCTCGGTGGCAGCGCGCCCTAGTGGCTGCGCGCCCGACCGGGTTCGATCCCCAGGATCGGCTCGTGGTGCCGCACCACGGAAAAGAATCCCCTCGTCCTCCCCAAGCCAAAGCATATGATAAAGACTCGCGCTACAGTTCACACGGTCAATTAAATCCCTGTTTATGGTTGGGGAGGGGGTTCGGGGGTTTTCTTAGCCTGTGTCAGAAGGCTTCTTCTCCTTAGTAAACTGATGTTGGGGTGGCTTCTTTCCCGATATATTGAGTTTTTTTTTAAACCCACTTGGAGGATACTTTCCAAAATTTATGTTTACACAGTAGCTTACTGAGATTAGAGAATATTATGTAGGCTGCGAGTATTAATGCACCAAATGGCAAGTGTCCAAGGCATCAAGGGCTTTTTGTCAATGTTCCATGTCTGGGATCCAGGTTGGCCACATCAACGCGGTGATTCAAAACATATGTTTCAGTTTTCTAAAAAAAAAGGTGTCTTTGTTTCACCACAATATATTAGCACACTACCTACTGTATTAATGTGCCAAAAAATGGGTGAAGTTTTTGCAAATAAAAATCGATACCATAATAGGCAAGATTTCATGTGCTTAAACATTGTGGTTACCAATTTTGTCAGGCACAATCTAAAAGCATCTTCAAGAGCTCCCTAATAAGTATCTCTAAATCAAATTATTGGGAATTATAAGCGGCACCGAGATGGTGAAATTCTTGCTGCTCCCAATCCCAAAAAGGCTTACCCAGGGCTAGTCTATGCCCCTCATTCACCGTGGTGGTGAGGATGGTGATGGTCTGGCAAGTGTCCGTGGAGTCAGAGACAGTATCTTCCAGAACCCAGTTAAATGTAGTAGATCGATCTTATTTTTGCTACCAAACGCCTATCCTTGTCGTTTTCTTGTATGGTTTACTTACATCTTTGTCGGTGGTAGAAGCATATGCCTGAATTTATAATGCGTTTGCCTGACAGGAATTCTCATCTTGTTCTCCTGTATACGCAGGATGCATGGATTCAAAATAATCTACGAAGTGCAGAACGAATCTAACCGGTTGCTCGCATAAAGTTCTGGAGGGGCGAGATCTCAATAGCCTGCGAGCTGTGTTCGTCCTTCGGTCTCGATGACCTGCTCGGTGCCGCAAGATTTGGAGGAAGATACGGTCAACTCTTTGGACCATGGAAGAGCCGTGGTTGGATTGAAAATAATCAACGAAGTGCAGAACGAATCTTGCCTGGTTGTTCGCGTAAAGTTCAGGAGGGGCGAGATCCTTGATAGCCTGCGAGCTGTGTTCGTCCTTTAGTCTCGACGACCTGCTCCGGTGCCGCAAGATTTGGAGGAAGACACGGTCAACTCTGGACCATGGCAACGACGTGGTGTTTATTGTACGCGGTCTGCTTTTAATAGACTAATTGTAAATTAGGAGGGCATGGTATCTCGCGAATGAAGGGCAGTACATGTGGTTAGATCACGTTTGGAAGATTTAATGGTCAGATGATGATATGTCACGAGGATTAAGGGCAGATGTTTTGCTTTTTTTTTGAGAATTTCTAGCATATTTCTCTTTTTGTCTAGATACCGTGGTGAGAAGGTCATCTTCTTTTATTAATAAATAGATAGATATGCTATAGTACAAGAAGTTTTACTGTCTAAAATAATGATTGGTAGTTTTAAAAAACTACTGGCTAGTAGTTTGAGGGTAATTTCATAATTATATTTTTAATTAATAAATATATGTTTATTTTCATGATAGAATATTAAGTCTATTAAATCATTAAAATATTAGTTTATCTTAAAAAATATTTATTAATCAGATTATTAATATAACTTTATAACAATAAAAACTAATTATAGAAATCTACAACTCTTATTTTTTTATATTTCTCTCAAATTAAGAAATTACTGACCACTAGTTATGATTTTAGATTATGAAATCTATACCGTTAGATCGAACTACTGGTCAGTAGTTTTCTTACTATTTTAGACAATAAAACTCCTACTAAATTACTATTCCATAGAAGTATCCCATGCTTATTCAATGTAGGCCTCAGTCTAAGAGCATCTCCAACCATTATCTAAAATCACTCTCTAAATCAAAATTTAGAATATTATTAGAAAAATCATTCTCCAACCGTTATGTAAACCAGCTTCCTAAATATATCAACTCCCTAAATAAGTGCTCTAGGTTGCTATATTTAAAAACCAAATAGAAACTCCCAAAACATAAAATTCATTTGGAGACCACATATTGGAAATTGTTGGAGAAAACAAGTTTTTTCACTCTCTATAATTCTTTAGAAACTCTCTAAATTCAGATTTAGAGAGTATTTTCTTACATAATTGTTAGAGATGCTCTAACCCACCTACATGTCATATTTTTCTTGAAGAACTTTAGACCATTCTTGTTTCCCTCTATATAATGCCCCGTGCAGTAAGGTCGAGCAGTGCATAGTCAACGTGGGTTCACACGAATATATAGAGGAAGACAGACAAAGGACAAGTTTATGTGACCTGTGCAGTTTGGGGTCGTATGCATATTACTTTGCGCCGCACTATTAATTAATTTAAAATAGAATTGGAAAGGGTGGCATTGGTAGGGGAAATTTTAGAGTTGCTCATTTCTTCAGAGTAGGAGATCAAAGTCTGAGGATTCATCCAATGCTGCAGTCTATCGACATTTATTTTCTTCAGGCCAGAATCCTATCAAACAAAGTTCTGTTATGCAAGCACAGTTCAAATTTTAGGAGCTAAACTTTAGCTAAACTTTAGCTTCTCTTGAAGAACTAAAGTTTAGCCCTCCTTTTAGCCCCTTTTTATCTATAGAGCTAAAGTTTAGCTCTAGTTTTAGACCTCCTGTTCGTTTCACTAGAGCTAAAATTTGGACTAAAGTTTAGTTTTAGTTCATTAGCCCATGAAAACGAACAGCCACTAAAGTTGTGTTCTCCTTTTAACCTTTTTTCTTCTTTAGAGCTAAAGTTTAGCTCTATTTTTAGCCCTCCTGTTCGTTTCTCTAGAGCTAAAATTTGGACTAAAGTTTAATTTTAGTCCTTTAGCCCATAGAAACGAACAAGTGTGGTGCTCTGCTTATGCAGTCCTTCAGACAAATCAGTATAGTAAACAGAGTTAAATTACACTCCACGATTTTAGTGTCCGTTCTTCGTCTTATGATTTTGTACAACGCTCCCCTGTTTCAGAGTTGGAAAACTGATGAGGCATTGATAACTGAGACTACGTACATATGGGATCCAAGCATCAGTTTCTGATCTTGTTGCTTGAATATATCTGCCTAATAAACTGGCTGATGCAGTCTATAGCGGTACAATTAATTGATTTCACATTGTTGTCTTCAGAGTTTTGCATAGTCACGTTTGCGTTCTTGTTTGGTGCATGGCGTTGAGAATGGGAGCATATGTGGTGCATTTATCCTGTCGTGTCAAACACAAAGCTTTAGAAACAGAACCAGACGGTTGCCTTTGGTATGATACATTGACTGATATGAACCTTCAAGTGTGTGGTCTTAAATTTTTGCGTCTGCCAGGCAAGAACAAGCTAAGGCCTCAGACAAGAACCGTGCATGGGCTGATCGCCACACACTGGGAGTGGCTATGGAATCGAGTGCGAGAGCACATGGAACACCAGCGAACAGCAATTCATTCATGGACAGACACTGTTGTCATTCAGGATTCGAAGTTCAAACACGCGTACAGTGGACACGGAACACAGGCAAGGCATGTTTTGTAACCACGCAGGTAAAATGACACATACAATGCAAGCCACGACATCACGCCCGTGCACTTGAGCCACACCATCGGTGACTTTCCTGGCATGACGGACAACATGATGTGTCTTTCCTAGTGTTTCGTAAAGCTCATACATACAGGTTCAACCTTGGGTGCATTCTTTCCCATGTGCCTCTCACTCCCATACTAAGTTGTGATTTGGTCTGGCCGCTGTTGTACATAGCACCGTACAAATACGCTTCTTCCGGAAGGGAGCGAAATCATCCACTTCTGTTCTGGTATCCCTCAGTATTTTCTCCTTACTATATCAGCTTTGTGTGCCAAGAATGCATGATGGATTGACCTTGAGCGCAATATGCCTACATATATATAGATGGAGGAAAGAGCTTACAGATATATATGATATAGTAATACTTGTGTCCGTGAGTTGGTATGGTGTTAGGAGAATTACTTTGAACGTGTCAGTGAGCACAACTTTGTTCTTCAGTTACTCCATTAGTGACAGGACGATGCTGGAGGCCTGTGGTTGGTGCCTATTGAAGTGTCTTGTGCTTATTGTCAGTGACATCTCAGACTCACCCACCTCCATGCAATATTTTGTTACTTTATGAACTACAGATCATCCTTGTTTCCCTCTATATAATGCCTGGTATAATAAGGTCGAGCTGTGCATTAGTCAACCTTGGTACATGTGAGTACGGCCCAGAAGAACGTCTATAGATTTTTTTCCATGAACGGCTTATGCATATTACTTTGTGTAATGATTTTACAACAAGAAGTTACACAGTTAATGAACTTAAAAAATAATCGGGTCGAGTGGCAGTTGTGGGGGAAATTTCAATTTCAATCCAAGAAATGTAGAGTACAAGACACGGCTGCCGCTGCGCCGACCGGACATGCACGGGCATCACTCCAGTAACGCACAAATGGCGCGCAGTCCGGCAATACTGGCATGGAACTCTAGCACTACCACGCCAGAGATGTTGGTGGACTAAAAAATCGAATGCTAGCTAGCGCGAGGAACACTGGCAAGGCATGTTTGGAATCACGAAGGAAGAATGGCTCATGCAATGCCACAGCGTCGCGCTAGTGCATGACGAATCCATGGCCACCATGGATTACTATTCTCGCATGGCGAATGTCATGTGTTGGTGGCGCCATGGGATGGCCGAGACACAGCGGCAGGACAGCGAAAACATGGATAGAGGAACGCGTTGGGGCTCCAAGATGCCAAAGGCTTCATCAGGGTGCGAGTTATGCCGCCGTTCCGTTGGGGTGGTCACTCTAAACTTTGATTTGTTTTATAACACTTTTTACAAATGTACTCAGCTACGGCCATGGCTTCGTCATAATGAGACAATCGTCCCATTTCTTAACCAAAAGTCCTGGGAAACGAACAGCACAAGTCCTTGTTGTTGACGGCCATCTGCTCCGTGAATTAATTGCGGCACTGCAAATGTCACGTGCAGCATGTTTGGATTTCCCCTCCACTTTGAGAGGGTTTTCCACATTAAATCTCGTGTACTCAGTGGTTGATTTCTTTCTTCTTTATCGTATTTACGGCATCGGTTTATAACATCAATAAGTTACTGATTTAAAGACCATGAATTACAGGGAATAAAATTTGTTTCGATTAACCTTGGGTGCTGGCTCTGCCGGAGCCCGGGCAGGCGCCGAGGGTCGCACGGGCCCTGGGTCCACCCTGCTTACACATACAACCCGTTTCACCTCTCACACATGATATCACCATATGCTTGTCGTCGCACCAACAGCAAGGCCAGGAGCTCGATGGCCGGAGAGCGATGAGCACCAGGATCACTGCAGCGTGCGACACAGGTGTTCCTCATGGCTGGCAGCATAATGGCACACAAAACACCAAGGCAGGGCCGGGGCGCTAACCGTCAGGCAAAACTAATCAAGATCTCAGGAATCCATCGGTTGTAGGTGACCGCCGCAATCTGACAAAACTACATGAATACACTTTCACATATTTAAAAAAAGGGACTTGCTAATTTTTAGCTGCCTGAAAGTTAGGGGAATTTTTAGTCACCTCCTTGAGCCATTAGATCTAGATCCAATGGTTTATAATTATTATACAAATAATCCTATAAAAAAATTAAAATACAAAGTAACAAATCATTGACTGAAAGCTTTCAGCTGATTGAAATCTAGAAAATATGTTAAAAAAAAGATATAACAAGTTTAGACATCTCTCTCACACATTCGGCAAACCAATTGTGTGACTGCTTTTTTTTTATATTGCAACATCGTCCGTAGAACCGCATGTATGTGTCTTGTATTCCTATGTTGTATTGACACCATGGCACATAGTCTACCGAGCAGGTTGCACAAACCTGTCTCTGCACAGTAATTTTTTTATATTCCTATATCTGACATAAGTTTTACTTAATATCCATGCATGCTTCACTTCATTTTGCAAACACCCCATCCTTTAAATATTTGAAGCATTCATTTTTTTTTAGTTAGCACTGACCGTCAGGCAAAACTCAAGATATCAGGAATCTATCGGTGTTGGAGACTGCTGGAAGCTGACCAAACTACACGAACTCGAGATCACCACCGCTCACATAATTATAAAGAGCATAACTTTTCCGTCCGATATCCGGTTGTGCATTGTTTTCTTTGTTGGAAATCACTAGGCCGCCATTACATATTTCCTGTGCGTCTCCCTTGCGCAATGATGACCTGCAAAAAAGCAGCCAATGCCTGCCTCGGTAAATAGTCTGCACAATGTTATTGAAGGTTTATTGTTAAACGTAATATCACTTCGATGGAGATAAATTCACTAAAAGATGGCCGCCACTCCAACTTGAATAATAACTTGGTTAGGATGAGAAATATTTCACAAATCAGCATTACATAGACATTAGGTCCCTAAGCACACATTCAGCAATCCCCGTATATCAAGGAATTTACAGATCAGATTATGGGATCTTCCAGCCCAAGAACTCTGAATATGATCAATAAGCACACTTGAATGTGCAAATACCAGCCAAAAGAATACCCATGCATATACCACAACACCTCATACATCTACTGAAGCTCAGTTGACCCTCTTAAGGTTGCCTCCGACAGACTTCTTGATGCTGAGATGCATGGTACCTCAGCTCCAACGTCCCAAGAGAGGAGGAACCTCCTCCTCCTCAGCCTCTTCGTCGTCAACCTCGTACTCGATGTAGCACTTGATGTTCTGTAGGAGGTCAAGGTCAGGGAAGGTCAGGTTGAGTATGGGCGTGTAGGCGAGGACGCTTTCCACCTGGGCTTCCGTTCTATAAGTGATCTCATAAATCGTTGTATAAATAGGAAATTAAGAAGTTTTATATAATTTATAGGAGACAACTGAAAAGACCACATGTTGTATGTGTGATCTCATAAACCATCTCAAGATTACGTATCATGCATCAGATGACAAACAAGACAACACTATTGTAGTTGCCTTAAAGTAGGAAATTAGGAATGGAACTCAAAACCTCAGGTGCATGCAATCCCGAACCTTTGTCCTCACTTACAGATATGCATTGGCATAGGTATGTCATTTGTTAGGCGCAAATATGTCTTAGAGCTCTCATCAATAACACCCTTTGCCATGAAGCAATCATGCCACTGGTGTGCATTCTTTCTCAAGTGTCGCTCATTCCTGTACTAAATTGTGCTTAAGGTGTGATTAACGTTGTATCCAGCGCAACAAAGAAAACTGCTTCGTTATGCAGTTCTTCTTCACGTACGAGCGGCATGTATATTGGTCACTCTGTGCGCCAAGATTGTATAATGGATTTATCTGGAAAGAAAATTTGTCTACATATAGGTGGAGGGAATACCCTAGATGTTAATAGGTATGTCCTTGAGCAAGTACACAACGTGTCAGTCAGGTCACATTTAGGCTGCTCCTCTAGGCATATGGCTGGTGCCTCACTGAGTTACTGTTTCACATACCTTATTTTCAAACTTCAGGCTGCCTTTGTTTCCCAATATATAATATAAGGTGGAACTGTATCATTGCATCAATGCCACACTTGGTGTCTCTAGATTAAACAGTGGATCAGCCTACACGTGGAAATGGGTATCAGTTTTTCCTGGAAGCTGCTCATTCCCATGTGGTATTTTTCTTTTATCCATTAATTCTTATTGTCCTCGTACCTAGCATCACAAACCTGTTTCTTGGGCATTGAATCCGCGAAAGAGTTGGGGAAAGGGTAGTGATGCAAATAGCACTGCATCCCACTAACCTTTTGCCTCTCTGTGACATGATGTTCGGACCTAGAATGGTACTTTGTACTTCTATTTTTGCAACAATAATCATAAAGTAACTTATTTATGGACAGAAAAAAAAAGGTCTGAACCTCATAAAGTAAAGCTAATGATAGCATGTACATGAGTAGTTGTGATTACTTTTTGACAACGAGGGATAATGTATTTACGATTATATCACAAGGTTGACATGTAGTATAGATGGCAGCTGTCACTTTTTGTTTGATAGCAGGCATCAACTGTTTGTATTGGCAGGAGTGTCATTCAAGGCAAGGAATTTGTTGCATCCAAAAGTGATGCTCGGTGGCGAGTAGGCCTCGTGTGGACACGTCTGTGCCAATAATTGCCATGGTGTCCTGACATGAGAGGTGACCGCCATCTGGAAAGGGTAGGGCTCTGGGATCGCGGCCATCTCCATGGACCATGGGCAGGAGTCGCGTTTACTTACATCAGCCGGCCGGGCGTCACTACCGCGCCGCGCATGGCGAGCCGTCGGCCGATAGTCGCACGACACCCGAGCACCCGCAGGCCAGAAAGGTGGATCGACTCGATTCTAGAAGTGCGATCGGTGTCTGTGTTTGACCTCCTCGATCCGGATGTGGGCGTCGGTATCAGACAAGCACGCACGAGGATCACCAGCGAGGCATGTTTGTAACAAGTTGGTAACACATCAGGAAGAACAGCGAATGCACTGCAAGCCTCGATCGGCATCATGCGCCCATCCACGGAGAGCCGCCATGGTCGACTCTTCTGGCGTGATACAAAGCCGGTCTTTCAGGACGTACGTGGTGGGAGTAGGGATGGTGAAGACGTGTTCTGGAATGCAGCGGAGCCCCGAGGGGTCAACAAGAAGTTAAAGTGGGAGAGACGGCACTTTACTATTAGCCCTTTTACATCTTTCAATGGATTGTCATGAAAATGTGTAACTAGACATATTTGAATGTACCAGCATCCCACACAGATCATTTATTACTCCAATAAAACAATTTAAGATGTGGCAGTGATCTAAAACTAAAATTAATAGACACGATTCTAAAAGATACTAATGAGAAAGTGATAGAAATATACATTATACACATTATACCTTAACCAGAATCGATATCAAAAGGTTTGAAGGGAGACACTAGATCTATCAAGTAGAATTCGTTTACAAACAGCTCAACAATTCTGCACAAGTACAATGCTTACAGGATCGATTCTATCAGCGTCCTCCCTCTTGCTGGCACCATATCCTTTTTTGTCTGGAGTCACAGCTGTTGCTGCGTCAAGCTCGTAAGAACTGGTTCAGCCTAAGGTGCATTCTTTCCCTTGTGCCGCTCACTCCCATAAAAAGTTGTTTTTTTGGTTTCGTCGCCATTGTACGTGGCACTATACGAAGCATCCGCTTCATGCACCGTTATTCTGCTACATATATATCTCTCAGTATTTTGTCCTTTCTTAGCTATATGTTTGCCACTTTGTGTGCTAAAAGAATGCATGATGGATTCATCTTGAGAGAAATATGTCTACATATATATAGATGGAGGCAAGAGCTTACGGATATACATGATAGTAATACTTTTGTCCGTGAGCGGGCATGGTGTTATTAATTAGAGAATTACTATGAACATCTGAGTGAGTACAACTTATTCTTCTGTTAATATGTTAGTGCCCAGGAGGCAGCTCGAGTGCTATGGTTGGTGCTATTGCAATGTATATTCAATGTTCCATAGAAGTGTCCTGTTCTTATTCAATGTATATCTGAGACTAACCCATCTACATCAATCCCCAACTGCAAACTGCATCTCCAAACGTTTCTTGTTAGCATATTTTACTTTAAAAACTTCAAACTCTATATAATGCCCGGTGCAGTAAGGTCGAGCAGTGCATAGTCAACCTGGGCCCATACTAATATATAGAGGGAGGCAGACATAACAACTTTATATGATCTGTGCAGTTCGTGTGACAACCCTAGTCTATCTATTTAATAATCAAAGGAGATGATCTTTCCACCAAGGTGTCTAGAAAAAATGAAAAATAGCCTCTAAATGCTCACAAAAAGCAAAAGATCTGGCCCTTGATTGACTCAATCATGTGATCTCCCATTGAAATCTGTCCATTGATCCTGTAATCTCAACTCACCTCTCTCCCGTGAACCAAGGGTCCCCTAGTAATGTGCCTCTAGCCCACCATGGTTGTATTACAGTGGCCTGGGTGGAAGGAAAGTAGGACGGCGCACGATGACTCAGGCTTTGGCCATTACGGCGGCATGCATTACGGCTGCAGCTCCTCAGCCTTAGCCTTGGCAACTGTAGGAATCTAGGCAGGGAGAGGACTCGCCTTGTCCATAATGAGATCGCTGGTAGGGAACTATAGACAAGGATCGGAAGGGAACCAGGTGTATAGGTACTGAGCCTCTCCCGAGTGCCGCTCATTCCCGAATCGTGATTCTTTTGGTGATTTTCAGATAGATTGAACATGGAACAATATATGTCTATAGTCTATATACTACATATATAGATGGAGGCAAGGGCTTTTTGTGTCAGTGAGTAGGTATTGTGTTACATTTGACAATTAATACTTTGAACCTAAAGAGAATACAAGTCATTCTTTTCTGTATCTGTGTTGTAGAATAGTGTGCAGTGCAAATGATTATGCTACTCCTTGCAGCCTATGAATAGTTGATGCCTACTGAGTTGATGTTCCCATTTGGTAGCCTGTAGTTAAAATATATGTCCATATACACCCACCTATGAACCCAGCTATATTTTCCTTTATCAATGGCAGACTCTCGTGTTTGCCACTATATAATGGCACTTTTTGGAAGCAGCCGGGTCAAGGATTCGAGTTATGTATTATTCAACATGGGTTCATCATATGCATGGAGGAAGAGAGCACAAGGACAAGTATTAGCGAGATTGATATATAGGGAACTCGAGCATATCTATTATCTTCTTATTTGAAGAGAAAAAGGAGCTACCACGTTCGCTTTCAAGACCATGAAATTACCACGTTAACTGAAAAAAGATAAAGTATAGACCAAAAGGTAATCATGATTGATATCGTAACTAAATTTGTATGATTAATATTCCAAGGTAATCATGATTGATACCCATTTGCTATATAAAAAGGGACCTTACATAAGGGCTTACAACAACAACAAAATAGCCCACTCTAGAGTCGTATGATTTATCAAACATAACCTCATCCTAAAATACATGCACTGCTCATTCTTAAAAAGGATTACTCAATCGGGAGCTTGATAACTTTTCAATCCAAACACAATATTATTCATTTTCTAATTTGCAGGACAAACACACAAGCGGGTTCAGTAGACCTACTAAGTTTGATTAGCTGGGCAAGCAAACAACAATCTCAAGCTAGTTCAATTGAATTTCCATGTTCTGCCAATTAAGTAAATAATGAGAAAATATAGTGAAAAACTAAACCACTTTAAGCCAATATAACATTTTTTTTCATCAAAGCTCAAATGTATCACAAATTTGGCTGTCAGAGAACATTGTGTAGACAGAAAACCAACAACAATAAGAATTACTCCAAGCAAATCCATCATTAGCAATATGTTTTTCTTAGTGATGAGGGCAATCATGGGAATGTTTAATCTAATTAAATACTAACAAAATAATAAACATGCCTTAAAAGAATACTCTAAATTACAGTAGCAATATCTCTATCAAGCGAAAATTTATGGTGATGAACAGAAATAGTATATACATTGACACCAATGAAGTTCAAAACCAAATGGTGCTAACCTTGTAAGGAACACTGTTCATGCTGCTCTATGCCTCAGTGTTGATGTAACCATGACAAAAACTTGTGTATAATTTTTAGCCTCGACAAGTTCCATGAACTCTTCACTCTTGAAGCCTCAACAAAAACTCTAGCTTACTCTGCATACAACAGATAAAAGAGAGGTGTCATCACTAATATATTTCATATTGGAAAGCTTAATATGCAAAGATCATTAGGTTAAGTTGATTAAGTAAAAATACCCCTCGCTGCACCAACTTTTCACTTCAATTGAGATAAAACACACATGGTCTTTGATTTGTGGCTTTGTTAAAAAACTAATATAGATCCCAACTAACTGAGGTGAAAAAATGTGAATTATCGGGCAATGCCTTCCTCCATTCATTTTCTAGTAGTTGGTAAGAAAACATAAAGCCTGATGAACTAAGTATGTTATTTTCCAGTATGTCAGTTTTGTATTAGCTCCTGAAGATACTCTTATGCTCTATGGTTTTACTAACAAATCCATACCCATCATTTTTTTTAAAAAAAGAACTATAATAGATTTTCAATGACCAATAAATTTGAAAAAACTATGTTCATTGATATGCTGCCACCTTTTCACGCTGATCATCCAAGTACTCGAGAAAGAAAAATACAAACAGATGATATGGGCCAACAAAATGGTAGTATGGGACATCAGAAACATGAATGGCCTTTTGGAAATCCAAAACCTAACTTGCTAGCGTGAAGGGTCACCACGGCTAACCAAAACAGATGGCAACGAACAAGCACATAAAACAATACAATCCAGTTTGCTCACCATTGCTATTCTCAATCAAATAGAGATCAAAATAGATGTCATCGCAAACTGGCAGCAGCAGCACCCTTAATCCATGCAAAATAATGTATAAACAACCCATTTAACAATCGATTATCAGATCAAATAACGTCACAATATTGATTATCTTATAGGGTTTAGATTTGAAGCACCATACATTTCTTTTTCCTGCTAGTCAATGGAAGCGCAAAGACGGCCATCGGTTTGTATCACAAAACTGCTGATCTAGAAGAGAAATCAAGAACGGACATCCAATCTGCGGATCTAGC
Source organism: Eleusine coracana subsp. coracana (assembly GCA_032690845.1). Classification (NCBI taxonomy): domain Eukaryota; kingdom Viridiplantae; phylum Streptophyta; class Magnoliopsida; order Poales; family Poaceae; genus Eleusine; species Eleusine coracana. Next base: position 59,818,974 of record CM064434.1, on the reverse strand, counting down.
GTCACCAGGGTTGAGCTCAGCGACTCAGCGGGGTCGTCAGGGATCTGTTGAAGGAGTCAGAGGAGGGCGACGGGGAAAGCTTGCCCCCTTCCTCCTCTTGGCCGTCACCTCCGTTAGGGTTGGGGAGGGGATAGGAAGCAGACAGGCATCAGGGCGTGAGCAAAGGTCTCGCTGGAGGACACGGAGGACACAACATGACGGCGGCTTCTCGATTCACAAGTCATAAGAGCAGATGCATGGTTGAACATGTATGACAGATTCTTATCCCTCGCAACCCATACATAGAGACAGTGACAGAGCTTGGGCTCATGTCTAGGGGGGGCCAGCATAGATGGCTTGGTCATCAGAGGGGGCCATATTAATACAAATATACTGAAATATGCCTAAATCTACTGTTTCTCAAGGGTAATTGTAAAATGCCATGGCCCACTGTAGCCACAATGAAGCTCCGTCACTGCATGGAGATGACCATGCCAGACAAATAAAACGTCAATGGTGTACAGAACCAGGAGACGATAGTAGTGGAGAACGTCAGCAACATACCGCTAGATCTGGACAAGCTAAGTCCGTAGTTGGCCAACTGACCAATGAGATCGCCTTTGCCACACCTATGACCACGGCCACATGCCGCGACCTGCACAAGGAGACACGAACCTGGCACAATTATTTGCTGGAGCGATCGCTGGATGAGAAGCTTAACTGCAAACGGCAGAGCTGCGAGGATTTTGAATGCAGCCACAACGACATCAAGAGCAGCACCGTGTTACTAGAAAGGAGAAAGCAGGAGTATGTGATGACTGCTTAGCAATCCGAGGTAACAATGATTATGCATGCATCACCGAACAAAGCCCTGCTTTATATTAATCACTGGCGATCATACTAATAATTCCAACAAGGAGAGCGATTCGATGTTGTACTGCAGTTAATGATATGCTTTTCTGCACTGGTTGCTTGCATACTTTGTATTCTGTGATACAAAGCCTCTTTACCTCTTCAGAAACACTTTGTATTCTTAATCACTGGTGATCATACTAATAATTATTATGCGAGGTAACAATGATTATGCATGCATCACCGAACAAAGCCCTGCTTTATATTAATCACTGGCGATCATACTAATAATTATTATGCTTTTCTGCACTGGCTGCTTGCATACTTTGTATTCTGTGATACAACACCTCATATTAAAACATTACTGCAGAGAATTTAATATTTTCATTTTTGTGAATTTAATATTATGCTAAATCATAAAATTTAATATGAGGCTATTTAAAAATTTCCTACTAAATAATTTCCAACACCCTAATATATGTACATAATAATTATCATGCGAAACTGCAAAGAGCAGGCATGTATAATAGTGTCACATCTTTACCAATCTCATGGCATCACCACATCAAGGAAGACTTCGATCCACAAGATAAACCAAGAATAAGAAATGTAGCTTCGTGTTGTCAGTATGAGATACCTCCGAAATTTCGAACGAACCGAAAGTTCTCAAGGAGTTTGACATAATGAAAAACAATATCTGTAATCGAGAAGGCTTGCTTTTTCATAAAATAAAAAATAAACTACCTTTATTATTCCATATATAGTGTATAAACTTACAATGAATTCTACTTGAATAATACTATTAGATAATGGTGAACAATCATATGATAACATGTATATTTTTGGATATATCAGATAACTCTAAATTGCTTGCTGTTACACATAACAACATCATCCAAGGAAAATGAGTATATTTGATATTTAATTGCACATCTCAGAAAAGTCATATATATTATATAATTTAATTTAATAACTAGGTGATATAGGTATTTATTTAGTCTGATCTCTTGCAAGAGTTTTACAAACTTATCCTTTTGATAATACATACAGTGCAAAAAAATAAGGACTTCTGAATTAACATTGGTCCTCCATCTCACTATATCTACGTCCTTTATTTATTCATGAGTAGGTAAGGCAAGAATTTGTGGAGGTATAAATATATATATTTGAGGTATCAACTAGAGTGCAAGTATTATATGAAGGTTTCCTTTTTGTGAATTTCAATATATATCTTTTATTTCTCTAATATATTTAAAGTTAGAACACAATTATTTATCAATACACCATATAACAGAAAATATAGCAATAATAAAGGTTATGGGGATAGTAGAGTCTAGCCAGCGCAATTGCGTGGGCCATGTTCTCTAGTTATTAAAATAACAAAAAAATATATATTACACAGCAACACCTGTGACTGTGAGGTATTGTGTGTACTAAACAAATATTGTATTTGTTTGTAAACAACCAATGTATGCAATGTAATATGGATGAAGAACCCTATTCAAGTAGATGTCATATGTATTCTCTTTTATTTGATCCAACGACTGAATGTGATTATCTTGCACTTCAAATTATGTAGTTAAACTGTTCCATGTTTTCCCTGTTTAGTTGAAAGCTAGGTTAGTAACAACTAAACAATCGTGGTATTAATCCATATGTCATAGCTTCAAATAGTTACCTTATATATATGTGTACATTTGAATTAGAGATGTGTTTCTGAAGAGGTAAACAAACTTGTATCGCAGAATGTAAAGTATACAAGCAGCCAGTGCACGAAGCATACCTTTAACTACTGTACAATGTCTAACCCCTCTCCTTGGGATTATTAATGTGATCCCCGTGGCAACAAATATAAATCACACTTTTGTTGAGTGATGGATGCATACATGGTTTCGTCAGATTTGGTAGCAGCAGCTTCCTGCTTCCAACTTTCTTGTAACACGGTGCTGCCCTTGACCAGGTCGTGTCTGCCAATTAAAAATCTCGCTGCTCCAGTGCTTGCAGCTGAGCTTGTCACACGTCCAGCAATCAGTCCAGCAGCTAATTTATGCCAGGTCCATGACTCCTTGTGCAGATCATGGTCTGTGGTATTGGTTATAGGCGCCGCAATGTTGATCTCCTTGGTAATCGTCCATCAATGGACTGGACTTGCATATGTCCACTGGCATGTTGCTGTTGGTGATGCCCCAATTGCTATTGTCCCTTGATTCAATGCACCTGGTATGCCATGCGATCTCCTTTATCTTGACATCTCCATGTATGGCTCACGATGGATGCATCTGCCATGTATGATTCATCTGCATCTTCTTATGATCAGTCGTTCTGATATCCAATTTTCATCTGCCATGCCTGATGCTTAGGTTGATCACCAGGAGCCCTCCTCTCTTGTTTTGCATGCCGCATAGCCGGTGCTCGAGAACTCCCAGATTCGCTTGGGAGGGGAGGATGGTCATTTTACATCGACGATAGCAGGACATGATGATGGGGAGGGCGATATGGGCATCAAGGGCTAGATCTCACAGTGAGATTGTGTTAAGTTAATTTGAGGGTTAGATGTTTTGCTTTTATTGTGAGAATTTCTAGCCTATTTCTCTTTTTTTTCTAGACATCGTAGTCGGAAGTTTATCACTTTTTATTATTAAATAGATAGATAGTGCATAAGTCTGTCGTATTACATAGGCTGCCACCAAGGACCCCCTAGTCATAGTCATTTGTCCATCTGGAGCTGTCACTATTCTAACTATATTTTTGTCCCTATTGCTTGTTCGACGTCAGGCGGTAGAGCGCTAGTCCCGGTTCAAAATTGACAGTTCAGAGTCTGGGTTGATCAGTCCTCCATCACTGACCATGCGTTGCTGATTGAATTCCACACGAAATGGTAATTGCATGCAGAATCAAGCAAAGCAAATAACAAATCAATCACATTATTATTTCCCTCTTTATGTAACTACATTCACCGGTTTGCCTCAATAACACACACACACACACACACACACACACACACACAGAGCACTACTACAAAAAAAACCCATCAGCAGTGGTTCAAAACCCCTCATCATCAGCAGTGGTTCTGGAAGCGCTGCTTATAAGACGTTGCTGATAGTCGGCTTATCAGTAATGGTTCACTATTATGAACTGCTGCTAATATTCTACATATTCGCAGCGGTTCAAAACTGTGAGCTGCTGCTAATACTCTGCTTATCAGTAGCAGTTCACTATTCTAAACCGTTGCTGATATGGATTTTTAGGAAAAATGTGTATAGATGTATAGGGTTTATATCATTCATAATGTTGATGGTATTGTTTCAAAGATACATATGGCCTAACATTTAAATTTTTTAGAACACACAAAACATCATATGTTTTGAATTTGTAATGGGTATAACTCATTACACCACATAATTTTATTTCCTGCACTAAAAAATTCACTATCAATTTAACCCTTAAACAAAATATTGGCTTAATTTATTTCCTCAAACTATTCAAATCGGTATGATTTGTCCCCTTATGCAATTTTCTTTTTGTTCTTTTATGCAATTTGAATTTAAATCTGAAATTTTGTACTCGCTCAAATTTGTAAATGTGTATAGATGTATAGGGTTTATATCATTCCATGTCTATAGGGATCATCCCTATCCCTTTGTAATCTTGTACATGCCTATATATATCAATCTAGGCCGCCACGCATTGCGTGCTGCGCCCTCCCAATCTCCTGTGTTCGCAAAATTAATTAAGATAAAACAAAGAAAACTTCATATTTCTAGAGCAACACGCACAGCTCTTCACATGTTACATCAAAAACATATAAGTTGATGATTCATTACATCATTGCCACATATTGAGATAACAATTGCTTCACCCATATCATTTATCTAGAAAGAAGAAAAAAAATCAAATTTAGATAATTGTTTTTGTGAATTAAACATAGTACAGATGCAAATAAAATCATATTTATATCAATGTCGTGTGCAAATATCTCTGTTTATGAAACTCAACGTCGGTAGTTTTTAGGATAACCTTTGGTGAATCTATATTCCTGACGTGATGTTGGCTCCTGCTTAACTGCAAGATGCTTGTTACGGCGCTGGACGGTAACGTCAATTAATCTGGTGCGCAGATGTCTTTGTTTAGGAAAATCAAATTTTGGTAGTGGTGTGCGGTGATCTTTTTATTTTTTTGACGTGATCACATCATTTGCCAAACAACTGTACTGTTGTGCACGGGTCTGTCGAATGACAACGGCACTGGACGGTAACATCGTCCAGGTTTGCCGTTCTTTCTTCTTTGGCGGCATGATCATAGCTGCACTACTGCGAAATACGCCCCGTTCGGCACGCCCCAGTGGCTGGTCTGGATGTGGCGCGCGTTCCTGGTCCTAACGTGAGACTTTGGGATTGGGAACACGACGGCTCGTGGCCAACATGCCCGATGCAATCCGGCACGACCACGGCGACTCTAGCGTGCGTCGGTGGGTGGGACGCCAACCAGGACAGGCAGCAAACAGAGCAAATATGAACAGAGGTGGACAGGAAGCGAACAGAGCAAATGTGAATAGAGGTTGACAGGCAGCTAACAGAGCAAAATGGAAGAAATGCATTACTGCCGTAACCGACACACGCTTATAGAGGAGATAATAAACGAACAGCAAACAACAGTTACTTTCAGAAGCATGACATAGTTCAAACATTCCAACACTGCCTGTTAAAAGAGTCTAGGCAACCAACAGGACAAAACAATAATAGGAAAATTATTAAGTTACAGTAGATAGTTTCGGAAGCTGTGTTTCTCCTGACAGACGATAACAAGATAGGTGCCTACTTGCGGCATATCCTCTTCTTTTCATTGTACATGCGGGCAAGTGCGATCAGATGCGGAGCTATTGACTCCTTCTCGATATTGTAGTTGGCCAGGGTGCGTTTGTTCTCTGGCTGCTTCCCGCGAAAGATAAGGCGCTGATGCTCTAAAAGGATGCCTATGTCATATGTAATATGACTCATTATACAACATAATGTTATTTCCTATGCTAAAAAATTCACTATCAGTTTAACCCTTAAACAAAATATTGGCTCAATTTATTTCCTCATACTATTCAGATCAGTATGATCTTCCCCCATATGCAATTATCTTTTTTTTTTGCTTCTCTTATGGAATTTGAATTGAAATCTCAAATTTTGTATTCGCTCAAATTAATTAAGATAATAAAACAAAGCATACTTCATATTTCTAGAGCAACACGCACAACTCTTCGAATGTTACATAAAAAACATGTACATTGATTATTCATTACATAATTGCCACATATAGAGATAACAATTGCTTCACCCATATGATGCATTTATCTAGAAACAAGAAAAAAAATCAAATTTAGATAATTGTTTTTGTGAGTTGAACATAGTACAGGTGCAAATTTACATCAATCCATAGTGATCTTTTTATTTCTTTTTGGCGCGATCAGATCATTTGCCAAAACAGCAGCTGTACGCCTGTACCATGCATGGGCCTGTCGAACGACAACGGCACTGGACGGTAACATCGACCTGGTTGCCGTTCTTTCTTCTTTGGCGCGCGGCAAGGTCACAGCTAGCTGCACTACTGCGAAATACGCCCGCCGTTCGGCGCGATGATTAAGGCGCAACGACGGCGACGCTGGACAGGCAGCGGGCGTACGCAGACGCGCTCCATGCCGCCGGAGCCATGGAACTCTCACACAGCGAGTGGTTAATGTCGTGGAACGTGTTTGTGAACCAGGCAAGCAGCGAACAGAGCGACATTAACGGCCTAGACCATGACCCTGGGGCGGACTACTGCAGTCGTACACAGCCGCGGGACGTAGTATCAATTAGGCAGCGACCTCTTTGCTCGCTTGTACAGCAATCGCGATGGACGACGGGAGTGTTCGCGTGACTTCGTGGCCGCGGAGAACAAAGCTGAACCACGTCGTCGTGCACAAGTCTATTAAACAAAAAAATGTCTGAATGAGGGTGTTTGCAGGATATGAAACAGTTATGCTACGGCAGAGTTTGAGATCTGGTGTGCGACGTCAGATGGACTCCGGTATGTAGGAAAAGGATGATGGCGCGTTGGTTGCCTCGCAGACCAGGGAGCTCCGCAGCAGACGAATGACGACAGCTAAACACGGCCTCGGCTAATGAATGGAGGTGCCGGACAACAGGGATTGAGTTGCCGCGCTGAATGGTGTGTCCTTGCGCAGAATCACGTGCAGCACGAGACGCCGGAGCCAGAAACGATTCAGCCCATCTCCGGAGTCCCGACGGTGCATGCACAAGACCCGGCCGACTCCCGGACGCCATTCTTCACCGAGGTTGCAGCGCTGCCCACCCCAGGGACTATGTCAAGTTTACAAGCTCCCCTATCAAACACCATCTAACCCGGACCCTGGGCAGGGCCTCCTCCTCTGCTTCTCCACAAAGCCGTCCCTGGGTACACGTTCGTGGACAGTGACTAAGGGTGTGTTTGTTTTGAGGGCAAGATTAGATGGGATATGGTCATTCAGGTTTTTCTGGATGGGATGATTCAAGTTATGTGTTTGATTGAGTGGATGGAATGATCCAGTTTCATATTTGATTGGATGGATAAAGATGGATAGGACAAGATCATATAATCAAATTATAGATCTTTATTATTAAGTAATAATAATTAACTATACACTAATTAGTATGATTTATAGTAATAATGATTTTAATCTTATCATAATAATTTATAATTAATAATAAATATGTTAATTATTATTAATTCTAGTATGATCAAGTTCTCATCATATACTAATCAATATCTTATTATTTATCAATTATAATATCATAATATCATAGTAATAAATATTATTTATTATTAAACCATATTAATAATGTCTAATTATTTTAGTAATCGTAATCATTACATAACTTGGATAGGCTCATCCGGTCATTTTTACCGGACAGACTCATCCAGCATATTAAGAGAATATTGCTCTTCCAGTCCATCCCTATCTAGCCTGATCGTGAAACAAACACTGGACTGAATAATCCTGTCCAACGCTATCCAGTCCAATCCAGTGAAACAAACACACCCTAAATGCCCAGCTCGAGACCCGAGGATGGTGCTGCAGCGCGTCCTTGACCGTGTCGTTTTCACGCTGGGCTCTGCACTGGCTTAGGCTCCCGTGCAGCTGCAGGAGCGCCTCCTCTGCTTCATGCTGTTGCTCGCTAGAGCTCCAACATGTTCCATCCGTTACTCGCCTATGAATCCTTCCTCCACCTTCAGGAGGCTGACCGTACTTAGCTGACCTCCATGATCTCCTTCTTGCACTTGCCAAGGGCTCAAGGCCGCGCGTGTCGCTGAGCTGTTGCGCCTGGGCAGCTTGAGGTCACCGATGGTTGGGGGAACATGCGTTCGGCCGCGACCACCCGGGTCATAGGATGTGATGCACAGCCCCAAGATGTTGTTGGCCGCCTCTGATGCCGTGGACGTCGCAACTGTGTGGAACACGTTTGACAAGGCTTACTTTAGTCTTTAGATATGCATGAGTAGTTGTGAGAGAGCTAGTATGTTGCATGCTTATACTTAAGTATTGTAAGAGGTGGAGACTGAAGGGTGGTGTACGATTAGCTCTTGATAAAGCCATAGTGACCGGAACCATCAAAGTGTGGGAAATGATTTAGCTCCTGCTAAGGTCAGGGTGAACGAAATCTCCAAAAAGTGTCATTCTCTTTACTCATCTTCGATGTCCTTCAATATAAGCTATGATTATAGATGTCATATTGCTACTGCTTCAGTGCCGATCAGCACATCCTTTCTCCGACCGTTAGAAGCATGCAGGCTAAGTCTAAGTGTTTCTCTTTGATGTATATGTATGCTTCTAGACCCAACAAAACCTTCACCATAAAAATTCTTCGTGCTGATGGGCACATCCGTGCGTTGATCGACACAACCCTGCTTTCATTGTTAATGCTCTCGTATGTACAATATATACTTCATGCTAGTATTGATTCTTTAGACGAAGTACAAGACCCTAACTACGGTTCTCTTGCTGATTCTTGTGAATTCTATATAAACCTTGGAATACTCTAAGATAAAAACTACATATAAACCGTTCACTTGCGGTATAAAAGTGGATGCGTAATTACGACCAATAGCAGAGAGACAATACTCAACTTAGAATGAGCTGAAATCTCTTTAGGTATATTTCCTGCTTTTATCCTCTATCTTAAATATCTTAGCTTTATTTTCTGGACAGAGAAATTCCAAAGTTTCACTACCCATAAAGTTGTTATTCAACATTATATGATATATATAAGTCATTCTACTATTTAACATTACATGGTATGCTATATATTTCATCAAAGATACACATTTTTATTTGTATCATTAATCACCTAGTCATATTTTGATTTTCAATATTCATAGTTTTTGCTTTTATTTATACTACATTATTATAATAATAAAATAATATACTAAAAATGTTCATAGTAAACACAATAGGCCAAATTAGAGTATACAAACATAGTATTAAAATATTTTTTACATGCTACCCCATGCAAGTGCATGGGCAAAATAATCTAGTCACTACTAGAAAGCCAGCCAAAGATGAAACCTTAGTCTTGTTGGCCTGAGCAGCTCTCTCTGTCATGCTTGCTTCCAACTTGCAATTTTGGCTGCATTGATGCCCTTCCTTGGTTTCTGAAGAGAGTTGAAAGTCTTTCCTTAGTATGATTTACCAGCAAGCTCAAGCACTTTAATACGGAAGTCAACAACAACTGAGCGTATTTCTTTAGCATCATTTTTTATTACTTTACCATCTGCATCTATATTATAAAACAACTGACGGAATAGCAACTCGGGACCTAGAGATAAATACTTACTTTACTATAAAACATATTGATAAATAAAATTTTCTATTTGATCTTGAAATTATAAAAATATTATATAAGTAGTGATCACCCAGTAGTTACTTAAATTTTTTTTTATTTTGCATGGCTGATTGATGTCATTTTTATTACACAAATTTATTCCTCATGCCTAAACATTCTTGTTTGTGCAGGCATCGTGTGTGTGTGTGTCAATTACATGACATGCAATCTTCTCTAATTCTTGTTAGAGACAATGAATTGGACCTTTTATCATTGAAAAGAAGTAGATGGAAGAGGATTCGTTTTGTTACAAGGAAGAACATTTTACATTGCGATCTTTTGCAGCCTGTCTATATTTGGGATGATATTGTTAACTACTAATACCATATTTCAGAGTTTTTTAATGCATACAAGAAAATATCCAGAAGTAGATATTTTTCATGAACAAGTATTTATATCTTTTAATGTGTAATGAAATATACAGCACAAATAAAACTTGCTCACGTACAAGAATTTTTAGAAATAAATATTTTTTCTAGAAAGTTATGAAATCAATCCAAACGAGATCCATAAAAACAACATAGGTAGGAATACAAAATTGTACCTTCTTACCGAATTTTAAGTTATAACGCTTTTTGTATATTGGAATAAAAAAACTTCAAAAAATTAATTTTCCCATTTGTTCAAATTAAATTACCATGATGTTATGATCCACAAGTAGGACAAAAGATGTGCTGGAACTTGGAAACTCGTGAGATTGTGTGGTTCCTTCAGTTGTCGTTTATTTTTAAGCGAATGGTTCTTTTTCAGATGAATGATGCGACACCAACGTATATTCAAATTCTCTTGACAAAAGCATGGACTTCTTGGATAAACCTTGTGCATGGTGGGTGACCTGCAAGTAGGGGTGCTTCGATCGGAACACTACGCTCGTCAGGACATATATTTGTATGAAGGCAAGGGAGGAAAGCTTGGTGCATTCGATCAAGGCCCGAGGTCACTGAGCGACAGCGAATGGAGGAGCCTGCTGCATGTAGAGATGGCAATGGGTATCCAATATCCGAAATTCGATGGATAAAATCACTATTAGGAGATGGGTATAGGACATAAATTATACCCGTGGGTATATAAATGGGTTAAATCTTGTATCCAATGCGTACATGGGTTTGGGTATAGAAACCAAGAACCCATACTCGTGTACCCGCCTATCTAACATTTATGTGTAATTTGTGATTTATAATATGAATTTATTATTTTTAATAACTCTAGCTCTATTAATATTATCAAAATAGACTAGACTAACATACAATCTTATTTTGTGCATGTGCTAAGCAAAAAATTCTCATCAAAATTGATTAAATATATCAAAGTATTAAGAATTTTTTTTAAAGTATCACGGGTATGAAAAACCCATGGGTACCCGATTACTCGACGGGTATGGGTATAGGGTGAAACTTCAACACGTCACGGGTATGGGTATGGATTTGATTTACATATACTAGGTATGGGTATGGGACATTAAAATCCGGTGGGTTTTTACCCATTGCCATCTCTAGCTGCGTGTGACTCTGCTTTTCGATAGGATCAGGTTGGTCGTCGTCTTGGCCCTGCCACTTTGTTCCATACGACTCACGGGCTCGTAGGGTGACGATTTTTAAAAAAATAAATATTTTTAAAATAATAGTATATTAATAAACACAACCGGACTATAATTTTAGAATCTAAACATTTTAAACACGTGAGACAATTTGGCATTTTATCGTGAGAAAATGCGTCGAGTAGCCTGACGTGTTTACCTGCCACTTCAGCGGCGGTCACCATGTCGGCCCGCCTGGCCCGCCGCTACATGGCAGGTAAACGTGCCAGGCTCCTCGGCGTGTTTGCCCAGGGTAAAATGCTAAATTGTCTAGCGCGTTTAAAGTGTCTAGATTCTGAAATTATAGTCCGACTACGTTTATTAATATAATATTATTTTAAAAATGTTTATTTTAAAAAAATTCGTGGGTGAGTCACTCGTCAGAAAAAGGGCCATGGCTGGCTGTCAAGAATTGTGGCTTCACGCTCTACTCTCTGACTGCGCCTCTCGCCCTGGGCCGTCATCATGCAGACGCCGAGCCTGGCAAAGGGCCAGTCAACGGATCCCATCCAGGGCGCAAGGGTCTGATCGGACGGCTTTCAGGGACATATAAGGTGGTCGGTATTTCAAATACCGCTCGCCCTGAACCGGGCTGGTCGTTGTCCCAAATACAGACCGGCCGTGCTTCCTCTGCTGCACGCCGGACGTGTTCCAGATGTCGCTTGTATGTTGTTCCTGAAGGTGTTGTCGTCGGCCTCTCTCCCTGGCCGGCGTGTTTTATGACCAAAATACCTTGTTGCGTTTTCTTGTGCATCTGTTGTGGTTGGCGAAGCTGCCGAGGCACAGAAGGCAACATCCGAGGGAATAAGACATCGCCGGCAGGTGTCAGAACATGTTCCTCTTCGCCTGAGCCGGCAGTTGTGATCGTAATGCCTTGACGCGCTGCCTCGTCGGTTGTGGCGACCCAAACGGTGCTCGCGGCCCGGTTGGATGGATAGCGCGCTGGCCTGCAGGGTCCTCTCACCTGAGTGTGTCTTCGCAGCACTTGTTGCAGCAATAAGACAAAGGGCTTGGCCATGGCACAGCGGTCTGCGGCTGCGTTGATACATTCCTGCGACACAAAGCCGAGAACCGTATTAGCCGTGATAGCCCAGCCACTCATGCACATGGACTGCTCTACGAGGAAGAAGAACATGAGTACCAAAACACTATATAGTATGGGCTAGAAAGGTGTTCCCCGTGTTTCATTTTTTTTCTATCGTTTGTGATGTCTTATTTTTTCATACTATATTTATCTTAACCTATAAGTTGACTAAGGCCCTTTGGATCCATTGTAGTTTTCTAAAAACTGGTTTTTACTTTCAGTTTTTAGAAACTGGTTTCTAAACAAAAACTGAATAGAGTTGTTTGGATACTAGTTTTTATAATCTATAAACTAACATTTGGAAAGTTAATGTATTAAAATGAGGCAAAAACTAGCATTAGCTGGATTGAGCCAGATTATGGGTTTCTTAAAAACCTATAATCTGGTTTATAGAAACTGGAATAAAAACTGGGTTGTTTGCCGGCCATCTAGTTTCTAGAAACCAGTTTCTTAAAAACTGAAGGGATCCAAACAGGGCCTAAGCCTAGCCAGTGTATTAGTTTGTGCAGCAGCTCGAAGTTAATTTGTGCTTTTGAGGAAAACAAAGGCCATGTGGACTGCCACATAGATTTTGTGGAACCATTGGAATTACAAAATATTATATATATATATATATATATATATATATATATATATATATATATATATGTGGAAAATTCATTCTACTCCCAAGTGTAGTTACTCTCACGTTGAAAAATCCACCTTTGATATCTGTTCATACCCATTTATTATTTTAAGTATGTACATATATTTAAAACAAGATTTTTGAAAGTGATAATCAATTTTTTTTGAATGGTTTTCTAATTATAAGCATATGAAGATATGTCGCATTTACTACTATATAAAAGTGAGTATGTCCCCATACTTCATGTATCCCAATAAAAAAAAATAAGTATGTCCACATACCCTCTAGTATGACTACATACTTAATTTACAAACGTCAAGTATGTAATGATACTCTCTAAATCTCTCTATATTGTAAGATATACATATAGGAGTAGCTACTCCTGGGAGTAAGAAAAATGCTTCCTATATATATATATATTATTATTATTAGTATAACGAGCTAGCTCAGCTCGGCTCATTATACTAACGAGTTAATATTATAGCTCGACTCGACTCATTATGCTCACGAGCTAGCTCATTATGGCTCATCGAGCTTTACTTTAAAAAATTATTTTATTTATCAATAAAAGATAAAGAAATAACATACATCATATAAAATATCATATATTTTAAACCATCAAATGTATTTAAATTGTAAATCAAACATTACTTATCTATATGTTCATTAATTTTGGGCACTAAAATATATGCTTTTATAGGAAAATAATATATTTTTATAACCAAGTATATTCATTATAAGCAATATAAGAGAAAAAATAGTAGTGCTTCAACTTCAAATTTGTCACTCTAACTCATTAAAAATAGGTTATTACTATCTTTATATACTTAGAGTTTATACTTATACCGTTAAGTTGACTTGTGATCGATTGGACCATGGTCCATAGCCATAGGTAGGCTATAGTTTTAAACATTACACGGCTTGCTCATGAGCCCGCTCGAGCTGGCTCGTTAACATAACGAGCTAATAAATTAGCTCAACTCGTTTGAAATTGGAACAAGCCGAGTCGAGCCGAGTTCACCTCCGAGTCGAGCGAGCTATCGAGTTACGAGTTTTATTGCCATCCCTAGCTGTTGTACATAGCACCATACAAATCAGCTTCTTAAAGCACTGTTCTTCTGGTAATAGCACAGAAGGGAGCGAAATCATGCACTTCTGTTCTGGTATCCCTGATTATTTTCTCCTTATTATTAGCTGTATATTTGTCACTTTGTGCCAAGAATGCATGATGGATTGACCGTGAGAGAAAAATGTCTACATATATATAGATGAAGGCAGGAGCATACGGATCTATATGATATAGTAATACTTGTGTTGTGTCCATCAGTTGGTATGGTGTCAGGAGAAATACTTTGAACATGTCAGTGTGTACAACTTTGTTTTTCTGTTACTCCGTTAGTGCATAGGACGGTGCTGAGGCCTGTGGTTGGTGTCTACTGAAGTGTCTTGTGCTTATTGTTAGTGACATCTCAGATTAATAACCCACCTACATGCCATATATTATTATTTTATGAACTTCAGACCATCCGTCTGTATAATGCCTGGTACAGTAAGGTCGAGTTGTGTAAGGATGAAAGCAAAAGTGGTAATTATCGGTTTACCAATACTCGTTTTCACAATTTATCGACTGCAACACGCGAAAATGATATTTCAAAGAAGTGGAAGCAAAAATGATAGTAATTTGTAGAAGTGGTAATGAAAACAATTTTGAAGTCTTCCAATCGTTTCCGCAAATTTCCATATTAACGTGAAAGTTACCGTAGAGTAATGTAGGTAATTACCGTATTCAGTATTTTTATTATAGCAAATCTCTCTAAAAGTCAAGTGATTTTTCTAGCCTAAAACAAATCATAAATTTCTCAACATAAATTTTGTCTACTTTCTATTTTTATAAATGTAATTTTTCATATATGTATATACAATTATGCAACAATCAATATGCTCCAATTTTCTTATTTTATCAGTGTCATACTTTATGATACATGTTTTCGATTGTTAATATCGATTTCTGATCAATACCGTCCATTTTAGTTACAATAATATCATTTCTGACTTTTCTGAAATACCGACACCGTATTTATTTTTGTTCATACCGTAATCAATTTCGCTTCCAGAAAAAAATATGAAAGCAAAAATAATTGAGCCTTCTTCCGATCATTTCCGACCGTTTTCATCCCTAGAGCTGTGCGTTATTCAACTCTGGTACATGTGAGCATGGCCAAGTAGAATGTCCATGGATTTTCCTATCGACGGTGTATCCATATTACCTTGTGTAGACATTTTACGACTGAAATTACACAGTTAATGAACTTAAAATAGAATCGGGGCGGGTGGCAATTGTATAGGAAATTTCAATGTCAATCCAAGAAGACAGACATGAAGACACGGATGTCGGCCGAACATGAGCACGGGCATCGCTTCTGGTGTCGCGGATATGGCGAACCATCGGGCGATACTGGCATCACGCTCGAGCGCTACCAGGCCAGAGATGTGGGCCGACTATAGAAGTTGTGCTCTGCCTCAGCATTGAACCCCCTCTATCCGGACGCGAGCGTTGGGCTCAGACAAGAACGACGAATGCAATAAGCAAGCCTTGACATGCATGGCGAGCCACTGGGGGTGATTCTGGAATTGAATGCTTAGCTTACGTGTGGAACACTGGCGAGGCACGTTTGGAACTACGCAGGAAGAAGGGTCCACAAGCAAAGCGAGCTTCGGCGTCATGACCGTGCACACGGCAAGCCACCACGAGCGAGTATTCTAGCATGGCGGACGGTGCGTCGGTGGCACCCGCACAAAGGGCTTGGTGGGACAGTGAAAACGTGGATGGAGACATGTCATGGAACACGGTGGGGCTCCAAGTTCAAGATGCCATCGGTGTGAGCAGAGCAGGGGTTCCGTGTTGCGCGGCCGCTGGGGTAGTAGGGTATTTCATACTGGTGGACAGTCCTCTAATTTTTGTTTTTTTTTTTCCTTCTCAGGGTTCCACTTACTATATGGCATCGTATTATTCATCATAGTGGAATTTTATGCAGATATATCTATAGAATATAGTAAAACTACTAATAACAAAATAAATAGGTAGTTTTTCCCCTAACTGAAATTTATTCATTGAGCTGCCAAACTACTGAGCCATGGTCAAAATTGATTCATTTTACAATACTTGCTACAAAAGAACTCAACTACGCCCATGACTTCTTCATAATGAGATGATGGTCCCATTTCATAACCGGAAGTCCTGGGAAAAGAAGAGCACCAATCCTTCGTGCTGACTGCCAGTTGCTAAGTGAGTTAGTTGTGGCGCTGTAGTAAATGTCAAGTGCAGCATGTCACACAGAAAGGAGGTTTTGCCAAAGCTTTTGAGGCCCCTCTGCGAAATCCAAAACAGGACCCTGTTTGTCAGATACAAACAGCTCTTGGATCTCTCGTAAGTTATACCCTTCGCCATGAACCAGATGTACCACCCGTGTGCATTCTTTCCCAAGTGCCGCCCATTCCCATACTAAATACATTGTGCCTAAGGTGTAATAACCATTGTACCGAGCGCAACAGACGAAGCTGCTTCATTATGCAGTTCTTCTTCTGATCAGAGCTACATGTATATTGGTCATTCTGTGTTACCAAGACTGCATGATGGATTGAACTATGTCTAAATATAGGCGGAGGCAAGAGCTCTTAGACATTAATAGTTGTGTCCTTTAGTTGGTATGGTGTTATATTATATCTGAGACTGAGAGCTGCTTGGAACGTCAGCGAGTACAACATGTACTTCAGTGCGTGGTTCAGTTACACGCTGTCAGTGCACATGAGGCTGCTCCTCGAGGCATATGGCCGGTGCCGCACTGTGTTACTGTTTCACAGGCCGTGAATTACTGAATATAAAATTTGTTTGCACCAACCTTGGGTTCTGGCTCCGCCGGAGCCCGGGCAGGCGCCTAAGGTCTCCGGCCTCTTGGTCCGCCACTGCTTACACGTACAACACGTTTCACCTCTTTAGACATGGATGTCACCGCATGCCGGCCAGACATCACCGAGTTGCGTGGCCATTGGAATGCCGACCACCCCCTTTTCTTGAAAGCCAACCAATCCGCCAGACATCATCGAAACTATTGACCATTGACACTTTTTTTTTTATGAAACAACCATTGACACTTTCTCGATCATCCTAGCAAAGACAAATGGAAAGCGCGGGCAGAGAGCTTGACTTATACCCATGTTCTGGATGCTCTTTATCATTCTGGGTATCTGTGGTGTGTCGGACAGACATGGCATCTTTGATCGTTATACTCGCCAACTGCAAGCCCAGGAGTTTGATGGCCGGATAGGAGTGAGCACCAGGATCGTTGATGCGTGCGGCACAGGTGACGTGAAACGACCCCACTTACTGCGTTTCCTTCCAAACGGTGGGTACTATATATCTTGACCGAGTCATGAACCACACGCCTAGAGTCGTTTCTGAGAGCGGATAGAAATCACGCAATTGATTTATTCAACAAAAAGCGATTACATAAATAGACGGCTCCTTTCCATATCCTAACCAACGGCTTATAGAAACAGAATCCGTGGAGGAAGGAAGGAGTCCTGCCGAGAATAACGCGTGATCGCGTGAGAGAAAACAGCCTAAAATAGCCTAAGCACGTAACGTGCATGCTACTGTTTAACACACCCCCGCAGTCTGATCGTCGTAACTTAGCCACAGATACGGACGTTCAGGCTGGACCGAAATTCCACAAAGATGGACGAAGGCAACCCCTTGGTGAAGATATCGGCATACTGAGAGGTGGTAGGCACATGAAGAACTCGAACGCTCCCAGCGGCAACTTTATCACGGACAAAGTGCAAATCAATCTCGATGTGTTTCGTGCGTTGATGTTGCACGGAATTAGTCGAGAGATAAACGGCACTTATATTGTCACAGTAAACTAAAGTGGCGCGCCGGACAGGGCAAAAAAGCTCAGTGAGTAATTGACGTAGCCAACAAGTCTCAGCAACGGCATTAGCAACTGCACGATATTCTGCCTCGGCACTGGAGCGAGAAACTGTAGGCTGGCGCTTGGAAGACCAAGAAATAAGATTATCACCCATAAAGACCGCATAGCCAGAAGTAGAGCGACGAGTGTCGGGGCAACCCGCCCAATCAGCATCAGAATAAGCCACAAGATCCGAAGAGGGAGAGCGATGTATCTGAAGTCCAAAGTCAAGCGTGCCCTTTATGTAGCGAAGAACGCGCTTAACCAAAGCCAGATGAGGCTCGCGCGGATCATGCATGAATAGACAGATCTGCTGAACAGCATAGGCGATGTCTGGCCGAGTAAAGGTGAGGTACTGTAGAGCACCAGCAAGACCTCTGAAGTGGGTGGCATCTGCAACTGGATCTCCATCCGGTGACAATTTAGCACAAGTATCCACAGGAGTGGTGCAAGGCTTGCAATCCGACATACCAGCCCGATCCAAAATTTCTAGCATGTAGTGGCGCTGAGAAAGAAAGAGACCAGTGGAGCTACGAGAGACAGTCATACCCAAAAAATGATGAAGTGGCCCAAGATCCTTCATGCTGAATTCAGAGGTGAGGGCAGAGATGACCCGTTGAAGAGCAGCTGAGGATGAAGCAGTGAGCACAATATCATCAACATATAGCAAAAGGTAAACTGTGTCTGAGCCTTGGCGATAGACAAATAACGAGGTATCTGATTTAGCACCAACAAATCCCAGAGATTGTATAAAAACTGCAAACCTGCTGTACCAAGCACGCGGAGCCTGTTTCAAACCATACAGTGATTTGTTGAGCCGACAGACATGATCCGGGCGAGATGGGTCAACAAAACAAGATGGCTGAGCACAATACACAGTCTCAGAGAGAGTACCATGAAGAAAAGCATTCTTCACATCAAGCTGATGTATGGGCCAGTCCTGTGAAACTGCAATAGACAGAACAGTACGAATAGTTGCAGGCTTTACAACTGGACTGAAAGTCTCACCAAAATCAATACCAGGACGTTGAGTAAATCCGTGAAGAACCCAACGAGCTTTATATCTGTCAAGAGAGCCATCTGGATGCATCTTGTGACGATAGACCCATTTGCCTGTGACAATGTTGACTCCAGGTGGCGGGGGAACCAGATCCTAGGTATGGTTCTCCAGGAGTGCAGTGAACTCGGCATTCATCGCATCATGCCAGTTGGGGTCATCTAAAGCTCCACGGTATGTCTTGGGAAGAGGAGAAAGCACATCAGTATGAAGATCAAAAAATTGTTTGGGTTGTCGAAAACCTGCTTTGCCTCTGGCCTGCATGGTGTGGTCATTTGTCACGGCCGGAGCGCGCACGGCAAGGCGGGGCAAGGGGGAGACCGCCGGCTGTGGCGTTCCAGGAAGGCTGCCGTCGGCAGCAGGTGACAGCGGCAGAGGGCTGCGCCCTGCGGGCGGTGCGGAGGCGCCCTGCGCGGGACTGACGGCCGAAGGGGAGCCCGCGAGTGGGGACCGTGGGGAGCTGCCGTCTGCAGCTGTCGGTGCATAGGAGCCCGGCGTGGAGCTGTCTGCTGGCGGGGGGCCCATGGGTGGGGACCGCGGGAAGCTGCCGCCTGCAGCATGTGCCGGGACAGCGGGAAATCCAGGAGGAGGTCCGCGCAGTCGAGACAGGGGATCCGGGGATGGCGCGTCGGCACCAGTGGCCCTGCTGGCAACGGCCTGAGGAACGGATCCATTAGGGGCAGCAGGGTGATCTCCGTGGCGACCTGCAAGAAGACGAGTGCTAATAGGACTTGGCACGTAATCAAGTTCATCCAAAAAATCGAGAGTAGAGGACGACAAGGGAGCGGGGAGCTCTGCAAAAGGAAAGGACGACTCGTCGAAGACGACGTGATGAGATAAGATGATACGATTTGTGGTGAGGTCAAGACACCGATAGCCCTTATGATCGGAGGGATAACCGAGGAAGGCGCAAAGGGTAGAGCGAGGCGCAAGTTTGTGCGGCGTAGTGGCGGATAAATTAGGGTAGCACTTACAACCAAAGACACGAAGATGCTCATAAGATGGCTGGGTGCCGAAGAGAGCAAAATGCGGAGTGGCAAAGTCTAGTGTCTTAGTGGGATGGCGATTTAGAAGATAGGTGGCGGCATGAAGTGCTTCAACCCAATAAGATGCCGGAATGCTAGCCTGAAACATGAGGGAACGCATGATATTATTAGTGGTACGGATAATGCGCTCGGCTCTACCGTTTTGAGGTGAGGTATGGGGACATGACATGCGCATGGTGGCTCCGTGTGTGCAAAAGAAAGCGCGTGTAGAGGAGTTATCAAACTCGCGACCATTGTCACACTGGACGCTCTTGACAGTGGCACCGAACTGGGTGGAGGCATAAGCAAAAAAATGAGCTAGAGTGGCAAAGGCGTCAGATTTGAGGCGCAAGGGAAAGGTCCACAGATAATGAGAGCAATCATCTAAAATGACAAGATAATATTTGTAACCAGAGACACTCAAAACTGGTGATGTCCACAAGTCACAATGGATCAAATCAAAATTTTTAACAGCTCGAGAAGTGGACCTATTAAAAGGAAGACGGATATGACGCCCTAACTGACAAGCATGACAAAGAGTTTCAAGCTCATTTTTATTACAAGAAAACTTAATATAAGAAGCTAAATGAGATAAAGCTTCAAGACCGAGATGGCCGAGACGACGATGCCAAAGGGTAGCATTGCTGGTGACGGCTGTGAGAGCAATGGGTGCAGGTGGGCGGAAGGTATAGAGCTCCCCGGTGCTATTGCACCTGACGATTACGTTCTTCGTAATGAGATCCTTCACAGAGAGATCAAAAGGATCAAATTCAACAGAAACGTTATTGTCAGTGGTGAAACGACGCACAGAAATAAGATTCTTGATAATATGAGGAGAAATAAGCACAGAGTGTAAAAATAAAGGACCTCTATAACTAGGAAAAGAGGTGGACCCTGTGGAAGTGACTGGTAAAAGAGAACCGTTGCCCACAATGATAGATGAAGGAGTAGAAGAATTCATAGGTTGAGGAGAGGAGAGAGTACCAGAGGAGGAGGCCATGTGAGATGACGCGCCGGAGTCGAAACACCATTCATTAGTGGGAGGAGGTTGGAGCTGCATAGTGTTGAACGACTGCGCCAGTTGATTCTGGTCCCAGACCATGGGCGGGTACACCGGAGGAGCGTACTACGGGAGGCCACCGAAGTGAGGCGGCAGGCCATACTGTGCAGGCCCGAACTGCAGCATGGGCTGCTGCGCTGGGCCGGCGTGGGAGGCAGTGAAGGCCTGCTGCGGAGGCTGCTGAGGGGCCGGAGCAGATTGGGGATGAGGGCCCATGACGCCAGGGGCACGTGGGCTGGCCCACATGGTGAAAGTTCCAGTGTAAGGATTCCATCCAGGCTGGAAAGCGGCCTGTCCGCCACCCTGTGCGCCGGTCGGGCCTCCTGCCTGTGCGCCTTGGCCACCCTGCCCGTTGTTGGGCCGCTGTCGCCTGTTGCGGCCTCGGCCCTGGCCACCGCGGCCGTAGCCGGTGTTGTGGGCTGGATTGCCGGCCTGAGCCGGGTGGCTGGAGCCGCCAGGCTGCTGGGGCGGAGTCGGAGCAGGGGGCCGAGGTGCCTGGCCGGACGTCAGGGTGGAGCCAGCGACGAGTGCCGTAGAGGACGAGCGCCGGGTCTTGATGATGGTTTCTTCGACACGAAGATCTGCCCGAAGCTGGATGAAGGTGGGCATACGGTCCCTGTGGGTGATGAGCGACGCCATGTGAGCGAATTTCTCGTTCAGGCCCCGAAGAACGTTGAGCACTAGAGTCCGGTCCGGGACGGGCTCGCCGAGGTCGGCAAGGGCGTCAGCCATGGACTTGAGTTTGCGGCAATACTCAGAGATTGAGAGATCTCCTTGTTCGAAATTCCGGAACTCAGCATCAAGGATGAGAGCCCGTCGTTCCTTGTTGCCGACGAACTGTTCAAGAAGACCCAACCAGATGGAGCGGGACGTTGGTGATGCGGTGGAGACGATCTCCACAAGATCAGGGGCGACTGTGCTATACAGCCACGACTTGACGGTACAGTCCATTCGATGCCAGTGCGGGTCGGAGGAGAAGTCCTCGTCGGAAAGTACGAGATCCGTGAGATCATACTTGCCGAGGACGTTGAGGAAGTAGCTGCGCCAACGGGAGAAGTTGTCGGAGGTTTGCTCGAGGACGAACGGCACCATTGTCTTGATGTTGGAGACGACAATGGCTTGGGCATGAAGTTGGCCGCGTTCCTGCGCGGCGTAGAGGGCGTCGGCCTCAGCATCGGCCCGTGCCTTGGCGTGGGCGTCAGCTGCGGCCTTGGCAGCGGCGTCGGCGTCGGCCTTCGCCTTGGCATCGGCGTCGGCCTGCGCTTTGGCGGCTGCAGCGGCGTCGGCGTCGGCCTTCGCCTTGGCATCGGCGTCGGCCTGCGCTTTGGCGGCTGCAAGCTCCTCGGGAGACATCGCACTGAAGACGGCGATGGGAGGGGAGGGTTGGAGTAAGGTCGCGCCGCGGCGGAAGAGGGCAGCGACGGGATTAGGCGGAAGCGTGCGGTGAGAGGATCGAACCCTCTGATGCCATGAGAGCGGATAGAAATCACGCAATTGATTTATTCGACAAAAAGCGATTACATAAATAGACGGCTCCTTTCCATATCCTAACCAACGGCTTATAGAAACAGAATCCGTGGAGGAAGGAAGGAGTCCTGCCGAGAATAACGCGTGATCGCGTGAGAGAAAACAGCCTAAAATAGCCTAAGCACGTAACGTGCATGCTACTGTTTAACAGTTTCACTACTTGCACCGACCATCGCCGGCTAAGGTATTTAGTGGATGACCTGCTCAAACAGCTAATAGCGAGATAAATCGGGCTATAGCGGCAAATAGCGGCTAAATTATACAAGAAAACAAATAGCGGAATTCTCCTCAAACAGCTATATCTAGAGATAGCGGCAGCTATAGCCGAAGATTTAAAACTTTGGGCCCCACACATCTGTCATCTCCCGTTCCTCGCCGATGGCCGTTCAATCTGCTCAGCATCCACGGCCTCGACGCTACGACCTCCTACGCATGACAAGCTGGCAGGCGGAAACATGTCCAACGACCTTCTGTTCCGCGTATAGGTGGTCGTTCCGGATGCTCCTCGTCTGCAATTGTCACGATGCGCGGGGAGAAGGATGCATGCAACGCAATGCAAGCCTAGCAGCTGCCTTATAGGCAGCGTGCAACAACACTGGTGATGAGACGGAGAACGTCTTCCTTAGGTTCACGTCTGGCGTAGTGCCGTAGTGGCACGGGATTGCAGAGGCCGGGCCCGGTCGTTTGCTCCATGGGCACCGGCACCGTCGTGTGAGCCACGGCCTGACGCCTGTCTTCTTGCTGCAGCATGTGCCGCGAGCGTAGTATTCGTTCTCTGGTGGAGGATCCAGCGGGCCATGGGGTACCAGCGAAGGCTGCAAGGCCGAGGCCATTAGAGACACCAGGTGAATGGCAAGAGGCCGGGAGCAGCAGAGCAATGGCATGTGTCAAGGTTTTCTTAGGAAGTATATATCATCAACTTGGGCACTTGGCAGGGAATCAAGTTACCTGCAGGTCAAGTCTCCATCGCAGATTACTCCCAGGTACTGATGTTAGCTAGGGAGGATGCTGAAGCCCTGAGCAACCCAAGTACACATGACGAAATCATAGCAAGATCTCCAGTAGAACATTGCATGTCTAGCTCGATCGGAATGAACATGTTTCAATGAATCTGATACGTACCCGGCTCCAGTACAGTCAATTTTCATGCTTATTAGGTCTGAATGTGAGCATCAACTGAGAGGCAAATACAACTTTACTGACAAAGATTTTAAACGAAGAATGTTAGTGCTTTCAATACATTTTTATGTACCATTGTTCATTGTTCTCATGTCATAAGATAATAACATTATTATATGCTGCAAATACTCAATGGCTAAACAATAGTGAAAATTCGGTCCAATAAAATCATTGTTAACCACAGAAATATTACAATATTTTGATCGTATTTGGTCCGCTATGTAAAATTCTGGCTCTCCCACTGCACCCTTGCCTTGTCGATGCAGATAGTCAGCAAATGAGGTCGTGAGGCGATTTGAAACCAGACAATAGCGGCAGAGTGGTCCCCATATCTCATCCATATATGTTTTGTTAAGTTCTCGCTGAGATATTCAACATATTTGCATAGACACGATTCTACAAGATATTAATAACTCGACTAGTAGATATATGCACTATTATGTTAACTCCAATTGTTACCGAAAGGCTGAGGGCAGATATTAGATTATATAACACCTTTACACAGATATCTCAACAGTACAAATATCCTTCACAAAATAAAGCACAGATTTAAAGCTTACCTCCCCATGGTCTCAAATCACCTTGGATGCATAACAGTTTAGCGAAAAGAGCGTTATTCATGATAACACACATAAATCCTGGTATATCTACCATAGTGCCATATGATCTATTCTTTGGATAAGAGATTTACTACTCCAAGGTTTGTACCGTTGATGACCCAATGTCAAGAAAAGAAATGTGGAATTAATTGAAAAGTTCCCATGGTGTTAAATCTGAAGTTACATTCCTTGGACAGTCTTATCTTAGGAAAGACAAATACTAGCTAGTCTGAACTATACATTGTTTATACAAAATGTTGTCTGTTAAAATTGTTTATAGCAAAACAGACACTAGATAGCCAGAAGTTATATTTAATTTAGTTCAAGGAAATCAAGATATGGATTCAATAAATTAGAACACTTAGGAAAGCTAATTACAATATAAATTCAGCTGCTGGAGAACAATGAAAAATATTCATTCACATAATTCCAAGTAAATAGCATTAAATGTTCTTCTAAATATCCTTATGGAATCGGAATACAAGATGAGTTAAGTTTTTCACCCCATGTAGGTGAAACCAGGCAGTGCGGACTGAACTCTTGGTATGTCTCCTGATGCACCATCACCACGATGATGTGTAGGAAGTCAAAAGACGATACATCGTCAATGTATGAGAGCTAGGATGAAGTAGAAACATGATATGCAACCATTTTTTCTATCTCAACCGAAGGTAAAAGAGAGCAAGTGGGGATCTACACCATAATATAACTTAATGGTTTCTGCTCCACCATGAATATATATTAACACTTATGTAAATAGTTATTTAACACATTATCAACTACCTCTGGATAATCAATTCAACATAGCCGACTTTAACAAAAAATAATGCATTTTCTCACCAGAAATTAAGTCATAAATTTTGAAGTGTTTATAACTTTTTTTTTATGCCTTGGTCAATCAAATAATGAATTGTAATATAGGACTTTTCTCTCCGGCTAGGCTTAGTCAACTTATAGTCGAAGATAAATATAGTATGAAAAAATAAGGCATCACAAACGATAGAAAAAAAATAACAGATGAATGTAATTGAAATTCAAGTGGATGCAAGACTACGAATCCATTGAATGAGTTGATAAAAGAAAAAAATGAACCAGATTGCTTTAGGAAAGCGAAATGAAGTGAGCAGGTCAAAGTTATGCTCTTGTTATTCCAATTCTGAACTTCATGGTCACTATTTCCATGAAATTGCAAGAAGAATAATTCTATAGTGTTAACTAATACTATATGATAAAACAAATAAGCTATATATTCCTCAGGATGAACACATTTCTAGCCCATACTCTATAGAGTTTTGCTACTACTGAGCAGTGCGTGTGCGTGAGTAGCTGGGCTAACACGATGAACATGGTCCTCAGCTTTGTGGCGCAGGAATGTATCACGCGTGCACACTCTACCACAAATAGGCTCTATAGCGGCGGCAGCCCAAAGGCCGCACCGGCGCGGCCCAAAGTGAGCCGCCGCTACATAGTCTAGGGGGCCTGCCGCGGTGTGAGCCGCCGCTACAGAGACCCCTATAGCGACGGTTTACATTGTCAACCGCTGCTATAAATGGCCCCGGTTTATAGCGGTAGAATCTGTGATGCTCAGTGGGCCAAAAGTGATACTATCGCGCCACACCCTCCCCTTTTTATAGTTGGATGCGGTTGCCAGTTACGGGCCATATTGTCAGGCCCACAACTAAATGGTCTTTAGGTGTTAGTTGCGGGCTGACAGCAACCGCAACTGTGTTCTTTCAGTTTAGTAGCGGTTTATTTGTTGCGTTGTTGTTGTTCCCTTATGCCCGCAACTATTTTTCTAGCGTAGTAACGTCAGGCCACTGTTCTGCACTTATAGTTGCACGCTCTTCAAAGGTCCGCCTTTGAGGCAAAAAATATTTCCGCTACTATAGAGCTTGATTGAAGTAGTGAGTGGAGCTTAAGATGCGGTATGTATTGGTGGGATTACATGATGTGATACCTATGGGTGCATGACTACATTTGACACCTTCTGTTTTGATGATAGAAGGCCATTTGTTCTTTAAGTTTTAAATTTTTTTCCATCTTTTTTCCTTCATTCTCAGCAAACTTGTCTTTGTCCATCCTGGAACCTTTCATTTATCAACTTACATTTAGCTAAAGAAAATAGGAATGTCTTCTTCCTGTATCTAGAATCTGGTATGTTGTACTTATTTTGTCCAATGGGTCATGAGGATATAATAAGCAGGTGTTTGCTCTCTGCTACAGGATGAGTTGAAAAACTTGCAACTAATTCTTCCTCTAATGCTTTTCTCTGGAAAAAATATTGACAGACTAATTTCTTCTTCTTCTTAACCATACCACGTTGGTAATCTCAAGAGCATCTATCAGTAGGATTGTTTTTTGTTTGTTTGTTTTGAATATAGGCTGGTCCATCTCAAGGCTCAAGCAAGGCACATGCCACCGCAACATACGACGTTGGAAAGGTACTGTATCTTGAGACTCGTAGCCTCCCTGTTGCCGATAGCTATGATCTTCTTGACGGCGAGAAGATTCGTTGTTTGTGTCAGCGGCAATGGTGACGCTGCGATCTTAGCCGCTTGTCAGCTCGTTAATGTCTTGGACGGCGTCTGCTCACAAACACACAGCGTGAGCATGTGATGTCTTTGATGGCGCCTACTTGTAGCATGGTGTGAATACGGGTGGTGTCACACAATGGATTGTCATTGCGGCTATGTAACTATCAGGTTGTGTGTCCGTTCCGTATGGTGGCTCCCAGTCATGCGTCCGTTTGAAAGAAGATAAGAATTCAATGTACGCACGTATTCGTATATGGCCAGGACAGCAGCACTCTCGTTGCCTTGGTTGCATATGGCAGGTACTCGTATACGATGAGGACGGTCACTCTTGTTGCCTTGGTTGCATATGGTAGGTACTCGTGTACAATGAGGACGGCAGTGAATTACATATATACGGAAACCACTACCACAGAAACCAACGATTATAAAAAGTGAAAGACGCACCTGATTTAATTAAGTAGTAGAGATATATGAAGTTGGTGAATTTGCCCGTGGTTGCACATATACCCACACGTCCTTTAGCAGTGGGTGATGAAAAAAGCAAATTCTATGTTTAATTTGATTCGTGGGTCGTGATGCACGGGCAGTGTCATGTTTGCACATGTACGCACATGTCCTTCATCGTTAGAAAAATTACCCCAATGACACATCTTAATGGAAAATGGGGTAATTTTTCTAAAATTACCCCAATAGCACATGGGTCAGGCACCTCTGCTGTCGGCGGTCGAGTCATTGCACGATAGCAACTTCCAGCATGTCTAGTCTCGGCAGCCCGCTTGACGCATTAACCGTAGTATGTCTTGAGTGATACAGGTTGAGTTAAATCACTCGAACGAGGAGAGCTATTAGCTTATCGTCTAAAAAAACTACACATATATAGATCCAAAGATTTAGGTATCTGCGGAGTTTTCATTTAGACCTGAAGAAATTACTATATACGGTAATTCACATGTACTGTTAGTGACACGCTTTTAAAAGTGCTCGTGGATTTCAAACCACGTTTTTCAAGGTGTATACAAAAAATTACATCGGTGTGTCTAGCATGATGAAACTTGTGATATAGTACTAATTGTCCATTGGTGTCCGTGTCATTTTGTTAAAACATAGATGGCCTCCTCGTTAGCTCTCGTCCTCTAGTGCTTGTTTGCGTTCATCTGCCGCATCTCCCCCACGAGCTGCCCTCCTCCACGCGACCAGTTCCCGATACCGCTGGATCACTAGCACGACCAAGACAAGCACGACCCATATTATTATGACTGATTGTGAGGTACTGCTGCAGATCCGGACCACATGGTTTTATGGGCCTGTCGAGCAAGTGCTGCGGATAAGACATCTTTACCTATTCAATGGTGTAATCAGCTGCTACTGTAATTCAGCAGCTAGTGCTAGTTTTCAATCTTTCCCCACTGTTGTACAAACAATGTAATGGCTGCACACCGGTCTATTTTGGTTCACTTGACCCTGGTCAGGTTGCCACATTAATCAAAGGTCCAAGTGGGTGTCTTAACACTCACTGTAGATTCCTAAAAAAAAACTAGTACGACCCATATTCCAGTGCAACAAGCATCACAGCATGATTTAGCCGATAGCGGTGGTGTTTGCTAATAAGTACATATATCAAATATAAAAAGGTTGCTAAGTAAAAAAATCCAATAAAAAATCTAGATAGAGAAAAGCAATAAATGGCAAAAAAAAAAAGGCAGATTACACGACTGATTTGAGCAATACTTTGGTTTCGCTCTATAAAACACCATGATGAATTTTTATAGTAGTTTTTACTGTTCAAAATACTGTCATGTAGTGGTGGATTTCTGACATCAGATCTACAGCAGCATTTTAGACCGTAAAATTGTTCAATTCTTAACACGATGCCGTGCAGAGTTCACAATTATATATTGCTATACAGTCTATAACTCTATATACACTCGACTACTTGGTACATTCCCTCGTATATAGCTCCCTGTGCACACAATCATCGCCGTGCCATTATATTGCCTGTCGAATCCATGGGGGACGGCAGCTCCAGCAGCAAGAGGGCATGGGTGCGCGACGCGCAGAAGACCTTGAGCGCGGCTGTTGGGTCAGTGGAGGTCTCCCAGTGGCAGGGAAACTGCATCTACCGCGTGCCAGCGTTTATCAAGGACCTCAACGCCAAGGCTTACCAGCCGCAGGTGGTGTCGCTGGGCCCGTTCCACCACGACGACAAAGAGCTTCTGCCGATGGAGGAGCAGAAGCGCCGGGCGCTGCGCCACCTTCTGAGGCGAGCCAGGAAGCCGCTGGAGGAGTTCGTCGCTGCCATCGAGGAGGCAGCAGAGCAGCTGGAGAGCATGTACCTCAACCTCGACGACCGGTGGCGTGGCGTCGAGGGCAGGGAGAGGTTCCTGGAGATGATGGTCGTCGACGGGTGCTTCGTGCTGGAGGTGATCAGGGCTGCCGACCCTACTAGCGCGAACAATGTCGGAGACTACGCACCCAACGACCCCGTATTCAGCCAACATGGCGTGCTCTACATGGTGCCTTACATACGACGTGACATGCTCATGCTGGAGAACCAGCTGCCGCTGTTCCTGCTCGCGAAGCTAATCGCTGTAGAGACAGCCAGCGCTCCGGTATATAGTGATTTACTCATCTTTTTTTTCGTTTATGAGAGGAATTAAAGATGATATTTTACTCTACCGCAATGCCACATGCAAAGTCAGTATTTTGTTGTTCGTTCAAAAAAGATGAAAAAAAAATGTCTATCCATCTTAAATAATATATGATATATAAGCTAGTTTAATTTGAACTGAATTAGGTATCTTAAATGTCAGAGAACAAAGATTTCATTGCATAAACTAGTTTCACTTTTTCCTTCCCTTTACCAAGTCAAGGGTGAAAAAAGGAAAAGGCAAATTTTGAACTGTCACAAAAAAAAAAAAACTAGACCTGCCAGGGTAAGACCGTCCCAACGGCATTTTTTTAAGAAGAAGGGCCTTCTCACATATGTCTAGAAAATTTCCGAACCCCCCCCCCCCCCCTCCTGACATGGTGACCCCTTTTTTAGTCTATGTGAGAACTTTTATAGTGCACCGGCCTTTAAATCGGGAGCAACGCCCGCACCGATTGGCTCCGGACAGGACCTTACACATGCTTTGGCTTAGGAGAAAGGCAAGGGAATTTTGAACTGTCACCATGCATCAATGTTGAGTTCTCATTCACTTGTCACAGCAAGTCACACTCGCCAGAAAATCATCTTTGTCTACCCATGATTTCACAGGGATTGTATGAATGTTCCAGATTAAACTGCTGCAGTTTGCAAATCTTTTCAAAAGGTACTAGAGTTGTTTGTAATGGGTTTCGCTTCAGCTTCACCACGATTAATTGCTCAAAACAAGAACAGCCTCTCGTTGTCGTGCAGCTGAACGATGGCTAACTACTTTAATTGCTCGCATGTACTACATGGATGACGGGTGCCACGACAGAACGACGGCGCCATCAACAGCATGATGCTAAGGTTCCTGTCCGCAACATCCAATATGCCGCTGGCCGGCGTCGGTCTGGGGCTCCACCCCCTAGACGTGTACCGTCGGAGCATGATCTACGGCCCGTACCAGACTCTGGGAGGATCCCATGACGTTCCGGAGACGGGCATTATGTGGTCGGCTGTGAAGCTGAACAAGGCTGGGATCAGGTTTAAGAAGAGCATTACGAACAGCTTCCACGACATCCAGTTCCGGCAAAGTCATTTGCTAGTAAGCATGCCGGCGTTGGTCGTTGACGACTTCACCGAGTACACGCTCCTAAACATGGTGGCGTTCGAGAGGCTGCACGTCAGCGCCGGTAATGACGTTTCAGTGTACTTATTCTTCATGAACAACATCATCCGCTCTGCCGATGACGTGGCGCTGCTGTGCTCCAACGGCATCATTCAGAACGCCACTGGTAACGACAGGGTGGTAGCGGATCTGTTTATCAACATCACTAAGAACATGGTGCTTGTGCCGAGTAACCCCCTGTACGCCATTTTGCGGCAGCTGAACACCTACTGCCGAAAGCCGCTGAACATCTACCGCGCCACCTTTGCCGACTATTACTTCCGGAACCCCGCGACCGTGGCCAACTCCATGGTTGCAGTCATGGCCCTCATCGCAACACTGATGCAGACCGTCTACACCGTTTTGCAATATTTTCAAAGCAACACTACGGCGGCACCGGGACCAAGTGCCTAAGGGTCAAACGAAAGTTGAGCAAACTAGCCAATAAAACCATCCTTCTTATTGTGATATTATCGTAAGTTGTACTATTATCTATTATAATATTATATCTATCTATCTACTAGGAAAGTGTCCGATACAATAAACTATATGCATCCATATATTTGTAGTACAACATATTGCATGCAACTGCCTGTTTAGTCATTAAAGAGTGATGGATTATGTTTTTCTTATTTTTCTCCACAATAATGATGTTTAATTCCTAGGAATATTTAAGTTTGAAGGTAATCTAGGCTTCATCGATGAACATGCCACGAGCTGGTTTTCGACATGGATCTCGTCAAAACGGTTGTCAATACAACGACGATCTCAGCGACGATACTTGCACGCATACCTCAACTTCTGTTCCATTGATTTTTCTCATCACGTGACCAACTCTATGAACATGTTCATTGTGCTTCAGTCAATCCAAATTATACTCCTGCAAGCAGCTCCGACCTTCTCGTTGCAGCTTCAAGTCCGTCCATGGTTGGTTGGTCAACGGCAAGTCGATGGGCACGGCATCACATCACTGTTTTAATTCGTCTACAGTATATGCCAGCCAAAATAACAGAACAGAATGCTCGTCGACATACATAGAATTAAACGCTCTGTTTTTGTTTATTAATTGAACCCAACACAAATCAAAGAATGGTGTATATACATGTACAAATTGTTTGGTTGTCCCCAAAAATTATCTCAAGAGAACGCATCTCTCTCCCACCTGTCGTCCTCTATCCTCACACCACCTCGTATGCTAGCATCTGCGCGGTGTCGAAGTCATGGGACCCAGGCCAGCCACCGGCGGCGCTGAACTCCTCAGCCGCCGATGACGCAGCAAAAGGTCGCACGATCAAGGACGCGAAGTCGACACCGAACACCCCTTCGGCCGCCTTGCCGCTCTAGCTGTCGGACCCCTTCTCCGATGACGACGACGTCCTTGGCGGCTTGTAGTACATCCGCGCCGTCTGCAGCCAATGCGAGTGGAACATCGCCTCCATGGGCAAGCCCATGTTCAGCATCTCCATGTAACGAGACATCTTCCTCTTCTTCTCCGGGTAGGGAGCGCATTTTCTATGATCTTCTTCTCCCTGTCGCTGACGATTGCGGGGATAAAGCAAAGCAAGAAGGAGCAGTGGTTGTGTCTGGAGGGTTTGGTTTGATGTCACGAGGAGACCTGTCCAGCAAGATCGTGCCACGAAAAATTAGAGACGCAGAGCCCAGAAGACAGGGGTCCTATGATCTCGGTCGCCATGTATGGCACCCAGAAGGTCAAGCTCCAAAAAGCGGCACATTAGCATTCTCCCACCTCCCCATTATACCTGTCATGCTCAGGTGCGCGTCGGCCGGCTGTCCATGAGGCGTACGTTCGAAGGTATGCGTTCGCGTATAAGCACCAAAGAAGCATATCATTGTTAAAGTGCCCATATAGGCCTCACGGCGGCGGTAACCGAACTCGTGGCGCTCTGGCTAGTGCCCGGATCCGGCAGAGCCTTGTCAAACCTGTTCCACACAGCTGCGACGTCTTGGGTCTGTGCATCACATCTTATGAACCGGGTGGTCGCGGCCGAACGCGTGTTCCCCCAACCATCCGTGACCTCAATCTGCCCAGGCGCAGCAGCTCAGCAACACGCGTGGCCTTGAGCCCTTGCCAACGTGTGCAACGTGTCGGCGCTCATTGTAGCTGCATGGAAGCATGCCTGAGCCAGTGCAGAGCCAAGCATGAACACGACACGGTCAAGGACGCGCGGCGGCACCATCCTCGGGTCTCGACCTGGGCACTTAGCAGAGCCGAGCTGGGCACCATCCTCGCGACGACGTTGTGGAGAAGCAGAGGAGGAGGCCCTGCCCCTGCCCAGGGTTCGGTTTGGATGGTGTTTGACAGGGGAGCTTGTTACCAGCTGCCGGGAAACTCGACAGAATCCCTGGGGTGGGCAGCTGTCACGACCACCACTGGCGCCATCCACAAGCGGAAGCGGGATGCCCTACGTACTGAAGAAAGGAGAGCTCGTCTGGAGAAGGCGGAAAAGAAAAAGTCGTCAAGTAAGAGTGGACGTGCGTGACTTGCGTGCAGCCATGAGCTATTGTAAACAGGCCCTCAAGGACAGAGAGAGAAAGAGAGAACTTAAAAGAAGAGCATCCTGTAAACTGGAGTTCATCTTAGAACAGAAGGCAACTGGAACGCAAGCCTCTCTGGCTGCCGATCCTTCCCTCAACCTGGGCTCTTGTTGCTATTCTCTACCCTAGACTCTCGTGCCCCTCTGAATTCTTGTTGCCTCCCTCGTTCTTCGATCTGGGTTCCTAACATTTGGTTATCAGAGCCTCGATCCGCTGCAATCCTGGCAATCCACCACCAAATCCCTACCGCACCACACCTGTTCGATCGAATTCCCCACCACAAAATTTCACCCACCACCACCCCGATCTCCACTCGTGTCCAGATCACACCAGTCTGGCTAACCCTTACCTCAAACCGTGGTACACCTCGTGCCTCCAAAACCAAATCATGTCCCAAGAGTCCCAGATCACCGAGTTCATCCAGCGGTATGACGAGGACCAGAAGCAAGTCGCTGCGGATCGGGAACAGGCGACCGTGGACCGAGCGTTGACAAAGCAAGCAATACAACTCCTCCAACAAGCGGTCGAAGAATGGAGACCGATGAAGTCACAGATCGTGGATCTGTAGAGTTCGCTGGGTGCGCTGCAACAACAAGTACAAAAACTCGAGACCCACCCGATGCTGCTTCAAGAACCACTGTTGAAGTGGGCTCCGATCTCCCTCTCAGATCCGCCAGGAGAGAGGTATGAGATAAAGCAGTCTTCGATTTTGATTTTCCTGTTTTTGATGGGGAGTGCCCACAATTCTGGAAGTGGCGCTGTGAAGATTACTTCGGAGTATATGTGGTGGCTCCGGAGCTCTAGGTACGGGTCGCCACATATCATTTCTCAGGAGTGGTGGCCATCTGGTTGCAGGCGCAACGGGAGTTCACATCTTGGAGTGATCTATGTTCTAGACTCCGTGATCGGTTTGGTCGGGATCAGTACCAGGACACTTTGCGGCAACTGCTTGAGATAAAACAGACAGAGTCAGTGGCCCTGTACATGGCAAGGTTTGAACCATTGATGAATCAGATTTTGGCCCACAACCCAGCCTATGATCCAGTGTTTTTCACCACACGATTTGTGGATGGGTTGCGGACTGATATCAGAAGTATGATCCTTCTACATTGACCCAAGGATTTGGACACTGCTTTTGCCTTGGCTCAACTCCAAGAATCCAATCATCACACCAATCGAGCACGGCAAGATCGTCCAGAGAATTCTGCATCATGATTCAGGGTACCAGCGTTGCCTGCTCCTCCTCTACGGAACATTGGGGAGATTCAACAGGGAGACCGTAGAGGTACTGACGCAGCCCGGGCAGATGATAGACTAGCTACACTCTGAGCCTACCGCCACGCTTAGGGACTCTGTTTCAAGTGCGGTGAACGCTGGGCTAATGGCCACCGTTGTGCACCCATGGTACAGCTACATGTGGTGGAGGAACTACTCGACATGCTGCAACCTCAAAGTAATGATCAGCCACCACACATCGAAGAAATGTCAGACGAAGATAGCCTGTGTATTTCAGAATTGGCCATATCTGGAGGAGAAGGACCACGTACTGTCCGTCTGCTAGGGTACATTGAAAATCAAAAAATTTTGATACTCGTCGACTCAGGGAGCTCTCATAGCTTCATACAGAGTGGTCTAGCAGCGCTTCTGAAGCATCCAAAAACTCCAATCCCTTCAGTCTCTGTTCAGGTGGCCAATGGAGAAAGAATGCAGTGCACTAAACAATTGTCTCGATGCTCATGGTTGGTGCAGGGACACACATTCACTACTGATCTCAGAGTGTTAGATCTGGGCTGCTATGACATGGTCATAGGCATGGATTGGTTGGCTGAGCACAGTCCAATTGTTCATAGTTGGGATACAAAGAAAATGGAATTTGAGTACATGGGAAAGAGAGTGCAGTTGCAAGGTGTGACATCAAATGTCTCACAATGTTTGGAAATTACTGGTATACACTTAGAGAAACTGGTCCAACAAAATGCAATTCATCACCTATTGTACCTTTCTCCAAAATCAAGTGACAACAAAGAAGTTGTGGCAGTGGAGGACCTAATCCTAGAATATTCAGTGCTATTTGAGGAGCCTAAGTCTCTACCACCGCACAGGAGTTGGGATCATCAAATTCCTCTTATACCTGGAACACAACCAGTGTCTATTCGGCCTTACCGTTACACACCAGCACAGAAAACAGAAATTAAAACTCAAGTGAAGGAGATGTTACAAACAGGGTTGATTAAACCTAGCACCAGTCCTTTCTCATCCCCAGTCCTGCTAGTGAAGAAGAAAGACGACACTTGGCGCTTTTGTGTTGATTACAGGCATCTTAATGCCATTACAGTAAAGAATAAGTACCCACTTCTGATCATTGATGAATTGTTAGATGAGCTACACGGGGCAGCATGGTTCACTAAACTGGACTTGCGGGCAGGATATCATCAGTTCAGGTTGGCAGAATGTGATGAGATGAAGACTGCTTTTCAAACACACCACATGCACTATGAGTTCAGGGTAATGCCTTATGGACTATGCAACACACCTGCCACATTTCAAGGAGCTATGAATGACATTTTAGGCCCTCTACTACGGAAGTGTGTATTAGTCTTCATAGATGATATTCTAATATATAGTCCAGATTTGCAGACTCACATTGAGCATGTTTCTAGAGTGTTTAACATATTACAGAGCCATGGGTTAAAGGTCAAAAAGTCTAAATGTACTTTTGCGCAGAAGCAGGTGTCTTATCTGGGACATGTGATATCTCGGGCTGGGGTGTCACCTGGAGACAGTAGCAGAAGTTTGAACATGGCCCACTCCCACCTGTGCCAAAGAACTCAGAGGTTTCCTCGGATTAGCAGGGTACTATAGAAAGTTTGTGAAGGATTTTGGGCTTATCAGCAAACCATTGACTGAAATGCTCAAGAAAAATGCAGTGTTTGTGTGGACACCAGTGCATGAAAGGGCATTTCAGCATCTGAAACAGAAGTTGACCAATGCACCTATTCTGGTATTGCCAGACTTTACCAAGAAGTTTGTAATAGAAACTGACGCAAGTGACAAGGGAATTGGGGCAGTGTTGATGCAAGAGGGTCACCCTATTGCTTACCTCAGCAAGGCTTTATGCCCAAGGAACCAAAGTCTGGCAGCCTACGAAAAAGAATGTTCGGCCATATTATTAGCAATAGATCATTGGAGGCCATACTTGCAACAAACTGAGTTTCTCATCCGAACCGATCACAAGAGCCTTATACACCTGTCTGAACAGAGAGTCACTACTCCGATTCAGCAAAAAGCCTTAACAAAGCTAATGGGACTGCAATATCAGATTCATTATAAGCAAGGCCAATTTAACAGGGTTGCTGATGCCTTATCCAGGAAACCCCTGACCTCAACCACAGAAATGGTGGCCATATCGATCTGTAAACCAGCATGGCTGGAATAGATTACCCATAGTTATATGAGAGACCTATTCACCAAACAACTCCTCACTACTCTATCCATGTCTGGGGGTACTCAAAATGTCAAAATGATTATGTCTTGCGTGATGGCTTACTAAGATACAAAGGTCGCATTTGGATCAGTAATGATGCAGAGATTCAAAAGCATATTATTGCAGCTCTCCATGACAGTGCTTTAGGGGGACATTCTAGATTCTTCGCTACTTATCATAGAGTGAAGAGGCTCTTTGCATGGACCAACATGAAGTCAACCATTAAACAGTTTGTTCAGTGCTGCACAATCTGTCAACAAGCAAAGACCGAACGTATTGCTCCACCAACCCTGCTGCAACCAGTAAGCATACCTAACAGAACTTAGTCTACTGTTTCATTAGATTTCATAGAAGGACTCCCTAAATCAGACAAATATGATACAATTCTAGTGGTAGTGGACAAATTTTCAAAGTATGCTCACTTTATGCCACTCAGTCATCCATTTACAGCATTGTCAGTAGCTAAGCTATACATGAATAATGTGTTCAAGTTGCATGGTTTACCGTAAGCTATGATATCTGACCGAGATAGGATCTTCACTAGCAATCTATGGCAAGAGTTGTTTAGATTGTCTCGCACTGAACAAAGGATGAGTTCATCTTATCATCCTCAATCTGATGGACAAGCCAAGAGAGTTAATCAATGTTTGGAGGCCTACCTGAGATGCTCTATTCATGCTTGCCCTAAAAACTGGTCACAGTGGCTCACCTTGGCAGAGTATTGGTACAATACATCTTATCATACACCGTTGGGCAGTACACCGTTTGAAGTGGTATATGGCCACAAACCAAGAGATCTGGGCATAATGAATGTGGCTGATTCTGAGGTTCCAGATCTGGCAACTTGGTTGAAGGAAAGGGAGATTGTGCAACAGCTCCTACAGCAACAACTACAAAGAATGAATTCTCAAGCCGGCAAACATAGAACGGAGCGATACTTTGAAGTTGGAGATAAGGTGTACCTCAAACTGCAGTCATACATACAAACTTCAGTGGCTCAGCGTGCCAATCAGAAGCTGGCTTTCCGTTATTATGGCCCATTTGAAATCTTGGCTCGCGTGGGTACTGTGGCATATAATTAAACTGAACTTACCACCTGGGGCTCAATTAAACTGAACTTACCACCTGGGGCTCAAATCCACCCGGTCATCCATGTCTCCCAACTTAAGAAAGTTGTAAGTGCTTCTTCTAACATTAGCCCTGTTTTACCTCTCAGTATTGCTATATTGCAATGTGTCACCGAACCGGAGGTGGTTGTTGGGCACAAACTCATCAGGAAGTGCGGGAAGACTCATATGCAAGTGCTGGTTAAGTGGGCGGGTCTGCCGCATCACTTGGCAACCTGGGAAGATTGGCTGGACATCCGACGTTGGTTCCCCACAACTTCAGCTTGGGGTCAAGCCGGCTTTGAAGGACGGGGGAATGTCACGATCACCACTGGCGCCATCCACAAGCGGAAGCGGGATGCCCGACGTACTGAAGAAAGGATAGCTCGTCTGGAGAAGGCGGAAAAGGAAAAGTCGTCAAGTAAGAGTGGGCGTGCGTGACTTGGGTGCAACCGTGAGCTGTTGTAAACGGGCCCTCAGGACAGAGAGAGAGAGAGAGAGAGAACTTAAAAGGAGAGCATCCTGTAAAGGAGTTCATCTTGGAACAGAAGGCAACTGGAATGCAAGCCTCTCTGGCTGCGGATCCTTCCCTGAACCCCGGCTCTTCTTGCTATTCTCTACTCCAGACTCTTGTGCTCCTCTGAATTCTTGTTGCCTCCCTCGTTCTTCGATCTGGGTTCCTAACAGCAGCGCTGCAACCTCGGTAAAGAATGGCGTCCGGGAGTCGGCCGGGTCTTGTGCATGCACCGTCGGGACTCCGATGATGGGCTGAATCGTTTCTGGCTCCGGCGTCTCGTGCTGTACGTGATTCTGCGCAAGGACACACCATTCAGCACGGCAACTCAATCCCTGCTGTCCGGCACCTCCATTCATTAGCCGAGGTCGTGTTTAGCTGCCGTCGTTCCTCTGCGGCAGAGCTCCCTGGTCTGCGAGGCAACCAACGCGCCATCATCCTTTTCCTACATACCGGAGTCCATCTGACATCGCACACCAGATCTCAAACTCTGCCGTAGCATAACTGTTTCATATCCTGCAAACACCCTCATTCAGACATTTTTTTGTTTAATAGACTTGTGCACGACGACGTGGTTCAGCTTTGTTCTCCACGGCCACAAAGTCACACGAACACTCCCGACGTCCGTCGCGATTGATGTACAAGCGAGCAAAGAGGTCGCTGCCTCGTTGATACGTCCCGCGGCTGTGTACACCTGTACCGCACTCGCGCCGTGCAACTGTAGTAGCCCGCGCCAGGGTCGTGGTCTCCCGTTAATGTCACTCTGTTCGCTGCTTGCCTGGTTCATGTCCTGAACAGCGTATTTCGCAGTAGTGCAGCT
This sequence comes from Eleusine coracana subsp. coracana, assembly GCA_032690845.1. Taxonomy (NCBI): domain Eukaryota; kingdom Viridiplantae; phylum Streptophyta; class Magnoliopsida; order Poales; family Poaceae; genus Eleusine; species Eleusine coracana. The sequence continues at coordinate 59,779,727 of CM064434.1, read as the reverse complement.
GTGACCTTGCTGCCAAAGAAGAATGGCAACCAGGCCGATGTTACCGTCCAGTACCGTTGTCGTTCGACAGGCCCATGCACGGTACAGCTGCTGTTTGGCAAATGATCTGATCGCGTCAAAAAATAAAAATATCACAGCACACAACAACTACTAAGATTTCATTTTCCTAAACAAAGATGTCTGCGCACGAAATTGACATTGCCATCCAGCGCCGTAACAAGCAGCTAAGCAAGTATCACGTCATGAATATGGATTGACCATAAAGGTTATCTTAAAAACTACTGACATTGTTTCCTAAACAAAGATGTCTGCACGCGAGATTGATATAAATATGATTTTATTTTCATCTGTACTATGTTCAATTTACAAAAACAATTATCTAAATTTGATTTTTTTTCATGTTTCTAGATAAATGATATGGGCAGGCAATTGTTATCTCGATATGTGGCAATGATGTAATGAATCATCAACGTATATGTTTTTGATGTAACATTTGAAGAGCTGTGTGTATTGCTCTAGAAATATGAAGAATTGTTTGTTTTATCTTAATTACTTTGAGCGAGTAGAAAACTTGAGATTTAAATTCAAATTGCATAAGAGAAGCAACAAAGAGACAAATTGCTTAAGGGGGTAGATCATACCGATCTGAATAGTTCGAAAAAATAAATTGAGCCAACATTTTGTTTAAGAATTAAACTGATAGTGAATTTTTTAGCATAGGAAATAATATTATGTGGTATAATGAGTTATACTCATTACAAATTCAAACATATGATGTTTTGTGTTCTAAAAATGCAAATGTTAGGCCATAATGTTATGAAGACAATTTAGATATGGGACTATAACAATGCTAGTATTTTATCAGGAAAGGGGTCGAGCTTGAAGTAGTGGTGTTTAATTTATCTGTGTTAAGTTAGATCTTAATCTTAGTGATTGATTTGGTTTATGTTTGTCTACGATCTTATAATGAAAGAGCAAGTTGAATTTAGTTGATTGGATTGTAATGAAAGAGTGGTGGGATTGTTATACTAGTTCATGAATTTTAGTGCGGTTTTGTTGTCTAGGTCTATTTTGATGTGATGATAAGTTATACTGGTTCATGAATTTTGGTGTGGTCTTGCGGAAAGAATGTTAAATTCAACATAGCTCCACATCTACTCGCACTTTCCCGCATGTACAATGAAAAGAAGAGGATCTGTCGCAAGTAGGCACCTATCTTGTCAACAGTACAATCTCGTTGAGCTTTGAAGAGAGTACAGTCCTTTCATATCAGTGCTTGTATTTGTGTTTTGCAAATGCTATGCCTGCCTTCCGGAGGGTGCAAACTACTGCCGCAAGAAGAAGTGTGGCCACAACATCCAGGCGAGCTCCTCTCCATACTGAAATTCTTCATCCAATTAGCAGCATGTATAATTTCTTCTGTCTATTCTCAAATATTCTGTCTCTTTTGTTTTTAGCTGAGGGAGAACCACCCCTTTGTGTCCAAATATGGACCTGAGTAAGGAAGCATGTGAACCACCGTCTGTCTGTCAGGAGAAACGCAGCTACAAAACTATCTACCGTAGCTTAATAATTTTCTTGTTACTATCTTGTACTGTTGCTTGCCTAGACTCTTTTAACAGGCAGTGTTAGAATGTTTGAACTATGTCATGCTTCTAGAAGTAACTGTTGTTTGCTGTCCGTTTATTATCTCCTCCATAAGTGTGCGTCGGTTACGGCAGCAATGTGTTTCTTTCATTTTGCTGTGTCCGCTACCTGTCAACCTCTATCCACATTTGCTTTGTTCTCTGCATATTCACCTCTGTTCATATTTGGTCTGTTCTCTGCCTGGCAATCATTGTTCAGGACGCCTGAGATTCATTTGTTTTATTTTTCTCCGTTGGGTGTCTGGCAACTAAACCGCAGTAACTGGTTGTTGTCTGTGAGGTCCTGGAACATGCCCTGCCTGGCAATGAGGCCAGGCCTGGAACAGCGTGTAGAGGTAGCAAAGCACAACCCGGACGCTGTCGTCTTCTCGCCGCTGGTGAAGAATGCCGAGAAGGTCCTCTTGCCGATGCCGGAAGTTGTGTTATGTCGGCAGATGGCAGTCGACGGAGGTGAGCATGCCCACAGTTGTAGATGCCATGGCCGGATTGGCAACTGGAACCTTGTCCGTTACTATTTTGCTTATTTTATGACAGGAAATACTGTTGAAACTATAATAAGTAATGGTTGTTTTTATGATGTCGGCAATGGATACTATAATAAGTAATAGTTGTTTTCGATGATGTCGGCAATATCCATTGCTAAAACTGACTCATCCATAACCATTGGATCTAAAATTTATAGTATAGATAAAATCAACATACAAATAAATACTCTCCAACCTTAACATCCATCGACCCCACTCCCCATCACCGCTTCTCTCTCTCTCTCTCTCTTGCCTTCTTCCTCTCCTTAGCACCACCTGCCTCCCTCCTCTCCTCGGCACCACCTGCCTCCCTCTTCTCTTCGGCACCGCCTGCTCTCCTTGGCGGTCAAGCCTCTTAGAGCATCTCTAAAAGTTTTTCAAAAACTCTCTCTAAATTAAATTAATGGGGTTTAGTCTAAAAATCATCTCTAACAGCTCCTCTAAATAACTCACAAATTTATTCTCTTCCTAAATTCTCTTTATTTGTAGCTAGAAACGAGAGGAAAATTAGCGACCCGACACTTGTATTTAGAAGGAAATTATTATTGTTGTGGTTCCAGATGCTGACATGGCCTAATCAAATATTTTCGTGGTCTATTTTTAGGGAGAATTGTTAGAGCAGATAAGAAAACTTTCCCCTAATAATTTTGAGCAAATTCCTTCTATGCCATCAAAACTTATACCAATCCCTTATGAACCATCCAAAATTATAGTTTTCCTTGTATACCATCATTTCAAATTTCCAATCTCCTATGTGCCACTTTTGCTATTTTATCTATTAGATGGTTGATAAATTATGATATAATAGACCAATCTGTCCTCAAGATGAAATTTAGAAAAAATCATAAATATTATTTATAAAACTATGGATGAATTCCCACATGGATATAATAAAATTTTGATCTTTTATTATAATGTTGGTATTAAAAATATACCAAAAGTCAACATAATCACATATTTTTTATTATGATATAACCAACACAAATTTCAGATAGTTTGCTAAATATCATCTTAAAGATATATTGGTCTTTTTTATCATTATTTAACAATAATCTAACATGTTAATACTAAAAATGGCACAAAGGGGATGTAAAATTTAAAATGATGGCATAGAAGGGAAGTTGTAATTTTGGATGATTCATAAGGGAACGGTATAATTTTCGATGGCGCATAAGAAATTTGCTCAATAATTTTTGGCCTGCTCTCAAAAACACTTTTTTTAGATCAAACTTTTTGAGAGGTTTTGGAGACACTCTTACCTGCCCCGGTGGTGGTGGGCTCCTCTCCTCTGGGTCCATGTAGCATAGAAGAGTAAAGGGCAAGGTGGGCTGTGGCTGACGGTTGGTTGGGAAAACTAAGCCCGAGGCCGAGGCTTCTTGGTTGGTTATGAAAATTACGCAACAAAGGCCCTGTTTGTAAACTCTAACCATGCTAGAGGTTAGAGTTAGTTTCGAGCTCATGACTAACTTTGAACTAACTCTAACTTTTGAGGTGTTTGAATGCAAGGGTTAGATTAATAATAAAGATGTTAATGTAATTATTTGTCTTCTTTAAAGATAGAGGAAAAAGTAATTTTTCAGTGGACCCTACTCAAACTAGCTCCAATTAGTACCTCTTGGATGGGCTAGTTTTTTTGGATGGGTTAGATGCAACTAACACTACCTGTTTGAAGAATTTAAGGTTTGTTATGCTCAAACTAACCCAAACTAACTCTAACCCATGGATCCAAACAGGGCAAAAGAAATTTTTTTATCAATAACGGATTTTTAAATAAATTAATATTACAAACAGCCGGGACTCCGGAGATGGGCTGAATCGTTTCTGGCTCGGGCGTCTCGTGCTGTACATGATTCTGCGAAAGGACACACCATTCAGCGCGACAACTCAATCCCTGATGTCCGGCACCTCCACTCATTAGTCGAGGTCGTGCTTATTTGTGTTAAGACGCAAATAGATGCCATCGTTTGTCAGCGGCAGAGTTCCCTGGTCAGCGAGGCAACCAACGCGCCATCATCCTTTTCCTACATACCGGCGTCCATCTGACATCGCACAACAGATCTCAAAGCATAACTGTTTCATATCCTGCAAACACCCCCATTCAGACATTTTGTTTAAAAGACTTGTGCATGACGACGTCGTTCAGCTTTGTTCTGTGTGGCCACGAAGTCACTCGAACACTCCTGTCGTCCATCGCGATTGATGTACAAGCGAGCACAGCCGTGGTTGTCTCGTTGATACGTCCCGCGGCTGTGTACGCCTGTCCGCACTCGCGCCGTGCAACTGCAGTAGCCCGCGCCAGGGTCGTGGTCTAGGCCGTTAATGTCACTCTGTTCGCTGCTTGCCTGGTTCACGTCCCGAACAGCAACCAGGCCGATGGCCGTTGTCGTTCGACTGGCCCATCCACGGTACAGCTGCTGTTTTGGCAAATGATCTGATCGCGCCAAAAAATAAAAAGATCACTATAGCACACAACTACCTAAATTTGATTATCCTAAACAAAAACATCTGCGCACGAGATTAATTGACGTTGCTGTCCAGCGCAGTTAAGCAGGGGGCCAGCATCACATCATGAATATGGATTGACCAAAGGTTATCTTAAAAACTACTGACATTGATTTTTCTAAACAAAGATATCTGCACACGAGATTGATATAAATATGATTTTATTTGCATTTGTACTATGTTCAATTAACAAAAACACTTATCTAAATTTAATTTTTTTTCTTGTTTCTAGATAAATGATATGGGTGAAGCAATTGTTATCTCGGTATGTGGCAATGATGTAATGAATCATCAAGCGTATATGTTTTCGATGTAACATTTGAAGAGCTGAGCATGTTGCTCTAGAAATATGAAGAGCTGAGCATGTATTACTCAGAGGCAGTCAAAGGGGGCGTTTGAGAGGGTAGGTACGTGGTAGGGAGAGGAGTAATGTATAGAAACCGGGTAGTCCTTTCTCATGTAGTTTTGTGACACATATCCTCGCAGTTGTTCTATATAAATTGCTTTGCATGTGCCACATATGATCACCAACCCGTGCCTGCTAAGAACTACTACAAGAGATAATGTGAGCATAATAACCATGTGAGATTTACCGCCAATAGGATATGATACCTACGCCGGAATACTAGGATTATTTTTATCATTTATTGAATTGAATATTCAGTTCTTGTTTGCTTTTTCACCTATGAGACAAAAGTTAATTCATGTCAAAATAAGGCGCTGGGTGATAGATGTATGTATCATAAAAGGTTGGTTGTTACCAGAATCAAGTCTTTCACAAGCTTGTTGTCCGGTTATATGTTAAAACTATTATACTTATTCAGGTTATATAATTTATTTATATATGGCACTGGCATGCTTCAAGATTTCTGGCTTGATGTTTCACCTTATTCTCTCTTTGTGAATGTAAATTTTGTGGTTGGAATGAGCTCTTTGTACCATGCATAAATCTTGTGGTTGGAATGTACTCTAGTATGCTCACAATGCATTCTCGATTTTGGATTATCATCTAGAGTGCTACACTGTTGTGTGGAATCACAAAAAAAAATGTAGGTTACTAAGGTGCTCTCTGCTGGAAGTTTTTTGTTTTGTTTCTGTGAATAAACACTATGACAATACACATGCAGACACTCACATACACGTATGAGTACTCATCCCTATCAACACATACACATATACCCTATTCCTATGAGTGTTTAGAGGTGCGTCGACTTGATCTTGACTCTTGAGGTTCACAAAATCACCATATGTGTCTTGCATTGCTATTAATAGAGATGTCACCTCCGACTAAAAGAATAATTAGACAAATACAATAACTACATGAAATCTAAGATTTGAACTCGAGTTGGTTGATTCCACCAGAACGAGCATATTAGCTGATCCGGCCGGAACTCAACAGGTCCAAGATGCATATGGATATCATATGATGAAATGACTTTAGGGAATTGTGCACACAAGGTGACGAAGCCCCACAGGACATGGGATGGTAAGAATGGTCGTGGCAATCGACTAGTGGCGTAGACCAATGTCGAGTGGCTTGGTAACTAGAATTCCTTTCGTCGGTCGCAACTAAGGATGAGTACGCGGCTGTGCCACACCGCCCCTGGCGCTGCACGCACGAGGGCAACAGCCCATGCCGGCGATGGTTACTGCTGAAAAGACCTGTCCAGCAAGACCGTGCCAGGAAAACTAAGAGACGCCAGAGCCCAGAAGACAGGGGCCCTAAGATCTCAGTCACCATGTATGGCGCCCGGTAGTAGCACAAGATCGAGCTCGAAAAAGCAGCACACAGAAGCTTCTCAAACCTCCATTACATCAATGGTAACACACACGTCTTGTCTTGCACAGGGGCGCGTCAGTCGGTTGTCCATGAGGCGGAAGTGGATGGGGCAGCCAACGTCTTAACCTTTGCAGACTGTTGAAAGGTACGCGTTTGTGGATAAGCATCAAACAAACATATTATTAACATATTTGCTAACTTTCAATCAATGGTTTATTACTTCATCTTTTAATTTTTCTTTTGTAGGCACATGGACCTCATGGCGGCGCTCTCGCGAGGGGCCGGATGCAGCAGAGCCTTGTCAAACGTGTTGCACACAGCTGCGACGTCCACGGCATCAGAGGAGGCCAACAACATCTATCTTGGGTCTGTGCATCATCACATCTTATATATGACCCGGATGCTCGCAGCCGAACGCGTGTTCCCCCAACCATCCGTGACCTCAAGCTGCCCAGGCGCAGCAGCTCAGTACGGTCAGCCTCCTGAAGGCGGAGGAAGGATTCATAGGCGAGTAACGATGGAACGTGTTGGCGCACTAGCGAGCAACAGCGTGAAGCAGAGGAGGCGCTCATGCATCTGCACGGAAGCCTGAGCCAGTGCAGAGCCGAGCGTGAACACGACGCGGTCAAGGACGCGCGGCGGCACCATCCTCGGGTCTCGACCTGGGCACTTATAGTGTCCACACGAACATGTACTCAGGAACGCGACAGCATTGTGGTGAAGCAGAAGAGGAGGCCCTGCCCAGGGTCCGGAGTGCGTGGTGTTTGACAGGGGAGCTTGTTACCAGCTGTCGGGAACCTCGATAGAGACCCTGAGGTGGGCGCCTCGGGTGAAGAATGGCGTCCGGGAGCCGGGTCTTGTGCACCCAGGCGTCGGGACTCCGGAGATGGGCTGAATTATTTCTGGCCCCGGCGTCTCGTGTTGCACGTGATTCACACACCATTCAGCGTGGCAACTCAACCCCTGCTGTTCCGGCACCTCCATTCATTAGTGGAGGTCGTGTTGATTTGCGTTAAGACGCAAATAATAGCTGCTGTCGTTCGTCTGCTGCGGTGTTCCCTGGTCAGCGAGGCAACCAACGCACCATCATCCTTTTCCTACATACCGGTGTGCATCGCACGCCAGATCTCAAACTATGCCGTAGCGTAACTGTTTCATATCCTGCAAACACCCCCATTCAGACATTTATTTTTGTTTAAAAGACTTGTGCACGACGACGTCGTTCAGCTTTGTTCTCTGTGGCCACAAAGTCACACGAACACTTCCGTCGTCCATCGCGGTGGTTGTCTCGTTGATACGTCCTGCGGCTGTGTACGCCTGTCCGCACTCGCGCCGTGTGACTGCAGTTGGCCGTTAATGTCGCTCTGTTCGCTGCTTGCCTGGTTCACCAACTCGTTCCGCGACATTAACCACTCGCTGTGTGAGAGTTCCATGGCTCCTGCGGCATGGAGCGCGTCTGCGTACGCCCGCTGCCTGTCCAGCGTCTCCGTCATTGCGCCTTAATCATCGCGCCGAACGGTGGGCGTATTTCACAGTAGTGCAGCTAGCTGTGACCTTGCCGCGCGCCAAAGAAGAAAGAACGGCAACCAGGCCGATGTTACCGTCCAGTGCCGTTGTCGTTCGACAGGCCTATGCATGGTACAGGCGTACAGCTGCTGTTTTGGCAAATGATCTGATCGCGCCAAAAAAAATAAAAAGATCACTATGGATTGATGTAAATTGGCATCTGTACTATGTTCAACTCACAAAAACAATTATCTAAATTTGATTTTTTTTTCTTGTTTCTAGATAAATGAATCATATGGGTGAAGCAATTGTTATCTCTATATGTGGCAATTATGTAATGAATAATCAATGTACATGTTTTTGATGTAACATTCGAAGAGTTGTGCATGTTGCTCTAGAAATATGAAGTATGCTTTGTTTTATTATCTTAATTAATTTGAGCGAATACAAAATTTGAGATTTAAATTCAAATTCCATAAGAGAAGAAAAAAAAAAGATAATTGCATATGGGGGAAGATCATACTGATCTGAATAGTATGAGGAAATAAATTGAGCCAATATTTTGTTTAAGGGTTAAACTGATAGTGAATTTTTTAGCGTAGGAAATAACATTATGTTGTATAATGAGTCATATTACATATGACATAGGCATCCTTTTAGCGCATCAGCGTCTTATCTTCCGCGGGAAGCAGCCGGAGAACAAACGCACCCTGGCCAACTACAATATCGAGAAGGAGTCCGTGTTGTACCTTGTGCTCGGCCTGAGCGGGGGCGGAAAGAAGGTTAAATTAAAAATAGCTCCGCATCGCACTTGCCTGCATGTACAATGAAAAGAAGAGGATATGCCTCAAGTAGGCACCTATCTTGTTTTATTTGTTCTAAAAATTTAAATGTTAGGCCATATATATCTTTGAAACAATACCATCAACATTATGAAGGCAAAAGTAAAATGGCGTGCATGTGCAATGTAACATATGAAGAGTTGTATTACTCGGAGGAAATGGAAAGGGTCATTCGGATCATCAAGATGTTAGAAGGGTAGATACATGGAGGAGAGAGGAGTAATGTATAGAACAGGGTAGTCCTTTCTTATATAGTATTGTGACATATATCCTAGCAATTGCTCTATATAATTTGCTTTGTGGTTGCTATGATCGCCAACCCATGTCTACTAAGAACTGCTATAAGAGATAATGTGAGCATAATAACCATGTACAATTTACCGCCTATAAGATATGGTACCTATACCGGAATATTTGGATTATTTTAATTATTTATTGAACTAAATATTCAGTTCTAGTTTCCTTATTCACCTATGAGAAAAGCATTCATTCATGTCAAAATAAGGCACTAGGTGACAGATGTATGTAACATAAACGGTTGATAATGAGGACATCACCATGCCGGATACGCACACATCATGGTCTTCTCTAAGTTACAAGTCGTCACCAATTCGGTCGTCGCGTTTGTCTTGAATTCAACTGACACTCCTGTACGGTTTTAATGATATCTCACACATCCGACGTCCGAACGAGGCGTTCTTTGATACGTTGGAAATGGGACGATGACACCGTCGTTTTGTTTCTAGTCCTAGCTAGCTCCAGAAGGGTCATGAGTCATGTTGTGTGACCATGACAAGGTGTTGCGCCACCTATATTGGGCCAATTTGGCCTTGTATCGTGTTGGGCCTTAAGCCCATGTTGTGGACGCCCCCTCTGATCGCTCCCAACACTAGGACGTCACTAGATCCCTCATAAACTCAGTAGCCGCCGCCGCCGTTTAGACTTGGGGTTTTGATTAGTTCAGTTTTCTTGAGAGAAACTTGATTGATTTATTGTAACTGTGATGACAAGTCTTTTTACAGTAATCCGGGGCCCCTATTCTTGTTCTACATCACTGTAGCGATTAGTCCTTTTCTGTTCAGAGCTTGAAATTTTTTTTTGTGATTCGCTTCATCCATATTTATAATTTCAGATTGTGTGTTTAGGTCTGAGGTGGGTGGTGTTTGATAGATGATAGGGGAGCTTGTTACCAGCTGTTGGGAAACTCAACAGAGTCCTGGGCAACGCTCCAGTGCCTCGGTAAAGAATGGCGTCCGGGAGCCGGGTCTTGTGCACCGTCGGGACTCCGGTCCAGAGATGGGCTGAATCATTTCTGGCTCGGGCGTCTCGTGCTGCACGTGATTCTGCGCAATGACACCATTCAGCGCGGCAACTCAATCCCAGTTGTCAGTCACCTCCATTCAGGGTCGTGTTTATTTGCGTTAAGACGCAAGAAGACGCAAATAGATGCCATCGTTCGTCTGCTGCGGAGTTCCCTGGTCTGCGAGGCAACCAACGCGCCATAGTCCTTTTCCTACATACCGGCGTCCATCTGACGTCGCACACCACAGTGACGTCGATTGGGGCAGAATGGACGACCGCACAATGCCACCAAATCTCAAATTCTTTATTTGCTAGCTTAGTAAAAATAGAGCTAGCAAAGCACTGTATTGTACCAAACCACAAAAATCGTTCAGGCAGATCCTCAGTTTGGTGATTGTTCCTTCTATAGATGTTTTTTAATTAATCTTTTTCCAAGTCAGAAACCTTTGCGCTAAAATTTGATAGGTTCTTTAGTATTGTTTTTCCTCTGCATTAAGTATATGATTTGTTTTTTTAGCAGAGAAATATTTAAACATAACTTATAATTTTACATATTTTAGTTAATATTTTAAATAAGATAATAAGGGAGTTTTTACGGTAGTTCCAAATAATTGTAGATCGTCCATTTAAGTAGATCTCGATGAACTCTTGCACCATAGGTGTAATACATCTATCTCTACAATCTTATACAATCTATTAATTGAGGTGCGGTCATCCACTTCGTGTCCACAAAGTTAGAGATTAAATCCAAATCGGTTTTATAGCTTCCATATTGAGTACCAAATTCCAAAAATCATAACTCTCTTGTTCGGAGCTCAAATGAGGCAAAATTGGACTATACCTCATAGCTCTCGAAAAGTTTTACAACTACAATGGAAATCCAGATCCCGCCATTTTGGTTTGCAAATATATGATGCAAAAATATTTGTTATGATTTAGACTTCTCTACACAGGTCTCTGTACGGGGCCCATATCTCCTAGCTCCAAACTCCAAATAATATTATTCGCATACGTTTTGAAAAGGTTTCAATGAGATCTACAACTTTTGTGTTTTAATATTTTCCATTAGAGCAAGTCTTTAAGTTTAAAATTGTGTTGCAATGTGGTGCTATTTCTGGACTGCGTGAATTGATTTTTTCTTCCAGATAAAACTTCTAGAAATCTTTAGTCATTGGGCCACGACCTTGGTCTTGTGTTGGGCTTTGTGGATGTCTGGGGGTGCCTTGTAAGCGTCATAGGCTTATGGAAAGGCCTCTTTAGATAGCAAGTTGGGTTTTATATCGGTACTTCTCATATTTGAGCATTTTAAAATATTATTTTACTTAATTTTACAACATAGCACTCAAACGACACTATATATAGAAATCATTAATATTAAAGATTAAAAAACATATTTATGATGAGAATATGGTAAAAAATATTGAAAATTTGTTATTTATAACATATAAATGTTATACTAAGAAGCACCAACGGTAATACAAATATTAATCTTTCAAGTAAAAATATTAATAATATTATATATATATAATAATTATATTGTGTAAATAATTTATATTTAAATCATAAAAAGTGTTTTATTTTTTAAGTTCGTAGCAATGCACGGATATTTTGCTAGTTATTATTTGTTAGAAATAAGATTTCAGATTTTGTAGATTTGTTTGTTATACTTGTAAAAAACAAAATATTGCATTTCGTCCACTTGGTATGTGGCAAACATGCACTTGGCAAAATGTGCACATATGCCACATGCATGTGAAAGAAAAATGGACATCATGGTTAAAATACATGTGGGTGTACGTGTATTATTGGAAATATCGGCCATGTGTACTGAATTGTGGTTAGGAAATAATACATCGTGACAGGTGCAAAAAAAAGTAACATGTATATGTCTGTTTTGATATCCACAATATCAAGAAAAATATGTTAAATTTTATTTTGAACGACCTAATCATCAATTAGATCTCTATATAAATATGATACAGAAGCTTGGAGATGCCTAGTCATCTAAATTATGTTAGAAGCACCATATCGAAGTTGTTTTTTTCTTATAATCGTCTTAAAATTAGTTCTGCTTTTGAGAACAAAAGATGGAGATGCCTAGTCATCTAAACTATGTTACAAGCAGCATATCGAAGTTGTTTTTTTCTCTTACATTCGTCTTCAAATTAGTTCTGCTTTTTTTAGAACAAAAGACATCATAACACTGTTCACTGCAAATTGCAACCAATGCAGATAGGTGCAAACCCATCAGAATTACACTAACATGTGTTATACTCTTGACAGAAACAAACCAGCTGATTTTATCATTGAATACAAAACCGTCGGACACTATATAATGGCAACAAACACAAATTAATTTTTGTATTCAGTGTCGAAACTTGTAAAAATCCAAGTGATAATGTTTTTGAAAATCACAAAATAGATGCAGAGGAGGTTATGTATCAGGGCAATATGTATCCAGGTTTGTAACATGAAAAAAGTCGTATCTTGTAACATTTGCAAGGTAAAAGATATTTATATCAGCAGAAATGCCTGTGTTCACATGTTGCAAATGCATTGCTCCTCTACCATCCAGGTTCGAGAAAAATCGAAAACATTATAACCTGGTTCTTACCTGTCACGAACACATACAAGTTTAGTTTAGCTTTTTTATCTCTCCTCCGGCACGCTGGGTGACACCAGGGCGATGTCTCCTACGCCCTCTGCCGCCTCGAGGTAGTGGTGCAGCCCCTCCATCCTCTTCCTCATCGTTAGTAGCTTCATAAGTGACGTACCCTTTGGTCTCGAGCTGGTACCTCATCGTTTCTTGAGTGGAGCGTATGTTGTCCTGGAAAAATGCCTCGTAAAGACATTTAAAATCGAGGCCGCTGTTTTCATGTCCCCATACTTCTCAGGATTCCCCTCCGCTAGTTTGTTGATGGCCTTGCTTTCCTGAGGCTCCTCGCACTGGTAGTTGAGGATCATCTGCACCTCCTCCGGCGGAAGCCTGTACAGCTTCTTTTTCTTGTTCTTCTTCTCGGGTTCCTTGTGCTCCTCTTTCACGTTTTCTTGGTCTTCAACTGGAGGCCACAGGAACTCGTCGGGGATTGGCTCTCTGGCTATCAGTTCTTCCAAATCGTCCTTAGCTATCTGCAGCTCTTCGTCAGAAACGCGCCTCACGGAGCTAGCCATCGTCGTCTCGTTGGCCCTTGTCGTTTTCTCCATCCTACTCCTCGATATCTCCCGCACGCAAGTCGACGGATCGAGTTCTCCCGCACGCAAGTCGAACAATATTGGGACCTTCACCGTAATCAGGCTAGGCAGGTAACCTATGCCTCTGTCATCTTGATCTGTTAATTTTCTTGATTCACTGTTGCACGCATCATAATTCTTTTGCTTCAAAAAATGACCCGAACATTGCCTTGTTTCTATTAAAAATGAATTAAACGTTGCGCATCCACTGTTTTCTGTATTTACTGAATGTGCACATCCATATTGTGTGCTTATGGCTATCCTTAAGTTGTGTTCATATGACAAACTTTCTTTAACCAACTTTGATAGTTACCAATTCAGTTTGTCAATAAGTTCAGCAGTGCTGATATTTCTCATACGTGATACTTTCGGGCACAAAGTTGATAACATAAAACAATAGGCAATCTTGAAAAAAAATGATCAATGAGGTATACTTCAATATCATTTATTTTTTCTGGATCCTGACAATATATGATATGTAGTAGATGATTGAATGAGCTTAAGTACACAAGGAATATAGTAGTCTCCTATCATTTATACTCTTGTTTATATTTTTGTGCCAATCACATAGTAACAAACATGATTTTTGCATACTTCTGTTCTAATTCTGCCACTATGTTCTCCTTTGCAGAGTTGAAGGATGAATCAACAAGAAAAGGTATTAAACTATCAGATGCCAAATTGTGCTAATTGTTCATGCATTTTATTAAGTATTCAGTTGCTCAAATTTTCGATTTGCTTTACATGTGTAATCACTAAGCTTTACTTTGCTCATTGTTTGTTAGTTGAGAAGACTAAGGCATGCTTTACAACTCTTCTTAACTGATTGCTAATTGTTTGTTAGTTGAGCATATTGTAAAGCATGACTTAGTCTGCTATTTTTTTCAAGTTACTGCAGCAAATTGTAAACCTAAGTGACTTTTGCATGGATAAACTGATGAGTTATGTTATAGTGATGGTTTATTTCCTTTATTTTTTTTTTTTGCTTCTAAGCCTCTATTATCTCTAATCTGATCAGATTAGAGGTAATAGGGGTTTTTTTTATTTTTCTGAAAAATCATAGCAATAACGGACATGATGATGTCATGCTACCGATATTGTTGTGTTACACATCAATATCGGACATGATGACATCAGCATGTCCGATATTGTAGCTGCAACTACAATATCGGACTCAGGTGACCCGATATTGCTAGGTAAAGCCAGCAATATTGTTAGAGCAATAACGCACTATTTGTCCGATATTGCAAGGTCTTTTTATCCGCTATTAAAGGTTTTGATTGTAGTAGTGACCTTATCGAAGAGGAAATCATAGATCAGGGTCATCAGGCTATCAAAACCGAGTTGTTCTTAAAGAAAGACTGAGTTGGACGGAGCCATGTTGGATTCTGAGAATCGCTGGCACTCCCTGCAATCCACCGCGATATGCGACCGCCTCATAATGAACTAGATAATTAAGGTACAAATGCGCAAAGAGATTGAAAAAGGAAATACTAAGAAAGAATTGCACGCGATTTGTGATATACCACCCATTCGTGATCAAACTACCAAAAATCTTGGTTGCGAGGGGGGACATCTATTTGGGGAAGGAGATGTGGTTCTGTTTGAGCCAACTGCTACGCCTAGATGGGCCAGGGCCGTGCACGGGGCAGGCCAGGCCACGGGCGACGTGGTCCATGTGCCTTCCTCATACAGTAGACCTGTCCAAACGGGCAGCTCAGCCTGGCACGATCCGAGCCCTAAATGGCCTGGCATATTTATTACCAGGCCGGCACAGCCCACGGGTCTTTTCAGACCCTACCGAGGCAGCCTTGGGCTCAGCTGACGACCCATGGCATGGCTCTAAAATATGAAATCGTGTTGGGCCAGCCCACTACGCAAGTGACACACACGGCCCAATAATTCAATTATAATGTATTAATGCATGACTTACCGCACATTAGAAAATTCTTTTTTAACTAAAACATAAATATAATTATACTTAAACAAAATTTATCATATCGCATTGTGTCGACCCTCGGGCCTAGCCGTCGTCCCATAGCATAGGGTCGTGCCGACACGAGCCCTAAATTGAGAGGGCCGTGTCATGCTCGGGTCATTCTTTTTTTGCGTGCTTCGTACCGGCCCACTCGACCCGGCCTCTTTGGATAGGACTACTCATAAGAAACACCATAAATAAGAGTTGTCCTTGGGCCGATGTAGGATAGAAGAGTAAAGGGTAAGGTCGGTTGTGGCTGACGATTGGTAGCGAAAACTAAGCCCGAGGCCGAGGCTTCTCGGCAGCGTTCTTTCTAGTGTTGTCCAAACGGGTCGTCCGGCACAGCACGGCCCATTTAATTTCAAGCCGGCATGGCACAGAATTTATTTCGGGTCGTGCCTTGCTAGCCCACGTGTCTGGGCGTCGGCCCTCGACACGACACTAAATTAATTAACCGTGTCAGGTCGGCCCAAAAGGCCCGTCAGGCATGCAGCCCATCTGGCCCATCAAGCACGGAGGCCAACCTTCCTTCGACGTCTCTGGAGACGTTGGGCGGCAGCGCTTGCTAGCGATGGCTGCAGCAGCGGTGGCGGCGCGGGCGAGCGGCAGCAGTGCGTAGTGCGGGCGAGCGAGCGATGGTGATGGCGCAGGCGAGTGGAGTCGGGGCGCAGCGCGAGCTAGCAGCGGCGGTGGCGCAGGCGAGCGGAGTCAAGGCGCAGCACGGGCTAGCGGCGACGACAGCGATGGCGCAGGCGAGTAGAGTCGATGCGCAGCTAGGGCGAGCGACGACAAGCCGCGGCGTGGTCGAGCGGCGCCTACACAGGCGCGCGTGGGCGGCGGTGCGAGCGAGCGTTGCTACTGGCTAGGGTTGTTGGGTGCCTGCGTGTGGACCTTAAGGCCACGGGAGCGAGTGTACCGTGTGGTTGAGGTCGACCTGGGCTGGGCTGGTTGTGTGGTTTGGTGGAATTTCAGCCTGCTCAACCTATTGGATTGGGTTGTACCATGTCGGGCTTGTTAGTGGGCCATGGCATCCATCGTACTTAGCGGGCCAAGACATAAATGGGTCGTGTTGTGCCAGTCCGTCGTGCCGCCCCCCTTGGCCCAAGCACGGCCCATGATCCTAGACCGTGCCATTCCGGTATGAAAATAAATGGGTCGTGCCGTACTTGGGCTGGGTCAAAAAAATCCATGCTTTGGGCTGGCCCGCTCGGCACGGGCCGTTTGGATAGCACTAGTTTTCTTTCTAAGACATCGTTCGTCCACCGACGGCTCTTGTACTTCACGGGTTCGATGTGGAGCAGGGTGTATAAGTGCACATCGAAGCAACCCAGATTTTCACTGAACCGAATTATTTGAACTGAATTTCAGGTCCTTGCGAGAGTGAAGGGTACAAGACGAGAGATCAGTCGTCGAGCCGATGGCAGGTTCCTCTATGAGGTGTTCAGACAAGGACCTGCGAAAGGCTCGTGCTGATCTGGAAGAACTTGTCTCCCGATGCCCGATCCCTGATGAGTTCAAGTTTCCAGGCGATGAAGCGGAAAACGACAGTGACAAAAAGGATAATAAGAAGGAAGAGAAGAAGACTAAGCTGCCGAGGGAGGACTTGCAGATGCTCCTTAACTACCAACCTGAGCACAAGGCCCTCGCTGAGTTAGAGAAGGAAGACAAAGACAAGTACAAGAACCTGAGGACTCTCGCCACGATCTCGGAAGTCTTCCTGTCACGTTATCAGAACCGCATACTCGCTGTCCAGCAAATTGTTAAGCATGACCTCGCGACCAAAGATTGTGTGACTTACAACAAGGCCGCAGAAGATGCGAGGCAGAGGAGGAAGAGTCCACAGCATCTCGAGGCAGCGGAGGAAGGAGGAGACATCGCCCTGGTATCATCAAGCTTGCTGGGGGACGGGTCAAGAAGCTAAGCTAAGATAAGATTGTGATAAGTGTTCAAAACTGCTGAAAAAACAGGTGATGAAGTTTTCGAAAATTCACAAACCAGATGTTAGGTGAAAAAAACAGGTGATGAAGTTTTTGAAATTCACAAACAAAATCTGCTCAAGAAACATTGTATCGATTCAGAAAGTTGCGAACTGTGTGACGCTCAAGTTGAGACCTCCGCCCACCTCATTGCTGGATGTGCCTTTGCCGCTGGTTTTTGGAGATGGATCGGCGTTCAGATTAGAGAGGAAGATGTCTCAGCTCTTTGGCGAGTCCATTCACCACACTCCATTCCAGCATCTCACTCCAATGCCTTTATACTTCTGTGTTGTTGGCGACTTTGGAAACACAAGCATGATGTTGTATTCCAATCATTGCCCCCTAGCTATGCTCGCCTCTTCGCAGGGTGTCACAAAGATGCCGAGCTCTGGGCATGTGGACTGCCCCTGTCTGATAGTCATGTAGCCCAAGCTTGGGCATCGTTGTTCTCTTCTCTACCCCTGCTAATATCTTCATAAATAACATGTAACAACCTGCTCATGTATGTGCCTTTATGAAATGAAAAGGTGGGGGATGCTCCCCCCCCCCCCTAATTTCTCAAAATAAAAGTTTTTGAAATTTCACAAACCAGATACAACAACAACAACAACAACAAAGCCTTTTTATCCCAAGCAAGTTGGATAGGCTAGAGATGAAACCCATGGGAACCCAAAAAAGAAGAGACAAAGAAACAAATGCCAAAAGAAAGAGAGAGAGAAAAAAAAAGGACAAAAGCCAAAAACGAGTAAGCAAGAAGGAAGGAAAAAAGATCACGGTTCCGGCACGTCTATTGCTAGTCTCTAAGCGCTCCTATCCATAGCTAGCTCCTTAGGGATATCCCACGCCTTCAGGTCTCTCTTAACCGACTTGTCCCAAGTCAAGTTAGGTCGACCTCTACCTCTCTTAATATTAGCATCTCTCTTTAGAACCCCACTACGTACCGGCGCCTCCGGAGGTCTCCGTTGGACATGTCCGAACCATCTCAACCGATGTTGAACCAATTTCTCCTCGATAGGTGCCACTCCTATCCTGTCCCGGATATCTTCATTCCGTATTCGGTCTCTTCTTGTATGCCCGCAAAACCAACGCAACATACGCATCTCTGCTACACTTAGTTGTTGAATATGTCGTTTTTTCGTAGGCCAGCACTCAGCACCGTATAACATCGCCGGACGAATTGTCGTCCTATAGAATTTACCTTTTAACTTTTGTGGCACCCTCTTGTCACATAAGACGCCGGATGCTTGACGCCATTTCAACCAGCCGGCTGAAATTCTATGCCTAACATCTTCATCGATGTCACCGTCCTTTTGCAACATCGATCCTAAATAACGAAATGTATCCTTCTTGGCCACCAATTGTCCATCAAGGCTAACGTCTTCATCCTTATGTCTAGTCACGCTAAACTCACACATCATATACTCGGTCTTGGCCCTACTAAGTCTAAAATCCTTGCACTCTAATGTGTGCCTCCACAGCTCCAACTTCCTATTAACCCCATCCCTACTCTCGTCAACTAACACCATATCATCAGCAAAGAGCATACACCAAGGGACATCACTCTGTATTTTTCGTGTGACCTCGTCCATCACTAAAGCAAATAAATAAGGGCTCAATGCTGATCCTTGGTGTAGTCCTATTTTAATCGGAAAGTCATTAGTGTCGCCATCATATGTCCAAACACACGTCCTCGTGTCCCTGTACATATCCTTGATGAGGGTAATGTACTTAGTTGGGACTTTGTGCTTCTCCAAGACCCGCCACATGACACTTCTTGGCACTTTGTCATATGCCTTCTCGAGGTCAATAAAGACCATGTGTAAGTCCTTCTTTTCACAAACCAGATGTTAGTTGAAAAAACAGGTGATGAAAACACTGCTGTGCACATAGTAGCCGATTGACTACATATACGCCCTACAAAATGACTTGAGCTCCCGGCCAGGCTCCCTGTCCGTGAGAGAGGGCAGTGTGTTCCCCGCGGTGTCCAGGAAGAATACATAATCTCTACAATCTATTAATTATGGTGAGCATGTTTCATCCACCCGATCGTCTGTGTCTTGTCTTCATATGTCTGCCAACGAGCCAAGAAGTCTCTGTCTTCCGTTTTCTTTTCTTTTTGCCAAGTCTCTGCCTTCCGTTTTCTTTTCTTTTTCTACTCTGATTCCAAATCGAACTTAAAATATCGATCGTCTTCTGTGAAACGCTCGTTCGTCCATTCTCTTCTATTCTCATCTTTGTCTGTTCTAATTTCTACGAACACAGGTCTCTACATGAGAGGCCGGCACAACATTGACTTTCGCTGTTCTACATGGCCACCAGGCATCAGAATAGCGAGACGAGCTACCGCGCACCTACGGCACCGCGGCGGGGTGTCATGAAAAACTCACAAAGACGAGGGACGCTGCCACTGCTTAACATCGATCCCGAGACCGATTCTGCGTTGACATCGATCAGACGTTCCCCTCCAACCAGCTTCACAATAGATCGACGTATTTCTTCTCCCGTTCTTTCCTTCTCCCCACTACAATCTATTCGATTCCAACAGTCTTAGGTCTTGCCTCTAATCCCATGTATCCAACGTTCTTTCCTTCAGATTTGATGTCATTTGTTGCAGTAGCCAGAGATCAAAGGTACATGTTAAATGAAGTCGGTGAGCGCACGGTATCTACAATATCATGTCTTCTTCCTCCCATTTGTTGTGCTGGAGATTAATTAGCATCACTAGTCCATCAACCCGTGCAATAGCACGGGCTACCAGTTTTAATAGTTTCCAAATGCTCATCAACATGCAGGACTTTGGCAATGCTTTTTTTACTTAAAATATAAAATTTAACTTCACACTTGCAAAACTTGAACAATGCCTTTGCCGATAATAATTACTAACTAATTATATCAATATAATGTTACAATGGAATGATAATAAACTCAAGAGATTTAGTCATTTCTGAAAAATATTAATTGCTATATGCTTCATATCGTTCCGTGTTGTTTCCACATTCTTTAACTATCACAAAATTGCTTGATCTGTCAGCCTATAAAAACTACATTACACATCCTTCTTTATTTTCTCTTTCAGCACATTTTGATCTATTTTCTTCCCATATTTAATCGTTATTCCTGCTGTTTTATATAATGTTTTCATCGTAAAATGACTTAACACGAAGTTGTATTTTCATTACTTCCTAGTTTTGTAAATACATAGTCCAGTACAACATCTTCTTAGCAACTGTTTTTGATAAAAACAACTAATCTATAGCATATTATGTGATAGGTTTTTTTAAGAAATCCCTGAAGTGTGAGAATTTAATATTATTAGTTAATTGTGTATACTTGCGTACTTTTTAGTGAAATTGGTATGGTTGCTGCAAATCATTTTTAAAGAAGATATATAAGGTTTTACAACAGAACGTCGTGTGCACACTGACGGATCAGTGTTATATATATCATCTAATTGTCTGAGATAAAGAGACAAAATATCCCGTTCCTCTAACTTACTAATCATCACGAATTAACCTCATTTCAATTCACTTTTCATAACAATCTTGCATTAGCCCTATTGCAAGGACCCTATTAGATTGTATCGCTTAAAACTTGATGGTGGGAAACTCAATTGCTCAAGACAAGCTTTATCTACCTCAGGAAGATTATGTACCTCCTGCTTGACTCAATGGAAATGCTGTTACTTGACGAAGACCATGTTCCTGTTCCATGGGTACAGGTTGCAAGCATGTAATGGAACATGACCGTGCGTCAACATTTGTGGAACTATTTTTTCTCAATAAATCTGACAACAATGTTTGAACCATAACAAATCCCATTGATACACCAGCACCTAATAATTTAGTTCATCAATTTTGTAAAAGTAAAGTGTGAACAGTTTCATGACATAGTAAAATCTTTTGAATAATGCTCGCTTATGAAATTGAACTCCCTACTTATGTCCCAGGCAGTCCCCAGATTTTGAAGATTCTTTGGATGCTCTCCTATTTGTCCATTTACTAATGATTTCTTTAAAAGCATATTGGGATGTGTTAGTAATAATTACTATCAGATCGCCTTTGACATGTCTTAGTGAGCTCTGTTGAGAAATCAATTGTATATTTGTTTTGTCAGAGATTCCAAAAGGAAAGCAAGAGAAAAGACAGGGCTCAATGCATCTGGAAAATTAATTGAAACTTATGTAAAGAAATTACATACTGGTACACTGTTGGACCCAAGCTGACAAAAACTCTTACGTGTTAGTGCTATTCTGAAAGAAACATAGATCGAACATACCTGGCAACTTGAAGCCATTGAGACTTTACCAATATTGATCCGTATTATTATCTGGTGTTCTGATCCGCTTCATGAAGGCCTGTTGTGATCCGTATTATTATCTGCTCCAACTGATCCATACAAATTGGCTTTCTAGTGATTAACAGATCGAGACCTATTCGTAGCAGGATATAACCTCCTCCTTGACACTACGGATGCATCTCCATGTGGGATGTGGCTGCCATATACCTTCAACCGTCAACGGGAGAGTATAGAGTATACATAGTCTGCATGGCAGTCGGCACATGCATCTCCAGTCTGCCGCTGGCTGGGAGCCCAGGACAGCTATTCTTATCACGCCATGAAGTTCTTCCTCCTCCTGCTGCTGCTGCATATGTGATCGTCGCCCGGCGTCGAAGTGATGAGAGATGATGTCACCAGCGATGCATGGCACTGATCGTGGAGTAATCTCTACAATCTATTAATTGAGGTGTGGTCGTCCACTTCGTGTCCATAAAGTTAAAGATTGAAACCAAATCGGTTTCGTACCTTCCATATCAAGTACCAAACTTCAAAAATCATAACTCCCTCGCCCGGAGCTCAAATTAAGCAAACTCGGACTCTATATCATAGCTCTCAAAAATTTCTACAACTTTGGTATTTAATGAAAGTACAGATTTCGCTGTTTTAGTTTCCAAATATGCGATGCAAAAATATTTGTTCTGATTCGGACTTCTCTGCGCAGGTCTCTGTGCGGGATTTATATCTTCTAGATCCGAAGTCCAAATAATATGATCCATATATATTTCGAAAAGGTCGCGACGAGATCTACAATTTTTATGTTTTAACTTTTTCTATTAGAGCAAGTTTCCAAGTTTAAAATCGCGTTGCAATGCAGTGCTATTTTATAGACTGTGTAAGTTGATTTTTCCTTTCGAATAAAACTTCTATAATATGGTAAAAAATATTAAAAAATTGTTACTTTTAATATATAAAATGATATACTAAGAAATACTAATAATAATATAAATATGATCTTTCATGTAAAAAATATCAATAATATTGTATACATCTAATAATTATATTGTGTAAATAATTTATATTTAAGTTATAAAGAATGTTTTGTTTTTTAAATCCGTAGCAACGTACGGACACTTTGCTAGTCATGTATATATTATAGGCTGGAAATCTTTTAGCGTCCCTTCTCATCATGTATCTGGAGGGACTTGCAATACTCTTGGTTTTCAAGCGGGCTATATCTGCAAGTTGAACTCACGTGATTTGTTTTTCCTTGTTCCGTTAGGACTTCCCAAATTTGTATACCAGCATGTCTTCATGCCATACACGGTTGGATATCAGGAAATTAATCATGTACAATTCATTGGTTGTGATTTTTCTAACATCAAATTCGACAGTCAGATATTTAGTTTTTTTGTGAGAATTTCTAAAATTATTAACAACCCGTTGTAACGCACGAACAATTAATCATGCACAAGTGAAAGTAGTGATCATTATGTTATTTTAGTATGTTTAAAAAAATTATTAACACCCGTTGTAATGCATGAACAACTTGCTAGTAACATAATAATGTTTGGTGACTCGTGCTCTGGCGAAGGCAGAGGACTCGCTTGCGGAGGCCTTGCCCCGGACGTGTTCGGTATTTCAAGTAGTACAGACCACCCCTTGATGATGCTATAAAGATTTTTTTTGGTCATTTCTTGTTGGGGAGACGAGAGAGTGTGGAAATCAATGCAAGGTTCGGTGGATAGCGCGGAGGCGTCCACGGAGCGTTGATGCGCAGTTCAGTCCTGGTTCGAAAATTAATGCTCGCCGTTCTGCGGTGCGGGTCAGCCGGGCGCCACGGCGAGACGCGCGCGCCACAGACTTGATCTCGTGGCGAAACTTATCATGCATGTTGCAAGCCCAGCTGCGTGCGTTGCATGTCGCCGGCGACCACACGGCCTACAAAGCCTTGAGCTTCCGAGCCGCGCTCTCCGCGGAACGGGCCGGTGTTTCTTGTCGTGACGTGACCTGGAACGCGAGGGCCGGACCTTGCATTGGTCGAGACACGCGGCACACGAGCACGGCAGTGCAACCGATGACGCCGTCACTCTGTACATACAAGCCGTGCCGGAGACAACATCTCGCCATACATAACAGCGCCGCGTCTGCCACTGCAGGTAGGAGCTCAATTGCGTTGTGCTGATCCGTGGACAACACGACGTGTGCACGCCCTGGCCGGCGCGCAGCCTCTGAGGATCTCAACCACGGGTCCACGCTGCTTGGCAATCCTCGTCGTGGGGATCAGGTGATTGATTCAAGGGCGGCGGAGGAGGAGGGCACCACGGAGAGGCCATGGCGCGCGCCGCGTTGGGCAGAGCAGAAAGGGGGCAAATAAGGATAAATCATGGCAACGTAACACCTCGACAAGTGCCGTTATCAACTGACTGATGGCTAGTCCTTATAGACTACTTACTCTGTTCCAAAATTATTGTCGTTATTGACTTTTTCCGTTACTTTTGATCATTTGTGTTATTTACAAGATTTTAAGAATAATTATATATTTTTTTATGATTAGTTTTATTACTAGATAAATTTAAAACATGATCAATAATTTCATATATTTGAGATAATTTTTTGAATAAGACGATTGATCAAAGTTCACGAAAAAAGTCAATGACGATTGGAATGAAGAGAGTATTTTATTTTGTTGTTTCCTACTATGTCACATAAGCAATCTCTACAACCTATTAATTCAGATGAAAATGTTCATGCCAGCCCGTATTGTACACTCTACCTAATGTTTCTGCCGTAGAAAACGGACTATAATTTTTTGACTTAGAGTCGTCTCCGATAGTTCGAGAGAATTGGAGTCCAATTCGATCCTATGGCCGTTGTCATGTGGAACTTTTCTCTGATCTTTGTGGTTCTCTTTCTTCCGCCTGCGTCGCCATTGATGGCCTCGGTGCTTGCAGAATGGCAGAAGGAACACGATAATAGTGGTGAAGCGTTATCTGGGCTATGGGCCATGAACGTATGCTTGTTCTTTGTGGGCTGTGAGGTGAGATGTGAGTTGTGGTCCATAGACCATTGCAGATGGCCTGTACTACCTGCCTGTACTACTTGTGGGTCTGGCTGTCAAGTGCTATTGTGTTATGGCTTAAGGGAAAGAGAACGGGCCATCGAAGCATTAGGGAACAGAAGTACCACGATTTTGCATCAAAACACGTCCATGCTATCAACTACGTGACTCGTGACACCTCAAAAAATAAAAACTTCACCACACCTTAAGCTTCAGTACAAGATCGCCCTTTCAAGTTCCGTGAATACGTGCTGCAAAGAAACTCTCTCGTGCAGACCTGTTTTGTATGTACAAATCGAGTCAGCTTACTCACGTCATGCAAGGAACATATATATATATATGGCTAGCAATAGCGTCTCCTCCCAGACATCCTGCGTGACTTCAACTGGCTGAGATCCATGGCGTGCAGTGGCTATAAGCCTACTACGTATAACACGGCTTACTCACGCCATGTCCTGGCAGTAGGGGTCCTGCTACCCTTTGTCTTAGTACGCCATGAAATGACATAGCCCACACAGGACATGCTAGCCATTGGTGGTGGACGCTGCGATATGCCCACGTTCTGCTTAGGATTGGAAATAACTGGCCCCCTAATTGCCAAAAGCTGGATGCATGCATGCTCAAATACAAAAGAACCGGCATGTCTGGCCTGCTCGCGCGCAGAAAAATCATTGTAGGTCGCGCAAACATTCACCGCTACAGACCGTGGGCCGTGCTACAGATATAGCGCGCGCTGCAGATATAGCCATATATAGGAGGTCCCCGCCCGCCCCCGCCGTCTGATACAGATAAATACGTCTGATGGTCTCTGTTGTTAGGTTATCCAGAGGCGCCGTCGGGCGTCGGCACGGTGGCAGCCGCAATCCTGGTATATGTGATAAGCCGCGTGTGATTTTTTTCTTGTTATATATTTTTCAATCTCCTTAGCACAATAGTAGCTGGTATCTTAGTTGGTGATTAGGACTTCCATGACCTGTAAATCGCTGCGGATTGCAGTCCTAGCCGGAGTGCGGGCGATTCTCATAATCCAACTCGGCTCCGTCTAATTCAGTAGAACAAGCTGGGTTCGGTATAGGGCTTGCCTGATCTATAAATTCGTCTTAGGTAGGATCTTAATTTCGCTGAATCAATCCACTGAACTGATGAATCGCAGGCCGCAGGGGAGAGGGAAAACTCGATCCATCAAATTGCGTGCATGCAGGTGAATCTAAGACTAGTATAGGAAGAGGACAGAGAAGCGAAAATCAGAGACTATGGCCAGCTCTTGGAGGCCCGTTTCGGAGGAGGAGCTTCAGAAAGCAAAGGATGATTTGAAAGAACTCATTGCCAGGGAGCCAATCCCCGACGAGTTCAAGTGGCCTCCAGTCGAAGATAGAGATATCATCATGAAAGGGGAGGAAAAGAAACCCGAGAAGAACAAGAAAAAAAAACTGTACAGGCTTCCGCCGGAGGAGGTGGAGATAATGCTGGACTACCAGTGCGAGGAGCCGCAGGAGTGCAAGGCCATTAACAAACTAGTGGAGAAGGATTCTGAGAAGTATGGAGGCATCAAAAGATCGGTCTCGATTTTACAAGTCTTTACAAGGCATTACGGAGACACAATACGCGCCACGCAGGAAAAGATGAGCAACCAGCTCCAAAGCAAAGGGTATGTCACGTATCAGGCCACTGATGATGAGGCGGAGGATGAAGCGGCTGCAGCACCATCTCGAGGACGCAGGAGGCATCGCCCTGGTGTCACCAAACGTGCCGGAGGAGATATCAAGAAGCTAAACTAAGCTTGTATCAGATGTTCGGGGCAGGTATAAACCAGGTTATAGTGTTTTTTGACAACAGGGGTTGGAGTTGGTCACTTCGTATAGAATTATATCACCTGTCTTTACAAATTTTGACACTAACAGTAAACATTATTTTGTGTGTGTTGTGTGTTTTATGCATGCAGTGTCATGTCTCCTATGGCTATAGTCCTGTATTCGATGACAGTTAGTTTGTTTTATAAGAGTATATGTCGATGGGGTTCCACCTCGAATTGGTTGCATTGGGTGTATTTGGCACTGCTTATACTCAAAGTGCTTATAGTATTTATAGTGTTTAATTTTTGAAAATTGCTTATAGTGTTTATTGTAATATAAGCAGTTAACCTATTTAGCAAAATTGTTTATGTTTATCTATCAAAATTGCTTATGCTGACCCATAAGCACTATAAGCTATGTTTTGCTGCTTTGTTCGAAGTGCTTATGGCTAGTACTATAAGCACTTTGATATTTTATTATTTAGCAGTTCAAACTGTCATAAGCACTTTTAATAAATAGTTCAATAAACAGTGCTAAATGCAGTGTATGATGTTGATTTGCTCCTCAACATCCATTAGCTTCTGTAAGGATAACCACGGTTCTCGTCTTAGTCTCATGTTGGCATACGTCCTAATTCTGAGATATCACCAGCACCGCAGGTTTTTAGGTTTGAGGTTGCAAATGCAAGCTTGCTCGATGGCACTAAGCTTTGGAACGCTTCGCCTGTTTCTTCAACACAGCACCAGTTTTTTCATGCCCTCTTGGGAGCAATTATTTCTTTTGCTGGAAAAGAAACCACATTTTGTTTTATATACTACTAGCAAAATACTCGTGTGTGCTCTGGGTGAGTCTGTGAGAGTGGAGAACAGATGAGCAATCGATGTACTGTAGAATGAGATTACTAGTAGTGGTAGTTGTTCTTGTCCGTATGAGTTAATTATGTGATCAATCTAGCGTTTCTGAGCAACCGTACGAGCTCTGGAGTAGATCATGTTGCAATATTCGAGTTACTGAAAGCTTTTAACACATTTTCCTTGGCCGCGGCCTCGCCTAAGCGCACACGAGCACGACGACAGGCAAATTAGGGCCACCCGCGGTCGCCAAGCACGCACGCGCTGCGCCATACGTACGATCTCTGTTCATTTCTTTGTCAGCGCGGACACGAGTTGCAGCAGGAACCATGTGAAGGTGCGAAGAAAAAGAACACACACTGTAATCAACAGAATTCCATGTTCGCGAGCAGCTCTGTCGAAACGAAACAAAGCGGCAGGACGGGCTCCGATCGAGGACAAGAAAGGCGAGCTGTGTGCGGCGGCTGTGTTGCAGACTTGCAGCCATTGGATCAGCCTTGTACGGTCCGGCTCGAGAGAGATAGCGTGTTCTGGCTGCTTCTAGGGCTGGGCGCGGTTAACCGTAAAACCGATGACTGAATTAAACCGAACCGAAATAACCGAAATATGCGGTTAATATGGTTTTCGGTTCGATTTTTACTTTTAGCCTGTTCGGTTTACGGTCAAAATTACGGTTTTAGATGTGTACTACTGAATAAACCGAAGCAACCAATATTCACTTAGACAGTCCAGCTCTTGCCTTCGGCCCATGCAAACGAAGCCCAAAACATGAAGCCTAAGTAGCCTTATCCTCTTGTGTTGTATTGTACCACTATCACCCGTCGGCCGCCGCCCTCTACTGGACTCCATGTCCCTGTCCGTGCAAGGCAACGCGCTGGCGACCACGGAGGCGAGGCAACGCGTGGGAGTGCGTGGGAGATTCACCAGCAGTGCGCGAGCAGCCAAGCAAGCGACTCCTACCAAGCTACAACGCGCATTTTGTGGGCCTGGTACGAAATTCATCAAAGATAGAGAAAGGTAACCCTTTAGTGAAGATGTCAGCATACTGAGAAGTAGTGGGCACGTGAAGAACTTGAACGGCTCCAGCTGCAACTTGGTCCCGAACAAAGTGTAGATCAATTTCAATATGTTTCGTGCGTTGATACTGAATTGGGTTGGTGGAAAGGTAAACTACACTCACGTTGTCACAATATACAATAGTAGCACGAGCAACCGGGGTATAAAGTTCTTGCAACAACTGGCGCAACCAACATGTTTTAGCAACAACATTAGCAACTGCTCTATATTCCGCTTCTGCGCTGGAGCGAGAAATAGTGTGCTGACGTTTGGAAGACCAGGAAACCAAGTTAGCACCAAGAAAGCACCATAACCAGATGTAAAGCGTCTAGTATCCGGGCAGCCAGCCCAATCAACATCAGAGTAAGCAACAAGATCAACCAGAGACGTGCGATGCAACTGAAACCCGTAATCAAGAGTGCCCTTGAGGTAACGAAGGATGCGCTTGATGAGAGTATAATGCGGTTCCCTGGGATCGTGTATAAACAAACATACTTGTTGCACTGCATAAGCTATATCAGGCCGAGTAAATATGAGGTACTGTAGTGCACCAGCAAGACCACGATAGTGTGTAGGATCACCAACTGGTTCGCCATCCAAAGAAAGCTTCGAACCAGTGTCCACAGGCGTAGAGCATGGTTTACAATCCAACATTCCAGCACAGTCAAGAATATCAAGTATATAGTGACGCTGTGACAAGAAAAGACCATCAGCTCGTAGAGTGACAGAGACACCTAAAAAATGATGGAGAGGGCCCATGTCCTTCATAGAAAACTCATGTTGTAAGTCACTAATAACCTGACGGAGCAGAGTCTCAGAAGAAGCTGTGAGCACAATATCATCAATATAAAGAAGCAGATAAACTGTGTCTGAACCTCGACGGAAAACAAAGAGTGAAGTATCGGAACGAGCACCAACAAAACCAATGGACAAAATGTAAGAGGCGAACCAACTGTACCAAGCACGTAGAGTCTGTTTTAGACCATATAAAGATTTGTTGAGCCGACAAACATGGTTGGGACAAGCAGTATCAACAAATCCAAATGGTTGCACATAATATATATATTGTCTCAGACAAAGTACCATGGAGAAAAGCATTTTTAACATCCAACTGATGAATAGGCCAATTATGTGAGAGAGTAACAGTAAGCACGGTGCGTATTGTCGCTGGCTTTACCACAGGACTAAAAGTTTTATCAAAATCAACACCAGGTCGTTGTGTAAAACCACGAAGAACCCAACTAGCTTTATAACGATCAAGAGACCCATCTGGATGAAATTTATATCGGTAGACCCACTTGCCTGTAATAATATTAACACCCGGAAAAGGAGAGACTAAGATCCCAAGTATTATTCACCTGTAATGCTAAAAACTCATCAATCATCGCGTCACGCCAATTTGGGTCTGCCAGAGCTCCACGGTAAGTCTTCCGAAGAGGCGAGAGTGTTGAAGCATGAAGATTCATTCGATCCTGTGGCTGGCGGAAACCGTGCTTGCCTCTTGTGGACATAACATGTTCATTGACCACAGGGTCGATGGGAACCTTGGAAGATCGTGTAGTCGACTGTGTAACAGCAGGCACATGAGCTGGGGTGCCACGTGTTGGCCGTGCAGTAGCAGCAGCAGGCATGGAGACATGGCCGCCTGGCGGGAGAACAACAGGTGCGGATGCACCGTCCGGCATAGTGTGTCCGCATGTGACTGGATGGGCAGACGCATGCACGTGTGCAGTCAGTTGGGCAGGCACAGGTACATGGCTGCCTATCGCCGGGTGGTCAGGTTCCACGGGAGCCGAGACATGCAGAGGCACGCCCAGCGTGGAAGGCGAACTGGGCCTGCTGGCAGCGACCCGAGGTGAAGGACCATCGGGGACAGCAGGTCCCTCGGTTGGCGCGCTGGCAACAGCCTGCGACATAGGGTCAACAGGGGCAGCACGACATGAAGGACTATCAGTAATATTATGTGTACCTGCATCAACACAACCAAGCAAACGAGGAGCAATAGCAACGGGTGTGACGTCAAACTCCGATAAAAAATCAAAGTTGGAAGAAGACGAGGGATTGGATATGTCAGCAAAAGGAAAAAATGACTCCTCAAAAATAACATGGTGGGAAATAATAAGACGATTCCAAAAAAGATCAAGACATCTATATCCTTTATGATTAGAGGCATAACCAAGAAAAACACACAAGGTGGATCAGGGGGAAAGCTTGTGAGCTGCCGTAGAGGAAAGGTTAGGATAACATTTACAGCCAAAAACACGAAGGTGGGAGTAGGATGGATGATCACCGTGGAGGGCAAAATACGGCGTGACAAAATTTAGCGTTTTGGTTGGATGGCGGTTAAGTAAATGGGTGGCAGTGTGTAAAGCTTCAACCTAATAACCAGGTGGGAGGCTAGCCTGAAACAAAAGGGAGCGTATGATATTGTTTGTGGTTCAAAGAAGACGCTCGGCTTTACCATTTTGCTGAGATGTATACGGACATGACATGTGAAAGTCGATACCATGAGTGAGAAAAAAAGTGCGTGTGGTGGAGTTGTCAAACTCGCGACCATTGTCATATTGAACGCTCTTAATGGTGCCACCAAACTGTGTGGAGACAAAGGAGAAAAAATTAGCAAGCGGACTTGAGGCGAAGAGGGAAGGTCCATGAAAAATATGAGCAATCATCAAGAACAACGAGATAATATTTATAGCCTGAAATGCTAACAATAGGAGCTGTCCACAAATCACAATGTATTAAATCAAAATTTGCATGAGCTCGTGATGTTGATGAAGTAAAAGGAAGACGAACATGCCGACGTAACTGACAAGCATAACAGAGGGTGGTATAATCGTACTTATTACAAGAAATAGCAGAACTGCTAGCTAATTTAGAGAGGGCCTCATGACCAAGGTACCACACGATGGAAGACGGGACATCAGCAAGGAGCGCTTGGGGTGGGTGGTCTACTGGCGTCAAAGAGAGTGGGTAGAGCTGGCCGGTACTATTGCACCTGACAATCACGTTCGGGTTTGGAGGTCCTTTATAGAAAGACTATAAGGATTAAAAATCAATAGAACAATAATTATCAGTAGTGAAACGACGGACAAAAATTAATTTTTTGATAAGATGAGAGGAAACAAGAACATCATGAAGATATAAAGGTCCCCGTGTAGATGGAAATGATGCGCGGCCGGTGGAGGTGACAGGCAGCAATGATCCGTTACCGACAATAATACTTGATAGAGAATGAGCAGAAGAAGGGGTAGGTGAGATAAGAATATCGGAATTTGACGTCATATGTGAGGAGGCACCCGAATCAAAATACCAGTCCGTCGTCGCATGTGGTTGCAGAGTCATCGTGTTGAAGTTGTTGGCCAGGGTATTTTGATCCCATGGTCCAGGCACCGCATGCGGGGTAGGGGGCTGCATCTGATGAGCTGGGAACTGCTGCTGTGGGGCGAACATCGACGCGGGCGGGCTCAGCAGTGGCAGGCCGACGCCTGGGTGACCAGCATACTGCGCCTGTTGCGGGGCTGGGCCAGCGAACAGCGCTTGCTGCGGGGCTGGGCCAGCGAAGAAGGCTGACTGAGGAGCTGGGCCGAGCCAGGAGGGCGCTGGCCGGAAGACGGAGGACGCTGGTGAGCCGTTCCAGGCCACAAGTGGATTGTGCCTGTCCATGGATTGTAGATCGAAGGCCACATGGCGTTGTTGTTGCGACGACGCCGATTCCTGTTGTTACGAGAGCCACCATTGCCAGAAGATGCAACAGCGTTGCCAGGAGGAGCAGAGGGTGCAGGTCCGTGGGGCGACGTCACAGTAGCAGGTGCGCCACCAGAGCTGCTCGAGAGAGGCCTGCGTGACGTTGTCTACGCGCCTGGATTCCGGGTTGGAGGCAACAGGCGGGTGGCGGCCTGAACAATGCCAGATTCTACTTGCGCAAAAATTGCATGTGCTTCTGTATCGGCATTATCATCCTACTGCTCTTTGTGCTGCTCCTAATAGTGCCCATCGCCACAGCTTCAGGAGGTCGTGAGAAAGAATTGTGAATTGAGGTGATGTCATGAAACTCAACACCAACATTATCATCTCGCGTTTCCTACTATCACCAACCCCTCCAAATCTCATCATGGTTAATCCATCGTCAAGTCAGCAACTGCAAATTACAGATAAAAAGACACGGGAAAGAAACTGATGAGATCACAACGTCGTGAAAGCCGGAATGATCTGCTGCCGGGGATGCAGTGAAGGAGAACTAAACCTAGCGATCGTTGGTTTCCCTCTCGTCGTCGCTTTGTCCTCCTCGTGTCCACTCCTCCAAACTGGTGCAACGATGGCTCCCAAATCATCCGACTGACGTGGCGCAGTAGTGGTAAAATCTGGCCAGGTAAGCAGTGCACATGCGCGATTTATGGGGTGGGGGCGCCTTTGCAACTAACAGGCTTCTGGGGGGAATATCAAACTAGGGATGATTTATGCGGTGGTTTGTACAATGAAACCTTCGTTTCACTGGTGTCCGCTTGTTGACTCTCTCTTTCTCTCTCACTGTGACCCGTGGACGGTGGAGCAAAACGGTCTGCAACTGAACGAATAACGGGATGTGAGGAGGAAAACGGATCGAGCTCGAAGCAAGGCACACACATCTTAAAGTGATTCGAAAGGAACACTGGCCGTTCAGATAGGCGTAGCGACCGCATACCATTGTGGGATCGAATTTCTGCGCTTGTTGACTCTCTCTCTCTCTCTCTCTCTCTCTCTGTGTGTGTGTGTGTGTGTGTGTGTGTGTGTCGCTGTGACCCCGTGGACGGTGGAGCAACAAGAGTCGCGTTCCCGAGTGCGTCTGCATCCTCGTCGTACTCGTACCGCTGCGCCTAGGCCGTCCCGTTATACCGTTAGACTCGACAATGCTGGCTGGGGGACTTGTAAAAAAAAAAATGCTGGCTGCGGGTGTGATGCCGAGGCTTGCATGTGCGGCCCGCCCCTGCCACTGCACTCCTGCCCCCACTGTGACATGAGGCCGAGGAATCGGGCTGCGTCGTGCTCGGCTCGCTTTTGGCGATACCAGCCATCGCCAACACACTGGTGGAATACAAGTAGAACCCGTGCCGCGTCGGGCTCTCCGGCCCCGCTATCCACGTGGCGTCACGAAAATGGCTGTTGAAGAGTCAAACACAGCCCCGATCCAGAAACACACAGCGATGGTCGCACAGCTCACTGGGGTGGTCGGTCCACCCCCTGGGGCCGCCTCTTCGCCACGCCGGTAGGTATGCCGCTGACACCACGGCTTTAATGCTCTCTGCTCTCCGCGCTGTGCTTTTCGTGCACGTGCGCGACGCCAAAGACATGAACGCCACCTCGTTCTCCCTGCTCCCGCCAAAGACATGATCGCGTTGGATGCCAGAATGAACCCAGCGGTAGCACTTGGCGAGTCTGACGATCGAAGATGCTGGCCATCTCCGACGCCAGGCCAACCACGACGGCGAGGCTGCTAGATATTGATGGGCGAGCAAGCGGTTGTCGTCGAGCCGACGTTCCGCTTGCATTGCGGATGATGGTCGGCAAGACCGAAAGATTGATAAACTTTTCGCGATGTGGAATGGATCGAGGAAAGGGTCGATCGACGGCGCACCGAGTAGCACGTTCTTCCACGCCTCTGCGTTCCAGCGCAGACATGTAAATCCGAGGAACACGTAGGCTGCATCGACCTGTCAGGCTGCTGATTCGTCTCCCTGTCGATTGGCTCTCGCCAGGCAAGAGGCCAGAGCGACGAAGAAGAGTCTGCAACAGCTAGGGACGTGCCAGGCTCTGCCACCGCTATCCACGCGGCCATACGAGGACGGTCCTTGAACAGCAGACAACGGTCCCGATCCGGACAGCTGCGAATGTATTGGTGGTCGGTATTTCATATACCGTCCACCACCCCGGTCAGCGATTGAAATACCGACCAACGTACACCACAGGGGCCGCGCGGCCAGTGCCAGACGCCCGCCTCTTGCCCGATCACCAAGACGTCTCTTGCCATGCGCCTTCGTTGGGTTTCCGACTCACAACCGCCGTCGCTTGGTGCACTCGATCCGTCAGCGTCATGCCGTGCCAGGGCTCCTCGCGCGCCCCTGGTGGTGGTGGCTTTCTCCATCCTCTGCTGCCAGCCCGCTAATAATAACTAGCGCGAGGACGGGTGCTTCCCTGGCAATGATGGCCGTCAGCCGTCACGTTTCAGAGCTCCCGATCGAGCATAGTGTCCTTCTTGGGGAGCAGTCGAGACTCGTGTCCCCTCCTCCGGCGGCCGTGGCGTGGTTTTCCACCAGCCGAGTTCCAAAAGGCTACATGAGTATTAGCCCTATCTTTCTTCCTCCGTCGCTCTCCTCTCAGTAATAGATGGATTTGATGTGATGTTCCAGTATGAGTCCCATTAATGCTCCCCAATTCCAAAAGGAAGCTTGTGTGACGCCAATCACCTGGACGATATGGCTTTACGTACAGACGATATGATGGGTGGCCGGAGCTTCACGTTCAAAGGGCCAGTGGTGTACCGTTCAAGCTTGAGAGGACACGGTGCATAAGGACACCGATCTGCATGAGCAAAACGGCCGCCCTTTGCCATCTAATGCTCCAACCAGTAACTCCTTTCACATCTGATTAGCATTGGCCATAACGTCCATGTATAAACGTGCACGATCTGCATCTACATGTCGTCATCGATCTACAGGCACATCACGGTCGGTCAAGCCGTCCATTCATTCCAACACGGGGTTGCCAAAGTTGTTAATTGCAAGGGGATGCAGGAAAGCAAGCAAAGCTGACAATACATGTTATGCTATTCTAGATGCACCGTAACAAGTTTAAAACAAATGCACCGTAAGATAGGAGTGCATGCAAACTGGGGAATAAACAGTCTAGGGCAAGCTCCACGAGATGCCCAGGTATGATCCTTCTTTCTTTCCTCCTGTTTAATTTGTAATTGTGATTAATTATAACAATAACAAAGATGTATGACACGCATATGGCTAATATTCTATTGAAGAAACTTTTGTGCTAATAATTCCCCAACACACATCTGATACCACGTGTTATGCTAGAATATTCTTGGACTACAAACGGAAGCAAAATGCTTTTGTCAAATTCTTACCAAAAACTGTATAACAGAAACGTTTTTCATGTACTATCAGGTGAGAATTGTACTGCAAACATCATTATTGTTCAAAAACTGTGGAGAATTGTACTGCGAACATCATGTACTAACCGCAAAAGGCTTCGTCCTCCTCCTCCACAGCGGCATGGTCGCCCTCCTCTGCGTACTCATCTTGTTCCTCAGAATCCGGAACCACGACGACCTCGACCATGGCTGCAGCAGCGAGATGGAGGAAGGAGCCAGCAAGGTTTAATCGATGGCCATGGCTGCAGCAGCGTTTTGTAGGACGAGGGAACCAGCAAGGGGCTGCAAGGTTCAACGGAACGCCCGTTTTGATTGCTCGGGGCTGAGCGCGGTTGTGAATCGAGGAGTTTGCGGCACCATAATGGAAACCTCGGGACTGCAGAAACGAGGAGGCCACGGGGGTATTTCTGTCTCAAGACGCTGCCTCTCGCCCAAGACAACATCCTTTCGTATAACTGAACCCAGGCCCAGGACGACATCTAATACTAGTATGGAGGGAGTATTATCATTTAAAGACACTTAGTCTAACAATTTTGAAGTTTGTGCATCCACTCAATGATTGACACGTCAAAAGGTGTAGGGGTAGCTGCCGCACCAAATTTTGGTGCTGCTTTTGCTCGCCCGCACCAACGCCAATGATTTACTAAAAGTTTTACTGACTTCTACCAAATATTTGTTGTCATACCAAATGTTGGAAGAGAACCAAATGACAACAAATATTACGGGCGTGACCAAATGTTGGTAAGGCGTGCATTGGTAAGCATCCAAACAGCCCCTAATTCCAACCACTAACTATTTACCAATTACCACTCCGATATCAATTTTCATACCTATGAGATCGTAGTTGCAGGTCTTGTATCAAGTACCTCTACTTTCTTCAGTTAATGTCTGGCCCCCGTTGCAAATCACATAGATATGTACTGAGATCCTCATTATAATTTGGTAAAATGAGTGCACGGTCTAGGAACTAAACAATAGAAAAACCCGACTAATTAATTTGTAGTATGAGGGAAAATACACAGAAGACCCTCATGGTTGTGGTGGAATCGGGATCTGTATTCAGCTGTTTCCTCCATCCACGATTATAAAGGGAACATTTCTTTTTTGCCGCCTTGTTCACTGTGATCCCACCGTGCATCACCGTCCACGGTGACGCTTAGTTTCGAACGTGTATCACCGTGATCCGATCCGAGCACCACGACGTATTCGTATCGATTTCTAGCCTTTCTTCGCATTTGTTTCCAAATCCTAAAGCACAAGATGGAAACGAGCACGCCGCCGTTTTCATCTGAATAACCCCTATAATATAAATTCAATTCAGGGCAGAGGGAACCTTTCTCCCCACAAGCCACAACTCGGCCGGGTAAAATCCCCAATCTCACACGGAAACTAACTCGAGTTGCGGCGAAATCCTGAAGCATGTCGAGCTCGCCGGATACGGATCAGAGGAGGGAGGGAAAGGCACCTGCGGATCTGCCGGAGGATTCGTCTGAGACTGCTCGACCGAGTTTGCCGGGGGCCACGGCAACAGGCAAGACGACCACCAAGAAGAAGAAGAACATGGTGAGGATGACGCAGGCGCAGATCGACAGCTACATCCGGTACCAGACGGTCCACATCCCCGAGGACCTCGTTCCAAGGGTCAGCAAGGAGAGGCTGGCCCAGACGAACCTGGCTGACCAGGGGAACCTTCCCGTGCCCATGGACCAGATGGACGACTACATCGCGGGTCTGTTCAGGGACATCAACAGAAGCGAGGCTCGATTCATGAAGGAGAGGGTCTGTTCAGGGACATCAACGACTACTACACCAAAGGGTACGCGGAAAAAGAACTGTCCGACGATGAGGAAGCAGAAGGTAATCAGTTGGTCGGTCCTCCATCCCCTGGACGGAGGAGGTTCAGGCCGGGAGTCGCAAAACAGGGAGGGTTTTTTTTTTTTTTATTTTTTATTTTTAGATAGAGGCCCTCCTTTACCCGGCTTTCTTTGGAAGCCTCAACAGGAGGTGTGCGAGGCGGGGGTTCGAGCCCTCGCCGGCTGCTTCCCACCCTTGGGAGCACACCACCGGACCACTGGTCCGTTCGCCGGTGAGTGATAACTACACCTAATTGGCCACGGCTCTTTCCGTGCACCACGAGAACCTCCGCGTCACCCTGCTCACGACGCCGGCCAACCAGAACTTTATTGCCCGTATCGGTGGAGCTCATCGAGCTCCCGTTGCTGCACTTGGCCACGGCTCTCTCCGTGCACGGTGCACCACGAGAACCTCCACTCCACATCACCCTGCTCACGACGCCGGCCAACCGGAACTTTGCCCTCGTCGGTAGGTGGAGGTCATCGCGCTCGTCTCCGACTTCTTCCTCGGGTTCGCGCACGGCGTCGCGGCCGACGCATCATGTTCAGTGGGCCCGTCCTGCTTCTCCGATCCTCCGCGATCTTCATGGCGACGGTCACGAACCCGCCGGCCGGCGTGTCGAGCCCGGCGCGCCGTTTCACGTTCCCGGCACGCCGGAACACTGGACGAGGACCCGCCGGTGACTCGGTTCTTCGTCGAAGAGATCGGTGACTCGGACGGGCCGGGTAACAGCTTCACGACACTGGACGAGGACTGCGTGGTGTCACTCGAGTCGTTCTACGTGTCAGCAGGTGCCCGCGCTAGGCTCGTGGGCCCGCTGTTCCTCGCCGCCGGCAAGGCGACATCACGGAGCTCGACAAGGAACTAGACCCGGAGGGCTGTCTCGCCTGGCTTGACGGAGAAGCTGCGGGGTCTGTCTCGTCTACATGTCGTTCGGCACGCGGGCCCACGTCCCGGACGCGCAGCTCCACGAGACACTGCACGGGCTCATGTGTACGTGGGTCCTAAGTCCTAACAGCAGAATTATTCGGGGATGCGTCCTACAGAGAAGCGTGCTGGCTCACAAGGTTCGGGCGAGGGGGCTAGAGTATCTTCAAAAACTCATAAAAAAATTCATTCTAAAAAAGTGTTTTTGAGAGCATCTAAAAATATATCACGAAAACTTTTGATTGGGTCACGTCAATATCTGAGACTATAAGAACATTAATTTCCTTCTAAATACAAGTATTGAGGTTCCCAATTTTCCCTCGTTTCTAAGTTACAAATAAGAAGAATTTAGGAAGAGAATAAATCTGTAAGTTATATTAGAGAGCTGTTGGAGATGATTTTTTAGATTAAATCTCATTAATTTAATTTAGGGCGAGATTTTTTTTAAAGCTTTTTAGAGATGCTCTTATATATTTTTTATTTTTTTCGAGAATTGGTACCAGTATAGCTGCGCATATGGTCCTGTGAAATGGGCTGGCACCATGCCTTTTCGTTTTGGCACGACCCAAGCACGACACGGCCCGGTCGGATCATGCTTGGGCCAATCTGGGCCCATGGTGGGGCTGTGCCGTGGGCTGGAGGTTCAGCACTGTGGGAAGCAAAGCACGGGCCGTTTGCAACTTAATACTAAATAGTTTTTGTTTTATTATAAGACAGACCAACTAACATGGTCTAGTGGTTCATCATGCACGTGTATAGCAAGAGTCACGAGAGGGTTGAATGGGCCATTTAGACACATTTATATTTATCGAGCCGTGCCACAGATAAATAGCCTCTCCGTCTGTGGATTGTCTCAGCACGGCCCGCACGATCTGTTGTGCTTATTGAGTTGTGTCTTAAGGCTAGTCTCAATGGAAAAATTTATTTTGTTATTTCTAAAGTGCCACATAAGTAATAAGGATGATTGAAACTATAGCTACAATATATAGTTTTATTTTGTTGTTTTCTAGGTAACACATACAAGAGATAACTGTCTTGAAAACAGTGTAGACATGGTTTCATCTAGATGAAACTTCTTCCTTCTCTTTCCTTATTAATTTCTTGTCACATCATCTAAACTGATGACATGACATCCTATTTAATGAAAATAAAACCCCCATTGAAAATAGCCTAACAGGCTGTGCTGAGAAGCTACTAAATAGTTTTTGTTTTATTATAAGACAGACCAAAACTAACATGGTCTAGTGGTTCATCATGCACGTGTACAGCAAGAGTCACGAGAGGGTTGAATGGGCCATTTAGACACATTTATATTTATCGAGCCGTGCCACAGATGAACAGCCTCTCCGCCTGTGGATTGTCTCAGCACGGCCCGCACGACCCGTTGTGCTTATTGAGTTGTGTCTTAAGGCTAGTCTCAATGAAAAATTTATTTTGTTATTTTCAAAGTGCCACATAAGTAACAAGGATGATTAAAACTATAGCTATAATGAATAGTTTCATTTTGTTATTTCCTAGGTAACACATACAAGAGATAACTGTCTTGGAAACAATGTAGACATGATTTTATCTAGATGAAACTTCTTCCTTCTCTTTCCTTATTAATTTCTTATCACATCATCTAAAATGATGACATGACATTCTATTTAATAAGAATGAAACCCTTATTGGGAGTAGCCTAACAGGCCGTGCTGAGAAGCAGGTTGTGTAGTGCTGAGCTGGACAGTCTGATTGCCCAGCTACAGGTGGGAGGGTTTGTGAGCCACTGCTGGTGGAACTCCACGATGGAGAGCCTCGCGGTAGGCAAGCCCATGCTGGCGTGGCCGATAATAGCAAGGCATCATCATTCATCAGCGCTGGCATTAGGGTTCACAGAAAGCCTGGGGGCATTGAGGCCATTAGCATCGTGGAGAGGAAGGAGGTCCAGGAAAAGGTTAAGAGCTTGATGGACGCTGACAGTGAGAAGGGAAGAGAATAAGAGAAAGGTCAGTATGGGCCCAATTGGCGACAAAGTCGGCGGTGAGCGAGAGGGCAACTTCGCGCGTGTTGCGTTGAAGGAGACATGTTGGACGAGCTCCAAGGGACTTACAGTGACATCGGCGGAGATGACAAATCTGTAGCTGGAGGAAAATAAATCCACAAATAATGACGATACATAGATAAGCTAATGAGGATGTGCTACAGTAAAGGCAAATAAACTTTTACTGAACACTCATCATATGTCTAGGAGGGGAACTGGTTGTATGTTCATTGTTCTCCCACTTTTTGCTCTTCTATTGTTACCTGAAAATTTGTTGTTGCTTTTATCAATGTCCTATAAATCTTTGTCCAGTGATGTTGTAAATAGGTAATTAAAAATACAGATTTTTATTTCCTCCTAATATGAAATCAGCTTTTTCTTTTTGAGCGAATAATATGAGAACAGCCGATCTCCTGACTCTGCTGGGGTTACCTGGGCCGTTCCTTTCTCCTTTGGACTTGAGCCGAACCAGTTTCTCTCTGAATTTCAAAATATGGACCTGATTCGATCCGGTCCGATCCGTCGGCGGTATTTTGAGGGCCATGCGAAAAGGCGCAGCCTCCACACGAACAGACGACGGCGATTCAAGGTCGACGATGCTCGCGGCGCACCCGCGCACATGTGGTCCCGTGATGCTGCGCGATAGGTGGAGGCGCCGAGTTTTCTACGTCCTACTGCACGTGCCGTTAATTAAAAATTGGTTCCGCCACTACAACCCGTTTTTGTGGTAGTGAAGGAAACTGCAATAGCAACAAGATGTTGAAGTTAAAAGATGCATTAGCTATATCAAGCCCACCCATGAGATCAAATATAGTGATTCTACTCGTTAGTTATATCAAATAGACCCCATGTCAGCAAAAAAAGAAAAGGCTACAAGATCATTTCAGTACTGCTTCCATGCTTCCATTGCAAACCATGCACAGGTTTAGTACTGTGGAAAAAAAATCGATGCAAATGGTTATAGAAGTTAAAAGGCTTGATAAGTTAGACAGTCCATAACAGTACAACAAATCATGGTTGTGATGACCAGACTGGACATAACACCACGGCAACCTGATTATGCAATGGGCAGCAGGCAAAAAAAGAACATGCAGAAATAAAACAGAAGAAACAGATATGATACAAAGTGATCTTGCTGATCCACAAACATAGTAAATCAATGATCAAATGACTAGACACTGGACACCCAAATCAAAATTGGCAGATTGTTCATCAGATGGATCTCTCGAACACATAAATGACAAGTAACTATACTTTGAATAATTCAGTTATAGAAGATGACTGTACAAACTGCAAAGTTCATATGATGTAAAATCACTTGATTCATAATGTACTCCCTCCATTTCATTTTTGTCAGGTGCTGTTGCCCTAGGCCCATATATTTTAAGAAGTGATCAAAGATGAGAAAAGTAAAGGAAAAGAGTACAATATCCTCATGTTTCAATCAATCAGCAGGCTCACTCAATGAAGGCCACTAACTAATATTCATCAAAACAAACTGCACTGCTGGGCATCCAATGCATGGCAAGCACAGTTGCACAATGGGAAAGTTAGTTATTCTAGCAGTAAATGAGAGTACAAGGGCATCTAAATGGTTAATGCACACCTTGTAACTAGTATTAAATGCCTAACAA
Source organism: Eleusine coracana subsp. coracana (assembly GCA_032690845.1). Taxonomy (NCBI): domain Eukaryota; kingdom Viridiplantae; phylum Streptophyta; class Magnoliopsida; order Poales; family Poaceae; genus Eleusine; species Eleusine coracana. Next base: position 59,737,828 of record CM064434.1, on the reverse strand, counting down.
AACGATTTCATCTCCAAATCTAAACCGTCCAACCAATGCTCGTCCAAACAAATTGCACTGCTGGGCACCCAATGCATGACAATGAATATGAAGCACACATCCAGTAGTATCCAGCCCCAACCTTCCTTTCACCTTAAGGAAATTACTAAACATGTAAATATACATACTACAATTAATTGTTCGTTAAGACGTTACTATCACCTCTGCCCCCAGAAAATGCAAACAATCTATTGGATTTTAAAATACATAAGTGAGAAAATACCATCCTACCACATGCTGGATCGTCAGCCTTGAGTGCCTTCTCCATGCCGGGCTCATCGGTATGCCAATAGCAAGGAAGTTGATCGGTTACTATATAGAGCACATCATAAGATCTTAATTTATTTTATTAAAACAAAAATGCAGTCAACCAATACCTTTCGCTAATCATAATGCTTCAACTTTTGTTAAACAAGGTCACCCATAATCATAAATCTACTTCATTTCTGACCAAGATGACAAACAAGACTTCTACATTATATAATTTGTTCACTAAACGTATGAGAAAGATTGAGGTTTTAGCTTTCTTGTTTTTCGTCCAAATGAACAAACAAATGGCGCAAAAATATGCAAACATAAGTAAGAAGAAGTGAAGCATGGTGAAGGATAAGAGTTGTCTATGGACAAAAGTCATGAGCTATTTATTAGCTCCACTGATAATTCATTTTTGCATTCTAAGAATGAATAAACAAAACATTGTTTTAAATTCCCCACATACATCTCATCACGTTTTCATCAAAATGTAAGCATGTTAGGGACATTAAGGTGATTCTAAAAATCCTAGAGAAATATGTTTTCATCAAACTCTAGCCCTTTTATGGAAGGGGATTCTAAAATTCTTAGGACAGAATATCCGATGTAATTTCTAGAGAAACATGTTCAAATCCCATAATGCTGTAGCAAAAAAATATACCTAGATGTTTCATTACATCATTGACATATATCAGGATATCAACCGTTAGATCTCTTATCTAGGTACATAAAAGTAAAATAAAATCTGATATTTTTGGCTGATCTGATACATATATCTCTATTTAAGAAATAGTAAAAATAGCAATTCTAAGATAACCTTAGTCACTCCATATTGATGACGTGGTCCTGGTCCCACATTTATTTTCATGTTTGGGCTATTTGTTCCGCACAATAATTTCTCTAATTTAAAAAAAGGAAAATATTGGGGAACAATTTCTCTACTGATAGAAGTATTGCAGGCTTTCGTTTTCACTTCACGGTGGTCAGTGCCTACTCGGATGGGTTGGTTCTTTGCCTGCCCATCGCTGATACAAGCGTTCGGTCAAGCATGGCCTTCTTGCAGGTGGTTTCATTACATCGTTGGCCAGTGTGTCATGACAGAACAAATAAAACCCCGCTGGCAGTATAAATAGTTCATGCCGGGAAGGTTAAGAGCTTGATGGACGCTGACAGTGTAGGGAAGAGAATAAGAGAAAGGTCAATATGGGCCCAACTGGCGACAAAGTCAGCGGTGAGCGAGAGGGGAACTTCGCGTGTTGCGTTGAAGGAGACAATGTTGGACGAGCTCCAAGGGACTTACAGTGACATCGACGGAGATGAAAAATCTGTAGCTGGAGGAAAATAAATCCACAAATGACGATACATAGATAAGCTAATGAGGATGTGCTACAGTAAAGGCAAATGAACTTTTACTGAACACTTATCATATGTCTAGGAGGGGAACTAGTTGTATGTTTCTCCCACCTTTTGCTCTTTTATAGTTACCTGAAAACTAGATAAGTTGCCCGCGCAATTACGCGGGCTAGACATGTGTTGTTATGTATCCGATCAACCAAGGAAAAAAACACCCACAATAATGATTTAAAATCTGAATTATAAATACAACCTTAAGCAAATGTTATATAAAGAATACATTATGCAGAGTAAGATAAATAATAGAATATAAAAATACACTTCTACTTTGTGCTTCTTCATTTTTTTGAAAAGGGCTAGAGTTTAGAAATTGTTTTTACTTGTCTAAAAAAATACAAGTATTTCTAGATTGTTGGGTATTCCCGGGAATAACCAAGCAACCAGTTTCTTCTAAAAGAACACAAACCTTTCTGATTTATAATAATTTTTATTTTACATGTATAACTTGGACCCATGATGACAAACGATCTTGCTATTTAATGAAAAACAGTCTTGGCATTTGATCTAAAAAAATAATTATTTTTAACCCAGGCAAGTTGAACGATGCCAAGAAATCTTTTTTTGTGTATCAGAAAAAAGAGGAACAAATCTGCATTTTGTTTTCCCAAATTAGTTATTGAATATTTCACACCATTTTTAGTCCTGACAGGGAAAGTACTTTGAGAGAATTTTTTGTAGAATCCAAGTCGCATCCATCTTTCAGATTTACCTAAGAACAGCCAATAGGATCTTTCCATCGGAAACCACAAACGCAGGAGGAAAACCATAAACCCGTTTGTTTCATACAGGAAAACCGAGCGGTAAAGTATAAAAAAACTGATAAAAACTGTTTTGCTACATTACCTAGGTGTAGTTTTTTTTACAAAACAGGTTGTGTGTTGAAAGTGCACTGCTCCAATTTTTGCAGTTTACATGAAAACCGGATCAGTTTCCAATGGTTTTTTAAACAATTAACATAATAATTGCGACAAAACCACAGAATAACTTAGTTTTGGTTTAAATTAAACACCTTGCATTTTGAAGGAAAACTTTGAAAAAACCCTAAATATATACAAAACCACTAAGAAACTCTTTCTTACGCTACTGTGAACTGATGTGATTCCATTCTCGTGTATTGTTCGTTTACTCTACAGTTCCTCAATGCATAGACTTTGAATTGAATCCAATATATACAGCTTGAATTACATAGCAGCGGCAGTGTAATGTGTACCTGGAAATGGCAATACGTGCAGCCTGAATGACACCATACCTTTCTTAGAGATCGACTTGATGAATGGGTATTGCAGATGCAATACAGAGGGTTGCACGATATGTTTCATGAGATACTTGTGTATACTTCTGTGCTGGAGGCTCTTGGACATGCACGATCTTCTGATACATCCCAAGCCCCCATGCCTTGGATACATATAGCACACTGTAGACCTGAGTTGAGTTCAGGAGAAGCACGCCATGGATACAGCTGAAAACAATAGAATTTTTCAGGCAGCATGGAGACAAAAGATGAGAGCACACACCCAGAGGATCATCTGCCGCTTCTGATTAAGCTGTGTGGCAGATTCCTCACAGGATAATAAATTGCTTTCTCTGTACCTTACTGATACTTACGCTCATGCTTCCCTGACGAGATTCATCGATCTGATAGCAGAGTCCAGCAGATGACGGTGTTCGAATCTAGTGCTGATGAGATCGAAGGGATTGGAAGGCACCTTGAATTCTCCGAGCACACTAGGGCTTCCTTCGAGTTCGCCTCCTTGTCCTTCTGTGGAGTTCTAGTCGGTTTTTGTCTTGATTTACCGTATCTCAATGCTTTTTAGATCAGGACTATATCTGGTGTTCTGCCATGGATATGCACGTCCATCCCCCTCTCATGGCTGTTGCTACACGATAGGGCAATTGTTTATTCCTGAGATCATGTGACATATGGGATCGAGGAAGCCTTGTCATACGTGGGAAACAGATGGATTGGAGACTTAAAACGATGCAATTAGAAGATCGACAGTGTGATGTTTATAAATGAGTAATAGATGAAAGGTCAGATGTTTTGCTTTATTGTGAGAATTTCTAGCCTATTTTTCTCTTTTTTTAGTCATCTTGGTGGAAAGTTTATTTTCTTTTATTATTACCTTAAAACTTGTTGTTGCTTTTATCAATGTCCTATAAGCCTTTGTGCAATGTTGTTGTAAATATGTAATTAAAAATACAGATTTTTATTTCCCCCTAATATGAAATCAGCTTTTTCCTTTTTGAGCGAATAATATGAGAACAGCCGATCTCCTGACTCTATTGGGGTTACCTGGACCGTTCCTCTCTCCTTTGGGCTTGAGCCGAACCAGTTTCTCTTTGAATTTCAAAAGAGTAAAGTCCTATTTATCTCCCTTAACTATATAAGGTAGCTCACTTTGACTCCTCCATTTATAAAACCGGGTAGCCAGTACCTTGAACTATTGAACCTGGTATAATTCTCCTCTCTCGATGGTTTTGACAAGCGGTTTTGTCCTATGTGGTACAGTTAATCCCACATGTCACATGACACGTCATCTCTCTCTCTCTCTCTCTTTCTTCTTTTGCTTCCTCCGCATGTCCTCCTCTACCGCCTGCAGCTGCCCTCGGCCGTCGCCACCACCCTGTCCTTGGTCGCTGCAGCTCCTCCTCTACCTCTCTTAACCGCCCTAGACCGTCACCGCAACCATGTCCTCCACCGCCGCAACTCCTCCTTTGCCCCCTGAGCTGATGCGCGGCGACACATAGGGGCTCTGCACACCACTACCGGGGCCGCAGCAAGCCGCTCGTCGATAGCCAGGTCTGGTTGATGAGAAGGCATAGCTACTGGTTGCCGGAGAAGGAGGCGAGGAGGGAGGTGGGGAGGAGCACCTAGCACCAACAGAATCCGCTTCCCCAAGCCATTGCTCATGCTCGGAGCTCCTCGATCCTGATGAGGTTGAATCGTATTGGGACAAGACTCCCACCGAGCTTGGAGGAGCGCGTGGAGCAACAACTCGGCGTCCGGTGAGGGTCGGCTTCTGTCGGGGAGCGGGCATCGGATCTGGCATGGGCTCCATTCAGGGCGGCCGGTGGAGACGTCACCGCCGGTGAAACAGGGCGGTGCAAAGGTGGCGAGGAGGAGGGACATAGTGATGGGGAGGGAGGAGAAGAACTAGCAGGAGCAGGCCCTAGCGGGGCGAGGCGGCAGCGGGCGTAGCGCATAGGGCCGAGGCAGACTCGGGCGCACGACGACGTTCTTCGAGCATGCGGGCCTAGAGGGCTGGGCACGTGTGCGGTGCCGGCAGGGAGCAGGGCGAGGTTGGTGGCGCCGGCGAAGAGCTGGGCAGCAGCAGGGTTCGCAAGAGGAGACGAGAGAAGAAAGAAAAAAAGAAAAGAAAGAATGGGAAGGAAAAAGAAGAAGGAATAAAAGAGAGGAAAGAAAATGATGTGGCATCTTATATGTAGGATCTTAAGATCACTTCATACAAAACCACTATCTAAAACCGTTGAGGAAGGAAAATTACACTAAGTGGAAGAGTTGAAGGTACTGGCTACCCGGTTTTATAGGTGAAGGAGTCAAAGTGCGGCACTTAAAATGTTCAGAGAGGCTAATAGGACTTTACTGATTTCAAAATATAGACCTGATTTGGTCCGGTCCGGTCCGTTGGCGGTATTTGGCGGGCCGTGCGAAAAGGCGCGGCCTCCACAAAGGACGGATGACGGCGATTCAACGTCGACGACACTCGCGGAGCACCCGCGCACATGTGGTCCCGTGATGGTGCGCGATCGGTGGAGGCGCCGAGTTTTCTACGCCCAACTGCACGAGTGGCGAGGACGATGGCTTCCGAGCGGGAGCCATGATGTGACAGCCGTTGTCCCTTCCGCTGCCGGTCTTGCACGGTTCAGAGATATGGCGAGCCTTTTTTTTTTTGTGGAGAACACGTATGGCTGATCCTAGCTGACTAACCGGAACCTACTGTGCCCCATGATCGAGATTCGAGAGCACCTATAGCTTAGATATGGCCAGCAATTTGCCTGTTGCAATGACAGTCTCATCCACCACACCATCACCATCACACCCGCCACCGAAAACAAATACTAGCATCTTCGAAGATGCCTATAAATGATGAAGTATTACGAAAAAAATAAAATAATAAAGTTATAATTATTTTCGTTAGTAAGGATGCATGGATGGTCGGTTCTGACGGTAGAGGCGCTCAGAGGCGGGACGGTTCCACGATCGTCTTAGATGGAATATGACTTAGGTAGTCTCGATGGCAGTTAAAGTAACTAGGCCAGAAAGCCTGCGCAGTTCTCGTGGGCTAGCATGTCAAAGACACTTAGTTTTTTAAACTTTGCCTCTTGATTTACCATAACATCAAATAAATATTGTATTCTTGCCTATATCTTGTGGAAAACAAATCCAAACGAATTGATAAATTTTGATGTCTAAAGTTAGAGATATTATTCCTATTTAATAAATCATTTGAATGTGAATCAGGTTCTCTTTTTCTGTTGCTCCATCTCTTCATATTATTTGCTGTTTTATCGTGTGTGTTTGCAATAAGAAACACTGAAAAGGAAAACCCAAAACAGTAATTCCTTGAACAGTGTACTCTAGACGTCAAAAATTTTAATATTTTCTTTTATATGGTGTCGGAGATCTTGCGCCATTATTTTCAAATGACAGTTTTTACTTTATATTGTAACAACGATTTATATGTCCAAGCAAGGTTGCATCATGCCATACTGCTAGCTATGGGCATCTCATAGTAATGAAGAATTAAAAGGGGGTTCTTCATCTCTACGCAGGCCTTTGATGTGAAAATTTTAATGTTTCTTTTATATGGTGTCAGAGTTCTTGCGCCATTCATCAGACGGGAGGTTTTTTACTATTTATTGTAACAATGTTTTATATATGAGCCATTGCATATCATGCCATACTTCTAGGCATGTCTTGTAATAATCTTCTATGTTGGTGTCAGATATAATACAAACTATTTAAACTGCCTCAATGTACAACATGAGTTCTGTATATATGTACGTAGAGAGAGAGAGGCAGAGAGATGTTCATAATCTTACAACACCATGCGGTCGGTCCTTTCCAGCACATATCTCTGCTGGCAGCCGCGACGTGACTATGTCATCCATGCATTCTAAACTTGATTGGAATTACTACGTCTGATTCAGTCGAAAAAATAAAAATAAAACTCTAATGATGGTACAACGGCGATTACCTTAGAATTCGATGCCAGATTGATTTAATGAATCCGGATCAGAATGTCATCCCTGCTCGACTCTTCCCTTCCATCAACTCCATCTGTGCATTATTCTAGGCAATCAGCAGGAAAAATTGATGGATAGAAAGAAGGGATTCAAACGTTGCTAGCTGATGCTTCAGGTGCTCACCTCCAGTGATCAAGGTGATGGCCTGCTTGGACGATCGCTTGCGCTCCTAGGTAGCAGAGGAGAAAAAGACGGTATTGCCGATCTAATAAAACGGCTGCGGCGGTCAGGGCCACTCCTGTGTATTTTGGTTGGGGCATGGGGCGAAGCTACAAGCTGGGGCTGGGGCCCTATATATATACACATGTATATATGCACTTAAATTTTATTAATATAATAAAAATATTATTACTAATTAAAATAAAGTTAAATTTGTATAAAAATAATTGTATATTATTTTAAAAGTTCCTGCGAATATTTCTAGCAACAAAGTCACTACTCGTCCAACAATTTTTTCTCCATGTATACAGTGATAAAATCATTTAATCTTTCTTGATACATTGTAGATCTTAAATAGTTCTTCAACAATTTCAACTTCGAAAAACTTCTTTAAGCTGATGCCACATTCACGAACATAGTAAATAAGATTCGATGTGCAATAAAAATATTGGGATATTTTCTAGTTGACATGATTTGTTCACGGCTCCTTCATCAGATTTGAAGAACTCATTTTTTTCTTATTTCTCCTTTTCTCAAGCCCAAATGAATATTTTCTAGTTGATATGCCCTGAAAAAAATTATAAAAATAATTAGTCAAACAAGAAGATTATAAATTTTAAACTAATTATATGAAAAATCAATCGAACTCGAATCTAGTCATAATGACGGATCCGCTTGAACTCAAAATATAGACCAAATTTGCTTATACATGTATATGCATATGTTATGGGTCAGGGCCCCTCAGTTTTGGGGGCCCAGGGCGGCCGCCCTCTTTGCCCCCCTCCAGGACCGGCCCTGGCGGCGGTGCGGCCTAGGGAGGGAGGTTCGTGCATTGGGGAGGAGGTGAACGAAATAGATCAATGGCTGGATGTATTCTAGATTATATTACCGGAGTTGATGAAGGGCTGGATGTTTTGCTTTTTTTGGGAGTTTCTAGCCTATTTCTCTATTTTTTTAGCGGTGGAAAGACATCTCCTTTTATTAATAAATAGATTTGATAATTAGTAATAGTAATTACTAAAATACCTTACTTATAGTAATAAGTAAATTACACCATAAAATTTCTCTATAAATATAGCCTCTACATCTACGTTTGATTGAGCATTAAGGAGGAATAGTACAAGATCATTCAACAGGATATCCTAGATGAACTCAGACACTTTGTTATTTGACTAGATCGATAGGGTCATCCCTTTTTTAGTTTGGTTCGAAGGATGAGGATATATTTGGCCAATGGGCTATGTGCTAGCGGGTCGTGTCGTGCCAGCATGATAGGCCATCGCATGAGACCGATCACGACATGAACGTCATTTACACGGGCCGTGGCCATCGGCATAGCGTGCCTTTACGAACCGGGTCACCCGGGCACATGGGAAATACACTTGAATAAAAAATGAAGTAAACAACCAGACATTGGAATCATACAGACATGCACTTTTTTCAAAAATTTCAAAAGTAGATATTAGAGAACAATCAACCATTCAACATGTGAGAGCCTACCGACGGCCATGGAGAACATGTGAGAGCCTACCGCGGGCGAAGACACAACCTAGTAGCAGATGGTTAATCGTTTCGTCACACTGGTCACAAAAAGGGCATACCTTCGGGTGTGGCACCCTCCGCCATTGTAGGCGATCCACAGTCCAGCATCGGTTCCAGGTAGCAAGCCAGAGGAACAATTTGGCCTTTAATGGTGCCCAGAACCGCCATAGCCTCTTATGGGGTTCGAAGGTAATGCCCCCTACGAAGAATCTCTCATACGCTTATTTCGATGAGAACTCCCCAGACTGAATTGGAGGCCAGATGTGTTTGTCTGGCTGGACGGGAACGCCATCCTAGTTCTTGATTTGCTACATCGATTAAATTTGACTTTGTAATTAACCCCGGACCCATAAATTCTATCATGTACAAAACTGGTGTCATCTGATAGTGATTTTTTTCACCATGCCGATGTTAGACTACTGATTCTTGATCTTAGACTACTGATTCTTCATCTCTTTTTTCATATCTTTACTCTCTGTGTGACATGAAATTTCAGCAATGATGCAACTATTTTAAATATAAAGTTAAATAATTATTTTGAATAAGTGGAGCTAAATTATTCTCTGAGGTACCCATCATCAAAAATCAAAGTTCGAAGGTCAAAGTCAATGTCGAAGCTCGTGGTGCACCGCTCGCACCTTACCACAGTACCATGAAAGTGCGCATTGGTGGAGGCGCTGAGTTTTCTACGCACGCGGAGCTATGGGAGTGGCGCGACAATGGCCCTGCCGGTGTTGTAGAGCTGGAACTGTTGCATAAATTAGTACTTTTAATTTTATATTAATTTAGAAATAAATTATAAGCATGACTAATAGATTGTATAATAAATTAGATAAGTCTACGTAAGATCTAGACAGGTCTATAAAGACAGACAAAAGTACAAGATCTAGCATGCTAGCAACATCCACATAAACAAACAGATTACGAAAGCTAGTATGCAAGACATGGTTTGAAATTAAAGTACACACGTTTCCTTCTGTACTCGGTAGAGAAGGCGACGACGACGTACATCACCATCACGTTGTTGGCGACGGCGGCTGAGACCGACTTGACGACGAGGAAGACGAGCCGTGGAGAGGAGCTTGATGGAGACGAGGAAGCGATCGAGCAGTCGCGTAGAGCGCTTCCCAAAAACCTTATTCACCCTCTCCTGGTGCAGGATCGCAGAGGACGACGATTCTGGAGACCTGCTCTCCCGTTCGCCGGTGCACACCGATAATCGGGATGAAGAAGACTTGGCGGCGCAACAGTAGCGAGAGGTAAAATATTAAGCTGTGCCCCCGTAAGAGGGGGGACCGAATTTTAGCGGACTATTCACGTAGGTGATGTGACGGTTCTGAAGACTTGCTCTCCCGTTCGTCGGTGCACGCCGACAATCGGGATGGAGAAGACTTGGCGGCGCAACAGTAGCGAGAGGCAAAATATTAAGCCGTGCCCTCGCAAGAGGGGGGACCGAATTTCAGCGGACTATTCACGTAGGTGATGCGACGGTTCTGGAGACTTGCTCTTCCCCGTTCGCCGGTGCACGCTGACAATCGGGATGGAGAAGACTTGGCGGCGCAACAGTAGCGAGAGACAAAGCGGACCATTCACGTAGGTGATGCGCATCGCCCACGCGTATGTTCTTCCTTCCTCCCATCCACACACTTGTAAGAGATGCTAGAGCAACCATCCTTATAAGTTGGACTCCCTCCACCTTCACTAGCAATGTGGGACTAAACCTTTGCACTCGCATCACTTATAAATAGGTTTTTAAGATTTTCTAAGAATTATTGTTATTATTAATGGGTCAAGCTCATATAATTCCAACTGAAACCATCATTGTTTGGTTAACCCAGTTCATCCGTTTCTGCTGCCGGACTTGAACGGTTCAAATGTTGCCTTATAGTCAGTATATCGTTGCTGACTAGCAATTTGTTTGTTAGCAACGATAGCTTCATCCACTACACCCCTCTACTGAAGAAAAACAGCACCTTCGTGACAGAAGTAATACAGCCGGCGGGTGATATGCCTATAAATACGGCCTCGGTGTTCACCAAGTCCCAAGCAACCAGTAGCAGAATTTCTCGAGCTCACACGGACTGAGTTGGGGAGTAGCTAGGACAACCACCACGCTCCCTGCTGCCAGCCAAAGGGCGATGGCGTGCTCCGCCAGAAGCTCCCGTCTCCTCGTGCTCCTGCAGATCACGCTGTTCCTCGTCTTCGCCATGGTCATGACCAGCTCCCTCTGCCTCGGAGACGGATATGTCGGTTAGCTCTTTCATCTTTATTTATTACTGTACGGCGTTATTTGGCAAGCAGACGTACACGTTTGTTCTACAAGATACGTCCATATTATATATTATACTAACAGCACCTTCAATAGGCTAGTTAAAATATTTTGTAAAAGTTAATATAGCTATTTTCTAAAACAAATTGCTCCTAAATAGACTTTCTGTTTTACTCACTATTTCTCGCTCTCTATACTACATTTCTGACTCTCCAAATTTTGATAGCTCAGGCGACTCTCTATCTCTTCTTTCAATACATCTACTCCCTATGATATGAGGACCCAGTGATGACGTATCCGCCAGTTTAAATATAGAGTTGGATAATTATTTAGAGAGAATTTTAGTTTTATTAGAGTTTTTATGTACATTTTTTTTACAGACTAGTAAAAATAGGTGAATTTGGATTTTTTTTTACCTAACCTGTTGGAGATGATCTAATCATAAACCTCCAAAATACTCCTATATGAGTCGTGTATGTTTTAATTTTCCAGGGACTTTTCCACGGACATATCCTGCTGTGCCCGCTGACGAGGCCCGTCGCCAGTATGAGGCCTATTGTCGTCTTCATCCAGGCTGCCGTACGTAACCTGACATACCCGCTCCAATCGGGCGCGGGGAGGAGAGACGTGGCGACCTTGATGGCTGATCATCTTCCCGGGCGGAGCAGGGTATCTGTTTGCTTACAAGGAAACAAGTTGGCAAACGAATACATAATAATTAATTTATACAATCCCATTAATAAGTTGCAGAGCTACAGGTATTACAATCAAAATCAAATGGACGATGTCGTACCATGTAATTGTTTTGTTGGGGGTGTTTCATATAAAAAAAATCATGTACTTGTGTTCGGTATGAATAAACCTGGAGTCAAAAGACCAACACTCCTCTTGCTCACACCCGAGTACCTGGTATCCATACTATAAAGACTAAACATCCTCTCTAAGTCAGTTACCCTAAATAAATCTATCCACCCTTCTAATTAGCCCTTGCATCAACATCAGATTCTCTAGTAACCATTACATTACTGTTGGGTCCACTGATTGATTAAAAAATCTGACCAATGTCAGAAAATGTTTACACACGTTAGTTCAATCGCAACCTCTACGTTCATTTTTTTTCTCACTGGCCCCTAGTCTAGCTCCCACGTGTACCCACTCCCGCCTCGTCGGTCAATCAAGCTGATAATTACTTGGGATAATTGCAAAAACCATCTCATAAAACCACTGATAAGTTATTTTGTTGTAAATTCCCACCCATCCAACGTGTTTTGTTACAAAAACCACCCCAGTTAACACTTGTTTCATTGATTTCATACGATTTCATCGATATAAATTCAAAATGAAGCTAAGTTAAATAAGTTTAACATTCTTAGATATTTTTAGTATGCTTAAATTAGTTTTTCATAAAGAATGGATCTAAATTTTAAACTTTATTGAACACCATTCAAATTTTAATTGATATTTTTTCTACATATTTTTTATGAAGAAATATGAAGACTATACTTTTAAAATTTTGTATTTTTGATAAGAACAATATTGGCTACTCTAAATAAACAAAAACATATTAAATAAATTAAACATGTGTAAATTGGGGTGGTTTTTGCAACAAAATTTAATGGATGGGTGGGAATTTGCAACAAAATGACTTATGGGTGGGAATCTCAAACTCCAACTGATTTATGGGGTGGTTTTTGCAATTAACCCTAATTACTTCCCTAATCGAGCATGGAGTTCGAATTCCTTCCCTCTATTCCTGGATCTCAGGAGCTGAGGAGGATCGATCCCGTCGCTCCTGCTCCATCTTCCATGCCGTGCCGTATGGTGAGTTGTATGTTTTAATTTTCCAGGGACTTTTGGAAACTCATATCATGTCGTGCCATATGATGTGACCTATCATCGTCTTCATCTGCCACGGGGGTCGTGAGCGAGATCACGGCCTTGATGATTGATCATCTTCCCGGTTGGAGTACGGTAACAGTTTGGTTGCAACGAAACAAGTAGGCGAACGGATACTCCTACACAATTTATACAACACTAAGACGATAGTGCGTGCTCGGTCCAAGACTAATAAGTTGCAGACTTGCAGCTCTTATATTATCATATTTCCTAGCTTTCAATCGAATGAAAGATTTCAGTCAATGGTCTATTACTTTATGTTTTCATATTCTCTTTTATAGGATTATCTGTAGAATAATTATAAACCATTGGATCTAGATTTGATGACTCGAAATGATGAGCAACTCTCTTATATTACAATCAAAATCAAATGGACGATGTCAAACACCGCTGTTTCATGTACTTGTGTCTGGTAAAAATTAACATGGAGTCAAAAGGCCAATAGTACCTCCTGCTGAGACCGAGTATCTGGTAGAGTTTAACTACGTTAAAAGTTTAAAATAAGAAAATCACCAACTCTTGAAGATTTAAGTAAAAGTACCAGGGACATATAAGATAAAAATGATTCATAGAACTAACTTATTTACCGTACGCCGGGGGTGGGGGCGCTTTGCATGGAAACGAAACAAGAATAAAAGGGAACGACAATGCTGTCACGAAATGAAAAAGGGCTTCCGTTCCTGGCCCAAAATTCCAAACTGAAACAAAATTAAGAAATCTTTGTGGACCCACCAGAGCAAATACACAAGGAGAAAAAACGTAAATATATTGAGCAAATCTATCTATCTGGACCTTCGTTCGTTCTGTTGGTAGGAAAGAAAGGGCATACAACCAGCAGGGCACGCGGCGGCGCTTGCAGCCTACATGGGGACACTAGCGACGCAGCGTTCATTGGCTGATTCCGACCCTTCGCCGCAAGACAGTTGCGTCCGCACGCGACTCACACATCAGCGTCTCCCCCGGCATTGTCGCGCGTCTGCGTTCTCTACAGCCTGCAGCATCACTCGTGTTCCGTTTCCGGGGAGTGGCCGCGCATCGAGGAAGGTGCTGTTGCTGTCCTCGTAGAGAAATTAATATATGTTTTCTAGCTTTTAGCTGATTGAAAACTTTCAATCAATGGTTTATTTATTTAAGTTTTGATTTTTTTTAGAATTATTTATATAATAATTATAAATCAATGGATCTAGATTTAATAACTTTAAGAAGTGTTTAAAAGTTACTCTAAATTTTCAGTCAGCTAAAAATTAGTAACTCCCAAATTAATAAGACATCATGCAGTGCGACGAGAGGCCCACGCTGCGTGCACCTGCCGTATATATCCCGTGGACGCGCTGGTGGCGTCCTTGTTGTGCATCGACCCTCGTGGTGGCGCGTTGACATCATGCACACACGCCGCCGCAGCTCCCAGTGCGGCTGCTCTGCTCTGAGCAATCGCCACTAGCCAGGACACATGGACATCCACACCACGGACGACATGGCATCATGGGTTGTGAAAGACGGACGACACGGTCGTCGACTCTGCAGAGCTCTAGTGGTCACTCGATTTTGTTGGTCTTTGGGCTGCGCGCGCGTAGTCCACATTGGTGAGCCTGAATGACAACGACGGCCCGTGTTATATCCGAGACGGGGGCTGCACCAACGGAAGAGGATGATCACATGGCAGGAAAAAGGGCAGAAGCGACAGATTCATGAGTTAGCCGGGCCGCGTCGTCGTAGCAAAAGGGGCACCAAGAGGAATGTGCATTTGACGGCACAGAATGGGCTAACTGAATAATGGTGCATATGAATGAATAATGCAACGTTCCAAGGTTTTTAGCTAATTAATTTGTCATTGATGCGAGCTAATGTTTGATTTGAACATATTTGAGCCTTCTCACATTTGTTACAATATGCTTACTTGACCTCTGATTTTCTTGAGCATTTCTGTGACACCCATGGTGTCACCCTAGTTACCGAGGTAGTTAAGAAAGAAATCAAAATCAGCAAAATAACAAATCAAAAACACAAATTTGAATTCATTTGAAATCGGTCCAAATCTGACTTGAACAGGAGCTGCCACTTTTCACATGTAAGTGACTCAAACAAATTTCATAACCTTGTTCTATGCACCAAATAAGAATGTTGGAGAATTTTTGGTGATTTTATCACTTTGAGCAACTAGTCCAAATAATTCAAACTATGCTCAGAAACAGTGTCACTTTAAAAATTCAAATTTGAAATTTTGTAAAGATTTACTAAACCAGATCATAATCATAATTAATATCTAATCTTTATAATTAGGAGTAACATATAATTTTGGCTTGATTTAATAATGTGCATCATCTGTGGATGCGCTGGGTTTTCTACGCGCAACTGTGCGAGTGGCGAGACGATGACCTCCTGGTGCTGTGGAGCCAAAACCATCGCCACTCGATTGACTAGGTGGCGGATCGTAGCTGACTAACCGGAGACCTACTGAGCCATGCCACTACGGGAAAACAGGTGGTTGTCGAGTGTAATATATTGGGCACTCGGCAAAGAGGCTATTTGTTGAGTGTCCGTTGAAAAGCATTTGGCAAAAGACTGACACTCGGCAAGTTTGAGGTTTTGTCGAGTGCCATCAAAAAACACTCGGCAAACTAGCTGAAAGCACTTGACAAAAGATCTACACTCAGAAAAATGGTTCACGTGACACTCATATGAGCCCACTGGTGCTGTTGACGGGCGGTCGTCAAGGGTTTGCCGAGTGTCCCGTGAGCCAGTTTTGTCGAGTGTCTGGTGACAGACACTCGACAAAAGCACCATTTGTCAAGTGTTTTTTCTAGATACTCAACTAACAATTTTGTTTGCTCTCCTCACCTCCAAACTTTCTTCCCTCTTCACTTACACTACTTTTGACGGTCATTTTGATGTATTATATTAGTTTATTTCAATTAAAGGTATTTTCTTGATTAAATCAAATTTGAAATACAAATAAGTCACATGATGAAATAAAGTGAATGGAAAGTTGATATTTGGGTTAGTGAGTCCAATGTGAGGCTTTATCCAGAAAATAAAAGAAAATTTTTCTCATCTTGTTCATGAAATATCACAACAAAGTGTGGCCGAATGTATTTTCATTATATAAAAAGGAAACGAAATCAGAAAATTATGAGAATTGTCAGACTATCATGATATCATACGTGGACATTGTGAAAAGTTAGAGAAGATTTTGCACAATTTGTCATATACGTTGCGTACAAAATAGAGAATATCCGAAGAAGAATCTTAGAGTTGAGAATAAGTCATTAAGATTAAGAGTATATTTTGAGGTTAAATTTGAATTTACATCAAACCTTTTTGTATAGGCACTAGATCATATAGATTGTGTCATGTCAAAATTTTATTATTTTTGGGATTCGTTTGATAATTTTTTATTGAAAACACATAATAATAACTACAATATGTGGCGATGCAAAAATAATGGCATTTTTTTATCGATTTACAAAGGCCATAGAATTTGATTGGTTTTGTAACCTTATTTGCTTGTGAACGTAGTAGTGTTTTATTTAGAGAGAGATGGGTGAACGTGAAATATTAATAAATAATTTTACACATATTTAGTTCTAATTTATTTATAATGACAATGGTGGTTTAGCGGGCATGATTATTGTAGTCTTTAATTATGACAATCCTAATGATAATCTTCAATTACCAAACACACAATAATAACTATAATAAGCGCAAAACAAGTGTGGTATGAAGTTGCGGCCTGGCAGCAGGAGCTTGATCTTAGCCCAGCTACTACGCAGAGACTGGTGGGGAGCAATGCTAAATAAAAAGAACAAACAAAGAGCAACAGAGGATTGCGAAAACAATAATCTATATAATGTGGAATTTATGGATAGAGCGAAATCACAGAATTTTCCAAAACGAATCCATGCAGCCAAGGTAAATTCTGGAGCTCATCAAGCAGGAAATGAGAATGAGGGAGGTGGCTTATGGTCTGACAGTAGAATAAGGGAAGGTGCTCTATTTTAAGCTCAAATGCAGCTGGAGGCTGATGTCTTTATTGTCCATTGCAAATAAAAATGTAATTGAACTACTCTGTACTTGCTTTCTCTTTAAATCAAGAGAAAATTCCTTGTGTACCATTGGAAAAACTCTCAATCCCTTGTATACCATCAAAAAACTTCCAAACCCTTATGTACCATTAGTCTAAATTTTCCTACCCCTGTGTACCATTATTGTCAACTTTTACACTAAAGGCTGCTAACAGTGGTAGAAAAAGACCTTTTACCCCTCATGCACATGCACTTATATGATATATTTTTTTTCTTTTTGCCATGTATATCACTGTGAACTTTTATGAGCATTGCACAACGAAGCATATGGTTAACTGAGTATATTTTCAAGTTAGTTCACATATTTTGACAAAAACTTAGAAGCACCACGTGTAACTAGTTGATTATTTTAATGAGAGATGTGGAGCTAATAAATTGTAACTCAAATATAAAGAACCATATGCCTCGTCACGACGACGATGACACACGGCCCGGCCAATTGAATGCCACCATCCATAGGATGAGCAAATATTCTTTCCAAAAGCTAGGATGATTGGCCATGTTCATCGGTCCTAATGTAGCCAGAAACGAGATGCCAAGTATAAAACCAAGGAAATCAATGACGAACTGACCATCGATTGTGCTTTGAGACTCTGACCATCCTTGTGGCCAGCCGAGCGAAAGGGAGAGGCTCCCCTAAGTTGGGTGGTAGTGCCAAATCTTCAACTAGTTACACGTGGTGCTTCTAAGTTTTTGTTAAAATGTGTGAACTAACTTGAAAATATGCTCAGTTAACCATATGCCTCATTGTGCAATGCTCAGAAAAGTTCATATTCAGTGGTATACATGGCAAAAAAAAAAAATACCATGTAAGTGCATGTGCATGAGGGGTAAAACGTCTTTTTCCAACACCATTAGCAGTTGTTAGTGTAAAAGTTAACAGCAGTGGTACACAGGGATAGGGAAATTTAGACTAATGGTACATAAGGGTTTGGAAGTTTTTTGATGGTATACAAAGGATTGGGAGTTCTTCCAATGGTATATAAGGAATTTTCTCTTAAATCAAAGAGCAGTGCTCCTGCTCATTGTTTGAAAAACAAGAAAACAACTGCTGCATGTCCTTTATCTGAATGGTTAATGTGTTTCACTGACCGCAGGCACGAACACATGCATGTCTTATCCGGCGCAACTCTACCGCCGCATCCTTCATGACCATTTTTGGCAGGGCGCCTGCCTGCAGCAACTGAGCCCGACCTTTACGGCGGAAAGCAGGCAGTCACGCACTGTAACTCGCACCACGCTTTCTTCTGAACCGGAATTTATTCCGTCCGATGAGCCTTCAATCGGTAGCAGAGCCGGATCAAGAATCTGCTCTATCTTCTCCGGGAATGCCCCGGCGACGAATTCCTGCAGAGTAAGGCCGTCTCTGAACGCAGCATCAGTTGGCGCCTTCCCAACGAATATCTCTAGAAGCATAATCCCAAAGCTGTATACATCACCATTGGTAGAAACCTTTCCTGACGTGCCGTATTCTGAAACAGAGCAAGAGAGAATACTTATAAGTCAGACATGGATAGATGTGGCATGCAACGGTGAAGAAAAAAATTGGGTTGGCAGCAATGGGAGTACCTGGTGCGACATAACCAATTGTGCCTCTGACACCAATGGTGCTTTCAGTGGTCGCCGCATCATGGCACCCCGGATCAAGAATCAACTTCGCGAGGCCAAAATCGCCGATGTAGGCCGTCATGTCGTCGCCAAGGAGAACATTGCTCGGCTTGAGATCGCAGTGTATGATCGGTGGCGTGCAGCTGTTGTGGAGATAGTTGAGAGCGTCGGCAATGTCCACGGCAACGTTGAACCTCTGGGTTACGCTTAGGACACGCCCTTCCTTGCTTTCATTACTAGCAGAACTCGGGTGCAGCCACCTGTCCAGGCTGTAGTTTGGCATGAAGTCAAACACGAGAGCTCTGAAGTCGTTCCCGTCCGCGTCGATACTGGAGCAGCAGGTGACGATGCTGATCAGGTTCCGGTGTTTGACGCTTCGCAGCGCCTGGATTTCTGACACGAAGGTCTTGGAAGCGCCGACTTGTCGCAGATGGAACACCTTCACTGCCACCACGACGTCCTCGTGCACACAGCTCCCGTTCGTCTTCAGTGACAGCGTCCCCCGGTACACGGACCCGTACTTCCCCGCGCCGATGAGGTTGTCTTCCGCGAAGCTGTCAGTGGCTCTGGCCAGCTCGGCGTAAGAGACTCTTGGGTAGTTGTTGCCGTTGAGCACGCTTCGAGCTGTGTTGTTATCTGCAGTTGGCGAGTTCCTCCTCTTCTTGCGGCAGCAGAGCAGAGTACTAATCAGCATCCCCAAGCAGAGAGCCACGCCGCCAACGATGATGGGCAACGCGATCTTGAGGAACACGTGGCCGCGTCGGATGGAATTCGGACATGGCGGCAAGCGGAGCCGTGCCGCACCGCCGCAAAGCGCGCCGTTGCCGGCCATCTGAAACCCGGTCGTGTTCGTGAACACGCCGCGCAATGGAACTGGCCCGTCGAGATCGTTGTAAGACAGGTCGAGCTCTTTCAGGGACGTCACGTTCTCCAGTTCTGCCGGTATTCTGCCGGACAGTTCGTTCCGTGACAGGTACAGCTCCTGCAGCCCCGACATCTGCCCAAGCTCCGGCGGGATGCTTCCAGACAATTCGTTGCTTGTCAGGTTTAGCCTCCGGAGCCCCTTCAAACTTTTGAAAGATGACGGGATGCTCCCGGTGAAGGAATTGCTGTCCAGATCAAGAAACTCCAAGCTCGCGCACAAGCCCAGCTCGGGCGGCACCTCGCCGGAGAAGCGGTTCCGGGACACTGCCAAAAGCGCGAGTTTCGCAAGCTGGCCGACGTCTCCCGGAAGCGTCCCATCCAGCCGGTTACCTGACAGGTCCATCGCCGAGGACAGCGACGACAGCTTGAACACTTCTCCGGGGACGTGGCCGGTAAGCTGGTTACCGGAGAGGTTAAGCAGTGTGAGCTGCTGGAGGTCACCGAGACTAGGCGGGATCGAGCCGTTGAGGAAATTGTTGCTCAGGTCGATGACTAGGAGCTGGCTGAGGTCGCCAATGGAGGATGGAATAGGGCCTGTTAGCTTGTTCTGCTGCAACCGTAACTCTTTGAGGTTCCTGAGCTTCCCGATGCCCTCCGGTATCGCGCCGGAAAGGAGGTTCGACTCGAAATCCAGCGTCTGTAGCCCGACGATGTTCCCGATGCCCGGCGGTATGACTCCGGATATGCCACCATTGCCGCCGAGTTTCAGCGTCTGGAGGTTGGGCGAGAGGCGGGCAATAATGGCGCTCGGCATTGCTCCAGTAAATCTGTTACCGTCGAGAGAGATTTCCGACAGCGACGTGCAGTTGGTCAAGCCCTCCAAGAACTCCCAGCCGCCCGTGAGCTCGTTGTTTGACAGCTGCAACGCCTGCAAGCAGAGCTTGCCGATCGCCGTGGGCACCTGCCCGGTGAAGCTGTTGTTGGCTAGGCTGAGGACCTTCAAACTGGACGCCTCAGCGAGCGACACCGGGATCGGCCCGGTGAGCTGGTTCCCGCCGAGGAGAAGTAACTGAAGGTTCGGCCAGCCCACGCCGGCGTCGGCGGGGAGCTCGCCCTCGAACGCGTTGTTGGCGAGGGTCAAGCCTTGCAGCGACGACATGTTGAAGAGGAACGGCGGGATCTCGCCGGCGAGGCGGCTCTGGTAGACGTTCAAGGACATGAGGTTGGTGAGGCGCGACAAGTCGTCAGGGACCGTGCCTTCCAGAAAGTTCTGGTCGAGTCCGAGCAAACTGAGCATCGTGATGTTGGCCAGCGACGGCGGGATGCGGCCGGAGAGATGGTTGGTGCCGAGCCCGAGGTACATGAGGTACGGCATCAACGCGCCGCCGAGCCGGTCCGGCACGCCGCCGGTGAGGCGGTTGTCGTTGAGGTACAGGGCGGAGAGCGCGGTGCAGTTGCGGAGCGCGTCGGGAATCTCGCCGGAGAAGGCGTTGTCGCAGAGGCTGAGGTACGAGAGGCGGCGGAGCCGGCCGAGGCTCGCCGGAATGCTCCCGGAGATGCCGTTTTGGTTGAGGTTGAGAGATGAGAGGTAGGTGAGGTTGCCGATGGACGGAGAGAGCGTTCCGGTAAGGCGGCGCTCCGACACGTCCAGCGACGTGACGCGGCCCGCGGTGCACGTCACGCCGGCCCACCGCCGGCAGAAGTGCGTCGAGGCGTTCCAAGAGGCGAGCGCTCCGGTGGGGTCGGTCACGCGGGCCTTGAACGCCAGAAGAGCGTCCCCGTCGGTTTCCGACGACACCAGTTGCAGGGACAGGAGCAGCACCATGGATAATCCTGCTCCAACCAGTCGCGCCATGCTAGCATAGGAACACACTTCCTTTTGCTTTGTGCTGTCTTTTTTTTTTTTTTTTTTTTTGAGTTTTGGTGCTGTGTTACTACTTACTAGTGGTAGTACTAATGTTGCAGCAACTACGCATGCGAAGGTGAGCTATTAATAATGGGACGTGAAGGGCAGTTCTGGCCAATTACTCGGCAGTCAAACGGAAGACTGATCGATCCTCCACTGATGCTGGTTTACTGGCACCAGTAGTGCATGGCACACATGTCGCATTCGGACACCCACTGACACCATGCGGCGGTTTGAAAATGTGTGAAGAATTTTGTTCCGACGGAATTGAGCTTGGCCTTAATATATGACCTCTACATAAAGAATCCTACCGTATTAGTACTGAGTTCGCATGCTTAGACTGACTTTTCCTTACTGGAGTCATAGCAGCAGCTTAGACCGGGTGCTAAACCAGGTTTTGTTGTTCACCGTTGAGTTGGATTGGCTTTGGTTCTACAGTGACAGGTAGTTTGACTCGGTTACATACTGCCAATCATTTTCGGTATTGAGTCAAGCATCCTTCAGAAATTAGGCAGGACATTTTCGATTGGAGTATTGTTTTTATTAGGCAGGACACACTTGCTACGTCTCTTAAGCTACTCCCAATTGGAAAATTGTTTTTATTGAATAAGATATCATATTATCATTTCTTATAGAAATAATTACATAAACCACTCCATATCATTTAGAGTTTGAGATTCCCACCCATGGGGTTTGTTGCAAAATTCACCCAAATTTGCATATATTTATTTGATTTAACTCATTTTTGTTCATATAGAGGGGCATATTGTGTCTTTATCAAACTTTAAGACTTTTGAGAGTATAATAATCTTCATAGTTTTTAGAGATTTTGCAAAAAAATAAACTAGGATGGATATAGGGCATCTATGTCATGACAAGAAATTAATAAGGAGAGAGAAGAGGGAGATTTCATAAAAAATGAAACTATATTGTTTACAAAATACTTTTCTCTTACATCTGTTGACTAAGAAACTACAAAATTGAAACAATATGTATTATATGAGCTATTTCAGTCGTCTTATATGATATTTTGAAAAACAACAAAATAAAATATGCTATTGGAAGTAGTCTTAGATTGGTGAATTGAAAAAGACTTGCTTTTCTGTGGAACATTAGGAAATGGGACTATGGGAGACCGAGTCGTCCAAAAGAAAATACGGCGTTGACGAGAAAACTAATACAGTCTGTAACCGCCGTATGGTCTGATGAAAAAAAAATCAGATGGATTTCGTTGCCTTTTTTTTTTTTTTGGTCTTTGGGTCAATATTGGCTCAAACATGGATGCTCGACTAGTGTTTGGGCTAGTTTTCGGTGGAATGGCAAGAGTCAAAAGAGGCCGGATGATAGCCAGTGTATGTGCCAGAGTTTTCCGTATGTAAAAAATGGACCTAAAATGGCGTCTTATTTTGGGCCCCAAGTGTCTAAGTGCATTAAGGAAGGCCATTAGCAGAGGCCCATCGAATGCTTTCCATGTTCCCAGGCTTATCCACAAAACAAAACCAAACAGAACGAATTAATTAATCACGGTAATTGGTGAATTTAATCCTTGAGAGCAACCACCAAGACGCGCGCGCTGGTTCTGGTTCTGGTTCTGGAAGAAGAAGATCACCGTCGACGGTTGGTACGAGCGGAAGGGTACATGGCGTTAAAGTCGGGGACCTCTTGGTGTTGTGGAGGAGGTAGGAAGGGTAGACAACTGCCAGCTTCCGGACCGTCTCGGCAAAGAATGGATGGGGATCGGAGGAGCCACCACCCACCACCAGGGACATGGAGAAATCGAGGCGTTAATAAGGTCTCGGCGTCGCGACCGTGGATGGACAAAGCCACCACCACCAGGGCGCGGGCGAGGAGCACCGGCACGGCACGATGCCGACGGAGAGAGAGCACGAAACGAATTTGAATCGCCGACCACCCCGTACCATGGCAGCCGCCCGATCAGTCCCCCGCGGTACTGATTGGGACCTGCTTTGACTGTTCAACGATCGTCCTCGTACTAGGGCCACGTGGATAGCGGTGGCGGAGCCTGACACGTCCCGAGTGGTCTCTGGCCTGGCGGCTGGCGAGGGGGAGACGAATATATCGATGCTGGAATGCAGAGGCGAGGAAGAACGTGACCTGCTTCTCCGCGCGCCGTCAGAGCTCTTGCTTTGCCCGGCGTGAGACTGCGACTCCGGCGACGGCGAACGTGTGTCTCGGCTTCGTGTCTAATCTAGCACAGTGCCCAGAGGGGGCTAGGAGTGGTGTGATTGGCGCTCAGTCCTCGTACGTTGACGGACAAGGCCTTGCTTAATTAGGCGCTGCTTGTGCTTCATCTGAGCCAGTACAGGGACGCAATTCTCGACACTCCAATCCGCTGCTAGGTGCATCGCGGTTTGGTTGCAAAATTTTGCCGCCGGCCGTCTCTTCCACAGCACAGATGCACGACCGAGTTCTTGCTTCATCTAATCTTCCGATTCCTCGCCCTCAAATATAGCGGATTACGTATTATTTATTATTACGTACTATACTACTCGCCAGCGCGTGACCGTGACGCGGCGACAGGACGACAATGGCTGCGGATTCGTCTTCAACTCGGCGGTTTCAACTCCTAACACGAACTGACTAATATCCGACAACAGCAGCCCATCGTTGAACCTGACTGACTGACTGAACACTCAGGGTTTGCAGGCGACCGGCACGATGCAAGACTACGACGACGGGACGCCCAAAGTGCCTTGCTGCCAAGCGTTCCCGCCGACGTTGGCGTGTACCGGCGGCGGGTGGGACGCCAGCGCGCCCCACGAAAGGGCAGATACGCGGGGGCCAGGTAGATCCGCGCATTCCAAATGTTCGTGGGCGGCAAGAGGTTGCTGTCTCGTGCACACGCTTCACATATGTCGCCAGTGAAGAGCGAGCCTCATCTCAAAAAGTACATGTTCTTCTATGAGACGGAGACCACTAAAAAACACCTTTTGGTGTGCAAACGAGGAGGGTACCAAGTACCAACCATAGGCACTCTCTTTCTCGTGTTCACACAGTGACTACTTTTTTTCTTTTTTTCTTTTAGATAAAAGGGTATTCCCCTAGTTTCATTGACTGAAACCAATAATAGAGTCTGGTGCTCTAGCGCCTGCATTCAGGATTACATGGGGAGTCAGCTGGTTTGCTGCCCCGGACATCACTGCCAACATGCCATCAAGTTCACTCACACCACAGTTTACTGGTCTACCATGGCGGCATTCTCTCATTACTTTGCTGATTCTGGGAAGATGGTAGTCTCGGGCATTCCTCTGATTTCTCCGCCAGCTGTTTAATTGCCGCATCTAAACGCGCCGCCAGTTCCTCCTTGCAGATCTTCCTCCACGTCCCGAGCGTTTCCGTCGTCCTTCTCCATAGTCTCTGCATCCTCGTCCATGATTGCCCCTGAAAACATAGTGCATTTCGTAAGTTCCATAGGACTGCTGATGAAACCATATTCACAACAGGATTGTTATTGTTACTGACCCACCAACGGGCTACATTTTCAAAATCATACCCTATTCTCTTACCAAAGATTTCAGAAATAAAATCCCAGGCCGGTACAGCTACAATGCATTCAAAAAACAGGTGGGCAACACTTTCAGTTTCACAACAGAAGAGACAGGTGTTGTCACCTACTTCTCTTCTTTTCCCCAAGTTATCTCTAGTAAGAGTTTTGTTATTAGACAACAACCACAGAAAAACATGAATCCTTGACGGCACACACAAACCCCATATGGCTGGGGGTACACAGTGACTACTTTGTCCTTAACAAGTCAACAAAATGAAAATTTTGCCGTCATAGATTAACACCTCTACAAGTATGAGAAATTATTTCCGAATAAATAAATGGTCGGAACATGACAATAATAAATACTAGTAAGAAGCTTGCCGTTAAAGTGAGACCACAATCATCACCAATATGAAGTGGCCAAGGTCATATTAAAACTAATATTTTTATCAGCTTCCTAATAAGCAAAGATATATGCACGAGACTGACCAAAGTTATCTTGTCTTTTTTCTTTCATATTCCTAGATAAATGATGTAGTGGTTGATATCTTGATACATGGCAATGCCGTAATGATTAACTTAGGGTTTTTTTTTTTGCCGTGGCATTATGAGATCTGTACATGTTTCTCTAGGAAGACATAGATGCATTTTCGGTTATTCTATCCTACAAATATAATCCCCTTCATTAGTATAGAATGATTTTTATACGATTTCAAATAAAACGTAGCACAAATAGAAAGAATCAATATGCCCCGAATCATAGAAGTGAGCTCATATAAGTGTTTACATTTTGTAACACATTTTAATTTTAAATGGGCTATACAGAGTTACAATTTATCAATACATGTACAATATTTACAGTGATGGCCGCCATGCTGACATGCTTGCCTAGAGGGACAACCATAATTTCTTTTTCTTTTCGAATCTTGGACATCCATATTTTCAGTATGCCTGAAAAGTGGTCATCTTTTAAATAAGATAGATATATGACTAACTAGACAAACGTATAACGTCTGAAAATCTTTAGCCCTTGGCTGGTAGATTGGATCCAAAAGAACTACATTGTAACAGAAACTCTTCATTTTCAAACATACACTATCATGCTGGATTTTAGGTTCTATGTTCATTATTATAGGTTTTAGGTTGGCCTTCCTTTCTTTTTTTACAAACTTTCTTTAGACCTAAGAACATATAATAGTTATGTTGGTCATTAATTGTAAATTTTAAAATAAGTAAATAAATATATTTATTTAATTTTACATAAATACAATTGGTCATGATACAAATGAAGCAACCTTTCATCTCCCAATAGCTATCATATAGCACAACATTAATGATCGACGATGTTCTTACATTTTTTGCTGCCGATGTGAACATGGTCGATGAGCAAAAACTAGAGCACCATGCCATGCTTCAATGATAATCTATTTACAATGTAGCAAATGTTTTTCCTCTGGAGCCAACAATCAATATGATGTCATATGTCAAGGGCAGTGCCAAGTCTTTGTTGCCTCGTAATTACAAAATATAATTTGTTCCATCCTAAAAAAAATTCTATAAATTCTTCTTGATGGCCTTTGGAGTTTGGTTGCCGCTCTACATCGTGCTTGCATCACATCTATGAACTGACCATAAGTTCACAATAATCACATCCTGATCGGACTCTCTTGAAATGATATTTTTGGTAATGCACTCATCCAAATCTATGATATATCTCACGTACCTATTTTGTCTAATAAGTTCAAATCTAATGCAAATTTTCATTTGTCTAGGTAAAACTAAATTTAAAATTATTTTCATTGTACTTTTTGCCTTGATGATGTGGCGGTTATTATGTGGACAAATAGGAATATATTTCAATATTCCAGCCACTGCATCGGTAAATGCATGTAGTTGTTCATTATTATAGAAACTTTAAACTAATGGATTAAAAAAAGTCGAAGCCAAAGAAGCCAAACACCCATAAACTCTTATATTCTAGAAGAAAATTCTATTACTAATGAAGCAGCCGTGTCTGACAAAAATCTCCCTCAATGTGGTCTCAAACAAACGAGACTCCCAACTTATGTGGTGCTTGTCCTCCTCCATTTTGCAACAGCGACCAAACACGTATCCAATGTGTTCCTCCTAGCAATGGAAATAGTGAGCGGCGAGGTACTCCTCAGTAGATGATAGTGCCATATAATAGCCATATCGTGCATGGAGCAGTAGGCACTGCAGAAGCGAGGCAGGCCGCTTGCGTGCCCACTGGCTCAGAGGATGGCGACGAGAGCAGGTCAACGGTGGTGGAGCCACCTTGCGCGACGCGTGGTCAAACTCACTAAACTCCCGTTCCTCTCTAGTCTCTCTGTGGTTGATACAAGGCAGCTGCCGCATTTCTGCTCCCTGTTCAGTTGGAGAACATCTTTCGCTCCATTTCATTTCCTTGGTCGAATCGAACATCAGTTCGGCGTCTGCGTCGGACAACCACGCAAGCGCTTTGAAGTTGTTTTCGTGTGAATAGCCAATTGGCGAGCCACCAGTCCGAGCATGCGGAAAACTGGGCAGACGCGTCTGCAAACAAGGGCATGGCGGGTGGGTGGGCGCGGGAGGGGGAAAGACATTTTACATATGCTTGTGACTAGTTAATATAGGGAAAGACTTCGTTACTTCTGAAATAAATTAGTAAGAAGTATGATAAATACCGAGTAGGATTTTTACAACTAAAAACTTATACGCCCGACAGTCTGTTGGCCTCGCCAGCCAAAAGAACGATCCTGAAAGAAAATGATTAAGAGCAACCATAATAAATATCCAAAGTAAAATAATATTTGAAGTGCTCAGAATAGTTACAAACACTAAGTTAGTGCACAATCCACCTGGACAGTGGAATAACACTGTAGAAATTCAAAATTTAAATAGTAACAAAGCAATTTAAATAGTGTCTCAAATTTGAATAGTAATCAAAATTTGAATATTATCATGAATATTAATAAGCAAATATAACTATAAAAATTTAGATCACAAGCCGTGAGCATAGCTTTTTTCCTTGTTGGCTTGAACGCCACATCTTCAATCGCAGCCTTTAGTGACTTCTCCTCGCTGGCCTCATCATATGAGAAAGGGACGTGGGTTCAAGGATGGTAGAGTAGATGGAACACACATAAGATCTTAATCTATTTAATTAAAACCAAAAGAGCAAAAATGCAGCCAACTAATACCTTTCACTACTCGTAATGCTTTAACTTTTGTTAAACAAGGTCACTCATAATCATAAATTTACTTCACTTATAACCAAGATGATAAACAAGACTTGTACATTATATAATTTGCTCACTAAAAGTATGAGAAAGATTGAGGTTTTAGTTGTCTTGTTTTTCATCCACATGAACAAACGAATGGCACAAAAATATGCAAACATTAAGTAATAACAAATGAAGTATGGTGAAGGATAAGAGTTGTCTACAAACAAAAGTCATGATCTATGTATTAACTCCACTAATCATTCATATTTGCATTCTAAGAATGAAAAACAAAACATGGTTTCAAATTTCCCACATACGTCTCATCACGTTTTTCATCAAAATGTAAGCATGTTGGGGACATTAAAGTGATTCTAAAATTCCTAGAGAAACATGTTTCTCACGCTTTGATTCTTGAAATTCTTCTATGCAAGGGGATTCTAAAATTCTTAGGGCAGAATAACTGATGTAATTCCTAGATAAACATGTTCCCATATTTTTCATTACATCATTGCCATATATCAGGATATCAACCGCCACATCTTTTATCTAGGTACGTAGTAATAAAATAAACTTTAGATATTTTTGGCCCATCTCTCATGCGTATATCTCTATTTAAGAAATCAAAATAGCAATTCTAAGATAACCTTATTAGCCACTCCATATTGATGACATGGTCCTGGTCTCACATTACATTATCGGATTGTTTGCTATCGATGCTATTTATTGTCATGTTCAAGCCATTTGTTTCGCACAACAATTTCTCTAAATTTTTTTAAAGTGAAAAAATATTGATATTCTAGCCTTTCTCGGGATCAATTTGTCTACTGGTAGAGGTTTTTTTTTAGGGACTGCCATTCGGCTTACTTTATTGATTTGATATGATGGTTACATCGTTTGCCAACTGGCCAATAATAAAGGAAGGGGGGTCATCGTCCCAGATACAAGAAGATTTGTTGTTGAAAGCATTTCTAGCAAGAAGATGTGCCACCTGAATTGATTCCCTTCCACAATGCTCAATGGTCACTCTGGATAAGCTACTCCATAGTACCCAACAGTCATCATAGATTGGCCCTGCCGTCGTAGCTGAATGGCCTCCATTGTTCATTGTTTCGACCACCTGTGCACAAACAGTTTGAAGCGTAAAGCAATTTGCGCCAATGTGCTGGGCCAAGAGAAGCCCCTCCAAGCATGCTTGTGCTTCCGCTGAATGTGTATCGATAACATGCTCTAGGAATTTGTTGCTTGCAGCTATACACGCTCCACTCCAATCTCTGATAATCACCCCCGATGCACCCGTACCAATCAACGTCAAAAGCAGCATCGACATTGATCATTAGGGTTCCTTCACTCGGTTTCTATCACACTTGATTCGCTTTTGTTTTTCCTTTAGTTTTCACCAACATGTAATTCATTGTCATCGTAGCAATTGTTAGAGTGGATCTTGCCGGTGTGTGAACCCTTTCCCTATGGACCACCTGTCTCTGCTCCCACCATATGAACCACGCTCCCACCAATACGAGTTCTGCAAGACCCACATTATTCAGTTCAGACACTCGTTCCTTTTGCAGGATCAGATCTTCTATGATAATCGAGCCCGACCTGTCCAACATCATGGATTTTTCAATACTGCTCCATACAGCCAGTTTCCTCCAAATCTCCTCTACTCGTTTGGACAAGAACACCATATGCTTTATATCTTCGCATCCCGAGGAGAAAATAGGACACGATCCATTATTCCACACATGTTTATTCACCAGCACACCACACATGCTTAAGCACTTTGCCAGGTATATGAGCTTCCACTTTTCAGCCTGGCCTTTAGCAACTTCCCATCTAGGTAGTACCTAGCCCTCATCACTCTCGCACATAGTGATTCTGTTTTACATAACAATCTCCATACTTGTTTTGCTAGCATTGCCAAATTAAAAACAATGTTGATCATGAAAACCCATTCCTCCTCTCTTGTTTCGTATACACATCCTCCACCAGGCTTTCCAATGAATTCTCCTATAATCATCGTCATCACCCCACCAGAATTACGAGATATGGCATCAGAAATTCCTTTGCAAATGATTTTTAGAATCTTGAATACCCTCATGGCAAAAACTGGTATAGCTTGGGCGATCGATTTAATAAGAATTTCTTACCCTCCCAAACTCAACAATTTTTCCTTCCATCCATTTGTTCTTGTGCACACCCTATCCACCAAGGCCTAAAGCAGTCACTCCTGTTAGCCCCCACAGGAGCAGGCAAACCTAAATATGTATCATTAAGAGACTCAATCATGATGTTTAGCCCTGCACACACTTGGGCCTTAAAATCAACATTGGTGTTTGCGCTAAAGCATATGCTGGATTTTATCTCACTTATCTTGTGACCTGAAACCATACAATATGTTGTACTGGTAGAGGTTTGTTTTCACTCCGCGGTAGCCTGCCCGTGGTCAAGCATGGTCAGCGTGTCATGACAGAACAAATAAAGCCTCGCTGGCAGTATAAATAGTCGGCGCCGGGCGGAGACACCGACCAGAGTTGATGGCGTTCGGGTATTTTGGCGACGCGAATCTCCTGGAGGCCCCGCGCGCACAAGCCAGCGTCGTCGGGAACGCGCGCCACGGCCCTGTGCCTGCGCGGCGAATCGAGGCGGGCACGTTGTGGGCGCATCGGGGACTCTCGCCGCCGAATAACGAGGGCGCCCGGTCCGGCTATGCAATGCCGTTGTTGTCATAGGGTGTGGCGACCGGGGCGGATCTATCGGACGACGGGCTACAGAGCACGACGCCGACGGAGAGCATGAAGCGACGGCGGTGACGCATCGTCAAACCGACGAAGCTAGGCGTGGCAAGATACCGACCAGACCAGGGTGGACGGTGTTTGGAATACCGACCGCCCCAGTTTCTCCGCGTCCGTCCGATCTGATCTCTGCGGTGACGAGGATAGGGACGTTGAATCTTCAACGGAGCCTCTTGACGCAACAAGAAGTCTGGCGCCTCGTCGTCGCTCTGGTGTGTCGTCTGTGGTCTCTGGCCTGGCGGCGTGCCACAGATTTTTTTGCTGTGTCATGCCACGGACCGGCCAGTTCACCATCCATGTCTCTCCCGCAGCAAGGAACGGAGGGCGGAGGCAGACCATCCGCGCAGCACACGAAGCGAGCACGCCGCTGACAGAGCACAAATCTGGCGAGGCGCGTCGTGAGCCACATAAACACGACCCCCCCCCCCCCCCCCCCCCCCCCCCGAGAACTGTTTGTTTGATGGCTGGAGATCACCCGGCTCGCTGCTGCGTTTCGGGAAAGAAAAAAAAAACAAATAGCGCAGGAATGCAGAGGCGGCAGGACCGGGCCGCTGAGCACTGGGCACAGGCGCCTTCATGAGCCATGGTCTGATGCTTGTCATCGGTGATGGCGGTACGGCGTGGAGCACTTAATCTCCAGCCGTACAGCCCGTCGCATTTCCTGATCTAATTCTCGACAACAAGTCAGGGACCAGATGGAGAGCATTTCCTGATCTAACGTGGCGTTATGAATTTTCATGAATAACGTATTTAAATTTTAAACTTTATTATTAAACACCGTTCATACTTTAATTAATATTTTTGCTATATATTCTCAATAAAAATATATGAAGACTATACTTTTAAAATTTTGTATTTTTGATAGGAACATCATTGGTTATTTCAAATAAATAAAAACATGTTGAATAAATTAAACATATGTAAATTGAAATGATTTTTACAACAAAACTCAATGGGTGGGTGAAAATTTGTAACAAGATAACTTATGGTGGGAGTTTCAAATACTAACTGACTTATTATAAGGTGGTTTTGCAATTAACCTAGGAATTATACACACTAAAAATCTCTAACAATGTCAAACTTATTTAATTTAGCTTTATTTTAAATTTATATCGATAAAATCAACTAATTAAACATGTGTCAACTGGGGTGTTTTTTACAACAAAATACATTGAATAGATGAGAATTTATCATAAAAAACTTATGGGTGGGAATCTCAAATTTAAAATGACTTATTATGGGGTATAGTTTATACAATTATCCCTTATAAATAGGTGAAGACGTCTCTTCCTAAAAAAAATTTATACCCCTTGCCTCCTTCCTGATCGTTACGTGCTCTGGCCAGCTACGTAAGGCTTGAATACGAACTCCTAGACATTTATTGGTAGCCGCTACATGTTAAGCATATGTATTTTTTCATATATAACTAATGTTTTCATAATTGCACATAGTAACATACTCTATACATTTTTAGATTGTTATGGCAGTTGACAAACATTTATGGTAGCTGCTACATGTTAAGCATATGTATTTTTTATATATAACTAATGTTTTCATAGTTGCACATGGTAACATAATCTATACATTTTTAAATTGTTATCGCGGTTGACGATTTTAGTTAAGTTTACTTATTTATCTTATTTAAAATATTAGTATAAATATGTCAACTTATATAAGTAATATATAAAAAAAATAGTCATATACAGAAATAAAAAATATTTTTTTAGTAAAACAAATGATAAAATTTAATTTAAAATATTAATGATAATAACAATTTAATCAAGAAAAATGGACAAAGGATTCCACCGCCGGATGCTCACCGGCGAGGTCACGGCATCGTGATGGATTCCACCGTCGGGATTGGTGCATCCCCGAAAATGAGGAGCATGACGTTGCTCACCCACGAGTGGAACAACGGCGCGTACGATTGAGCCTTGATCCTTGATCTTAAATTTTAGCGTATGATATGGTTGCTACGTGAAACAACTATCTTTTTCTCTCACCACTTTCTCTCTTTCACATCATCAAAAATTTTATGTGATAATACATAAAACAGGCTATAAGACAACATATGTATTTGCCCTTAGACGAGGAACAGCAAGCGGTTCATATTGCGGACCCTGTGAACGAGTAGTAGATAGAACGACGTACGGGAAGCCCCGGCGCGCGCGCTCAAAACGTCGCCAATCCATGCGAGGATTCCTGTCGATCGGGTGGAGATCCCTATCCGACTCTGGATAGAGAGGGCATCCGACTTGGTTCCTTTCCGTCGCTGAGAACGCCTCGGTTTGGTGTTGCGTTGGGCTGGGCAGGATCTATATAAGTAACAGCCGATTGGGGCTTAGATCTTCGCTGAACCAATCCTTTTTTTTTTTCAATTGATCGCATCGCAGGAGGGTGTTTTGTCCATCGAATTGCTACCTAGCATCTCGACAAGGGTAGCGGGACGTGAGAGGAAAACCAAAGGTACAGACGAGAGACAATGGCAAGCTCGTCGAGGCTCGTTTCGGACAATGAGCTGCAGAAAGACAAGGACGATTCCAAAGAACACACCAACAACCCAAGCCCAATCCCCGACGGACAACTATCTTCTCCCAGCAATAATGAGGAAGGCAACAAAGAGGAACAAGACAAGGACAAGACGGGAAAGAAGAAGCAGCTGTGCGTGCTGTCACGGGAGTATGTAGACAAGCTCCTTAGCTACCAGTGCGTATTCTACGAGCACAAGAACATCGACAATCTAGCTGAGGGGGATGGGGAAAAGTACGGGTACTACAAAACCTTGGTCACGGAGGCTGATGAGATTACCAAACGTGACCATGACACCATACGCGAATACCAGGCGAGGATTAGGCGTGACTTGGAGACCAAAGGCTACGTCAGCTACGAGGTCACTGATGACGGGGAAGAGGATGGCAGTGAAGGTGTAATAACCGATATCTGGGTCCTCCAGGAAGAGGACGTAGGAGGCGTCGAACTGGAATCATGAAGCGTGCTGGAGGAGGGGTCAAGAAGCTAAACTAAGAGTGTGTTTCTTGGGGTCTAAATTTTAGTGGGATCACATTAATCATTAAAATGCTACATATGATTATTAAATATATATTAAATATAAACCAATTACAGAGTTGAATGCGTATCAGCGTGACAAATTTATTAAACTTAATTAAGTCATCATTAAGAGATATTTACTGTAGCATCACATTATCTAATTATAACCTAATTAGTTTTAATAGATTCGTCTCGTCATTCAGAGGGAGGGTTATGGACTAGGTTTTGTAAGTAAACTATATTTAATACTCCTAATTAGTATCACAATGTTTGATGGGACAAGTCTAAAAATCAGAGGGATGAAAACGAATAGACCCTAAGTTTGTAATAAGTGCTCAAAACCAAACTAGTGACATAGTTGATGCTAGTTTGCCGGCCCTTCATCGTGTAACATACTCAGAGTCAACATTTTGTCAAATATTACTAGTGTTGAGTTTCTGTACTGTCCTGGAGCATGTAACTCATGTGCCCACGAGATAGTTAGTGTTTCGTTTGATTACGGGCCTGGGTCTGACAATCGGTTGGGTTGATCCCCTCCCGGAATCTGTAACAAACCTGGCGGTCTGTGACTTAGCTAGGTCCTTGAATGAATAAAAACCAATGCGAGCTGTTTGATAAAAAAAAAAAAGAGGATACAAATGTAAATTATGGATCTCAATCCCATGCATGCATGCTGAGCGATGACTGCTTCCCCGGTTCAAGCCGTTGTCGCGTGCACAGCGAGCTGGTAGATGTATGTGTCCTGCTATTTTTTTGCCACAACCACTCGCTGACTCATATGCTTCACACCGATCAGGAGTGCGAATGTCGAGCTCTCATCTCCGTGCCGCGAGGATAGCGAGGAAGTTGACCAGATACTATATATGGTGCACACCACATGATCTTAATCTATTTTATTAAAGCTAAAAGAGCAGAAATGCAGCCAACCAATACCTTCCGCTACTCGTAGTGCTTCAACTTTTATTAAACAAGGTCACCCATAATCATAAATCTATTTCATTGGTGACCAATATGACATATAAGACTTGTACATTATATAATTTGCTAACCAAAAGTATGAGAAAGATTGAGGTTTTAGCTATCTTGTTTTTCATCCACATGAACAAACAAATGGTGCAAAAATACGCAAACATTAAGAGCAAGTGAAGTATGGTGAAGGATAAGAGCTGTCTATGGACAAAAGTCACGAGCTATTTATTAACTCCACTGATCATTCACATTTGCATTCTAAGATCCAAAAAAGAAAACATTGTTTCAAATTTCACACATACATCTCATCACGTTTTTCATCAAAATGTAAGCATGTTGGGGACATTAAAGTGATTCTAAAATTCCTAGAGAATCATGTTTCTCATGTTTTGATTCTTGAAATTATCTTTGATGTAAGAGAATTCTAAAAATTCTTAGGACATGAAAAATATGCCTAGCTTTTTCATTACATCATTGCCATATATCAAGATATCAACCGCTACATCTTTTGTCTAGGTATAAAGAAATAAAATATACTTTAGATATTTTTGGCCGGTCTCGTGCGTACTATCTCTATTTAATAAATCATGAAAATAGCAATTCTAAGATAACCTTATTAGCCACTCCATATTGATGATGACACCGTCCTAGTCCCATATTAGTATTTGTTTCCTTAAAGTCCTAAAATTTGAGCTAAACTTTAGTCCTTTTTAAAGAGCTAAAATTTAGTCCTACTTTTAACTTTTTTTTTTATCTCTAGAACTGAAGTTTAGCTCCAGTTTTAGCTCTTATGTTTGTTTCCCTAGAGCTACAATTTAGATTAAAGTTTAGTTTTAGTCCTTTAACCCTTGGAAAGGGAGAGCCCTACACTGTTTGCTATCGGTTACGATGCTATTTATTGTCATGTTCGGGCCATTTGTTCCACACAGCAATTTCTCTAAAAAAATTTTTGCCACAGTTGATAGCGTTAGGGTATTTTGCCACGCGCGAATCTCTTCGAGGCCCCGCACGACAAACGAGTACGTGTGGCGCGCACCAGCCAGCGTCATTGGGAACGCGCGCCACGGCCCTTTTGCCCGCGCGCCGGATCGAGCGAGGCGGGCGAGCACGGTCACCTGAGAGTACGCTGCGTCCGTACGTGCCGGTAAAAGACTCTTGATTTTACCTGCTTTGCGAACGTGGCGACATAATTGAAGTGCTTGCATTGGATCATGCGGGCCGCGAACATGTAGAGCTATATAGTAGGCTCGATCGCGGCAACGACGTCGGCGGGCACGTTGGTCGGTACACGTGTCGCGCCGGAGGGCAGCACCGCGGACGCCACGAACGCGGCGAGTTGCGGTTGCGCAGCGCACTCGTGGGCGCCCTGACCGCGCCGAAGGGATGCCCTCCTCTGTCGACCCATGGCTGCAGACACCGATTCACGGCCTGATATCTTGCTTGTCCCCAACTTCCTTGCGGTCCTGACTCCTGTCGCTTTGCTTATTGGTACGACCGACGTACTGGACACGGATTCATGCATGGATGTATCGGAGCTCATGCGCATGCTTCCAGGTGGACCCACCTTGGATTCGTGTACCGTCCTCCTCTTAGCCAACAGGGACAATGGTGTTGCCGTCACAGAGAAGAGCTCATCGACTAGCCAATGTGCTGAGATGCATGCATGCCTTGATCTGAGGCGCTTATTACGGCGTGCTCCAAGCAAAGTATGACACGCATCTATCCAAATTGAATCTGCTGATTGCTCGAACTTGGTCACGGCGATGGAGGAGCTCTGCATTCCACTACTGTCCTAGAGAGGTGTGGTGTTCACAGAAGCAAAGGCTTTTATTTTGTTCAATTTTACTAGTGTCCAGTTTCTATATCCTAGAGCATGTAAACTGAGTGGATTTCCGCAACTGAATATTTCTCCAAGACCGGGTGGGTGTCCCATGAACAACTTCGTCATGACCCTTGTCGAGGAATAGTGCAAGTTCCATTCTGAACGCCCTCGTGTATGATATATATATCGTTGTCTTGCCTGTGTTGAATGATTCACTGTGCCTCCATGTCGTGTTTACATTAAATTTAAATTGGACCTTCAAAAATGTTATGGACACATGTACGGTCATGTTTATTTGAACTATGTTTGATTAAGTTCTAAAGTTATTTGGAGTTATATGTGCAATGGGTTGAGAGAATGAACCAAAATGATTGTAGGTATCCAATTTTAGGTATTCTGCTGGACAAGATCATAAAATGGTTACCTAAATCTTCTCTCCTATACCTGAAACAAATTTTAGGTATTCAGTTTTACCAAATCTGTTGAAGATCTTTTCAAAAATAAAAATTCTGTTGAAGATGCTTTCCTAGACCTTCAGCTATTTGCAGCTGGAAATTAGACTTTGAGGTTTCATATGTCAGTTCCTTGTAGCAGGTAAAGCTTAAGTCACAAAGTTCCCGGAACGGTAGGGTCGAGGAACGAGAACATGGGATGTGGTACAAAACTTATTAAAAACTAGTGTGTTTGGGGGTATACATTTTTGGAACGCTAATTTAGGAATATGGAACATGAAACAAAAAAAAATAGAATGATGCCTCGCTACAGATGGCTATTAGAACAACTATTAAAACAAGGGAATAAGATAACACGGGCTATTAGAACAACTAGCTATAGATGGCTCGCTGGTGGCTACCTTCTTACATAGGGATTAGGAAAATGGATAGTCCTCATCCTCCTCTCCTCTAAAATATCTTTTTTTATGTGTTACTTCCATTGTCCACTTTGGAGTCACGTGAGATACAGTGCAATGTGTCATTTATTCTTGGAAGTATACCTTTCAGTCTTTATATCTGATGCATCTTTGTTGTGTTTATTTACTGGAGTACGGCCATGATATGTGTCATATTATTGAATTCCTTGCGTGACACTGAATATAGCTATGGTTTTTACATGGAACGAACAACATGTTTAGGAATGAGTACACTGTCATTATAACTACCAACTTAAAGTTTTATGCACCTTTTCAGTAAAGAAAAATCTCGTTGATTCCCGTAGGTAGATAATATTTCTTTTGTTGCTTAAAACTACATCCCTGTGTTACAAAATTAATATTTTGTTATTGTTAACTGATTCAGTTTCGAGGCCTTATTCAGCCATTTCTTGTGTTTCTTCTTTGCCTCACAGCCTTCATCAAGAACAATATTTTGAGTCAGATTCACACTTTTCTACCCCCTTCATTCAAAGTTGTACACATTTCCAATAGTCCACCCCACAATACACCACCTACTTAGCCTTCCTCTACAAAGCACGAGCAAAAGAGATATGTATGCTCTCTACACTTAAATGAAATTTTAAAAGAAACAAACAATGTATAAACCTGAATTTACGAGTCAACTATTATGCTAATATCTGAAGGCATTTAGTAAAAGTTAACTCAGAAACATAGAATGAAAGTGCACATCGCAATAAATTTCAATACAAATGACAACTCTGTCGTTCATAACAGTGTAATCGTTACTGATATCGTCAAAGACAACTACCACTCAACACTACAACATACTCACATCAAGGACCAACATCACTATATGTACATCAAGGACCAACATCACTATATGTACATCACATCAACGTGAGACGAAATGGTATACAAAACTATAGAGCAAACTTCTGCAGTCAGATCTTCACCATGTAGAATCTCTCTGTCCAGAATCCAATAGACTCAATAAGAGGGGAACCTCCTTGTTCTAAAATTTCCTTCCGCAACTTTCTGCCTATGGTTCTTAGAATTTCAAGAGCAACTTTCAGGTCCAATAATTCCCTCCTTCCATCTTCAAGAAAATCTTTGTCAACTTTGGAGAATACTTTGCCCATATGTAGCCTCTCAAGCAAACAACTGATTGAGTAGTATGTATCAGCCAGGGTCCAATTCATTTCATCAATAGCAACATTCAAGGTGAGACAAGCCTTGAGCACACCAAAGTAATATCCACATTTTACCTAATGCAAAAAAAAGAGACATCCTTCAAAAGGTATCCAACATGTTTATATAAAAAATTAATACAGGTAGATCAATAAAACAACGAGAACATGAAGTTTTCTTAGTGACAGTAAACAAAGAGTGGAGCAAACATCAAAGTTAATTAGAAGATCTTCAATATGAAGCACCATTAATAATATTCATGTATAGTTGGAGACTACTTAGGAAAAGCTGGATTCAACTTAGTATTTAGGAAACAGTGGATGTGTAAGTTAAGCAACTTTTTTAAAGCTGAAAATACATTAAACACATAATGGTTCTATGCCATCAAGACATTACATTGTACATGCTTCCTCTTCCTCTCAAGAGACAAAGTCAAATCTACCAATAGAGGTGGGAACAACTCTCAAGCAAGCTCTGCAGCAACTACTGCTACACGTCTTTCAGCTTCAGTTAATCTTTTGAACAAATATACCTGCAAAAAGTTCAAGTAATAATTTTGTTAATGATAAGTGCAAGACCTCTTTCATATTTAACAATCACAATTTTGTTATTAATCTTACACTCTGATGAAATAATTTCTAGCCAACTTCAAGTTTTGCCACTTTTCCTTCTATTCGTTGCCCAAAAAAAGTAACATAAAGGCAATATCTAAGATGGTACTACTTTTGTCCTAGTATTGAATAAGCTAAAGAACATTACTCTGATGAGCCCTACTAGAGAAGATGGTTAGTTAGGGTGATTGATATAACATTATAAGAAAGAGTGTACATAACATTTAATTAACTATACTATAAAGAGTTACATTGTGTTTTGAATTTTTTTTCATAAACAAATGTTGGTATGGTATTCTTAAACATTATGTAGAAATGCCCTAAAAAACATTATGTAGAAACAACTAATCTCTTTTGATGCCACATTCAATACTTATAGCTAGATTGGAATATATATCATCATCAATTCATCATATATCAAGATATTGATTTTTTTTTCTTAG
Source organism: Eleusine coracana subsp. coracana (assembly GCA_032690845.1). Classification (NCBI taxonomy): domain Eukaryota; kingdom Viridiplantae; phylum Streptophyta; class Magnoliopsida; order Poales; family Poaceae; genus Eleusine; species Eleusine coracana. Next base: position 59,698,033 of record CM064434.1, on the reverse strand, counting down.
ATAACTTTTATCTAGAAACGTCAGAAAGAGAATCAAGTCTTTGATAACCTTGATTATGAAAAATAAATTACAGCATACCCCAGTTTGGATGCTAAATAATTACACCATATTATTGTTTGGGTTTGCTAAGCATGGAGGACGAGTGTTCGTTCCGGCAGTGTCCATGTTGACTAGTCGACGTTCATGTCGCTTATCTGAATCTGCAATAATAAACCAATACAAAATGAATGTATGCGAGACAACGCAAGCAATTGCCTTTGCCAATTATCATTGCGATATCTAATTGAGGAGATAAGTTTACGTAGTCAACTACATGATCAGTCTGGGAGTGGCGAGAACACAATACGGATGATCTGCGTACAAGTAGGGTATCACACTATAGAACCTTCGGCCTGCGACAGCTAGCTCGTCCTGCTGCTCAACCAAGAGCCATCGAGCTCGACGCCGTCCAGTGACCTGCTCGGCGTTCCCGACGGATGGGGGACAGCGTGCTGACACTGTTCTGGGCCGCACGTCGTGGCTGGACCGTCCTAGACGTTCTCAGCTGGGCTGCGCACGGAGAAGGCGAGACAATGCTGCCGTTGACCAGGTTAAGGGCCGCGTCAGCGCCACGCAGACACAAATAGCCACACTCTGTGTCTCTGTCGAGCGTCGACCGTCTGTGAAGGTGCTCTGTCCTCCATCCGAATACGCGGCGATAGCGTTCACCCGTGTCACGGTCTCTTGTGAACCAGCCGGATCCATGAAGCTTGTGGCTGCCGTCCGCGTCCGCCACGCCGCAACGCTCAATCTATATCTTCTTGGTTCTTTTTTTTTGTGTGTGTGCGTGTGTGTGTTTATGTTGTATAGGGCTGCCCTCGAGGATGGAAGTGTTCGCGAAGACGTACGCCCAGAACGATCTCACCAGGCAGGCCTCCAGCCCTGGCTAACGGAGTCGTCTTGCAAACGGACGGGGCTCCGAAGAAAGACTTGGCCATGGCTTCGAGGACGCCGGGCTGTTCGTCGTAGCGTACGTTCACTAGAGATGTTGCTCGGAGAGAAAAGCTGTAATTAACCCGTACACTTGCAGTTACAAGATTCAGATGGTAAGACTCGTCAACATCTTTGTACAATAAATGTTGAATTAATGCAATTTCTTGGCTCTATTTTCTAAATATCTAGCAAGCATGCACCTTAGCACCCAAAGTGTTATGGTGGGACCAACCTCACCTAGACAACAACATGGAGCAGCCAAAGTTTTCTGAAATTTTATCCGTAGTTTTAGTTTGGTTGGAGGGATAAGGAAGAGAGGGACTAGAATTATTGTCTAATTGTACTTGTATAATTATTATCATTAATACACTAATTAAAATTTGATAAATTAAATTACTAATACCTTATCATAATCATTACTAATCAATTAAAAAATACTTAATAATAATAATAAATATTCCATTTAGTTAACAAATGACTTAATAATTAACACATTAACACTTATAAATACTAAGTACTTGATAATATTGCTTAATTATTAATATAATATATTAAATATTATTAATCTCTTACTAATTAGCGTGCTTAGCAAAGTGGGATGGTCTTGTCCAACTGTTTTCGAGGGAAAAGCCTATCTAGCATATTAAGAGATATTCTCAAAAGAGATATTTCTGTCCCTGCTTGATGCGAAACCGCAAATAAGTGTCAAAGAGGGATATGCATAGATGACCCCATCCCACCTCTCTTCGTCCCTCCAACCAAACACACATTACTTTGTGTTTAAAACAACTTTTTGTAACAAGTGTTCAAAACAGCTTTTTGTAACAACGTGTACATGCTTATGTATTTTGCTTGTTTTTTTTTCTCAAAGAGTACTTTGTGTTGATAGCCCGTTTAGCATGGCCCGTCTAGACCGTGCGATAGCCCGTTTAGCCCGTAAGGCATGACCTAGCCCGTCACAGCCCATCACGATCCGTCAAATAAAATGATCAATATTTAAACATTTACACTAAAAATCATATTATTTTAGTTCAGATTTATTGATAAAAAAATATTTTTATATATAAAAATTCAAATTTCGAAGAAAAATCATACATATAAAATTTAATTGGGCTTCAGACCAGTCCTGCCAGATAGCCCGTCAGGTGCTTGGGCTTGGACATAGACCATCATGCTAGCAGCTCGGCCCGTGACAGGCTTGTGCCGGACCGGCCCGACACGACCTGTTGGCCAGGTATAGTGGCGGAGTACCTGGCCGAACACCACTACCTCGGTGGTGCAGCTCCTGGCCTCCTGCCACCGCATGATAGCATGGAAGAGACGCGCCGGCTGGGCGAGAATGCGTTGTGCTTTACCTTCGCTTCCTGCACGATCTTGGCTGGCCACTGTGGCATTGTGACCGTTCATATAGGCTATCTCGACCTTCGGCATACAAAAGCCAGAGTAGTGCTCGTCACACTGCCACACCCTGGCGAACTAAGCCAGAAGCGTCGTCGTGTGGAGCAATTCAATGAGTTCAGTTTAGCCTGTGTGCGGCAAGCAGCCACGGCGGTGGGCACGCTAGCCATTTTACACACGGTGACCATATCGTTCCCGCCGCAATCCACGTCGCAGGTGCCGAGGATCGCCGCGTGGTGGAGTACCCGGACGCGTTCTACATGTTCATGGAACCGTAATTGTTAGACAGTTGTATAGATGGGATTTATTCTTTTAATCATATGCATGTCTTGGGCCATGTGTCCATGTACTTGTTGTACGTGAGGCCTGCCATACGTGGCTCCCTCCTGTATATGTATTGGCCCCCGATCAATGCAATTGTAACCTGTTGTGATTAATCACGCTTACATGGTATCAGAGGGTTCCTTCCGAACCTCGCTTCCGCACCCAGCCGCCGCCAGGTCTCCTTGCCGCGGCGCATATTCCTCCCGCCGGCACTTCTCTCTGCCGTGCCCAACCCCTCCACTCTGTGTCTCCCCGTCTGCGTGCGTCCCTCCTGCCGCGATGGGTGACGACGTGTCTGCTAAAGAAGACGAGGCCAAGCGTGCTGAAGCTAAGCGCGCCGCCGATGAGGCTGCCCTCGTGCGCGCCCAGGAAGGCGCTACTCTACACGCTCAAGCCGTCGCCGTGCCGAACATCCAGTCCATGGTGCCGGTTCGCCTCGACCTCCACTCGCCCCACTATTCTCGGTGGCGAAAATTCTTCCTCAACACCGTCGAGAAGTATGATCTTTCTGCCCTTGTACTCACCGATGAAGACTTCTCCACTGATGCGCATTGGAGTCGCATGGACTTCACCGTCAAGTCATGGTTGTTTGGGACCATCACGCCAGAGCTACTGGACGTTGTTCATACGTCTTCTCCCACCTCTCGTGCTGTTTGGTTGGGACTTGAGAGGCAATTCATTGGCAATAAAGAGACTCGTGCCTTGCTCCTCGACACTGAGTTTCGCACCCTCGTTCAAGGTGATATGACGATTACTGATTATTGTCGTAAGCTGAAGAACATGGCCGATGCCCTTGGAGATCTTGGTGAAACAGTTCTTGATCGCACGCTTGTCTTGAACGTCCTTCGGGGCCTCAATGAAAAGTTTGCGTTCATGTCCGCCCTCATACAACGGCAGCGCCCCTTTCCTGAGTATGCTGATGTGCTTGCCGATCTTCAAGTCGCCGAGATGACCATGAAGCCCACTGCGCCGGCTGCCGCTCCTTCTGCCTTCGTCGCGTCTACGCCCTCAGCTCCACGGCCACCCTCCGTCAATGCCCACGTCACTGGCTATGGCCCTCCAGCTGGCCATGGTCAGGGTCAGGGTGGATCGAGCGGCGGCGGCGGTAACAGGAACCGCAACCGGCGTCGCCAGAACCAGCAGCAGCGCACAGGCTCTGGAGCTCCCAGCGCTGGGCCGACAACCTGGATGCAGCCCACGTTTAATCCTCTCACAGAGACCTTCATGGTTTGGCCCGGCTCAGATCCCCGCTTCGGCCTGCTCGGTCTGCGCCCACCTGACTCCGCGGCCTAGTAGCCTCGTCCCACGGCCCAGCCCCATGCACTAGTTGTTGGACCTCCGACGGGTGGGCTCCCAGCTTATGGGCCGTCTGCACTAGGTGGCCTACCCTATGGCATCTTCCCCGGGCCCATGGGGATGCCTCACGGTGGTGGGCTGCCTGGTTCCTCGCCTGGTGCCTATGGTCTTCAACAGCCGTTGATGCCTCCTGTTGGTGTATGGGACCAGCAGGCGATCGCCGCTGCCTACCAGACGATGGCGCTCCCTCCACCACCCTCCTCCGAGTGGTACTTCGACTCCGGCGCCACATCCCATATGGCTTCCCATCCTGGTATTTCTCTCTCCACCCAACCCCCTCTTCCTCTACTCCCTCAGGCATCATTGTTGGCAATGGGTCTATCCTACCAGTCACTGCCACCGGCTTCACCTCCTTCCCCTCTGCCCGGGGCCCCCTTCTTTTGCATCATATTCTTATTTCTCCACAGATTATTAAGAATTTAATTTTTGTTTGCCAATTTACTATTGACAATCATTGTTCTGTCGAGTTTGACCCTTATGACCTTTCTATGAAGGATCTCATAACGAAGAACGTGATCGTCAGGTGCAATAGTTCCGGGCAGCTCTACTCCTTTCATCCCTCGGTGTTGCCGCCTCGTGCCTTTGTCGCCTCCACCACTCCCTCCACTTTGTGGCATAGACGCCTTGGTCATCTTGGTCATGAGTCTCTATCGCGCTTAGCATCCCTTATAGATTTTTCATGTAATAAAAGTGAGCTTGAACCTCTTTGTCATGCATGTCAGTTGGGTCGTCATGTTCGTTTACCCTTTTCTAGGTCCACTTCTCGTGCCGTCAGGAATTTTGATTTAATATATTGTGATCTTTGGACATCTCCTGTTATTAGTGTCTCTCGTTACAAATATTACCTTGTGATTCTTGATGATTGCTCTCATTATTTGTGGACCTTTCCCTTACGACTAAAGTCTGACACCTTTTCCACCTTGTCTCACTTTTTCACCTATGTTGGTACGTAGTTTGGCTCCTCTATTAAAAGCATTCAGTGTGATAACGGACGCGAGTTTGATAACTCCACTACCCGGACCTTCTTTCTCACCCATGGTGTTCAGCTTCGCTTGTCTTGTCCGCACACCTCCCCTCAAAATGGTAAAGCTGAGCGCATTATTCGTTCCACCAATAACATTTTACGCTCTCTCATGTTCCAGGCTAGTGTCCCCGCTCCCTACTAGGTAGAAGCACTCCACACCGCAACCCACTTGCTTAACCGTCATCCTATCAAAACACTTAATTTTTCTACGTCACATTTTGCTTTGTTCGGCACTCAGCCGGCATATGATCATTTGCGTGTGTTTGGTTGCAAGTGTTATCCCAATTTATCTGCCACTACTGCTCATAAGCTTGCCCCACGGTCTACCCTTTGTGTCTTTTTAGGCTATCCTTCTGACCATAAGGGTTATCGTTGTCTTGATTTAGCCTCTAACCGTATCATCATATCCCGCCATGTGGGTTTTTATGAGACTTCTTTTCCCTTTGCTGAGCTTCCTCCACCACTTCATTCATCCAACTTAGATTTTCTCCTTGACCCAGATTTTTCCTCTAGTGCTGTTGGACCTTCTCTTACTGCAGGTACCTCTGGTGCGTGTCCCGCTGCCCCTGTTGGGTTCTTTCCTCAGGCTGTTGCCAGCAGAGTCTCTCATCTCCAACCCCCGGTTCATGAAATCGGGACCTCCTCTATGTTAGGGCCTGCTGCCCCTGTTGGCCTGGTGCCACAGGCTGTTGCCAGTAGCCCCTCACGCAGCCCACCTCCAGGTTTTGGTCCAGCTCCGCCAGGCCATGCCCCGACTAGGCCAGCTCCGGCTGGGTCGTCCACACCCAGGCCACCGTCACCTGATCCTGTCCGAGCTGGGCTGGCTCCCACCGGGCCATCCTACGCTAGGCCTTCCTCGCTTGATCACGCTCAGGCTGGGCCATCATCAACTGGGATGGCGTCTCATGGACCACCGCCCGGATTTGGTCCGCTGGCCACCTCGTCAGCACGCTCTACAGTGGCGCCTTCAGCCGCGCCTCCCACACTCTCGCCTGGGCGGGATCCTGCACCGCGGCTCCCTCCCACTGCCGTCCAAGTTGATCCCGTGGGCAATGATCACATGATGCGTACTCGTGGCAAGTCTGGTTTTCGCCTTCCAGTGCAACGGTTGAATCTTCAAGCTTCCACCTTGTCTCCCTTGCCGAAGACATATCGTGGTGCTTTGGCTGATCCATATTGGAGGGCAGCAATGACCGAGGAATTTTCTGCACTTTAGACAAACAACACGTGGGATCTTGTCCCTCGTCCTTTAGGAGCCAATGTAGTGACGGGTAAGTGGGTTTACCGTCACAAGTTTCTACCAGATGGTTCTCTCGATCGCTATAAAGATCGATGGGTCCTTCGTGGTTTCACGCAACGACCTGGGATTGATTTTGATGAGACTTTTAGCCCTGTGGTGAAGCCAGCTACTGTTCGTACTGTGCTTTCTGTGGCTCTTTCTCGTGCGTGGCCTATTCACCAGTTGGATGTGAAAAACGCGTTCTTGCATGGAACTGTGACCGAGACCATACTTTGTGTGCAGCCCTCTGGATTTGTTGACTCCTCTCGGCCTGATTATGTTTGTCGCATCAACAAATCACTTTATGGTTTGAAACAAGCTCTTCGTGCCTGGTATAGTCGTTTTGCTTCTTACATTTTGTCTCTTGGCTTTGTTGGTGCTCGGTCCGACACATCTCTTTTCATCTATCGACAAGGTTCAGACACAGTTTATTTGTTGCTTTATGTGGATGATATTGTTCTCACTGCTTCCTCCACTGCTTTGCTTCGTCGGGTCATTGACGCTCTCACTATAGAGTTTTCTATGAAGGATCTTGGCACTTTGCATCATTTTCTGGGTGTTTCTGTGACTTCTCGTCATGACGGTCTTTTTCTCTCTCAGCGACAATACATGCTTGATATTCTCCAGCGTGCTGGTATGTCTGATTGTCGCCCCTGCTCCACCCCTGTTGATACCTGCGCCAAGCTTTCTTCTGATGGTACTCCGATTCTTGATGCTACTCATTATCGAGGATTAGCTGGTGCTCTGCAGTATCTTACTTTCACTCGCTCTGACATTTCTTATGCTGTGCAGCAGGCCTGTCTCTATATGCATGATCCTCGCGAGCCTCATCTCGCTTTGGTCAAACGGATTTTGAGATACATTCGCGGCACTCTTGACTATGGTCTTCAGCTTCACAAATCTTCTATTGTTGATCTGACTGCTTACTCTGATGCTGATTGGGCTGGCTGTCCAGCCACTCGTCGCTCTACCTCTGGCTACGGAGTGTTCTTAGGTGATAACTTGATTTCTTGGTCTTCGAAACATCAGCAGACTGTCTCTCGTTCCAGTGCTGAGGCTGAGTACCGTGCTGTTGCTAATGCTGTGGCTGAGACTAGTTGGTTGCGCCAGTTGCTGGAGGAGCTACATTGCCCACTTCGCCGCGCCACCCTTGTTTACTGTGACAATGTCAGTGCTGTTTACCTCTCGACGAACCCGGTGCAACATCAGCGCACCAAACACATCGAGATTGATCTGCATTTTGTTCGTGATAAGGTTGCCGCTGGTATCGTTCTAGTTTTTCATGTGCCTACCACATCTTAGTATGCTGATATCTTTACTAAAGGCTTGCCTACTTCTGTCTTTGTTGAGTTTCGCTCTAGTCTGAACGTCTGTCCTAGTGGCTGATTATGACGCTCTGACTGCGGGGGCGTGTTAGACAGCTGTATAGATGGGCTTTATTCTTTTAATCATATGCATGTCTTGGGCCATGTGTCCATGTACTTGTTGTACGTGAGGCCTGCCATACGTGGCTCCCTCCTGTATATGTATTGGCCCCCGATCAATGCAATTGTAACCTGTTGTGATTAATCACGCTTACAGTAATAACCAACCTATTATATCAGACCATTCTGGACTCTCACACCCAATCGAGCAGGCCGCAGCTTGGCCCGTATGCTCCGGATAACCGTCGTCGACCAGCTAGGATTTCCTAAATATAGCGTGCGCTACAGTTTGTTTACACGTAGCACACTTTAAGATTCGTGCTGGGACCGATATCCAACGGTTAGAAGCGGACAAAGCAGGTGGCTGACGCTGATGCGGGATGGTGGCGCTCAATTCAGGGACACGTGTTCGCATTCCAATGGTCAAACGCATGTGTTAGTTTGATTTAATTTTCAAATTGATTTTTCTTTCAAACGAGAAGTCTGTTTTCATATCTGTTTGAACCATTGTACTCCTTATAATTAATGCATCAAAACTAGATCTCACATGAGTATATTATTTTGAATATTTGAATTTAAATTTTTTAAAATTAAATTTGTATTTAAGTTGTTGATCCTAAATCTGATGTTCCATTGGTGAAAATCAAATGTTCTGCTACTAAAAATCAAATGTTGTAGAAGTGAAAATATATTGTTCCAGTAGTGAAAATTTGTTGTTCCAGCAGTGATAAATTGTTATTCTAGCAGTGAAAAATGATTGTTCGAGTGGTGTATATTGATTGTTTCAGCATTGAAATCGATTGTTCCAACAGTGAACATATATTATTTCAGCGGTGAATATATATCTAAAAATAAAAGTTCTTCTCAACAAAAAAAACATGTATGAAAGAAAATCATGTGAACTCTTGATTTTTTTCTGATAATACACTACCTTTTTTTAAACACACACGTTACCTGGAATTTCAGAAAAAGAACCGGACCAACATCCTCACACGGTTGTGGGCTGCACCCACATTCGCTGCTACCAGGCCGTGGGCCGCGCCGTGGGCCGCGCTTACTCTTGCGCTTCGCGTAGCACGCGCTGGCTATAGGAAATCCCCGACCAGCTGCGCGCCGGCGGCCATAGGTCATCGATCAGCGGGAGGCACATGGTACGCACCATAGCTTAGATTCCGACTTCCGTAGAGTGGCGGTGGCAGAGGATTCCAGTCCGAGAGGCGCTGTGTGCGAAGTAGAATCGGACTCGGTTCTTTTCCTTACCCGAGAACATCTCGGCTCAGCTCGGGGTCGGGGAACTACATCTATAAAAAGCAACCGATGGTATCTTCAGACTAACGCTCAGTCAATCCATCGCATCAAAACTGCAGTGTGTTGCAGGAGAGGAAACACGGTCCATCAACAAGTCGACAAGGCCACATGGGTACGTACAAGGCCGGAGTAAAGTCGATGGCAAGCTCCTCGAGGCCTGTCGTCTCGTATGGGGATGTGCAGGAAGTTAGTAGCAAGGGTGATTCGAATAAAGAGCTCTTCCCAACAAGTCCAATCCCTGACGACTTCGACAAGGAGTCTCCCGGCGCTGATGAGCAGAAAGGGAAAATGCAAAAGAAAAAGAAGCTCCGCGTGATGCCACAGGAGGACTTAGAGATGCTCCTCAACTTCACGTGCGGACCGCACCCCAAGAACAAGGCTCTCGCAGATCTAGCAGAAGAGGAGGGCGATGGCAACATGTTTTGGAAGAACACCATGGCCTTGGTCAATGAGGTTGACGACTTTGTGAGGCGTGACAGCGACCTCGTATACGCCGCCATCGAGAAGCTGAGGCACGACTTCGAGACCAATGGTTGCATCACCAAAGAGTTCACCGACGATGAGGAGGAGGATGACGAGGGTGCTTAAGGACTGGGACGCAATCGGCACTGAACTGGAGCTGTCAAAGCATCCTGTAGGACAGTAGGAGGGGTTAATTAAGAAGCTAATTAAGCTGAGCTTTTGAAACAAGTGTTCAAAACAGCTGTGCACCGTCATCACTCATCAGATGATAAAGTTGATCAAGTTTCTCAACAGCATCACCTGTTTCTTACAATCACAACGTGTACATGCTTATGTAGTTATGTATTTTTCTTGTTTTTCTCAAGAGTAATTTGTGTTGATGAGCATATATGGCAGAGAGAGTTCTTAGCAGAGAAAGTTCTTTGTATTATCGCATTATTATACATATGGCAACATACGCGGACGTATTCGGTCCAGAAACTGGGCACGTCGTTATTGCCCATGTCAATCCCTATATTGCGTAGTTTTACAGTAGACCTAAATAGATGCCTACCATTTATTTTGTTCATCTAACGACTCAGATCTTAATCATGATACTTTTTTGGTCCATCAGTATCATAAGTATCATTATAAGGTATTATAAGTATCATATGGATATAATTAAAAAATAAACTTATAGACATGTAAATTAAACATTTTCGAAGGTCAAGATAATAGGTTTAATTATTTCATCTTCATCTTGTATTTTTCTCTTTCTTTCATGGAAGTCGGAGGATCAATCAAAATATCATCATGTTAGAAATCAAAATTTTACTAACAATACAATAGAAAATTAACTCATATATTATCTCTATAATCTATTAATTAAGGTATGGTCATTCACTTCGTGTCCACAAAGTTAGAGATTGAATCCAAATCGGTTTCGTACCTTCTATATCAAGTACTGAATTGTAAAAATTATAACTCCCACATCCGGAGCTCAAATGAGGCAAATTCGGACTCTATCTTGTAGCTCTCGAAAAGTTCTAGAACTTTGGTATTCAATAGAAGTTCAGATACCGCAGTTTTGATTTCCAAATATACGATGCAAAAATATTTATTCTGATTCGGACTTCTCTATGCAGGTTTCTGTGCGGGGCCCATATCTCCTAGCTCCATAGTCTAAATAATATGATCCATATATGTTTCAAAAAGGTATCAACGAGATCTACAACTTTTGTATTTTAACTTTTTCCATTAGAGCAAGTATACAATTTCAAAATCGCGTTGCAATACAGTGCTATTTATGGACTCTGTGAATTAATTTTTCCTTGCGGATAAAGCTTCTAGAATATGATAAATAATGGTGATAAAATTGTTACTTTTGACATATAAAATAATATACTAAGAAGCACCAACAATAATATAAATATAATATTTCATGTAAAAAATGTTAATAATATTGTATATATCTAATAATTATATTGTATAAATAATTTATATTTAAATTATAAAGAGTATTTTGTTTTTTAAAGTCCGTAGCAACGCACGGACACTTTGCTAGTTTAGTAATTATAGTTACTATCATCTCAAATAAATAGTTAAATCTAAATCATGATACTTCAATTTTACATGTATCATAGTCTACTGTAATCCTCATATATATACGCGTTCACGTGCCGCAACCAGCGTCCACCTCCTGCTGCAAATCGATCTGCAACCATGGACGACGCGTCGGCAATAACCGTTGCTGTTGTACCCGACGACGCGCTCGCCATAATTCTCCGCCGCCTTCCACCACGGAGCCTCGCTGCATCGACCACCTCCGTCTTGTCCTCCCGCACGCCGTGCGCGGCCTCTTCGTCAACTACATCGACCACGAGAGAGAGGCCGCACTTCCTCGCCCGGCCAACGTCGACGACGCCGTGCCCTCGGATCACCGGCGAAGTTCAGCTTCGTCGCGACAGAGTCCAGGACCACTGCAACGACCTCGTCCTCCGAAGCGCCGACGATTTCATCGAGTTCAACGGCGACAACATGTACGTGATCAATCCGGCGACCCGGCGTGGGTGCACCTGCCGCCGTGCGGCGAGGACGACTAGAGTCGCCGAGCCTTCATCGTCTTCGACCCCGACGTGTCGCCACACTACGAGGTGCTTATGGCGCCGTCATCATTATTAGAGGTAGCGGCAGAGACGTCGAGGTTGCCGCCATCGTCATGGACGTGGCATGCGCTGTCTTCGACGACCAAGAGGTGGGAGGCAGGAGAGGGTGTTTGTCCGGGAAGGTGAGGCTGCGGAGGAGAGTGCCTCGTCTGGATGGTTGCCGGAGGAATTGGGATATGATCGATATGAAACCCGGTGGCGCTTCGCCGCATATTGGCAGGGAGCACTGTATGTGCAATGCCGTGGTGAGTTTATCGCAAGGTAAATGAGCTGCTTTATTATTTGGTGCTTTAGTTAGAATATATAACTTGTATATTCTCTTGGGTTATATTCTGTATCAGATAGAATATATCATATACCAATACTATTGGTTCATGCATGTATGCTTTTGATGATGATTTCTATTTTCGGGTTGTGTTTGTCAAGTGATACGTACACAGTAATTAAATCACCCATAGATTTAGCCAAGTACAATCGGGGTGTGTACGTTCATTCATATAGGGAAGTCAAAATATGGGGTATATACTTTGCAGCTATTGATGATAAGAAAGCTCATCTTCGTGTCTGGGTGCTTAGCGAATCTAATGACGACAATAGGACAACAGAGTGGCTGTTGAAGCATCAGAGTGCCCTTAATCCATATGCATGGTGGGAGAACACCAGGAATGTCAGGCCGCCCTGGATCATGGAAGTTTATGATGACGGATGGAGAAACAAAGATGCTAATGATTATGATCAACATAAAGAAGATTGGGACTCAGATGATGATAACATTATTGATATACCAAATAATGATGATGAAAAATACGATGACGCTATTGAGCTTGTCAGTTTGCTTGGAATTCATCAAAACAAGGAGATTATATCAAACAAAGAAGAAGATGATGACAATTACTATGTTCAGAGTGTCGATTTTCTGGGATTTCATCCGTACAAGGAGGTCATCTTCTTGAGTGGCTTTGGAGCAGTGGCCTGTCATTTGAACAGTACAAAGGTTCAATATTTAGGAGAATTAAACATAAATACTTACAATCGTGGCAGCTTTGAATCCTTTGTATATACACCATGCTTGATAGGAGATTAGAGTATTGTCCCCTATATATCTCTTTTCTGGTAATTCCCGACGTGGAGTTGGTGGAGATCTTGTCACAGTATGATTGTCTGCTTCTTTCATAGTTGTCTTAGTAGTAGGCTAGTATCAATAATCAGAGCATAATCTGACTTGCTATTTGTTGTCCGGCTTCGGTATGATCCAGTGCTCCTTGTTGTCCTTCGTGGGTTTTGGCATGATGCCGTCAGCTATCCTCGTCGGCTTCCTCCCCGACGTACGGGTACTCTCTCCCCTGTTTCTTAGTCTTTGCTGCTCTACTTCAGGTATTGCAGTGACACCTGGCAAGGATTCTGCCCTTTTGGTGCCATGGCCCGTACTCTGGTTGGATGCTTTGATTTTTGCTTCTTGGATCCATGTAACGATGTCAAGAGTCAAGGAAACTTGTGACCGGGTTCTTCGTGCATGCCCCCATGCACGCATCTTCATCGACTTTCGAGTTATCAGGGTGTGGCCACACGAAACAATGGGGGGAGACTAAATCCACTTACGTGCATTAGCGGGAAGTATGTCGCTACGTGTGAGCCGTGCGTGTCCACTGGCCTGCTCGCCAGCGAGAGGAACGTACGTCAGTGGATCCTGATCCCGAGAGGGGGGGGGGGGGGGGGGGTGTGTTCACTATCAACAGGACCTTAACCTTACTACCGGCGAACATGTAGCGGCGTTAGGAACGCTCTGTTGGAATTTGACCTATTTTAGTGATCAATTTAAGAGAAATTTCAAAGTAATTTAATAGCAATAAATTAAGTTTATTCAGCCATTAAATCCTCCATCAATTCTGAACCGTTATGTACTAATCAAGAGGATTAATACACAGTTAATACCATAATTAGAGTTAATAGGCCAGCTGGACTATTGACTGCTAATTAATGGGCGTAATTAGTGAGAAAATGGCTCTTTGAGAGAAGCCGTGCCTATACAAGGCCCCTGGAGACGTCCAGGCTTCCACACGAGAAAAAGATCATTTTTCACTTCTTCTTCCTTCTTGGAGAGCTGTGTTGTGGTGTTGAGCTGCTATAATCTCGTCGGCCCTATTCCTTGGCGTGCACCGAAGAAAAGGGTGAGCGGAATCTCCGTACCTTTGTCGCCGTGAAGCCCGCATGAGGGATGGCAATAAGGTTTCTAGGCAGCGCATATCTGCGCGACCGCTCGAGACTGATCCTCGACGATCTGCGCTGCCTCTTCGACGAGCTACCACGTCTACATCGACGGTCTGCTTCGTCTACTATTAGCACTGTTAGAAGCGCCAACAAACCCAATGTGAGTTCTAATGGCTCCCCTACTTAATATTATGTTGCTCTGCCTGCTGCATGTGTTAGTTAGTATCTTGTGTTTAAATGATTATGAAATTTGCCTAAAACTAAAATCTAGAATTAGAATAACACGCATATCTCCAATAATCTAGAAATCTTATTGTTGCGTTTATTCTATTATTCTAGCAATGGCTGGTGCTTCGGATGCAATGAAACCTGAGAGGTTTGGCGGTGGTGAAAACTTCCGTTGTTGGCAGACTAAAGTCAGATTCTGGTTTATGTCAATGGGACTATGGTGGGTGATCCACCCAGTGATGCAATTCACGGTTAAGCAGACCACGGCTTTTCCCACAACGCGTGATTCGGCGCTTGGCTGCATCTTAACCCTTTTAGCGGATAATTTGTATGATGTTTATATGAATTATACCGATTCCACTGAGTTGTGGGATGCACTTGGGCGCAAATATGCTGTCTCTGAAGCCGGTCGTCTGTTGTACACGTGTGAGCAACTTTTTGACTTCAGCATTGATGTTGCAAAGTCGATAGTGTCTCAAGCTCACGAGTTACAACTTCTGGCTGGAGAGATTGCAAGTTTAGGATGTTCTCTACCTGATCGAGTTGTGGCAGCGGGCATTATTGCCAAACTCCCTGTCACGAGCCTGAAACACAAGAGGGAAGATATCTCAACTGAGAATCTGATTATAGCCCTCGATGTGGAAGAAAAGGTAAGGGCTAAAGACGCTCCTAGCACCTCTATCGCTGCAGAGAATGGTGCTAGTACAAATGTTGTAGTTAAAAAGAAAATCTACTACAACAAGAACAAGAGAAAGATGCAGGCCAGTGGAAAGCCTAAGAAAATTACTAACTTTAAGAAGAACAATGCAAAAAAGGATAACCGATCCTACTATGTGTGTGGCAAACCAGGGCATCTTGCGAAAGATTGCCGCCATCGCAAAGACAATTCTGATGGACAGAAGAAGAAGGCTGTCAATGTAACCATTGGCAAGAACAACGGTGATGAGACCGATCCATCTGGGTATGGTAATTTACCAATTGTTTTTTCATCCTTTCAATCTTTGGATTGGTGGGTTGATACGGGTGCCAATGTTCATGTGTGTTCTGATCTGTCTATGTTTTCTTCTTACCAGGGGACGCGGTCCTCCTCCATCCTAATGGGAAATGGATCAGCTGTTTCTGTTATTGGTGTTGGTACAGTCAAACTGAAGCTCACTTCAGGGAAGACTGTCCTTTTGAAGAACGTGCAACATGCTCCCACAATAAAGAGGAATCTGATTAGTATTTCCTTATTGTGTCGGGATGGTTATAAGTTAGTTTTTTGAGTCAAATAAAGTTGTAATGTCCAAGTTTGGTAACTTTATTGGCAAAGGCTATTTAAGCGGAGGATTGTTCCGCTTGAATACTTATGATTATTCCTATAATCTAAATGTTGCATCCATAATTAATAAAAATATTTGTGAGACTGATGTGTGGCACTCACGATTTTGTCATATTGGGTTTACACCATTGCTAGAATGTCCAGATTAGAACTTATTCCTAAGTTTAATATTGTCAAAGGATCAAAGTGCCAATCTTGTGTGCAAGCAAAACAACCTCGAAAACCATTTAAGAGTTTAGAGGAAAAACGAAACTTGGCACCATTAGATCTTATTCATTCTGATTTGTGTGAAATGAATGGATTATTGACAAGAGGAGGCAAGAGATATTTCATGACTTTGATTGATGATGCTACTCGTATTTGCTATGTTTACTTACTTAAAACTAAAGATGAAGCTTTACAATACTTTAAAATTTATAAGGCCGAGGTTGAGAACCAACTTGAGAGGAAAATCAAACGATTACGCGATGATCGTGGAGGAGAGTATACCTCAAATGATTTTTCTCAATTCTGTGCTGAATATGGTATTATCCATGAAGTGACACCACCATATTCACCTCAAGCAAATGGGATGGCTGAGAGGAAAAACCGAACTCTAACAGATTTGGTGAATGCCATGTTAGAGAGCGCCGGTATGCCCTATGAATGGTGGGGGGAAGCTATCTTGACAACTAATTTTATCCTAAACAGGGTAGTGACTAAAAACAGAGAAGTCACTCCCTATGAAGGATGGAATGAGAGAAAACCCAATGTCAATTTCTTAAAGACTTGGGGTTGTCTGGCAAAGGTTAATTTATCTGAGTCGAAAAAGAGAAAGCTTGGACCCAAAACAGTAGATTGTGTATTTTTAGGATATGCACATAATAGTACGGCCTATAGATTCTTAGTAGTTAAATCTGATATTCCTGAACAAAATGTGAATACTATCATAGAGTCAAGAGATGCTTCATTTTTTGAGGATATATTTCCTATAAGAGCAGCAGATAGCACTTTTCAGAGTAAGAATTATCACAATCATGTGAATGCTCCTAAGGAATACACACCACCATGTAAAACAAACGATGATCTATACGCACCATCTGAAGAAGATGACAATGTCATTAGTAAAGCTTCGCGTAGGAGTAAGAGACAAAAGATTGTGAAATCTTTTGGTGATGACTATATTGTTTATCTTGTGGATGATGTGCCCAACACTCTTTTAGAAGCATATGCATCTTCAGATGCTGAATATTGGAAAGAGGCAGTCCATAATGAGATGGACTCTATCAGGTCAAATGGGACTTGGGAGATCACTGAGTGTCCAAGCGGGTGCAAACCAATTGGATGTAAGTGGATCTTTAAAAAGAAATTAAGGCCTGATGGTACTATTGAAAAGTACAAGGCTAGGCTTGTGGCCAAGGGATTCACACAAAGAGAAGGAGAGAATTTCTTTGATACATACTCTCCTGTTGCCCGGATTTCCACCATTAGAGTGCTCCTTGCTATTGCAGCTTCTTATGGTTTACATATCCATCAAATGGATGTAAAAACCGCTTTCCTTTATGGAGAGTTAGAGGAAGAGATATATATGGAGCAACCGGATGGTTATAAAATTCCTGGGCAAGAGAATAAAGTGTGCAAATTAATAAAATCCCTATATGGACTTAAGCAAGCACCCAAACAATGGCATGAGAAATTTGATACCACTTTGACATCTGCTGGATTTAGCGTAAACGAAGCAGATAAGTGTGTGTACTATCGTTATGGTGGGGGTGAGGGAGTAACATTATGCTTGTATGTCGATGACATATTAATTTTTGGAAATGGCACAAGAGTAATTGATGAGATCAAAACTTTCTTGTCAAGATGTTTTGACATGAAAGATTTGGGACCAGCGGATGTGATCCTAAATGTGAAGTTGATCAAAAGCGAAGATGGGATTATATTGAGTCAATCCCACTATACAGAAAAAATACTTAGCCGTTTTGGATTTGAGAATTGTAAAATCTCTCCAACTCCCTATGATACGAGCATCAAGCTTCGAAAATTCGAAGGAGAGGGAAAAGATCAACTGAGATACTCACAAATAATTGGGTCTCTCATGTATCTTGCAGGTGTCACGAGACCTGACATCTCCTATGCTGTGAGCAAACTAAGTCGGTTTACATCAAACCTAGGAGATGATCATTGGAAGGTACTTTAGCGAGTGTTGCGCTATTTGAGAGGCACAACCTCACTCGGAATTCACTACTCGGGATATCCACCAGCATTGGAAGGATATAGTGATTCCAATTGGATCTCAGATGCGGATAAGACCAAAGCCACGAGTGGCTATGTGTTTACGTTTGCTGGTGCTGCAGTTTCATGGAGGTCTTGTAAACGGACCGTGTTAACAAAATTCACGTGTGAAGCAGAACTTGTAGCACTAGAAACAGCTACTATAGAGGTTGAATGGCTAAGAGAGCTATTGATGGACTTTCCTTTGGTGGAAAAGCCGGTACCGCCTATCCTAAGTATTGTGATAACCAATCAATGGTAGCTCAGGTTATGAATACAAAGGATAACTTAAAGTCCAATAAACATATTAAGTGTAGATTGAAATCTGTCAGAAAGATGAAAACCTCCGGAGTTATAACTGCGAGCTATGTAAAAAGCGAAAACAATCTGGCAGACCCTTTTAGAAAGGGATTATCACGGAATGTGATTACCGTGATGTTTAAGAACATGGGTATGAGGCCCATCTAAAAGTTACACCACAATGACAACCTGTCCTTTTGATCGGAGATCCCGTGACAAAGGTAACAGGAAGAACAAGTTGAATGGTGTAACCAAAGAGTATATTATAATTGAATAAAATATATTCATGTTCAAATGACAAAACATAGTACTCTTGACTGTATGGAAGGTTGGCAATAAGCCTTAATGTTTTTTGTTGTAAAAGATATTAGCCTACAGGATATCTTGAAGGAAAACACCTACTTGAACTCAATTGTAGGTCGCAGTTCGTGAGAATAGGGCGTTCTCATAAAAGCTCATGAGAAGATTTGGGAGCAGATCATTAACGCTCCGATTAGGCGAGGTTGTTTTGGCAGCCCAGTATCAGTTTGATTTCAATTGAAGTCTGCCCACACAAAGCTGAGAATTCAAGGCCTAGTCCATTCTTCAGTTGTGGAAAGATGAATATTGATATTCTAGGTTCAAGTTCAACCCGTACGGGACTTACTCCGAATGACTGGTATATTAACAGTACTACAATACAGTGATCCTTTGACCTCTAATTCCTTGCTTTGGAATTGGTGGGGGATTATTAGAATTTGACCTATTTTAATAGTCAATTTAAGAGAAATTTCAAAGCAATTTAATAGCAATAAATTGAGTTTATTCAGCCATTAAATCCTCCATCAATTCTGAACCATTATATACTAATCAAGAGGATTAATACATAGTTAATACCATAATTAGAGTTAATAGGCCAGCTGGGCTATTGACTGCTAATTAGTGGGTGTAATTAGTAAGAAAACGGCTCTTTGAGAGAAGCCGTGGCTATATAAGGCCCCTGGAGACGTCCAGGCTTCCACACGAGAAAAAGATCATTTTTCACTTCTTCTTCCTTCTTGGAGAGCTATGTTGTGGTGTTAAGCTGCTACAATCTCGCCAGCCCTATTCCTTGGCGTGCACCGAGAAAAAGGGTGAGCGGAATCTCCGTACATTTACCGCCGTGAAGCCTGCATGAGGAGCGGCAATAAGGTTTCTGGGCAGCGCATATCTGCGCGACCGCTCGAGACTGATCCTCGACGATCTGCGCTGCCTCTTCGACGAGCTTCCACATTTACATCGACGGTCTGCTTCGTCTACTATTAGCGCTGTTAGAAGCGCCAACAAACCCAACGTGAGTTCTAATAGCTCCCCTACTTAATATTGCGTTGCTCTACCTGCTACATGTGTTAGTTAGTATGTTGTATTTAAATAGTTATGAAATTTGCCTAAAATTGAAATCTGAAATTAGAATAACACGTATATCTCCATCACGCTCGAGGATGCCTCGACAGCGGCAAGCATGATCACTGCTCGATGGGCGCTGATGAGTCCAGAAGTCAGAAGCCTCGCTTACACCAACACTAACAACCCATGGTTACCAAGCCTGAAGTGAAATTTTGAGAGACTGACGGTCAATTTTTTTTTTTTGAGAGACTAGAGGAAATGCGGTTGGATGCACATGATGAATTATTTTCACAAGTGAGATATGGGCGTTTATTTTCACAAGTGACATATCATACTTACATATGGATTGGCCCAATGTGTCCGCGATCACATCGGATAGATCGATACGGTCATGGTCATCCTTGTTTCTGATGTGGCATTGATCTCACCATGGTAGTATGAAATTTTAGATTTTTTAGGTTATTATTAAAATATTAATTAAATATAACTTAAAAAAAGGTTTAATAGTGACTCTGTCTGACGAGACGACGCAACGGCAACTCGGTCCAAACATGAAGCGCTTTGATTCATGCGAGGAAACGAAAGCAGAGAAGGAAGAAGGAACAAAAAGGGAACAAACCATATCCAGTACTATTCCAGATGGGAACAGAAAATATAAGGACTCTGCATGCGTACGTTTCTGGACGCGCTCCACATCGCGGGAGGCCGCTGTTGAGTGTCGACATGCTCGACATGTTCTCGGATGGCAAACGGCCGATGTTGCAAAGTCTGAACTTGCGAACAGAACGCTTGCTCGCGCAATGCGAAGCATTCGAGTTTGCCAACAGCGAGTTCGCACTTCGCACACATGTTCTTCCTGCTATTGGGCCTTTATGGCCTTATAGGCTCTTTCCCGAGCAGGCCTCTGGGAAGTCAACCGCCGCTCGGCCCATCTGATAAATCCGTCGTCGTCGACCCAATTCATCGACCTTGGATTCCAACAATTCCGACGGCCTCTGGTCAGTCATCCGTGGCTCGGCCCGTCTGATGGGCTGCTCATGATAAATCCGTCTTCGTCAACCTTCTCCAATTCCGGCGGCCTCTGGTCGGTCATCCGCGGGCGCCGGTGGCGAGGAAGCAGGACCTGCAGTCCTGGTACGTGTTGCCTCTCGTCAATTTTCTTTTCCTCTCATTCCACCGCAAAATCGCGCGGATCCCCAGTCCGAGTCTGAGGAGGAGCGCATCCGATCCGACTCGGTTCCTTTCTGTCGTCGCTGAGAACGTACCGGTCCATGACCAGGATCTATATAAGTAGAGAACGGACAGGGTCTTAGATCTTCATTAAATCCATCCCTTTGAATTGAATTTCAGGAGAGTGTTTCAGTTGAGCTCCATCCATCGAATTGCTCGGGAATCTCGAAAGAGGACAGGAGGAAGATTGTGATGATGACGAGCTCGTTCAGGGTCGTTTCAGACGAGGAGCTGCAGGAAGCCTGTGATGTTTTGAGACAACTCAACGCCAGATACCCAATCGACGACGAGGCCCGGTCTTCCAGCGATGAAGAAGGCAGTAAAGAGGAAGGGAAGAAGGACAAGACGGCGGGAAAGAAGAAGAAGAAGAAGAAGCCGCTGCTGCGTGTAATGCCGCTGGAAGAAGTGGATTACCTCCTCAACTACAAGTGCCGACCGGTGTATGAGCCCAAGATCACAAACGCGCTAGCGCAGGAGGATGAGGCACAGTTCGGGGGATTCAAGACTTTGCTATCACTGACTGGTGCCCTGACAAAGAATTTACACGACCTCATACGATCTGCCCAGGCGAAGATGAGGCGTGAGGTTGAAACCAAAGGCAAGTACACCTACGAGGTCACCTCAGCAGAGGATGACAATGAGGGTGCAATGGCACCTCAGCAGGGTTCTTGAGGAGGACCCGTCAGGGAAGCATGCTGGGTTGATGGAGAAGCTAAATTGGGATTCTGAACCAAGTGCTATTAGTTAGAGGATATTAGCAGTTAAATAATATTTTTTTGTGTAAAATAAAGAATCAACTTTTTGTATGTAAGATCTGAAGAAGATGTGCGACCTACCATCATTGCAAAAGTTGTCTTTTCCATGACTTGCAATTATTCTGGAGTTACATAATATTTTGCTTATCTTCATAAATTCGATCCCCCGATCCAGACATGATCCAAAAGATCTCCTCTACATATGGCAAGTTTGAGATTTTTCTGTTCTTGACATTATCACCTGGTTCGTCACTGCGTCGACCCACATTCATCTTTTATTATTGTTGTGTCATCTGATGCATTTGAATATCATCTGTTAGCTTTCTATTGGTGTAAAAAAAAATGTTAGCTTTCTATTAGGGGTTTATCTCCATGATTGTCTCATTCTGGTGGGGTTTGCACCTCTGAATTATCGGTCTGTTACACTTACATGGGTTATTAAAAATCTCTAGGAACGATGATGTATCATTAGCAATACTCAGAGTCAGAGGCCAGAGCAATACATGTCCTTTTCTGTAGCTTCTGAAAGTGCAAAAGTATGAAGAGGTTTCAGAGTTTCCTGGTATATATGTGACGGACAGATCTAAACCATCAGGTCTAAATACATTCACGCTGGATGATGTTTTTGAAAAAAGAATCTTCTGCTAGGTCCTGAGTTCGATAAGATGCAGAGATGCCTGATAGTGACGGTAGGATCTCTGTCTACTCAAAAATGTTGTTGCACAATCTGTTTGCCGAAGAACAGGATAATTATCCACAGTGCAGGTGACGGGACAATGGGCAATATCCATTTCAAAGGCTCGAATCCATTCCGGCGGACGGGCGCACTGCGTGCGGTGCTCAACACTCAACAGTGAACACATGCGCCTCGACATCCCCGGGTCACCTTAGTGGGTGCTTATGTCATGACAGCGCCTCTTTACAGGCGGAACTCACCTTTGCACAGGAACAGCAGCCCAAGTCCCGCTCGGGTTGTGTGAGCAGCGGTGGTACCCTGCAGACTGCAGCGTCCAAGCAGAGGGAGTGAAACGTTACAGTGTTCAGTCGCTGCGTTCAAGCACAGGGAGAGCCAGAGGTGTAGGATTCTAATCTGTGCCTAGGCTACGATTTAGAGGGATCAGGATTCTCGGCAGTCGACTTCTAAGCAGTCGGCCGAGCAGTCGGAACCGTTGGCCGTCCGATCCGAAAAATCATATCCTATGGCAGCTGAAGTCCATTCTCTATTCTCTGTTCGATAAACTCAGACTCTGCCCCGCATCCCCTTGCGCATTGAGCAACCAAATCGACTCCCTTCCTGGTTGTTTGAAGACCAAAAGGATTACTCACCGGACTCGCGGTGAATTCCTCAACTCATATAAGCTACGCATTCCGTCCCAAAATAATTGTCATTCTAACTCTCTCCAATTTTCTCAAAATAATTGTCATTCTCATTTCTCAATATATATTTCTCTCGTTCCAATATACCCCTATCTCTATCTCTTTTCTCCTCGTTTTCTATGTAACTAACTTTTACACTTCTCCTAAATTCCTGTGCCGTACTTTAAAGTGCCAATGCCGCATTTTAAAGTGCCAATTAAATTAGGACGGAGAGAGTAATATATTTGGTTTTAATCAACTGATTTGTCCTTAATTTTATTTTTTCTCTTCTCAAGCCCTAACCACAAAATCATGAAATTCGAGACATTGTCAATAATATGGAACAAAATTAATTATATATTTGCATCTCACATCTTCTAGCGCATCCATTTTGATGATCACCAACAACTAACGAAACCAAACTTGTGGTTGTGCATGGATTTCCTCTGAGCTGTTCGTGAGGGAGGAAAAAAAACAGAGGTATAGGACTCTGAGCTTTTTTTGCTAGGATGATAATCGGTCAGATCGGACAACGCACAAGCCGACTGCTCATCGGTCGACTGCCGAGAAGTCGACTGCCGACGATCACGATCCGATCTAGAGAGGGTCTAATCATTGCACCCGCCTCTCCCTCTTTCCGTTGCCACGTTCGCCATCCTGCGGCCATCCATTGCTCGTTATGTATACGGTCCAAAACGCACGTAGAAACTATATCAACTCCCTAAAAAAAACTGAAATTGTATTGACAAAAACAAAAACGCACGTAGAAACTGTATCAACTCCCTAAAAAAAACTGAAATTGTATTGACAAAAACAGAGGCATACCACCTCACGTAACAGTTGAATATCTCCCAAAACAAAGAAATACCTCTATTGAATATTGAGATGTTAAATATAGATTATTGACAAAACTTAATCTATAATCTACCCACTAAATAACACGACGAATTTACTAAAAAATGATGTGATAATAATTAGCATGCAACTGTGTAATTAGTTTTATATTTAATCAATGTATTTAATATTTTAAAGAATAACGTGACAACACTAAAATTTAGACCATAAAAAAGGAACACACTCTATATCACTGTTACATACAAATTACCACCAGTCTGAGTGTAGACCATGTAGCAAAATAAACTGTATTTTTTTACAATAGGACTAACAATAACAAAAGAAATGCTATGTAATACAATCTCTAAAATCTTATTAACTGTTCTTCAATGTCACTATCATTGGAATTTGATCCCAGCAATAGTGAAATGGAAATAATTTTTAGTAGTAACATTATATTCACTGAATTAGTATATTTATTATATGAACAAAATTATTATCAGCAATTGAGTGAAGCTATTTATAGCACATAATGGCCTTAATCAGCTATGTTGTTTTTATAGCACCATACTAGATCGATGCTGTTGAACTGTTGCGCCGAGCAAGCGACGAACAACCGCAGGATTACGTACGCGGCAACGGACGACAGAGAGGCCGACTGCTATGCCCCGACTGCTGGATGGCCGACTGTCGACGATCCCAGTCCAGCAGAGGACAATGAATCTAAAAGGAGTACTTCATGTCGAGTCAAATCAAGCTGCAGCCTCCACGCAACCTTTTTTTTTTAATGTCTTCACGCAACCTTTACCGGCAGGTAGGGTTTAAAAAACCGATTGAATCGTGGAAACCGGATCACACCGGTTTTACGGTTTTCACGAAAACTGGAAAAACCGCTCGATAAACCGCTCAAATATCAAAACCCAAATTTGAACGAAATTTTAGTGCCAACCGGTCGGTTTCTCCGGTTTACCGACCGGTTTCTCTGATTTATCACTTGGTTTTCTCGGTTTACTGCTCGGTTTATTGAGAAAATTTCTTCTTTCGAAAAACCGCTCGGTTTCTCCGGTTTATCATCCGGTTTCTCGGTTGATCGCTCGGTTTTATCGATTTTCAAAATTAAAAAAATAATTCGAACAAAAACCGATCGTCCGCTGAAATCAGACCGGACCGGTTTGGTCGAAAACCGTGAAAACCGATTGGTTTTCGTCAGTTTTTCAATCCATGCCGGCAGGCACGGTGTACAAATTCACGACAGTTCTTCACCCAGGGAACAAAAATCAGGACAGTTTTTCATATAAGAGCTTCAGAACTTAAGGTGGATAAAAAACCTTAAAAAGCATTGATTTTGAAACGCAGATGGAAGAATTTGATCTTCTTTTCACAGCCGTGAGTGACACACAACTTTCAGAAGAAAAGGATAACACAACATGGAAAAGAACGGCGTCCGGGGAATTCTCAACTACATCAGCAGATCAGCCTGTGACAAACAATTCTTAGGGTCCTTCCCGCAATTCCGAGCCACGACTTCATGGTACACCAAAACGAAACCTAAGTACTGATTATTTGCATGCCATCGGTACAAGAAAAAAGAACTCCAAGTTCAATGATTTGTTGGTATCCAGTAGTTCCCCACCCCATGAAAATGTGTATGTTGTGCATTGTTCAGTGTATCTCCTGTCATCGTCTTTGTATATTCTATTGTTGCTTCTTGGAAAAAATGTTCCGTGTGAAGCTTTTGTACAACTTTTTATAGAAATAAAGCCTCAGTTAAATGTGAGGAGACAAAGGCTATAGCTCGTCTGCCCTTATTGAATGAGGTTACACTCCATAGCAAAAGCTGCCAGGTGAATTGAACTGTATTGTATGATATAACGAAATAAGAATTTTTTCATCATGAATATAAAATTAAAATTAAAATAGTCATCCTACTCTGTAATGCCCTGATTAATACGTGACACATTTTAACTTCTGTGAGTAACCATTTGATCGGACTTATAGTTCCGTTCGTATGATGCTGCGGATATATTTCGTTGCTACGGGTGACAAAAATTTTACATAACAATATAAAAAAGAATACTACCTACTACCTGAGTTCAAAATAAAATAATATATTTTAGAAATTCATGGTAACATCTTTACAGTAATATTTTCTATTCTCCATATGTGTTTTGACATTTACAATGCAAGCAGTAATTAAGACTCATGTTGCCTAGTCTAAATTGACAATATTCTCTTTTATCATTGAAAATGTCATTTTCAGTGAAGCGATGTCCAAGTAATGAACATTGTTGTCACGGTCAAATTGAAGCTCCTGAGACAGAGAGAACATCAATAGGGAACTAAATCAGAAACATGAGAAATAACTGTTGATCTACTATATAACAAGGAGATAACTGTTAATCAACAATATACCTTGTTCACACTGGTGATAACTTTAGAGTTTGAGCCCAACACTTGAACAAGATTCACTTTCAGTGGAGGTGCAGCAGATCCAAACGTAGTTGTGACTTCAACCTGAAAGATATAGCAAGGAATTCGGGTTAACTTGCATTAAGTTAAACAAAGCTAAACTCAAAAGAATTGTGTTGCCTTGCTGCAGTAAGATATGACACCATTAACTCTGAGTACTAATTTAGAAAGGGACAAATTACCCAATTGTTTGAGAAAGTGTGGAAATTGGAAAATAACATCTGAGGTCACTGAAATTTGAAACTTACATTGGATATTATTTTCCAATTTCTTCTCAGTATTACTGAGCTACACATCGTGACCATTATTGTTATAGAATTGCAGCTACAGGATAGCACACAAAATGACATGCAATAACTACCTTAAGTTGATCTTTGGAAGTCAATGAAAATACTTTCGAACGAAGTGACAGTATCAACGGGGCAAATAACCTGTAAAATTTTAGACAATAAATACACATCAATACATAATATGAGCACAAAGGAAAATGGAATGCTGATATTTCAAAATGTAATACGGAATTCAGTACCCAGCGAACAGAAGTAACTTTAATATATTTCTGCATTGGCCATTGAGTGAAAAGCAGTCCACATTCCAAAAATTTATATATAACGAAGGAAGCTTACCTATTGTTCTCCAGAATTGATAAAGCCTCAATCTGATTAAAGCAATCCTTTGAGATACCAGGAAACCCAATATTAAGGAAGAACTTTGCCAAGCCAAGTATTTTCTCACCAGGGATCTGTTGATTTGGTTGTAATTACTAAGAATTATGCTTGTAAACATAAATGTAACAAACAAATGCCAAAACTGAAAAAGATGCTCACATCCAATTTCCCAGAAGCCACACTTGCAAAAGCGACAACGCCTCGTACTACTGAAGCTGATGTCGTTATAGGGCCCTTATATTCATTAGCATCAACATGCTTCTCATCAAAGTAAAAGGTCCCATCGTCTGAGTATAGATACCATAAGATATCAGAAACTCAGCAAAATATTTTAGTTTGCAATCAATGTTCCAAAATAGACCAAGTAAATTGATACTGAAGTGACCATAGCTTCAGAGTACAGCACAAAAGCATTTCATATACTGATGAGTATTTTTGTTTGTAAATGCAATGTTCCAAAATAGACTAAATATCATAATAAAGTAAACATAGCTTCAGAATACATCACAAAAGCATTTCATATAGTGATGAGTAATATAGCATCATAAATCTGTAATTCTACATGCCACAGATTTAGCAATTTTGGCAACCTAGTCTTAGATGAACCATCAACCTAGTTCTAGACGAACCATCACCCCCTCAAAATTTTGGCAACCAAGATTTAGCAATTTTGCACACATATGTGTGTTTTTTTAAGCAATCTTTGTTTTTTCATATTTCTCCTAGTGAATTCTGAACCACTTTTCTTACATGTCATCTCAAAGTCACATCAAGACACGTATCCATAATCTCTACTGTAGAATTTGTACCCTTAGTGAACAGCACGTGCTAACATTTCTAGTGAGCCCCCTTAATACAAATAACTTGACAAAGTTTTGCATGTATAACCTATCTGTAGAATTTGTACGGGCACAAACCTGAACTGATGGCATGATAGCTTTATACAAAAGCAAGACATCCCTGGCAGCATAGAAGAACTCCTTAGCAACACTTGAGTTTGAGAAGTATGCATCCAGCTCTGGTTATTCAGAAAAAAAAAAATGGATATAAATCAATCACCATAGAAAATTATAGTCATGGATACCAAAGCACTATAAAGAAAACATCAGCTTCTCGACGACAGAACCACACTGGAGTCTTCACTGATCTAAAGCACATTGCTATATCTAATTGTGAATACAGAGTAAGCTTGAAGGGATAATATATATATTATAGGAAATAATGCTCCTTGAACCAAATGAAAGGATGAGCTATATGATATATTTTAAATTAGTGTTGGTTGCTAAAATGCAGTCACTGCAATCCACACAAAATGAGATACACAGAATCACCTCAGATAGACCATGTACACAGAATTAGTGTTGTTGTAGGAACATGCAGCAGATTCACATCGAGCTCCTCAGATTGAAAAAGTAATCCAATTAGCCATGTAACACCAATATATATCCTTGTCTAATACCAAATAAAATGATCAAGCTACATAGAGGTAGTTGTCATTGATAATTCTGAATAAATCACAGAACTAATTGAATAGTCAGAACCAGTATGTAGCAAAGTCACACTTTGGTTTAAAAAGAAAAAGAACAGCAACTACATGATTGAGTTGCTGACTGAAAATGGAATTAAGAGCCAGAACAGTAATGTCCAACTCAACTTAAATAATGCACTGACTTAAGTAACACGTACAGAGAAATACCCTTGATTCAGTGACAAATAACAAACCCAGTTAACTCTTCTCTATATACCAGTATCGCCGTGAACCAACAATGTATCAATGCTGACAGCACGTAAGGTGCTCCAAGTGCACATAAGTTCTACAGGTAGAATAAAAATCAGCCAAAAAAAATGTTGAAAGCTTTAAATTGCACAAGCTTTAAAACAAATACTGTGTATGAGGAGAAACTAATAAGGGAGACACTCTAGAAATAGGGACAAATGTTTAAAGTACTATTGCAATCCCAACTGTTTGGAGAAATTGGATCTACAACTATTTCATTTATATTTGTATGTATAATCTCTTTCTCTCTCTCCATGAAACCAGAACGAAAATAGATTAACAGTTTTATTAGGTTAAATTGACACGCAAGGGAATTGGAATATATAGCGTAATAATTGAAATAACTTGGTTTCTATGTAGCAAGGAAAAAAATAAGGCACAAGCGCAAGGAAAATAATAATTGAAATGCAATACTCAGCCATGTAGCATTAAGATTGACATATGGAGACGAAATAACTTGGTTTCTATGTCAAAGCCACAAAAATTACCAGGTTAGCATGCTACAGCCAAGCAATTTCAGTTAGTTGGCGAAGAAATAGCATGAAGGATACTCATTTAGAATTAATAATGCAACAAACATTAAGATTAGTGAATACACATAGAAAATAAGATTTTTTTGCAATTAATTATAGTCACAGTCATATGCTGATTTAATAAATACCCAAGTCAAGGTTCTACAGGCCGGTGTTCAAAATTATGAGAACATGTAGTTGCCATGTATTACTTTGTAAATTACAAT
Organism: Eleusine coracana subsp. coracana; assembly: GCA_032690845.1. Classification (NCBI taxonomy): domain Eukaryota; kingdom Viridiplantae; phylum Streptophyta; class Magnoliopsida; order Poales; family Poaceae; genus Eleusine; species Eleusine coracana. Next base: position 59,668,836 of record CM064434.1, on the reverse strand, counting down.
AGAAGAAACATGATAGTAGAACATATTAAATATGTAGAAGAAGTTATGAGAACACAGTAGATTTCGATGGTCTAGGACATTAAAGTTTCTACTCTTAAATTATATTGCACAGGAAAAAAATTCAAGTGAGGAGCACCCACGCTGCCCAGCTGGCGGCGTTGGCGATGTTCACGCCGAGGATCAATCAATCAAAAAATGAACTGAATAAAAAGACACCAGATCAGATCGAAACAACACCAGATCAAAACAAGAATCAATCATCAATCAATCAAAAAATAAAAGGACACCACAAGAGCACAAACCTCAGTCCGCGAGCTAGGATCCCGCGGGCTCACGTTCCACACATGAGGATGGTGGACGGTGCGACGAGCTCCGTCGGTGATAGGTACTCGAGAGGCTGGAACTCGTGGTGGCGTGGATCGAGTTCGTCATGACGGCGGCTGCCTCCCCATGTTGCGGATCTGACAGGGAGGGTTGCCTCGTCATGGTGCGGATCTGAGGGGGAGGAGAAGGAGCAGAGGCGGTAAGACCTGTAGACGTGAGAGGCAGACGGCGGTGCGGGCGGAGGCGTTGGGGGAATAGGGGACGCGGGTGCGCGCGCGGGCAGAGGAGGTGCAGGCGGAGGCAACGACGACGCGGACCGAGGCGTTGGTGGAGGAGGGGGCGCACGTGCGGGCGCGGGCGCGGGCGGAGGAGACGGGCGCGGGCTGAGGAGGCAGGCGGTGGCGCGGTCGAGGAGGAGGCGTTGGCGGAGGAGCAGGCGCGGGCTCGACAGAGACGAAGGCGCGGCGGCTGCTGAGGCAAGAGGCGGAGCGGCGGCGCGAGCTAGGGATGAGAGGGGGCGAGGGGAGGGAGCGATGCAGGGGCGACGAGGTCGGGTGCGACGGGTTAAGGGAGGCTTGGGTGCGACGGTTTTACAGTAAAGTCATTCACCTCACCGTAAATAATAGATTGATATAGATATGTGTGCATACCATTACTCTTTCAGTCAAAAGAGCCTATACTTAACACCGCACCAACTCGTTGCACAGCTATAGTTATCATGTCAGTCCTTTCTCTAGGTCCTATCGTTATCATGCTAGTCCATTCAATAGATCCATGCATCAATAATATATACGTGTAGACTAGACACGAGTTTTCACCATCTAGATCCATCCAAATTCCAAAATTTCCATTTGATAGCCAAATCTATCTCTACAATCTATTAATTGAGGTGTGGTTGTTCACTTCGTGTTCACAAAGTTAGAGATTGAATCTAAATCGGTTTCGTACCTTCCATATCAAGTATCAAATTTCAAAAATCATAACTCTTTCGTCCGGAGCTCAAATTAAACAAGCTCTCGAAAAGTTCTATAACTTTAGTATTTAATGGAAGTCCAGATCCCACCATTTTGGTTTCTAAATATGTGATGCAAAAATATTTATTCTGGTTCAGACTTCTCTACGCAGGTCTATATGTGGGACTCATATCTTCTAGTTCTGAAGTCTAAACAATATGATCCATATATGTTTCAAAAAGGCCTCGACGAAATCTATAACTTTCATGTTTTAACTTTTTTCATTGGAGCAAGTTTTTAAATTCAAAATCGCATTGCAATACAGTGTTATTTTGTAGACTGCGTAAATTGATTTTTCCTTTCGGATAAAACTTCTAGAATATAGAAAAAATGATGAAAAAATGTTATTTTTTATATATAAAATGGTATACTAAGAAACATCAACGGTAATATAAATATGATCTTTCATGTAAAAAAATGATAATAATATTGTATATATCTAAAAATTATATTGTGTAAATAATTCATAAAGTTATAAAGAGTATTTTATTTTTTAAATCCATAACAACGCACGGACACTTTGCTAGTTTATTAATAAAAGAAGATAATTTTTCTACTATGGTGTCTAAAAAAAAATAGTCTAAAAATTCTCACAGAAAAGCAAAACATCTAGCCCTTAATCCTCATATTACATATCTAAAGAAGGAAATCTGACCCTTAATTACCTCATTGGATGGATCCTCACGTGACTGACCCCTTCCTCTAGCGATCCAAATTATCGATCTGACTTGTGTACCTCTTCCTCGTCTCCAATCATGTACGAAATCAACAGACGCCTGCCCTGGGTACTCGCCGCCGTGTCGTGTCACGACCTTGGATTCACATCTGCATAACTGAGTCCTGTCGATGCTATAGAACCTAACAAGAGTACCAGAGCGCTATCATCTCCGATCTTGCATCTTCGCCGATAAGGAAGATTAAGATCGTGAAATCGTTTGTCGTGGTAAAGGATAGATCGAACTATTTTATGGCGACCAGACGTCACATGCTTTTTTACGCTAGAGGAGGATTCAGATCCACATAATCGCTTCTTTGATTAGCATCTCTGGCGACCGTGCTGTGATCTTGATCTTCTGTTCCAATCAAGGCGAAGCAACTGTAATTAGACTATCACAGCAGATGCAGACATTGTCAAGACCTTCAAGATAATCATACGGAGGAGCTAAGAATCCTTGAGTTACCAAGGCCGCCCAAGAGGCAAGGAAGCTGGTATCGTCCAAACCCATCTATTTCCATAATGTCAAGAAATCTTCCACCACCGGCGAGCCTGCCACTTATTCTGTTTCTTTTTTATTTTCCAACAGATCGGAGTTTTTTTTCCAGTTCATCTGTTGCAGATTTATTTGTGTACAACTTTCACCTTTAGCAATTACTCTTTTGTAGGGATAACAGAAATACAACAGTTCACAATAACGATTAGTCATTTATCAGGTATATATATGATTTTTACATTATATTTTTCTTGCAAGGCATGACTGTACATTTGATTTACATCTCACTATTTCTTATGTTACTCCCCTAGGTATGCGCGGTCACTGGTATGCAAAGAAAATGTGTTAAAAATAAAGGGACTGAACAAAGACAAATGGTTAAGGCATCCATCAATTTGTAAGTGTCTCACTTCTGTCATAATGATGAAATTTCCATATTCAAAGTGTTTTTTTTTTCCTCCAGTGTCTATATATACAATAACAATTTTGAGCACACTATCTATAACAATATTTGAAAATTATGTATGCAACATAATACCCTGGTAGATGATGTCATTAAACATCCCTGAAGGATGCTTTAATTTGGTTGATAGAAACACTTTCCTGCACCTATAAGAATTTTATTTTCCCTGTAAGAAAAGCTCAGTTTATCTTCTGAATACAGTTTACGTTCAAACTGATAAAAACATGTCACAGATTTGGTTATGTATAAATAGAGATGAGCCTCGCATAATCAACTCTCCTGCACACATCTAAATCTTAATTTGTTTCACGCATGATTACAGCAAGATATTTGAACCATACCCCTGTGACTCAGTTTGAACTACGTCAGATAATGTACCTGATCACACTTCATGTAACATATACTTACTCCTCTCTCCAGGATTTAATTTTTCAGCCCAGAAAATTTAATAGTGCCAATAACCTCTAAATTCTCACAAAAGAAAGAAACATCCAGCCCTTAATCACCTTCCTATATAAACTACAAAATAAATCAAGCTATTAATTGAGCTATACTACAATTCACACCATTCTTGGTGGCCCTCGCCGGAGATTCCATTGTATCGTTCCTTCCACAAAAAGGACAATCCTCGTGCCCTTATGGGAAGACCTGGTTCAACTGAACAATGAAGACGAATGCCCGACAAAGATTCCATCGTGAAAGACCAGGTCAAGTTCTCCTAACTGCTATGCCTCTGGAATCGAAGCTCCCGGCACCGATTCACCATGCCTTGGATCCATGCGCATCCTACAATAGTAGCAAGGTAGAGATATCACTGATAGCAGGAACAGGGCACAACATTGCAAGATCCACCCTGGTGTCACATTGCGTCCACTTGAAGTTGATTGCAAGGATATAAATAGGCAAGTATTAGGCGAGGCCCTGTTGAAGTTAAATATATACAAGCAACTTCTGGCGATAATTTGACTTAAAGTTTTTTTTTCTACAAGGCATACAAACTCCAATCATAGTTATACCGTTTCATCGGAAGATGAGATGAAGGTTATCTATGTTCTTGATTCTACTATATGATCAATGTTGGGCAATACTAACAAAAGTAAGGGCAGTAAACTGTACCAGTTTTAAGCAATTATTTTCTAATAATGATAAATGTATCAGACCTGTGACCTATTTTACTATACATGTTTTGCATTTGCAGTGGACTGCAGCGAAAGGATTGTAGGCCTTCCTCTGTACAAAGTCCTGGAACCAGCCATCATTAATCCTGCGTACCATAGCAGGATTGATGATAACTGCAATAAAAGCTTCTACGGTGTGAGAGAAGAGAAACCGTAGAATTTACATTTCTTCCAAGCAGAAGTTTTTGCATGCGGCACTTGTGGTGCAAAAAGGCATATTTAGGTATGGCTTCTGGCACAGACAACTAAATAAAAAATTTAAATAATTATAGATGTGTAGTCTGTCATAGCATGATGTTACATGTAGGAGCACCAACATTGCTAATGGCCATGATCTTAAGCAGCCCACCATGAGTGATTGTATAGTGATTTCAAGCATTAGGATAAAATAGAGAATATTTCTATTCCCTGAAATAAAATATATCGTGCTTCTGAAATAATTTACCCTATATACAGCTTCAGTGACTAGAGATATATTTGTTGTTACTTTGTGTATGTAGATATTGAATATATAAAGTGACCTGTGTAGATTTGCCTCAAAAAAATACACTCATTTCTGTAAACCGTGTCAATATAAAAAAATTTGCACTTTGATGACTGAAGGGAACATATATTTTCTTTAGATGAGTGGATCATAAACTTACGAGAACTATCCCTCTTTGATGACCCAAGGGATTATTATATACTTTAGAACAGTTGATCAGAAATTCAAAATAATATTGATATATACAATTTTGAGTGATAGCGTTAGACTAAGCTTCATCATCATATTGGCTTGAACCTAGAAAATAATATTCAATGCAATTAAATGAACAATTGGTACCTTCTCCTGTGCATAAAAATATATATGATGTAGAACAACATATCAGATTACAATATAAATTAATGAATGTTTTCATTAAGAGTTTGATAGTGATACATTTTAATAACATATAAGGATCATCCATCTAGCCTGTGTGAATGCATTTTGATAAAGACACATTTTAATAACATATAAAAACCATTGGTCTAGCCGGGCGAATGCGCGGGCACATTATCTAGTTAACGATAAAACTCATCACAAATTTGCCATATGAATGGGAGGCACGGCGGAAAGCACTCCTTGGGTCAACAAAATCAGATGAGCTTTCCTGTCCAACTCCACTAAGGTATCAATACCCGAGGTACCAAATATCAGCGGCGGGATGGGTATTCGATGCATGATCCTTGCATCTCCATTGTCCATGCCCCCTCACATGGCCCTCCGGACCAGATCATTGTAAAAAAATTCTATGCCAACCCCCTCTCCACAACGAGGTCCATCGAACGTGCCACCTCACTGTAGGGGCTTGACCGAGGCTGATGCCTCGATGTTGTTGGGGCTTGATAGACTAGTGTAAAGATAATGCCTTGCCCATGTCGTTGCGTATATCCTGCCTGCTCTAGTACTTCCGATTAACATACTTGTGTTGTCTTTTTCGCCTGAGGTGTGGCATGTCAGGAGTTCTAGATCGATGTTCAATGTGTTGTTTTGTGGTTTCTAGTATAATGTAGCATGATCAACTTGTGTCCGCAGCTGAAGCTGAGCATTGTAAAATAAGTTCTATTGTGCAACGTGTACCATGTATACACCCTGCGATGTCAGTGACAAATATACCGAAAATGTTGGCTTCCATAGGCTTGGGCCTTATCATTTTTGTGGTCCTAAGATAAGATTGACTATTGAGCAAATGTAACGCTTACAATTATGCCCGTATCACACGTGTATGTGATCTTTTTTGTGTATGTATACCCATCACCAATTCAGAAAAAGTACAAAGTTGCCAACATTCAACACCGCACCTACTAAGCTACACAACTACTTTCATCATCATTACATTAGCTGCTTATCCTTTTCTCCTGCCTCTCAAGTCTCAATATATATGTGCAGCCACACCCACAAATAACATATACAGTACATGTGGTGTAGCAATGTAGCCTGATCTATAAATGAAAACCAAAATATATCTGTGTAGGCAAGAGCATTTCCTATCAAGGCCACTGACTGAATCTCATCAATCCAATGTGTTCCCTAGCAACACTAGCGATCTTAACCTAGTGACCAATTTTACCATGGGAATGAGCGGCGTCAGGAAAAAGGTTCCGACATCAATCCCAAGCCATATACCCTTTTCAGAGACACGACATAGGTGCAGCGCTTGGGTGTGCTCCTACATGCCAATGCATTGGCCCTATCGACTCTTTGATACTGTTGACGCTTGAGTCGGAGCAGGAGCTGGCCCCATCCCTTTCGCTGCTGGAAATGCACGCTCAAGCACAACCTAGGCACTCAGATCTGATCAGCGCAGGTTGCCTGTACGGCATCGGGTAGGCCAGCTTGATCTAGCTGTCCGATGAGCGAAGCCCTGAAAAGCTCATCCAGGAGATACGAGACGAGGCGGCAGCGTGGGTCAGTGCTGGGGCAAGGAAGCTACGCCAGATTGCCGGCTAACTGCCATTGGACAGAGATTTAGGTGGTGTTCTCATTGTCAACGGCTCGAATGTAATTTTCTATTTTAGGCTCTGCCAGGTTCTGGCGTTGTACTGGTTTCGTTTTTTCTCTTCTTAATATAATGACGGGCAATTCTCCTGCGTGTTCAATAAAAAAAAAGTCGTAACATCAGAACTTAAAGTGAGCCATTTACGATCGAAGATATGGCAGCTCGCACGATCATTGACAATGTCAAACAATAAATATATAATTACAAAAATAAATGAGCCAAACCCAGACCCTAATCCCCCTGAGCCCTGATCATTGCAATATAGTATAGTCTATGGTTCTGTTTAAGAATAGAAGTAGGGTATGACTATTGACTATCACTATGGGCATGATTGGTTGGCTGTATCAGCTTTGTCCAGGCTCACCACATGCGGTTGATTGGTTTCCTAACTCTACGCTGGATAGGCTGATGGGATACAACATACCATTGATTGGTTGTCTGCATATAAGACTGATTCTGACTCACGAGATGCAACCGATAGTGCTCAGCCTGGCTCGCGGGGAACGAAATTGAAACTCGTATCTCCCGGGCCTTGCTCGTGTGATGCTGGCCGGTGCTGGCATGGACTCTGAGAACCGAGCCAGCTCTACTGGGAAGACAAGCAATCGTGCCCTATGGCTCTGTGTCTGTCACCTACTCTGTGTTCCGGCCTCATGGGGCGCATTCTTACATTAGACTGACCGCACCGGGAGCCGCTATGCCGTCCGCTACCGTGGCGTAGGCCTTCGGATCCGCCAAATCCAGCGTTGTACCGGAGGAACGCTACACGGTGCGAGGCCCGCGCATCCCAAGGCATCCCCTCCTCCTCCCGCCATCTCAACGCCATAGGAACTGCTGCGAGGGTGGCGCAGCGTGGGAGGGCGGCGGAGGAGAGCTCGATGCGCGGGAGGGCGACGGAGGAGAGCTCGATGCGCAGGAGGGCGGCGGGGAAGAGAAGGAGGGGCCTGGCGCCGCTGGATCCGCGCCCAGACGTCTAGGCGGTCGGAGCTCGTCGCCCGGGGGAGGGAGACCGGGACAGAGGAGAGGGGGGAGGAGCAGGGGCCGGATCCGCGCCTTGGCCGCCGGATCTGCGTCGGAGGAGATGCCGGCGAAGGAGGAGGAGGGCGACGAGGCACGGGCGACGGGGGAGGCGGGCTCGACGGCGGGAGCGCGCGGGGGGCTGTGGGATCGGTGGTGGGAGCACGCGGGGGAAGCCGGCGGAGGGCGGCGCGTGCGCGGGGGAGGCAGCGGGCGAGAGGCTGGTGGCGTACGGGGGAGGAGACCGGCGGACGGCGTGCGTGACAAGGAGAGAACGAAAAGAAGCAGGAGAGAAGGCAAAGAAAGGGGAAATGGAGAAAAAAAGGAAAGAAAAATGAAAAGAAAAATGAAGAAAAAAGAAAAAGGGAAAAACAAAAGAGAGAAAAAGAAAAATATTATTATTTAGTAAAAAATTGGATTGCTAAACTATTGTAAAAGGGAAAGAAGTAAAAAAGAAAAGAAAAAAGAAAGAGGAGGAGAGATGAAAGGAGATAGTAGTTGGAGACGGTTGAATAAAATATTGGATAGTTGATATAGAAGATGGATATAGAGTATGAATAGGTGTAGGAAAACTGAATAGAGGAGAGAATATCGATGACCATGATAGTGTTAGAATTATATGAGCTTGGCCCATTAATATTCACAATAATTCCTAGAAAATCTCAAAAGCCCATTCATGAGTGGTGGGAGTGCAAAGGTTTAGTCCCACATTGCTAGTGGAGGTTTGAGGGAGTCCAACTTATAAAGTTGGTTGCTCTAGCATCTCTTACAAGTGTGTGGATGGGAGGAAGGAAGAACACATGCGCGCGCTCGCTCGCCTCGCCTCGTCGGGCAGGGCCGGGCGGGGCGGGGCGTGGACGTGGGCGTGGGCGATGGGCGCGGTCGCGCATCACCTGCGTGAATGGTCCGCCGAAATTCGGTCCCTTGCCTTGCGGGGGCGCGGCTTCCTTTTGCACTTTCTTTTTGCTGTGTATTCCATATATTTAATTATGGAAACCGACATATTAATATGGTAACCGACTCGGTTGCTCTGCGCGACTGCTTGATCGTTTCCTCGTCTTCATCAAGCTCATCGCCACGGCTCGTCTTCCTCGTCGTCAAGTCGGTCTCAATCGCCGTCGCCAACAACGTGACGGTGTTGCACGTCGACGCCGCCTTCTCTACCCAGTCCAGAAGGAAACGTACGTACTCTCATCCCAAACTATGTCTTCCATACTAACTTTCGTAGTCTGCTTGTCTATGATGGATGTTGCTAGTATGGTAGATGTTGTGCTTTTGTCTGGCTTTATAGACCTGGCTAGATCTTGCGTAGACTTGTCTAGTTCATTATGCAATCTATTAATCATACTTATGATTTATGTCTGGATTAATATAAAACTAAAAGTGCTAATTTATCCAACAATCCAAAAACCTTATTGTAGGCACTTTAGTTTTATGGCTGGATTTATCGATGCACTGAGGCCAGAGAAATTCACTGGCGTGCACTTCAAAAGATGGCAAGTGAAAGTCACTCTGTGGCTTACTGCCATGAATGTGTTCTGGGTGTCCACTGGCAAACCTGAAGGCGATCTCACTGCAGATCAGGAAAAAGCCTACAGTGAAGCCAACACAATATTCTTGGGCGCTGTTATTGGAGTTTTGGTAGATCGTCTTTAGGACGTCTACATCCATCATACAGTCGCTAAGGATATGTGGGACGCTCTGATCGCTGACTATGGTGGTTCAGATGCTGCCGCTGAACTGTATGTCATTGAGCAGTACCATGATTTTAAGATGGTAGATGGCAAATCTGTCGTCACGCAGGCTCATGAGATACAGTGCATAGTGAAGGAACTCGAATTGCTTAAGATCGTCGTACCTGAGAAGCTTGTGGCTGGGGGCATTATTGCCAAATTGCCTCCAACTTGGAGGGATTTTGCTACTACTCTTAAACATAAGAGGACGAACATATCTGTCTCAGATTTGATCGCGTCTCTTGATGTTGAGGAGAAAGCTCGTGAAAAGGATGGACGTTCTAAAGTCAATGAGGGAAACACTATTGCCTATATGGTGCATCAACCACAACAGTATCATGGCAGTGGTGGTAAGGGCAAGGGCAAGAACAATAAGCCTAATCAGATCACTACCTTCAAGAAGAAGAACAAGGAGAAGGGAGCATGCTTTGTTTGCGGTTCTAATGAGCATTGGACAAAGAAGTGTCCAGAACGCAAAGGAAGGAAGCCTCCACAGCAGAAGTGTGTAAACATGGTGACCAGTGCTGGAGAAAATAGTGGGTATGATAATTTGCCATATGTTTTTTCTATATTTCAATCTACTTGTTGGTGGCTTGATACTGGTGCTAATGTTCATGTTTGTGATAATGCCTCTTTATTTACTTCTTACCAGGTCGCCCGGGATTCCTCCGTTCTAATGGGGAATGGGTCACATGTTTCTGTTCATGGTGTTGGCACGGCTGAGCTGAAGTTCACTTTGGGGAAGATTGTCCAATTGAAGAACGTACAGCATGTCCCTTCTATCAAGAAGAATCTCGTTAGTGGCTCCCTTTTATGTAGGGATGGTTTTAAGGTAGTGCTAGAGTCGAATAAAGTTGTCGTGTCTAAGAGTGGACAATTTATTGGTAAAGGCTATGAGTGCGGAGGCTTGTTCCGCTTTTCCCTTTCAGATTATTGCAATAAGTCTATGAACTATATTTGTGATGGTGTTAATGAGAGTGATGCTAGTGTTTGGCATTCACGTTTATGTCATCTAAATTTTGGTTCTATGTCTCGACTGTCCAGCTTGAATTTAATTCCGAATTTTTTCATTGTCAAAGGTTCTAAGTGCTCAAGTTGTGTGCAATCTAAACAACCTCGAAAGCCTCACAAGGCTGCAGAGGATAGACACTTGGCACCACTAGAACTTATATATTCAGATCTTTGTGAAATGAATGGTATATTGACTGAGGGTGGAAAAAGATATTTCATGACTTTGATTGATGATGCGACTAGATATTGCTATGTTTATTTGTTAAAAATGAAAGATGAGGCTCTAAACTACTTTAAAATTTATAAGGCTGAAGTTGAAACTCAACTAGAGAAAAAAATCAAAAGAATTAGGTCCGATCGTGGTGGCGAGTATTTCTCAAATGAGTTTGACTTATTCTGTGCGGAACATGGTTTGATACATAAGAGGACGCCTCCCTATTCGCCCCAATCAAACGGGGTTGCCGAAAGAAAGAATCACACCTTGATTGACTTGGTTAATTCCATGTTAGACATGGCTGGATTATCTAAGGCATGGTGGGGGGAGGCTTTATTGACATCATGTCATGTCCTAAATAGAGTTCACATGAAGAATAAGGAGAAGACTCCATATGAGGAATGGATTGGTAGAAAGTCATCGCTCTCTTACTTACGCACATAGGGTTGTTTGGCCAAAGTTAACGTGCCAATTAACAAGAAGCGTAAGTTGGGACCTAAAACTGTGGATTGTATCTTTCTTGGATATGCTCATCATAGCATTGTCTATAGATTTTTAGTGTTTAAATCAGAGGTGCCTGATGTTCATGTTAATCCATTAATGGAGTCTCGTGATGTTACTTTCTTTGAGAACATATTTCCTATAAAAGATTTACATAGCATGTCTAGATTATCTTCTGATGTGATTGCTGAAACTACTCCTGAACCTAGTGCATTTTCTGATCATGCTGAACAAACACTTGAACCAATCCATGAGGAGATTGATAGTGAAGCTCCTAGGAGGAGCAAGAGACAAAGGACTGCAAAGTCTTTTAGTGATGATTTCACTATTTATCTTGTGGATGACACTCCTAGAACCATTTCAGAGGCATATGCATCTCCTGATGCAGATGATTGGAAAGAAGCTGTTCATAGTGAGATGGACTCTATTATTTCTAATGAAACTTGGGAAGTTGTCAACAGGCCATATGGTTGCAAACCTGTGGGTTGTAAATGGGTGTTCAAGAAAAAACTTAAGCCTGATGGTACTATTGACAAGTATAAGGCTCGGCTTGTGGCTAAGGGTTATACTCAGAAAGAAGGCGAAGACTTCTTTGACACTTATTCACCTGTTGCTAGATTGACCACTATTCGTGTATTACTTGCTCTAGCTGCCTCACATGGTCTTATCGTTCATCAGATGGACGTTAAGACAACTTTCCTTAATGGAGAGTTGGATGAGGAAATCTATATAGATCAGCCAGATGGATTTATAATAAAGGGTCAAAAAGACAAGGTGTGTAAGTTGTTGAAGTCTTTGTATGGTCTGGAACAAGCTCCTAAGCAGTGGCATGAGAAATTTGATTCAACACTTCTATCAGCAGGCTTTTCAGTCAATGAGGCTGATAAATGTGTGTACTACTGCCATGGTGGGGGTCAGGGAGTTATACTATGCTTGTATGTTGATGACATACTCATCTTTGGAACAAATCTTGACGTGATCAATGAGGTCAAGACTTTTCTGTGCCAAAGTTTTGATATGAAGGATCTGGGTGAGGCTGATGTTATCTTGAACATCAAGCTAATCAAAGGAGAGAATGGGATTACTTTTACGCAATCTCATTATATTGAGAAGCTCTTGAACCGTTTTGGTTACAAGGATAGCAAGTCTTCTCCAACACCTTATGATCCCAGCTTGATTCTTCGAAAGAATAAGAGAATTGGCAGAGACCAATTAAGATATTCTCAGATAATTGGATCACTTATGTACTTAGCTAGTGCTACTAGGCCTGACATCTCGTTTGCTGTGAGCAAACTAAGCCGGTTTACTTCTTGTCCGGGAGATGATCATTGGCGTGCGCTTGAGCGGGTAATGCACTATTTAGTTGGTACTATGAATTATGGAATTCATTATTCTGAATATCCAGCAGTACTAGAGGTCTATAGTGATTCCAATTGGATATCTGATGCTGATGAGCTGTATGTCACGAGTGGATATGCATTTACTCTTGGTGGTGCTGCTGTTTCATGGAGATTATGCAAACAGACCATCTTAACGAGATCTACCATGGAAGCAGAGCTTACCGCACTAGATACAGCTACAGTTGAGGCCGATTGGCTACGTGAGCTCTTGATGGACTTACCTATTGTCGAGAAACCTGTGCCGGCAATCCTCATGAATTGTGACAATCAAACTGTGATAGTCAAAGTGAATAATTCTAAGGACAATATGAAGTCATCAAGACATATTAAGAGACATCTGAAGTCTGTCAGGAAAATGAGAAACTCCGGAGTCATATCAGTAGAATATATTTCAACTGGTGAGAACCTGGCAGATCAATTCACCAAGGGGCTGTCACGTAATGTGATAAACAGTGCATCGAAGGAGATGGGTATGAGACCCATATGTGTTATTCCATAGTGGTAACCCAACCTATGTGATCGGAGATCCCGTGAAGTAAGACCTGGGAAGAACAAGGTTTTTGGGAAGCGCTCTGCGCGACTGCTCGATCGGTTCCTCGTCTTCGTCAAGCTCGTCGCCACGGCTCGTCTTCCTCGTCGTCAAGTCGGTCTCAATCGCCGTCGCCAACAACATGACGGTGCTGCACGTCGACGCTGCCTTCTCTACCCAGTCCAGAAGGAAATGTACGTACTCTCATCCCAAACTATGTCTTCCATAGTAGCTTTCGTAGTCTGCTTGTCTATGATAGATGTTGCTAGTATGATAGATGTTGTGCTTTTGTCTGGCTTTATAGACCTGTCTAGATCTTGCGTAGACTTGTCTAGTTCATTATGCAATCTGTTAATCATATTTATGATTTATGTCTAGATTAATATAAAACTAAAAGTGCTAATTTATTCAACAGATAGAATATTCATTTTAGAGAATGAATTTAAAGTATAACAAATGCGGACACTCTTATCCTGAACGCGCGCGTTGCTCCAAATGGAGACAGTGGAGTGTTGGCTGCCTCGTGGAATGGGCCAGGAAAATCGGGCGTCATGAACGGCGTGTTGCAGTAGCACAGGTTGAAAGCAGTTGCAAGCCGACCAGGCCAGCGAACCGTCATTCCGCACCTACGCGGCGCCCACGACAATGGTGGCCAAGTGGGGACACGGGACTGCGCCAGTGGCGCCGGCGAGGACGAAACGGTGTTCCGGGGCCATGAGGGCTTCCACAATGGTCTGATAATAGATAACGTTTGCAGACTTCAATCCATTTTTTAACAAAAAGAAGCATGAGAGAGAGGAGCGGTAACTTCTGCAGCAGCGCTCATGTATACCTGAGGCTAAAGCTACGTATCGCTCAACATGACGGTAGCTCACGCGTTTTGTGGGCCGCGGGATCTAAGTGCTCCTTTATCCTTCCGAAAGTGCTCGCTCCTGCACACTATCTATGGATAAAATAGGAAATAAAAAAATAAATTAGGTCCCACCTCTAATTTATGACAGTGCGCAAAAGATAGTACAAAGAGGACTCCTATCTTCTAAACCTGACTTGGATATCTTTTGTTACAAACCAGTGTGGAAGCCCTGACAGGGTCGACAGAGGCAGCATAGCGTGTCGTATCGTGTTGTACAGTGGATAGGAGGAGGAAGAGGTGCAAGTTGCCTTCGTACATGTCCACTTGTCACCGGTTGCAATAACGTTGTTTCCGAGATATGCGTGACGACAGCCAAAACCTGCCAGGGTTTAAAATGCTCAAAATCATCAGATAATAATAGCCCTCAGGGATTATCAAACAACTGCATCAATCCGAGTTATCCTTTTGTTATGCATACTTCTTCTGGGTTATCTATACCATATTGTATTCTTGTAAGAGGATACGGAAGCTAAAGGTCCACGAGGTAGTTCTCCCGGAACCTATTAATTCGTGCAATCTTTTTTGCCCGGCAGACATGTGTTGTGCAATAAGAAATTCTTCATCAAATTTGTGTTATGCTGTTTTTAGTTTCTTTTTTTATAGCTCCATAATCAGCTTGTGTCCGTGGCTGATGCTGAGCATTGTAACATTAGTTCTGTTGTATAATCTGCGCACTAAATTCACCTTGTAAAGGACAGTGACAAATACAGCACCAAACATGTTAGCTTTCCTTGTCGTTGGCCATGAACGTGTTTGCACGCAAGACACGGTTGAGCATTAGGTGACGCTTACAATTGTGCCAGTATCGCACGTCTATTTGTTTTTTTTTTCTTGTGTGTGTATATGCATACCCATTATTCTGTCAGAAATATCTAGTTGCCAACACTTGACATAGCACCCACACAGCTACACCGCCACTTTATAATCGTTAGCTGCCTGTCCTTTCTCATACCTCTCAATATATGTGCACCCACCCACACAGGCACATAGGTGTGTAGGCCGATCCCAAAAAGAGCAAAATATATGTGTAGCCACAGGAGCATTCCCTATCAAGGTCAACCACCGAAACTCAATCAAATGTTTTCCCTAGCTACAGTGGCGGTCTTAACTACAGTAGTGGCGAATTTTACCATGAGAATTCGTGGTATCAGGATAAAGGTTGCCAGAATACTCGCAGGGCATAGTACATTCTCAGATATCCAGTGAAGGTGCAGCGGTCTGGTGTGCTCTTTCATACCAATCGGTTGCACTTGATGAGCCTTAGGTAGTGTTGACGCTCGAGTAGGAGCAGCTTTTGATCGGGTCATCGCAGCAACTCTGAACGGCGACGGGGAGGCCAGCTTTTGATCAAGATGTTGTGTGATTAGCGAAGCTCCAAAAACCATGATCTTACCGGCCATGGTCAGCTTGATATGTCGAGTAAAGGATAGACGAGTTACTGTTCTGTTGTGCTACGCTACAACAAATGTCTGACCTTTTGTTGGCTTTGGGCTGGAAGATATTAGCACGCCGCCGTTGCCACGTACGGCACCGGCAAATGGAACATGAAAGACATGCTGCGTCTAGAAGATGGTGCCGCCTTGTAATTGCAGCAGGCTGTTGCTTGCTCTGTGCAGTCGTATGAATGGGTTCGAACATATCTACATCTCTCTAGCACATACTAGTTTCTACCAAAAGAGTCAAACTCGACTGGATCTCAGAGGAAGACCAGGAGGCGGCCGCCGATCTGTGGACGCTCGGTCACCGACGACGCGGACGCGCGCAGCCACCGGCGAGGCGGCACGAGCGTCGGGCAAGCGACCACCACAGGCGCGCCGGCGCGCGGCGAATAAAGGGCAGCGGTGGCGCGAGCGTCGGGCGCGTGGCATGGGCGGCACGGGCGTGGGTTGCGGCCACTCACGGGCTGCAAATTTTTTTCTTTTTTTTAGCGTTTTTATTCCTTAATTGTTGTGTTCTTTTATTTTTCAGATTTTTTTCTACGTCTTATGATTTTTTTTATGTCGGATGGGTGAAACAATGACAGGGATAAAAGGAAAAGAGAAATTACAGCTAAAGAGGTAGTATTTGGTATGTGGAAGAGAGGGATGCAGCCGCGGGTGGTATCGAGGATAAGGCTCATCTTGTAATGGTGACGCTGAGAAAATTAACCCGCGAACCTAGACCCTGTGTCTGCGAGCAGGAAACGTTCTGCTATTTTCCGACGACTACTACTCGACCTGCTTACATCTACTGTGTGGTATACCTGATCAAGTGGGCCGGATTAAATGGGCCGGCACGAGGTCCGTCTATTTTGACACGGTCCGAGCACGGCATGGCTAGAAGTTAGACGGGCCGTACTGGCTTGTGGCCCATCACGGGCCGTATCTGAGTCTAGCCACAGACCTGTCGTGTCGACCCGAGCACGGCCCATTTAGCATGGCCCGCTTAGCCCGTGAGGTGGCCTGCTTAGCCTGTGAAGCATGGCCCGGTCCGCCGCGGTCTGTCAAATAAAATAATTAATATTTTAATATTTATATTAAAAATCATATTTTTATATTGAAATTTATTTATAAAAAATATTTTATCTACTAAAAATATCATTTTTTGAGAAAAATTAGATATATAAAAATTAAATGGGCTCTGGGCTAGCCCGGCTCAAATAGCCTGCCGGGCCGATGGGCCGGCACGGCCCATGTAAGATGAGCCGTGCCATGCTTGGGGTTCGACGCAGGCCCATTGGGCTGACACGGCACGACCCGTTAATTAGAAGGGCCGTATCGGTCCGTCTAAGAAATGGCACGGTCTGTCATGGGCTCGTGCCGTGCCGGGGCCAGGTATACTATGTGGTCTGCCCCACAACGCAGGTTAAAAAAAACTCATTTGTCTAAAACATGACCGCAGCAGCCTTCAACGGAAAGGTCGCTGTAGTTGCGGATGGTACAACATGGCCGGCAGGTCAATGGCGATTCAGCAACACAAGTGATCACGCGATTTGCGCCAGTGCAAGTCCGGAAGAGGTCAGGGGATCATCTGGATACCCAATGCTTCTTTTTCTACGATGAATTATTAGTTTCAGTTTTTTTTTAGATTACACAGTATAAATTAGATCTTATAAACATCTCCTACGGAGAATCGAACCTAGCAATTGAGATGCTACTAAGACTCTTATAATTACTAGGCTACAGGTTCTTTCGCTTAGTTTTCAGTTTTAAAAGAATTTATTAAAAACCTTGGATTTTGGTGACAAGTTCACGGGCAGCCCCGACCAGCCGGGCTCAATTTTGGGCCTTTGGCTTTGCCGCCTGTAGTAGGGTTGATAAAGCTCATTTGCAGCGGCAACCGGGGCAAGCAACGCTTACTCACGCTCTGCTGCCGGCCTCCAGCCATCTACCCGGTCTGGGGGCCACCGCCCCATGTTGTAGGCGCCGAGCGTTTATGCAACGACCGGTCAATGGACCCGATCCAGGCCGCAAGGGTCTAATCGGACGGCTCAAATGGAACCTGGGGTGGTCGGTAATTCAAATACCGTCCACCACCCTGATCCTGGTCGGTGTTCGTCTCCTCTGGTCTCTGCCGCGCGCGACAGAGCGTAGGTAGTTCCGATGTTGCTTGCTCTTGCTCTGTTCCGTTCCAGTGTTGGGGTTCCGTTCGGGTGGATTTCTCAACTGGCCGTAGCCGATGGCCCTCCGACTCCGAGAGCTGGATCATCTAACCAGTAGAGTCTGCAAGATGACAAGTCCATGGCTGATGAAAGGCGCCTCTGCCTCTGTATTCCTGCCCCCTTTTTCTCCCCCCCCCCCCCCCCCCCCCCCCCGCGGAACGCAGCATCAATGACAGAGCAAACTCCCAGCTGACTGCATCACTTGCCGTTGCTTACGCCAGGCTGCGTACGTCGTCGCGCTGCTAGTCACTCCACCACCGTTCCACAATTAAGGTCATGCTGTTCTTCGCCGGCGCCCCGGCTTATGTTATGTGAGTCAGAACTGAAGGCGCTGACCGGCGACGATAATAAGCAGCGGTCGGCGTTTCAAGAGGCAAAGGCCAGCGCGCCGCCCGTGTCCATTCGGACGGGTCGATCTCCCGGCCGCCGCCGATGGTCCTGTTGCCGGGGACTGCTTGTCAGGCCGTGGCTTCAACGGTACAGTTGAGGCCTTGTTCGGTTTTGCATGTAATATGCTGATAATGAAGTGTAACTGGGTGGAATGGTTTGGATTATAACAAAAACCAACTCAAACAAAAATGATGGTTCGGTTAGACCCAATGTGGTTTGAACACCAGTCTAACCCATCCATTTTTAGTACTTCCACCCTAGTAATTAAACTACATCTTTCAACCTTTAGAACCAAACCATAAATGTGTTTGAGTAGTTGGAATGACACACATATATTCACTAAACCATATATGTAAACATCACATGTTGGTAATTAAAACATGTCTCCCGAACAAGACCTGACATGGAAGGGTTCCTCTTCCTTGGGATTGGGAGTGCGCGCCGCGGAGCCCGAGAAGATCCGCGTACCGGGCGCCGTGCAGAGTGGGGCGGGATATGCGGCAGGCCTTCCTCCGCGAAGCAGAAAAACGGCAGTCGTGAATGGCTTGACGAAGAACGGCTTCCACTGCCTTCACATGCACGTGCGTACGCGGGGCTGCAAGCGGCCGCATGCGGTGCCCTGTGGTGGGCGCACGCGGACGCGGTCCACGCCTACGATGCCGGCGCGGCGCCAGACCAGTAGGCACCATCACAAAAAGAAATTGTGATTCATTTCCGTAGATCAATGCCGTCCCAGTGGGGAAGCCAGTAGCCAGGCCGTAGAAAACAGCTGCATGGCGCGAAGGGGGTCTGCGTTCCCTTTGCTTTCACCCCTGACACCGAAAACTGTTACCTACTGCCAGTGCCAATTGCCGCGATATCATCATGTAACAATGTACGCGCGCCTTGGATTGGATTGGATTGGATTACCACCAGCAGCAGGGGAAAAAAATCTCTGTCAGCTGAGCTAATACAATACGTACTGTAATCCACGGGCCTGAGACCAAAGTCTGTGTCAGAAAATCGACATGACGGAACCACCGTATGTATGTACGGCGAACAATCCATGGATCACGTGAGCTGCTTTTTCAGCCCGGCTCCTAGTACGCGTACGTACTCTACGTACTACTGCCCACTGGGCCCTCCCTCTCTCTTTTTATTACTATCTGTGTGGTGTGTGCCACATTTTCAAAACTCACGACGCCCTTCTTGCCCTTGCTTGTGTTTGTGTGTTTCCCTCCCTCTCGCTATATGTATACAACACTCCATTCAATTCAATCGCCGGTAATGTAGAGGTAGAGCTTTATTTCCCCTGCATCTTCTTGAAGAAGAGAACCACGGGAGCTCTCTCCACAAGCTACTACTACTGCCTGTGTCAGCTGAGCCATGGGAGCTCTCTCCACGCGTACAATGTACGGTCTCGGTGACATCGGTCTGCCCCATCTGTCGTATTTGTTAAACACCAGTGGCATATAATAGCGTGCATGTGGCATGTAACAATGTGGATTGACTCCGGCAATCAGAATGTAGGTGAACGAAGTAAAGCAAGGGCCATATAAATTCACACTGTTTTAATTTCCATATTCAAACTAAAAGTTTCATTCAGTGCTGGGTGCTGCACACGAGATAATTAACCACAGCTACATACAAGTTCAAATGCATCTGGAGTACAAAAATACCACATACATACTTGGTCGCAATATGATATTGTTAACACTAAAAAAGAAGCCGCATGGGACTGGTAGACATTAGGGAATAACTCACCGCTGGACTACAGGTGCATGGCGCGAAGGGGGTCTGCGTTCGTTTTGCTTTCACCCCTGACACCGAACACACTGTTACCTACCGCCTTTCCGGTTACGCCACAAAATCAAATAGAATATGAGGAGCCATGGACTTATGGAGTGATAATGGCTTGTACACATACCTCTTCTTGTCCGGGGTGAAAACCTTTGATCTTTGAATCAAGCGACGGAGGCGTGGAGTCTTCTAATTGAAGATGTTGTCACGAACATAAAGATGTTGTCACCTTCCTCGATCTACGGCTTTGGAGCTCCTCTAGTTATTCTGTCCTCTTAGTTTTGATGCTGATTGTCTTTAACTTTCATAGGTTGGATGGTAGGCTTCCCCCCCCTGCCCCCCTAGCACTTGTGTCCTTTTTTGGTCTTTCTGGTGGTCATCTTATAATAACTACATGTAACATATGTTACAGAGGTAGGAATAAAATTCTCTATTCTAAAAATGGACCGGATGTTCTCCAATCTTGATGCACGACTGCACACGGTCTTGCGTATGAAAAATGGAACGGCGATGAGACAGTGTCCACCAGATATGACGGCCTCCGATCCGCGCCCGCCAGCGCTTGTCGAAGAGCTCGGGGTTCGTAACTGGCGTGTCAACCATTCTCGTGTTGTCTATCTGTACTGTCGTCTCGGAAGTAGCGTGTCAGATGAGGTGGCAAGATTGCGGCCGGGAAAGCTTCGCGCCAAAAAAATAAGGTATGTTCAAATTTCTCCTGTGGATTATTATTGGCAGCTGATGAACACGTATGTCTTTCCTCGTGATAGGTACGATGCCTCCTTGATCCGGTGGCTACGTTGTCCCGACCGAGGTGACTCTGTACACCTCGTCCATCATATCTGGTTTGCGCTGCACGAGGTTCACCGCCACCACTACTTCACCTCACAAACCCTAGCCGATCTCAAGAGTAGCATAGCTAGTGATGGGAAGCCGCCACCGCCACGCCACGTTCTCACTTGCCACGTCGTCGCTGTTCGCCGCCGTTGTGCCGGGACAGAGCCTTTACCGACCTGAAGGATGCCGCGACCTCCTCCGTGCTTCCTCGTCGCCAAGCTCCACGGACGCTTCCGCTTCCAGATCCGGTAACCCCTTTTCCTCTCTCCCTCTAGTTAGATCCATAGGTTCATGTCTAGAGTAATTGCAATGCCTCTATCTAGACCGATGGCTAGCCTAAATGTTTTGGTTCTAACAATCTCCACTATTGAATTGTTCGAAGCTAGCTGCACCTTCATCGTTACTCTAAGATTACCTAGCCTACAATTACAAAATCTTTTCAATTAACCTGTTCCTATCACTTTGGTCTTTCAATTGGAGAAAAATATAGATGGATAATCCAGATTATTGCCCATCTGAACTTTGTCTATTTCATGGTAGCCATGTTGGTGGTTAATTGACTTGGTAGCACCAACGATACAGACAGCAGTCCAGATGAACGCTGTGAAAATAACAAATATGCTACGGTCTCGGTGACATCGGTCTGCCCCATCTGTCGTATTTGTTAAACACCAGTGGCATATAATAGCGTGCATGTGGCATGTAACAATGTGGATTGACTCCGGCAATCAGAGTGTAGGTGAACGAAGTAAAGCAAGGGCCATATAAATTCACACTGTTTTAATCTATTATCTTCTTATTTCAAGAGAAAAAGGAGGCTTCACATTCGCTCTCAAGACAACGAAATTACCATGTTAATAAAAAAAGAAAAAATATAGACCCTCAGATTTTATAAAGATTAGACGGTATAGATGACACCATTATATTTCCTTTGGAATCAAAATACTAACCGAATACGTTTAATTCTTGATGTGTATGGAGTCCTGCCGGATAGAAAGAATAAAATTGGCATTTACAGAGTCTTAACCGATTCAGACATAATCGGTTTAATTCTTGCTGTGTATGGAATCCTGCCGGATAGAAAGAATAAAAAAATTGACATGTATAGAATCTTATCCGATTCAGACATAATCAACAATACTATGTCACGTGACTTTGAAAAAAACAGAAAATCATTAATCAAATAGGATTCGGTTATTACTTACTACTATAGTGTCACTCCAATATGGATCAACAAGCTAATCAAATTGCATGCAATGCGCATGATACAACAACAAAAAATATTATGTATTTATAAAAGACAAAGTAAAATACATGATGGGTCACCAATCAGCACCTTCTAAAATAAATGGAAGTAAGATTTTCTACAACAAATATGGAATGCTCAATATACATATATAATAACAGTCAATATATGTATAAGAGTCCTTTTGACCTTTCATAGAAAAAAAATACCTTGCTTAATAATTAAATAGAAGTGTGGCCCATATAGAAACTCAAAGAAACAAGACCTTTGCCTTTGACGTTTGAGCGATTGACCATCCTACACCTCATGCCAAAAGAAAAAGAGGAGCTCCCAAGCTCCCTCCGATTATAATGATGCTAGGCTTTGCCATGTGCTAGAAAGAGTTGGTGCTCGCTTCAACCTAGCTACAACAATGTCCTAGGAGACAAAGTTCCTGTCTGAAATTAAGATGAGCTGGTATTCCCACGTATGCATACGCCATCTATCTTCTTTTACCACAAAGGGGTGCAGGTCACCGCTATAGCGTGACCTAATGGGCGTCATCCGTGCCGTACTTAGCAAGGCGCTGATAGCATACTACCCCCATATCGAGTTATTTCGTATATAAGAGAAAAACAATGAAACCATGCAGAGAGCCATAAAAAAAGCTCGGCATCTTGCCAATGCTACAAAGCTCCTCCTCGATATCCAGGAGTTGAGCTTGGTAATGCATGGACATCGTCAGTGCATGAGCTGGAATGATGCCGAAGAACATGTTCCTTAAGTTGGAGTTTGGAGTTTGATCCGCAAATGCTCCAAAGGTGGAGAGTTTATCTACAATAAACAAGGTGTGATGAAACCAGACAATAGATGAAGCAATAATGCTCTTGGTCCCCTCTCTCTACCAGCTATTCCATGCATTGGTGGGTCCCAATTCCTTGCTGATAATTTTCATATAGCTGAAACTACACATCCTGTTGCTAATATATAGTTTATCATCTGCTAGGTGTAGTTAGTTAACGGAAGACATGAATAGCATACTGTAACATAGAGAAGGGTGTCGCAAAGATGACCCTGAAGAAACTGGAGGGAGCAAGATGACCAATGAAAAGAACAGACAGAGAAAGGGAGTGTGTTTCAGTGCTGCTTTAGAGTGAACATGGTCAGTTGGATGTTGGTCTAGTATGTAAAGGAATGAACTATGAGTGGGATAAAACTTAATACTATGCATCACTATTTCATGAAGCATTATATTTTTGCAGAATATAGTACATATCCATATACTAAAGAACATACAAATACTCACTGCTATGAACAATGCGTGCAAACCGCTTATCAAATTGATGTTAAACTATGATTGTTGTCCTAACAAAAATAATACAAAAACTGAAAGAGTATGTAAATATTATAAATTAGATGTTGCAATATAAAAAATGAAAAAAAATAATCTAGAAACCTAAAGATTTTAGTCCATTGGTGACAGCTCTATATATGGATGTTGGTTGATGACGTAGGAGTGAAGAGAAATAGATGAGAAAAATAAAAGATGTGGCTATGCGAATTAAAAATAAGATGAACAAGAAACAATGACTAGCTTCCAAATAGTATTGAGAGAATTTTCTCTATACCATCAAAAGATAGTAAGATCCCCTATAATTGCAAGAGTGCTCTTTCCTTCGATACCATCAGATTGAAATTTTGGATCTATGGATGTTAGCGTAGGAGCAGAAAAAAAAAATATAGTCACAAAGAAAGTATAAGAATTTAAAAGAAAAAAGTGAAGCGCAAAGAAAATTATGTGGCATAGAGCAATGGTCATGTATGCTTAGGAAAAAAAAAGGACAACCTAATTTGTTTCTTTAAATATAAGAGATCCTTTAACAGTTCATCCAATATTAATCTACTATAAAAACTTATGTGATGCATATCCAAAACAACAAAATTTCAAGCAAAAGAAAATAAATTAATAGAAAATGAAAAAATTGTGACTAGCTGCGCTATTAGCGCGGGTCACCTTGCTAGTTTCTATATTCAAACTAAAAGTTTCATTCAGTGCTGGGTGCTGCACTCGAGATAATTAACCACAGCTATATATAAGTTTTGAATGCATCTGGAGTACAAAAATACCACATACATACTTTATCGCAATATGGTATTGTTAACACTAAAAAAGAAGCCGCATAGGACTGGGAAACATTAGGGAATAACTCACCGCTGGACTGCAGGTGCATGGCGCGAAGGGGGTTTGCGTTCGCTTTGCTTTCACCCCTGACACCGAACACACTGCTACCTACCGCCTTTCCGGTTACGCCACAAAATCAAATAGAATATGAGGAGCCATGGACTTATGGAGTGATAATGGCTTGTACACATACCTCTTCTTGTCCGGGGTGAAAATCTTTGATTTTTTAATCATGCGACGGAGGTGTTGAGCCTTCTCGTTGGAGACGTCGTCGCGGACATAAAGATGTTGTCACCTTCCTTGATCTACGGCTTTGGAGCTCCTCTAGTTATTCTGTCCTCTTAGTTTTGAGGCCGATTGTCTTTAACTTTCATAGGTTGGATGGTAGGCTTTTTTTTCCTTGCACTTGTGTCTTTTTTGGTCTTTCTGATCATCTTATAATGACTATATGTAACATATGTTACAGAGGTAGGAATAAAATTCTCTATTCTAAAAATGGACCGGGTGCTCTCCAATCTTGATGCACGACAACACACGGTCTTGCATATGAAAAATGGAACGGCGACGAGATAGTGTCCACCAGATACGACAGCCTCCGATCCACGCTCGCCAGCGCTTGTCGAAGAGCTCGGGGTTTGTAACTGGCGTGTCAACCATTCTCGTGTTGTCTGAACTTTGTCTGTTTCATGGTAGCCATGTTGGTGGTTAATTGGACTTGGTAGCTCCAACGATACAGACAGCAGTCCTGATGAACGCTGTGAAAATAACAAATATGCTACGGTCTCGATGACATCGGTCTGCCCATTTGTCGTTGAAACACCAGTGGCATATAATAGCGTGCATGTGGCATGTAACAATGTGGATTGACTCCGGCAATCAGAGTGTAGGTGAATGAAGTAAAGCAAGGGCCATATAAATTCACACTGTTTTAATTTCTATATTCAAATAAACTAAAAGTTGCATTCAGTGCTGGGTGATGCACACGAGATAATTAACCACAGCTACATACAAGTACCACACCTGAGTTCGAATGCATCTGGAGTACAAAAATATCACATACATACTTCGTCGCAATATAGTATTGTTAACACTAAAAAAGAAGTCGCATAGGACTGGGAGACATTAGGGAATAACTCACCGCTGGGTGTGTTTGGTTTGATATACCAAAGTGGATAGGAGAGGGCGGCCCTTTTTTTGCTAGTGTTTGTTTCGGGGTCAAGCAGGGGCGAGGTAGCCTCCAGCGAAATATTCCTCTAGATTCGGGGGCGGCATGATCCCACCAAAAGAAGGGGACGGCGCGGCCCTCGATGCTCCCACGTCTGCTCCCGCACGCCTGACTCCTCTCCCGCGTCCGCTCCCTCGCGCCTGACTCCTCTCCCGCGTCCGCTCCCGCGCGCCCGACTCCTCTCCCGCGCTACTCTCCTGCATGCCCGACTCCTCCACGAGCGACCCCGTCTGCGTGCCTCCCCCGCCAGCCCTCTCACGTGCTGGATCCGAAGACTCGTGGCGGCGACTCGGACGGATCTGGCCCCTGGCGGGCGGGTGACGACTCGGTCGGATCTGGCCCATGGCGGGCGGGCGACGACTGGGTCAGATCTAGCCCCCAGCGGGCGGGCGGGCAGCGACTCGGTCAGATCAAGCCCCCGGTCGGGCGACGGTGGTGACTCGGCCGGATTTAGCCCCAACAACGACGACTCGGGGCAACACAGGAGGAGGCCGGTGATGGGGACGAACACGGCGCTGCTCGGCCTCCTCGCTCGGCCACGGTTGTCTGCACGCCTCTCCCGCCTCTCGCCTAGCCTGCTCGTCTCTCGCCTGCCTCTGTCTGCGCGCCTTCCACGCCTCTCACCACCACCTCCACGTCTCTTGCTGCTACCGCTCGTGCGCCTCTCACGTGGCCTGCGCTCCTCTCGCTGCCGCTCGTGCACTGTTCACTTGCCACCGTCTATCCAAATTCATCCATCCAAACAATGAGTGGGGTGACCCCATCCCTTGTTCATCCATCCTACCAAACAGAAAACATGATTCGCTCTATCCCTTTAATCAAACAGCAGCAGGGGTCGCCCCGTCCCAGAAAATAGGAATGACTCCGTCCTATCCCACTTTGACCCGAAACCAAACACACTTGAACTCTCAGGCGGCTCATCACCCAGAAGGATCCAACTATCTAAGGCCCCATAATCTGGCTAGCTTGAGTCCGGGCAGGCATAGGCTGCGTCTGCGGACACCTCATTGCCTCGTGGCCGGCGGGGCCACTTCCGCCCTCTTGCATCGGATAACTTCTGGTTCCAATTCCAGTAACACCTTTTTTTGGAACCATTTTAGGAGGGCCCCATGTGTGCGTTAGGCATTTCTTTGCCCGGGCCTGGGATTCTATTTCCAATACGAGGAGGTTGTGGCTTTCCGTGCATTCATGGTGGGATCCAGTGTCAGCTGTCCCCCACATTTGATGTGCACGTGTCTGAACTCCTACTCTGTTTTTTTATTTGATGACGTTCGGACAGCAGTTGCTAGTTATTTTTTCAGTTCAATTTTTGGGTCGGAACGACAATAATAAATGAACACAGGGAGTATGGCAAAACGAAAAAAATAATGTATTGATCAGGTTTGTACAGTAGCTTATACTCATATAAATATAAATTTTTACCAGTAAAGTGTCCGTCCGTTGGGATGAACTTAAGAAAAATAAAACACTTTCTATGGTTTAAATAAAAAATTCATTTATATAATATATTGTTAAACGCATATAGTATTATTAATATGTTTACATGAAAGATCATATTTATATTATTATTGATGCTTCTTAGTGTACCATTTTATATACAAAAGCAATTATTTTCTCATCATAAATATGTTTTTTATCTCTAATATTGATGATTTTGACATGTAGTATTATTTTTGAGATGTTGCAGAATTACGTAAAATAAAACTAAAAAGGTTCAAAGATGAGAAGTAGCGATATGAAGTCCGACACCGGGTTTCCCACAAGCCCATGCCACCTACAAGATATCTCCGTACGTACACAAAATCCAACATGTAAGCTAATGGCTAAGAATTTTTAGAAGTTTATCCAAAAGAAAAAAAATAATTTACACAGTCCAAAAATAACATTGTATTGCATCACGGTTTTGGACTTCAAGACGTGCTCCACTTGGAAAAGAGTGACCACAAAAGTTGTAGATCTCGTCGAGAACCTTCCGGAATATATATGCATCATATTATTTAGTCTCCGGAGCTATGAGATATAGACCCCGCAAGGAGACGTGCGTAAAGGAGTCCGAATCGGAACATATATTTTTACATAATATATTTGGATGCAAAGACTTATGAATATGTGAATCCATTGAATAGCAAAGTTGTTTGAGAGTTACTAGATAGAGTCCGAGTTTGTTTCATTTCAACTCCGGATGCGGGAGTTATGATAAAAATCGGTGCTTAATATGGAAGGTATAAAACTTATTTGGATTTAATCTCTAACTTTATGGACATGAAGTGAACGATCGTATCTCAATTAATAAATTATATATAGATAACTGACAGATGTGTAGCGAGCCGGTATTTGCAAATATATGACTGTCATATATAAGCCCGTGAGCCTTCGTCGGGAACCAAAATGAGAGCCCAAGTAAAATATAGTATATGAGCCCTCTTTGATAAGCCTACTAGAGATGATCTAAGAGAAGTAATTTTTGTTGCTGTTACAAAATAAAACTTCCTCACAGCTCCATGTTTATGAGGCCATTAAGACTTTCAGCACTTAACATGATTACATGAAGCAAATGGCCGGAGTCCGAGAGAGAAATCTTATACATACAACACACTCATTAGTACTTCAATTATTATTACTGTTAATTTTTTAATTAATTTTGATCATTCATCTTATTTAAAAAATTTTAAATAATATCATATATGTTGTCGTAGTAGGTTTTATTATCAAATAAAATTAAAATATAATTCAAAATTTTATATATTTAAAATAATATTTTAAATAAAATAAATAATCAAGTTAACTAAAAAATATTAATAGTAACAATAATTTAAGAATGAAAGGAGTATACATAATCATCAGCAGCAACGATAAGTCCATCTCCACCATCACCTTTTCATTAAAAAAAAGATATAAAATTGATTAAGGCTAGCTGCAATGAACCACTGTGAAGGCCGTTGATGTTGACGTGGTGGAGCCGAATATGCACGCGGGGGGGGGGGGGGGGGGGGGGAGGGAGTGCATCTCGCAGCTTTGACCGTTCGTCCCTGGGTTTGCTGATCGGGTCCATGCACTGCACTGCGCTTTCATGCAATCCTCACTAGCATGTGGGCCCGAAGCGGGAAACAAAAACAAGGAGACGACGGAAAGCAAGGGTTATACTGCTGCCTGCGCATGGCGCGCGTTTAATTTGGAGGAATCGTTGCAGCGCCGAAGAAGGGAGAGGAGAAGTCGTCGAGTCGAGTCGTCGGTCGTTTGTGCTAGTCCCGCTGACTTGTGGGTCCAACAAGTGGGGTCTTGACTCTTGAATTTGTGTGGCTCTGACTTGTGACTCTTGAACAAGTGGGGTCCAACTTGTGGGTCCAACTAGTCGTCGAGTCGAGTCGGTCGTTTAACTGCCGCTGACGAAGCAATTTGTGTGGCTCTGGGTTTTCCCAGCGCGTGCGGAGAGGCCCACAGGGTCCGATGGTCGCGGCAGCCCGGCTTCGTGTGACCTTTCCCCTGTCTCTTTCAATTAACCAACGTCTCTCTTCCCAAAGCCGCCCTCTTCGATTTCAAAACAAAGGATTCAGCCGGGTTCCTTTCCCCATCCCCATCTTCCCCAAACCCGGCACCGGCATCTCTTCAACCTTTTAACCTTTCGTGCCTGTTCCTCTTCAGCCTCTCCCTGCCATCTCAGAT
Organism: Eleusine coracana subsp. coracana; assembly: GCA_032690845.1. Classification (NCBI taxonomy): domain Eukaryota; kingdom Viridiplantae; phylum Streptophyta; class Magnoliopsida; order Poales; family Poaceae; genus Eleusine; species Eleusine coracana. Next base: position 59,639,872 of record CM064434.1, on the reverse strand, counting down.
CTATGGGACACCACAGCCTCTTCGCTCGCTCGTCCTCTCCTCCTCCAAGACCCAAGGAACAGCTTCTTGGCCCTCACCCAGAATTGAGCTCCAATTCTCCACTAGCTCCCCTGCGCGAAACAAATCCAGCAGCCCCAATTCCTCCCTTTCTAGTCAGAAGAGAAGATGCTCAACACTAACGTGTTTCAGAAAACTGCATCGAAGGGAACGGGTGGACACCTACGGCGACGCTGCGCCCTTCTGATTACGAGTAATGGAAGAGGTAAACTTCAACCCTGCAATCACCAGTCACCACAGGTCTCTAGAACGCGCTCCAGCAATTCTCGCCCCAACCCTCTGCAACCAATTTCCTCCGCCTGCAACAAATCCCCTGCCTACATAAACAACGCAACACCCCCGCAATCCCCATTTCGTCCGGCCCCCGCAATAATCCCCAATTCGTCCCCCGCAATCCCCAACACCGCGCCTTCACGGGGGCTCGCCTTCAACCCCCGTGAACCCTAGTAGGCCCTCCGTCCTCATCCAATTCCGACCTCCCTCTCCGCACGCAGCGGTTCGACCCTTCTTCTCCCTCTCCGACCTCCCTCCGCCGCTCGCCATGGCGAATCCGATCCTGCGAACTTTTTCCGTCTCTCTCTTTCTCTGAGTGAATCCGTCATTGCCATTTGCAGGGGAGCTTCTGGGCGCGACATGGGGGGTGTACTTGGGAAGAGGGCAAGAATCGTCCCCGCCACCACTGATATCGACGGCGGCTTGGCCCCGGCCTGCCCTGAGGCGGAGAGCGCCAAGGTTCGTTCGCTTGACCCCTCTTTCCATTATCTTCTTTCCTCTATCTCACTCGTTGTGCAGGTGGTTGCTGCAATCCAGGCGAGCTCGGTGCGCGATGACGCCGGGAGCCGCGGCCGCGCCAGCAACACGGTCCGCGATGACGCCGGGAGCCGCGGCCGCGCCAACAACACGGTGCGCGATGACCCCGGGAGCCGCGGCCGCGCCAACAACACGGCGCGCGGCGTCTCGGTTGGGGGCTGTGACGGGAGCTGCGGCCGTACCAGCAATTCGGTCCGCGGCAGTGACGGGAGCCGTGGCCGCACCAGCAATGTGGACAACGGCAGCGACGGGCGCCGCGGCACGGCCAGCAACTCAGTGCGCGGCAACTTGGTGGTCGACAAGCCTGGCATCGAGAAGACCGACGTGCTCGCCTCCGACCTGGGCATCGAGAAGACCGTCGTCCTCGCTTCCGATCTCGGTGACAAGGCCGGCGTTCTTGCGAGCGATCTTGTGCATTGCTCTACCGGGAGCAGCGCCAGGTCCCCTGTCATGAGACAGGTATACTTTGATTTGTTTCATGTGTATCTTCTTCCATTGGAGCGTATAGCGTTAACTAGATTGCCTAAGATTAATTTTATTATCTGTCTTTGCCTTTCACCTGTGTATGTTCTTTTACTTGTTTAAGTAATCAAAACTTGATTGCCTAAGATTAATTTAGGTAATCTGCTGCATTACTAGCTGTCATTTTTTAACTTGATTGCCCAATATTTTTTAATGGCAATGAAATTGTTGATAGATTTTAAACTACTGCTCTTGTGCTTGTGTTCTTTGTGGTTTCATCTTTAGCCTACCCTAACTTGCTTGGGATTAAAGGCTTAGTTGTTGTTCTTGTGGTGATTGAAATTGTTGACTTTTCAAAAAGATGAGAAAAATATAAGAGCTGAGAAATAGCAGCCCCTTTTAAGTTTTTGGGCTCTGATCTTACAGTACCCCTTTTGAGTTTTTGTGCTCTGATCTTATCGGTATTACTAAAGGTACTCTAATCCCTGATAAAACAGGGCCAAGGACTTCTTTGTAGGAAAGCATTTGCATATGCTAATGAAGTGATGAACCAAATTGATGGATTGAGTGTGTCGGTGAAAAGTATGGAGGTTAGCTTTGTTTTGCAACATTTTAATTATGATGTTCTCATCTTCTGACACCCTTTTGCACTTGTACTAACCAAAATGATATTTTTGCAGATCCCAGACATAAAGATCAGCAAATCTGACATTATTGCTTCCTATGTGGAAGATAGAATGAAATTGTCAAAATTGGAAAAGGTATGTTCTCCACAGTCCATTTAGTATTCTGATTCAATTTTTTTCTGCCAGAACCTGTCACATAAATATAAATATTATTCTACTTATGCTGACAATTGTATTGTAGAGCAAAGCTATAATGGTATCTGCTTCATCCCACCCTTACCTCTACGCTCCTCTTGTGAAGGGATGCAACCCTGGCAAAGGGTTTGAACTGGTATGCCGCAAATTAGTCATCCTATGGTAACTTTGTTTCTAGTAATATTTTGTCAATAACAGAATTTAAATCCCATTGTAAATATTGAGTTTCATTCAATTTTATCTGTTCAAGGGAGAATGTTATTTTCTGGAACATTATTTTCTAACAGAATCACTGTTGTTTGAAGGGCTTGCAATTGTAGACATGTACCTGTAGTTGTTCTAGTATTCCTTGTCTCAAGTTCATTTATATGAAAATTATTTACTACCCTACTGGTGCTTAGATATGTATCCCTTTTGTAGGTCCTGTATAGAGGATTTATGAGCATTCCAACATGTTCAAGAACTGGTATCAAGGACGTTGACAAGATGAATGAAATCTTGTTTGATCTGTATGAATATGTAGATGGTCTCTTCAAAATTGATAAAGCATCTGATCTGTTGGTTAAGTGGGGATACCTTTCAGAGGCTGACTTGAAGAAGGACCGTTTGAATGCTATCAATTTGCTTAGAAGTACTGCCCGCTCTGTTCGGATGCGCATCCTGGAATTGGGTGTCCTTCCCCTTCTTGAGCCGAAAGAGATGTGGAGGATGCAGGCGTGAGGATACAAATGTAAATCATTCATGGAGTATTGTTTCTTTTGACAACTGTATACGAACATTCTGTGTACCCTGAATCTTTTGTAAATAGATGTTAAAATTTTGGTCTGAAAATGGAAAAGGGTTTTACTCATTTGGCTCTTATGTGGATAATTTGTGAAGTACTGCTGGAATGTGTCTGAGGCTGATTGTGTGGGCATTGGCTGCCCGGCAGATAAGTGTTTGTTTTGTGGAAACAAATGTATCATTGATTGGGTTTGGGTGTGGCATAATTGCCTATTTTGGTTGGTACTATGAGTGTAATTGTTATTCTGGTTGCGAAAGTTTTGAGCTTCCAGTTTGATTGTTCTCACTGAAAGGCAGTTTGTTTGACATTGAGTCGTAAGTCCTTTTCCCTTGTAGACAAAGTTATTCTGGTAATATTCTTTGCAAATGAAATTATTACTAACAAGCTTGTCAGTGCTGACAATATCACAGGACATGCAAGTGTCAAAAAAGAATTGCCATACAGGTTGAAGTTTTTCCTGTAGTCACAGAAGCTGAAAAAAAAAAACGACCTTTGGCGTGTCTTATTCACAATAGAGGAGAAAATTAAACATCCCAAGGAACAGTTGACATAAGAATTTTTGACAGAATGAAAGATGGCTTGTTTGGATTGGAGCTGGCTCTGTTTAAGCAGCTCGGCGGTGATGTTCGTGGTTCATCAGAAAGGCACTTCGGCGGCTACAGTCAGCGTCGGGGCGTGCTCGTGAGTCGTGAACAGGCTGAGACATGTCCCGCGGGACTCGAGGAGGTCAGGCGGCATTCCAGGTGGGCCCGCGCGAAGATGGCGCGGCGGGTCAATCGATAGGCGCCGGTGGGACAAATTATGAGAGATCCAAATCCTCCAGGTGACACGTGCCATATAATAACCTCAAAGCAACTGCCCCCTTAATCCTAATCTTAAGCATTAATGACCCCGAGTTAAGCAACATGTCAAGGATCTTTCGTCTTACATCGAGTCGAGCTCCGCGCTCTCTCACATAATGAGTCCTTTAAAATCTCGTACGATTGCAACAACTTCGATGAGTTGGCGATCACAATTTTTAGTCTTCATCTATCATGACGGAAGCAAAGTGCCGAATGACCAAATCATCATTACAATTGGCTGATATTTCCTTTGTGTTCTTTGCTAAACGTTAACACTGTTTTTATGTATGTAGCATTAGAGCTTGTTAAGATTGACTGAATGACTTCATCGCCTACTATTGAAAAACCGGCAATATTGTTTGCTGACCTCGAGACCTGATCGAAGCAGAAAAAAATGAGAAGTTTAGAACAGAGTGAGCTAGGAACAGAGGAGGCAAGACGAGTTCAGATCGACATGCCGCATGCGCACAGTAGCACACAGTCCATGGGACCCGGGGTAAGGCGGTTGGGCATGCTAAACTGGCCGGCGAGGCTGAGGCAGGGCACACTTGTCTGTTCAAGGAGGCAGGACAGCTAGGAAGCGTTTATGAGCGAAACGAAATGGCGCTGGAGCTCAGTGTGGCTGTCATCACATCAAGACTGACCGCTGACCATGACACGCTACGCTGGAGAAGACCGTTGCCGGATGACTGGGGTGGGAAGACGGTGCCGTGAAGATGGCTGGTGATGGAGAAGACAGACCGGGAGAGGCAGCGCTCGAAACTTCTGGTTGAGCCGTGCGGAGCCTGAAAAGAAGCAATGCTAGAGGAGCCATCCACGGGTGAATCAACGGTGGAAATTGACAAACAGTACTATGACTAATCAGAGTGCGGAGAACTGCACACGGTTTAGAAGTAGTAGGATGTGATTTTTATCTGGACTCTAAATAAAATCTGAGTGGTGGTGTTTAGATACCGATTAGATTCTTAAAATCTGAAGAGTTTTGATTCTTTGAACATATAAAATCTGGCTCTGGTCGGGTATAACCAAATTATAAGATTCTTAAAATCTATCAGAGGTCTTGCGAATTTTAAAATCTGGAATTTTAAAATCTCAGTGGATCCAAACATGACATAAACTTCACCTTATCGTCAACGTGCAACTACTAACTAAAACTTAACTCTGCTTGAGAATATATTGCTATCTTCAATAGATGCTCTATTTGGCGATCTATATCCAATCTAGATTGTAAAACATAAAAAGTGGTCTCCAACTGATGACTCAAACGGGAATTCTATTATAGGATTCATCTAGGTCGCGACCCAAAAATACAACAGCTTCAACTGTGACCCAAACGGTAGAAAGAAAGGTAGGGGCGCGGCGGCTCCGGCAACAGACCACTGCGACGGTGGCTAGACAAGCACAAGGAGGCGACAACCGGGCAAGTGCAACGGCCAGGTGGCCAAACGCGAAGCAGCATCGGCCAGACAATCGGTGGTAACAACAACGGCCGGAGTGCACGGGTGAGCGAAGGCAACAGCGACAACCAAGGCGTACAGACAAGAGCGGCGGATGAGTTTTCAGGATGTTACGAGAGTCTGTTGGAGATGAACATTTTTGGGTCTCGTTTCTTCAAGATCAGAAAGATCAATTTGGCCTTTTCGGTCTCCAATTTGGACCAGCACCGTTGAAAATAGCCTAATTTAACTCTTCGTTTGTACTGTGCCTCTCAAAAATGATTTCTAACAGAGGCGGCAAACGGAGAGCCATTTTGCATTGTGAGGAGAGAGATGAGCTAAAAATGGATTCATTCTCTCCTCGATTGCATTTGGCAAGCGGAAGGTAGCTAGCATAGAGGGTGCTCGGGGGCAGCAACGTGGGGTGAGCATGGCGCGGAGGAGCAACGCCGGTGGGAGGCGAGCATGATGGAGGAGCATGACGATAGGAGGACCAATTACAACGACATGAGTGAATCAGTTACAACGACAACCTCCTTTCTCTCCCGCCCTGGCCCCGAGCAAAGGAACCTCTCGTCTCCTGCAGCTTCCCCGCCCTGGCCAAGCTTCCCCACAGAACCACCCTAGCCCCCTCCTCCTTTGTGCAGCAGCTCTCTCTCTTCCGCAACGACGAGCTCGGAATTGAGCTTTTTCCCGTCACCGCCGAACGACATTCTTCCTCCTCGCTCTTCTTCTTCGGTGAGTCCCCCTTCAATCACTCACCGGCAACCTCCCTTATCTTCTGCGCATCGATTTAATCCGGTTTGGCTCCGTTTGTTCCAACCACGTCGCCAGAACGTCGAGTTCTGCTGCCGCCCATCACAGCCACCCGCCGCTGCTCATCGTGCTGCGCGTCAGCTTGAAGTCCCCACTCTTCCCCGCGAGCCGCTCCTTCGATCCGCCCTGGCCCTCCAGCCCTGCTAGCTCGCTGCAGCCACGCCACCGTCAAGCGCAAGACGCGCTGGCGCTGGCTAGTTTTTCTCTCCAAAATGCAATCTCTGTTGGAGATATCACGAAATGCACATCACTTTTGTTACTGTACATGTGAGTCAAACCTCCATTTGCCTCTAAAAAATGTCTCTAATTGTTGGAGTCAGCAAAGGACGGATAGAGCTGGTAGAGGAGCAGGAAGGGAGGATTGGAGAGGGCAACGTTTTCAAGAAGGTTGATGGAACAGGCACAGAGCAGAAAATTCAATCGCCAACACAACTAGTGGCAAACTGGCAACATCAACAACGATGGCATACAACAAAACCTTTTTGTCTCAAGAAAGTTGGGTAGGCTCAAAACATGTCTAGGTTGTATTATACATTTGAGTGGGCTACACTCTGGAGTGATGACAAAATTGCTCAAGCTTCTGCTCAACCTATTTCACATTTCAGTAGGAAGTTATTCTGGAAATACTGTGGTTCTGTCAGCCAAATATGAAGTGCAGCTAGTGCAATTACTGGGGTGTTCTAAACGACATCATTTCATGAATGGAGTTGTATTGTCCATGGCATTAGAGACAAAGATCTGAAAATTCATTCCTTGGAAATATGATCCAAATAACACTTTCATACAGATGTAAACCTCAAGAATTACAGTAATATCAAGAAAAATAAGCTTTTTTTTTTCTTTTTACAATTGACAGAAGCAATCTATAATTGATGCTTGAATACAAGTCCATAGGATAAATCAAGCATAAAAAACACAAAGAAATGCATACTGTCCTGCTGTGTTGAATCTAGTGCAAATAAAGGTGATAATCCTTTAGAAAATTCCAATATAAGCTACCAGATGTAGAGGAGGTTATGCTTTATAATACGGAAATGACAGGATAGGGAAAATTTTGCAAGATATGAATGCCTAGTTTTAATGTAGCATGACTACATTTATAAGACATGGAAAACACGTTTCACAGTAGGTAGAGTGCCTGTGTATTCTTCATACCTTGGTAACACATTTTATTTTCACTTTTTAAATAAAATGTTACCCTCGTACCATCTGGGTTGGGAACTTTCATAAACTATATCACCTATTTTGAACACTTGTTACAAACTTAGTTTAGCTTCTTGATCCCTCCTCCAGCATGCTTCATGATTCCAGTTGAGATGATGTTTACACCTTCACTGCCATCCTCTTCCCCGTCATCAGTGACCTCGTAACTGACGTAGCCTTTGGTCTCCAAATCACGCCTAATCCTCGCCTGGTATTCGCGTATGGTGTCATGGTCACGCTTGGTAATCTCATCAGCCTCCGTGACCAAGGTTTTGTAGTACCCGTACTTTTCCCCATCCTCCTCAGCTAGTCTGTCAATGGTCTTGTGCTCATAGAATCTGCACTGGTAGCTCAGGAGCGTGTCTACATACTCCTGTGACAGCACGACCAGCTTCTTCTTGTTTCCCGTCTTGTCCTTGTGATCTTCCTCTTTGTTGCCTTCCCCGTTATTGCTGGGAGAAGATAGGATTGGGCTTGGGTTGTTGGCGTGTTCTTTGGAATCGTCCTTGTTTTTGTGCAGCTCATTGTCCGAAACGAGCCTCGACGAGCTTGCCATTGCCTCGCCTGTACCTTAGGTTTTCCTCTCACGTCCCTCTACCCTTGTCGAGATGCAATTGGATGGACAAAACACCCTCCTGCGATGCGATCAATTGAGAAAAAAGGATTGGTTCAGCGAAGATCTAAGCCCCAATCGGCTGTTACTTATATAGATCCTGCCCAGCCCAACGCAACACCAAACCGAGGCGTACTCAGGGACGGGAAAGGAACCGAGTCGGATGGTCTCTCTACTCAGACCCGGATTGATTTCCAGCGTGACTGCAGGAATCACGATTTTGCGATTGAATGAAGGCAACTGAAAGAAAAAAAAAAAACAGATCGGAACTCGAAAGAGAGCAACGCCCGCGTACCTGGAGACCTGGACTAGCTGCCCCCTCGCTCGCCGACGGCGCCCCGCTGATGACCTAACAAAGGCCGACGGCGCGGAGACGGTCGACGGATTTAACAAGGGGAGTGGTGCCCGTTAGACGGGCCACGCTGCATCGCTGCAGGTGGCCTGCTCAGGAGAAAGAGAGCCCAAAACGGCCCAACAGTAAGTACCGTGACAACGCGTACATTGTTGTGCTCGTTCACGTGTGGAGCTCTAACGTTGCTGAAAAAAAAAAATGTGGTGCTCTAACGCGTGGTTGGCGACGGGTTCCTCGATCGGCATCGGAGGTGTGGAGCAGCCCAGTCCTAGTCCTGACTTGGGCCGGAGCGCTCTGCTCCACGACGGGCCCTACGCGTATCTGCCCATCCAGCAGGGACGCGTCCTACCTGCCCAAGAGTTGGCTGGCGGGAGACGAAGAATGCCGAGGATACACGTACGTGCAGCGCCGTGGCGCTTAGCTTCCCGGCCGGGCTCCTTACGACGAGGGCGAGGCGGGCACCCTTCCTATGGTTCATCATCGACATTACTGGCGGTGTCGATGACCCTGATCCAATGGAACATTTACTGGCGACGGTTGTCCATCGAGATGACCCTCCACCGGTCGCCATCGCGGGCTACTGCAGTGGCACGGCAAGGCGCCACAGCACGGGGAAGTCATCTAGCGTGGCACGCCGAGTGCGCGCGGTACGGTACCGCCTACTGTCAGTGTCAGCGACCGCTTCATTTGCTCGTCCATGATCGAATCGCCAGTCCAGAGACCAGAGCGGTGACGACGACGCTGCTACAACTCGTGCCGCGTCAGGCTGTCCTCTCGCCAATGTGGTTACCTACCAACGTGTCTGCACGAGGAGGAGCGCTCAAGAGTCAGTGATCGCAATCCAAAAAAAAAAAAAAGCATAGGGCGGATGAAACGACTGCGAAGGAACTGGGTTGGTCGGCACTAGCTCCAAATATACCGTCCACCCTCGACCGGAAGGAACTGGCCTGCCGCTGTCGGGATCGCCGCGCGTTCCGGGAAACGTCTCTCTCGCCACGTACGCCTTCGTCGGTTTACCGCAGCACCTCCACCTCTCTCCGTCGGCATCCTGCCATGTCTTGCCGACTGCCGATGCTCCTCGCGCGCCGTCATCCTCCATGCTCTCGTCAGCCGTGGTTTACACCGTCAGGCGTCAGGGAAAAATAAAAAGATTAGCTGAGATTTGAGTGAGTAATGTTCGAATGAATTCACTTTTGAAGAGAAAGACATGACTCTACAGATGGCAATGCAAAGTGATCTAAGAGATATGTTCAATCTACTGCTGCTAACAGAGGCTTATGAACAATACTAGCATCTGAAAACACTTTTGCATAGTATGCAACTAAATGACACAGCTGGCAGTTGGACATACATCTGGGGTTCAAATACTTTCTCTTCGACCAAATTATATCAGCACCTTATGGGGCATATCGAGGTGCATCCAGCTCACAAATGGTTGTGGAAGTCATCGTGTCAAATGAGACAAAGTGTTTTTTATAGTCCTTGATTCTTATATTTGTGATCTGTGTATATTGCAATTGGAGAAAACAATGGAACACTTGTTTCTAAGATATAATTTTGTCAAAGCAGTCTTGACTAGTATTGGAGTGGAAGTCCCTAGACTGAATGGACATCCATTGAAGATCATTAAGATCATGAAAACTAGAATTGGGAATCCCTTTTATATGGAGATCATAGTACTGATGACTTGGTCCATATGGACAACGAGAAATGATTGGATTTTCAACGAAGTGGATCTCACAATAGGCAAATGCAAGGAGAAGTTCATGCATGAGTTCGCTTTACTGTTCCACAAAGCGAAAACAAAATACCTTCCACACGTAGAAGAATGGCTAGAATCGATACAATGATACTTGTGTTTTTTGGTTTTATTTTTACTCTTCTTAGGGAATTTCCCTAATGTTTTGTAACTTTTATTTATTTTTCATATATTAATCAGTAGGAGCTTTGCTCCTCCCGTTTCATCAAAAAATCATTTCTAGTTATGTAACGTCCTGCCCCTTCGAGGCTGGGTCCGCTTACATCTGGCAGCTCTATAGGATCTCAAAAACAAGTGCAGAAAACAGAGCAGAGTTGAAACCGAATCCAGTAGTCTACAGGAACAATCCAAAAGCATACCGTTGAATTTCAAATAGAGGTAGCAAATCTTTGTATCATCTAGAAACCAATCAAAAGCATACAGTTGCGCTTCAGTGCATACTGAAGGAAGCACAGAGCATACAAGCACATTCTGATGTAACAAGAAGGTGACAAGACAAACGCAAGACCTGGGTTATCAGTAAGACAGTAACCTAATCAACTTTTCTGAATTCGAACTGATTGTTGGGCAGATTCTCTGAATTGTGCACAAAATGCTGAACAAGTTGGCAGACATCATCTTTATATATGATTTTAGTAAGCTTGAGGTTCGCGCGCAGGACATTCAAGCTACGGCATTGGGATGATATCCATTTCTTTGTACCATTTGAGATCTGTTAGTAGTGTAAAAGATGTCAGACTAAGAAAATAAATATAGCAGCATGAGGAGTTGAAAATCAAAATACAGTATACCGTGCAATGCCGCAGGGTAAGCTTCTCCAGATGAGGAGAAGTCTCAAGAAAAAGTGCCATTGTTTGGAAATCGTCACTCACATCACAATTCTCCAGTAACAAGTTCCTCAAGTTCTTGAATTGTTTGCATGTTGTTGTGCACTCCTCACTAAATACCTGGATTAGACAATATGTCAGAACACTATTATAATATTCAATGAAGGGAATAAAGAGAACAGTCTTCAACAATGGAGAGAGCTTACCATCGTCATCAAATTTGACAACTCTAAACTGACCACAGTAGATAGACTACAAAGAAGCTTGAATTGATCACGGCCAAGTTTACTTTCCATTCCTCTCTCTCTGTTACCAAGTAGAAGAATTGAAGCCTTGTCAAGGCATGGCATCTCATTTAATGAAATTCCAGCGTGAAAGCAGACAACGTCCACAGCCAGGTGCAAATTGGCAACAGAAGGGGCCGTGATAACCAGATAGTCATCATATGAATTCGATCCACCATCAATAACCAAGCTCTTCAGTGTGACTGACATAATCTCAGAAAGTTTAATGCAACAGCAATTCTTCAGAACGAAGTTCTTCAGTGAGTAAGAGGTGATGGCATATAGTTGACAAGTGCAATCAGTCAGCTCCAAATGCTCTAATGAATGGCACACTGAACTAACATGCTTGGCAAACCGATCATCCAGGAATATGTTGCATAAATACATCTTTTTCAATCGCCAAGAATTGGAGCTCTCGGCAAGCTGAATGCTGTGACTCGGGCCGCGGTATTTCATTGCGCGACGGAGCCAAGAAGCTGCAAGCTGGCTTCCAAAGATAGGTCCCTTCGTACAACGAATGTTTAGCCTGAATGAATCCATTAGTGCAATATTACTATGAAGCATCAGGTTGACGGCAAAATCCTCGAAATCCTCCCAGTTCTTGTCGTTGTGTGGCACGCCCAGGTACGAGAGCCCTGACCCTGTGTTGAACTCATCTATGTCGATGTCAAGGCATGGCACGGAGCACCAGAGGTGCCTCCAGCGTGTGGACAGCACGCACGTTTGCACCACCTGTCGGGCCTTCAAAAAGGACATGATGGTGTGGAGGAGGCAGTCCGGTAGGGCGCTCAACCGGTCTGGCTCGCTAGCCACCAAACTAGTGCCACCGCTCGCACATGCTGGCTTCATCATGGCCTCTACGTTCTTGGGTCACAGTACGCTCGAAGCAGTTTTTCTGTGTTAAAGATAAGATAAGCCATACCCAAAATCAAAAAACAAAATTTCACATTTCCATTTTTTTAACAAAGATAAACTTTATTTCATTAATAGGAACTATGCTTCATTTATTTTTTTACAAAGAGGATAAAGGGAAGAAAAAGAAGAAGGCAGGTTCCAAAAATGAAGACAAAGCAAAGAAGCCCAAGAAATAAGCTTTGGAGACAGTGAGTCTCCTTTGTTTTATCACATTTTATTTCATGTTCTGTTTTTATTTTCTCCTTAAGCTCTTTTATCTCTCAAAGACAAGTCAAATGTAGAGGCCCTTAAAGCAATTAAAAAATATACTCACTTGTGCGAAAATTATATAAACTGGCAAAAGAAATAAACACGGAATTGGCAGCAATATTATTTCTTTCTTTCCAACAACTAATGAAAATGTTACAATAAAATGATTATCTCACACAAAAAGCAAACTACAAAAAAAATAGATAGGTAGATTATAAATAATTAACTGATTAAGGAACTCAGGAAAGGAAATTACTTTTGTATAAATCATATCTCAACCAATTTGTTTGGACTTCACCTCACTCTTTTAGTCTGCTGGGTGATTGAGTGAACCACACATATAATTTTGAAGCATTGATATTTTTTTTGTCAAACTAGAACTACTGTCAAAGTCATCATATAAAGATTTGATGGAGTACATTTTAATTCAGAACCATTGAAATGAGCTTAACTAACATTCACAGTTCATTATTTTTTTGTTTTTATACTCACATTAACAGCTCACTTAACAAAGAGCCAGGGAGATTTGGAACAAGGTTGAAAGATTGGCGAAACCATCAAAAGCTTCCATCCTTTTGGGCCTTAACAGAACATATAAAATAGCACAATGTGTGGATCTGTGGGCTGCCACCCAGTTTCTATCAGCCTGGGCATAGGCCCATTCTAAACATATGATTTTTTGTACATGGTTTGGATTATGCAGGTTATAGTGGACCAAGTTTGTGAATATACTAATATGTACTGAAATATTTGCAACTCTTACCTGGGCTGGAGCCTAGGCCATCGCCCCCCATCGCCCTGGCCCAGAGCTAGGAATGGTTGGCAACTTTGTTGAAATTCACGTCTGATCGGGAATCATCAAAAAACTAATTCCACTTTTGACCCCTAAGTCTAACGCGAGGCCTGGAATAAAGGGACATAGAGATCTAACATTTTACTGATGTGGCAACTCCACTTAAAAAAAAAGTACATGTCTAATGTGGCGTAGTACACTCGCCTTACGCATCTTGGTGTATGGTGTTGAATCTTTGAGTGAAATTTTATCTAACTTAATCTATTCGTTGTGGAAAAACTGATTCAGGATATGTAAAATGATGTTGTGATGAGTGTCCAAAGATGTGATGGTGATACCGATTCTTATCCAATTTATATTGGACTGCAGCAAGGGACAAATTTGATCTCTTATCTCTTTGCTTAGGTGATGGATGTGTCCCAACAGACATACAAGGAGATATCTCTTGATGCATGCTCTATACAGATGATGTGATGCTAGTGGATGAGAGAAAGACATGGTGAATCGAAAGTTAGGTTTGTGGAGACAGACTTTGGAATCCATGAGTTTTAGCCTTAGTCGGCCTAAAACAAAGTAAATGAAGTGTAATATCCGTACTACTTTATATCATGAGGCAGGAGATGGTACACTTGATGACCAGATAGCGTCCAAGAAAGACACTTTCTGTTATAGGGGATTGGTGCTACCGAAGGATGGTGATATTGATAAAGATGTTAGTCATAGAATTAAAGCTAGCTGGTTGAAGTGTTGTCATGCTTCTGGTGTCCTATGTGATAATAGGGTGGCACAAAATATCAAAAGAAAATTCTCTAGCACTACGATTCAGCTTGCTATATGTTATATGGAACAAAATGTTGACTCCACTAAAAAGGTGATATGTCCAACAACCAAGTGTAGTAGAAATGTGTGCATCATGACGGATTTACTATCACACAAGAAGAGATTGTGTTTCGAACAATAACATATGAGAGACTATTTGGGATGGCATTGGTTATGAGAAGCTTGTGCAACATCATTTGAGAAAGTTTGGACATATCCAACGGATGTTGGAAGAGCCATCGGTACAAAGCGGATAATAAGACAACCTGATAATGTGAAGAGATGAAGAGAAAGACCAAACATGACATGGGAAAAGACCAAACAGGACATGGGAGGAGTCCATGAAGTGAGACTTGAAGGATTAAAATGTCTCCTTAGAGCAAATATTCAAAAGTAAAAGATACATATATTCCCCAAAAATGCGATGGTCCTTCTCAATTAAATTACAAAATTTTTCTCAAATTAATTAGGAAATTATCATTTATTACTACTTCACACTTCATGTACTGCCATAAACAAAGTAGAATATGCATATGTGGAGCACATATGTCTCAGCTACAAGCACAATTCCACAAATCCATCTACTAAACCATTAATTCCCAACTCCATAAAACTCTAACCCTAACCCTAGGCCCTCAAGATTTGCACCAAACAAACAACAAATCGAACAGATCTAAGGTGCGAAACAAGGGAGCATACCTTCCCTAGCTGATTCCCACTTCAAGAGCCAAGATGATCCACGGAGATTCAAGGATTTTAGGTGGGGGTGGGAGGGGGGGGGGGGGGGAAGAGAGAGAGAGAGAGAGACTAGCGGTCGAGAGGACCAGATGCACAATTACGCCGGGTCTAAACAGTCGATGAATAAGAATGAGCCTTGGGTGGGGCCCCAACAACACTAAATTGATGCATTATCCGTGCCAAGGTCTACGACACGGTGAGTATGCCATGTCAAACATGGGTTTCTTGTTTCCAAAAGGGGAAAGGACATGCCAGGGTCTTTAGCGCTTCATTACCTACACCCGCGCCATGGTCCTTCACACATGACCTGGGATGAAAAGTGCAATTAGTTTTGCCAAGTATCTTGATTTGGAAATAGTTCTCAAAAAGGGCCAAAGAGTAAAAAAAATGGTTTTGACACCCCTAGATGCTTCCGTGTTACTGTGAGTTGCGAGCCATCAAAAAAAGAAGGTAGGGACAGGATTGGCGGTGGAACATTCCACCATGAACATTTACTGAAGCCCCCTAAAAGTTATATTCCTTTCTCAATCCAGATCCTCTTAGAACAATGCATGAGTTTGCACTTCTATGCAGGCACAAGAATGTATAGTCACTGCTGTAGAATGAAGGAGACATACCTAAAAAATATGGAGATGTCATGTGCTTGTGACCACTACCATGGAGATTTTTTCTATACACAGCTGGTCTTTTAGCAATAACAATTGTGGTTAAAATAATGAAACTTTGTTTTTGCTCCTTTTTGTGTCCTCACTTGTGAGCTTAGTGTGATTGTAATAATGAAAGCTATATGCATTCATCCATGTAGTAGCTTAGTGTCCCCACTCTCATCCTTACACTGCTTCATGACCTTAACCCCACTCTTCGCCACATCGCCAGCATCATCAAGACTCAAGATCCCATGCCATCCTTCACCGATGCCCAGTCTCTCCTTCTCATGGAGGAGGACGACTTGAAGACCCCCCCCCCCTCCCACCCAGGAAATACCAAAACACTTGCTTCTACCCCTCCATCTATTCATGGACAGCACCCGCCCGCCCACCCTGGCTCCTGGCTCCTGGCTCCTCACACGCTGACGCTGCCCAACAACAAAAACAATCAATGGTACAAGGGCAAGGGTGGCAATCAGCGGCAGAATGGTTATGACCCTTCTCCACCAGGTAACAACGACGGCTCTCACCCATGGTTCAATTCATGGACGGGGACCTTTTAGATGTGGCTTCTTCAGCTAGGCCAGGGTCTCCTTGGACCTTGTTCTGGTGCTCCTTTGCAGGCGTTTATGGCTGCTCCCCGGCCACCCTCTATGGTGGTCCACACCCGGCTTTGGTGTACGACACCCCCACCTTTGTTGCACCTCTGCCTGGACCATAGTTCGGCTCCCTAGGTGCTAGATCGCCATGGGATCCGATGGCGCTCATCCACTCCTTCAACTCGATGACGCTTCAGCAGCTCAATTGGTTCATTGACTTTGGCACATCCTCTCATCTCACATCCAACCAGGGTAATCTCTATTCCACTCATGCTCACCCTTTTCTGCACCATGTCATTGTTGGAAACGGTTCCTCTCTTCTCATCACTGCTACTGGTTTTGCCATTCTTCCTTCATTGTCTCGCTCCTTTGCTCTAAACAATGTCCTTGTTTCCCCTCACCTTATTGCTAACCTTGTTTCCATTCGCAAATTTACTACTGATAATATATGCTCTATCGATTTTGACCCCTTTTAGTTTATCTGTGAAGGACCTTTGCACCAAACCCGTGATCCATCGGTGCAATAACTCTAGAGATCTTTACCCCTTGTTCCCGGTGCCATCCTCCATCACCACCAGTCGAGCCCTTCCTGCCCTGTTCATGGACCTCTGGCACCGACGACTCAATCATCCTGGCGCTCATGTTCTTACCCAATGGCGCTCCTCCAATGTAATACCATTAGCTAGAAATAAGTCCACCATATCAATGTAATAGCATTAGCTAGAAATAAGTCTACCATATCTCTTTGTCATGAGTGTCAATTAGGTCACCACAATCATCTTCCCTTTGTTAGGGCAACCTCTCCTTTTGAATTAATACATTGTGATTTGTGGACCTCACATGTCTCAAGTGTCTCTGGTAGCAAGTACTACCTAGTTTGCCTCGATGATTTCACTCACTAAGTTTGGACCTTCCCCCTCAAGCTAAAATCTGACACTTATCCTACACTTAAACATTTTCACTCCTATGTTCAAACTCATTTCCAATGCTCCATCCAATTCATTCCATCAACAACATCATCTTCCACTCCTATCTCGCTCACGACATCCATCTTTGCTTCTCTTGCCCACACACCTCTCCTCAAAACGAGAATGCTAAACAGGTCATTCATTCCATCAACAGCATCATCCACACCCTCCTCATTCAAGCCGACCTTCTCCTCTCGTATTGGGTGGAAGCACTTCCCACAACCACCCATCTTTTCAATCTTCATACCACTAAACCTCTACACAACCTCACTCCCCACCAAGCCCTTCATGGCCCCCCTCCATCGTATTGGTTGTCGCTACTAACCCAATCTTTCCACCACCACAGCTCACAAACTTGCTCCTCGTTCGTCCAAGTGCGTCTTCATTGGCTACCCCGAACATCACAAAGGCTACCGTTGCATAGATCTCACCACCAACGAAATTATTATCAGCCGCCACGTTCTATTTGATGAACTTACTTTCCCATATATTGCTCACTGCAACATTTCTCCTTCACAATACTCTTTTTTGGATGATGTTGCGGATGACAATGTTGGAGTGCCAGTGGTGTTTCTGGCTGCCCCAGTCGTGCAGCACCATCCTGTGCCTGGTCACTTGGTGGCCACGCGTGGCTCGTCCCCGTGCCAGCATGATGCCGTCTAGTCTGGTCGTGCACCCAATGACTAGGCGACTCCTGATGACCAGACAACCACACACACCTTGTCTTTGCACTCGCTCGATGCTACTTTGCCCTCACGCATGCTTGATGTCCAGGCAGCCATGCATGACTCATCCTCGCGCTTGCTTGATGCCGGCTCGTCAGGTCATGTGCCTGACGTCTAGGAGGTCATGCCCGCCTCTTCCTCCGCACCTCAACATGCAGTTGTCCCCTACATTAGGAAGCCCCCCAGTTACCATGGTCTATCAATGAAGTGTTGTTGCAACCACACCCGCTCCTGTCTCCACACAAACCCATGTCAGTACCTCACAACCCAAGGTGATTCTGACTGCTACTCGCTCTTCTAAGGCCCGCATTGTTCCCATTGAGCCCGTCATCAATGACCACCCGATGACAACTCACGCAAAGCAAGGCATCAACAATCCTAAGGAATTTTTTTATCTCCAAGTCTCTTCCTCCCTGGACTTCTCTCCATGATCGAAGACATATCACAATGCTCTTACGGATCCTCACTAGCCTGCAGTGATGGTGGAAGAATTTGATGCTCTTGTTCAGAATCAGATATGGGATCTTGTGGCCCATCCCTCCAATGCGAACACTATGTCTGGCAAGTGGATTTTTCACCACAAATTCAACTCAGATGGGTCTCTAGGTCGCTATAAAGCTCGTTGGGTTGTTTGCGGTTTTTCCCAAACTTCTGGGTATCAACTTTGATTAGTCGTTCGGTCTGGTTGTCAAGCCTGCTACCATTCAGACAGTCCTCTCCCTTGCGGTCTCTTGCTCCTGGCTGATTCATTAGCTTGATGTTAAGAAGGCATTCTTACATGGCACCCTACAGGAGACAGTTTATTGTCAAAAACCGCTTGGTTTTGTTGATCCCAAACTACCCACTCATGTATGTCGCCTTAAGAAGTTACCATACGGTCTTAAGCAAGCTCCTCGGGCATGGTATAACCAGTTCTATGATTTCATCATCTCCACTGTTTTTTCAGCTTCTAAGTGTGATACATTATTGTTTGTTTACAAGGATAGTTATGTCATGACTTATCTTCTCCTATACGTTAATGATATTGTGCTCACTACCTCAAGCACTCGGCCTCAGCAACAGATCATTGCATCTCTTTAGCGTGAATTTGCTATGACAGATCTTGGTATCACTGCTCGACACACCTCTGATGGCCTTATCCTCTCTAAATCCAATTGTGCTATGGATATTCTTGACCATGCTCACATGAAGAATTGCAATCGATGTGCCACTCCAATTGAAGCTCACTCCAAATTCTCCTCTAGTGCTGGTCCACCAGTTGTTGATCCATCACCATAGCGTAGTCTTGTCAGTGCTCTCCAATATCTTTTACTCTCACCCACTTGGACATCTCTCATGCAGTTAAGCAGATTTGTCTTCATATGCACGATCCAAGTGAGAATCACTTCTCTCTTGTTAAGAGGATTCTACGCTATGTCAAAGGAATTGCAGACCTTGGGCTTCAATTTTCTCCAAGCTCATCTCATGATTTAGTTGTCTACTCTGATGCGGATTGGGCTGGCTGCCCTGACACCCGATGTTCCACTTCTGGTTTCTATGTTTACCTTGGTGACATCTTAATCTCATGGTCTTCGAAGCGCCAACATACGGTTTCCAGATCCAGTGCCGAAGTAGAATATAGAGGCGTAGCAAATTCGGTGGTTGAAGCCTGTTGGATGCGACAACTCCTTGTGGACTTCATTGTCCTCCTTCCAAGGTGATGGTCGTTTTCTATGATAACATAAGTGCAGTCTATTTATCGAGCAATCTAGTTCATCATCAATGCACCAAACATGTGGAGATAGATTTGCATTTTGTGCGGGAACGCGTCGCTGTTGGTGAAGTTTGGGTTCATCATGTTCCAACATCTTTACAATATGCCGATATTTTCACTAAAGGACTACAAACAGCTGTTTTTCAAGACTTTCGGTCCAGTCTCAACATGCGATCTTCTCCCGGTTGGCACTGCAGGGGGGGGGGTGTTGGAATATGTATATATGTAACTAGCAAGATCAGTGCGCTTCGCCGCACCTATTTAATCACCAAATTTGTATTGAAAAATTTCTGATGTTGTTGAATTTACAATTATGCAAAGATTGGTTTTTTTTTTCATCTGGCATGTGCTCTATATTGTAATGGGCCAGCTAGAGGTTCCAACAAAAAATAATCAAAATATATTATACAAATTATGCAAAGCCTAAGAGCTGAATTGTAAAAGAACATATAAAATATGAGACCGATGAACCTTATCCACTCTAGTCCTATCAGTCTTCGTTCCCATGGCTCCGTAGAGGCGAAGAGCTTCCCTGCTCCTCTCTCATGGCGTACAGTGCTCTTCCTTTAAACCCATTGGTTGTGAGCAGAATTCAATAGCAGGAAAGAGGAAAAATAAAAAGCTCACACATTCTCTCATCCCTAACAAAAGCCAAGATCACTATAACAGGGAAGAGGCTTGCGGGGTCGTCCTTCTCTGCCCCAAAATCAATCTCGGCCAATGCCAGCAGCAAGCTCATGGCTGTGAGATCCCACGTTTGCCTCTCTCCTATCCTCTGCTCTTCAGCCAACCATCCACATATGGTCTCACGGGAACCAATCCGAGGAAGGGAGCACTGGAGCCTTGAACCAGTGACCTGCTGGGCGACGACAAGCCCTCGACAATCCACCCTGCAACACACGACTGCGCTGCTCGGAACAGGTGGAAGCGCGTCCATGCAGCAAGAAGAGGCCCACACACGGACCGTTTTGCGAAGGAGCAACAGGTCATGAAGTAACCATGTCGTGCTAAGAGTGTGTTTAGTTAGGCTGTGGCTTTTGAAAAAGCTGCTGTGAGCTGTAGGCTGTGGAAAAGCAGCTGTGAAAAAGCAGCTGTGGAAAAAGCAGAAAACCGTTTGGTTAACTAACTATAGCTTTTATAACAACTGTCAAATAGACCCCATATGTCATCCATATTACTCATCATTCAACTCTTTCTTTCTCTCACTAATGAATGGACCCTACATGTCAGCTCCTTCTCTCTCTCTCTCTCTCTCTCTCTCTCTCTCTCTCTCTCCGCGAGCCCCCGTCGCTGGCTTGCCCTCGCACAAATCCGCCGCCGCCAGCCTTGCCTTCGCGTGAGCCCGCCACCACCGCCTGCCCTGTGCCAGTCCATCGCCGCCATGATCCCTGCGCGAGCTCGTCACCGCCGCCACCATCCATGCGCGAGCTTGCCACCAGTGCCAGCCCTGCCCCTGCACAAGATCGCCGCCGCTGCTAGCCCTGCCCTCGTGCGAGCCCGCCGCTGCTGCCAGCCCCGCCCTCGCGTGAGCCTGCCATCGCCACCTGCCCTCGCGCAAGCTCGCCGCTGCTGCCAGCCCTGCCCTTGCGCAAGCCCCACCGTCGCGCGAGCCTGCCTGCCGGCGCCTACCCTACACGAGTCCGCCACCTGCCCTGCACGATTCCGCCGCCTGCCCTACACGAGTCTACCGCCGCCGCCAGCCCTGCCGACGCACAGATCCAAGCGGGAGGGAGAAGCGGCCGGGAGGCGTGGGCGATGGGCAGTCGGGAGTGGAGAATAGATAGGTCGGCAGGCGAGGAAGAAAAGAAAATGAAACATTTTTTTCACTTAACCAGTGGCAGGCGGGTAAATAACTCAAACTTACCCACTCAAAAGCCAGTGAAAACATGGAAGATGGTGCTTTTGGATTTGTATTGGAGTGAAAGCTGCTTTGAGGTAAAAGCATGTCTAGCTTTTGAGGCCTTTGGTTGGCTTTTGGCTTTTGCATAAGCAAAAGCAGGTTGGAAAGCCCAACCAAAGGCACCCTAAATTTACGTGCCAACTCAGGAAGTTGTCCACGTCGGTTCAAATTCTCAAAGAAGTGATAGTCTCATACAGTTCTACTTACTACTATGTATAAGTTTACTTGTATGTCAGGTCAACCCCTAGGGTTATTGTACTATATATGTAACTCATATAGGAATGCAAGTCCCATCATGGACATTTTCCCGAATACATCCTTCCTTCAAGTATCACTAGTATTTTTAAGTAATAATATTTCTACTAGGATATTTTTGAGCCACATCATGGTGGCATGGGCGGATGAGCCAAGTTCCATCATAGACGGTAATGGAAGGAGGGGTTGAACTCCCTGTGCAGCTGGTCTTGTGAGCGCAGATGCTGACTTACCATGCCCACTGTGTATATTTCACAGTTGGAACCATCATCTATCTATTATCTTAATATTTGAGGATCAAAGAACTATCCTGTTCGTTCCCAAGGTAATAAAATTACCATATTAATAAAAAAATTAACTGTTAGATTTAATGAAAATATCATGGCTTAAAGAGAGTCCATACCAAATACTAGCTGCATATCTTTACTCCTTATTATTTGTGGTGGAAACGTTTATGCCATTAGATTTTCTATCGTACACCCGTGAAAACTGCCTAAACAGAGTTCAGTTACCAGTCGGACTGTATCACGCAAAGAGGGAATCGTCGCGCTGGCTCTGTCCCATTCGCGAGTAGAAAACAGAAAAAAACAAAACAAAACCTCCGTCCCATTCTTGAATTGAAAACAGAAAAAACAAAAACGACAGGAATTTCTTCTACACAATCCAAACATTGTTTTTGTTTCCATAAATCATGGGAAGGAAACCGATCAGCATAACTACTCATTGTTGGGCAGGAAATATACACGTGTGCATGCCAGGATCAAGGCATTAGGAGAGTTGCCATAATCTTAATTCGGAGATAAACATCAATTCTAGTTTTTGGTGCTACGGGATCCAAACAACATTGTTGTCAGGAGGTAGCGTCGTGTGTCACCATCATGCTGTTTTCACAGAGCCGAGAAGAGAAACGTATAGCGACCGTGCTGCTGGTCGTCGAGATGCCAAGAGGAACGACATTGTGGGCATGCCACTGGTCATCGAGGCGGTGAGAAGATTGCATCTCACCATCAGTGGGCTGGACATTGAGGAGTTAAGCGGACTGTGTATCACCGCCATGAAGATCACTCATCCCGAGTGCCGTTTGTTGATCTCGGAGTCTAGGATCAAGTCATTTGTTAGTAGATAAACATGCATTCTGCTTTTTGGTTGCAAGATCCAAACAACATCGTCGGCAATGTGGGACGAGAAGACCTCGCCGGATGTCATCACCACGCCATTATCGTTATAGAGTAAAGAGCAATGCATAATGACTGTTGATTTTGATAACACACGTTGTAAAGTTTTATATTTTTTTTCTTTCTTACATGGTTAAATAAAAAGTAACTCATGGTTAAATAGTTTTTGTGCAATAATAATTTGTATTGTGTTGTTAATAACTTTGTCATGTATCTCTACTACCTATAAACAAATGTATAGTGTCATCTGCCCATAGCAACGCACCGGCATTTTGCTAGTATAACAAAATTAGAAGAAAAAAAAATAAAGTCCCAAAACAGTGAACCCTCCACTGAGTGCTAGTTGACAGGCTCAGCCGTGCAACATCGAGGTGATATTTGTTAGGTACAGTACAACACTTTCAACCTTAAGTAGACACTGTTGTTGTCGAACAAATTTACTTAGTTATGGTACTGATCTAATTAATCTAGGCATGAACATGATACTGAGTAAATAAAACTTAGCTAAAACATGACTAGATCGAAAACAAAATCACCTCTGCTTATAGTATTAGATCAACTAAGTAACATGATTAGATCTAGTACTAACAAACCTGCTAACTTAAGCTAGTGGATCTAATCAACTAGATTAAGACTAACTATTACAAATTGATAGTCTAATTAATCAAGATGATTATCACTTAGAACACAGGATCAACCTAGTCAACCTAGATCACATCTAGTAAACTGAAACTGATGCGGAATAGATGAGTTCAGCTGTTACCGGTGCTGGTGTTGGACTCCATTGGCATTGCAGAGGTGATGGGATCGATGATGACGGCGTCATTAGGGACGTAGCGCAGACGCTCCTTGAGGGTCTTTTTGGGGGTAGCGGAAACCCTCGGGGCAGTAGCGGCACTGCCCTAGGGGTGGACGTCGGTCTTCCATGATTTCCAGTGCCCTCAACGATCGGTTGGGTGGATTTAGATTGCAATGGGTGCCCTGTGAGGCGATCCCTCTTTTTATAGCACTGTAGCAACAGGGCCGGATCCGTTTCTATCTCTTAGATTGTCTTCCGATCAAGGCAAAAACGGAATGGTATTTGTTAGCCCAGATCCAAAATCCACAGGATTGGTTCTGTTGGTGACCTGGCGGTCAACCAAAAAATCTAATACCAACACTTCTTCCACTGGCTACAGACCACCACAATGCAATGCTGAGCACGCAGATCAGGCCATTCTCGAATTAGCATAAGCTCTGTGACAAAAGGGTGTGATTAAAATATACTGTATTGTGAGTCGATAAGGCCCAAGGATGGTGCAAGCTTTTATGCGTTAATTGGACTCTGATATCTTCTTTGACTTTTCCTCTTTTTACATGCTTTTCTTGGTTATCTTTTCCTCTTCTTCCACGCTTTGCTTGGTCTCCTGCTACCGATGAAGATGAGGAGAAGCATTGAGCCTGCGTGTCTCTGGCTCTCTGCCTGGGACGGCGGCGTAGCAGAGCAGCGGAAACTGCCTGGCAGGGGAGAGAGAGCAGGTTAAGGACAGCTTGAAATCTGTTTGTGTGAATCAGATGGAATTCATAGAAGCCGTTGGAGTTAGTGCTAGACAGGGCCCTCGACCGTCACCACCCAGCACAGAGCGCAGCATAGCGAGGCTGTGGACAATAATCCTTGTCTGTTATAATTAGTAATTTAGTTTCTATAGTTAGCTAACTATGTTTGGATAACTAATTAATTGTGTGATCGGCCGTGATTGTGGCCACTGTATTTTCCATGTAAAACTTTATATAAGCAAAGGAAAGGAGTATGGAAAAGCTGTCAATTCCGCAGCCACAAAATCACTTTGTTCATTGCATTCCTGTGTGTGTGTGTGGGTTTTGGCCGTGATCTTGCCGGGAGCCTCTGAGTTGTCTCTCCGGCGAGGTTCTAGTCTTGATGGTAATCACGATCTGCTTGAACCGAGATGGCACGCTACGCAAGATCTTCACCATGATCTCAGGATCCTTCACCTCTTCACCTAGCATGTTGAGATGCGCTGTCATTCCCTCTAGGCGGAGCGCATACTCCTCGATGGTCTCGCCATCGCTGAACATGACTAAGGTTGAATTGTCAGTGCAGCTTCTGCGCCGTCAACTTCTTTGTGCGATTTGCTAATCCTCATGGTCGTGATCATGTCCCAGACCTCCTTGGTCGTCTCCTTGGCGATTGTCGACACCATTTCTATTGGTACCGCGCTGCACAAGGCATCGAGTGCAATCACTTCCTCCTAGGCATCGCCTCCTCCGCCCTTGATGATGTTCCAAAGCGCCCTCACCTTCAACTTCACCTTCATGAGCAGCGCCCAATCGGGGTAATTGGTTTTGGTGAGAAGGGGGTAGCTACTCCCCACGCCTACCTCACGAATCACTCGCTGGATCACATCGCCGGAGACGCCGGACTTGTCGTTGTAGGCCTTCTTGCCCGACATGTTTAGGCCTTGGACGAACCTAGCTCTTGATGTCAAATGCTAGAACCTCACCAGAGAGACAACTCCAAAGCTGCCCACGAGATCATAGCCAACCCCCCCCCCCCCCCCCCCCCCCCACACACACAGGAATGCAAGAAACACAAAGTGATTTTGTGACTGCAGAATTGGCAGCTTTTCCCTACTCCTTTCCTTTGCTTATATAGAGTTTAAATGCAAATACAATGGTCTCAAAATAGCCGATCACACAATCAATTGCAACTAATTGATTGTGTGATTGGCCGTGATTGTGGCTATTGTATTTTTCATGTAAAACTCTATATAAGCAAAGGAAAGGAGTAAGAAAAAGCTGCCAATACTACAGCCACAAAATAACTTTGTGTTCATTGTATTCCTGTGTGCGTGTGTGTGTGGGGTTTTGGCTGTGATCTCGCCAACAACCTTGGAGTTGTCTCTTCCGTGAGGTTCTAACATTTGGCATCAAGAGCTAGGTTTATTCAAGGCATAAGCATGTTGGGCATGAAGGCTCGTGCGACAAGTCTGGCATCTCCAGCGATGGCATTGTGATCCAGTGAGTGATTCATGAGGTGGGCGCCGGGAGTAGATACCCTGTTCTCATCAAGACCAATTACTCCAATTGGACATTTCTTAGAAGGTGAAGTTTAAGGTGAGGGTGCTTTGGAATGTCATCGAGGACGGAGGTGCCGACACCCAGGAGGAAATGATGGCGTTCGATGCCTTGTGCGGCGTGGTACCACCGGAGATGGTGCCGGCGATCATTAAGAAGGAGATGGCCAAGGAGGCCTGGGACGTGATTGCGACCATGAGGATTGACGATCATCGTGTGAAGAAGTCGACAGCGCAGCAGCTGCGCTAGCAATTTGATCTCGCCACGTTCAGCGATGGCATTACTGGCAAGGACTACGCACTCCGCCTAGCGAGAATGGTGGCACATCTCAACAGCTAGGTGAGGAGGTGACAGATCCTGATATCATGGCAAAGATCTTGTGTAGACTGACATTTTGGTTCAAGCAATGGCTACTTCTCCCCTTGATCAATAGGAGCAGGGGAGAAGGCCGTCAATGGCGGTGGGTGGGTGCCATGGCGCGGCAGCAATGGCACCACGCCAGCCGTTGTGGTGGAGGAGGGCGGTGGGCAATGCTGGGATGGGGGAGCCTCACCGGACGAGTATAGGTTAGCGGTGGGCAGGAGTAGCGAGGCGGTGGTGGTGGGTGCAGGTGGCACGAAGGTATGTGGTTTTTGAAATGATGTTCAAATAGACGCAAGTGCGGAGACTTAAGTATGTAGCTAATTGTAAAGTAAGTTCGATATTGCTGAAAGCAGAAATTTAACTGAATCAATCATAACCCTGGACGTGCTACAACAAAAATGAGAAGTACACATGATTTGTCCAACAACCAAAATAATTGACTGTACAGAACAATGGAACCCCAATAAATAGAACACACAACAGCTTTCAAGATATTTATACAAGATAAAGGGAGGGAACCGGACATATTAAAAGGTGTAGAAAGAAAATGAAAATAGAAACAATCCAGAGATCAGAAGCACTTCCGGTGAACAACCACTGGACCGGACTCGTCATACTCCCCCTTTGAGATCCACGTTTGTTGGAAGATGCTAAGGGAGGCGAGGATGGATCCACCTATCCAGGCACTGAATTTTCTCTCAGGTGGTGCGGCCACCTTGACCGTCATGCTACTTGGTGCTAGTGCGGCGATCTCCTTAGTCATACGGTCACACATCCCAGGGAACATGGTTGAGCCACCGCTGAGCACAATATTACCATAGAGGTCCTTCCTAACATCTATATCACACTTCATGATAGAATTGTAGGTAGTCTCATGGATCCCAGGATGCTCACTACGAATCAGACACGGCTGGAAGAGGGCCTCAGGGCA
Organism: Eleusine coracana subsp. coracana; assembly: GCA_032690845.1. Taxonomy (NCBI): domain Eukaryota; kingdom Viridiplantae; phylum Streptophyta; class Magnoliopsida; order Poales; family Poaceae; genus Eleusine; species Eleusine coracana. Next base: position 59,612,901 of record CM064434.1, on the reverse strand, counting down.
GCTGATCCTCTCTGTCCCCAAGAGGGTGATCACCTGCCCATCAGGCAGCTCATAACTAGTGTCCTTAGAGTAGCTGCTCCTGGCACTATCCATTTCTCTGTCGTAATCAAGTGACACATACGCCATCTTCTCCTTGATGTCCCTTATGATTTCCTTTTCAGCAGAGGTGGTAAAGGCATAACCTCTTTTATTGAGGATTTCCATTAATCCTAGAGTAAGGTCATCTCCTGCAAGGTCAAGACGAAGAATGGCGTGTGGAAGGGTGTATCCTTCATAGATTGGCACAGCATGGCTCACACCATGACCAGAGTCTAGAACGATACCAGTTGTGCGTCCACTAGCATATAGGCCAAGCACAGCTTGGATGGAAATATACATGGCCGGAGTATTAAAGGTCTCAAACATAACCTGGGTCATCCTCTCCCTGTTAGACTTGGGGTTCAGAGGGGGTTCAGTGAGCAGCACCGGGTGCTCCTCGGGCATGACACGGAGCTCGTTGTAGAAAGCGTGCTGCCAAATCTTCTCCATGTTGTCCCAGTTGGTGACAGCACCACGCTCGATCGGGTAATTCATGGTCAGGGTACCCCTCTTGGACTGAGCCTCATCACCAACATAGGCATCCTTCTGCCCCATCCCAACCATAACACCAGAGTGGCGTGGGCGCCCCACCATACTCGGGAACACAGACCTTGGCATGTCATCTCCAGCGAAACCGGCCTGCAGAGGATACAAAATAAGATTCTGCAATCAGTATGCAATAGGTTCAGTTGGCAACTGCCTAACAATCAATCAGAAGGAGCAACGCAAACCTTGATCTCGAAGGAGCCATTGTCGATGACAAGGGGCTGGACATCCTCGCAGTCATCCATTAGACTAGTGATTCCTTAACACAGGGTCCAACAAGAGCTAAGAAGGCTATTGCCGATGCAGCCGTCGTCCATTCCTTCCGCATTGCCTATTATACGCGGTAGGTTGTATGACCAGCATCCAAGCTCCATGTGACTTCTGCCATAGGTTTAGCCTAGCCATGTTACTGTTACATTAATTAGCTAGGACTTTGTTCGTGGCCAAGTCATATATTTAATCACCGTTTTAATATAATGCCAGAAAGTCAGTTCCCAAACTCTGTCTTGTGATGACAATATAATTATGACAAACTTTGCTTTCAGAATTATTGAAAATAGTTTTATTTTACACCTTTTGCCTTAAAAAACATTAATTCACATTGAATTAAGTTACGGTGTAGATGCAGGTACGTCCAAATTTTGGTACTTTGGCAATCGGATGACAAAATCCCAAAATCATATCCATATCCACATTTTGTAAAATAGGAATATGAATAGTGAGGAATCTTATTAATCAGATTTGTATCACATTGTTTTGTATTTTTTCTGGATAGTGATTATTGAATAATTTGGATTGCCTATATTCGTCATCCACACCTACCTAAAACAACCATTTTTGCAACGATCCCAAGTTTTCTTGCCAAGTTGGCCTTGATTCAAATTTGTATTTCTTCAAAAACCACAGAATTTTTTTTTTCCAAATGTACATTTAGCAAATATGAAACGATATGATGTGAAATGAGAGAAAATATGATCAATTAGAGTTTTGAATGGGCTGCAATTTCAATGTCTCAAACGTGTTTCACCTTATTGGTCAATTGGGTTGGACAAAATTTTTTGTGGAATGAACTAAACTGCACCATCTTCAGCATAACAAATAAACTATAAGGTGTTGAAACCCCACCTGCCTGGTTGGCACCCACTTGCATCCGTACCCACTTACATATATATGCCAAGTCGATGCTCAAGTCATAAATAAAATTTGCGTAGCTTCCTTCGTTCCTCTGCTTGAAAGAGAATTTGACTTTGTAAAGATGCTCACAAGTCAGAACATGTAATGATAATGCATCCATAGATTAGCTAGATCGAATTAGATCCATTTATTTTAATCACCACTTGTGTTCCATGTATGATTGTTTAGAGGACTTGAGTTAGTCCTCTCTGAGGGAAACCACAGTTTATGGAGGTGGATTCTGAGGAGGTTGGCACGTCGTCAGCCATGCTGATGTGTCATGTTTAAATAAAACGATGTCAACTTTGAACAAATTTAGTTTACTGAGCACCAGGGCCAGACACGCACCGCCGGAGACCCTCGGTGTTCTGCTTCAGCTGAGCACCTCTTCACAGGAAGTGATGTTGATCTACTCCCTCTATTCCTATTTATAAGCATTCCTACATTCTTTTAGGAATGCTTATAAATAAAAATGGAAGAAGTAGCACAGATAGGATCAGCAACCGGGTCGATTGGAGGTGTTGATCTCGCACAACTCTGTGACGGTGTCGGGATCGGCGTCCACGAGCTCTCAGCCGCTGCCGTTGACCTGGTCCGCGCCCCTACAACCCTGACAAACTCATCTCTTTGACCATCCAGCCTGGACGTGCGGCCCAGCATAGGCCCATGCACGTGGCCCACAGTCATTTTCCGGACGGAATCCAGCCTGGAGAGGAGTTACCCATTCGGGGCCATCGTGGGTTGGATCGCGACCATTCATCACGATCCCATCTCGGGCCGTGTTGGGCCGTTCGACCTGAAATACGCGGTCCACAACGCTGTGAGCTGCGGCTTGGAGACGTTTTGCAGAAGAGATCCTCAGTTTCTCGAGATTTCGGTGAAGCCCCCCAAAACTGCATCGCGAGCTTACATTCTTTGACCTGCTGATCATCCTCTGCAATTCGTTCAGTTTTGCGGATCTCGAGTGGAATTGTAGGTGTGGACGAGGCCATCGATATGCACGTCCATTAGTGTACTTTGTTCAGTTCAGACCAGTGTGTGTTCTCTCTCTCTCAGTGAACCTGAGTAGCTGAATTTCTGTTAGTGACTCTCTAACACGCTGCAGCTCTTCAGTAGTGAGATTTTTTATTTTTTTTTCTGGAGAGCGAGTTTTACCTGGCAACAAATGACCTTCTCTTAGTGAGATACTCTAGACGCACTACCATAAAAATAGTCTTTAGCGGTGCTATAAAATTTTGTGTAACAGCGATTTCAAATTCACCACCACTATAGTGGTAAAACAAGTTTTAGCGGTGGCTCATGTTGTGAACCACCCCTAAAAATTGATTTTTAGCGGCAGGTCACAACATGGGCCGCTGCTAAAAATCTCAAGCCCAGTTCTATGTTTTCTTTACCACATTTGGTCCAGCTGACATGGTAGCTATAAAAACATCACCCTCTACAAATCCTAACCTAATTTTCTTCTTTCCTTCTCTTTCTCTTCCCAGCCGTCGCCTCTCCTTCCCCTTCTCTCTTCCCCCCACACCCACACCGAGCGCGGGCCCTCCTCTACCCAACAGTGATGGCTATGCGCACATGGGCGGCGGCAGGCACACACATGCGGCGGCGGCGGCCACAAGCACGCGGGCGGCGGCGGGCACACGCGGATCTGGGCGGCCACAGGCACGCGGGCGGCGGCGGCTTCACGCGGATCTGCGCGGTGGCAGCAGCCACGCGCAGATCTAGGCGGCAGTGGCGACCTCTCACGTGGCAGCGGTGGCGACGACCTTGCACACGGCTGCGGCGGCGACCACGCACGGATCTGGGTGGCAGCAGCCTCCCTCATCTCCTCTTCCGATGGGCGCGGGCGGAGGCGGCCACCTCGACGGGCGCCAGCGGCCACCATCTTCCCCGGGCTAACAAGCAGCGGCGGATCCTAGTGGTTGCGAGATGGGGCATCTCCGGATCTAGACGGGCCCGAGGCACGGATCTAGGCATGGGCTCTTCTGCGCCCGTGAGCTCTTTTTTGTTTTTGTTTTTGTGTTTATCGGTTGCAGCGGGTGAAGTTATCACTTGCCACTACTAATGCCTTTTTGTGTAGTAGCACGATGTTCTAACCACCGCTACAGTGTATTTGACGTGCCACTACAATGCTTTTTTATGGTAGTGACGCTGCATCTCTACAGTATACGCTGATACATGTACAAAAGGAATTTGAGTCTCAGTTTTCACCATAGATATATTTTTCTTAGGGCCTGTTTGGCTGATTGGAAACGAATCAATTTCCATTAATCAAATTGATTTGTCTGGATTCCATTATTTTTGTTTGGCTGCAGACAAAATTGAATTATGAGAATTAAAATCAAATGTTGTTTGGCTCTTTGGAATCACTTACCAGAGAATCAACGTATTACTCTTTGTACTATCTGAGTTCAAGGCACAATAATAACTAAAATCGAAGGGATCAACGAGCTTCAAATAAGCCCAACATTCTTTGTACTCTTCAATTATAAGGCACAACAAATAAAAATTCATAGATCAACAATAATTGAATCTGTTTCAGAGACAACTGCTTGCAAATACACAAACATGGTTGCTGCATACGAGTGTCATTAGGTAAGATACATAGATGCTAAAAAAATATACAGATCCCAAAACAGAGTTCTTGCAACCTCTCAATTTGCTTGATCTTCATTTCACAATAGTATAGTCTGAATGACTCCCAATATTTGACAACTTTCCTATTGCTTCTTTATTCCCTCTATAAGGGACAAGTACACTTTTGTAATAATGCTAAATTGCAAAAATAAGGACCAAGAATGAAGATGTGACGGGGACAACCTCAACATCTCACAAAAAATATATAAAAGTGTCGAAGCAGATTCTTCTAGTGCCATGTAATGCAATATAACGAGGGATAAATTAGTAAGGTGAGTAACTCTACTACGCAACAGAAAGAGATGTTGCAAAAGGCTACCAGTTAGGTTCCAGAATCATTGTCTTTTGAACAGCAGCAGGACTATAGTTACATTATTATTATTCTTTTGTTTCCTGCACCAGAAGACTCCAACTAGAACAACATGTATTTATATATAAAAAAAACTAGAACATGTAAGCTAATTAAGTGTGCCATGAAAAATTACCATGCATAATAATAACATTGAAAATGAGAGGAATTAATAACATAGTATGATGGGCGATTAATTTGCATTTTTCATGGAGAACAATATCCTGTCCAGGGCTGTTCAAACCAGTGATACAGCCCTTTGAAACATGCACACAAGCAAGTGACCCAAATGTTGGATGAATACGGCTCTAATCATAATGTTTTTACTCCCAAATTGATCCATTTACTCCTAATCAACCTGCTCTAGCGACTGCTTGTTAGATCTACCAAACTGTCACCAATATGATTAGTGGCGGGGAAATCGAACAACTCGATTACATACCACATCCAAAAAGACCAGCCTACAGAAAGTGATTTGATTGAGCCCAATTCTGGAGATCCAATCAGGCCCTTAATGAAATCTTAGAGAACTCTTTTATTTGACAGATCATCAATTACTACTCATCCTGGAGCAGGTAGGATTTCTAATCTTAATGGCATGCAAACAACAACAACAACAACAACAAAGCCTTTTTTATCCCAAGCAAGTTGGGGTAGGCTAGAGATGAAACCCATGGGAACCCAAAAAAGAAGAGAATCACGGTTCCGGCACGTCTATTGCTAGTCTCCAAGCACTCCTATCCATAGCTAGCTCCTTAGGGATATCCCACGCCTTCAGGTCTCTCTTAACCGACTCGTCCCAAGTCAAGTTAGGTCGGCCTCTACCTCTCTTAACATTAGCATCTCTCTTTAGAACCCCACTACATACCGGCGCCTCCGGAGGTCTCCGTTGGACATGTCCGAACCATCTCAACCGATGTTGAACCAATTTCTCCTCGATAGGTGCCACTCCTATCCTGTCCCGGATATCTTCATTCCGTATTCGGTCTCTTCTTGTATGCCCGCAAAACCAACGCAACATACGCATCTCTGCTACACTTAGTTGTTGAACATGTCGTCTTTTCGTAGGCCAGCACTCAGCACCGTATAACATCGCCGGACGAATTGCCGTCCTATAGAATTTACCTTTTAGCTTTTGTGGCACCCTCTTGTCGCATAAGACGCCGGATGCTTGACGCCATTTCAACCAGCCGGCTGAAATTCTATGCCTAACATCTTCATCGATGTCACCGTCCTTTTGCAACATCGATCCTAAATAACGAAATGTATCCTTCTTGGCCACCAATTGTCCATTAAGGCTAACGTCTCCATCCTCATGTCTAGTCACGCTAAACTCGCACATCATATACTCGGTCTTGGCCCTACTAAGTCTGAAACCCTTGCACTCTAATGTGTGCCTCCACAGCTCCAACTTCCTATTAACCCCATCCCTACTCTCGTCAACTAACACCACATCATCAGCAAAGAGCATACACCAAGGGACATCACTCTGTATTTCTCGTGTGACCTCGTCCATCACTAAAGCAAATAAATAAGGGCTCAATGCTGATCCTTGGTGTAGTCCTATTTTAATCGGAAAGTCATTGGTATCGCCATCACATGTCCGAACACACGTCCTCGCGTCCCTGTACATATCCTTGATGAGGGTAATATACTTAGTTGGGACTTTGTGCTTCTCCAAGGCCCACCACATGACACTTCTTGGCACTTTGTCATATGCCTTCTCGAGGTCAATAAAGACCATGTGTAAGTCCTTCTTTTGCTCCCGATATCTCTCCATCAATTGTCGCATTAAGAAAATCGCCTCTATGGTTGATCTTCCAGGCATGAACCCAAACTGGTTTTGCGTCACACTTGTCACTCTTCTTAGACGATGCTCGATGATTCTCTCCCAGAGCTTCATCGTATGGCTCATCAACTTAATCCCACGATAGTTAGTACAACTTTGAACATCTCCCTTGTTCTTGAAGATCGGTACTACTATACTCCTCCTCCATTCTTCCGGCATCTTGTTTGACCGAAAGATGAGGTTAAAAAGCTTAGTTAACCATACTATGGCTCTGGCACCTAAGCATCTCCATACTTCGATGGGGATACCATCAGGGCCCATCGCTTTACCACTCTTCATCCTCTTCAAAGCTTCCTCTATCTCTGTCTCCTGAATTCTTCTCACAAAGCGTCTGTTGTTATCATCAAATGAGTCATCCAACTCAAGTATAGGACCTTCCTCCTCTCCGTTAAACAACTTATCAAAGTACTCTCGCCATCTGTCCTTGATCTCCTCATCTCTCACCAGGAGTCGGTCTACCCCATCCTTGATACATTTGATTTGGTTGATGTCCCTCGTCTTCCGCTCACGGATCCTAGCCATCCGATAGATGTCCTTCTCTCCTTCCTTCGTGCCTAGTCGCTGATAAAGGTTATCATATGCCTGACCCTTTGCTACACTCACTGCTCGTTTTGCAGCCCTCTTGGCTATTTTATAGCCTTCTATGTTGGTTGCACTCTTGTCAAGATGTAGGCGTTTGAAACACTCCTTCTTCTCCTTGATAGCCCTTTGCACCTTATCATTCCACCACCAGGTGTCTTTTGCTTCTTGTTTGCCTCCTCTACTCACGCCAAACACTTCTGAAGCTACCTTCCGAACACATGTTGCCATTTTTAGCCACATGTCATCTGGTCCTTCTCCTTCCTCCCAGGGTCCCTCTCCTAGCATCCTCTCCTTAAAAGTTTGCGCCAGCTCCCCTCTAAACTTCCACCACTTCGTTCTCGCGGTTTTGGTACGTTTGTCCCTGTATACCCGTACCCGAAAACGAAAATCCGCCATCACAAGCTTATGTTGAGTGACGACACACTCCCCAGGTATCACCCTACAGTCCAAGCAAGCACGCCTGTCCTCCCTCCTGGCAAGGATAAAGTCGATTTGGCTCGAGTGTTGTGCACTTCTAAAGGTCACTAGATGGGATTCCCTCTTCCTAAATATGGTATTCGCTACCAACAAGTCATAAGCTAGCGCCCAATTAAGTATATCCACCCCCTCCTGATTCCTACTACCATACCCGAACCCCCCATGGACCCGCTCGAACCCTACATTAGACGTCCCCACATGGCCGTTAAGGTCTCCTCCTATGAAAAGCTTCTCACTGATAGGTATGCCACTAACCATGCTATCTAAATCTTCCCAAAACTGATTCTTGATGCTCTCATTAAGACCTACCTGAGGGGCATATGCACTGATCACATTTAAAGCCGAATCTCCAACTATCAGCCGAACAAGGATAATCCGGTCCCCGTGCCTCCTAACATCTACGACTCCATCCTTAAGGCTCCTGTCGATCAAGATGCCTACACCATTTCTACCCGATGTTGTACCCGTGTACCAAAGCTTGTAGCCCGTATTCTCCACCTCCTTCGCCTTCTGGCCCTTCCATTTAGTCTCTTGAACGCATAGGATATTTACACGCCTCCTAGTTGCCATATCGACTAGCTCTCGTAACTTGCCTGTTAGGGACCCTACGTTCCAACTCCCTAGACGAATCCTAGTTGGCTCGGCTAACTTTCTTACCCTTCGCACCCGTCGAGGAAAGTGCGAAGACCCTTGCTCATTTTTCACCACACCCGGGCGTAGATGTAGCGCGCCACTAAGGTTGCGACGACCCGACCCTTGCTCACTATTCATCGTACCCAGGTCACGATACGACGCGCCACTAAGGTTGTGACGACCCGGCCCTTGCCCATTTGACACCACACCCGGGTTCCGATGTAGCGCGTCGCTAAGAGGGTTACGCCCCAACGAATTTCTTATGGGTTTCATATCCATTTGAGTGGCTGGGTTTTTGACGTTGGTTTGCCAAACCTAACACAACCCTCCTCCTTTACCCAGGCTTGGGACTGGCTATATTGAGACTCAACATAGGCGGAGTTTCTTAATGGCATGCAGTCTTGTTAATTTTCTTGGAGCGCTGATTCACATAAACAACAATGCCGATGATGATGGCGACAGTACCAAATAGCACTCGTCTGCCCCTGGCTTCCCTATACGCATGTTTCAGCAGACATGCAGTCATCAGTATCAAAAGTGTGTGTGTGCTAAAATTAAGCAGCACAATGAATCAATACTAGCTTATCGCTATGTAACTACATATTATACACTTACAGTAGACGATTCTCCCGCATGTTTTCCTCAATTTGTTTGAAAAGAATAGCCTGCCTATCACAAGAAGCGATGATTTTGTCCAGTTTCCTGCACATGCGTTCTGCAGCAGCCTCCGAGATGATACTACTGTTACCGTCATGTCCCGGATAATCGCCCTGTGATCGGCACATGGAGAAAAAGTTTGAATTACAGTCGTGATAGAGGCAGATAAACAAAGGCGACGGAAGACCGATCGATCCATCCATCCGTCGAGATGTGTGCCTTGTTTAACTTTGGCATGTTGCCGATGTGGTCTGAGCTGTAGAGCCGGCGCCGCGAGGTGATCAACTCCCTCGGCCCACGGAACGCTCGTCCAGCAGATCGGATTACCGCCGTCGCAGACATGCTTGCTTTGTATACTACTGATCTCGTTGCATGTGCTCGTCTCTGTTACGTTCGACGCTGCTGCTGCTTCTTCCTTATGATTCTTTGAGAGCCGGGGCGTATTTTATGAGCCTGGGATTAAAAAAAATAAATCAATCGGAGTCGAACTGGCGGTAGAGTCGGATTACGAATCGTCTGTCTCGTATGACACTTGCTCGGGGATCGAACCCCCTCTTCACACACCGACCTCGACACGGACACGTATATACATGGCACGAGCCCCAAGGTGGGCTTGCTGCTCTTGCTCTACATTTGACAACCACAAATGTAATACGCAAGCAAAAATCATATTTAAAATCGGTTGAGTTGTGAACATCAAAGATGCTCAAAAACTGAAGTTAATATGTATCTTTCGAAAGGATGTTCAAAGAGTCACACAAGTATGCACATTTAAAATCCTATAGGCCTTTTCGAGCGTGTCACAAAAGGAAGATTCATCAGGACCATAGAAGAAACTTTACAAAAGTAACTGTAATCTTCAGCAAGACAACGACCGGAGAAAACAGAGTCAACATCAAATACATAGAGGAAATCCTTGTATTGTGTAGAAAGAAACCAAAAGCAAATGGTTGCATTTCAGTACATCTGAAGGAAGCACATAACATATATTGCATTTGAAAGAGAGGAGTTTTACTATCCAAAATACTGGCTAGTAGTTTTAAAAAACTATTGGCCAGTAGTCTAAGGGTAATTTCATAATTACACTATTAATTAATAAATTTATATTTATTTTTATGATAGAATATTAAATCTATTAAATTATTAAAATGTTAATTCATCTTAAAAAATATAAACATTAGTTATTAATCAAATTTTTAATGCAACTTTATTTATAATAATAAAAACTAATTACTATAGATCTACCACTCTTATTTTTTCTGATACTCTGAAATTAAGAAACTACTAACCAGTAGTTATGATTTTAGATTATGAAATCTATACCGTTAGATCAAACTAGTGGCCAGTAGTTTTAAGAAACTACTAGTCATTATTTTGGACAGTAAAACTCCTCTTGAAGGAAGCATAGCATATTGGGGCAATTGCAAAACCACTCCTGTTTTGGACCTTAATGCTGAATATGGTGGTTTCCCAAGTTTGCCAAATAGTTTTTTTTTCAATCTTGAAACTACCTTTCAGTTGCCACCATCTGTGAGTTGACCGGTGTTTTCAGAATAAAGAAATAACAAAACCTAGAAAAATCAAGAAAAGACTCGTGCCCTTGGCTCTCTCCAACCCAGCCAGCCTCATCGCTCCATTCTGACTCTTGAGTGTCTAATCAAGCATCTTCATCTCTCTCTCTCTCTCTCTCTCTCTCTCTCTCTCTCTCTCTCTCTCTCTCTCTGAGGACCGGCCCAGAGAGGGGGGCTGGCAGGGTGGGCGCCCAGGCCCCCAGTTCTGAAGGGCCCCTACTCATAGTATGTGTTTGTCCATTTATATTGGTCCAACAAACCATAAGTGGCCTCTAGACTTCCGCACTCTGCTATCAAGGCCCTAAGATTAATTGATTGAACAGTTCTTTTCACAATTTTTAACAACATCATGTCAACAAGAAAATAAGCATTATGGAATTGAAAAAAGGCAATAGAGAAAACAAGAGTATGACTTCAGAGAATGAAACAAAGGGGCCATGGGAAAATTGTTAAGCGTTATTGGAGTGCTTCATGGAAACCAAATAAATTTAATTTTTTTTGTAAAGGGCCCTAGCATTTTGGTTTGCCCTGGGCCTCCAAAATCTCAGGAACGACCCTGCTCTTCCTCCCCCCCCCCCCCCCCCTCTCTCTCTCACACACACACACAGACACACACACAAACACACCACCGAGCAACCCTAACCCTAGGCTTCAACGGTGGCAGTCGCAGGCAAAGCGAGTGCGACTGTGCATGCAGGCGTTGCCAAGCATGGTCGGCACGATCGGGGATGCACATGCGCGGCAAAGCGTAGGCTGGACTAGACTTCGGCGGGTGGTTGTGGTTGGAGTAGAAGAAGGGAAAGGAGGTAAAGGTGGCTTCAGATTCTAGTTGTGCAAGAAGTATTGGGCACAGTTTGTCTTCTTTCGGATTTTCATTTGCAATCAGAAGACAAAGAGCACCTGCCAATTTTGCTATGTATATTGGCTGGTTTTCATTTGCAGCTAGGTCATTCGATCCTCTTACAGACGTTTAAGAACACACTGTCTTATATTCAAACATTCTAAACAGTTGGCATTGCATAAATATGTGGAACCAATGGTTCCTCAGATTCAAGATCTATTATATACCATGTTCGCTCTCTTTTCAAAAAGCCCAGAAATAATTACCATGTAACAGAAGAAAAAAGAAAGAAAACTTACCTACAATTGACATAATGAAAAACAACTGAAATATCCATATACAATCTATTTTACTTAATATCAATTATTTGGCTGGATGTCCACTTTACATTTTTCTCTCATGTACGTGATCGCTCTTCTGGTATTTCAGACGAGGCACTGGAACCTACTACACCAAAACACACAACTAGGTAGTTAGGAGCTCTACCTCCTCGCCCAATAAATTTTTTTAAAAAACTCAAGGTTCTAAATAAAATATTTAAGACATATTTATAGCTTCATACAAACTACGTGAACAAAGAAGGCTTTAATAAAAAATATACATAACCACCAGGCTGTCTTGGGCTTTTGTGGCCTACACGGTTGGTGAGCCACACTCACATGCATGAACCACTTAGCGTCAATGCGGCCCAATTCAATTATTGGCTTGCATGCCCATTTCAAGGGGCCTGAAAGAGGAGTTAGGGTTTCCCCAACCTCTCTTGCCCTCATCCTATCACAGCCGCCACTACAATGCCCACAACCACAACACCTTGTATTCATGCGCCATACGGTTCTACCTTTCATCAGCGGCCGCCCCACCTCACTTTCTAGCCGTCATCACCTCTTCGGCCAGCCCCAAACATACATCATCTTGGTGGCATCAATCCTAATGGCATTGGGGTAGTTCGCGCGGCATTGACAGCCTCCTCATCGGCGTCTCCATGCCATGTCATGCGTCGACGCCGCCATCCTCCGTCACTCGCCAAGTCATGGATTGACATATAGCCCCGCAGTGTTGATGAAAGCCACCACCATGCAGATGGCACCCGTCCTGGTTGAGGTGCCGTGCCAACCAAATCATTATCCGATAATCAACTAGCTAGTGATTGATTAAGAAGGCTGCGTTCCACACACCCATGCCTCATTGTAGTCAAAAGGGAGAGCTATCAGTGGCACCATCACCGCAAAGTTTGCACCTCCGTGCATGATCGGTGTGGCTCATCCCTAACCATACGACGACATGGGGCACCATGAAACAACTATCAAGGACGAGATGGAATCGTCGACAGCATAGGTATGTTTGGGGTAACATGTTACCATGTGATTAGTATAGGTGACGCTAGGAGCTCTCTGGTGACGTGGAGGCTATGCCCGATCAGATTGTAGATATGTATATGAGGTTGGTATCGGCTCCGGCAACAATTGCCTTGATTTCCATTTTGGTAGCAATTTGATTCTCACAACTCAAAGATCGATGTGGTTCTAGGTGCTAGCAATTTGGGAGATGTACTATCCAATTCTTGTTTTTATTTCTAATTAGCAATGGTTCGTTATCTTTTCTAAGAAAATTATATACAAAGAGGAGGCAATGGTACATAGCTCAAGACATGATGGACTGATACCACTTATTGAGTGGTTGTTCACTGTCGGGCTCAGGAGCAAGATGGACGTCATCAAGGCTCATGGCCACACACATACAACACTCCCCTTTTTACCTGATACCGTCGCCTACATCTCCAGCTGCAAGAGTGCAAGATTATTTACATATGCAGGTAATTATTAGCAGCCTGCAATGCTGGTCAAAAGGTCAATCAGTAACCATCTTTCTAATGTGTATATTACTACATAATTACTAGTGCCTATAGTCGATTGGCACGTAACCGAAGGAGATTGTAACTGTCTATGGGACACAAGCGTGTGTGACCAAATCACCTCTTTCTTACTTTCCAAAATAGCATTTTCAACTTTCTGACATGGCAAGCCCTCTTCCTCTGGTTCAATTTCAAACCCTGTGAAAAATACGATGGTAGTGCCGGACTTGGAGCATCCGCCGGTGAGGTTGCTGCTATCAGCGCCACTGCATTGAAGCCTCTGCCTGGAAAGCTGGGCACTAACCCGCTTGCGCCACGGTACATCTGTGTGGTGACCTCGATCGAGTGCATGCCGCGTTCGTCACGCCTGGCAGGGCCGGACGAGCTGTATGAGATGCTCACGGAGAGCGTGCACGCACGTCTGTGTGGGATTTGGTGCCCTGCGGAGCTTTTTCATGCTCTTGATGTCCTCCAGGATCTCATGTTTCATCTACGAGTAGTTTGCATACCATCGCCACATCCATTGTTCCAAATACCCTCTGCATTTCCCTTCGGGGTGACATTGTGTCTCCACCATAAGCATGCGCCCCATAATATTGAACTGGTTTAATTGTCTCACTTTCCCCAACTCAAGCATTGCTCAATGAATCTATGCCTCTAATTCTGTATGGAAATCTCCTCCAACATGCTTATAAGCATGGACATGGAAGCTAGGCTTTGTTTGCTATATGAATCAAATCTCACAATTGTGTGTCTGTGCGCGTGTGTCCTCCTACAACAACACCGGAAATGATCATCAGGAGATATCCTAAATCCTTCCCAACACATAAAAAAACAGAGATAAGAGAAAGGAGACAGCATCGCCTTTGCCTCCACCTCCTGCTATTCCACAGGTTCAGCTACAACTTCCTTCTCGCTCTCTGACACATGGCCCCAACGACGGTGATAGGCGTATGGCATCACCACCCGCCACAACCACAACGCCTCCATCTCGGCCCACCACATCGTCCCCTCCTGCTTCTTCCTCACGTCCTTCTCTGACGGCCCCACCCTCAATGTCCCGGGGGGGGGGGGGGGGGCTCACTCTATCGTTGGTGGCATGGTGGAACTGTGCGAACTAGCGGCTGTGTCGCCTCCTCCCAATTACTCACGGGTTGGTTATTCTGTGGGAATGTGATGAGGGGATGCAGAATTTGGGGCAGGGCAATTTTTATTATAGGAGGAAAGTTGACAATAAGGCAACAACCACGTCCAAATGCCCTTGACTTGGACTATGATGGACTCTCACCCTCCCTCGTGTCAATACGGGTCAGATCTTGCTGTTGGACGATTTTGAATTAGAGGTAGTGCGTGTATACACCAATACTGATGTCATGTGAAATGTCACAATCCTCCGACCTCTCTTCCCTCATGATGAGATGTGTCATGGTACGCAAGTGTAGCCCCCCCCCCCCACCCACCCACACACACACTCCGGTTGTTGCCAGTTTCCATAATCACTAGTAAATAGCCCCGCGCGTTGCTGCGGAATTTGCAGAATACATTATTCTCTTTAAGGATCAAATCTATGGGCTACATATAGTTCAATTATTTAAGAAAAAGATTGTTCTTTTAGGCAATAATCATTGTATCACCCAGTTTAATTTACATTGGTGGTACACCACATGTATTCTATGTTATTGTACAGAAGAAATCAATGGGATAAAGCACAACTATCAAGCTTAATGTTTGTATTAATATATGTAATATATAATTTTAAAGCATTGTTGTTCCCACTTAAAAATAATTGAGTATAAAAAGAATTTTGCTCCTTAAAAATGATATAAACATGTGAAAAAGGTGGAATATAAATGAAAGTATATTAGCCGACGGATTACATGTATTTTCTGAAAACTGATCTTATTCTAGCATCATAGTCTCTAAACCTTACATTCGAACCGAGCTAAACAAAAAGAGTAACTAATTCTGCTGCTTCAAATAAAAATAAATTATAGAATTGAAGTAGGATTAAATAATAAATGACATAATATTACAAATAAAATTATCGGATTGTTGATTGAACTGGTAGTAAATAGAAAGGAGCTTAGTGTACATCTGCCAAAATTTTGAAACAGATCAGAGTTGTAAGATAAAATAATAAATGATGGACAATTGATTTGTATAATATTAAAAAATTATGAAGAATTGGATGGTCGATTGATCTGGTAGTAAATTAAAGCATCTTAGTGTACATCTGCCGAAAATTTTAAAATAGACCAGAGCTGTAAGCAGGATAAAATAATAAATGATGGACAATTGATCTGTATAACATTACTAATAAAATTACAATGAATTGGATTGTCGATTGAGCTGGTAATAAATATAAAGCAGGTTAGTGTACATTCGCTGAAATTTTGAAACAGACCAGAGCTATAAACGATAACTGGAATCCACGAGAGGGAGAGAGATCGCGTACTGATAAAATATACAAACACACATGAATATGGAGAGAGACCATGTACTGATATACAAACACGCAAACGGGGAGAGAGAGAGAGAGAGAGAGAGAGAGAGAGAGAGAGAGAGAGGGACGTCTCTTGCGGTCTTGCCTAGCTTACTTGACCCGCTAATTGAAAGGGCGTTTGATGCCGTATGATGGAAACTTGGTTGCTTAAATACACACCAGAGGAGAGAGGTCGTGGACAATAAATCAGGAAACGGAGAATTGAATAAAGAAACGGAAGGGAAACAATTGGAGTGAATGCATGGCTGCAATGAAACTGATGGCGCGCATTGATTGGTTTTTCCAGATTAAGCAGAGGTTTTTGAACGGATATGATGATACCAGAATACTTGATTGGACGGAGTTGATAAAACAAATGACGTGGCTGCACCACGGTTCAGAGAAATAGAAGTTAGTAATGTGTTAGTGGGTTGCATCTTCTAAAGATATATAGATTACCAGATTCATCAACACTTAGGTTGTTGCTAGTTTTGTCGCACTAGGAGAGATGTAGGTCACACCACATTAAAGCATCGATTTTTTTTTATTTTAAACTAGAACTACTGCCAAAGTCATCATATAAAGATTTGATGGAGTACTATTTTAATTTAGAACCATAGAAATAAGCTAAAGTAACATTTACAAGTCATTTTATTTTTTTTCTTTTTGATACTCACATTGAAAACTCATTTAACAAGAAAACATGGAGATTTGGAACAAGTTGAACAGACAAAATAGCAAAAATGTGTGAATCTGTGGGCTGCCACCCAGTTTCCATGAATATGGGCTTAGGCCCATCCAAGAACCTCAGCATTGATCTCTTATCTTTTTGCTTTAGCGATGGATGTGTCCCAAGAGACATACAAAGATATATCGCTTGGTGCATGCTCTTTGCGGATGATGTGGTGCTAGTGGATGAGAGCAAGACTTGGTGAACCAAAAGTTAGGTTTGTGAAGACAAACTTTGGAATCCATGGGTTTAAGCCTCAATTGGTCTACAACAAAGTATATGAAGTGTGATATTAGTACTACTATAAACATCATGAGGTAGGAAATGTTACACTTGATTGCCAAATAGGGTCCAAGAAAGACACTTTCTACTGTTACATGGGATCGCTGCTGCCGAAGGATGGAGATATTGATGAAGATGCTAGTCATAGAATTAAAGCTGGTCGGTTGAAGTGTCATCAAGCTTCTAGTGTCCTATGTGATAATAGGGCGGCACAAAAGCTCAACAGAAAATTCTCTAGGATTGTGATTCAACTTGCTATATTATATGGAACAAAAAATATTGATCCTACTAAAAGGTTATATGTCCAACAACAAAGTATAGTAGAAATGTGTATATCATGATGGATTTGCGGTAAAACAAGAACAGAATGTTGAATCCACTAAAATATTATACTTGAAATATTTGGGATGGCACCAGTTAAGAGAATCTTGTGCAACATTGCTTGAGATGGTTTGGACATATCAAATGGATAAGAGGCATCGGCACGAAGCGGGCAAATAACAATATGAAGAGATGAAGAGTAAGACTAAATATGACATGTTAGGAGTCCATGAAGCAAGAGTTGAAGGATTGAAACATCACCAAGGAGCTATCCATGGGTAGGAGAGTGGTAGTTAGTCATGGATAGGCGAGTGAAAATTAGCAATTCACATGCAAAAATCTTGATTCTTTGTTTCTCCTCTTTTCTCCTTTTCTATTGGATTTTATATTGCCCTTTTCCCATCTATTTACCTCTTTCTATTATTTATTATCATTCTTCTCGTTTCCCTGTTTTTTATGGTTTTATATTACTCCTTTTTCCACCAATTTTCTTATTTTCCATCTTCACTTTTGTTTGTTTATTCTTGTGCCTTAGTTATTTGAAGTTTCATTTCTAGCCTATCCAAACTTGTTTGAAATTAAAAGTTTTGTTGTTGTTGTTCTTGTTGTTAATTGATCTGACATGGATCGTGTTTAGTATGTTTCTTTTTGCTGATTTGATGGGGTCACACAACACTGACCATGCTTA
Organism: Eleusine coracana subsp. coracana; assembly: GCA_032690845.1. NCBI lineage: Eukaryota > Viridiplantae > Streptophyta > Magnoliopsida > Poales > Poaceae > Eleusine > Eleusine coracana. The sequence continues at coordinate 59,595,153 of CM064434.1, read as the reverse complement.
GCTGTAGTGATAAATTTATGAGGGAATATGCTTTTCAGTGATGTGGAACTTGCTGGCAAGCATGCATGCACTTTGTGTGGCACTATCAAATATTACTATGAAAAGTGAACATCATCATCACTAATAGTTAACTATAATAATGCAACCTTACAATTCTTTCCATCTACAGCAAATACTAAAAAGTAAGAGATACATCTGTACATATATTCCCAAAAAAATGAAACAGCCCTTCTCAATTTAATTACAATTTTTTTGTTAAATTAATTAGGAAATTCCTCAATTCCATAATCAAAGTAGAACATGCATATATGAAGCACATATGTCTCAGCTACGAGCACAATTCCACAAATTCATCTACTAAAGCATTAATTCCCATGTCCATGGAACACTAACCCCAACCCTAGGCCCTCATGATTTGCACCAAACAAACACCAAATCAAGTAGATCTAAGTGGGAATCGAGGGAGAATACCTTCCCTAGCTGATTCCCATTTCAAGAACCAAGGCGATCCACGGAGATTCGAGAATTTTAGGTGGGGTGGAGACCAGCGGTCGAGAGGACCAGAGGCACAGCCATGCCGGGTCCAAACAGCCGACGAATAAGAACGAACATGGCGTGGGGCCCCAACAACATAATTTGATGCACTATCTGTGCCAGGGTCTATGGAATGGTGAGTTTGCCACGCCATGTCAGACACGGATTCCTTGTTTCCGGGAGTAGAAATGACACACTAGCATAGTAAACGTGTTGGGGTCTTCGGTGTTTTAGTTACCTACACCTATGCCATGATCTTTGCCACATGACCTGGGATCAAATGTGCAATTAGTTTGCCCAGTATCTTGATTTGGAAATAGTTCTCAAAAAGGGTCAAATAGTAAAAACACAGTTCTAGCGCCTTTAGGTGCTATACCATGTTATGGTGAGCTGTGAGCATCTAAAGAAAAAGGTAGGGACAGGATCGGTGGTAGAACATTTCACCACGTACATTTATTGAAACACCCTAAAAAGTGATCGTATACCAAACAATAGCTATACTACTATGTGTTTGTACATTGATATATATCCCCCTAGTTATGTTCCTTTGTCATCCTAGATCCTCTTGCTCGTTCCGTGTCTTCAACAATATACGAGTTTGCACTTCTGCAAACCCTCTTGTCCGGTCTGTGTATGGTCACTGCTACAGAATGAAGAAGACAGACATCAAATCATGGAGATTTTTACTAGAGATGGTTGGTGTTTTAGAAATAGCCCTTATGGTTAAAATAATGTCACTTTGTTTTAGTTCCTTTTTATGATCTCACTTGTTCAAAGGTACTGGGCTTAGTGTTATTGTAATAATCAAAGCCATTTATATGCATTCAATCAAAGCCATTTATATGCATTCATCAATCCAATGGCTGGAAATATTGAAATATATTATTTTTTCCAAAAATAATGTCTAACTAAAAAGAAAACAAAAGTGATAAGGACGGGATGTGAAACGTGGTGTTGTGGTTATTACAGAAGGAAAGTTGCCAGCATGGCAACAACCACATCGTAATGGCCTTGACTTTTACTATGATGGACTCTCCCTTTGGTCTCCCTCTCCCTCCGGTCACATATGGGTCAGATCTTATTGTTGGGAAATTTTGAGTTGGAGGTAGTATGCGTTTACAACCATATTGATGTCATGTTGGGCGTCACAAACCCCTGACCTCTCCTCCCTCTTGATGAGACATGTCATGGTAGTCACGCTCCCCCTATTGCCAGTTTCCATCATCATTGCCTGATTCCTCAATGCTTAGGGCGTCCTGTTGCAGTGTTTTATCAGATATAAATGATAGAAAAATAAGAAAGAGAAGAAAGATAGCTATGGCAGCAACGATTAGATATAGACAAGTCAAAAGTTAGATATCGATCTAACTCGACGCCACCGACACTTTTTTTTGGGCCGCCATCCTCCTCACGTTGGTCCTCTTCGCCACCATCCTCATCCTCCCTGCTCCGGTGGTGGCCGTCATAGAGCGCTCGAGACTAGGTGTGACGAGCGGCAAGACGGGTGATGTGTCTCCAACGCCAGCTTCGTCGATGGCGTCCGACTGCTCGAGCTTCTTCTACTTCCTTAGTTGGGTCACAGCAACGACTGCCAGTGCCTCATCATTCATATCATGGTCCCGCCATTGCTACTGTTGCTGCTGGGTCTTCATTGCAATGGTGGCGAGTACCCCCGACGTGCGGTGGCGCGTCGCGTGTGCGCGGAATCGATGGCGGGCAGCATGGCGAGTGCCCACGATGTGCGACTTGGGCTCGCTTGGAAGCCTCGTTGCCATGCCTGAGTTCCTGGAGTATGGTGTTGGTGACCGACAATAGGATAAGGATAGGAGTAAATGGATTAATAAAAAATTCTAACATGTGGGGTCAAGTTTACTTCGGGCAGTGTGCTAAAGCTATGTCTTTTATATCTTGTCTTTTGAACTCATCTATTCAGTATTACAGGCAACAACTATTGGAGCTGCCCTTAGGTTGGTGCTGGTTTTGTCACACAAGGAGAGAAGTAGGGTCCACCACATTAATGCACTTGAAAGGAAAGAACTTTGGAGATAAGAAGTATTGTCTAACAATGGCTTTTGTATGTTTTGGGCAAAAGCTGAAAGGCAAATTTGTTTTGTGATATTGGGAAGGAAAATGTACAGTTTTTTATTCATGGGGGTTCTCAATCAGGGAGGTTAGGAGCGAAGTGGGTTGCTTTTTTGTTCATGTGGAGCATCACAACCCCCCAACCTCTCCTCCCTTGTGATGAGATGTGTCATAGCAGGCACATGTCCCCAAATGCTTAGGCGGTTGCCAGTTTCTCTTATCATTGCGAGGTTGTCAATGCTTACGTTGTTGTTTGTTTAGTCGCACTAGTAGAGATGTAGGTCCCACCACATTGGTACACAAGGACGTTGTGCTGGTCACGCCAGAGCACGCAAGCCAGAATGCCTACGGTCTCTGGTTGGTTTGATTCGGAGCTAGTTTGTGTTGGTTCACAATAGAAGCCGTGAAAATATCCAACAAGACATTTTGTTGTCCATCAATTTCCGAATACATTTTCTCGATTCATGTACATAGAATTCGAGGAATTGAAGTGGTATGGATGTTGAGATGAATACAGACCGCTATCTCCATGTAGATTAGCCAAAAGGGGCTCAATGCCACACACACACACACACACACACACACACACACACACAACCTCGCGCGAGCGCACGCACGCACACTCCGGTTGTTGCTAGTTTCCATAGGAGGAAAGTTGCCAACAAGGCAATAACCACGTCCAAATGCCCTTGACATGGACTATGATGGACTCTCACCCTCCCTCATGTCAATACGGATCAGATCTTGTTGTTGGACGATTTTGAAGTAGAGGTAGTGCGTGTATACACTAATACTGATGTCATGTGGAATGTCACAATCCTCTGACCTCTCCTCCCTCATGATGATATGTGTCATGGTACGCAAGTGTAGCCCCCCCTCCCCCCCCCCCCCCCCCCCCGCCCCCCCAACACACACACTCCGGTTGTTGCCAGTTTCCATAATCATTACCAGATTCATCAACACTTAGGTTGTTGCTAGCTTTGTCGCACTAGGAGAGATGTAGGTCACACCACATTAAAGCATCAATTTTTTTTATTTTAAACTAGAACTACTGCCAAAGTCATCATGTAAAGATTTGATGGAGTACTATTTTAATTTAGAACCATAGAAATGAGCTAAAGAAACATCGACAAGTCATTTTTTTTATACTCACATTGAAAACTCATTTAACAAGGAAACATAGAGATTTGGAACAAGTTGAACAGATAAAATAGCAAAAATGTGTGAATCTGTGGGCTGCCACCCAGTTTCCATGAATATGGGCTTAGGCCCATCCAAGAACCTCGGCATTGATCTCTTATCTTTTTGCTTTAGTGATGGATGTGTCCCAAGAGACATACAAGGATATATCGCTTGGTGCATGCTCTTTGCGGATGATGTGGTGCTAGTGGATGAGAGCAAGACTTGGTGAACCAAAAGTTAGGTTTGTGAAGACAAACTTTGGAATCCATGGGTTTAAGACTCAATTGGTCTACAACAAAGTATATGAAGTGTGATATTAGTACTACTATAAACATCATGAGGTAGGAAATGTTACACTTGATTGCCAGATAGGGTCCAAGAAAGACACTTTCTACTGTTACATGGGATCGCTGCTGCCGAAGGATGGAGATATTGATGAAGATGCTAGTCATAGAATTAAAGCTGGTCGGTTGATGTGTCATCAAGCTTCTAGTGTCCTATGTGATAATAGTGTGGCACAAAAGCTCAACAGAAAATTCTCTAGGATTGTGATTCAACTTGCTATATTACATGGAACAAAAAATGTTGATCCCACTAAAAGGTTATATGTCCAACAACAAAGTATAGTAGAAATGTGTATATCATGATGGATTTGTGGTAACACAAGAACAGAATGTTGAATCCAGTAAAAGATTATACATGAGATATTTGGGATAGCACCAGTTAGGAGAATCTTGTGCAACATTGCTTGAGATGGTTTGAACATATCAAATGGATAAGAGGCATCGGCACAAAGCGGGCAAATAACAACATGAAGAGATGAAGAGTAAGACTAAATATGACATGTTAGGAGTCCATGAAGCGAGAGTTGAAGGATTGAAACATCACCAAGGACCTATCCATGGGTAGGAGAGTGGCAGTTAGTCATGGATAGGCGAGTGGAAATTAGCAATTCACATGCAAGACTCTTGATTCTTTGTTTCTCCTCTTTTCTCCCTTTCTATTGGATTTTATATTGCACTTTTCCTATCTCTTTACCTCTTTTTGTTATTTATTATCATTCTTCTCGTTTCTCTATTTTTTATGGTTTTATATTACTCCTTTTTCCACCTATTTTCTTATTTTCCATCTTCACTTTTGTTTGTTTATTCTTGTGCCTTGGTTATTTGAAGTTTCATTTCTAGCCTATCCAAACTTGTTTGAAATTAAAGGTTTTGTTGTTGTTGTTCTTGTTGTTAATCGATTTGACATGGATCATGTTTAGTATGTTTCTTTTTGCTGATTTGATGGGGTCACACAACACTGACCATGCTTAGCTATAGTGATAAATTTATGAGGGAATATGCTTTTCAGTGATGTGGAACTTGCTGGCAAGCATGCATGCACTTTGTGTGGCACTATCAAATATTACTATGAAAAGTGAACATCATCATCACTAATAGTTAACTATAATAATGCAACCTTACAAGTCTTTCCATCTACAGCAAATACTAAAAAGTAAGAGATACATCTGTACATATATTCCCAAAAAAAATGAAACAGCCCTTCTCAATTTAATTACAATTTTTTTGTTAAATTAATTAGGAAATTCCTCAATTCCATAATCAAAGTAGAACATGCATATATGAAGCACATATGTCTCAGCTACGAGCACAATTCCACAAATTCATCTACTAAAGCATTAATTCCCATGTCCATGGAACACTAACCCCAACCCTAGGCCCTCATGATTTGCACCAAACAAACACCAAATCAAGCAGATCTAAGTGGGAATCAAGGGAGAATACCTTCCCTAGCTGATTCCCATTTCAAGAACCAAGGCGATCCATGGATATTCGAGAATTTTAGGTGGGGTGGAGACCAGCAGTCGAGAGGACCAGAGGCACAGCCATGCTGGGTCCAAATAGCCAAGGAATAAGAATGAACATCGCGCAGGGCCCAACAACATAATTTGATGCACTATCTGTGCCAGGGTCTATGGAATGGTGAGTATGCCACGCCATGTCAGACACGGATTCCTTGTTTCCGGGAGTAGAAAGGACAAACTAGCATAGTAAATGTGTTGGGGTCTTCGGTGTTTTAGTTACCTACACCTATGCCATGATCTTTGCCACATGACCTGGGATCAAATGTGCAATTAGTTTGCCCAGTATCTTGATTTGAAAATAGTTCTCAAAAAGGGTCAAATAGTAAAAACACAGTTCTAGCACCTTTAGGTGCTATACCATGTTATGGTGAGCTGTGAGCATCTAAAGAAAAAGGTAGGGACAGGATCGGTGGTAGAACATTTCACCACGTACATTTATTGAAACACCCTAAAAAGTGATCGTATACCAAACAATAGCTATACTACTATGTGTTTGTACATTGATATATATCCCCCTAGTTATGTTCCTTTGTCATCCTAGATCCTCTTGCTCATTCCGTGTCTTCAACAATATACGAGTTTGCACTTCTGCAAACCCTCTTGTCCGGTCTGTGTATGGTCACTGCTACAGAATGAAGAAGACAGACATCAAATCATGGAGATTTTTACAAGAGATGGTTGGTGTTTTAGAAATAGCCCTTATGGTTAAAATAATTTCACTTTGTTTTAGTTCCTTTTTATGATCTCACTTGTTCAAAGGTACTGGGCTTAGTGTTATTGTAATAATCAAAGCCATTTATATGCATTCAATCAAAGCCATTTATATGCATTCATCAATCCAATGGCTGGAAATATTGAAATATATTATTTTTTTCCAAAAATAATGTCTAACTAAAAAGAAAACAAAAGTGATAAGGACGGGATGTGAAACATGGCGCTGCGGTTATTACAGAAGGAAAGTTGCCAGCATGGCAACAACCTCATCCTAATGGCCTTGACTTTTACTATGATGGACTCTCCCTTTGGTCTCCCTCTCCCTCCGGTCACATATGGGTCAGATCTTATTGTTGGGAAATTTTGAGTTGGAGGTAGTATGCATTTACAACAGTATTGATGTCATGTTGGGCGTCACAAACCTCTGACCTCTCCTCCCTCTTGATGAGACATGTCACGGTAGGCACGCGTCCCCCTATTGCCAGATTCCATCATCATTGACTAATTCGTCAACACTTAGGGCGTCCACAATGGTGTAGCATAGGTACCTATTGCAGTGTTTTGTCAGATATAAATGATAGAAAAATTAGAAAGAGAAGAAAGATGGCTATGGCAGCAACAATTAAATATAGCCAAGTAAAACGTTAGATATCAATCTAACTCGATGCCACGGACACTTTTTTGGGCCGCCATCCTCCTCACATTGGTCCTCTTCGCCACCATCCTCATCCTCCCTGCTCCGGTCGTGGCCGTCACAGAGCGCTCGAGAATAGCTACGACGAGCGACAAGACGGGTGATGTGTCTCCAACGCCAGCTTCGTCGATGGCGTCCAACTGCTCGAGCTTCTTCCACTTCCTTTGTTGGGTCACAGCGACGACTGTCTGTGCCTCGTCATTCATATCATGGTTCCGCCATTGCTACTGCTGCTGCTGGGTCTCTGTTGCAATGGCGGCAAGTACCCCCGACATGCAGCGGCGTGTCGCATGTGCGGAGAATCGATGGCAGGCAGCGCGGCGAGTGCCCCCGACGTGCGACTTGGGCTCGCTTGCAAGCCTCGCCACCACGCTTGAGTTCCTGGAGCTATGGTGTTGGTGACCGACGAAGGGATAAGGATAGGAGTAAATGGATTAATAAAAAATTCTGACATGTGGGGCCAAGTTTAGTTCGGGCAGTGTGCTAAAGCTATGTCTTTTATATCTTGTCTTTTGAACTCATCTATTCAGAATTACAGGCAACAACTATTGGAGCTGCCCTTAGGCTGGTGCTTGTTTTGTCACACAAGGAGAAAAGTAGGGTCCACCATATTAATGCACTTGAAAGGAAAGAACTTTGGAGATAAGAAGTATTGTCTAATTATGGCTCTTATATGTTTTGGACAAAAGCTGAAAGGCAATTTGTGTTGTGAAATCGGGGAGGAAAGTGTATAGTTTTTTATTCATGGGCAAAAGCTGAATGGCAAATTAAGTGTGTCACACCACCCGAGTATTCGGTCCTTGACTAACCACTCATTTTGAGGTGGCGATGTCACACCACCTCTAGATGAAAATGGCAAGGAGTACGTTGGCGTCCTCGACCTCAGTGTTCTGGACCAGCATCACTCTACTGTGACAATGACTGTCGAACACACACACACACACACACACGCAGATGCAGTGATTTCTGATCGGCCCTGTCTGCTTTAGTGAATATGCATTGGATTACTACGGACTTCTTTTTGCCTCTGATTTTCTTAGCCAGCTGAGATTTTGAGCTATGTTATAAAGAAAAGGCAGAGAAGAGAGGAAGGAGACGACATATAAGGTGGGACATCAGGTCGTTGTGTTCGAAGGACGAGGAGTGCTTCTTCTTAATCTTTCCCGGCCTTTTGGTGACCAACACCGGATACCCGATTTGAACTGCCATCACAATGTGCTCCACGTCTTCCTGCTGCTGCTGCTGCTGCTCCATTGGTGCCGGCTCCTCCTGTTGCTGCTCCTCCTCGGCCTGCACCTCCTCTTCCATCGGCATCTCCTCGCACGCCTCTTCCTCCTCCTCCCTCCACATCACCTTCGCCTCCTCCTCTGGCTGCTCCATGGGTTGGCCGCAACTTCCTCCTCACACTCTGTCACATGGCCATCAAAAATATATGTTGTAGGATAGGTTGTCCATAATTTTGAGCAAAGGATCATAATTTTTCTTGAAGGTTTGATGCCCCAAATAAATACCTAAAGTGTCAAAAACATGCGTCATTAGAACAATTCCTATTTAAATTCAAATGCAAGTTTTTAAACAAACTAATTTTTTATAATAATAGCACTTCATGCTTACCGCACACATATGTTTAGATTTACAGATGAGATATAGCATGTAAAGATATAAAATTATCAAGTGAGTGCAGTTTTGGAAATCAACCAAAAAGAAAATTGTCGCAAGCCCCACCTGACTCCTCCTCACAACCTAGCACACGGGCCTGGCACCACTTGGCAGACGTATATCAGTTGCGGCCTCACCTCTAGTTGACCCAACAACCCCGCACCCAAGGCCCCCTACCTATGCCTCCCCCCCCCCCCCCCCCCCAACTTGCCATTTCAGGCACCCTTTTTCTCTCTCTCTTTCTTTTCTTCTCCACCACTACACCTCCATTGACAAGCTTAGAGGAGGTTGTTGCCTTGCTGAGCCCACAGTAAATCCAAAACAGCTGCTGACTTCCCAGAGCTCCGCTGCTCATCGCCGGTCATTCCGATGAGTCCCCACCTCGCCATCCCGACTCAATGTGCTCAATACCTGTCTGCGTGCTTCGCGTCAAGCTTGGCCGCATCTCGGCTACTACGGTGAGAGTGCCACCCATCTCCAACATCCTGCTGGCGGTGCTACAAGGCCCTGATCTGGTGCGGCCACATGGGTATCGACCCCCCACCCCTTGCTATAGTCACCCATGTGGCTCCAAAACCCCCCATAATATTTATTTAATTGCCTGCAAATAGGTTTTCCATGAGAAAATACCTAAATAAATACTTTGAATTTTGTGATCAGTAATTTTTTTATTTGTTTAGTTGTGTATTATTTTAGTAAAACTCTACCACCATATGCATGGTTCTATTTTTTGTTAGAGATAAAACAAATAGGAATAACACACATAAAATCATAAGTATGTCTTTGTAGTCGATAAGTTCATGAAACTTGGCATGCATGCCCATCTTGTCATCCCTGGGCTCCCTGCAAAAGCCCATGTTTTAATTCCCATTATTATGGCCTCTAGGAAATATTTAGCTTCCGTACCAAATTAAATATTTAAAATAATTGGCTCACTGCATGTGCATGTCATTGCCAAATGGCTGAAAGATTCCTCCTGATGTGTTCTACATATAGTAAAGTGCTCATAAGCATAAGTCCTCTAGAACTATAGTAATTTAATTATTTTCTCTATCAAGTTTAAGCTTTACTTAATCCTATAGTTGCACACTTACGACAATATCATATGTAAGTATGTCATGCATAACAATATTCTTAACACCCTGAAATCATTGTCTTAATCCAATACCCACGGCCCAAATACCATTTACACCTATTTTGATCGCACACACCTGCGCACATTATTTACATGCACAACATGTTAACAAAATGGTCAATGAATGAAATACGCAAAATAAACTAAATTTCTCACTAATCAGCAAACTGAACATGTATTTTATACATCATAACAGTACACAAGTTATTAATGAAGTTCCATGAATCATCTCTCATGCATGCCATCACCCTATCATATAGACTCCGAGGTGAACAACATGGAGGTAGAGGCCGTGCAGGAGCCAGAAGGTGAAGGTGACCCAACAACCCAGGAGCAACATCAAGACAAGCCCTGATGCATCCCACCAAGTTTTTACCATCTTCTATTTATCACTAGTGTGATGTAGGTTTGACTATGCATTATGTTGATAGGTGTTGCTTGAAAACCTAGTCTGCAGTATAGTTCCTTTTACCTGTTCATACCCTCAGGTTGTTAGTGGTTTTGCTTAACTAGGACGACGATCATCAAGTGGTATGGAGACCACTCGTAGCTCAAGTTAGAAATATCACTTGGGAATGGTTATGAAAAGGATTACATAAGGGATTTAATTGGAGACCAGATGGGCAACCAGCTAGGGGAAAGGGAAGACGAAGCCTTCAAGGTGGTAGCCCCGTCTATGTCATATAAGGGTAGCGTCGTGTCTGGTCCTATGAGATCAAGTTGGAATGTAATGTTTGCATGTTGGAGTTATTGGCGTAGTAAACTGACATAGTGACGGCTGCCACGTGGTTGGAAGGTACCCTGCTCCTTTTACTGGTAAAATTTGGGAGGAGAGGAGGGTGCAATCCACTAACGGATGTCGTCAGGGACACATCGCACTGGGGAGGCCTTCTTGGGGGAAAGCCCGGAAGGCCTTGCGAGAACGAAGTGAAAGGTTGCCTCATGTGGCTTCTAGAAAGCACGTATGTGGCATGCAATTAGGTTTCTCTTGCAGGAATGATAATTGTTTTGGATCGCTGATCCTCATAGTAACAAGTGGCATTGACACACTAATGGTGTGATTCTCCAATTGTTCCAATGTAATTGCCCTCGTCCTTTGTCGTATGATGTACATCATGAGATTATCTCATGACTTGTCACATGAAACACGAGTATGTGGCTCTCTCCCACAAGTGACATCTCTATGTTTCACTTTTGTGTACAAGGTCAAGAAGTTGCTATAGTGCAGTAAGAAGTGAATAAAGAGAACAGTAACCAACAATTAATAAAGCAAACCATCGTCCTCAAATTTGACAACTCTAAACTTTCCACATTAGATACATTACAAATAAGCTTACTTGTTGCTCTCTCTCTCTCTCTCTGTGTGTGTGTGTGTGTGTGTGTGTTACCAAGTAGAAGAGTTGAAGCCTTGTCATTGGATGGCATCTCCTGCAATGAAATTCCAGTGTAAAAGTAGTCAACATCCACAACTAGGCGCAAAAGGGGCTGTGATAATCAGATAGTCGTCATATGCATTCAATCCACCATCAATAACCAAGTTCTTGAGCATCGCTAACAAAATTGAGAAAACCTAATGCAATAGAAATTCTCCAAAACAAAGTTCTCCTACGAGTAACGGGTGATGTGATAGATTTCACATGTGCAATGTATCAGTGCTAAAGAATGCCAATCTAAACTAAGAGGCTCAGCAAAATGATTGTTCAGGAATATGTTGCAAAAATGAATCATTTTCAAGTGCCAAGAATTGGAGCTCTCGGCAACATTGCTTGAGATGGATTGGACATATCAAATGGATGAGAGGCATCGGCACGGAGCGGGCAAATAACAATATGAAGAGATGAAGAGTAAGACTAAATATGACATGTTTGGAGTCCATGAAGCGAGAGTTGAAGGATTGAAACATCACCAAGGAGCTATCCATGGGTAGGAGAGTGGCAGTTAGTCATGGATAGGCGAGTGGAAATTAGCAATTCGCATGCAAGAATCTTGATTCTTTGTTTCTCCTCTTTTCTCCCTTTCTATTGGATTTTATATTGCCCTTTTCCCATCTCTTTACCTCTTTCTGTTATTTATTATCATTCTTCTGGTTTCCTGTTTTTTATGGTTTGATATTACTCCTTTTTCCACCTATTTTCTTGTTTTCCATCTTTCCTTTTGTTTGTTTATTCTTGTGCCTTGGTTATTTGAAGTCTTATTTCTAGCCTATCCAAACTTGTTTAAAATTAAAGGTTTTGTTGTTGTTGTTCTTGTTGTTAATCGATTTGACATGGATCATGTTTAGTATGTTTCTTTTTGCTGATTTGATGGGGTCACATAACACTGACCATGCTTAGTTGTAGTGATAAATTTATGAGGGAATATGCTTTTCGGTGATGTGGAACTTGCTGGCAAGCATGCATGCACTTTGTGTGGCACTATCAAATATTACTATGAAAAGTGAACATCATCATCACTAATAGTTAACTATAATAATGCAACCATACAATTCTTTCCATCTACAGCAAATACTAAAAAGTAAGAGATACATCTATACATATATTCCCCAAAAAATGAAACAGCCCTTCTCAATTTAATTACAATTTTTTTCTTAAATTAATTAGGAAATTCCTCAATTTAGTTACAAAATTACCGTTTATTATAACTTCATATTCATATCTATTGTATTTCCATAATCAAACTAGAACATGCATATATGAAGCACATATGTCTCAGCTACAAGCACAATTTCACAAATTCATCGACTAAAGCACTAATTCCCATGTCCATGGAACACTAACCCCAACCCTAGACCCTCATGATTTGCACCAAACAAACACCAAATCAAACAGATCTAAGTGGGAATTGAGGGAGAATACCTTCCCTAGCCGATTCCCATTTCAAGAACCAAGGCGATCCACGGAGATTCGAGAATTTTAGGTGGGGTGGAGACCAGCGGTCGAGAGGACCAGAGGCACAGCCACGCCGGGTCCAAACAGCCAAGGAATAAGAATGAACATCGCGCGGGGCCCCAACAACATAATTTGATGCACTATCTGTGCCAGGGTCTATGGAATGGTGAGTATGCCATGCCATGTCAGACACGGATTCCATGTTTCCGGGAGTAGAAAGGACACACTAGCATAGTAAACATAGTAAACGTGTTGGGGTCTTCGGTGTTTTAGTTACCTACACCTACGCCGTGATCTTTGGCACATGACCTGGGATCAAAAGTGCAATTAGTTTGCCTAGTATCTTGATTTGGAAATAGTTCTCAAAAAGAGTCAAACAGTAAAAACATAGTTCTAGGGCCTTTAGGTGCTATACCGTGTTGTGGTGAGCTGTGAGCATCTAAAGAAAAAGGTAGGGACAGGATCGGTGGTAGAACATTTCACCTTGTACATTTTTTGAAACACCCTAAAAAGTGATCGTATACCAAATAATAGCTATACTACTATGTGTTTGTATATTAATATATATCCCCCTAGTTATGTTCCTTTGTCATCTCAGATCCTCTTGCTCGATTCGTGTCTTCAATAATACACGAGTTTGCACTTCTGCAAACCCTCTTGTCCGGTCTGTGTATGGTCACTGCTACAGAATGAAGAAGACAGACCTCAAATCATGGAGATTTTTACTAGAGTTGGTTGGTGTTTTAGAAATAGCATTTATGGTTAAAATAATGTCACTTTGTTTTAGTTCCTTTTTGTGATCTCTCTTGTTCAAAGGTACTGGGCTTAGTGTTATTGTAGTAATGAAAGCCATTTATATGCATTCATCAATCCAATGGCTGGAAATATTGAAATATATTATTTTTTCCAAAAACAAATGTCTAACTAAAAACAAAACGAAAGTGATAAGGACGGGATGTGGAATGTGGCGCTGTGGTTATTACAGAAGGAAAGTTGGCAGCATGGCAACAACCACATCCTAATGGCCTTGACTTTTACTATGATGGACTCTCCCTTTGGTCTCCCTCTCCCTCCGGTCACATATGGGTTAGATCTTATTGTTGGGAAATTTTAAGTTGGAGGTAGTATGCGTTTACAACAATATTGATGTCATGTTGGGCGTCACAAACCTCTGATCTCTCCTCCCTCTTGATGAGACATGTCACGGTAGTCACGCGTCCCCCTATTGCCAGTTTCCATCATCATTGCCTGATTCGTCAACGCTTAGTGCGTCCTGTTGCAGTGTTTTGTCAGATATAAATGATAGAAAATAAGAAAGAGAAGAAAGATAGCTATGGCAGCAACGATTAGATATAGACAAGTCAAAAGTTAGATATCGATCTAACTCGATGCCACCGACACTTTTTTTTGGGCCGTCGTCCTCCTCGCGTTGGTCCTCTTCGCCACCATCCTCATCCTCCCTGCTCCGGTGGTGGCCGTCATAGAGCGCTCAAGACTAGGTGCGACGAGCGGCAAGACGGGTGATGTGTCTCCAACGCCAGCTTCGTCGATGGCGTCCGACTGCTCGAGCTTCTTCTACTTCCTTAGTTGGGTCACAGCGATGACTGCTAGTGTCTCGTCATTCATATCATTGTCCCGCCATTGCTACTGTTGCTGCTGGGTCTCCATTGCAATGGCGGCGAGTACCCCCGACATGCGGCGGCGCGTCGCGTGTGCGCGGAATCAATGGCAGGCAGCATGGTGAGTGCCCCCGATGTGCGACTTGGGCTCGCTTGGAAGCCTCGTCGCCACACCTGAGTTCCTGGAGTATGGTGTTGGTGACCGACGAAGGGATAAGGATAGGAGTAAATGGATTAATAAAAAATTCTGACATGTGGGGCCAAGTTTACTTCGGGCAGTGTGCTAAAGCTATGTCTTTTATCATCTATTCAGTATTACAGGCAACAACTATTGGAGCTGCCCTTAGGCTGGTGCTGGTTTTGTCACACAAGGAGAGAAGTAGGGTCCACCACATTAATGCACTTGAAAGGAAAGAACTTTGGAGATAAGAAGTATTGTCTAACATTGGCTTTTGTATGTTTTGGGAAAAAGCTGAAAGGCAAATTTATTTTGTGATATTGGTGGGGAAAGTGTACAGTTTTTTATTCATGGGGTTCTCAGTCAGGGAGGTTAGGAGCGAAGTGGGTTGTTTTTTTGTTCATGTGGAGCATCACAACCCTCTAACCTCGCCTTCCTTGTGATGAGATGTGTCATAGCAGGCACACGTCCCTAAATGCTTAGGCGGTTGCCAGTTTCTCTCATCATTGCCAGGTTTATCAATGCTTACGTTGTTGTTTGTTTAGTCGCACTAGTAGAGATGTACGTCCCACCACATTGGTACACAAGGACATTGTGCTGGTCACGCCAGAGCACGCAAGCCAGAAAGCCTATGGTCTCTGGTTGGTTTGATTCGGAGCTAGTTTGTGTTGGTTCACAATAGAACCCGTGAAAATATCCAACAAGACATTTTGCTTTTCTTCAAGTTCCAAATATATTTTCTCGTTCCATGTACTTAGAATTCGAGGAATTGAAGTGCTATGGATGTTGAGATGAATACAGACCGTTATCCCCGCGTAGATTAGCCAAAAGGGGCTTAATGCCACACACACACACACACACACACAACCTCGCGCGAGCGCACGTACACACACTCCAATTGTTGCCGGTTTCCATAGGAGGAAAGTTGCCAACAAGGCAATAACCACGTCCAAATGCCCTTGACTTGGGCTATGATGGACTCTCACCCTCCCTCGTGTCAATACGGGTCAGATCTTGTTGTAGGATGATTTTGAATTAGAGGTAGTGCGTGTATACACCAATACTGATGTCATGTGGAATGTCACAATCCTCCGACCTCTCCTCCCTCATGATGAGATGTGTCATAGTACGCAAGTGTAGCCCCCGTCTCCCCCCCCCCCCCCCCCCGACACACACACACACACCGGTTGTTGCCAGTTTCTATAATCATTACCAGATACATCAACACTTAGGTTGTTGCTAGCTTTGTCGCACTAGGAGAGATGTAGGTCACACCACATTAAAGCATTGATTTTTTTTGTTTTAAACTAGAACTACTATCAAAGTCATCATATAAAGATTTGATGGAGTACTATTTTAATTTAGAACCATTGAAATGAGCTAAATTAACATTGACAAGTCATTTTATTTTTTAATTTTTGATACTCACATTGAAAACTTATTTAACAAGGAAACATGAAGATTTGGAACAAGTTGAACAGACAAAATAGCAAAAATGTGTGAATCTGTGGGCT
Source organism: Eleusine coracana subsp. coracana (assembly GCA_032690845.1). Classification (NCBI taxonomy): domain Eukaryota; kingdom Viridiplantae; phylum Streptophyta; class Magnoliopsida; order Poales; family Poaceae; genus Eleusine; species Eleusine coracana. The sequence goes on along the minus strand of CM064434.1, from coordinate 59,579,087 downwards.
GCCACCCAGTTTCCATGAATATGGGCTTAGGCCCATCCAAGAACCTCGGCATTGATCTCTTATCTTTTTGCTTTAGCGATGGATGTGTCCCAAGAGACATACAAGGGTATATCGCTTGGTGCATGCTCTTTGCTGATGATGTGGTACTAATGGATGAGAGCAAGACTTGGTGAACCAAAAGTTAGGTTTGTGAAGACAAACTTTGGAATCCATGGGTTTGAGCCTCAATTGGTCTACAACAATCCATGGGTTTGACTAACCCCTCATTTTAAGTTGGCGATGTCACACCACCTCTAGATGAAAATGGCAACGAGTATGTTGGCATCCTCGACCTCAGTGTTCTGGACCAGCATCGCTCTACTGTGAGTCTTATGACAATGACTGTCGACCACACACACACACACACAGAGAGAGATGCAGTGATTTCTTATTGGCCCTGTCTGTTTTACTGCATATGCATTGGATTACTACGGACTTCTTTTTGCCTCTGATTTTCTTAGCCAGCTGAGATTTTGAGCTATGTTATAAAGAAAAGGTAGAGAAGAGAGGAAGGAGACGACATATAAGGTGGGACATCAGGTCGTTGTGCTCGAAGGACGCGGAGTGCTTCTGCTTAATCTTTCCCAGCCTTCTGGTGACCAACACCGGATACCCGATTTGAACCGCCATCACAATGTGCTCCACGTCTTCCTGCTGCTGCTGCTGCTCCTCCATTGGCGCCGGCTCCTCCTGTTGCCGCTCCTCCTCAGCCTGCACCTCCTCTTCCATCGGCATCTCCTCACACCAGGCCTCTTCCTCCTCCTCCCTCCGCATCACCTTCGCCTCCTCCTCTGGCTGCTCCATGGGATGGCCGCAACTTCTTCCTCACTCTCCGTCACATGGCCATCAAAAATATATGTTGTAGGGTAGGTTGTACCATAATTTTGAGCAAAGGATCATAATTTTTGTTGAAGGTTTGATGCCCCAAATAAATACCTAAAGTGTCAAAAACATGCTTCATTAGAACAATTCCTATTTAAATTCAAATGCAAGTTTTTAAACAAACTAATTTTTTAAAATAATAGCACTTCATGCTTGCCGCACACATATGTTTAGATTTACATATGAGATATATCATATAAAGATATAAAATTATCAAGTGAGTGTAGTTTTGAAAATCAACCAAAAAGAAAATTGTCGCAATCCCCACCTGACTCCTCACAACCTAGCACACAGGCCTGGCACCACTTGGCAGCCGTATATCAGTTGCGGCCTCACCTCTAGTTGGCCCGACAACCCCGCACCCGAGGCCCCCTACCTTTACCTCCCCCCCCCCCCCCCACACCCCCACTTGCCATTTCTGACACCCTTTCTCTCTCTCTCTCTCTCTCTCTCTCTCTCTCTCTCTCTCTCTCTTTCTTTTCTTCTCCACCACTACACCTCTATTGACAAGCTTGGAGGAGCTTGTCGCCTTGCTGCCTCGTGCAGCCCCGGCGTGGATCCGCCAGCTCAAAACATGCATGGGCTCTCCCTCCTCCACCCCGACCCACTCTCGGGCCTAGTAGCAGCCCACAGTAAATCCAAAACAGCTGCCTACTTCCTAGAGCTCCGCTGCTCGTCACCGGTCATTCCGGTGAGTCCCCACCTCGCCATCCCGACTCAATGAGCTCACTGTTGTGAGCTCTACCTGTGTGCGTGCTTCGTGTCAAACTTGGCCGCATCTCGGCTACTACGGTGAGAGTGCCACCCATCTCCGACATCCTGCTGGTGGTGCTACAAGGCCCTGATCTGGCGCGGCCACACGGGTATCGAGCCCCCCCCCCCCCCTTGCTATAGTCACCCATGTGGCTCCAAAACCCCCCATTTCTCTATATTTATTTAATTGCCTGCAAATAGGTTTTCCTTGAGAAAATACCTAAATAAATACTTTGAATTTTGGGATCAAGTAATTTTTTTATTTGTATAGTTGTGTATTATTTTAGTAAAACTCTAGCACCATATGCATGGTTATATTTTTGTTCGAGATAAAATAAATAGGAATAACACACATAAAATCATAAGTACGTCTCTGTAGTTGATAAGTTCATGAAACTTGGCATGCACGCCCATCTTGTCATCCCTGAGCTCCCTGCAAAACCCCCATGTTTTAATTCCCATTATTATGGCCTCTAGGAAATATTTAGCTTCCGTACCAAATTAAATATTTAAAATAATTGGCTCACTGCATGTGCTTGTCATTGCCAAATGGCTGAAAGATTCCTCCTGATGTGTTCTACATATAGTAAAGTGCTCATAGGCATAACTCCTCTAGAACTATAGTAATTTAATTATTTTCTCTATCAAGTTTAAGCTTTACTTAATCCTATAGTTGCACACTTAGGACAATATCATATGTAAGTATGTCATGCATAACAATATTCTTAACACCCTGAAATCATTGTCTTAATCCAATACCCACTGCCCAAATACCATTTACACCTATTTTGATCGCACACACCTGCGCACATTATTTACATGCACAACATGTTAACAAAATGGTCAATGAATGAAATACGCAAAATAAACTAAATTTCTCACTAATCAGCAAACTGAGCATGTATTTTATACATCATAACAGTACACAAGTTATTAATGAAGTTCCATGAATCATCTCTCATGCATGCCATCACCCTATCATATAGACTCCAAGGTGAACAACATGGAGGTAGAGACCGTGCAGGAGCCAGAAGGTGAAGGTGACCCAACAACCCAGGAGCAACATCAAGACAAGCCCAGGTGCATCCCACCATGTTTTTACCGTCTTCTATTTATCACTAGTGTGATGTAGGTTTGACTATGCATTATGTTGATAGGTGTTGCTTGAAAACCTAGTTTGCAGTATAGTTCCTTTTACATGTTCATACCCTCAGGTTGTTAGTGGTTTTGCTTATTTAGGACGACGATCATCAAGTGGTATGGAGACCACTCGTAGCTCAAGTTAGAAATATCACTTGGGAATGGTTATGAAAAGGATTACATAAGGGATTTATTTGGAGACCAGATGGGCGACCAGCTAGGGGAAAGGGAAGACGAAGCCTTCAAGGTGGTAGCCCCATCTATGTCATATAAGTCTAGCGTCGTGTCTGGTCCTATAAGATCAAGTTGGAATGTAATGTTTGCATGTTGGAGTTATTGGCGTAATAAACTGATGTAGTGACGGCTGCCACGTGGTTGGAAGGTACCCTGCTCCTTTTACTGGTAAAATTTGGGAGGAGAGGAGGGTGCAATCCACTAACGGATGTCGTCTGGGACACATTGCACTGGGGAGGCCTTCTTGGGGGAAAGCCCGGAAGGCCTTGCGGGAATGAAGCGAAAGGTTGCCTCATGTGGCTTCTAGAAAGCGTGTATGTGGCATGCAATTAGGTTTCTCTTGCAGGAATGATAATCGATTTGGATCGCTGATCCTCATAGTAACAAGTGGCATTGACACACTGATGGTGTGATTCTCCAATTGTTCCAATGGAATTGCCGTCATTCTTTGTCGTATGATGTACATGATGAGATTATCTCATGACTTGTCACATGAAACACGAGTATGTGGCTCTCTCCCACAAGTGACATCTCTATGTTTCAGTTTTGTGTACAAGGTCAAGAAGTTGCCATAGTGCAGTAAGAAGTGAATAAAGAGAACAGTAACCAACAATTAATAAAGCAAACCATCGTCCTCAAATTTGACAACTCTAAACTTTCCACATTAGATACATTACAAATAAGCTTACTTGTTGCTCTCTCTCTCTCTCTCTCTCTCTCTCTCTCTCTCTCTCTATGTGTGTGTGTGTGTGTGTGTGTGTGTGTGTGTGTTACCAAGTAGAAGAGTTGAAGCACAGAGCTGATATGGGTAAGCGTGGTTCAGTATTTGAAGTCTTTCCATGTTTTTGGGTGTTTGAGGATGGATGGCAAGAGGGTTACTTTTAGCCTCAGGTGATGAAGAGTTAGTCTAGCCACGGTGTCAGAGCAGGCTTCTATAGGGATGGGATGGTATATCCCGTAGCGGTGAAACCTTAGCGTGGATATTTTGCAAGCTAGGGAGCTCTTTGAAAAACCCATGTGGTGATATCTTAGCCTCATACCTAAGGTAGTGTGATTTGGGCAACAAGGAGACTTCAGTCACCAATGGGTGATGGAATGACCAACCTGTGGGTAATTTTGCAACCTCTGCAGAATGTATAACTATTATAACAGCCATGCTCATGGTGAAGAGCGGCCTAGATCCTCACACGATTATGAGATGGTTGGGTGGATCTAGTGGGTAACTATATTTGGGTGGTGTAGTCTGTAGGTTCTGCATGTTTGTAACCTATAGTGTTCCAGTATGAGAGGGTAACCCTTAGGCTTGCTATCGGTGGTTAATCGATAGTGTTGGACAGGTGGTTAACCTATTGGATCACTTTCACCTAGTAAATAGGATGCTTGTTTAATTAGAGTCATATGGTATGGATGCATAGTGCAGTAAACCCGAGTTAAACCTGTTCTTTTCTTAAGCCATATGTCATATCTTTCCCATGAGTACTTAATGTACTCATACGTTTTGTTGCTCTTTTTTTTGTATCATGTTGTTGTTCAGATATCAAGAAGCTAGGTATATTGCACGATGGAGATCATGGAGTGAATAGTAGGCATGTGATCTTCTGGTCGATTGCGTGTGGAGTTTGATGGTGCCAACATTTAGATTTTTCCACTGTAATGTAATTGTTTTCTTTTGACCTATAGGTCCTTATAATAAATCTATCGATTTTAATAAAGATATTGTTTCTTTTATTACATATATTTATCCTGTGTGTGTGAAAACTTGATTTTGAGCATGCATACAAATGTATTCAGTTTAGGTGTGAGACGAGACATGGAGGGATCATGGGTGGGGGGGGGGGGGGGGGGGGGGGGTTGTCTCGTCAAACAACATGAAACAAAAAGGTGGGAGACGTTGACGTTGGGGGAAGAAAATAGATAGGAGGATCCTAGGAGTAATTTTGTAAGAGCCATCACAAAATCATGCAATCCCATATATGTCATTAGTGTGTCTGTGGGTCTCATGTGTCATTGGCACACCACTGGCGTATATGGGATTGTTTGATTTTGTAATAGACTGGTACAAAGGGTTGGCCACACCACAACCCATGGATGGATGATCAATATTATTTTCGGATGATGGTTGAGGTAATGGAATCCTCATACTATATTTGGAGAGGTGTACATTTTTGCCAAAAATAATTCACACTAAGGAAGGCAATCAGCTTGGAGCTCCTGTACAACAATTTCCAATTGCCACTTGTAGAGTTTTTCAACAAATACACATGCTGCAGAATTAATCGATAGCAAACCAATCACGTACACACTCTTAAGCAAAGCTAGGTGGCGCTTTTACCTGCGCTTTTTTCTTTTTGCGTGGATCTAGGCTGCGCTTTCCCCTTCTGCTACCTCAAGTCGAGCGCTGACATCAAAATCCCACCCAACGTCACATAGTTTCTCACCGGTTAACACTGATTTCTCCATTCCGCTGGTCATTAGCGACTTCTCTTCTCCCCAGAAATCGTCAATTTTTAATCTCCACCACCGGTTCTACCAGGATCCGTAAGAGGGTGGAGGAGAGATGTATTAAAAGTTTGATAGAGAGAGAGGATTGAGAAAGAAGCCATTGTGGCTACCTGTAGGGATTAGGACATGGAGCCAAGAATCGGTGATGGTTGTACCCATCTAGGGTCAGCTCCGACCGTCCGATTGGATACTACCGGTTTTGGTTAGCCCACGCGGATGCGAGGTGCGCCTTTTTGCGTTGGAGTCCCCCCAGTTACTCGTATTCGCAAGAGGGATAAACGATTGACGCTTCGTCCACGGAACCCGTCGCCGGCTACCCTAGGCGCCGCCGCCGGTGAGCTGACGCCGATGCGGAATCCGAGGAGACTTGGCGAGGCTATGGAGAGCTCCCGCAGGTCTACGGCGCCGTCTCCGGTCTGTCGGGCATCCACGTTGCCGTGGAGGTCTTGCTTGGACGGCGTCGAGCTCGGCCGGCGAGGTTCCGTCGACGTCGGCCTCGTTCCCGAAAGACCGCCTGCCTGCTCGACAAGGTTGAGAAAGCTGCCATCCTGCCACGGATGGAGGATTCTCTTTGATTCGTTAAAAATAGCGGCAATCCGGCTGTGCGGACGACTGAATGTGAGGATGTCCGACCAAAACAGAAGCAAACGGAGATTTCTATATGGTCTGAAAAAGGGAAACCGGACTTATTAGAACATTCTTTGATCCGCTGATCACCCTCGTCAAGAATTTGTCCAGTTTCGCTGATCTGGAGTGGAAGTATGTGGATGAGGCACTGGATAATGGACAGGTCGATTCAGACCAGCGCGTGTGTTCTTCTCTCTTTAAGTGAACCTCCACTGGATTTGCACGGCAATCTTCTCTGTTTTTTTTTTTCTGAAGACGAAATTGGCACGCTGATTTTAGCTTGTTACCAAATCGTTCCCGGCTGACATTTGCTTGCGTTGTATGGCGTTGGCAAGCACAATGCACAACACCTCTTTCACAGCTTATTAAACATCTCTTTAAAAGTCGTCTGAGTAATTGTTTTGTCATATAAAGCCACAGTACAAAATTTTCACTGAGTTCTAGTGCCCCATGCCCACTCTAAACCTCATATTGAACCGTCATGTAAGCAAATATCAGCTCCAGACTTCGATTCCAAATAGCTAACCAACATTGTTCCTCCAGTGAAAGAAACCTGAACTTGATAGCCTTTTGCTACTGATTTTGTTTTTTCCTATGGATTTTCCATACAGCAACATTACGGATTTCTCTTCTGCGTTAGTGTGAGCCATGTCCAGTTTATCCCACAGTTGAACCATTATTATGTAAGCAAAATAAGTGCCTCAGAGCTAGATTTACAAGACCCAGCGCCAAACACAACCGTTGTTACTCCCGCAAAAGGAGCCTGAATTTGAGTGGTCCAAACCTCTTGAGAACCACAAATGTAATACACGAGAAAATTTTATATTTAAAATCTGTTTTGAGCTCTGCACCTCAAAAATGTTCCTAAACTGAAGTCAGTATGTATAGCTATCGAAAGGATGTTCAAACAGAGACAAGCATGTACATTTAATTCCTTTTTGAAGCTTGTCAAAGAAAAGGTACGTTCATATGGATTAAAGCAGAAAATTTGCAGAAGTAACAAATCTTCAGAAAGAAAAAAAAAGTGCAGAAAACTGAGTCAACATCGAGTACGTAGAGGAAATCCTTGTATTATCTAGATTCTAGAAACAAACCAAAAGCATAAGGTTGCATTACAGTACATCTAAACAAAGCACATAACATACAGTTAACCCGAAGGAAGCACAGAAAATACAGTACATCTGAAGGAAGCACATCACATTCTGGTTAACATAGAGGTGACAAGACACATACAGGGCCCGGGCTATCTTTAAACTAATCCATTTTCCTGAGTTTTAAGTGATTCCTGGGCAGATTCCCTGAAATGCGCAGCAACAGCTCAACAAGTTGGCGTACATCATCATCTTTATATATGATTTCAGTGAGCTTGAGGTTCACGCACTGCACATCCAAGCTATGGCACTGGGAAGAAGACGTTTTCTTGGGTTTGGGCGTTCCTTTCTTTTTCTTAGAATCATTTGAGAACTGTTGGCAGTGTAAAAGATGTAAGAATAATAAAGAAAAAAAATAGCTACAGAGGAAGTTAAAAATCAAACTACTGATACCTTGCAACACCGCAGAGTAAGCTTCTCTAAATTAGGTGAATTTAGAAGAAAGAGTACCAATGTTTCGAAATCATCACTAAGATCACACTTGTCCAGTGTCAGGTTCCGCAAGTTCCTGAATTCTTTGAATGTTGTGGAGTCCTTACTGTGCACCTGAAGTAGATTATATGTCAGCACAACATCATCACATTAATGAAGTGAATAAAACAGAACAGTAGACAACAGCAGAAAAAACATGTACCATTGTCTCCAAATTTGACAACTCTAAACATGTTGCATTAGATATGCTACAAAGAAGCTTGAATTGATTGTGGCCGAGTTCATTTTCGGTTACAGTGCCTCGGTAACCCCGTAGATGAACTGAAGCCTTCACAAGAGATAGCATCTCATTTATTGAAATACAGTTAAAGTCACAGATATCGACAGCCAGTCGTAGATAAGCAACGGCAGGGGTGTTGATAACCAGCAGATCACTTATCCCCAATGCACTATCAATAACCAAGCTTTTCAGTGTGGGTGACGTAATATCCGAAAGGTCATTGCAGTCACAATATTTCAAAACCAAGTTCTTAGTGAGTGGGAGGTGATAGTATTAAGTTCACATGTGCAATCTTTCAGCTCCAGATCCTCCAAAGAATGGCATGCTGAACTAACATGCCTCGCAAAATGATTATCCAGTAATATGCTGCAAAGATACAGCCTTTTCATGCGCCAAGAATCGGACCTCAATCCCTCACGCTGAATGCTAGGATCCGGAGCGCAGTATTTGATTGCGCGACGGACCCAAGCGGACGAACGTTCACGGGTGAAGTAAGGTCCACGGCCATGGACCCTACGAGCCTGCAGCCTGAACGATTCTAATAGTGCAATATTATGACGGATCATGAGGTTGACGGCAAAATCCTCGAAATGCTCCCAATCCTCATAGTCATAGGTGCTGTTCTGGCTGTCACTGTCTTCATCATCCTTGAACTCACCAAGATCAAGGTTGAGGCATCGCACGGAGCGCCAGAGGTGTTTCCACCGCGTTGACAGCACGCACGTCTGCACCACCTGCCGAGCCTTCATGAAGGACATGATTGTGTGGAGGAGACAGTCCGGCAGGGCGCTCAGCCGGTCAGGCTCGCCGTCCATCGGGCTGCTGCTACAGGCCGCTCGAGCCCGCTTCATTGTGGCCTCAAGCTCCATGGATTGTCGTTCCCTCGGAGCCTAGGAGCACTACCTGTGGAAAAGGCATGGCAAGGGATACCAAAAATCAGGAAAAAAGATCCACATTTCCCATTTACACAAGAACTAACAAAATCCGACTCGATTTACAAGTAAAATGCTCTGCTGTATCATGAGTTGCCGCAAGATTTCAAGAAATGGAGAGGTTTCGCAGTAACCAAATATGATTTTATATACAAAGATTTTAAGAAATCGAGGCTTTACTAGATCCAAAAACAAACGAGTTTACCTATAGGGTGAGAAAAGATTAATCAGGGCGCCAGAAGGAGGGGCGTACCGAGCACCACAGCCTTAGCCCGCCGTGGAAAAAGATGCTCCAACTTCCAACCGCGAGAGAGCGCCGCCGGCGCCGCCGCGAGAAGGAGGTGCCAAACCCTCGCCTCCCTCGACGGAAAGAGAGGAAAGGAGAAGATGGGGAGAACAGTGGTCAGTAAAGTACGGCAGCAGTAAGAATGTGTTTGGCATGAGTTATGAAACTGTTTATTAAACTGTTTATTCAGTAATAAGTTATAAGCTCTATTAAATGAATTGAATCTATAAGTGTTTATTGACATAAGTAGTGATAAGTAGTTTTAGTATTTGTACTAGCATAAGTAATTTTGTATAAATATTAAATACTAGTTTTTTGGTGTTTATTTTTTAGATAAGTTGTTTGAATAAGCATTTTTGTCAAACAGTTTGACTGTTTATGCTAAGTTAAATAAGTTGAATAAGCACTTTCGATAAATAAGTTAGAGCATAAGTAATTTATTATATAAATATAAACCCTACCAAATATACTCTAAGTAGCTGAGTGACAATAACCGTATAATACACCGTAGATACCTTCAGTGCAGCTGGAGACGACGGACCAGGCCAATTGGAGGCCGAATTGAGTGAGCCCGCTTTTGGGAGTTAGCCCATGACCAGTGCAAATGCGTAGGCCCATCGCTGAGGATTATTACTTGTGCAAGGGCCCAAATCGGTCGGGACTCAGCTGGAGTGCTCCGGCCGTTCGCCGGCGATGCTGCTGATGGCCTTCGCTCGTTAAAAGGACTTACGGCGGCGCCCTTGCGTACTCATGTCCTATATAAGCGTGGGGTCTTTCTTTCTTCCCTGGCTCCATTTCGAGAGCTGCACAAGAGTTTTGTATCACGTTTTGGTGTGATTCACATGCTTTGCTAACACCGCATCAGACAATTTCAGTTTTCTCTGCGAGTCACTTGAGAAACAGTGTTTATTCAAAATCTCCAAATAACTGCAAAGCAATACATCTATGGACACAATGGAGCAGCCGAGACGGAACACGCCAGTAGAAGGTTCCTCGATGTTCGAAAATCAATTCGATTACATAGGTTAACAATATTACCGACAATAATATTGATTATAGCACTATACAAGATAATGGAAGCCTTATCGTGTAGAGGCATTTGCCACCACTCCCTTGAGTCTTATTATCGTCAAACGCATGTGTTAAAATCACACACTCTGACAGTTAGAACAACCAAATTTGTCATCACGATGTAACGACTGAATTTGTTAGAAATTAGCAACACTAATAGTGTCACATTTCCTTTCTCATTGAGCAACTCCCAGAAATGCCTAATTAAGTTGGTTAATGTTTTATTGCAAGGAAGAGTGTTTGCCGCTACTAGCACAATGGTGGCTTGATCACATTAGACTAGAAAACAAGGGCATGGAATATGTTGACAAAAAAATTAATCAATGAGTAACTCTTAGTAGAATGAAACATTTCTGATGCAGGACCTTTATTAAGAAAAAAACTGCGATAAGGTGAAACATCCACTTCTTTTCATGTGAGACACCTCAATGAGGAACAACAGTTACCTCTTTTTTTCTGATTTTTTTCCCCTTGTGGTACTGTCTACATGTGGTTGAACAAAAACACTCAAGTTTAGCAAACTGCTATGTGCATGCATCTGTGGAATGTGGAAGCATGCTTTATTAGATTTAATCTTGCTGTTTTAAATAGGAGTGGTACGCGTCCAAGTTAGCAGATACATGGAGTAGAGTGGGTCGTTAGTGAAGCACGGCCGGAGTGCATCCGTAGCCAGATATCATTTTGCGTCGTGTATGTGTTTTTTTTTTTTTTTGATAAAGTCGTGTATGTGTGTTAATTAGCTGGAGTCAGTTATTTGATGGATTAGTTGATGGATAACTGTATAAACCACCCAATGTGCCAATTGGAGTTTAAGATTGCCATTCATAAGTTATTTTATTACCAAAACTACCTCAATTATTTGAACATGTTCAATTAATTTAATCATTTGTATTCTTTTGAATAAGTCCATGGTACTCTTATAAAAAATATAAATTTTAGAAGTATGAATCTTCATTTTTTTTTAGAGAATATAGAGCAAAATATGCCAGTTAGAATTTGAACATGTCCCATAAAATTTTAGATTTGGATATATTTTTCATGGACATTAGATGAATTAGACAAATTTAAAAACTTTAGCAATCTGAAACTTACTTAACTTAGTTTTCTTGAATTTATATTGATGAAAATATGTGAAATCAATTACACATATGTCAACTGGGGTGTTCTTGCAACAAAATATGGTAAGAGGGTTTAGATTTTTACAACAAAGAATCTTATGAATAAGAATCTCAACTCAAAGTGAAGTTTGAACATGAGTTATACACAAGTAGGACATTCAGGTTGGAGCTTTGGATCGATGATAATGATGGGTGGTGAAACCCTAAGTCAAGTTCATGAAACTAAATGGGGAAAGCCATGGGGAGAGATGCAATAGAAGGATCTGATTCCAAGCAAACAGAATGACTGGCTGCCCCATGCGGGCTCGGCCTTCTGACAGGCCTCCGCAGCAGCGCGCAACGGCCAGCTGCTTGACCTCCTCACGGTGGCACCTATGGTGGACCATCTACCGCACATTGCACAACCTTCTAATGGGCCGCATCAGTGGTGTGTGAGAAGGCTCGCATGCTTGGTCTCCTCGCGAGCCTCGGCGGCGGTATCAGCGATGGCAAGCCCCAAGAGGAGTAGTACCTTATGGCATGCATCACAACCTCGCTCCCTGAAAGGAGGACCTCGTATGATGGACCTGGTGCAGGCAGGGAGAGAAGGAAATTGGTTGCGGCTAGATCTAAAAGCGAGAGGAATATGGAAGGCGATTGTGACAACTGTTGAATGGGGACGAGGGAGGTAGGGTTTGTCGCTATGGTAGTCAGTGGCGGACCCAGAAATTTTATGGAGCCTAGACAAACATCATAACGGGTAACAAGTTCACACAAAAACATATCAACATAATCATATGTAATACAAAATATTTATATGATTATACAAAATGCACCTACTTTGAATAATTTTCACTTTCATATGTGGCCAGAATACGTTAATTACTACTAAACTTTGTTTTAGGCATTATATATGTGATGTAGCTTTGGCCAGGGAGCCCGGGCAGGTGCCCAGGGTCGCCGGGCCCTGGGTCCGCCCCTGATGGTAGTCTGCTATATATGCCAGTTTTTCATGGGTCTGATCATGGGCTTCTATAGCGGCACATGATAGGATGGGCTGCCGCTATAAATTTATTGGGAAATTTATTTGAGAGACACTAAGAAAGCGTGATTTTATCCCCAACACACTATCAAAGCCGTTTTTAGCTGGAACACACTTCGATTTCATGGTCGTTGTTGTCAGGAACACACCGTTTCTAATAAAATACTATACCCTGTTGAGAGCTTATGTGAGATGACCATTGTGCCCCTCAGATTGAGTGCCTCAACGTTGACTGTCCTCTGCTGAACGGGGTTGCAGGAGAGAAAAGCAAGGTGGGTTGGATCTCCTTTCACTCTTACAGGTTATGTTTTCTTGGTTCGGTCAGAAATTCATTTGGGTTTAGTGAAAGGAAAGGCTATTAAAGTAGAGTACGATGCTTCGGCGACGGCCTCGCATGGGCCATCGACAAATGATCCCTTTAGTAGGCCTTCTCCCTATACAATGAGCCCGTGGGCTCCAAGGTCTCTTCCTATTTTCTTTTTATTATTTTAGGGCTTAGTGATGAGAAATGCCATATATATTGTGTGTGAATGTAGATGTCCCTTTACTTGCTTTGTTCGGTGGAATCTGTGATCACGACTATTGTTTTTCTATGCATGCAGATCATCAATGATAGGGAGACTAGCCGATCCGGTAGGTTTGGCTTCGTCACCTTCTCCACCTAGAAGTCGATGTTGGATGCCATCAAGAGCATGAATGACAAGGAGCTTGACAGTCACAATATCACCATGACCCTAGGCCCAGTCCTATGCCTCAAGTGGTGACGGTTCCACTGGCTACGGGGCTAACTCAAAAAATGTGTCACACACTACCTGAAAAGTCAACTTCCACGTGTGCTCCAAACACACAACAAAATTTACTTTTTCTGGTAGTATGTGATACAAAGATACATGTTTCAGTTCTTTAAATGACTTGGATTTACTTGACAAAAATCATATACATGGGGAAATTGACTTTTCTGGTAGTTATAGGTGTGGGGACGACTCTCGACTATAAAATTGAGTGACAGCATGATCTGACCCTATCTAATGTTACTTAAAACACAAAATCATTTTAATGCACACTATTTTTCTTCTAGGCTTCTTTATAATGGACAACGTGGTGTGTGTGGTGGTAGCCTGGTAGGGAGGACAAGACAGAAGGGAGGAAATAATGAGGTATGAAAAGTTTCGACATATACTTTATGCAAAAATGTGTCAAGGCACAAGGAATGAAAGGCTTACCGTGCACCACAGCCTCAGGCAGTCGTGGGATAATATGCTCCAGTGTGTCCAAGCAATAATGAGATGACTGTAAGAAGATCCACCAAAAGCCTGATCTCCTTCAATAGCAATAGAAGAAAGGACTCATGGAGAAACAAGGGATTGACCAAATATGGCATATAACATGTTGTATAGTTGTCATGATTACCCCCCCCCCCCCATATGACTGTAATCATCAAGCACACCCACCCCACCTTTCCTTGTTGCTGTATCGGCCCAACACGTGCGGTTGTCTTCAACCTCTAGTGAAGGTCATTGGCAATGAGATAAAAAGGACCTTGTGCCTCGAGAAGAGAATCATCTCATAGTGTGAAGCAAGATGTCGCGCCCCAAGAGAAGAAGTACCTCTCTACGTGGAGCTACTGCTGGCAGGGAGAGAAGGGAACTGGCTGCGGCTAGATCTGAAAGGGAGAGGAATAAGGAAGGTGGTTATGACGGCTGTTGGATGGGGATGAGGAAGGTAGAGTTTGTGGCTGTGGTAGTCTGCTATACATGCCAGTTTTTCCTAGGCCTATTAGTGCGCTTCTATAACGGCGGGTGATATGATAAGCTGCCACTACAAATTTATTTGTAACGGTTGTTAGTTTTATGTGTCGTTGTTAAAAATGGTCTCTAGGGCACTTCATTTCGACAAGCCATTATGTGGATTTTTGGTTTCACTGCTATAGGCCGATTTTGTGGTAGTGAACATTAATGCATTTACACCTTGGATGTGGCCACACACACGCACTGCTTTGATTGCTGGGATACGTGCTTCGTGATGCTTGGTGCGGGGAGGAGATGCAGTGTTTTCTCGGTCTAAGTACCCGGATGAAATACTCATGTCATTACCAGTGGGAACGAGGGAGTACAAATTGAACAAGCATGATGACATATACGATGTGTTTGGTTAGGTTGTAGCTATGAAAAAAGATGTTGTGGGTTGTGAAAAAAAGCTGTTGTGAGCTTTCAACTATGAAAAAGTTAAAAGCCATGTGGTTGAAACAGTTATAAAAAGGTTGTTGTGAGCTTTTAGCTGTCAAAATCTAAAAGCTTTTTGGTCCCAATTTTTCTGAGCTCCACCTCTTCTTGCAAATTTCCCAATCCGGTGAGTGAGAACTCGAGTCCTGACAAAAGCATTCATGACAAGGTCAAGTCAGGACTCAACAGCTGCTGCTGTTGTTGGTCCTTCGAGGAGAGGAGAGGTACAGGGGCGGAGAGGAGCGCTGCTGAAGACAACCGCTTGTCATTGGAGAGGGAGTGCCCCTGACCACCACTTATGTTGCCGCCGGATGCATTTGCGCCACAGCTGGAGTGGGCTCGACAGAAGAAGAATAGAAGGGGAGCAAGGGGCGCTGTAGGAGTGGGCTCGACCGCCGCCGCCAAGGCAAGAGAGAAGAGTGGTGCCACCGGCCAGATCTGGAGAGGGGCGATGCTCTATATCGAGAGATACAAGAGAGAACATGGGAAAGAAAGAAAGAACGAAGCGGTACACTCATAAGGAGTGACGGGCGGTAATTTTGAAGAACTCTAGGGACTCACAGCCAAAGAAAGGACAATTTGAGCTGTTGTGAAACTATAATATCAAAAAGCAGCTGCTTTCGGTGAAAGCCGTTGGTAGGTTTAGCCCTTTGGTTGGCTTTTGTTTTTTGCACAACAGAAGTAAGTGGTAAAAGTGGAACCAAATAAACCCATAGTACATAGACAATGATGTCATGTGAGCTATCCATTTTGAATCTGATGACTGATAAGGAAATTCAAAAAAAAATTATAGTATGTCAGACATTAGTCTATCTTCAGATTGTAAATAATAAGAAATTTTCTTTAAAAATATCTTCTCCACCTCGAGAACCATCCCGTGTTGGCATGGTGGGCCTCATCCTGGATCCTTATCCTCTACTCCCTCATCCACAGCCCGATGCGATCACGATGGCTTGTGTTGAGCCCGACCATCTATAAATCCAGGGGTACAGTGACTCTTTGCTCCTCACTATCGTAGAGTGGGTTGGATCTCATTTCACTCTTACAAGTTCTATTTTCTTGGTTGGATCAGAAATTCATTTGGATTTCATAGAAGGAATGGCTATTAAAGTGGAGTACGATGCTTTGTCTGCGACCTCGCTTGGGCTAAAGATGAATGATCCCTTGAGCAGGGCTTCTCCCAGTACGATGTGCCCATGGGCTCCAACGTCTCTTCCTATTTTCTATTTATTATTTTAGGGTTTAGTGATGAGAAAGGCCATATATATTGTGTGTGAATGTAGATGTCCCTTTTCTTGCGTTGTTTGGTGGAATCCGTTATCACAACTATTGTTTTTGTATGCATGTAGATCATCAATGATAGGGAGACAGGTCGATCCTTAGGTTTGGCTTCATCACCTTCTCCACCAAAAAGTTGATGTTGGATGTCATCCAGGACATGAACGACAAGGAGCTTGACAGTCACAACATCACCATGACCTAAGGACCAGTCCTGTGGCTCAAGTGGTGGCGGTTCCACTGGCTACAGGGGCTAACTCAAAAACCAAATGTTAGGCAAGAGGATCCAAACTATATCTGACACTTGAATTTAGTATACGTGTGTCACACACTACCAGAAAAGTCAACTTCCACGTGTGCTTGAAACACACAACAAAAATTTACTTTTCTGGTAGTGTGTGATACAAAGTTGACTTTTAGTCCTTTAAATGTTTGGATTTACTTGCCAAAAATCATACACATGGAGAAATTGACTTTTCTAGTAGTTCCAGGCAATGTTTTTTAGATAGACGCGGACCCTGAGTCTAGCCATTAAACATGACTAATTATCGGTTAAACAGTCTAAATGTGTGTTTTGATCATCTAGGCGCAAGACATAGCCTTCAAGTCTTACGTCTAGATGTTCTAGACGCACGTCTAGAAAAACAATGGTTCCAGGTGTGGGGATGACTCTTGGCTACAATATTGAGCGATGACATGACCTGGCCATATCTAACATTACTGAAAACACAAAATCATTTTTATGCACACTGTTTTCCTTCTAGGCTTCTTTATAGCGGACAACGTGTGTGTGTGGTGGTAGGGAGGACGAGATAGAAGGGAGGAAATAATAAGGTGTGAAAGGTTTTGACACATACTTTATGCAAAAATGTGTAAAGGCGGAAGGAATGAGATTCTTACTGTGCACCATAGCCTCAGGCAGGCGTGGGATAATATGCTCCAATGTATCCAAGCGATAATGATATAACTGCGAGAAGAAGATCCATCAAAACTCTCTTCTCCTTCAATTGCAATAGTAGGAAGGACTCTGGGAGAAACAAGGGATTAACCAAATATGGCATATAACATGTTGTATAGTTGTTATGATTACATATCTCTCATATGACTGCAATCATCAAGCACACCTACCCCACCTTTCCTTCCTGCCATATTGGCCCAACATGTGTGGTTGTCTTCAACCTCTAGTGAAAGTCATTGGCAATGAGATAAGTAGGACATTGCGCCTTGGGAGAAGAAGCATCTCATGGTGTGAAGCAGTATGTCATGCCCCAAGAGGAGACGCACCTCCCTACGTGGAGCTACTGCCGGCAGGAAGAGAAGGGAACTGGCTATGGCTAGATGTGAAAGGAGGAGAAATAAGGAAGGTGGATCTGGCAGCTATTGAATGGGGACGAGGGAGGTAGAGTTTGTGACTGTGGTAGTCTACTATACATGCCAGTTTTCCTTGGGCCTATTAGAGGGCTTTTGTAGCCGCAGGTGATAGGATGGGCTGCCGCTAAAAATTTATTTATAATGGCAGTTAGTTTTATGTGTCATCGTTTAAAATGGTCTCTAGCGGCACTTCATTTCAACAGGCCATCTATGAGTATTATAGCGGTGGATTTATTATTTACTTACTGTTATGTGAAATTTTAGTTTCACTTCTATAGGCCAATTTTGTGGTAGTGAGCATTAATGCATTTACACCTTGGATGTGGCCACACACACGCACTGCTTTGATTGCTGGGATGTGTGCTTCGCGATGCTTGGTGCAGGGAGGAGATGCAGCATTTTCTCAGTCTAAGTACCTGGATGAAATACTCATATCATTATCGGTGGGAGCGAGGGAGTATAAATTGAACAAGGATGGTGACATATACAACGTATTTGGTTAGGTTGTGGCTGTGGAAAAAGCTATTTTTGAACTTTCAACTATAAATAACCTAAAAGCTGTTTGGTTGAAATAACTATGAAAATGTTGTTTTGATCTTTCAGCTAGTCCCAATTTTTTCTGTTGGGGCCGAGCTCGCCTCTTGCAAATTTTGCAATCCGGTGAGTAAGATCTTGAGTTCTGACAAAATCGTCCATGGTAAGGTCACGTCAGGACTAAGCAGCAGCTGCTGCTATTGCTGCTTCGAGGAGAGGAGAGGTACGGGGATGGAGAGGAGCGTTGTTGGAGACGGCCGCCTGTCACTAGTGAGGGTGTGCCCACGACCACCTTTTACATTGCTGCCGGATGCACTTGTGCCATAGGTGGAGTGGGCTGAAGGGAAGCGAGGGGTGCCGTAGGAGTGGGCTCGACCGGCACTGCTGAGGTTGGAGAGAGGAGTGGTGCCATGGGCCTGACCTGGAGAGGGGTGATGCTCTATACCGAGAGAAACAAAGGAAGGAAAGAAAGAACAAAGCGGTATACTCATAAGGAGTGGCAGGCAGGTAATTTTGAAGAATTCTAGAAACTTGCAGCTAGAAAAAGCATGGATTGAGCTGTTGTGAAACTATACTATGAAGAAGCAGTTGCTTTCGATGAAAACCGCTGGTCAACTTAGCCCTTTTGTTAGCTTCTTCTTTTTTCACAGCAAAAGTAAGTGGTAAAAGTAGAACAAAACGGACCCATAGTACATAGATAATGATGTCATGTGAACTATCCATTTTAAATCCACAACTAATAAGGAAATTCAAAATTTTAGTAGTATGTCAGGCATTAGTCTATCTTTGGATGGTAATAATAAGAAATTTTCTTCAAAAATATTTTCTCCACCTCAAGTACCATCTTGAGTTGGCATGATGGGCCTCGTCTCGGATCGTTATCCTCCGCTCCCTCATCCACAACCCGATGCGATCATGATGGCTTGTTGAGCCGAGCCATCTACAAATCTGGGGGTAGCGCAACCCTTTCTTCCTCACGCTCTCATAGAGGTGGGTTGGATCTCCTCCCACTCTTAGAAGTTATGTTTATCGGTTCGATTGAAGATTCATTAAGGTTTACTGAAAGGAATGGCTATTAAAGTAGAGTACTGATGCTTCAGCGGCGGCCTCACTTGGACCATCAGTGAATGGTCCCTTGAGCATGCCTTCTCCCAGTATGTTGAGCTCGTGGGCTCCTAGGTTTTTTCCTATTTTCTTTTTATTCTTTTAGGGTTTAGTGATGAGAAGGGCCATATCTATTGTATGTGAATGTAGATGTGCCTTTTTTTCTTTGCTTTGTTCGGTGTAATCTGTGATCTCAACGTTTGTTTTTCTATGCATGCAGATCATCAATGATAGGGGAGACCAACCGAACCTGTAGGTTTGGCTTTGTCGCCTTCACCATTGAGCAGTCAATGCTGGATACCATCAAGAACATGAAAGGCAAGGAGCTTGACAGTCGCAACATCACCATCACCCCAGGTCATGTCTCGTGGCTCAAGTGTGGCAGTAGTTCCAATGGCTACAAGCGCTAACTCTTGAGGCAAATATTAGGCAAGCGAATCGAAACTAAGACTACTGAAACAAATATGTTAGTGTCACACACTACCAGAAAAGTCAACTTCCCCATGTGCTCAAAACACACAGCAATGTGTGATACAGAGATACGCGTTTCAGTTCTTTCAATGCTTGGATTTGCTTGCCAAAAATCAGAGACATGGAGAAATTGACTTTTCTGGTAGTTACAGGTGTGGGGACGACTTTCGACTATAAAATTGAGCGACAGCATGACCTGACTGTATCAAAATGTTGTTGAAAACACAGAATCATTTTAATCTACATTGTTTCTTTTCTAGGCTTCATTATCATGGACAGCGTGTTGTGTGTGGTGGCAGGGAGGACAGGATATAAGGGAAGAAATAATTAGGTGTGAAAGGTTACGACACCTACTTTATGTAAAAATGTGTCAAGTCACAGGGAATGAGATGCTCACTGAGCACCATAGCCTCAGGCAGTCGTGGGATAATATGTAACTCCCTCTTGCGGAAAGGATTGCTGGCATGTGGTTCATTTGGATTTTTACCCGTTGGATGCAATAGTATGTTGCATTCTCATCGTTTGATGATCCGGTTCAACTTAGCTTTCATTCAAAGCGATTTGCTCTCCGAGTCTCCATCTGGCAGCTTCGTGTAGCGTTTACGTGCCCTGTCCCGGGCTTTGTGTACGGCCAATATGCTTGCCTCGCGTCGTGTGTCCCTCCAGTGCGGTTTGCGTAGGGTAGGGGTCGTCCTCAGCTCTGGATGAAATCCCTGCTTCCTCATTTGTTGTCCTGATGCGAGCCACCGTTCACATTCGGCCGCCTCGCTTGCTCCTGATTGCCGCGTCCGCTCCTCCTCCTCCCTTGCTGAAGCCATCTCTTCCGAGCACAGCCACGGTGACACTCCGATGGCAAGGGGCTAACGGAGCCACCACAGTTTCATCCATGCTCTTCGGTGAGGCGATGGGTGGTGTGGCGGCGGCGGCATAAGAGATCCACGACACCATCCTCTTCATTCATGGCTTAGGCGGCCACAGTGTATGGGCCGATGCCAATGGGGTGGACGGCGGATGCCTGGCCGGCGACAACATGAGGACAAAGGTCTCCGAGTCAGCCATCCCAACCACTTCGATGGCAGGTCATCTTTGCTGCAGATCTAGCGACTTCATACCTAGGTTCTCTCTCTCTATCTCTCTCTCTCTCTCTCTCTCTCTCTCTCTCTCTCTGTGTGTGCGCCTAAATCAATAGGCTTCATCACTAATCCTGGCCGGATATCTTCATGCCATGGAGAGTTGTAAGAGAGGCTGGACACTTCTCTCTTATGATCCAAACTTGAAGGAAAGCATTGTGTCCATTCCGTCAATAGACCAGCACACCCACATCTTGAGTAACTAGGACCAGGCAGATATTTTCAATGTCAGCAAGGTCGAGGTTGAGTTCTTGACAGGTATCAAGTCTGTGGTGGACGATGGTACCATGAAGCTGTGGCGGCCTACCATGAAGCTACTTATGGTGTTACTCTTGGAGATCAAGGATGCAAATACTATCCATAGCATGCTTTATAACTCTGCTACCATTTGTTTAAAATAAAAGGTTATTTATGTTAAGTATCTGTGGCCTATAAAGGACAAGGCCAGACTTGCTAAACACAAACCACAAGGTGTTCATCGATGATAGTTGTCTATATGTTTCTTAATGATTTTTAATCCAGTAAATCATGCAATGTCAAAAGACATAATGACTACAAGTTGTATATGTTCTGTCCTCTGTTCATATGCATGTCAATAGTAATAATGCTTAGCTAATTACAACTTACATCATGTATGCTTCCACAGCACAGAGACGAACGTGCAAAGCATGGGTGGAAGCAGCTTAGCGTGCTATCCTTCCTAGTATGCTCCAATGTCTAAGGGATAACAATGCAATGGAAGAAAGGAGTCAATGAGAAACAAAAGATCGACCAAATATGGCAGATAGCATGTGGTATAGTTGTCACGATTACATATCCCCCACATGACTGCAATCATCAAGCTCACCCACCCCACCTTTCCTTGCTGCCATATGGGCCCAACACATATAGTCGTCTTGAACCTCAAGCGAAGGTCCTTGATAATGAGGCTAGGGTTAAGGCGCTTTGAGTTGTCAGGGTTATGTTTTGGGATGGGATTAGTGTTCGACCAATGGTGGTGGCGGTTTGTGGGCAATGCGGTGAGGTGCCCAAGGACGACCGACGGTTGGGTTAGGTGGTGGCTTGATTGTCAACAAGCTAGCAAGGTGGTGGGTCACGGCAATGGTTTTGATGACTTGAGCCGCTGTCAAAGGTGGACGAGAGGAAGGCGGGACAGGGAAGTCACGGGCAAGTGGGAGGATATCGTCAGACAACACACAAGGCGAGAAGGTAGGGGGCGGCAGTGTTGGAGGAAGCAAATAGATGGCAGGGGTGGGTGACAAGAGCATTCTGTCCTATGGTATGTATGAGGAGATTATCCCAAGTCCGGTCGTGCTGGACACAAGTGCACGACCCACCTCCTTGCAGTTTTTGTTGATGTTGTATACGACAAGTTGTTAATGGTGTTCACAAAAAAATGAATTGTTATCATGAAATATATTTAAAAATGCTATAAGGTGTACACATAAAAATCTATTAAAATGTCATATGGTGTATACTAAACTTGCTACATGGTGCTTACATATGGTTAAGATGTTACATGGTACACAAATAACAGTTTGTTTCTCATAAATGTACTAAATCTTTTACCTATTACGTTCAGAGAGTTGTTACTCAAGTTACAACAAATCTGAATATTACTACTTGTGTGTTGCAAATGATAGAAAGAAATATTGCCAAAAAACAAATTCAAAATATCTCCTGATATTGTATTCATGAACATTGTAGTGCAAACGAAAATAGAAGGTGACAATTTACAAAAGAAAAAGTTATGATACTTAGTTGTGATAAAAAATTACCTCCACGCACTTAGCAGACCAAAATCAGCTATCCTCCAAGAAGCTTAAACACCAAGTTGAGAATCTGCATCTTTTGATCTGCAGATGATCCTCCATATAGTTGGTCCAGATATAGTAAGAAACAGAACTTCCCTATTATTTTTTATTAGCCTCAAAAGTACAGGTGCTCCCTCGAAAAACAATTATCCCTAGGTGCTACAAGCAGTTGGTCCAGATATAGTAAGAAACATATATGGACTATAGTTTTTGAGCCAGTAGCTTTCCTAGTTAGGCTTCTTTATCATGAAAACATTATGTTGTGTGTGGCGGTAGGGAGGATGAGATAAAAGGGAGTAATCGGGCATGGACTACGCCCCCCCCCCCCCCCCCTAGTGGCACCCCGATACCCCTTTTTCTAATCTGATGATAACATGTCACCCTAGACATACCTTGGCTACCCTATGGCACTGCTGATATCATCCCGCCTATCATGGCTGCTTACTCACACTATGTGTCTTTGTGTGGCTAGTGACAAGCCACATCTATATGGCATGAAAGCACGACGCCCCCATCGCCTCAATGTGTGGTTGACGATGACCTATGGGGATGGGTGGCAATATCGTGCTAGATAGAAGCGCCATTGATGTCAACCACGATGATGGCAACACGGGATCGTAGAGGTTCCGCCTCACTAGAGGAAGCGCTGCCGATCAAAAGAGATGTGATGGTGGTCAGCTGCTTGGTCACCGGTCATGGAATTCATGGCCAAACCGAAGCCACGACACATGAAGGACAGTGCTTGTGTAGTCTGTGGCTGGGCCACAACGAGCATCCATGGCTGCGACCGGACAGGGATGAGGAGTGGGAGAGCGTGGTGGTGTCATGGGAGGTAGTGGCGGCGGCGACCAGGAGGAAGGGAATCGGTTGGGAGGGTGGCTAGGGTTTGTAACCCTAGCCACGGGTTTAAATATGGTATTCCCTCACCACGGGCCAGCAACCCATTTTAGTTGGGCTATGGGCTACAGTGACCGACCCATGTAGGTGCACCAATGAATCATCCAATAATAACCTGCAAAATTTGTGCTTACACCCATGATATATTGTTTATTTTCATTAATTCATTTTCTTTTGTAAAATCCCATTGCACTTTTATTTAGAACTTTGGCATTGTTATCTTTTGTCCTACAATTCAAAATTACACCAGCATAGCAATGGTGTGTTGCACTACCTAGTGAAATAATGATGTGTAAACAGTTTCATCATGCAATTTATGCAAGAATGGCTCAACTTCATGTTTTGCTTTTAAATATATTGTAGAAGCACTGGTAAACGAATCAAGCCCCCATTGTTGCCCACACAATGACACGGGGGAGTATGGGCTGGTTTCAACTAAGAGTAAGGGTTTCTTTGTTAGAAAACAAGGACATGCATCTATCGATGTTGGTTATAGACATTGATTACGGAGATATGTGTGAGACCGGAAGCTCAAAGGTAACACAACATGTCGATTTAGATACACTCAAGTCCTCCGAAAGAGGCAATACTCTACATTATGTATTTTTCATTGCATTTGTAGTACATGAGCTCCTTGTCTCTTGTTCTATATATGGTCCCTGCTTACCTAAAGAGATCATATATCTATGTCCTATTATTTACTATTTTTTTAATTTGTTTTCTCCAGAAACTAGATATGTCATGGTAAGCATCACCTACAAACGGCACCCCAAGAAAGTCATGGCTTAGGCTCTCTAGCGCATTCAGATTAGTTTCCTTTGATAAAATTAGTTTCATTAGTTGAACTATTGCATTGTGTTACGAGTTTGTTTGTCGACTACACCCACCCTTAGTTATAATAGGGTCATGCTACTTGGGTATTATGCAAGAAGAAAGGTAGCCTAATATATTTTCTTCTTTGTTCTTTCTGCCTTGGTGGCGCGGTGAGGTGATCTAGAGCCACTCCCACCAGTTAACCCTACCTACCCCCTCCAATCACACTCCCACCCATCGCCCACATATTGGCTCATGACATCTTTGGTATCAGATTCGCCTCGATCTCCACTGCGTCTGCCACCAAGTCGATCTTTGGACGAGCAACCCACCCTGAAGAAGGTAGGGTTTGGGGAGACACACAATTGAACACACATACCAGGAATGTGGCAGTTAGCATATTTTCGAAAACTTCTCATTCGTCATAACATTGATGTCATGCATACTAAAAAGAATATAGCTGAATACTTAGTGTGGACATGCTTAGACATATGATCTGATAAAACAAACGATACTGTCAAGACAAGATTAGATCTAGCTTTAATTTGTGATAGACCACAGTATGAGATGCAAGAGAAATCAAATGGCGGTTGGCAAACCAAGGGCTTTGTGTTGCCTTAGTCGACCACGGAAATTGGCAGTTCTAGAGTGGCTAAGAGTTTAAAATTCCCAGATATGTATGCTGCAAACATTAGGAGAGATGTAAATTTGTCGAATCTTAAGATAACAGGATTGAAGAGTCATGACTACCATATTTTCATGGAGCGGCTGTTACCTATTGCTTTTCATAGCTTTCTTGATAGCAGCGTATGGCTTATATTAAAAGAGTTAAGTTTCTTTTTTAGACAACTATGTTCCAAAGAGCTACAAATAGACAGAGTAAGAAAAAAAGAAGAGAACATTCCTGTCCTTATGTGCAAGCTGGAGAAGATATTTCCACCTTGTTTTTTCAATACAATGCCACATCTTATGATCCACTTACCATATGAGGCTAGAGTTGGTGGGCCGGTAGAATATAGATGGATGCATCGCTTTGAAAGGTAAAACAACGGCTATTTTTAGATGCGCTAATGTATATGTCATTCATATTATTTATTTGTACATTATATGGTCTAATGACACATGTTAATGAAATATTTTAAATATTTGATGAAAAACAGGGCTTGTGTTGAAGGGTGCATTGTCGAGGCTTACATAGTCGATGAAATTTCTAACATTGTTAGCCTATATTTCAAGCGTGATGCACCATCGAGTCATACTAAAAGGCCTAGGTATGATGATGGATATGAGACTCATAATGATAATTGTAATCTTAGCACATTCAAAGTACCAGGTCGTGTTCATGGGAGGCGAGGGACAAAAGTCCTTACAAGAAATGTGCATCATGCAGTTATGTTATATATTTACAATAATACTCTAGAGATGGATGATTTTGTGATGTAAGTAACCTTAATTTTTAATTTACAGTTTTTTACATCTTTAATCTCTAATATAAATATACACTGTTTAGGAGATTTGATAAAGCAGAATGTAGAAATTTCCACCAAGCAACACAACAGCAAATTGATAAAACTAGAAAATCTGGTGCTGGTAGAGGCCATCTGAACTTATTTGAATGGTTTAGAAATTTGGTAAGTTCCTACAAAATAGCTAGGAAAATAATCCCATTTCTATCCAGTAATCTAATTTGTTACACATTTACTATAGTGCATAATTGAAGGAGGTATTAACTAGGATCTGGTTCAATTATCTCATGGTTGTCGTAATCGTGTGTCCTTCCTAACTGGATATGATGTCAGTAACTTTAGGTTTCGTTCTGAAAAGTATGAAAAGTCATGACCCAATTTAACAACAACAAATAGTAATGTGTTTCTCTCGTGCACTGAAGATGATAACACCACAGATAATTATGGGGTTATCGAAGAGATTATTGAAGTTACTTTTGAGGGTTCCCAACAATTTAAATTAGTTTTATTCCAGTGTCGATGATTTCATCCTACCAATGGGATTAGGAAATTTCCAAATATTGGATTAATTGACGTTAATCAAAACACAAAGCTCCCTGGTTATGAACCCTTTGTTGTAGTCCAGAGGGAGGGACTAGCTGGCGGTGGCTGCTTGGGGAAGAAGGAAGGAGCAGGCAACTGCAGCAACTTGGGGAAGGAGAGAGAGACGGAGGCGGTGGCGGTGGCAGTGGCTGGGGGAGGGAGAGATGGGAGGAGGCGCCGGTAGGGTTAGGATTTCTTCTTTTTTTATATAGTTGCTTATGAGTTAATAGGCCACAATGAGTTAATGGGTCAGGCTAGCGGCGGAGGATGACATGGTCTGCCGTTACAAATGATGATTTCTTTGTAGTGACGGCCCACAATGTGATCCACCACTATGAATTGGTATTTAGCGGCGGTTTGCCTCCAAATAGTGCTTTCATATACTGTAATGGTGGAGGAAAGTTGGTCCACCGCTACGTCTATTTTTGTTCCACCGCTATAGTACCGTTTTGTGGTAGTTGTTGGGGGAATGCCCACCCCTTAGTATCCCATGGGGCTGATAGGAGCCCATTAACAAGCTGCAAAGCTTTTAGATGAGCCGAAGGCGCAAAGACATGATGGCCTAGTTAGTGCTCGGGCTCACTGTACAACCAAAGGGTGTATGGCCAGAGCGGACTCCCCCGACACAAGTACCGGAGTTTGACCCCCGAAGGTATATACCAAATGGTGATTGAAGGACTAGAATACTCCCGAGCGGGAGTACTATGTATGTAATGTAAGCTTAGAGCAAACATGTAAACATGGCAGAGGGAGCAGGTGAGCATAAGGCTATAAATGCTCCCTATAGCCCCTGTCGGAGGTGATTCCATTATATCCCGAGTACGGGCCATTCAGTATGGACTCGGGGAAATATATAAGTGTGAAGGGACCTAGTTCACGGGCCTTCGGCATTACTCGCTATGCCACTGCTTGTGTGTTATTCCCATAGGCCTGTCCGGAGGGCCTTCGGGGTCCTCTGGAGCCCCTTTGGTAGGTCGCTTAGTGTTTGTTCCGGTCTTGTAACCACAACACTAGTAAAGACTTCAATTTCCAAGAGATGCAATGTTGTGTACTAAAAATTTAAAGGATAGTCGACAACCTATGGAGATGAAACATTCTAGGTCCAAGAAACAGTGTATCTTTATTTTACCATGTTTCCTAGCTTTCAAGTGACGGAAAGTTTTCAATCACTGGTTTGTTTTATTGTGTTTTGATTTTTCTTTTATAAAATTATTTGTATAATAATTATAAGCCCCAATGGCTCAAAATAGTAATTGAAAGTTACCTAAACTTTTAGGTAGCTAAAAATTAGCAAGTCCGTTATTTTACTAATCACATATATAGCAATGCGTGCAACGTTCGGTTCTCTGCAGTGCATGATGCTTTGCCGAGTCTGCTGCACTCCTTGTATAGCGCGCGCGCGTGTGGATCAGTCGATCGATCTCCACTGAAATTTTCCCATGGATTTCATTCGCCAGAGCGACGATTTGGTTGGTCAGGAAGCGGCCACTCGATTTCTGTGAGGAAAAAGGAGAGCAGGAGTACAGCGTGCGCACTGCCGCTGTTGGCCAGCAACCAGCATCCTCGAGAGTTCATCGACGCGCCTTCAACTACTGTGGACGTGGATCGACCACGACGGCGGCGAGCTCAGCGGCGGCAAAAGGTGATCTCTCCGGGACCCCGCCTGCCTCCTTCCCTCAGCCACTCGTACCAGCTCCGCCCGACGCCCGCTCCCAATGGCGGAACACTTGCAGGCTCGTGCTCCCGAGACGAGGGGTGGTTGGTATTTCATTTGCCGACCACCCTGGATCAGTATTTCATTCTCCGGCCAAGGCCTGTCTCGCTGTTTATGGACTGCGCTAGGCGACATGGTGGCCCAGTTACTTACACCGTGGAAACGGCCCATCTGTACACGTTGTGCGTGAACGACTTTTGACTAGTGTTGGGTAAATGGGCCATGCCGAGCGGGCTGACCCAAGGCACGAATTTTTTGGCCCGGTTTAAGCACAACACGGCTCATTTATTTTCGTGCCATGCCAGCCTGGTATAAGGCCACGACCCGATCAAGTACAAAATAGGTTCAGTTAAACATGATCCGAAAATATGATATTAAAAGAAAAATATGTATCTAATGTTATCACAAAACATTTTTTTTATTAAAACCGATATCTGCATTCATGGAGTAAGGAGATACAAACACAAAAACAGATAACCGGTAAACATAAACGAGCTACTAACACACAAGACCTTCACATAAAAGAAAAAAAACAACTAGGCCCTCAAGGACCAGCGTGCAACCAAGCTCCACCAGAGCAACAGAAACTTCGACGCCGCCGCGACCATCATGGACGCCGCCACGATCTTCCAGACCGCCGTCGAAACCTGAAACAAGCAACGGGGAGAACCTCTGACACCAGAAAGCTTCCACCGTAGTGCTTTGAAGAGGAGAGCCGCAACACAAAAGCAAGAGCATCAGGAGCGTCGGCCGGGCACCCCCAACTGGATCAGGCCAGCTCGCCGGAAAACGGCAAGCGGCAAGGCCAAATCCAGCCTCCAAAGGACCAGCTGAGACAGCTGAACCAACACCCGAGGCCACCAGCATCAACAAGACACCGGACGACATCGGGAGCATCCTCCAGGACAAGAGCCGGACACGCCGGACCTCGACTCCACGAGCTCGTCGCCGGCAATGGAGGAGACCGCCACCGAGACGGGGGAGAGCTCGGAAGACCTTATTCCACATGGGACGCCGTCGCCGCCGCCTCGACGCCGCCACCGTAAACTTGACCCTAACTTTAAGAAAGTAGGTACCTAAACTACCCGCCGGCGAAAGCACAAAGAAATTCCTCTTCTCGCGACGCTCAGAAGAACGCCGGAGTCGAGGAAAGTCGTCGGCTCCGCCGGCGTAGACGAGTCGCTTGTTTTTCGCCTTGGTGTACTATAGCAGAGGATAAGGTTTGTTGGGCCAGCGGTTTTGTCGAGTGGCTACTTCATTTGTTCCCACAATAAAACATAATTTGTGTACTGGTAAGACAATTTCATTCTAATCTATAGGTCCTGAGTTTAAATCTTGTTTCTAACATTAATTTTTTCTTCATTTTTTAGCACTCAAATACTAATGAGTCGAATTGATTATTGGATTATCGTGCTTAATGGGCCGACCTAACATGGCTAATTAAATTTTTGTTCCTCAAAAAAAAAAATTAAATTCTTGCCGTGCAGTGGGCCGAAGGCTCGGCACGACGGGCTGCACGGCACAGCTCAAAATAAATTTCATGCCGGGCTAGCACAAAATTAATCGTGCCAGGCCATTTCATGCTTGGGCCAGGTCATGTTGGGCGGCTCATTTGGCCAGCACTACTTTTGACTCCGCTGAATTTGTTCTGAAAAAAAAAAGACTATGCTAGTTCACCAACTACTCGTCGAAGAAGGAAGAACAAAGCCGATAAGTGCCTCTCACATCAGGGAAGCATAAAAAACACGTCAACATCTTTTCACGACAAAACGCATCAAAATTATTGGGGGTTTTTTTCAAATAAATGTGGGCGAATGGAACAATTAGTTTATGTTTTTGCATTTTTGTTTGTAGTTTTGAATAGTTAGGCAATATATTATCTCTTATATATATATATATATATATATATATATATATATATATATATATATATATGATGGGCTAGTTGCATCTGTCTATTTGTAATCATCTCCAAAAGTGTTGGAGTTTGAGAATTGCTTGCTGTTTTTAACAAGACATTTTTATTATTGTCCCTCTGTCGTTCACTAGTCTCAGTAAAGAAAAAGCTGTTTTGTTTGGCTACTCAATAGGAACAAAAAAGTAGTTCCCACTTGTGTATGACTCTTCTCTTCGTGACCATAGAGACAAAAATCATTGATCCTTATGTCATCATGTTCTTCTTTTATCTTCCTTTAGAGATGAGATGCAGGTAATATTTTCACAACGATATTCTCAGCTTTTTCGTGTAATATATTCTCTTCAACTGTTAAAAGATGTAGTCCATCAAATCGAAGTGTAACTTTGTTTACGATAGGGAAATGATAAGAATTAAAGTTTTGTGAGTGTAGGGACACTGGCCCCCACCCTCTCACTCCTCCTAGCTTTGACTTTGACTATTGTCAAATACATCTTTTAAAATCACCCTCGATAGAACTATCAAATGTGTCATACAACTTTAAATATAATATCAAATTATGATATAACAATTGAATTTGTTACGTCAAAGAGCATTCTAGTCAGGCTTGGGTTCTCAGAGAGTAATTACAAGAAAAAACAAATTTAAGATGTGGTTAATGCTCCATTACCACAGAGGCTTGATCATGCTAGATCGAGAAAGAGGGTCTTGATATTTGTTGACCAAAATAATGATCTGGTGCTTCGTATGAAATGTTTTTGATGTCTCACGCCCTTCAAGGAGATCGATACAGCAGCGGCGGGAATGCAAAAATCATATTACGTGAGCCCCTGTTGATCATGCAGCAGTGGGTAACATGACGTACAGATGCATCAGCGGACTGTTATTTTCGTTGTTAACGCAACTCTATGTGTAGTATAACACACATCGATCGCAAGTGTATACGGCGTACGTCTTCAATTTGTAATCTGTCACGCGACGCGACCAGTCAAGATTCAGGGCCGATCGGCCTCTATCGGGCTTCAGCCGCAGCATTCCTCGAAATCCATGCGTAAAGCGTTTTGAATCTGTAGAGACGAAGCATTTCAGGTCCAGGTTCGAAAATAATGTCTGCACTGCACGACGCCGCTCCGGCCGTGGTAGCGCGTGTCGATGTCGATCGATCGCCACTGGGTTGATAAGGAAGAGATGACAGGGTCCGGTTGACAAGGATCAAGGAAAACAAAACATCCGTTCAACTTGCTTGTTCGTGGAAAATCAAATCATCCATCGAACAAGACAGGCAGCACAAGGGAAGGGAATACTGGAGACGAGAGCGACCGGCGCCGCGGGGGCATTTTGCCGTGCGCTCCCGCGAAGTGCTCCTGTTTAAATTCGTCCGAGCTCAATCACAGCTGGCGCCAATGGCGGCGGACGCCGGTGACGACATCGGCAGCCGACGAGCGCCTATACATATATATCTTCGTTCCGCCGCCATCGTTGGCCGCGGGAAGAGCAGAATCAGCGTGGAATCAGAGGAGGGCGGCGTCGACCAACCAGCCAAGGCGCCGCCTCCCGCGCTCCGTCAGCCACCAAACTAGCCAGCCAGCCGGGCGGGGAAGATGCACTCGCTCGGGTCGTCCGAGCCGCGTCACGAGACAAAGGGGTGGTCCCATCTGAAGTGCCGTGTCGGTTCGCCGGCAGCTGCTGGTCGACGATCGTACGTCGCTGTTGCTCAAAGTCATAAGAAAAAAGGCCCGTAAACTGCTCTCACAGTAAAGCAGAACAAACGCGCCAACGCCTTTCCACGTCAAAACGCACCGAAATTATTTTTCTTTTCAGTTTTCAAATATACGAGCGAGCCATCACGGCACTGGCTCTGGCTATTTGTTATGATCTCTGAAAGTGTTGGGTTGGGCGATATTGTTTACTGTTTCAAATAAACAAAGACATTGTAAGTGTCCCTCGATCGACGGACAAGTGTCCTTACGCCAAGATGCACTATGAGGAAAGGAAAAATATTTTGATTCATTGTTTGGCTACTCAACAAAGGAAATATTTTGAGCTTTGTGTGTGACTCTTCTCTTCGTAAGCATAGAGACAACCAAATTCTCATCTTGTTTCTTCTGTTTATACAACTAAGGATTGACAGAAGCATTTTCACGATACTACTTTTCAGCTTTCTTGTATTTTGATACTCTTCAACAACAAGAAAAGATGTAGGCCACAAAATGGATAGAAGATGTAAAGCTTTCTTTAGGATAGGGAAACGTGCAA
Organism: Eleusine coracana subsp. coracana; assembly: GCA_032690845.1. Classification (NCBI taxonomy): domain Eukaryota; kingdom Viridiplantae; phylum Streptophyta; class Magnoliopsida; order Poales; family Poaceae; genus Eleusine; species Eleusine coracana. The sequence continues at coordinate 59,547,052 of CM064434.1, read as the reverse complement.
TACTGAAAAAAAAATTGTGAATATAGGGGACATTATTGGCCCTCACCCTCACACCTCCTTGCTTGACTATATATGACTATGGTCAAATACATGAGTTAAAATCAGTCTATGATAGAACTATCAAATGTGTCATAGAGGTTTCAAATTATTATTAAATCATGATGTTTGTTACAAATGTAGGTTCAAATACGTATCTAAATGTTTGACGTGCGCGCACACAAAAGTTGTTTTGTTTGCTGTGAATGCAATGACTCCTTGTGTACCACATATAACAAATATGCTTGATGTACGTCTCCTAGTGACGCGACGCCGATAAATCAAGATTCAAGTTCATATGACTCCGGCTTCAGTCCCAGTGTTTCTCAAAATTTGAGAACTTTTACATCACACCATAGTACATAGGAAATTGAGATATCAAAGACTATATTAACTATTTATTTGAGATGTCATTAATTATAATTAATATATGATTTATGAGTTAATTAAGCAACCTGGTATTTGATCATTCGTCCATTCTAGCGTGAGGAGGAGGTGGCGTTGGCGGTCGCCATAGGGTGGGGAGAGGGAAGCCGTGTGTGGGAAGGAGCTGATGCGATTGGCCCCATCTGTCAGCGCGAAATTTTAGAACATGAGACACCAAGTGAATGGGGGTATGGACGATATAGAAAAACAAATACACAGATCTTGCAAGAGCTCGGTGGTCATGGTGACCATGGAGCTGCACACTCCGCACCGCGGCTTGCCGAAGGTGGCCGGCAAACAACCACAAAACTTTCCAAAAGAATACCAAAGTGAAGCATAACCGTTTTACCATGTTACGGCTAGAGAGTAGCGCAGCGCTCAAAGGCGGTTTGCCAGAGGCATCCAACAGCCATAAAAGTTTGTAGTAAAAAATATCAGGGTGAAGAACATGGCAAAGCACACCCATTTTACCATGTTGGAGTCGAGGGCGACCGTTGTAAAGTGGTTGGCACCCCTAATGACGTCGATTCAACAAAGACACCTACAACTACAACCGTGGTGGCTGTGCTCAAAGCTATAAGGAGAGGTGAGGCGAATCGGATATTCTTTTCCTATTCCTTTCTTTTGCATTGGATAAGAGACTAGGTCTTTTTGGACAGAATAATTGTATGGATGATATCATGTGTTTTAATAGATAGTAGAGATATTATTGATATGATATTTATGATGCATTCATACGATAATTATGATACTAGTTGATAAAAAAGTATAAAAAAAATGAAGGTGTAATATTTAGATCTATTGTAAAGTCCTCCGAAAATCCACGTATAAAGAGCATTTTGAAACTGCACGACGCTTGTGAACAAGCCTGCTCCGCGCTCTGGCTGTGGCAGCGCGTCAATCGCCCCTCGGTTTCCCCCTTGGGTCTTTAGGAAGAGGTGATTTTTTTTTTTCTTTTTGAGATTAAAGAGGTGATTTATTTCGGTTGGTTGGCGAAACAAACAGCCGTTCAACTTGTGCGAGGAAATCATCCACCCAAACAAACAGGGGAGCACGAGTATGAGAGATGAGAGCGGCCGGCGCAGCGGCAAGGGTGCTCTGTCCTCCTCCCTCCGTCGGCCTCTCGCGCGAGACCCGCTCTTCTTGCCTCGTCCGAGCTCTGTCACCGCGCCAATGGCGGACGCTGGGGACAACGCCGGCACCCGAGACCCCGACGAGCGCCTATCTGCATTCCGGTGGCTGGCGCTGCCGCCGCCGTTGCCTGCGGAAAATGCAGAGGCAGCATCGAATCGGAGGAGGACAGCATCGTCCACCAACCAGCCGGTGAGCCGGAGGCAGAGAAGAGGCAGAACACCGACCACCCGCCTCCTGGTCGGTATTTCCTTCTCCGACCCACCCCTGGGGCACCTGAGAGCCGTCAGATGCAGAGGAGGCGGCCACGATTGACAAACCGATTCATGGGCTGCGCTGAGGCGAAACGGAGGCCCAGTAACCTGCCTCGTGTCTCCCCTAAGGGCCCGCACGCAGCCACGGCCCACCAGCGCACGTGTGCCCGTACTCCGCCGTCGTGTAAGCGAGAGGCTCGCAGCACCGCGTCGGCGTTGCTCGTCGTGGCGGACTTTGCAGGCCGTGGGCGTTCTCACAGAAGCAGAACTGTTCCCTTCCACGACAAAAATAAAGGCACCGATTTCCTCCATTCCTGGACGTCTATTTCTAACCACCCTCTGAATGCTTTTATATATATATATATATATATATATATATATATATATATATATATATATATATATATATAACTCGTCTCTGAAAGTTTTGAAGCTCCATTGCTATTTCCAATAGATGCCACGAAGATAATCCAATACGCTTCTGCAGTTCTGCTGTCCCACGATTTCCCAAACAAGTGTTCGCACGTCACGAGTTCTCATCACGAACCATCTGACACGAAAACGAAAACCGCAAAGCGAATGAACAGGGAGATATTCGCTTATCCCCGGGCGTGACACGTGTGCGGCCGCCGTTGGCTGGGAACCCGACCACGATTCCGTTGAGGGCCACACGCTCTCTCTCTCGGCCCCGTTCGGGTCAGTGATGGCCGGCCCCACCGGCTTTGTTCGTCGTCTTCTTCCACCCGTCCTGCGAGCAACTCAGGCCACAGGAATTTCTCCAACAGTTTTACGTATTTTCTGTGTGTCTCCGGAACAAAGATTGTGATCGTTGTTTCGGCGAATTTCGAACGTTCTTCAGTCTAGAAAGTTTGGCCGTGCGTCAAGGGTGCAACTGCTCCATCGAAATGTGCTTCTGCACTTCTTCGAGAGGAGACTTTAATATAATGAGGAAAATGTTTATTTTTATAGAGGTTCATTTTTTTGTGAGGAAAATGTTCATTTATTTTGAGGTACATTTTTTCCGAGGTTTAAACATTGCCTGTCGATAATAACCTTTTTTAGAGGGTCATTTTTTTAATACATCCCAAGGAACATTTTCTATCATAAAAGGTTCAATTTTGGCATGGAAAATGTTCAAAATGTTGACTTAAGCAATGTCCAAACCATTAAGTAATTAAGGAGGGAGTTTACTTTGTAAAATGAGAAATATCGGAGTAGAGTGCCATCCATCTCACTTTTCCTACTCATCTGTGAAAACATCCTCCCAAAAATGTTCTATGCGCTCTGAAAACGTCGAATGGAAATTGTTCCGCTTGCCTCCGCCTGAGACGTTTTGGCCACACTGAAAGCAGCCAAATGAAAAATCAAAAGCATTTTTTTTTGCAATTCCGTTTTATCTAGAAGGGAGGAACTGGGGACTTCCAAACAAAATGAAAACTCCTTCAACGAAAAAACAAAATAAAAATGATTTGATAAAAGAAAAACAGTTTCTTCTTCTACTCCTCTTCCTCCCTCACCCATACACTCATCTGTGGCCTCTCTCCCTCCACCCAACCCAACCAGGAAACCGAGGCGAGAGAGGCCGGGTCCGAGCTCCACGAACTCCGCAATGGCCGCCATGGACCTCCTCTCCGGCAAGCTTCTCCGCTCCGTCCGCCTCCACTCCCCCGCCCTCCCCTCCCCGCCCTCCACCTCCCTCCCCTCCCGCCGCCTCCGCCGCCGCCGCCTCGCCCCCCTCCACTGCCGCCTCACCACATCTTCTTCCCCATCCACCTCCACCACCACCACCACCGACGAGAAGGAGGATTCCAAAACCCAGGACATTTCCTCCCTCCTCTCCTCCTCCTCCGACCCCTCCTCCTCCGCCGCCGCCGGCAAGAAGAAGCGGTCGAACAGCGGCGCGTCGAGCATCCCCTCGGGGGTGCGTCTCGAGAACATCTCCAAGTCCTACAAGGGCGCGACGGTGCTCAAGGACGTGTCCTGGGAGGTGCAGCGCGGCGAGAAGGTGGGCCTCGTCGGCGTGAACGGCGCGGGGAAGACGACGCAGCTCCGCATCATCGCGGGGCTCGAGGAGCCTGACGGCGGCACGGTCGTGAAGGCCAAGGACAACATGAAGATCGCCTTCCTCAGCCAGGAGTTCGAGGTCTCGGCGTCCCGCACCGTCAGGGAGGAGTTCTTCAGCGCCTTCGCCGAGGAGATGGAGGTCAAGCGCCGCCTCGACCAGGTGCAGGCCGCGCTCGAGAGCGCCACCGAGGACATGGACCTCATGGGCCGCCTCCTCGACGAGCTCGACCTGCTGCAGCGAAGGTCCCAGGACGTCGACCTCGACATGGTGGAGGTTAAGGTGCAGAAGCTCATGCCGGAGCTCGGGTTCGCGCCGGAGGATGCTGACCGCCTTGTTGCGTCTTTTAGCGGTGGGTGGAAGATGAGGATGTCACTCGGCAAGATACTTCTTCAGGTACATAAAAGAATCGAGCTTTGCAACATTCAGCAAGTAGTAGAACTGTTAACACACTTACAATGTCAGGAACTCTGAAATTGCACTGTCTGAACACGATTCGCGATGAGTTCCAATGGGACTGTTCACAGCAATTGCTAAGAATTTCGAGCAGGGTGTTCCATTTTTGTGTGTATTGGCTATTGACATTGCGAATTTGATTATGTGCAGGATCCTGATTTGCTGTTGCTTGATGAACCTACAAATCATGTTGATTTGGATACCATTGAGTGGCTGGAGAGCTATCTGAAGACACAGGATGTCCCGATGGTTATCATATCTCACGACAGGGCTTTTCTTGATCAGTTGTGTACCAAGATTGTAGAGACTGAATTTGGTGTATCCAAAACATACAAGGGCAACTACTCGGAATACATTCTTGCCAAGGAGATTTGGGTGCAGACTCAGTATGCTGCGTGGGAGAAGCAGCAGAAGGAGATTGAGCAAACGAAGGAGCTGATAAACAGACTTGGAGCTGGAGTTAATGCAGGGCGTGCTTCTAGTGAGCAGAAGGTAACCACTCTGACTGCAACTTGCATCAATCGACCATTGTGTTTGCAGCCACTATTTTTTGCTTATTTTTCCTGTGATTACTAACTTCTATCTTATTTCAAATGCTAGAAATTGGAAAAGCTTGAAAAGGAAGGGTTAATTGAGAAACCTTTCCAGAGGAAGCAGTTAAAAATCAGATTCCCTGAGCGTGGAAGGAGTGGTAGGACTGTGTTAGCGATAAAGAATCTTCAATTTGGATTTGGTGATAAGGTCAGCATCATTTTGTAAATGCCCAAAATAGCTTTCCAGATATTGTAGCATTCCATAAGCATTTGCATATATCCTTATCGCTTTGCTATATATCCAGATGTTATTCAACAATGCTAATCTAATAGTTGAGAGAGGCGAAAAGATAGCTATAATCGGCCCTAATGGATGTGGGAAGAGCACATTGCTTAAACTTATTTTGGGGATGGAGAAGCCACAAGGCGGCGAAGTGATTCTTGGAGATCACAATGTGTTGCCGAACTATTTTGAGCAGAATCAGGTACATCAAATTACTAGCTATCTTCTCATGTTGAATATTTCAGATAAGATGACTAAGGGGCACGTAGATTGTTGGTTATATCCCAGAATAACTGCAGTAAAGCTTGTCACTGATCATCAATCAGATATTGATGGGGTTTGATGTCTTACCAGGCGGAAGCTCTTGATTTGGAGAAAACTGTGCTAGACACTGTAGCAGAAGCTGCAGAAGATTGGAAACTTGATCAGATCAAGGGTCTCCTTGGTCGTTGTAATTTCAGGGATGACATGCTTGATAGAAAAGTTCAGTTTTTAAGCGGGGGAGAGAAGGTAATGTGCATTCTGACTGTAGTTCTTATGACTTGATGCTTCCCATATGCCGTGGTTAATATTCCACTGTATGTATTGATAATCTCTATATAATTGCTCATTCTTTTGTCTGTTACCCCATAGGCGAGGCTTGCCTTTTGCAAGTTCATGGTGACACCATCTACATTACTCATCTTGGATGAACCGACAAACCACCTTGATATCCCATCAAAAGAAATGCTTGAGGTCAGATCCAGTGTTAATTCTTTACAAAGTCAAATTTTATAACACTTCCTTTTTTTTGGGATTGAAGAAATTGTTGATCAGCAGTCCTAATAATTTTTTTGCATGGATGACAGGAGGCGATATCGGAATACACTGGTACTGTAATAACAGTTTCTCACGACCGTTACTTCATCAAGCAAATTGTTAATAGAGTCATTGAGGTGACAGATCAGACTATTCAGGACTATAAAGGAGATTATAATGTAAGTATTGCTTATAGGAGTGTATCTATGTAGCAGACTCCGAGTTCAGTATTTAGTGTTTTTGACAAAATTATTAGATAGTGGTGAAGTATAAAACTATGCCGGCAACTTTGAACAATGGTAATGGCATGGCAAATGCCTAGGTACAGAATATATGTACAGTCATCAAGAAACACAATCCGAATGACACAAAAAAAGTCTAGTTTCATAATAGTCCCCACTTCTTATCTGATGTGATCCTTTTTTTAGCTACATAAGCATATGAATCATGTTGGTCACTTAGAAGTCAGTTTTTCTCCCAGAACATATGGAAACAACAAAAGTTAATGCTGTGGAATTTTCTTCACAAATGTTTGCAGTATTACCTTGAAAGGAACCTTGAAGCTAGAGAGAGGGAACTTGCACGTGAGGAAGAGCTGGAGGAGAAAGCTCCCAAAGTAAAGGCCAAGTCGAAAATGTCAAAGGTAAAAAAAATTCCACTACCCATCAGTGATGCTAATCTGATGTGGACTGTAAATTTGGTTCTTTTTAGTTTGTTAACCTAAAATTTCCTTTTGTTAAACTGCAATGCAGGCAGAGAAAATCGCTAGAAAGAAACAGAAGATGCAGGCCTTCCAACAAAGCAAGCAAAAATCGAAGGGGCTTAAAAATGCAAAGAGGTGGAACTGAGCTTTGATGGTTACTTATAGTGCCATTTGCAGTGCCGTATACCATGCGCAATACCAGTAGCAGGCAGACTCCATCCTTGTCTACTCTGCCTCTGCTGTATGCAATGAATGGTTTCAACAAAAGCATGGGTATATGTTGAAGGGTTAGGAAGTAATCCTAGTGTCATAGAAGACCAAGACAAAAATTACTTGAACTATGCAGGAGGCCTTATGTGACCTTGTACATAATACAGTCAGTTTCTGGAGGCATGTATTATTTTGTGCCTTATGTGCTTCCCGCTTTGTTACTCTTACAGTAGGACAACACATTGTACAATGCAATCAATTATTTCCTCTGTACACTTACATAAGCTTATCAGCACAAATGTAAAGGTCGCAAATCATGTTAATTCAGACTTGTTTATGCTGCAGATAGATTTATGGTGATACGTTGTGTGTTTACATGAAAAGCTGCAGGCAATAGCTTCTACTTGAAGAGATAAATTCTAATCGAAGAGTGAGTGCAAGATTATCCCTCAGCTGAATCTGAAGAAATAGATAAATTCTATACTTGAAGAGGATAGAATTGCCCCCCCCCCCCCCCCCCCCCCCCAAGGACCCCAAGTCAAGCTGGAAAAGTTTCAAAAAAAAAAAAAAGTCAAGCTGGAAACAATTGATACTGCTGGTACTCCGGCAAATTTAAGGCTGACCTTCGAGCATGTTCGGAGCAACTGATTCTGAATTAGTTAATGCAAATGATTATTCAGGTCCTGGGAGGATATTCTAAGAGACATTGAACCACTGTTCTAAACATGGTTCCAGTGATGGTATCTTAAGACAAAGTTTAGAAAGAGTAAACATCATAAGTTAAGGTTCGGGAAGGGAAACACAGAGTGATATTGAGGTCATGAAGCGCAAGCGAGCATGTTAATTAAACAAGATACTAAAAGTCAATCCAACTGATACGAAACAGTAAAACACCACTTAACTTCCATAAAGCTGAGAGGGCCAAAACATCTACATTTGCAACATGTTTCTCGGACACAACAGAAGCCTTCGAAAAGCATTCCAGATGGACCTTGCTTTTGAGCGTGAGCAAGGTGCGCTGTGTGAGGTCCATCTCTGCAAACTATTATCCAGATGCAGGAATAAGTCGTAGAAATATGGAATACCAGTCAACAAAAATAGCACCAACTGCAGAAAATTCACGTAACCAAACAGCCAGTTCCAGGGCAGTGTAACAGACAATTACCGTGACTATATATCGCCGACATCCTAAAGGTGTCCACCGTTGGGACCTTCACCGGCGACGGCGGCACTTCAGTGGCTGCGGTTGCTAGTATCAAAAACGTCAGACTCACTGTCTCAAAAAAAAAAAAAAAGAGGTCAGACTCACAGATGAGGGCATTGGTGCAGATTCAATTCAAGCACTGCCGAGCAGCAAGAATTGGGTGAAGGAAATAGTATATAATACGATCTTACTCGAACGTGAACAAGATGTCTGGGTGGTGTAGTTGGTTATCACGTTAGTCTCACACACTAAAGGTCCCCAGTTCGAACCTGGGCTCAGACATTAACCTTTTTTTAAACTTTTTCTTTTTGTCAAAGATTTATTGTAAATTTCCACCGCCTGTTGCTACAACGTTTTGCTATAAGTTTCAGAAGCAAAAGTATACATTTGCGCAGATAGGTTGCTGCATATGCACTACAACGTTTGCGTAGTTCACACCGAGCAGAATACTACTTCCAGTGTTATTATCATCATTTTTAACTACGAAGGTGGAACTCGTTAATAATGAGGTGCCATGTTAAGTTAAAGATAGAACAGCAGGCTTCCCGTGATGTACGACAAGAAATATAAATCGAGGGCAATGGCATATGTAGCTCAACTAGTAAATCCAAATGAAGGGCATACATTTACTTTTTCAGGACCATGGAATTGATAACATCTATAGCAATATAATAACAACATTCTAGTCAAATATCGGATGGTTTCGTTAGTTAGTACCAAATGGATCACTCCAATCCCAGCATAGAAAAAGCATAATATATAGATACTTGTCTATTTAACATCTACCTATGATCAAGGCATCACAGATTAAAACCTTGTGCATTAAACTAAACTCCACGGTTATTGGGGACAACACAATGCTAAATTCAGACAGTGAGACGTACTGATGCATTTAGCAGCTCGAATACAAACTCCTTCACTCCTGTCCCGGAGGGAAGAGCCATGTCGCATGCGCATGGCTGCGCTTCCAAGAGACCGTCGGCAGTGGGTCAGAGACTTTGCTGTCTCTAATGTTGAAGACTTTGCAAGGACCCAATCTCTCCTCGTAGTACTGACTGCCATCCTCATCACCATTCCCCAAGTCATCCTCACCACCATTCCCCAAGTCATCATCATCACTATCCTCCAAGAAGAAGATGCGATCCCCCTGCATCTTGTACTGAGAAACACAAACAACTTTGCAGCACCCTCTCTGCAGAAACAGCACCTGGTCATCCCCAATGGTCGTGACTCTAGACCACTGTGACTGCTCGAAATCACCCTCGAACACCTCAAATTCATTCATCCAAGAGCGTGGCACCACTTCCAAGGTCAGTGATGTCTTAAATCTGCGGTACATTGATCTTTGCAGGATCAGCAACCTGCCATGCAATTCAACAAGGTAGAAATTGGTCGAGATCACCACTGATGACCCGCCGAATTTGAGAGACCCATGGATCACCTGTGTTGTGGTCGATGCTGATGTCAACAGAAAAAAGATCATCCTCATGATGATCAAGGGCATAGAGCTTCCCCTGGTGGAATGTGAGGTCACCAAATTCCGGATGGACATCCAAGTGCATCATTGACCACCAGGAGGTGGCCCCTGGCTGGCACACTGCAATCTGAGAGCTTTCTTGAAACCGGATGGATGCTGCGATGAGGTTTGGCGAGCAAACCTTTACTTGGAGCAATGTAGGATTCTTTGCATTCTGCGTTTCCATCCGTGCGGAGCCAGAGCCTAACTCATCACCCACACACCGGACTCGGACCTGAGACAGAGGAGGAAGTGTCACGGTTGCATTGGAGAAGGGATCCCTCAGGAAGCATCCGTCCTCCTGTGAGAACAACAGCCAGTTGCTGCAAGCATCCGTGTAACCCGCACAGGCAGGAAGGCTGAACGGCTCGCTTTTGGGCAAGCTGTACACGGTGCCGTCTGGTAGCGCGAGTAGAGGCAATGGAGGGGGCCGTGGGACCTCCCGCGCAGCGACGCGCCACTGAGGGCAGACGGCGGCGAAGCGGACGCGGTCGACGTGCGCAGGCAGGCGGCAGAGGACCAGACCGGCCAGCTCCAGCGGGATGTCCGACCACGACTGCGGTACCCCCTTCCATGCCATCAGTGAAGCCGACCTTTGCAAAGAAAGAAGATCCAGACAACGGCAAGCGATCAGTGTGACGGGTTCTTACAGCAAGAAACTGGAAAGCAGCACACAGAGAAGAGGGACATCACGCGCGCGTGAACGGACGTTCAGGCAATTCGTCGAACTCCTCACGCGCAAGCGCCACCCAAAGGAGAGGTGGAGAGCAGCGACGGAATGGAGCTACAAAGCAGGGGAGAAAAGGAATGCACCGGTATTACCGGGAACCAACCACGTACGTGTCTAAATCGTAGTCCAGCCGCTGGGGGTGGTGGTGGGGGGTGTCTCCGGCGAGCCGGGTGGCGTGATTTTTTTTTAATTGTGGGGTGGGTGGGCGTGATTTGGGAAAGGGAGAGCTGAAGTATAATGGGAGCAGGTTCGAATAATCGGTGCTAACCGGCAGTTAATCGGATTAACCGAAAAACCGATCCTGGTCAGTCGCGTTAACCGGTCGGTTAACCTCAAAAAATCGAACTTAATACTGTAGCTATTCGATTAACCGGCCGATTATCCCGATTAACCGGTCAGTTTTTCACCAAACCGAACCGGCCGGTCAATCCAATTATTTGAACCCTGAATGGGAGATGACCAGCTGGGCATGTGTGGGACGAAGTATAATGGCATGTCCAAACGGGCTGGGCCTGGTGGGCTCGCCTGAAGCCTTAAAAATAAGTACGGCACGAGCTCGGCACGGTCCACTGAATTTAAGGCCCGTGCCGACACAGCCCACACCTACGTGCCATGCTTGGGCCGAGCAGTCGGCCCGTCGGGCGGCATGGCCCGGCACGATTAGCAGGCCGGTCCACTAAAACCTTATAAGGCCACATCAGGCACGACCTATTTAAGTATAATACTATTTCAACCTTTATACAACAAGCCACTCTAATATAATACTATTTCAACCTTTATACAACAAGGCACTCTAGTCTGGTGGGAAGATCTCTTCTTCAATTTCTTAAGGTCACTGGTTTGAATCCTCAATGCAACATCATATTTTTGATATTTTGACCACTTCAATTCTAAATGAGCTGTCAATTTAATTGGACCCGTCAGGCTTAGTAGGCCGGCCCCGCACAAATTTATATTTTAGAGCCGTGCCACGGGCCAGTAGCTGAGCCCTAAGACTGCCTCAGCACGGTCTGAAATGATCCGTGGGTCATGCCACCCCTATATTTAACATGTCAGGTCTTTTAGGACCTGGGACGTGCCGTGCCAGGCCGCCCGTTTGGACAGCTCTAGCCGTGTCTAATGAGAGTGCACGACTGCATGAGGTCTTGTAATCTTGTAATTTTGGCCCGGCCCGATATACAGCACGGCGCGATTGGCATCGTTCTCGGGCCGGCACGGCCTGCAGTACGGGTGCGCTCATTTTCTCTCTTTCCACTTTTATATTTATCTATAATCTACAGGCAGTAAATGCCCTCATTCTGAACTTTGAGTCGGTTTAAAAAATATTAACCCGTTTGAAAGTTGGAGAAAAAATGGATTCCATGGGAATATATAACAAATACCTGCTGTGGCTTGGGCTCCCATCCTGGAATATCGAGATCAATTTGTGCCTCGCACACCTCTATTATGGAAAGTACTAGGCTAGCTGTTCGAAGCCTCCTCAAAATTGCCTCATACCGAAGAAAGGCTGATCATATACATTATACAACATGACATGCATAATGGGTAACTTGAAATGTAGATCAATCCCAAATGTAACTCAACTGATAACTTCCAGAAGGGGCATACATTTCACTTTCAGAATCATGCAACTGATAACACTTATATCGATATAATAATATCACCCATATATAGGACAATTATCTTAAACGTTGATCATAGTTCCACATGGATCATCCCAGTTCCATCAAATAAAAACGTAGCAGACTTGTCTACTAAATATGAGGTTCAGATCAAACCAACCCCTTGCAGTTTCTATCCTAAAGTCACAGATTAACAACTTGAACACGAAAGTATAAACTCTGGAATTATTACATAGAAATTACCATAGAGGTAAGTTAAGTAGCAGCCGAGGCTTTTGGCAGCAAGCATAGTAACAGCTCTTCAGGCCTCAGGGAAGAGCCATGTTGCAGGCACAGGGCCAGGCTTCCATGAGCACATCGGTGGACAGGTGGAGACATTGCCATTTTTCATGTCATACACATACCAAGTATATGAATTTTCCTCATCATACCAGTCATGATCTTCATTATCATTCTCAAAGAAGACTATGCAATCCCCTGGCATCTCATTTTGAGAAATAGAAACAAATCTGGAGCACCGCCTTCGTAGAAACAGCACCCGGTCATCACCGATGGTGGTTACCTTGGTCCACTGTGACCTTACAAAGTCGGCCTTGAACACCTCAAACTCATTCACTCCAGTTGGAACAGCGGTGCGTGTATCTGCTTGATTCATCAACCTGCCGTGCATTTTCCGATGCACCATGAGCAATGCACCAGGCGATTCGACCAGGTAAAGCACCTTCGTGATAACAATTTCACCTGCAGTACGGAAAAGTCTAAGAGGAGGCACGCTCCTGATGGCCTGCTGAACTCGAGAAATCCAGGGATTTCCTGTTGTGTAGTCCACGCAAATGTCAATAGCGAAAAGGACATCCTTCAAATGATCAAGGACATAGAGCTTTCCTTGCTGGAACACTACGTCAACAAACAGTGGAAACGGGTGATCCGTATGTACAGACCACCAGGAAGACCCTGGCCTGCACACGGCGACCCAAGCAGTTTTCTGAAACCTGACGAATGTAGCGATAAGCTGAGGAGAGCAAAACAGCAGCTTGTACATAGTCAGCTTCTCGGGAGTGTCCACCATTTCACTCCATGTGACGCCGGTCTCACCAACGGGCTGCTCACCCGCGCCGCGACGAGGGGCTTGGACACAAAACATTCCCGGAAGTGCCACTGTTGTGTTGGAGAGAGGATTCCTCAGGAAGCAGCCGCCCTCCTCCGAGAAGGCCAGCCAGTTGCCGCAGGCGTCTGCGTAGCCCGCACAGGCAGGGAAGCGGAGCAGCTCGCTGCAGGGGATGCTGTACACAGTGCCATCTGGTAGCGCGAGCAGCGGCAATGGCGGGGGCAGAGGGACCTCCCGCGCAGCAACGCGCCACTGCGGACACACGGCAGCGAAGCGGACGCGGTCGACGTGCGCAGGCAGGCGGCGCAGGACCAGGCCGGTAAGGTCCAGCGGGATGTCCGACCACGAGCGCGGTGCCCTCGCCTCCGTCATCAGTGAAGATCTAGACAACAACGAGGGATCAGTGTGATGACGTGTTGCAGCAAGAAATCGGAAAAACAGCACGATAGAGAAGCCATCACGGACACTCAGGCAATTCGTCAAACACCTCACGCGCGCGCGCCACCCAACGCGAGAGCGAGAAGAGCGGCAGGGGAAGGGAGCGGAGAAAGTAGGGGGAAACAAGAGAAGAGAAGGTAAATTACCGGGAATCGACCATGGCGCTGGCTGAATCGTAGTTCCGCCGATGTTGGAGTGTTGGTGCAGGAGACGGCGGCCGCCGGCGGCCGAGAGGGATGGTGTGGTTTGGAAAGGGGAGAGCCGAGAGCGTGGGGATGCGCGATGGGGAGCGTCAAACCCAACAGATCGTGGGGTCATTTTTTTTTTCACCTTTATTTATCCATATTTTCTACATTTTCATTGACTGAAAGTTCAGCCAAGTTTCAGTATGTATTAATAGTAGAAAACCATTATTAATATATTAACTATAAAAATTCTTGTTATTTTGTAAACGATTAGATCTAGATTCAATAATTTAGGATCTTGATTGAAAGGAACTCTAACTTTACTCTAAAAAAGGGAAAACCTAACTTTCAGCCGACTCCTCTAGACTATGAGTTTGTTATAGAAATTTCACACTTATCAAATGGCATTGTCAGATGTTGGAATGAATTGAATTCCATGAAAATGTAACATCTAAAAACACCTATTGTGATTTGGACTGCCATTCTGAAATTAGGCAATTGATATGGAGATCAATTTGTGCCTCGCATACCATCCTCATTCTAGAAACCGAGTCCGTTTTAAAAACTCAAGGAACTTAGAGTATAGAGAACAAAATTGGACTCCACGGGAATGTATAACCAATTACATGAGACTGAGAATATTTTTTGCGTCCCATACCTCAAATATGGGAAACCCAAGATTGGTTGGTTTTGTACAAAATAACATGATCTTACAGTATACAAAATGACATGTGTAATGGACCACCTAGAATATAGACAAAAATAAATATATAGTTCCACAAGTAACTCAACTGGTAACTATATTACATACATGTTATTTTTAGGATCATGCAACTGATAACATTTATATCGATATAATAACATCATCATGCCCGTATAGCCATGTATAATAATTTCATCTTAATGGACTGAGATACTGCGGTTAAGAATCGAGCTCCGGATGTGTCTGAGGCCACCGGCACAACGCGATAGTGACGGTGGGAGCAATGCTGACCAATGTCATTTTATTGGTCTCCTTTTCAAATCAAACCATGGCATGAAAGAGAAGATGAAAATAATGTCTCAATATTTTCTTTGAAAAACAAAATTACCGTGGTAACAACTTACTTGGTGGATCGACTTGTTGAAAACCATATTGTACGTAAAATCATTGAGATTTTATATGGAAAATGTGGAGAGTGTTTTCGTGTTGATTACTTTTTTCTGTAGATGTGCAAGTTCACTGTCCTGTATCGAGCCATAATTTTAAGACAACTCTACAAAAGTCATTCAAGTCCTCTGTGACCAATAAAAAATCCTGCATTCCAAATAGACTCAACCAATTTCTTGTGCTATGACTATGAGTCCATTCTATGCAACAATTAAATCGTTATAAGCATGACTTTTATTGATAAAATGTATCAAAAGTACCTTACCTTGCAGCACCAATGCGATCATTGTCATGATTTTTTGGTCCCCCATATCACCTACTTTTCTAACAGTTAGATTGAAATCAAACATCCCAGACCATTTAACCATACTTTATGTGTTTAAAAATTGTGCACAACATGATATACGCCCTAATTAGTCAGCCTTAGAGCCTCCAATAGGTCACCACCATGACCTGCTTTGTAACAGAGACAACTACAGTTACCTAAAAAAACAACAACTATCAACGCTAAGGTCTTGATTAGATATCTTGATGCTAGTAACAACAAACAGAGAGGGGTTTACAGTGGACATGACATTCCCTCCTCACCAGGGATAGAAAGAAACCTTGGTCTCCATTTCAGAAACATGTAGGATAAGAATACATAAGATTAAAAAAATATTCAAAGTATCGGGAATATGAGTAACAGCAGGTCCACTAAATACGATGACAACATTTCAAATTGAAAATTGACGAATCATACAATAGAATTTCTAATGAATCTAATCACAAAGACAACAGGTTCATCAGATGAAACTGATATTCACTCATCCAGTAATACAGGTCAACAACTTGAGAATGAAGTTTCAAGTCTACAACTCCAAAGTTAGAGAGAACTATGCAAGTTCAGATAAGTACCAATGGATTTAGCAGTTCGAATAAAAACATCTTTACCTCAATTATGGTAAGCCCAAGATTGGCAAGTTTCCTACAAAATGGCCTAATTATATGGTACACAAAATAGACATGCATTATGGACCACCTGAAATATAAACAAAAAATTCCACAAGTAACTGAGCCGGTAAATTTCACTCTTCCACAAAAGGCATACATTTCATTTTCAGGATCATGCAACTGATAACATTTATATATCATTATAATATCAACATCCTGCCCATATACACGGCTCTTATCTTAAACGTTTATTATTCATTCCACATGGATCATCCCAGTTCCATCAAAGAAAAGCATAGCAAAGACAAAATATCGGGTTCAGATCAAACCACACCCTTCAAATTGCTACCCAGAAGTCACAGGTTGATAACTTGAACAAGAAAGTATAAAGTCCAGAGTTGTTACATTGACCATTATCTTAGGATAGTTAAATAACAGCCCAAGCACTTGGCAGCAAGCATAATAACAGCTTCACTTCAGTCCTCACTCCTCAGGGAAGAGCCATGCTGCATGTACATGGCCGCGCTTCCATGAGACCAATGGCGGAGCAGCGGATACCTTGCAGCCTTTCATGTCATAGGCACTGCAGGAATTTAAACTGTCCTTCTCATACCAGTAACGATCATCGTCATCATTCTCAAAGAAGACTATGCGATCCCCTGGCATGTCCGTCTGGGAAACACAAAAAATTCTGGAGCACGGTCTCCGTAGAAACAGGACCTGGTCATCCCCAATGGTGATCACCTTGATCCATTGCGACCTTTCGATGTCGGCCTTGAATACCTCAAACTTGTTCGCACCCGAGGGAACAACTCTTGCTGTCCCATGTCGATTTATGCAGACGCAGTACATTTTTCGATGCACCATCAGCAATGCACCATTGGATGTGACAAGGTGAGACATCTTCATAATAAAATCATGCATAGAACTATACTGCCTGCCTTTGATGATTTGTCGGACTCTAGAAACCCATGGATCCCCCGTCTCTTGGTCCACACTGATGTTGATGGCAAAAAGGGTATCCTTAGAAGGTTCAAGGACATAGAGCTTTCCTTGGTGGAACACCATGTCAACAAACGGCGAAAAGCAGTGAACATATTCCAACCACCAGGCAGCAGCCCCAGGCTGGCACACTGCAATATGAGCTTTGTCTTGATACCTGATGAATGTAGCGACGAGCTGCGGAGAGCAAAACAGTGTCTTGCACAAAGTCAGACGCTTGGGGCTTTTCTCCATTTCCTTCCATGTGACTCCTGCTTCACCAACAGGCTGCTCACCGCAATGACGGGCTAGGACTCGGAACCGTCCAGGAAGTTTCACGGTAGCATTGGACAAAGGATTCCTCAGGAAGTAGCCTTCATCACCAGAGAAGGCCAGCCAGTTGCCGCAGGCATCTGTGTAGCCCTTGCAGGCTGGGAAGCGGAACGGTTCGCTGCCGGGGAGGCTGTACACGGTGCCGTCCGGCAACGCTAGCAGCGGCAGAGGTGGGGGCAGAGGGATCTCCCGCGCGGCGACGCGCCACTGCGGACACACGGCGGCGAAGCGGACGCGGTCGACGTGCGCAGGCAGGCGGCGGAGGACCAGGCCAGCAAGGTCCAACGAGATGTCCGACCAAGCGCGTGGTGCCCTCGCCTCCGTCATCAGTGAATATCTAGACAACGGAAAGGGGTTAGTGCGCCCGCGTGTTGCAGCAAGGAATCGGAAAGTAGCACGACAGAGAAGAGGGCCGGCATTCGCGCGTGCACGGACGCTCAGGCAATTCGTCGAACACCTCGTGCGCGCGCCACCCGATGCGAGAGCGAGAAAATCAGCGGGGGAGCGTTCAACTTCAACAACCGCCCTGAAGGAATCGTGCACTCATTTTCCCTTTTGTTCCTTTTCTGCTTATTGAGACTTTTTAATTTTCGACTGATTGAAAGTTTAGGTAATTTTTAAGTGCAAGTGAGGTATAGGATCGGGTATTCCATAGAATAAGTTCAAATATTAATTTTTTATTCAATGTAAAAACGCAATGTAGCTAATTTACTAAAGCTAGCAAAGCATATCCCCACTGCTCACTCCTATTGGTTTTGAAATTTCTATAGATAATTTTTTGTTGGTATTGAATATTCCATTCGTTCTTAAATTATTGATGTTATTGATTTTTTTAGTTAACTTTGATTATTTGTCTTATTTAAAAATAATAATAATATCATATATGTTGTTATAGTTTTTTTTATTATTAAAAGAAATTGAAGAATAATTTAAAATTTTGTTTATTTAAAATAATATTTTAAATAAAACAAATGGTTAAAGTTGACTAAAAAATCAATGGCGATATTAAGAACTTCTAGAAGTGAAAATGATTTTTTTCTTTAAAGGTTACACAAAATAGATATTCTCTCCGTTCCAAAATTATTATCATCATTGACTTTTTTCATTACCTTTGACCATTTGTTTTATTTAAAATATTTTAAAAATTATCATATATTTTTTTATGATTAAATTTATTACTAGATAAATTTAAAATATAATAAATAATTTTATATATTAGAGATAATTTTTTAATAAAATGAATGATCAAATTTTACGAAAATAATCAACGGAGACAATAATTTTGAAATAGAGGAAGTAATTATTTTGTGAAATACACGTTTATTGTTTCTTTTCTTGCATTCTTGTGGGCCGCTGACTTAGTGGGCCGAAATATCTTTTACTCTTCCGGGCCTGTCACCTACTCACCTTAGTGGCCTGCCACATGTTTGAGGCCTTTCTAGGTTAATCGGTGCAGGTGGAGTCTCGTACTTTCATCGACGGATTAATTAGGTAGTGGAAAAGTTTTATATTTGTATCAAATCTTTTTAGAAACAAGAATATATATTAATATACCAGCCTCAACATCGATAATTGTTTATTATTATAATGAAGCAAAAAAAAAACACCCACAAAACGGATGACCAAAACAAATAACCCAAAATCGAGGAACCAAACTAGTAGGGATGAATTATATTATTAAACAACCACTGACGTTTCTCTGGAGGTGGGAAGATGACTCTTGTGCGTGAATTGAGCCTAAAATTCTTCGGTTGGGCCATTCCATCATCCTTACTACCCAGTCCAAACATACAATTTGTCAATAAAACCACTTAAAAACCGTAATGCCCACAAATGAGCAGCCCAAGTACTTAGGTATCAGCCCATCACGCGTTGCTTCTTCATTCAAATCATAATTTCAAAAGAAGAATAGATGCAATTATCTCATAGAACATTTCTCACAGTCTTTCTGAGACAAGAAATACTACCAACACCAACAATACCTTAGTATATATTTTTTCTTCTAAATCACATAATATTTTCCAGATAAAATTGTATATATTTTACTAAAAATTCATTGTCACTGATATGTTTTTTATGACACTAATATATTTTTCTATAGTATGTAGTTCACCAGAAATTTCGTTCAGATCCGCCACTGCATACAGCTGCTCAATATGCTCATAGGGAAGCACAAGCACGTGCTATGTGGCATGTTGATTTTCCATTAGGTTTTTCTTTTGTCATGTCACTTTGGGTAACATCTCACACCTTTTGATCATGTCTGCGTGATTACGTGATTAGTTTTTTACGCTATTACCAATTGCTTAATGCAAACATAATCTTGAGCTAACAAAATCAAGTTTTTCATTTACCTGGGCACTTGGCCGTGTAGATTAGATATCTAAGTAGATGTAGGTGCTTTATTTCGCTCAACACCTTACTGGAAACCAAGCCCTCAGGACATGTGAATAACTCAATATGGAAGATGGAAAATGAAACTACACAAAATACCAGATCGGATCTCTTTGAATTATAAGTGACTTTTATTAGGTTATACAATAAGGGCAATTTTTCTCATTCTCAGAGTAACACAGACATCAAAGGAAGAGGAATAATTATATTTTGGTTAGTTCTCAAATATTAAAGGTAAATGCCATTTTATCATTTCAAAAATCAGGGCTCGCATTACTCAATTTCAGGTTCATTTTTATTGATGTTTGTTTTTTATTTAATTTATGTCTTTTAAAGTATATGATTCTAATAGCTAGAATGCCGTAGTTTCTATACTATCATATTGGTCTTCCATTACGTCTTCTGTTTTTTAAGTTTTTTAAGTGAAGTAACAGCGCTCACACAGTGCTTGCCCTCGTATGAAAATTGTTGCCTTATTAATTTCAGTCATTTCTCAGAGATCATAAAACTGACTGAAAATAGGACTAACAACAGTCAATTATTTTTGATATAAAAACATAATTAGCATAATGACGTGTCAGCTATTGACTGGCCCAAGAAAATCGACTGAAACTAGAACAAAAAAACAGCTTTGTGTTAACTAGTCATTCCGACAATAGCAGGATGTTGAGACCGATTTGAGAAAATGGCATGCATAACGGACCAACTGAAATATAGGCCAATAATCCCACAAGTAACTCAATTGGTAACTTCCAGATCGAAGGGGCACACGTTTCATTTTCAGGATCATGCAACTGATACATCCTACTCATATATAGGAATGTTATCTTAAATGCTGCTCTTAGTTCCAGAGGGATCATCCCAGTTCCATCAAATTAAAACATAGTTGCAGAGACTTGTCAAAATACTATCGGGCTCAAATCAAACCTAAGAGTATCTCCAACAGACTAGCTAAAAATGACTAGCTAAAATTCTAATTTAGCTATTATGTAAAATAAAATAGCTAGTAAAAAAGTTGTGAAATTCAACAGCTTCTCTAAACTTTAACCTTCTCTTTTTCAAATAGTTGTGGGCCTCAAAATTTTACTTGTGGACTTGAATTGCCACGGCTCCGGTCCCATGGGTCTAGTATTTTCGGATCAGCCCATCACAGTGACACAGATTACAGAACAGAAAAACAAGAGCGCTCTTCCTCCTGTTCCCAGACGCCATGGATGAGCCGATGGAGCTCCAATCGGCGAGGGGAAAGGGAGGATCAGCAATGCAGCATTGGATGCAACAAGGTAAGCAATCTTCAGAATAAACATCTTCACCTCTACTGATAACCATAGAACCACGCATGCCTTTAATGACTTGTCGAACTACACCCATGGATCCCCTGTTTCTTGGTCTACATTGATGTTGATGGCAAAACGGGCATCCTGAAAAGGTTCAAGGACATAGAGCTTTCTTTGGTGGAACGCTATGTCAACAAACGGCGAAAAGCCGTGAACATATTCCAACCACCAGGCGGCAGCCCCTGGCTGGCACACTGCAATATGAACGTTGCCTCGAAACCTGATGAATGAAGCGACGAGCTGTGGAGAGCAAAATAGTGTCTTGAACAACGTCTGTCCTTGCCACTTGATGGTGTTCTCCATTTCCTTCCATGTGACGCCTGTCTCACCAAAAGGCTGCTCACCGCAATGGCGGGCTAAGACACGGAACCGTCCAGGAAGTTTCACGGTAGCGTTGGAGAAAGGATTTCTCAGGAAGTAGCCTTCGTCCCCAGAGAAGGCGAGCCAGTTGCCACATGCATCAGTGAAGCCCGCACAGGCAGGCAAGCGGAGCAGCTCGCTGCCAGGGAGGCTGTACACGGAGCCGTTCGGCAGCGCGAGCAGCGGCAGCGATGGCGGAAGGGGGATCTCCCGCGCGGCAACGCGCCATTGGGGACACACAGCGGCGAAGCGGACGCGGTCGACGTGCGCACGCAGGCGGGAGAGGACCAGGCCGGCGAGGTCCAGCGAGATCTCCGACCACGAGCGCGGTGTCGTCGTCTCTGCCATCGGTCCAACCAGCCTTCCAAAGAAGGTCAGAGAATAGAGAGTCAGCCAGAAGAAAAATGCGGAAGAGGCGCGGGCACACAGGCAATTCGTCGAACACCTCTCTTGCGCGACCTGCGGCGAGAGCAGGTGGACAAGGGGAGAGGAGGGGAAGAAAGGTAAGGTGGATTACCGGAACTCTGATACCGCGGTGGAAGAATCGAACTCCAGCGCTATCAGAAGGTGTGGTGTCGGCCGGCCGAGAGCGGCGGAGTGGCGGATCTCGGAAAGGTCAGAGCAGAGAGGCAGGAGGAGCTGACTCCAACAACTATTGTAAAAGGAGAGGCAAGGTAAAAATGGCTCTTCAATCGCTATGATTTACTATGCATTCCTCTCCAGTAGAAGAGACAAATGTCAAATGGTAAAACATTTTATCTTTAAGGAGAGAGAATATGTAAAAATGGATTTCCTCTCTCCTCAAATGCATCTTGTGCGGGCGCGCGCTGCATAGGGCCGAGGCGACGTGAGCGCAAACGTGAGTGTGGGAGGAAGGAGGCGACGCGAGCACGGGAGGGAGGCACGGTGCGAGAAAGGGCGACCGCGGAGGCGGAGCCATGGCAGGCGAGCGCGAAGGAGGGGCTGCTCGAGCTTGCGACACGCGCGGAGGCGGGGCCGCTTGAGCTCGCAGCAGCTCCAGCTTCCAGAGGTGAGCGACAGGCGAGTGCGGAGGCAGGCGGCCGACAGATCTGGACGAGCTGCCTGCGGATCTGGACGAGGAGCACGGGATGGGTGCCACCCTGGCTGAGGCCGTCCGCTCCGACATTGAAGAAGAACACGTGGTGGTCTTGCCGCTCGACCCGCCCGACGCCATGCTCCGCCTCCTGTATGACATTGCATGATAGAAGGCGAGCATGGGGGACGACGCCGCTCGACCTCGATGGCACGTGCAGAGACAGTGGAGCGCGAAGGCGGCGCGCACGGAGTCGGCGGAGCGCGGGGTTGCGGCCCCGCTCGACCTTGGCGACGCGTGCAGAGGCGGCCCCGCTCAACCTCGCTCGCGGTGGTGGCTCGAGCTCGGCGGGCAACACGCGGGGCGGCAGAGCATCATGGCGTCCGACACACGGAGGCGGCAGGAGCAGGGGAGCGTGGAGGCGGCCGACACGCGAGGCTGGTGCACGCCGAGCGGACAGAACGCACTATGTGAATGCATTTGCCTCTTCAATTGGGCTGCTGTTGTTGCAGAGAGTAGAGAATAGATTGCTCTTCATGTACTGTGCACGAGAAGCAAAGTCCCTTTTGCCATTTCAAAATGGACAGACTCCCTTGTTGGAGTCAGTCTCAACGGCAGATGTGAGGGAAGGTGTGTGGGTCCACACGATGCGAGTCGGTGGGGTTTGAACTCACGGTTGATCGGTTTGTCACTTTATTGTTCTTCTTTTTTGGAAGAAAAACATGAAATAATTTCTTTTAGCTAATGAAGAATAGTTTCCGGCTTTTTGCAAAGTTTGCATACGAAAGGCATGAAACGATAGACCCGATGAAAAGCATATCTCAAGAAAGAAGAATAAAAACAAGCTCCTTTTAATACTACAACAATAACAACTGATTTGGTAGGTTTACTTATTGAAACACGTATAAATCGTTGAGGTTCCATAAGAACAGGTAAACAAATTGTTGTCGTGTTGCATTTCATTTTTGTGGTTGTACAAGTTCACTGTCCTGCCTGGAGCCAAGTTCTAAGATCAACTCTAGTAACGTTGTTGTTCAATTCCTACGTGGCTAAGAAAAACTCCCACATTCCAAATACATCTGACCGATTTCTCGCACTATGAGTCGTTCTTTGCCTTGGAATCTGACAACTTGGAATAGTAGCCAACAATTCAATAGTTCTCATTATTTTTTTAGAGGACTTTTATGGTGCATATTACAACCAGTAAATTACTGGTTATAAATTTGAGGGTAGTAATAAAATTTATTTATTTATTTATATATTTATGTTTTATGTCATTAGGGCAGACTGGTAATTATTTTTTCAACATCGAGTCATCGTTCCTCACCCTCCTCGATCTCACGCATGGACGCCGGCAGCCTGATGCAGTTCCCCATTGAGGTGGCGCCGACTTTGAACAGACGCACATGCAAAATGCCTACAAAAAGGCAAATCATACACACATCACCATCGTATATATAAGTGTTGGATAAATTAGCATTTTTAATTTTATATTAATCTAGAAATAAATCATAAGCATAATTAACAGATTGTATAATAAACTAGACAAGTCTACGTAAAATCTAGACATATCTATTAGGTCAGACAAAAGTATAGCTTCTACCATACTAGCAACATCCATCATAGACAAATAGACTACGAAAGCTAATATAGAAGACATGGTATGAGATGAGAGTACTCACGTTTCTTTCTGGACTAGGTAGAGGAGGCGGTGACGATGTGCAACACCGTCACGTTGTTGACGACGGCGGATGAGACCGACTCGACAACGAGGAAGACAAGCCATGGCAACGAGCTTGACGAAGATGAGGAAGCGATCGAGCAATCGTGCAGAGCGCTTTTTAAAAACCTTATTCGCCCTCTCCCGGTGCAAGATCGCAGAGGACAACGGTTCTGGAGACCTGCTCTCCCGTTTGTCGGTGCACGCCGACAATCGGAATGAAAAAGACTTGACGACGCAACAGTAGCGAGAGACAAAACCCTAGACGATTACGTGATATGATTTACGGCGGTACCCATACGTATTTATAAGGGGGAACCGCTAGGGTTCGGCGTCTCACAAACGAGTCGGTTATCATATTAATACGTCGGTTTCCATAATTATATATGGAATACGCTACAAAAAGAAAGTACAAAAGGAAGCCGCGCCCCCGCAAGGTGAGGGACCGAATTTCGGCGGACCATTCACGTAGGTAATGCGCAGCCGCGCCCCGCCCCGCCACGCCCCATCCCGCCCGGCCCGGCGAGGCGAGGCGAGGCGAGCGAGCGCGCGTGTGTGTTCTTCCTTCCTCCCATCCACACACTTGCAAGAGATGCTAGAGCAACCAACCTTATAAGTTGGACTTCCTCCACCTCCACTAGCAATGTGGGACTAAACCTTTGCACTCCCACCACTCATGAATGGGCCTTTGAGATTTTTAGGAATTATTGTGATTATTAATAGGCCAAGTCCATAAAATTCCTATAATCCCCCACCAGATCTCAAAGTCCCAGCTAGACTTTGCCTCACCCCTCTGTTGTTTAATATACCAGTGTTTTTAGTGGAGACTGTTAAGTTGAACTTCCACCTAAAACAATAAGCTACACTCATTCACAACTTGAACAATGGACTACGCCTTGAATTGCAAGTTTTGTGCAAACAAGTTTCACTTACTGTCATAACTGATACTAGATCTCCAGTAGGCTTCTCCACGGGTGGGGCATATAGGTCATACTCGCTTGGTCTTTCATGAGCTTAATAGAGATCACCCAAATCTCACAGATTGCGACCTTATAACAATCGGGCTCATATAGGTGTATTCATTCAAGAATGTTCTGTAGTACAACATCTTCGCTATTTAAAGCCAACTGAATACATTAAGGTAACAACCAACCTGCCATACAGATATCGAGAGTAATACATCGCTTCTCGAGTGGGTCATAAAAAGGTTACTCTCATGCTAACCAATAGCTTGTTCTTCTCAGGTCCTACTTCACGGGATATCTGATCACATAGGTTGGGTTACCACTATGGAATAGCACATATGGGTCTCATATCCATCTCCTTCGATGCACTGTCTATCACATTACGTGACAGCCCCTTGGTGAATTGATCTGCCAGGTTCTCACCAGTTGAAATATATTCTACTGATATGACTCCAGAGTTTCTCATTTTCCTGACAGACTTCAAACGTCTCTTAATATGTCTTGATGACTTCATATTGTTTTTAGAATTGTTCACTTTGACTATCACAGTTTGATTGTCACAATTCATGAGGATTACCAGCACAGGTTTCTCAATAATAGGCAAGTTCATCAAGAGCTCACGTAGCCAATCGGCCTCAACTGTAGCTGTATCTAGTACGGTAAGCTCTGCTTCCATGGTGGACCTCATTAAGATGGTCTGTTTGCATGATCCCCATGAAACAATAGCACCACCAAGAGTAAATGTATATCCACTCGTGACATACAGCTCATCAGCATCAGATATCCAATTGGAATCACTATAGCCCTCTAGTACTGCTGGATATCCAGAATAATGAATTCTATAATCCATAGTACCAACTAAATAGTGCATTACCCGCTCAAGCGCATGCCAATGATCATCTCCCGGACAAGAAGTAAACCGACTTAGTTTGCTCACAGCAAACGAGATGTCAGACCTAGTAGCACTAGCTAAATACATAAGTGATCCAATTATCTGAGAATATCTTAATTGGTCTCTGCCAATTCTCTTATTCTTTTGAAGAATCAAGCTGGGATCATAAGGTGTTGGAGAAGACTTGCTATCCTTGTAACCAAAACGGTTCAAGAGCTTCTCAACGTAATGAGATTGTGTAAGAGTAATCCCATTCTCTCCTTTGATTAGCTTGATGTTCAAAATAACATCAGCCTCACCCAGATCCTTCATATCAAAGCTTTGGCACAGAAAAGTCTTGACCTCATTTATCACGTCAAGATTTGTTCCAAAGATGAGTATGTCATCAACATACAAGCATAGTATAACTCCCTGACCCCACCATGGCGGTAGTACACACATTTATCAGCCTCATTGACTGAAAAGCCTGCTGATAGAAGTGTTGAATCAAATTTCTTATGCTATTGCTTAGGAGCTTGTTTCAGACCATACAAAGACTTCAACAACTTACACACCTTGTCTTCTTAACCCTTTATTACAAATCCATCTGGCTGATCCATATAGATTTCCTCGTCCAACTCTCTATTAAGAAAGCTGTCTTAACGTCCATCTAATGAATGATTAGACCATGTGAGGTAGCTAGAGAAAGTAATACACGAATAGTGGTCAATCTAGCAACATGTGAATAAGTGTCAAAGAAGTCTTCGCCTTGTTTGTGAGTATAACCCTTAGCCACAAGCCGAGCCTTATACTTGTCAATAGTACCATCAGGCTTAAGCTTTTTCTTAAACACCTATTTACAACCCACAGGTTTGCAACCATATGGTCTGTCGACAACTTCCCAAGTTCCATTAGAAAGAATAGAGTCCATCTCACTATAGACAACTTCTTTCCAATTATCTGCATCAGGAGATGCATATGCCTTTGAAATGGTTCTAGGAGTGTTATCCATAAGATAAACAGTGAAATCATCACCAAAAGACTTTGCAGTCCTTTGTCTCTTGCTCCTCCTAGGAGCTTCACTATCAATCTCCTCATGGATTGGTTCAAGTGTTTGTTCAGCATGATCAGAAAATGCACTATGTTCAGGAGTAATTTCAACAATCACATCAGAAGATAATCTAGACATGCTATGTAAATCTTTCATAGGAAATATGTTCTCAAAGAAAGTAACATTACAAGACTCCATTAATGAATTAATATGAACATCAGGCACCTCTGATTTAACCACTAAAAATCTATAGGCAATGCTATGATGAGCATATCCAAGAAAGATACAATCCACAGTTTTAGGTCCCAACTTACGCTTCTTGTTAATTGGCACGTTAACTTTGGCCAAACAACCCCATGTGCGTAAGTAAGAGAGCGATGGCTTTCTACCAATCCATTCCTTATATGGAGTCTTCTCCTTATTCTTCATGGGAACTCTATTTAGGACATGACGTGATACTCATAAAGCCTCCCCCCACCATGCCTTAGATAATCCAGCCGTGTCTAACATGGAATTAACCAAGTCAGTCAAGGTGTGATTCTTTCTTTCGGCAACCCCGTTTGATTGGGGCGAATAGGGAGGCGTCCTCTCATGTATCAAACCATGTTCTACACAGAATAAGTCAAACTCATTTGAGAAATACTCGCCACCACGATCGGACCTAATTCTTTTGATCTTTTTCTCTAGTTGAGTTTTAACTTCAGCCTTATAAATTTTAAAGTAGTTTAGAGCCTCATCTTTCATTTTTAACAAATAAACATTGGTATATCTATTCGCATCATCAATCAAAGTCATGAAATATCTTTTTTCACCCTCAGTCAATATACCATTCATTTCACAAAGATCTGAATGTATAAGTTCTAGTGGTGCCAAGTGTCTCTCCTCTGCAGCCTTGTGAGGCTTTCGAGGTTGTTTAGATTGCACACAACTTGAGCACTTAGAACCTTTGACAATGGAAAAATTCGGAATTAAATTCAAGCTGGACAGTCGAGACATAGAACCAAAATTTAGATGACATAAACGTGAATGCCAAACACTAGCATCACTCTCATTAACACCATCACAAATATAGTTCACAGACTTATTGCAATAATCTGAAAGGGAAAAACGGAACACGCCTCCACACTCATAGCCTTTACCAATAAATTGTCCACTCTTAGACATGACAACTTTATTCGACTCTAGCACTACCTTAAAACCATCCCTACACAAAAGGGAGCCACTAACGAGATTCTTCTTGATAGAAGGGACATGTTGTACGTTCTTCAATTGGACAATCTTCCCGAAGTGAACTTCAGCTCGACCGTGCCAACACCATGAACAGAAGCATGTGACCCATTCCCCATTAGGACGGAGGAATCCCGGGTGACCTGGTAAGAAGTAAACAAAGAGCCATCAGCACAAATATGAACATTAGCACCAGTATCAAGCCACCAACAAGTAGATTGAAATACAGAAAAAACAAATGGTAAATTACCATACCCACTATTTTCTCCAGCACTGGTCACCATGTTCGCAGACTTCTACTGTGGAGGCTTCCTTCCTTTGCGTTCTGGACACTTCTTTGCCCAATGCTCATTAGAACCGCAAACAAAGCATGCTCCCTTCTCCTTGTTCTTCTTCTTGAAGGTAGTGGTCTGCTTTGGCTTATTGTTCTTGCCCTTTCCCTTACCACCACTGTCATGAGACTGTTGTGGTTGATGCACCATATTGGCAATAGTGTTTCCCTCGTTGACTTTAGAACGTCCATCTTTCTCACGAGCTTTCTCCTTAACATCAAGAGACGTGATCAAATCTGAGACAGATGTGTTTGTCCTCTTGTGTTTAAGAGTAGTGGCAAAATCCCTCCATGTTGGAGGCAATTTGGCAATAATGCCCCCAACCACAAGCTTCTCAGGTACGACGATCTTAAGCAATTCGAGTTCCTTCACTATGCACTGTATCTACCATCTTAAAATCATGGTTCTGCTCAATGACATAAAGTTCAACGCTAGCATCTGAACCACCATAGTCAGCGATCAGAGCGTCCTATATATCCTTTGCGACTGTATGATGGATGTAGACGTCCTGAAAATGATCTACCAAAACTCCAATAACAGCGCCCAAGAATAGTGTGTTGGTTTCACTATAGGCCTTTTCCTGATCTACAGTGAGATCGCCTTCAGGTTTACCAGTGGACACCCAGAACACATTCATGACAGTAAGCTACAAAGTGACTTTCACTTGCCATCTTTTGAAGTGCACACCAGTGAATTTCTCTGGCCTAAGTGCATCAACAAATCCAGCCATAAAACTAAAGTGCCTACAATAAGGTTTTTGGATTGTTGGATAAATTAGCACTTTTAGTTTTATATTAATCCAAAAATAAATCATAAGCATGATTAACAGATTGCATAATGAACTAGACAAGTCTACACAAAATCTAGACAGGTCTATTAGGCCAGACAAAAGCATAGCATCTACCATACTAGCAACATCCATCATAGACAAATAGACTACGGAAGCTAGTATGGAAGACATGGTGTGAGATGAGAGTATGTACGTTTCGTTCTGGACTGGGTAGAGGAAGCGGCGATGACATGCAACACCGTCATGTTGTTAACGACAGCGGGTGAGACCGACTCGACGAGGAGGAAGACGAGCTGTGGCAACAAGCTTGACGAAGACGAGGAAGCGATCGAGCAGTCGCGCAAAGCGCTTCCCAAAAACCTTATTCGCCCTCTCCCGGTGCAGGATCGCAGAGGACAACGGTTTCAGAGACCTGCTCTCCCGTTTGCCGGTGCACGCCGACAATCGGGATGGAAAAGACTTGGCGGCGCAACAGTAGCGAGAGACAAAACCCTAGGCGATTGCATGATATGATTTGCGGCGGTACCCGTACGTATTTATAGGGGGGAAGCGCTAGGGTTGGGCGTCCCGCAACCGAGTCGGTTACCATATTAATATGTCGGTTTCCATAATTATATATGGAATATGCTGCAAAAGGAAAGAGCAAAAGGAAGCCGCGCCCCCGCAAGGCGAGGGACCGAATTTCGGCGGACCATTCACGCAGGTGATGCACGGCCGCGCCCATCGCCCACACCCACGCCCCGCCCGGCCCGACGAGGTGAGGCGAGCGAGCACGCGCATGTGTTCTTCCTTCCTCCTATCCACACACTTGCAAGAGATGCTAGAGCAACCAACCTTATAAGTGGGACTTCCTCCACCTCCACTAGCAATGTGGGACTAAACCTTTGCACTCCCACCACTCATGAATGAGCCTTTGAGATTTTCAGGAATTATTGTGATTATTAATGGGCCAAGCCCATATAATTCCAACAATCTCTCCTGCGCTAATGATGGGTCGCCCACGGCGAGGCACAGGCAGCGCGTCGTCGTTGTCCTCGATGCCGGCGGAGGAGGAGGATGGGTCCGACCTCCCGGAGCTCTAGTTCAGATATTCCAAAGATCCTACCCTTATCACTAACAATAATTACAAGTTTACCATTTACGTCCTTTCCGAAAATACCCCTGTAAAATTTTTACTACTTTAATTTACTTATCGTAATTTGAGTGTAACAGATTCAATCTCAACCATTGGATTAAAATTACAATCAGTAATTACTGATTGTAATATGCACCGTAAAAGTCCTCTTTCTTTAATAACCTTTGCCGGAAGTAGCTTACCTTGCACATCAGTTTGTTAACAGAACTAGTCAACTATTTCTACCCCCCCCGCCCCCAATACTTGTGTCGCTAGATATGCACAAACTGGACCTAAAAATCCTCAAAGAGTTGGGTAATCCCTTAGTCATAATGTCGACAAACTGCTATCCCTGAACTTAAAGAATTTTCCACTCAGTTGCAAACCACTCAGAATCATGCATGAGAAAGGTCTCAAGTGGTGAACTATCATCAGATGCTGCACCAATGGAACTCATGACAAACGGGAAAGTTCTACTAGGTTCAAAAATGTCACACATTGTACTTCTTGAGGACAAGAATATTGTTCAAAATTCTGCTATGAATATTCATGTCCCAATGGCACCAATAGAGGTCATGAATCATTTCAACGATTGTGTCCAATTTGAATTGAACGATGTGCAACAAAATCCAAGTGAGGATGAGTGCCACATAGCAAAAATGAGTGAAAGAGAAAATAAAAGTGAGTTGTGTGACTCCACTAAAAGTGAGGTAGAGAGTATGGACAATATGAGTGAGAGAGATACACCACATGTCACAAGAGGAACTGATCGATCAAATTGTGAGGACGATTTAGAAACTAACACAATCACACCTACATCTTGTGTTGTTCATCTTAATGTGTAGGATTCTAGGAAAGATGAGGATGAGCTGGTTGCTTTTGGATCCAAGAGGATAATCGTTGCACAAAATGGAGTTGTTTCCAGCCAAATATTGAATCATGATGGTGAAAATAAAGGTAGGGATTTAGAGATGATTACCACAACCAAAAAACAATCACAAGAATTGAAGGTAATGTTTTTACTAGCCGCAAACATGAAAATGTTGAACTAATTACTCATGATGAAATGCTCACAAGAATTTGTCCTGCTAAATATTTATGCTATCTCATACTTGATGAACATATTGTGCTTAATGAAATGCTTGCGAAGGTTTGTCAGATAGCATCCATCAGTAATTCTTTATCTAGTATAACCCACTGCAATATCACTTTCAATCTGGTTGGATATCATGTTTCAAATAAGTTCTATGTTAGTGCTATTTGCATCACTTGTGACAATATTGTTGATTTGAAATTGAACAAATTGTTGGATCCATGTTTTTCTCCATGTAACTTGAATAAATTGCTTCATGCTTGATGCCAATCAAGAGATTTGTTGACCATATGGTCATGTTTTCTAGAAAATAAACACATTGATTATGCCTTTGGAGCACTCAATTTTTTTTTCTCTCATTAGTGAAAAAAATATTGCCAAGACAAAATTTGATATCTCAAATCAGTTGTGTGGTTTGAAAGAATTTTTTTGTTTTTTTCATCGACTAACCTATTTGCAGGTCCGCAAAACAAGAGAGCATGATGCGATCACCATGTAGAAGGTAGTAAACCTAATATTTTTGATCCTGCATTGTCTCAAACTCATTGGCCATATATAAATTAAAGTATCTACTGCAAGGAGAACCATGATATGTCAAATAAAACTGAATGTAATATTTTTGACAAGTCCTCTTGTTCGTATAGAATATTTCCAGACATACAAAAGCTGAGGACGACTTTTCTTCAAGTAGGGAAGTATGATGAGGACATCCCAGCAATTCACATAACGAAAGTAAATCATGATGTGAACCATGCTGATAACCTTGGGCATGTTGCGAAGTACACCATGCCAACAACACATACACAGATGAAAGCTATATTATTCATTTTAGTAATTATCTTCATAAAGCAAAACTACTACTTGGTTTATATGATTGCAGAATGAAGCACCATGCTGTACTTGAAAGGTTGTCAGTGATCACACCAACAACATAGCCTACAATTACAAAAGAACATGTTTATGTAAACCTTTGGATGAGTCATGTAATGACTATGAGAAATGTTCAAGTAAACCATGGTCCAAGACAACATTCAATTACATCAATGAACACACAAGCTAAACATGATAAAGGGCCTGCCATAACAAACCTTGAACCCCATACAACAATTCTTGGATCGACTACAAAGTCAAGTACAAGTACATAGAAAGGTGTACTCCATCCTTAATGAATTTAATCACACTTTGAATAAGAGCTTTCTACTACCTAAGTCTTCTATACTTATTGTGATAAGATTTACACACAAGGAGGGGCTCACTGGACCAACCAATATGGAGTGCACCAAGGAGGACATGAGTTACATAGAAGCGGAACAATCTCATTGACAATTGACATCAGAGGCAAATTCCAAGAGTCAGATGCACCAGAATTTAAATATTCTGCCCACATAATATACATGGCTGGAAAGATAATCAAGTCTACTTTCACCTCCAACAAACGGCTTGTCATTTGGACTTCCCACTAGGGAGTAATGATCATTTTAGTGGAGACTGCTAAGGAGGCGGATACTTGTGCGAGACTTCACGGGACTGTTGTTATCACACTATTCACCACCCTTTAATTAGTGGAAACTCTTGAACGGTTCAAACCAACTAGGAGGGATGTTTCTAGTATAAATAAACCTTGTATCTCAGTCATTAGGAACAACTTTGATAATAGAAAAGAAACCTCTCGGTTAGCCAAGTGCTATCAAATTCAGAGAGTGATCTCTACTCCTTTGCTCTTGTGATATCCCCAGAGATTACATAAGCGACGTTCGACGTCACCCAATTCGCGCTCCTGCTCCGTTTGATTGCAGCTTGTGTTGGTTGTTAACTGAGAGTGTGGTTGGGCGAATCCTCGATTCAGGTTACCGTATCAAGACGGTGGTTGGCTTTGGGTTGATTTTGTCAGGTTGCATTGTTATCTCGGCTACTTGCAGCTAGTTATCTTGGCTTCTTTTGAAGCTAGTTATCTTGTTCATTATCCTACACCGTGAAAATCAGGCCATAGTCTCATCACTTGGTGTAGGTCTTGATCCGAAGGGTTTGTAGAAGCTGTTGTAAGACAATCTTGTGGTGGGATCAAAGAAGTTTGAGCTGAAAGCTACTTCCTTCTCTTTTCTTGAGGATGCTCCATTTGCCTTGGATGTCTTCTCTCCAGTCCATCCTGCAGTGATCTTCTCATCATCAAGGAGCAACCCAATCACATCCTCGACGGAGAGACCCTTCTCCATGATGAGATCAAGGGTGATATAGAGGAGCTTGCTGCTAGGGAGCAAGGTGAGGATCTTCTCGACTATCACAATCTAGGAAGCTCGAAAGTAGTTGCTCCAATCCTATCCACAATACCTCACAAGCGAATTAAAGAGTCAAGTAAGTCCTCATTCTCATTAGCACGATAAGGAAAGAACTCCTCAACAAGTGTATCACTAGCATGACCAATAAAAGACGCACAAGCATCATTAGCACTAGTTATATTAGAAGAACAAGCAAGATCAAGAGAGCCAACATCATCAATCATCACATTAGGCATACTAGTAGAACAATCTATTAAATCATCACTAGTAGAATCTAGGCACTCACTAGAACTAGGAACACAATCATCATCATCATCATCATATACATGATCATCGGTAAAGGTATTGGCAAAGTCCACAAGTGTGTCCATCAACTCATCCGGAATCATGGTATTTAGGTAGCTTTTAAAATGATCCTTTCATGAGCCATGATCCGGCCCCGAATGGGATGACATCCCAACTGAATACGGTCACTACTCAAGGCGGTTAAGCCCTTTGATACCACTTGAAAGGACCGAGTGACCGGGGGGGGGGGGGTGTGAATTGGGAACTCGCACTATGTACCAACTTCGCCAATTCCTAAAACCATCCACTCAAAACAACTCCTATCACAATTCTAGTGGTGATCACACTAGCAAGATTATAGTCCTATCAATGGAAAGACAACCTAAGCATACTAGTGGATCACACACAAGGCACACAACTCCTATGCAAGCTAGTAATCAAAGAACACGGGGAAACACACAACAAGCTAGCAAAGGAGCCTACTCATGCAAAGTTACTAGATCATCAAGTATAAGATAAACACATAAGCATGAGTAGTACAACACATACAAGGGTGAGTAATCAAGCCAATGCAACTCCTACACATGCTAGTGATCAAGTGAAAGCTAAACACAACTAGCAAGTAGAGAAGCCTATTCATGCAAGTTTACAAGTAATTAACTAGATCAAGGTAAGCATATAAGCATGAATAGCACGGTATGTAAATGCAGAAAGTAGTGCATCAAAGTAAGGAGTAGAGTAAGAGATGGCTTATGATTTTTCCTGAGGTTTCAAAAGGATGGCGCCTTTCCCTACTCCTTGTTGGACCACTCCCGCCGGAGTTCCAGTCCCTCCCGCCACCAATATGGAGTTCTCGCCCACGATCCCACTATCACTCCCGGAGTAAAGACACGGTGCACATTACCGCTGCCACCAAGGCACAAGCTCGCCTCCCTCGAGAACTTGCTGGACTCTCCGAGCCGACACAGGCGCTCACTATTGATGTCCCTTTCACCGGTGGGCTCAAACCGTGTACAAACGTGTGATGGCCTTCATAACCAATCACGATAGGCTCAATCACCGACACCTAACCGGTCTAGGTCTCACCATAGATCAAGAGTAACAATCTAGATCACACCCTCAAGTACACCCTAGCCTTAGATGTGCATCAATGCTTAAGTTACTCTCACTAGCACTCTTAAGATATGCAATATGTCGTCCTTGTGCTCTCCTCTTTTCCTCTTGCCTCTCACCAAATGCTCCAAGCAATTCCACTGGCCAAGAGTAGTCTCCAAGACCCCAACAACAAGTTTATATAGGTTTCCAACCTCAAACTAGTTGTTGCTCTACAAAATCAGCCTTCAGGGCATATTGATCGGACAGTCTGGTCTTTGCCTGACTAGACCGTCCGGTCACTGCAGACTCTGGAACTAACGACACTACCCACTATTGACTTCTTACTGACCGGACTGTATGGTCAGTTGACCGGACCGTCCGGTCCGTTCCTCTCTCCAGTCCAGAAATATTTCGACGCAGCTTTCTCTCTGTCCTATGTGAAACCATCCAGACCGGACCGTCCGGTCTACAGATCGGACTATACCGCTCCTCAGTGAAATTCCCAAACAACTCTTCCTACTGACCGTACAATCCAATCTCCACTGACCTCTCTGTCCAGTCACTTTGTCTAGAAGCTGAAACTTCTCGTCCTCGCTTGACTTCTCTGAACAACTCCTTGATTTCTCCACTGTCACCTAGTGCCTGTGATTTCCCTGAGTATCCATGCACATCACCAACTAGTGTGACCTAAGAGACATGATCTAGACCCCCTTGATAGTTCGGTTTTTCCTATATATGGACTCAAAGCTCTAACAACTAGACAAGTGTTCTCAGCGCTTGCTCCATAGCTTGTCCTTAGCTTTGATCCATCTTCATCAACCCTTGGACTGCATCAAGCTCACAAGTCTCCGTACTTGTGGTCATTGTTATCAATCGCCAAGGCCGCCATCATCAATCATCATAGAGTAGAAAAGGTTTCCTACACGAACAACACCCGTGTAGATATTAGCTACATTTCATATTTGTCATTCATCACCAAAATATTCATACCTCAGGGTGACCTCAATGGTCATGATCCTTACAAGTTACACCATGCGAATTGACGGACTCAAATTCAACTTCAATAGGCTCATCAAATTCCATATCTACCACATTGTTCTCACTATGTTTTGTCGATGTCGTCTATCCTGAAACAAAACCCCACCATACCAAATGTGATTTGATTCATATCCCTGTTGCCCTAACACTTTCTCTTCTAGTAGCCAAACTAGATCTAGATTCTCATTGACATAAAACAAGCTAAATATATTAATTTTTTTGTGTAGCAATAAAAATAGATGATGTATACCTTCATAAACATCAACTACAATCCAATAAAACCATAAAAATCAAACAAATTTAGCTAAAATTTAATGAAAACCTAACAAACTTAAAATGCAAAATTTAACTTGATTTCAAAATAAGAGCACAAAAAAATATATGGGATGAGTTCCCTCACCTTAGAGAGCAAATTCCTACGAAAAGAAACAAACTCAAAACTTTCTCGCCTTGATTTTCGTGATCTACCCAAATTTTTGGGCTGTCACTGTTCGAGTGAAACAGGGGAGCTGTTAGAACGTGACTTTATAGCATGGACACTTTATAGCGGCGGTTGGCATTACAAACCGCCGTAATTATGTTCTCAATAGCTATGGTTGGCATTGTCAACCGCCACTATAAACATGGATCATTTATAGCGGTGGTTGATAATGTCAACCACCGCTATAGGAGGATCTTTATCAGCGGTTTGCTTCGCGACAAGCCTCCTAGTCTCTGTAGCGGCGGCCCAAAAGTGGGCCGCCGCTATAGCCTTTGGGCTACCGCCATTAAAGGCCCTATTTGTGGTAGTGTAACTTGTTTAAAAAATATGACCGAGAAAGATTTACAAAATTTCAGCTAATCGAAAAATGGGAGATCTCATTTTCTTTTTTCTTCCTTTGAAAAGTCCAGGCAGCCTATGAGCTTGCTAGACAGCATCAATTGCTTTCACGCAAAGTTCTTTGCTTGTGGCTCTCTTTTGTTTAGACGCGAGTGGTACCAGGGCTAACAAGAGGTAGCCCTCATCGGGGACCGGAGGTGACCATATGTTGTTCAAGCAACGAAGATAATATACCGATGTATTATTATATCACATGCATTAATTCTTAGCCACCTGATTTTTTTTCTTTTTTCCTCAATCAAAATTTCTGATTACCTTTGGGTTCTGGTTTGAGATGTTGAAGTTCGAAATTTTCCACGTGCACCGGGAAATGTAAATCTCGCGTTCCCATTCTTAATGCTGATTTGTCAATCACGGATAAGATCGCACTGCTCTGGATGCACGCAATCATTCGTAGCATATCACAGCTGGTATCTTATGCGCGTTTATCGGCCAGCTCATGGCGTCGGTGGACAGCCATGCATGGCTCTGACCGGTTTATCGGTCTGTCTGAATTTTCCTGTAGCAGAAAAGAAGAGGACAAGCCCATGTGCCTTATTTCTTTCGTTTCTTATGCAACACGTGCCGCGCATTTCTGAACGAGTTTATAGTTCAGGTCCGTGTGTGACGTGTCTTATTAGTGGCAGTGTCACCTGTTCCTGCAGTTGGCCAGATGGAGACCCGGAACCACGTGAGAGCAACGTGTGATTTTTTTATAGGATCAAGGGCATCTACACCTGCTTTCGGGGGGTGATATCAATTTCAGAATAAACGGAGGAAGTATTTGTCTATAAAAACCCAGGCAGGCTATCAACTTCCTCACACACCACAGCAATCGATTCCAGGCACAAAGATCTTTCAAAGCAAAGATGAGTCACGGCTGCACCGGTGAGAAGAAGACCTCATGGCCGGAGGTGGTGGGCAAGCCAGCCAAAGAGGCGGTGGAGGTCATCAAGAAGGACTTCCCTGAGGCTGACATCCACGTCCTGCCCTCCGGCTCGCCGGTGACCCTTGATTTCCGCACCGATCGTGTCCGCGTATTCCTTGACACCGTCGTCCGGACACCAGTGGTTCGCAATTGTTTCATCTAGTTAATTAGTGTATGTATATACATATATGTTTGTGGGCAGCACTGACCACTGAGAAATTAACATCTTTGCAGGCTGAGTTGGAGCCCGAGGGCAACAAGAGTTCATGGCCGGAGTTGGTAGGGAAGAGCCTCAAGGAGGCAATGGAGGTGATCCTGAAAGACAAACCCAACGCCATCATCCAGGTGCTGACTCCCTTCGATCCGGAGACGAGGGAGTTTCATCCCAACCGCGTCCGCATCTTCATCGACACCGTCTCAGACACTCCCGTTGTTGGTTAACCAGCTCGCTTGGTCAAAGCTTGAATAAATAAGTACTAGCTCGGACCATGCATATCACAGCCGGTATCTTATACATGCGCGTTTATCGGCCGAGTAGTATTATTTCAACTATAATAATGTGTGCCACGCAGCACCTCTCACGAATAATTTGACCATGCTTGTGCCCATGGAATAATGTGTTGAATAATTTGTCCTTGGTTTTATGGAAATAATGTGTGTCATGCATGCAAAATATCTTTACTGCCTTGCCCAGTTGCCCCAACAGCTGTGGAATAATTTGACCTTCCAACCTGCTTGCCCGTGTGGGCTTGAGAACTGGCATCTCTCTCTCTCTCTCTCTCTCTCTCTCTCTCTCTCTCTGGTTTCCCATTGTTATCTAGCTCTTTGTGCAGTCAGCTGTGCTTTTTCACTTTATGCATTTGACAATCCAAACAACATTCTGGCACAAATTACTTAAATAATTTGAATTAGTGCAACCTACCTATTACTGAAATCCATTTTGTTGTCAATAGTGTGAAACCAAAGTTTTGATTACCAAATATGTAGGATAACAGATGTCACCATTCCATGTGTCCAGAATTCGACAATTTTTTGAAATTATATTTCATGCACTTTGTATTTCCAATTTAACAATTTATACATATATAATACTATGCTAGGTTCCATCCTACAAAATTTCACGGATTGAATTGGCTCAAGAGAGTATATCAAGTGGACAAAGCGAGTAGTTAGCGGGAGTGAGAACAAATGCATGGAATGAAATCAGAGTGGGCAAGACATCAGATTTATTGCCCAAGGGAAAAGACCATGCATAGTGGGAAAAACCATCCAGGATAACAAGATAAACCTTGAAACCAGAGTTGCTTATTATTTGCGACGTCCATACATCACAATGCAAGAGTTGAAAAGGAAACATGGCAACATTAGATGAGGTAGAAAACGGCAATCCTACATTTCCCCCCGTTGACTGGCGTCACATGTGTGATTGTTGGATTTGCTACATTGAAAATAAAAACAATATAGAATGCGCAGAAGTTGTCCATGGCCTGGGCGCCCGAGGCATGCATGCCAGAGCGAGGAGTTGTGCGTGGTTAGGAAGCTTCTAGCAGTGGAACGATTATTGGTGGACGACTGAAGAGGATAGAGGTTGCCGGTGGAGTCACAACGGAGAAGAACCGTCCCCATGGGAAAATCCTTAATGGAAAAACCAAACGATCAAAAGTGAAAAAGATGAAATTATCTTTGATCAAGGCATGAATAAAAATCAAGTTCTTAACAAGATATGGAGAAATAAGAACATTATTTAAGCGCATGGGCGACTGATCAGTGGGAATAGAGACCGTGCCAACATGATGAACAGCTAAAGATGCAACATTGCCAATGATAATTGAAGAAGATGAGAGGAATGGTTTGGAGAAGTGAAGAATACCAGGTGTGTTCACCAAGTGAGAACTGGTTCGAGTGTCGAAGATCCAGTCGCCGCAGCCTTGATACTGACCCGGAGCTGGCATGCCGTGAAGGACATTGACCAGACTAGGTGGTGCCTGGGGAGGAGGTGCGGTGTAGCCGAAGCCATCCCCGGAGCCCGGGAACATGGAGACCATCAGTGCCTGCTGTTCACTACTACAGATCATACATATAGTAACACATGCTTGTAACACTTGGATATTGGTGTTACAATAAATTTTATAGGAACATAAAATTATGTGTTACAATTAACTTTGTAACACATAGTTTTTATTTTTAAAAAATATGTTGCAAGAAACTGTTTTAGTAATAAAAAACTAATGTTACAGTAGAAGTGTTACAAATATTATGATTTTTGTAACATATCTAGTATAAGTGTTACAAGAAAAATCTTAGTGTAACACAAAATAGTGTCACAATAAAAATGTTACACTGTTAGAACCTCATAATCTCTTATCTTGCAACTTCACCAATGCATTTAATTTTTGATCCTCTAACAACGTTAGCTCCGGATGCAAAATGTTTCCCAAACCACGTGGTAGTGACTTCATAATTGAGATAAAACTTCATACTCTCAAATTGTTATAAAATAACTATATGCTGCTCATCTTAATCAAAATTCTATCTTTGAAAATGTTTCAAGTTTGAAAGCAAAGCACCTATATAATGTTTATGAATAATATATTATGTTGCATTACAAGTTATTTTTGTTTGGTGTAACATAAGCAGCATATGCTTTGATGGCAAGCAACTGAACATAAGAATCATGTATATTCACATGTCAAATAACGTTATTAGACTTCTTTTAACAACAGTAAAATGACTCAATATCTAGTACAACCAAACAAAGATATTGTAACACACTATTTCAAGTAGTAACACATATATGTGTTACAATACGCATTAGTTGTCCATCCTTATGTTTTAAATTCTATGTTTACAAATTATAGTCACAATTATGTCTTATCCCGACTGGTGTTACCATCAATCTTGAAGTATGCAACCAGAGTTCGATTTTTAATGCAAGATATTTTTTACATTTAATACTATTTTTTGTACCATAAGTGTAACACTTTTATTGAGTAGTAACACATATATGTGTTATAATAAGTTTTATTTGTATTATTTTTTATTAGAAATAGTAACACATATACGTGTTGCAATAGAATTTGCTTGTTTCACATTGTCTCACAATGAGGAACACATAAATGTATTGCAACAAAACATGCTCTAGTAACAGCACAACCTAGATAACTTATTAAATATGTTACTATACCTCCTAGCAATATTTTTTTTTACATCTAGTAACACATAAAAGTGTTGCTATAAAGCTGACCTGACGTAGTGGTTGGGTATTCCCGAATCATGCATCTAGAAGACCAGAGGTGGGAGGACGCCAGATCCAAACTAGCCACGCCTGGACGATGTTGGTTCATGGGTTGGTAACAGGAACCCATGGAGCTGAAGGAAGGCCATCGCCTTCGGCACCCCAGGAGCACTAGCGGCCTTTTCCCCATAAGACTGCTTGTGCTTCTTGTTGCGGCCACCCCCGCCTTTTGAGGGAGAGTAGGGCAGAGAAGCCGTTGTCGGAGAGGCGGGCGACCGTGGAGGAGGCGGTGCAGGAGGAGCAGATCCAGAAGCCGCGGTGGCCATCAGGGCACTAGACGCGTCCATCTTGGTGGTGTGAGCCTGCTGCGCCTTATCCTGGAGCAGGTAGTCATGGACATACTGAAAGGTGGGAAGTGGGTGGGAGGTCGTGATGTGGGGAATGGCTTGGCTAAATTTGGAGCTTAGACCATACAGGGCATTGATCACCATGGCCGGTTCAACGACGACGTGGACGATGTTGCAGAGCAGATCAGCGAGCTCCTTGAGGCGGCTGAAGTAAGCGTTGATGGTGAGATCTTCTTGGAACATGCTGTGGAACTCCTGAAGGCCATAGATGGCACGCTGATCTACATTGTCATGAAAGAGGTCATGAATTGTGGACCAGACAAGGTAGCCAGTGGGGTGCTAGATGACGATCATCTTCATGACAACCGACGCCCTAATCATGTTGTAAAGCCACGACACAACGCACTGGTTGATCTAAAGCCATTCAACATCGTACCACATGGCTTGCACATCCATGGTATAGTCAATGTGATCAACGATGCCAAACTTGTGGAAGGTGGCCTCGCCGTCCAGATCTTGAAGTTGGGATCACCATAGTCAAGACTGAGGGGAACATGGGAACGAATGTTGACATGTTAGATTGTGAAGGCGGCGATTGGGTTGGGGTTGTCAGCAAAGGGATTAGTGGTGTTAGAGCTCGCCATGGAGGAGGCTAAGGGGTGCCATGGCAGCGGAAGAAAGAGAATCAAGAGAAGGCTGATACCGGAAGCGTCTAATTTTCAATCAATTGAAATTGAGTGTTTATTTCAATCAATGCTTTTAGCCCTTAGATCTAGATCCAATGGATACAAAAAAATAAAACTTTTTTATAGTCTATACATAACACTAATTAATACATATAATCCTACAAATAAAAAATAACAAAATATTTAAACAAAAGAATTCCTATGAACCACCATGCATTACAATATGTTGTTGATTGAAAGAGTACTCTCTTTTCAATCAATTGAAAAGAAGTATTCCTGTATAAAGAATCAATCGCAAGTGTTCTCATTGATCTCGTGAGGATTTATACAAGTACAGAGAGGCGGTGGATAACCACTGATCCTTCAATGCCGGAACGCGTGGGTAGTGCATGGTGAGGCCTATAGTCTAGGTGAATATGTTAAAACTAGTCAACTAGTTCAACACAGATGAACCGATAGTCAGTCATCCGTACACAAAATACAGGTCTACAACTCCAAAGTTTCAGAGAACATAATGCTAAGTTTGGATAAGTACCGATGGATTTAGCAGCTCAAATGAAAAGATCTTCACTCCTATCCCTCAGGGAAGAGCCATGTGGCAAGCACAGTGCTACTATTCCATGAGATC
Organism: Eleusine coracana subsp. coracana; assembly: GCA_032690845.1. NCBI lineage: Eukaryota > Viridiplantae > Streptophyta > Magnoliopsida > Poales > Poaceae > Eleusine > Eleusine coracana. The sequence goes on along the minus strand of CM064434.1, from coordinate 59,504,275 downwards.
GATGGCTGTGATTTGAAGACTTTGCCATCTCTCATGTCAAAGACTCTGCAAGGACCCAATCTTTCTTTGGAGTACTGCTAGTTGTTAGCAGCATCACCAATCCACATTTCATCCTCACCACCATCCCCTAGGAACAAGATGCGATTCCCAGGCATCTTATACTCGGAAACACAAACAAATCTGCAGCAATGTCTCCGCAGAAACAACACCTGGTCGTCCCCAATGGTCATGACCCTGGACCATCATGACTGCTCGAAGTCAGCTTCAAACACCTCAAATTCATTCTTCCATATGTGTGGCACAATTTCAAAGGAGATTGATATCTTCCATCTATGATACATGGCTCTTTGCACCATCAGCATCCGGCCATCCAATTCAACCAGGTAGCGCCTAATGTACATAGAATAATCAGGTGCAATTACAGTTGTTGCATCTGAAGAATCATTGAGGACCCATCGAACTCGAGGGACCCATGGATCACCCGTGTTGTGGTCAATGCTGATGTCGATGGACAAAAGAGCACGCGTACAATGATCAAGGGCATACAACTTTCCCTTGGTGGAATATGATGTTAAGAGATATCGGAGATTGGTCATCCACATGCATTGACCACCAGGAAAATGCCCCTGGCTGGCACACTGCAATCAGAGTGGTACCTCGAAATGTGACACAACCAGTGATGAGGTGCGGCGTGCAAAATTTTATGTGGTGCACAGTCAGATTCCTTGCATTTTGTTGTTCCACCGATTTGGAGCCCAGCTCGTGACCCGCATATTGGACTCGGATCCGAGACAGAGGAGGAAGTGTCATGGTTTCATTGGAGAAGGGATCCCTCTCTCAGGACAAAGCGAAATTTTAACATGTAAATGTTAAGCATGTACTATCTAGACCATATGTTCTACATTGAGATTGAGAAATCTTGTTTTCATATGTACTGTATCATGTGATCTTTGGACTGTAGTATATCCAACATGAATCTCAAAACAATATTGATGGTGTTGGATAATACATTGTGAGCATGTACATGCTATAAGGCGTTTCTCCCCTCAGGAAGCAGCCATCCTGGGTAGGAACGGGGGCAGGGGAACCTCCCACGCAGCGACGCGCCAGTGGGGGCAAACAATGGCGAAGTGGACGCGGTCTACATGCGCAGGAAGGCGGCTGAGGACTAGGCAGGTGAAATCTAGTGGGACCACAATGACATCGACGTATCTGCAAGCATCATTCATTGGTAAGGCAACGACACAGGCAAAACGCTTACAGGTGGGCAGCACGTGCGTGAGATGATGCACAGGTATAGGATCTAGGATACCGACTAGAGGGGGGTGAATAGGCGGTTTTTGACAAATTAATAACCTGCAAAAGATTAGCAGAAATAACACAAGGAAAAATACACGCAGGAATTAAAAACAACACCTATATTGAGAGCTAAAGATTTGAAAGCCTAGGTGATAAGCATCATTGTAATATTTTAGAAATGTAAAGACGAATGAATGAAAGGAAGAGAGACACAAATTTATCCCGTGGTCTTGGTGACTTGCCGATCACCCCTAATCCACGTTAAGGTGGATTCAAACCTTTGACTTGCTTCTCTATCAAGTATAAACTTCTCCAACAAGAAGGGCTCACACAAGAGCAACTTGATCTTAAGACAAATCAATCCCTTGAACCTCTCTAAACCTCGGTGTTACTAGAGTTACCCTTTGCCGCTCCGGCGAGGCGAGTACAAGACCTCTTACACGAACACCAGGCCTCCTTCATAATCTTCTTGAAGGGCTCACGGTTTCCACGCCACCAAGCCGACTAGGAGGCAGCAACCTCCAAGAGTAACAAGTCAACGTTGCTCACTCGATGAACACCTAGTGCCACAATGCTTGAATCGCTCATAAGTAAGCACTAGATTCTCGCACACTTGCAATAGATCAATGGAAGCTTGTGTGAGAGTGGAATGGGCTCAAATAGCCCAATGATTTACTTCAGGGTGTCAAGAGAGCTAAAATGCATGAGAGGAGTGAGTATATATAGCCAAGGCATAAAAAAACTAGCCGTTACAACTTTCTGCGCACCTGGCGGTCAGACCGTGCCTCCCTGGCGGTTAGACCGCCACAGACCCAACGGCTAGTTTAACCGGCATTCAAACTAGTCTGAAGACTGGCGGTCAGACCGAGCCCCACTTGTGGTCAGACCGCTAGTGACATGCCGAGATCCAGAACTTTCTGGACATGCACGGTCAAACCATCCAGAGCCCGCGGTCATACCGTCAGCACATGGCGATCGGACCGGTAGCTCCACGCAGTCAGACCACATGGGGGACTGGGTCCTCGAACCTCTCTGGGCATGCACGGTCAGACCGCCGCCTACTGACGATCAGACCACCAGTCCTCCTTCGGTAGATTTTTTCAAGAATAATTTTTCAGGGAATTTGTTGGGGAAAAACACCAAAGGATAAGCAAGGGAAATTTGGTGTAAATAGCATAGGATTTTCAAACAATATTTGGAGGTGTAATTTGACAAGAGCTTGGATAAATGAGATCTCACAAAGTGGCAACTAGATATTCATCAAGTACTCAAGCATCAACCCCTCTTAATAGTTTGGCAACTATTCTAGCAATCCAGTCACTTTCTCCTCTAAACACCTTATGACCGGTAAAATAGAAGACCTAATTTTTTATACCTTTGCCTTGTGCCGCCTTCTTCATCTTCATTGAAATATGAATTTATATCATTATTGGAACATAATGAGCCACAAGTCTTCATTAATTACCAAAACCCTTAAACTAGGGCCTAGATACTTCAATCTCCCCCTTTTTGGTAATTGATGACAATACAATGAAGTGAAGCATGAATGAGCCACACAAAATGAGCTCCCCCAGAATATTAGCACAATCTTGATAGACTCGAGATAAACTCAAACCAAATCACCAAATATTCGAATACAAACCAAGGTTCAAATAAAAGCAAATGACATAGTTTAACACAACCATAAGAAAGATACAAATGAGAAGAACAAAAGAAAGATATCCATGAATTTGAGATCAAGTTCCAATCCTTCCATCCATCTTGCCTCAAGGAACTTGATTTTCATCTTCTCATTTCTTCACATTCACTTCAATTATTTTACTCCCCCTTTGGCATCAAGTTGCCAAAAAGATCACTCATCCACTGGTGGAGGTGGTGAAGGATAGTAGGGATAAGGCATATACCCCGATGGAGGACGAGGGTGAGGGAAGACACCATACATGTGACCGCTGAAATCATGAAACTCATGCTGTAATGTCTGAAAGTCAGTGTGAAGATTGTTGTAGTTGGTGCTCATGGTCTGAAATTGAGTGTTGAGAGCATCAACATCTGTTCTCATCTGACCCATTTGCTGTTGCATGATGTTCAGCTACTGCATCATGGGTTTGTGGTACTGTTGAGCATAGGAAATATGAAAAGCAGCCATACCCATCTCAATATCCTGCTGGACAGCACTCTGAATTCGAGGTAGAAACACCTGAAAATCCTGAGCAGGTGGTGGAGGAGGTGCCGGAGCCCATGGCTGGCACTGAGGATCGTCGTCTTCATGTGCCTGTTCATGTGCACCATGATCTGGTTGTGCAGGAGCTATGGGAGGTGGTTGAGTGAGCACATGCTTAGTGGCATAAAAGGGCTTATAGCTTGGATGCGGAGTCCTACAATCACGCACCATGAACTTGGTCTACCTAAGGATAAGTGACATGATGTAGGGGGCATAATAGAGATTTAGCTGGATGCTGGCTGAAACTTGCTCAACGTACTTAAGCATAGAGTAGACAATATCAATCCGACACCCACCCATGATATGATGAATGAAGTTCCAAAATTTATCCTGAATGACCTCAGGGTTCCCACTTTTAGGAAAAATGGTGACCCTTACAATCTTATTCACAATAGCAGGCATAGGCTTGAGACCATTGACATGACCAAGAATCCCTTGATTTGGATAGTAGTGAGCAATCCACTCATTTTCAGGAAGGTTGTCCTCATCCCAAATATTGACACCAACATTGTGGCCAGTTCTATCAATTTTGATGGCCGTTGCAAAGTCCGTGAACGTAGTAGAATAACGGCGAGTGCCAGTCATCCAAGTGAGCTCATCTTCATCCCAATCAATTTCTATGGTAGCATAGAACTGACGAATGATGGTGTCATTCCATGCACACTTGAGTTTCACAAAGTCATAAAGGCCCACATTTTTAAACAGAGGGATCAAAGGCTTGACGGAGTCAAATTGATCAATGTAAGCCCAATCAATCCATTTATGAGGGAAAATGCCCTTGTCCACGAGATGTCCAAGAAAAGCATCAAGTTGTACCTTGGTATGAAATTGAGGAATTGGAGAGGAGAAATCGAGGTCATAGGCATAGTTGCACCGAGCTCTCACATACTCATCAGCTCTCCATCTTTTCTTGGAGATGTTCCAGTGGGAAGGATCAAACTCTTCATTGGCATCACTGGCATCTTCCATATCAATAGTATTAGAACCCCCAGCAACTAATGACTCAACTTCTGTAGTATCGGGCTGCTCATAATCAGAGTCACGGTCATATTCCGAGTCAGCATCATCAACACGACACTTCTTCTTGAGCTTTTTGCTTATCAACTTCATGGCAGCGTCTTTGGCAGCATAGGGAAAACTGTGCAGATAGATCAATGATAAGAACAGAGATCACAACAATAGGAAACCCAAATAACATCCAATGTGCAAGATGCCAAGGAATTCCGGCCTGGTCGACCATGGCGGTCCAATGGTAGGCCACAGTTGGTCAGACCGCCAACACCCAGACACCCAAATTTTTCACCCCTTTCATTGTGCATAGACTCCAACCATAATGTAACATCACAAATTCATGAACTCCTCAACCAAAGATAACATTGTGATTTGGCATGGTCACTAATATATGAAGAATATCTTCATACTCAAATCCTAGAGAAAGAACCCAAATATTCAATTTGTCTTATGAATTTGTAACAATGCATTGAGATGTGGGCACGAAAATCTTCCAATAGTCATATGGAACTCAATATCAATCAACATTGGCAAGCAACTTCATCTCATCTTCAAACCCTAGGAGAGTGAACCATGAAATCCATGGAGGAAGAGGAAGGAATCGGCACAATACTGGGAGGACATGATGGAGGAGCCTTCGGTGAGACCAGGAGCGGCCTTCGGTTGGCCCGGGAGCAAGGGGCACCCTCCCTTTAATGGAGGTCACCTTCAAGGGGAGAGAGAGGAGAGGAGAGGAGTTTTGGTCGTGCTTTGGGGATATGGCCGAAGGGGTATGGAGGAGGAAGAGTTTAAGAAGAAGAAAAGAAAAACGAATCTCACACGGTCGCCTCTGGCGGTCTGACCGGGTCCCAATGATGGTCTAATCATGCATACCGGCAGTCTGACCACGACTCCCTGGCGGTTGGACCGTACGCGTCCAGAAACTTTTTCACTGGAGCACCTCCTTGTCGTTCTGACCATGCCCTTCTGGCGGTCTGACTGTGGCTGCCGGTCTAACCGGGTTCCACTGCCGTTCTGACCGCGAGCTGTACCTTGACAGTTGTAACTCCGAATTTTTTCTAAAAAAAATTGTAGTGTACTTCCAATTTGCTTTGAACATTCTCTATTCTGTTGATTCTTGATTCTTTTCTATTGATTGCTGAGCATCTAACATTGTAAAAATAAGTGGTCTTTAAAATTTCTCTTGATTTGTTCCTTGATCTCATTCTTCATGAAAATTGAACGTCCCTTAGAGGAATTCAACCAAGAGTCAAACACACAAAAAAATGAGAGAGTGAGAACCATGGAAATATATGAGCCGAAATACACATCGTGGGTCATTGCATATGAAGATGCAAGAATCTATGTGCGGAGCTCACTAAATACCATAAATGAGTTTTAGAGAAAGGAAATTGTCAATTCATGCCATTTTTAGAAGAAATAGAGGATTTGATGGAGATAGACCACCTCAAAATTCAGATTGGGTTTTAAAACTTCTTTCAAATAGTTTTTGCAGATATTTGAGCTTTTCATAAAATGAAATTTTGAAGAACATTATGGCATCGATTTTGATTTATTCACTTAAGATAGGAACCATTATATGTGAGATGATATATGACTCCCCCTAAATGTGATACCCAAAAGGAAAAGCATATCAAGGCAAATTAAGAGCAAATGAAAAACAAACAGAAGAAACCATCAAGCAACATTTGAGAGATCAATAACATTCAGCTCGCTCCTCAACTTGCAAAACCGAGTCTTATTCCAAGTTTAGTGAAGATATCAGCCTATTGATCTTCCGTCTTCACACTTTCCATCACAATGTCTCCTTTGCTCACATGATCCCTTATGAAATGATGGCGGATGTCAATATGCTTGGTTCTCCAATGTTGAACAGGGTTACTAGCAATCTTTACAGCACTTTCATTATCACATAGGAGAGGGATGCAATCAAATTTTACTCCATAATCCAACAATGTTTGCTTCATCCATAATAATTGTGCACAACAACTACCGGCTAAAACGTATTCAGCTTCGGCGGTAGAGAGAGTAACTGAATTTTGCTTCTTTGATGACCATGAAGCCAATGATCTTCCAAGTAATTGACATGTGCTGGAAGTGCTTTTTCTATCAATTTTGCAACCGGCATAATCTGAATCAAAAAAACCGATAAGAATAAATTGAGCACCTTTTGGATACCATAGGCCAAAATTTGGTGTTTGCTTCAAGTATCTCAATACTCTTTTGATGGCCATCATGTGACATTCTTGTGGTGATGCTTGATATCTTGCACACATACAAACACTAAACATTATATCGGGCCTAGATGCGGTGAGATAAGGAAGACTTCCAATCATAGAGGAAAATAGTTTAAGATCATCCGATTTTCCTCCTTCATCAAGATCAAGATGTGCATTTGTAGCCATACGTGTCTTGATGGGTTTTGAATTTTCCATGCCAAAACATTTAAGAAGGTCATTAACATACTTGCTTTGACAAGTGAAAGTCCCATCTTTTGTTTGTTTCACTTGAAGACCAAGAAAGAAACTCAATTCACCGATCATGGACATTTCAAATTCTTTGGACATGATATTTCCAAATTCCTCACAAAAATATTGATTTGTTGATCCAAAAATAAGGTGGTATCTACCTTTCCAATCTTGAACCCTTTAGAGACAAGAAAATCCCTCAATCTTTCATACCAAGCATGTGGTGCTTGTTGAAGGCCATATAGTGCTTTTGAAAGCTTGTAAACATGATTTGGCCTCTTTGGGTCTTCAAACCCGGGTGGTTGTTCAACAAATACTAGCTCATTTATTTTTCCATTTAAGAAGGCACTTTTCACATCCATTTGATATAACTTTATATTATGAGAAGTGGCATATGCAACTAAGATTCTTATAGCTTCAAGTCTTGCAACGGGAGCAAAAGATTCATCAAAATCTAAGCCTTCAACTTGAGTGTAGCCTTCTGCTACAAGTCTTGTTTTATTTCTTACAACACTGCCATTTTCATCTTGTTTGTTCCGAAATACCCATTTTGTACCAATCACATTGTGATCATTTGGTCTCTTCACTAATTCCCATACGTCATTAAGGTCAAAATTGTTTAGTTCTTCGTGCATTGCATTTACCCAATCTGGATCATTTAGAGCTTCATCTATTTTTGTTGGTTCTCCATTTGAGACGAAAGAGTAGAGTTCATAAAATGAGGCAAGTCTTGATCTTGTTTGAACACCTTTATTTATATCTCCAACAATTTGATCAACCGGATGGTCTTTGGCAATAGAATTATGAATCTTAGGTTGAGCATTTATATCTTAAGTAGTACTTGAGGAATCTTCATTTTCAGATTGGATTGTAATATTTTCAGCTCCATCCTTGTTGCTAGATTGACCATGATCATTTGAAGTAGGTGAAGAGGATGGTACTTGAAATATTGATGTACTCATATCATCGTCTTCTTCATCCTTGGGTTTAGTGTCACTGATGGTCATATTCTTTATAGCTTTTCTCAATCCCTCATCTCCTACATCATAAAAATTTTCTTGTTCTTGTTGAGAGCCATTGATCTCATCAAACTCAACATCACTTGACTCTTCCACAATTCCAGAATTTTTATTGAATACTCAATAAGCTTTGCTATTTGAAGAATATCCAAGTAAAAATCCTTCATCACATTTACTTTGGATTTTTGACAACCGTGAACCTTTTCTCAATATATAGCATTTGTAGCCAAACACCCGAAAATATGATATATTTGGCTTTCTCCCCACAAGCAATTCATATGGAGTCTTTTTCAACAACGATGGCAATATAATCTATTTGAGGCATGACAAGCGGTGTTGATAGCTTCAGCCCAAAAACTGTCCGAAACATTATATTCCGAAAGTATTGATCTTGCCATATCAATTAAGGTTCTATTTTTTCTTTTAACAACACCATTTTGTTCGGGAGTGTACTTTGCTGAAAAATCATGCTTAATTCCTTTTTCTTCACAATATTCATTGACTTTGTAATTTTTGAACTCGGTGCCATTGTCACTTCTTATTTTCTTGATGTTGAACTCAAATTCATTTTCAGCTCTTTTGGCAAAGCTCTTGAATATGCCAAATACATTTGATTTGTCATGTAGAAAGAATACCCACGTGTATCTTGAGAAATCATCCACAATAACAAGACATTAGCTATTTCCACCAATGCTTTTATATGTGGTTGGTCCAAACAAATCCATAAGTAGTAATTCCAATGGTCTTGTAGTGGACATAACACTTTTTGATGGATGTGAGCTTCCAACTTGTTTTCCAGATTGACAAGCACTACATAATTTATCCTTTTAAAAAATCACATCTTGCAACCCAATTACTAGATCATGCTTCATAAGACGGTTCAATTGCTTCATTCCAACCTGACCAAGCCGTCTATGCCACAACCATCATTTTGAGGCTTTGGTAAATAAGCAAGTGCTCAAGTTAGCATCTTTTGATGAGAAATCCACAAGATAAAGGTTTCCATACCAAAATCCTTTGAAAATCAGCTCATTGTTTTTTATGCTAGTAATGATGACATCCTTCGGAGAGAAAATGCAAGTGAGTCCAAGATCACATAATTGAGCAACCGATAGCAAGTTAAAACTCAAGGATTCAACTAACAACACATTTGAGTAGACAAGTCATTTGAGATGGCAATTTTTCCCAATCCTTTTATTTTGCCTTTGCCATTATCTCCAAATGTAATCTTGTCAAATTCTGAACCCTCATGATTCATTGAGGTGAACATGCTTCCATTTCCAGTCATGTGTTGAGAGAAACCGCTATCAAGTACCCAATGATGTCCACCGGATTTATAGTTCACCCACAAAACAAAAATTAGTTTCTTTTAGGTAACCAACCTTGCTTGGGTCCCTGGAGGTTAGTGACCAAGGCTTTTGGCACCCAAATGCTCCTTTTCTTTGCACCATCTTTTGACAAGGCAGTTTTTGAGTTTTGAACATGCATCTTATTTTTACCAACAAACTTGGCATAAACAACACCATTAGATGATTTAGCAAGAACATAAGAGGCATCCATATCTCTAAACATCACATTCTTACTTCCAGTACAATCCTTTTTAAAATGTCTGGTATTTTTGCATTTAGAACAATACAAACCATTCTCTTTTATGAAAGTAGTTTTCTTTTCAACAAAGGCACTTTTATTTTTCTTAGGGATGAATCCAAGTCCCTCATGCTTGAGAGTGAATCTTTGACACTCCCATATTTTGTTAAAGACATTTTCACCCTTGTGACAATTTGCAAGAGCTTTAATAAGAGAGTCTATGGTTTCACATAATTCATCATTTTCAACAATAAGCAAAGGATCACATGTACTTGACATAATTTCATATGAATCAGTTTTAGAAGAGCATGGTATAGCCAATAAATCATCACATGAAGTTGATATGCTAGAAGTACTAACTTTATTTATGCTAGACATACAATCAAGCATATCACAAGTAATTCCAACATCCATCATAATTTTATCATTTTTTGGAGCAACATGAACATCTTGAGCTTCCTTAAGCTTCTCATGAGTCTCCTTTAGATTTTCGTGAGAGGTCTTTAGCTCCTCATAGGACTCATGTAGTGAGGCATACTTTCTTTTTAATTCTTTATACGACTTCTTAGTTTTACCTAGAGAGTCATCAAGCACGCTCACCATTTCTACAAGATCATCATAAGTAAAGGATTCATCATCATCGTTACATACCTATGGTTCTCCTTTTGCCATGAAGCACATATGTGAGTCAAATAGAGAAGGGGCTTCCTTAATGGTGATACTTGCTAGTCCTACTTTAGAGGACTTAGTCTCATTCTCACTATCTTCATTTTCAGAATCTGAACTTGCATCCGAATCCCACTCAACTAGATAAGCTTTGCCATCCTTCTTGTTTAACACTTTCTTGTAGTTCTTTTTCTTCCCTTTGTTATATCTTTCATCATCTTTCTTGTTCTTGCAATTTGTAGAGATATGTCCCATGTCTCCACATTCAAAGCATTTTTTGTTTGCAAATGAGTTTTTGCTTGATGATCTTCGGTCTCATTTCTTCTTCATGAATTTCTTGAACCTTCTTACCATCAAAGCAACTTCCTCATCGGTGCTCTCATCTTCATCATCACTATCCACTTTTTATGCTTTGGCCTTGAATGCGATATTCTTCTTGCTATTTTCACATTGATCACCATGAAGCTCTTGTTGTGATTGCTTGAAAATGTCATGAGTGAGAATTTCCTCCAAGACTTGTGAGGGAGTGATCTTGGTCAAGTCCAACCTCACTAACATGGTGACAATTGTTTCATACTTGGGTGGCAAGGCTCTAAGGAACTTGTGAGAGATGTCTACATTTTCAACCTTGAATTCAAGATCCTTGAGTTCATTCACAATATGTGTCAACCGAGAAAAACTTGTCTTCAGATCCTTGAGTTCATTCTCAAATTTCCCTTTGCAAATGAACAACTTGGCACTCTTGACCATACTTGTGCCTTCATGAGCTTCAATGAGAGCTTGCCACACTTCATATGCTGAGGTAAGTTTGCACACTCTATGATATTCTTCTTTACATAATGCTCGAATGAGCACATTCATAGCTTGAGCATTGACCTTCATATTTTCTCGGTCTGTAGGTGTGGGCTCTTGTGGATTAAGTATGGTGTAGCCAATATCCACAACATTCCAAATAGAATCACCCATTGCTTGAAGGTGAATTTTCATGCATGTATTCCAATAGTCAAAATCTGACCCATTAAAGTATGGAGCGTGACCGACATTGAAATTATTGCTAGCCATTATCCTACTCTCGGATGGTTAAATCCTTGCCAAAAAGGGAGTACTGGCTCTGATACCACTTGTAGGATCTAGGGTACCGACTAGGTGGGGGTGAATAGGCGGTTTTTGACACATTAATAACCTGCAAAAGATTAGCAGGAATAACACAAGGAAAAATACGCGCAAGAATTAAAAGCAGCACCTATGTTGAGAGCTAAAGGTTTGCAAGCCTAGGTACACCGTACTTTCATGTTTTTATCTTTCATATTGAGTATAGGTACACCGTACTTTCAAGCGGGACACAAAATAAATAAGTGTTGAAAGACCAAGTGCTCAAATATTATTCCAAGAGTCAAAAATTCCCTTCCAAATCTTTTTCATCGGACAATGTTCGAGTCAATCGGACATTGTGATCGGATTCCAGAATGTTGCACACTATTTTCTTCTCAGTGTAGTCGGACAAAGTCTGACTCAGTCAGGACAATGTAGTTGGACTACAGAACCGTGCGCAACTCAACTCTTCCAGCGGAGCAGGACAATGTCCGACTCTATAGAACAATGTCCGACTCCATCAGACAATGTCCAACTCACGCGGACAATGTCCAACTCTAGAAAATCTGACCCCTTTGGTTAATCTCGTCGGACTCCAGAACCGTGCACACTCACTGAGTCGAACAATGTCTGACTCCATCGGACAATGTCCGACTATCCAGTCACCAGAGCAATATCCGAGTCCCCTTGGACAATCTCTTCGGACTCCAGAGCCATGCACATCAATCCACTCGGATAATGTCCGACTACTATCGTACAATGTGCGACTATGTTTTTCACCAACGACTCTTTTTCATGACTCGGCTATAAAAAGCCACCCCGACCCCCTTTGGTCGACTGGCCACTTCCACTACTCAAAAACACATTCCCAACACATCTGAGCACTCCACTTCTCCTTCCTTGGTTCCGACTCCAATCCTTGGTGGGTTTGAGAGAAGATTTGAGGAGATTTGATTGAGCAATACATTCCACTCAAGAGCACTTGGTTCATCCTCAACACCGGCATCCTTTGTGTTTGTTACTCTTGGGGATTCATCCCCTAGATGGTTAGGCGTCGCCCGGAGAGCTCCCAAGTTTGTGGTTGAGACATGGCATGTTTGTATTGGCCCCTCCTTTGTGGAGATTCATAGTGAAGCATCAAGCTTGCCTTTGTGGCAGCTTGAAGAGGTTAAGGGTTGAAAGAGACCCGGTCCTTGGTGGATCCCTCAACAGAGACGTAGGCTTCTTGGTGGAGCTGAACTTTGGTGAAAAATCCTTGTGTCTCCCTGTCTCTCTATTGTTTTGATTAACTCCACTTGTGTTCCTTTCTTGTTATTTCATTTCTTAGCTAGTTGTAGTGCTTTCTTTCCTAGATTTGCATGTGTAGGTTGCTTGCTAGCTAGTGCCCCTTTTGCTGTTGCTTTCTTACTTGTTTAGCCGCCTTCTCCTAGCTTGAATTGTGCAACGTTGTCCATTTCGATGGCCGATCTGTTTTCCGCTACGAGATCATCGAACATTTTCCTACTCTAGTCGGATATTCGAAGTAATTGGACAATATCCTACTACAGTCAGACAATCTAGTCAGACAAAGTTTTCCTGTGCTATTAATTATTTGAATTAAGTGAATTTCAGGGATAATCGCCTATTCACCCCCCCCCCCCCTAGGTGACTTTCAATTGGTATCAGAGCCGGTATCTTCTATAAAGCTTGACCGCTTGAAGATCAAAGATGTCAAAACCGGGAGATCAACCATTCACCATTCCCCCAATCAAAGATGGTGCTAGCGGTTCTCGAGATGAAGATGATGCAAGGATTGAAGATGATAGTGGTGCTCAACCAAATCTCTACAACAATGTCATGTTCAATTATGATGAGCTCAAGGAGGATCGCATTGGGCAAGGGTCCTGTAGACTTTCGTACTTTGATGGACAATTCTATGATCATTGAAAATGCAAGATGATGATGTATTTGGAATCCATGAGTCCTCATGTTGCAAGTATAACTGAGAATGGTTTCTTGTGGGAGAATAGAGACAATCCAACCCACAATGATCAAATCAATATACACCTAAATGTCGTGGCCGCTAGTGCAATTGTTTCCGCACTTAGCGCCACCGAGTATGCCAAGGTTGTTGGGATCAAGAATGCCAACCAACTATGGAGGAAGCTTGAGGCTATCTATGAGGGCATTGACTCCGTCAAAGAAGCAAGGCTTGAAGAGTTGCAAAATGAATTCAACCTTTTCATCATGGGTCCGGGAGAAGGCCCAAAGGAGGTTCATGATAGGCTCATGAGAATTGTGAATCAAATAAGAGCACTTGGAGATAGAATAACCGATGTGGACATCAACAAAAGACTTCTACAAGCATTGAGACCTTGGGATAGCAACATTTGCTCAAACATTAGAGAAAAAGACAAACTCAAGACCTTCTCCACCGATGAAGTACTTGGGAAGCTCCTATCCCAAAAGCAACAAAACAATCAAACTAACAAGATAAATGCCTTGATCAAGCAAATTGAGGGAGCAAATGGTGACAAGAGTGATGTTGCACTCAATGCCACAAGTGAGAAACAAGAGAAGAAGAAGAAGAAAGTGGTTGATTCTAATAGTGAAGATAGTGATGATGAGATGACTTTACTTGTGAGAAGATTCAAGTCATTCCTCAAGAATGATAGTAAGTCATTCCTCAAGAATGATAGTTTCAAGAAGAAAAGCTTTGACAAGAGCAAAGCAAGAAAATCAAAAAGGACTTGTTATGAATATGGTGATGAAGGACATTTTATTGCGGAATGTCCAAAGAAGATAAACAAAGATGATAAAAAGAAAGACAAGCACCACAAGAAAGGCAAGAAGTACAAGAAACATAGAAGAGGTGAAGCTCACATTGGTCAAGAATGGAACTCCGATGATTCGTCCTCCTCCTCATCTTCCTCCTCCGAATCCGACTCGGATGAGGGAGGCATCACTACACTTGCCATCGGCGTCACTCCCACCAACACCTCACTATTTGGGAGCTTGAGTGATGATGATGACAACAACACTCACAAGTGATTCATGGCAAGAGGATCCAAGGTATCAAAATCTGAACATAAGCGTTCCTCATATGCAAGTAGTAGTGATGATGATGATGATGATGTTGCTAATTCTTCACTTTCTAAAATGCTTGAATTTATGGAATTGCGTGAGAAACAAAAGGAAGAAAATGATAGACAAGAGGAGCTCCTTGAAAAACAAGAAGACTTGCTTATTGTTGAAAAGAAAAGAAACCTTGAATTAGAGAAGCTCCTAGAAGAAGAAAGAAAGAAAAATAATAACTTAACTATGTCTCTCACCAAAATTGAAAATGCTTATGAGAATGTTAAGAGCACTAAAGATGAACTTCAAGAGAAATATGAGAATTTGGAAAAGACTCATAAGTTTCTTGAAGAACAACATAAGAAACTTTCAACTTTCATATCCTCCACCAACAATTCTCATGCTTCCACTAGCAAAGGATGTGATAGGTGCTATGATATTGATGTTGATGCTTGTGCTACTAATATGAAATTGATTGATGATTTGAACAAGCAAGTGAGGGTTCCTGAAAGCAAGATATAACATGAGAAGAATGTTGTTGACAATGAAAAGGCAAAGTATTCAAGAGGTTCATACTCATACACTAGAATACCCCATGTCATGGATGGCATTGGCTATGTTGAGGGTGCCAAGCACAATGCACGGGAGAACAAGAAAGGGAAGGAATTCCTTAAGTTCACCAAGGAAGGATCTTACCAAAGGAAGCAAGTCAAGAACATGAACACTAACCATTCTTCTTTTGCTAATGATTCTCATGCTAATGTGCCTAATTCTACATGTGCACTCTTTCATGATTTTGATGCTTCATATGTGCTTATGAGAAACATGCATGGTCGTGTGTATGCCAAATATGTTGGGCCACACAACAAGAGGCCAAAGGCTTGTGTGTGGGTGCCCAAAGTGCTTGTGACTAATGTGAAAGGACCCAAGCAAGTTTGGGTACCTAAAAACAAATCTTAATTTCTTTTGTAGGACTATGTCTCCGGAGGATCAAGTTGGGTGATTGATAGTGGATGCACCAATCATATGACCGGAGACAAAAAGATGTTCAAGTCATTTGAGCCAAGTCACAACAACAATGAATATATCACATTTGGTGACAATGGAACGGGACAAGTACTAGGTTATGGTAAAGTCCCACTCACTCCCTGGTATTCACTTTCCAAGGTTATGCTCGTTGATCACGTTGACTTTAATCTTTTGTCCATTTCACAATTTTGTAAAATGGGCTATGATTGCTTGTTCAATGAATGTGGTGTGACCGTCTATAAGAGGAGTGATGGCTCGGTTGCTTTTAAGGGTGTGCTCAAAGGAAAGCTTTACATTGTGGATTTCTCCATGGATGAAGCTAGACTTGGTACATGCTTATTAGCAAAGTCCAACATGGGGTGGTTGTGGCATAGAAGGCTTGCCCATGTTGGTATCAGAAATCTTCACAAACTCCAAAAGGGCGGCCACATCATAGGACTAACCGATGTTTGTTTTGAGAAAGATAGAATTTGTAGTTCATGTCAAGCGGGAAAACAAGTTGGAGCATCACATCCCGGCAAGAATGTGATGACCACCACAAGGCCATTGGAGATGTTGCACATGGACCTTTTTGGACCCGTCTCCTACATAAGCATTGGCGGTAACAAATATGGTCTTGTAATTGTTGATGATTTTTCTCGCTTCACGTGGGTATTCTTTTTGCATGATAAAGGTGAAGTAAAGGATGTGCTCAAGACATTCATGAGAAGAGCACAAAATGAATATGAAGTGAAGATCAAGAAGATAAGAAGTGACAATGGCACCGAGTTCAAGAACACTCAAGTTGAGGAGTATCTTGATGAAGAAGGCATCAAGCATGAATTTTCGGCACCCTACTCC
The DNA here is from genome assembly GCA_032690845.1 of Eleusine coracana subsp. coracana. Lineage (NCBI taxonomy): Eukaryota > Viridiplantae > Streptophyta > Magnoliopsida > Poales > Poaceae > Eleusine > Eleusine coracana. The sequence continues at coordinate 59,487,989 of CM064434.1, read as the reverse complement.
CCTCAACAAAATGGGGTGGCCGAAAGAAAGAACCGCACACTCATTGAGATGGCAAGAACAATGCTAGATGAATACAAGACGTCCGATCATTTTTGGGACAAAGCCATCAACACCACATGCCATGCCTCCAACCGGTTATATCTCCACCGACTCTTGAAGAAAACACCATATGAGCTACTAACCGGTAACAAGCTTAATATTTCGTACTTTCATGTTTTGGGGAGCAAGTGTTTTATGCTAAACAAGAAACCCAAGACTTCAAAGTTTGCTCCAAAAATTGATGAAGGTTTCTTGCTTGGTTATGGGTCAAATGTTCATCCCTATCGTGTATTCAACAAAACCACCGGTTGTGTTGAAATTTCACGTGACGTGACATTTGATGAATCTAATGGCTCTCAAGAGGAGCAAGTTGCTATTGATGATGTAGATAATGAAGCTCCTAGAAATGAAATAAAAAAGATGCCCATTGGTGATGTGAGACCACAAGAACCATCAAGTATTAAGAATCAACCCTCTCCCTCAAGACAAGACCAACATCATGAAAGTGAAGAAATTGATCATGCAAGTTGTCAAGATCAAGATGTTGAGGGTCATGAACAAGCATCAAGTGATGATTCTCAAAGACATGATCAAGAGGTTGATAAAGATGGTGGTCAAGAAAGCTCACATCCACCACACCCAAGAGTGTATCAAAGTGTACAACGTGATCACCCCGTCGAGCAAATTCTTGGAGATATTGACAAGGGGGTAATCACTAGATCTCGAGTTAGTAATTTTTATGAACATTACTCTTTTGTCTCTTCTATAGAGCCATTTAGGGTAGAACAAGCACTTGAGGATTCAGATTGGGTGATGGCCATGCAAGAAGAATTGAACAACTTCACAAGAAATGAAGTGTGGACATTGGAGGAAAGACCAAAGAACAAGAATGTGGAGGGCACCAAGTGGATGTTTCGCAACAAACAAAATAAAGATGGTGTTATGACAAGAAACAAGGCAAGGCTCGTGGCAAAAGGGTATTCACAAGTCGAAGGTTTGGACTTTGATGAAACCTATGCCCCAATAGCAAGGCTTGAATCTATTAGAATATTACTTGCTTTTGCTACTCACCATGATTTTAAGTTGTACCAAATGGACGTGAAAAGTGCATTCCTCAATGGGCCAATCAAGGAAGAGGTATATGTGGAGCAACCACTGGGCTTTGAAGACCCAAAGTATCCTAACCATATCTTCAAGCTCCATAAGGCGCTCTATGGGCTTAAGCAAGCTCCAAGAGCATGGTATGAATGCCTTAGGGATTTCCTTGTTAAGAAGGGTTTTGTCATTGGCAAGGCCGATGCGACCCTCTTCACTAAGCGTTTTGGCAATGATATCTTTGTGTGCCAAATATATGTCGATGACATTATATTTGGTTCTACTAACCAAAACTTTTGTGATGAGTTTAACAAGATAATGACCAAGAGGTTTGAGATGTCCATGATGGGAGAGTTGACATACTTTCTAGGCTTCCAAGTGAACCAACTCAAGGAGGGCACCTTCATATGTCAAGCCAAGTACACTCAAGATTTATTGAAGAAGTTTGACATGGACAAGGCCAAGCCCATCAAAACTCCCATGCCAACAAATGGACACATCGACCTCAACAAAAAGGACAAGACCATTCATCAAAAGGTATACCGCTCTATGATAGGCTCTTTACTTTATCTTTGTGCATCTAGGCGATATCATGCTTAGTGTGTGTATGTGTGCACGTTTTCAAGCCGCTCCTATGGAGTGTTATATGGTGGCCGTTAAAAAAAATTTGAGATATTTGGTTCACACACCCAACCTAGGGCTTTGGTACCCCAAGGGTTCAAAGTTCAACCTTTTAGGCTATTCCGATACGGATTATGCTGGGGATAAGGTAGATAGAAAGAGCACCTCCGGGACATCTTGGGTAGGTCCCTAGTGTCATGGTCATCCAAGAAACAAAATTCCGTTGCACTTTCCATCGTCAAAGCGGAGTATGTTGCAGCCAGTAATTGTTGTGCACAACTACTTTGGATGAGACAAACTCTAAGGGACTACGATTACAAGTTGAACTGTGTTCCACAATGAGAGTGCCATAAAGCTTGCCTATAACCCCGTCAAGCATTCGCGCACAAAGCATATAGATATCCGCCATCATTTTTTGAGAGATCATTCTATCAAGGGGGATATAGAAGTTAGTCATGTGCGAACCGAAGATCAATTAGCTGATATATTCACCAAGCCACTAGATGAGAAAAGATTTTGCTATCTTAGGAGTGAGCTAAATATTCTTGATTCTAGCAATGTGGTTTGAAGACTTGCACACCTGTGGTGACATAGGATAAATTTTTCAAAAATAAAATTGTTGCAAAATATTGATTGGTTTGTTTTTGAAAATCATTTGGTTCTTGATCATTGGATCTTGTTGATGTGGATGTAATCATTGTTGGTATGATTGATTGTGGCTGGTTATATCCACTGAAACCTTTTTAAACTTAGACATGTTCATGAGATCAAGAAGATGCCTCCCTAAGCACCGCTAAAGAAGAAGTGCCAAATTTTAGACATTTTTTCCGAGATAGGGCAAGTCTATTTTACCTAAGTCAGACAAAATCTGACACAATCGGATAATGTCCGACTCCTAGGTCCAGTCGGATAATGACCGACCCAATCGAACATTGATCGACTAAGGCCAATTTCACCCATAACAGGCCCGAAGTTACCCCTTCATTTCCATCTCCTTCATTCTCTCAAACTATTTCTCTCTCCTCTCAAACCGGTGGCCAAGGCGTTCTAGCGGCGATCTCCCTCCTCCACCAGCAAGGATACCAAGTTTTGGGGGGAGAATACTTCCTCCATCGAATAAAGTCCGAAGACCACCATTGTTGCATGGTTTTCCCTCTTCCTCCCCTCTCTCACCTAGGGTTAGGGTTTGACTTTGCAATGCTAGGCTTAATCCTTAGTCCACTACCATTGTAGCCTATGGAGATGTTTCCTAGGATACTATAGATGCTTTGTATGCAATATGGCTAGGAGTAGTGGTCAGATTTGAGGAAATCCAAACACTTGTGAAAAATCTCGCGGACATTGGACAATATCCGGTGCAGTCGGACAATGTCCGACCCAGTCGGATATTATCCGATGACCACAGATTTTTCAAGTGTTTCTGTTTTCTCACTTATGACCATGTTGTCTTCCACCTCTTTTATTCTCTCATCCTGAAGACCTTCCCATCTGTTTGCCAGGATGTCCTGCACTTGGTCTCAGGGGGAGAAGCGCTCCAAGTATGTGGATGATGCTGGAGGTAGCAAACCCAAAAGAAGGAAACCTCACATCGTGCATCTTAGATATGCTGAGCGTCATGAGGAAGAAGAACCCACCAAGATCAACAGTGTCATGCGCAATGTGATTGTTACTCCTAATGTGGACAGAGAGCGCGTTAACTATGTGAAGGCTACTGAACAGGCTTGTTATGAGGCAAGGGAATTCAACTGCTATGCAGCTAAGAAGGAGGCCATTGATCCTAGGTTTTGGTCTCATTTTCACACAGATTGGTACATGTGTGCCTACAAGAGCAAGAATGTCACACCCCAAAATTTCAAATTTTGGTTTGTGACCCAATTCCACTAAATTTCAACATTTTTATAATAGATTTAAAATTTTATTGTAAATTAATTAGAGAGTTATAATTTATTTTAGGCAAAAGGGCTATTTTCTAAATTAAATAAATTAATTTAGGTTATTAATACTTTGTATGTTGCATTTGTGCTGAATTAGATTCATCAGGTTTTATTGTGTGGAAAATGTATTTTTAAAAAAATATTTGTTTAGATAGAATTTGTTTAGTATAGAATTTAGGAGAGAAAATAGAATGGGAAAGAAAAAGAGAAAGAGAGAAAACAGCCCTTTGGGCCGAAACCAGCCAGACGAGCCCACCTTTTTCCCCTTTTCCCTCTTCTTCAGCCTTGGGTCAAATCTCCCGCGCGGCCCAGCATCTCTTCCCTTTCCCCCTCTCTTCTGGCTTGGGTCGAAGCCACCCGTGGCCCATTCCCTTCCCCCTTCTCTTCCCCCTCTCGACCTGCCCCGGCTTGGGCCTCTCTCTTCCCCGCGAAGCCCCTCCTCAAACCCTAGTCGCAAGCCCAACGCCGCTGCCACTGCCGCCCCTCGGCGTGCGTGCCACGACCATCCTAGGGTTGCACGCCCATATAAAATGGGACCCGCTCCTTCGTGCTCCCCCCCCCCCTTCGGCCTCCCTTGCCATCGCCGCCTCCCATCGTCGCGCTCCGCCCTCGCCGCCACCTGCAATGGTTGCCGCCTTCCCGAGCACGACGAGCTCCACGTCGGCAAGCAACGACGCTATCATGAGCCCCGTCGACGTCGTGCCGAGGGTCAAGAGGCCTCGCCGCCCCCTCAAAACCCCGTCGCGAGCCCCCCCCCCCCCCCCCCCCCCCGGCCATCTCTCTCCCCGTGCGATCCTTGTTGGTGAGCTCGCTATCCTCCCCTCCCCCTCCTGAACCCCTTCGCGCCTCGATCCGGCCACCGGAGCCCGAGCTCCGGTGAGCTCCGGCCGTCGCCGCCTCTGTCACCGCCGCCAGTAGCTACCACCCCGCCAAAACCCCTCTGGGCCATCGATCTATCGATCTGTGGCCGAGATTAGATCAACCCGAAAGGGTATGATCCCGGTCCACCGTGGACCACGGGTCCACAGGGCCATAAACCCGGTCCATAAAATTTTGTTGAATTTTTAGTCTAAAAATAAATCTAATTAATTCTTGGATAATAGTAGATTTGCGCTTAGGCCCCTAAAGTTATTTAAAATTAGATTTTCAAATCTAATTTCCTACAGAACTTATAATTAATTATATTTAGGCCCCTAAAATTGTTATTAATTATTTTAAGCACTGTAATTTTTATATAAAAGCCCCTATACCTTTAAGAAATTATATTTTAACCCTATATTTTTGTAGAAACACACCTGCAGTTATTTTTAATTATATTTAGTCCTATCTTTTTTCACTTTAGTCTGTGAGCTTATTATAAATTACATTTTAGTCCCTAAACTTTTTGTAAACTATATTTTCAGCCTGTTATTTATAATTAAGTCCCTATACTTTTCTAAAATTACTGTTAAGTAATTCTTGCACCTACGTGATCGTAGTGACTAATGTTATTTATTTATATTGTCTTACAGTAATTTACTAATTTTACTATTTTAACCCTACACCTTTAAACCTTCGTAACTTTTTACTCGTAACTCCGATTTAGATGATTCTTACACTCACACGATCGTAGAATCGAGTACTATCTTTTGAAATTGATTTTAAAGTATTTTATTATTTCTTGGTATACTGTTTTTTAGTTTGTTTATATGATTGTGTGCATGTTGTGCCTGCGTGACGGTAATTAGAGAACGTGTTGTTCCTGGAATCGCAAGAGCGTGAATTGAAGACCTCAGTAGTAACATCCATCTCCAGGCAAGTGTCCTTGATGTATTTTATACCTATTATAATGTTATTATAAAATTGCATGCTTGTGTTAATTGATTGGGAACCTATTGTTAGGGTTTACTAGCATTGTTTTACCTTGTCCTTGCCGCCTTGAACTAGAGCCTTGTTTATCAATGAGTAGACATGCTTAGTTGCTTATTGGGTGGTTGGATCCAATTTAATGTTGACTAATGAACAATATCACATGGGGAATGATTAGTAATTCTTTTAGCAACATGGATTAGTGATCTATGCAAGCCGGATAGAATGGATGTGGTGCCGTGGGCACATGGTTGGTGGTGGTAGGCTTGTTGTAGATCCTAGTACCCGGTTCTTGGAGCGGTAACCCAGGACAATAGTGCCATTACAAGGCTGCTATGGAACAGCTTGGCTGATTAATTAGGAGTTCTCCTAGTGTCGGTGCAGCATTTTGGTGGAGCAGGGAATAGAAGTCAAGAGGACTGTCCTTGTATCCGAATGGCTCAAGAGAGGGCTCCTGGGGTGATGAGCTGCTTGTTGAGGGGCTATCACTTATGGACGGGAGTAGAATCTTAGTGGCTAGCATGTACTGGGAGACCCTTTATAAAAGCCTCGTAGTGATCTCCTGGCCGCACACCAAAGGAAGTGTGTTAGTGCTTGGCCGGCATGGCAACATGGAGACTCTAATCCACCTGGCAACAGGGGATGAAATCACAACTTGTGGGTAAAGTGGTATAAACTCTGCAGAGTATCAAACTGTCATGGCAACCGTGCTCATGGTCAAGAGCGGTCTGAAATACTCACAAGATTAGTTGGTTATGGATTGTGGTTTGAAATGGTTGGGAATGGTTGGTTGGTGGATGGGATTGGACTTGGTTTGGATACTACCCTATAGGTTAATGGTTGGGATGACCCCACTTAGTAATCTGGAGCTGAACGCATAGGGCTATGACGGTTGTTGTAGCTATTATTCGGATGATGGACGATCTGCAAAAAGGATGATGATGAGAAGTATTTAAAGCAAGTGGATTGCAGGTCGATATGAAGCTTCCTCTTCCCATCTACTCTCTGTGGTATGTGAGTCCTTTGATTGTGCTAGGCTTGCAACATTTGCGAAAGTGATCCATGTGTGTAGACTGCGGAGACGAGGAACAACGGTAGTGATTAAGGTGCCGGGCCGCTGATGCCTTTGACACAGTCCTTTTGACAATTCTTTAGAGTACATGCTGCCAAGGCCTCCAACTAATCGCACTTGTTTTATTAATTAGCTACAGCATTACGTGACCAGAAGAGCAGAACACCATGAATTCAACCAAATTTTATACAGATAGCTGGCATCTCAAATCTATGGTCTCTTGCAGTGGGTTGAGGGCGTTTAGATGGTGTACTCCCCCATTGAGACATCAGAGGTGAATGTCAAGAGTCTATCTTGAGCGGTAAATTTATCTATCAAACGAAGTGCCCAGATATGCTTCGGCCTCATGGGTTAGAAGGACTTCGTGAACAACCCACGGCAAACCACATACATGCACATTATGGTAAGCAACTTTGTTTAATTTATATATGTCTGATCATGCAAGCTAGCTCTGAATTAACAAGTACTGTATTACTTTACTAGGCATATAGAGAGAGCATACATTCATATGGATATGATTCCAAGTAAAGGCACAAACTAATCAGTCTCATGACTTTCCTCAAAAACGCACATCAACCAAGTGGAAGAACACTAATGTTAGATTAAAAAAATCTCTGAATACAATCTTTGACTCGAGCAGTTTAAAAGGTATCCGCACAATAACGCGGGCAATTATTCTAGTTTATCATAATAGCATGCTACAGGAAGTGTGACCTGACTCACAAGCTGAGCCTATCCTTTCCAATAAAATAAACTAATAAGGAAAACCATACACTGGAAAACAAAGGGAGCAATGCTAAACTAGTGACATAAAAAAAATCAAAGTGACAAACGGACAGACTAAAGTACTCAAGTTCGATCAGCGACCCCAACAATGGGAAAACCCAACACATAAGTTTTATTTTCTTTGCAAGAAGAATATATGAAACTAACTGTAGACTAGCAACAATATGCTAACAGTGAAAGCACTAATCAAGGAGCTCATAAGGATTGATCGACATAAAGGTCGCAACGTATGATGGTCACTAGTTAATTAAAAAAGGAGAAATCTGCAACACAATTCATAAGTTTTGAAACAGCAGAAAGCATCTGTGCCGGTGCCTTTACATGAATATAATAAATGAGGCCATTAGCAACAATACGGCCTGGATAGTTTAGTTGCCACATGGATAGTAAACTAGCAAGAGACAGATGCATGGCAATAACTTGTATGGAGAAATTTGCACAGCCCAAAGATTTAGGCACACATAGCATGAAAATGCTGCAGATATATTCACTAAATTCAGGACCGAGCAGAAAGCATCACATCCCTGTCACCCGGTGAACATGAGAACCTAATCCCTGCCCAGAGATTCCAGATGGCTCAAAAATGAACATTGCAACAGCAGGTAGGAAGGGTTATAAGGCGTCCACACTGGTGGACCAAACAGGTAGCTATACGGTGCCACCTTGCACTGTCATGTGCTGCATAACAGGGGCAGTGTACAGTTAGCTATCACAGTGCCCTCTGCTGGCGATTAACAGCGACCAAGCATGGCGGGGCCTACGGCGTCCTTTCCTTACACTCACTCTCACACGCCACGCTATAGAAAAATGAAATGGCGGGACCCACAATTGTTCTGTGCAGTGAATTAAAGATGAGTCTCGGAGAAGAGGAATTTTGTGGTGTCTTTTAACACTGACAAGAAAAAATTGAGGGGAAATGAGTGGAGCTGCTCATAGATGCCTACTCAAAAGTGTCAGTGCATCATCAGTGACACAGACGGTGGTGATAAGGACATCATCAACAAATTAATCTAACTACAAGCCTACAACGTAGTTAACAGGGTTGTTTGATGACATTAGCTAAACACATTCAGTCAGCTCATAGGACAGCCTACTGCAAGCGTTTTTTTTTTTAGAAAAGGGAATATGTATTAATATCCCGGTCTCTATATCGATAGATACATGTAATCGTTCGTTATTACAAAATAAATAAGAGTAAACATTGTGGATCAAAATAACAGATCCATACCCGACGAAAATGAAAAAAAAGGTGCGACAAGCATGAACACTTAAGCAGCAGTAAGTCTATTACTAAAACACCATCTATTGGAAGCATAAATTTGCATCACCACTGACTCAAGGACACGACACGCCCTTAAAAGATCTTTCCTCCGCCTTCTGCAAGACAGACCAAAAACGAATTCAATAAGTTCCTCTGAATAGCACCTGCATAGAAGAAAAAACATGGGCATTGTTAAAAATCACATCGTTTCTACTTAACCAAATTGCCCAACAGAAGTCAGCCGCCCCTACTAGTGAATGGTACATATTTTTCTTGTCCACCCCTGTCGGTGTTGATCACCGACTAGTAGAATTTATTTTGAGGATGCGCGCTTTAGATTCGGTAATGGCTTAGCAAGAGGACACAGGGGATTATACTGGTTCGGGGTGAACCCTACGTCCAGTTCTTAGGCCAACTCGTGTTACCTACTCTGGGATTGAGTACAATGGTGGCGAGAGAGGAGGGGGTGCTCCAAGTCTCTGATGCAAGTGAGTCGTGTTGAGTTGTGTCTTGTTGTCCTAAGAGAGAAGAAGAGCATCCCCTTTTATATTCTAAGGGGATGGGCCCATATATATATATATATATATATATATATATATATATATATATATATATATATATATATATATATATATATATATATATATATATATATAGAGAGAGAGAGAGAGAGAGAGAGAGAGAGAGAGATCTACACATGCGTAGTTGTTGAAGTCGTGTTGAAGGAGGCTAAACTCTTGATCGGTGATTGTGGTCTTCAAGTCTTGACCGCCCTGTTACATCATCTAGGTGGCTAGAGGTGACGTTGTGCTATTGGCCTGCCCCCACCTTCTGTCGTCCGATCGCGTCCTCTTAGCCACTGTTGATGGCGTGCTTCACAGGACACGGCACGGCGCCTCATGGGCACCGTCACGTTATACGGCCGGGTGATGATCACGCTGTCCATCGGTCGTCCTATATCACCACTGTTGTGCGTGTCATTGAACGGAGATGTCATCGAGCGTCATGCTGCACCCCCTTGCGTCAGCAGGCGTGGGCGGCGATGATAGTGATGTGCGTACGAAGGGGATTTGACCTCCTGATACTGTGGAAACATGGCGGTTATGGTATTTAAGGCTAAACGGTTGGCCGTTGAGAGTCACCGGCTCGGTCGCCTATCCTCAGTTGGGGTTAGGACGCCATGTCAGGCCCTTCCGGACCCACTTGGGGTTGGGATTGGTTACGTCTGTCAGGGCAATCGAGTTTCTCCATTCCACCATCTCCGGCCTTGCATCATCGGGGCTCGGACCCCAGTCCAAGGGTCGGAGGGGGCGACGCCTACCCGATGACCGCGCGGGGCCCACATTGGGTGTTCTCGACCCCTCCCGTGGGGCCGGGTGGTATCTAGGCGCGACAGGGCTCCTGACCCCCGCTGGGGGGGGGGCGACGGATCACTCGACCTCTACCAAGGGGTCGAACGTGACATGACCGGTTACTGTCCGCCTATGGGTAGGGCGAGTCGGGAGCGCGACGCAGCTTCGCGGTTCAGATTGGGACTTTATCACGTGGGCGTTTTTCAAGTGGGGCTCTCATTGGTCCCTATTAGTTATTAGGGAGCGCCACGTGGCACCCCAATATTTACCGTTGACAACCTCATTTAACCACCCATTAAACATGTGTGAGACATTTAAAGGTGGAGGTATTTTAAAAGAAATATATGATTCTCCAAACTAATTTGGCATTAAAGCAATCAAAAAAGAGATGTTGAATTGTTTCATCACAATTACAAAAGCAACATTTAGGACTCCCTTCCCATCGTCTTTTAGCCAAATTATCTTTAGTAAGAGTGACTCCTTTAATCAAATACCACATGAATATTTTAATTTTTAAGGGCAATTTTAGCTTCCAAATTCTGTGATGTTGTCGAGGAACATTGATATCAGCAAAAACTCTATACATAGAGCGACCTAAAAAGGTATCATTCCCATTCGCACCCCATCTAAAAGCATCTCTAACCTCTGTTAGCTCGGTGAACGTTAATGTAGCAACCAACTGTCGCCAAGCTATTAAATTGTTACCCACCAGAGCCCTTCGAAACGAGACATTTAATGGTGTTGCAGATAGGACAACACTCACAGTGTCACTTTTCTTTCTTACAATATTATACAGATCTGGGTATTGATCTTTGAACACAATATCACCTAGTCAAACATCCTCCCAGAACCTAATTTGGTACCCATCACCCACTTCGAATTTTCCCAGTCTCAAAAACTCTTGTTTGACCATCAAAAGGCCTGACCAGAAATAAGAGTCTCCAGGTATATGTTCGACTTAGGTGATTGTTTTGGACCTCAAATATTGATTTCTGAGAATAGTTTGCCACATCTCATCTTCATTTATGAGCTTGAAAAGTCATTTACTTAGCAAACATCTATTTTAAAGGTCTAAGTTTAGGATGCCTAAACCACCTTGGTCCTTAGGTGTGCATAAAATGCTCCATTTAGTTAATCTATATTTTTTCTTATGCTCATCACTTTGTTAAAAGAATCTAGATCTATAGAAATCTAATTTCTTTAGAACATCTCTAAGTATCTCAAAAATGGATAGCAAAAAAATAGGTAAACTACTAAGATTAGAGTTAATAAGCACTAATCGTCCTCCAATCGACAATAATTTTCCTTTCCTACAACTAAGTCTCTTTTGTAATCTGTCCTCTACCGCCTTCCAGTCCGAGTTCCGTAACTTTCTATAATACATAGGGATGCCTAGATATCTAAAAGGATATGAACACATTTCACAACCAAAAATCTGTGAGAATTCTCCCTCGTTAATTTTAGCATTACCATAGCAGAATATTTCACTCTTATGAAAATTAACTTTAAGGTCTGAAAGTTGTTCAAAGGCACAGAGAAGCAACTTCCTATTTTTAGCATGATCAAGATCTGCAAGCGTAGAACAGCTAAATAGATAAATAGATAGATCGGATCGATGCAGACGATGAACATTCTTCAACAATTAGTCATCGTCCTCCTCATCTCTCACTTTCCTCATCCTCATCACTCTCATTTTCATCCTCATCCTCGCTCCATTCCTCATCTGAAGCAGCCTTCTTTTTTGTCAACGAGAAAACAAGCTTCTCCCCGCCATCATCCTCTTCATCAGTGAAGTACTTGTCCGCCGGTAAGTATGGGTCAATGTCAACCGGAATCTGCCCCTCCTGCCCCTTCTGCTTCTGGGCCTCCTCCCTGTCCCTGATGAACTCGTCGGTCACCTCGACGTAGCCCTTCCCATCGAACTCGTCACGCACCCACTTCTGGAATATGATGAACTTCTTCCTCATATTCTCGTTGATCGACTTGGCCAGCACGCGCAGAGGCTCTTCGGGCGTGTTGGGTCGCACCTCCTGCAGCATCCTGCGCATCACCTCCACTTAACCACTTTGTACGGTTCCATGCTGTGCGGATCCCGGGAAAGGATCTGGGTCACCTCCTCCTGCAGCAGCCGCGTCATCCCCTCCCCCTTCGCCGCCGGAGATTCGTTGCCATCGCCACGACCCGGTGCGGCCGCGGCCGCTGGCTTCTTCCCGTCGGTGGCGTGAGACGGCTTGAATCCCTTGGAATCGGAGAATCCCGGCGAGGCCATGGACCAGGGGCGGGTGGTGAGGAGTGCCGGCTCTCGTCGAAGGCGGCTGCCGACCGCTGGCGGTAGGTTGCGGCAGGAGGAGTACTGTACTTGAGTAGGGCTTGGGAAAGACTTTTTTTTTTACACCACTTGGGAGAGACTTGGGAGTGGATTCAGAGGAGTGAGCTCCCGATGGTTTGTGGATTGGTGAAAAGAGCTTTGGAAACGACAGCCCATACCCACAAAAACCCATATCAGGAAACATGGCCTGTAATGGGCCTCGTGTCAGCATGGACCATCTAGCTCCCATGCCAGGCCGAAACGGCCGCGCCTTGATCCGGTCCATTTAGCCCGGTACGGCTGGCCAAGTCAACCATACTCCATACCTATTGCCTCTTGTAGTGCTTCAAATAGGGTTGTAATTACTTACATTTAATAACAACTCCCTCCGGTTTTAAATTATTGACAATACAGTTATCTTTTCAATTATATTTGATTATTTATTTTATATCAAATATTAGTTTAAATATATAAAATTATAAGATAAGTTTTAACTTTTTAATGATATAATAAATAAATATCTAATAATATTTTAAATAAAATAAATAGTCAAATATAACTAAAAAGTTCAATTGTATCCAAAATTTAAAATCAGAGGGAGTAAATGGTAATAGTACCGAAGCACAGGGTAACGCTAACATATTTGTATTTTCCAAATTGAATAGTGGCCTATATGGAAACGATGATCTGTACAACAACCATGTCTGTTGCATTAGGGGTGGGAAAAATATCTGTAAACCGAACATGAAAACTGAACTCGAGCCGTTATAACTGATATTTTTGCACTATTTGGATAATTTAAAATATTTTAGTTTTTAAAAATGACTTGTTAGTTGAACCATAATTATTTAGGTTTTTGATATTGACAAACCGTAATATCTGAATTACTGAATTTTATATATTATATTCTTATTCAAATCATTGCTCGGGTGTGATTTTGAAGTTACCATGATGTATATTAGTACGACCTTTATATTGATCTCAACCTTTGTATCACAGAAATTTTTTAAAAAGAGTATAGTTTTTAAAATTGAGGTTAAAATTAAAATCTGAAAATCCCAACTAAAATATTTCGGTTATTTGGGTTAGATTTTTTATTTTATCAAAATTATTTAGGTTTTAGTTTTCTAAAACTGAAATATTTTAAAATTAAAAAACCAAATCATAATAACCGTATTAACCGATTGTCCGGCTCTATATTGAATTACTTCAAACAAGGTCATAATTGCTTTGTACAATAATTAATTGATAATTGTACCCAAACATAGTACATCACTGGAATTTTTGTTTTCCAAATTGTATGGTAGTCAATTTGGAAAAGGACAATCCATACAAAATAGTTGGCATATACTGACGAACATTGATCGTAGCTAAGTAGTATGGATATATTATTACTGTTTAAAATGGATTATGGAAATCTTTACGGTGTACAACTATCTATAAAATTAATGCAAGTGAAATATAAGGCTAAGCAAAAAGTTTTATGCAATAATTTATAGTGAAAACTCAGATTAAGCAAAAATTCCCTCAATCTAACGGGTCCCAAAAATAGTTAGTTTCATCAAGGAAAAATATCTGTAGAAGGGGATGTGAAAGGTTTTGTATAATACCTATAAGTAGTACATATTTTCCAAACTAGATTAATAATATTTAGAAAACAAATGAAGCATTAGAAACAGATGTAGGTTCTAGAAATTGTTGTGAAACAAGCGATTCCTAGTAACGCCGTGTTGGCGAGTAAGAAAAATCACATGGAAAACATAGTAGAGAAGACACAGATGTAGATAGAGCCTTTCTTCTTTATTCAATAATAATAAACTAGTGCTAAGAACAGGGTAGGGGGGAGGGGGCAATACATCACGTACCTCCAACTCCACGTATACATTTTCTAGTTACTTAGCAAGCATTTCGTCCCCACAGAAAAATTGGTATACTTATATATTTTATTGTTATTTTGTAAGGAGGAATTCTATGCCTCAAACAAGCGAAAGGGCAACAATATTCACTTGGGAGAATCGGAATGAACTAACTACTACAAAAGCCTGTCGCAGATGTACTAGCCAGCTCTGTACATGGTGACGGTTGCACATCAAGTGCACCACCGGTGACAGCTTGACATTTCCATGGCCCAATCGATGCAGTACCATGAAGTTTGACATTCGACAAACAAATGCGAGTGAAAAACGAGTTCGTGATGCCACTTATGAGCCCAGCTTGCCCGATGCTCTGACCCCAGACATCCTTTATCGTCAGACCGTCGACAACAGGAAGCTCATTTGGGTTGTAGGATGCATCAGGGTGACCGCCAACATCACCAGAAATCCTCAAACCATATCGAGCTTCCGTCATGGTCACTTCAGAGATAGTGATGTTTCGGATGAATCCTCCCCTTCCTGAGTTGGTCTTGATGTTGATCCCAACCCCCATGTTGAACAAATTCAAGTGCCTGACTTGGACGTTTTCTACGCCACCAGATGCCGGAGCTCGGGCGCCCAAAAGGGCTTGACCCTGTTATCCTTTGTACGGTGATGCCGGAGCTCGGGCGCCCAAAAGCAATGCCATACTGATCCCAGCCACTCTTGATGGAAATCATGTCGTCTCCTGTGGAAATGTAGCAGTCCTCAATGCAGACATTACTGCTCGAATCTGAATGAGGTTTGGAGAAACAGAGATGTAACATCAGAGTCAGGCATATACAAATCTTGCGTGACTCAATTGAAACAGATTTAAACAAGGACCGGAACATGAGTTACCTGGGTCGATCCCATCGGTGAGTGGAGAGTCATGTGGTGCCAAGATAGTCACGTTTGCTACTACTACGTTGCTGCATATACAGGAAGTAACGAACATTTAGAGAGATTTTGGTTTGTGACCCATATCTTTCTGACAGAAGGCCGGGTAGCAAATGGAAACATAGGACTCCGCATCAGTGTCACTTTTTAATCAAATGTACATGAGTTGTCCTGAATCATCAGTATGGTGAGGTTCATGTTTGTCTCCTGAAACTACACCGCCAAGTTTGAACTCCATCACAGGGCTTGTAAATCGACAAACCGTCAAGATTCAAGCTGAAGCTCGGGCAAACAAGCTTGCAGAATATGCTGACAAATTGTACTGAAAGACGTGGCTCCCTGTGTGTATAACAAACAACTAACAACGCCACCCCTATATGGTTTTTACCTGCAGTAAACCGGGTGAATGTTCCAGAGCGGGGAGTCTTGAAAGACGAGGTTGGAGATGGTGACATCGGTGGAGGACATGAGCTCCAGCAGGTTCGGCCGGGTGAAGGGCAGCGTGCGCTTCCTCCACATATCCCACCACACGCTGCCTTGCCCATCGATGGTGCCATTGTCACCTGCACAACAACGTCAATCGGAAGCAGCTCAGGTGGTCTTGCTCAATTATTTGGCACATGTTGGCCTGCACCAATAATGTCGACTCATTTGAAGGCCGGCATGCAAAACTAGGGCAAAAAAAATTACTTCAAACTCCAGTGAAAAAAAAAACAAGGCCCCTATTTTTGGTGGGACCAATTGCGGAGGCAAGGCGCCGGGTTGGCAGCCGCCATAGCAGTCGCTATAGTGCCAGGTGGCAAAAAAAATCTCCTCATTCTCCTCATGCCAAAGCAAAGGTAAAGACTCTCGCCACAGTCACACGGTCAGCTGAGCCCCTAATATAATATCGTCGGGAGGGGCTTCTTCCCCCGGCAGGTCGAGTTTTTTTTTTGTGGGACCAATTTGTCAGCCAATCAATGGGACCTCCGTCACCGTCATCCCACCAGCGCTCGAGCTCTGCCGACTTGTAGAGATGCCACGCCCGCACCTACGCCCATGATAGCGAGCGCCGTGAGCTCCCGCCGCCGCCGTAGGGCGCCAATCTAGCCCGCCTGTAGCCCAAATTGCCGGATTCAAGCCGAGGGCAAGTCCCCTCGGTGGCGGATGGCGGCGAGGGCGAGGGCGCGAGGATGGCGGCGGGAGGACGACGTCAGGATGGTTGGAGACGGGGAAGATGATGGAAGGGGACGATGATAGAAGGTCCTAGGGATGATGGAGAAGGCATGGTTGGGGCTTGTCATAGTGAAGGAGAGTTGGAGGCCTGGATCTTGGCGCGGCCGGCGATGACGGGAGCTAGAGGACGATGGATACCTGTCCCCTACTGGGTCCTCCACCTCTGCGCCATGGAGCTTGGGCATTGCTAGGGCCCACCGGGTGTAGATCCGACTAGAGCTTCGGAGGCTTGGCGAGGGAGGACGTCCACGCGCCCTGGAATTGTTGTGGAGTAGTCTGCTCGAGGCGGCAACCTCCATGGCGAAATAAGGAGGGAGAGGCGGCCTCATCAAGTTGAGCCTCTGCTTCGTGTTGGGGCGGAGCAAGCTCGGCGACACAGACCCGCAAGTGGCCCAGCGGGGTAGACCTGAGATGAGTGATGCACCTTCCGACGGTGTGGTAGGCGGCGTCATAACTCCGAGGACCGGGGATGAGGATAGCGGCGGAGGCTGAGCTAGTCCTCCATGCACTGGAGATGAGGGAGAGAGGGGAAAGTCGTGTGCAGGAGGATAGAGACAAAAAAGTGATGGCCCACAGACAACTAGGAGGTGGAATAGGAGGCTGTCAAAGTTGGGGTTGGGAGGGAAGAAAATTAGTGTCCATATAAAATAGGATTCTAAGTTGAAACTCCACTAAAATTCAGTTTTTCATGAGCATGCAGAAATTGTAGTAGAGAGTAGAGGCCAAGTAGAGGCTTGGTCTTACTGGACCGGAGTATTAGGATTTAGGAGCAAGAAAAGAACCTGTGATGACGACGTCCTGGAGGCCGTTGCCGTTGATGAAGCTCATGTACCTTCCCCCGGGCAGCTCCCGCCCTCTCCCGTAGGACGGCAACGGGTCGACCAGCGGCCAGCTGGCCGTGTCCTGGTGGGCCCGGATGACGGCGCCGCGAGCCAGGAAGAGGGTCATGTGGGACGTGAGGTTGAAGGGCCCCGTGAGCCACACCCCGGGCGGCACGTACAGCTGCGTCCCGCCGCCGCCGCCGCGCTCGATCTGCGCCACCGCGCGCGCGAACGCCGCCGTGTTGAGCGTCCGCCCGTCGCCACGGCCGCCGACGCTCGCGAGGGAAACCCGCGCCCCGCGCTGCGGCGGCGCCGGCGTCACGCCCGAGCACGTGTCCCGCGCCGCGGCCGCCGTGAGCAGCAGCAGCAGCATCGCCGTTGTCACGACAACGCACGGCGGCGACATGGTTTCGTTAATCTTAGTAGCAGGAGAGGTGATCGAGCATGAGAGAAGGGGAAGAGAGAGAACGCACCTTACAGAACAAGACGCGAAAAGTTACTGCTGCCCTGCGCCATGCCTTGCTGTTGGGAGTAGTTTCTCGCGAAATGGCCGTACGTGGGGTTGATGATTGATTTGTCTTTTTTTTTTTCTTTGACACCGATGATTGATTTCTTTGACACCGATGATTGATTTCTCATGGCAAAAAGAAGTGTGCCACGCTGTGGCTACCATATTATCATTGACCAACTACTGTATGCCAAGTCAACCAGACCTATAGGCTATAGCACTGCTTCCATATAGGCTTCTAATTACTTCATCTAAAATAAATAATAAATTGGTAATGGTAAACAGATAGTGTACGAAGAGAACTATAGTATATTATATTACCTGTATGGTGGCCAGCTATTTCCAAACGACGATCCGCACACCAATCATACCTGTTACATTACTTCAAATAATATAGGGTCCAAAATGGTTCATGTTATTCTTAATTGGTAATAGTACAACCACTAGCATTTGTATTTTCCAAATTGTATGTCAGCCAATTTGGAAACGAAGATGTGGACAAAACAGCTGGCATACCTAGCACACCGTTGATCGTAGCTTTATTTGTAGTATGAATATGTTATTATTGTTCAAATATGGATTGTGGAAAACATGTGTGATGTAAAACTGTGTGTAAAGTAGTGCAAGTGACATATAAGGCTATGCAAAAGGAATCACACAGTAATCTCATAGGAAAAACACAAAATTAGGGGGGGGGGGGGGGGGGGGGAGTCATCAATCCAACGGGGCCCCAAAATAGTTACTTTCATAAAAGAAAAAAAAATCTGTAAAAAAAGGGATGTCAAAGGTTTCGTGTAATATCTATAATTACTACATATTTTCCAGATTGGAGGAATAATATTTGAAAAACCAAAAAAGAAGAGGAAAAGTTATATCAACGAAATGACTAGCAAGGTTTAATTACAAAAATCACCCTAATATTGGATCTGGCTTGGGATTGGGCCGAAAAACAATCTACCGTGCTCCTGACTGGTTTCCACTTGGGGGTGGGCTGCGCGTGACTTTGGTCTTTCTAGGGCTGGAGCGGGTGCCAATTTAACAAAGAGAAAAAAGGCTCATAACAAAACACGAACAGAACAGGTACTTGAGGCATTCTTCGGAGTCTCGAAAAAAAAAACTTGAGGCATTCTTCTTACAAGCCGACATATCCGCCATTGTAGGGATTTGGAGCTCGAATTGATGGCTACAGATGGATTGAGGATTAGAGATGATTACCAAAACGGAACTTCAGGGGCATAGATAACTGATCTATGGTGTCTTAGAGCTTCAACATAAACGCCTCCAATGACGATGCTGAGGTAAATAAGAACGTCTCCAATGATTGTATTGGTGCTCGATGCTAAGGCGAGGTGAAGCAATATGATGCGAGGAGAGGAGAATTAGGACGTTTTAATAACATTAGTCTCTTTCCTCCCTCCAAACTACAAAGCGATCAAATCGGACTCCAATTTGTTTTTTAAATACAGACAATCAAATCATAAAACAACTCAAACTCGTATCAAATAACAAGTACGACCACGAAATTGGCAGAACAGACATGAAAATCTGATCTAAACGATCTCACCTCTCTTAATAAGTTATAGAGATTGCTATCTCTCTACGTGACTTTGTTTTAAACAAGCACGACAGTCAATATGTATTTTGAATTATACATCTGCTCGGTTTCAAAATAAAAATAGAATTTATACATCGGCTCATAGCTAGAGCATGTCCTTGGTTTCCCTTTGAAAATTTCATAGTGCTATAAATAACATGAACGAGTTCACATCGTATACTTTTTATCTTCCTATATACTATGTAATAATTAGGAATCATATAGATTTTCTATTGTTGTATAATGAAATTGTGTAACATACTGCATCTAGCAAAATATGGATCCCAGAACCCGTAACAATGCATGGGAGGGGGCATGTAAATTGCTAGTTATAACTCGAGATTTTTGTTCATAGGATACTCAGAAAAATGTGTTTTTGTCTCTAGAACACCGCACTGCCTGACTTTGTCTACTAGACACTGCAAAAAAAACTATATTTGTCTGTATGATACTGTGTCAAATAAATAATTAAATCATTTAATTAGTAAAAAGACCAAATTGCACATGTCTTATGTTCTTCACAAACGCATGTGTCATCCTTCTCGCCATTGGTGGACTTGCTCCAAACACAGCTCACCCTACAGTACCAGGTGTATACAAACACCCCGTGATGAAAATGAGAGATGAGGGGGGGAATAATCGAGAAGAGAGAGACCCTAAATACACAACATGGGTACCTTGCATGAGGGCAATTAGGAAACTTTGAGCGGAATGTGTAAAGGGAATAGGGAGAGGTTGGCACCAGAAGTCAATGGCGTGGGTAAGCAGTAGGAACCAGTGGTCATGCAATGACCTCCTCCTCCTCCTCCTATTGTGGCCACAGCGACGATGGAGTTGTTCTAGGGTATGACAAGAACCGCATGGGTCTGGCATGAATCGATAACATATAAGCAAATTCTCTCTGTGCCACTGAAAATTTACATGGTTATGTGCCACCCGCAAATTTTTTGATGGCTTACGTGCCACCATCATTAATTTCTCCATCTAACAATGTTAATTGATAGTTGAAAATACAAAAATATTCTTTAAGGTAGACGTGAAAACTTCTGCTTATATTCGTTTTATACCACTACACATGTGTAGAGAAGTACAATCGTTAATATGTTACTACTTGTGTGTATAAAAATCATTTTAAAAAAGTCAGTTATATGATACTACCTATGTACGCATGTACTGGCATAAAAGGAATGCAAGCAAAAAAATTTCATGTCTCCCTTAATAGGTATTTTTCATCTTTTCAGCTACTATTAACGTTGTTAGATGGATAAACTAACAATAGTGACATGTAAACATCAAAAATTTTGCGAATGACATAAAGAGAACTTTGATATTTTTTATGTCATAAAATAATTGGATAAATATTCAGTGGCACAGATGAAACATATTAGCAGGATGCAAACTTGTCGACTCATAAAGAGTGATATACAACCAAGCCAACCAAGCCCAATGGTAAACCACTCGGTCAAGCTTCCTGCCTCCCGGCCCACTTCCAATGCAGGCCCAGCACATGTTCCCTGGCGCATTTGGTTCCCTTGCCGCATCTTGCTTTGCCTAGCTGAGCAACAGACTGGACGCTTGGTTGATTTGCTGCTGACCTCGATGCCTGTGCTGTCAAGAAATTTGCTTGCCGGACCAAGGTAGCCAGATTGGCTCTCCGTCACTAGCAAGGGAACAAAAAGTCCTGTCCCACTCGTCATCCTCTAGTACTAATTCACAGTTTCAAATAAACTCGCAGATAGTTTATCAATTTCCAGGACCAAGAGACAGAATTTCACGCGTGGATTCTAGAAGGCATGGCAATGCATTCAGTTACTAAAGCGAAAAACTCAGAGAGCGCGATCATTTTCCTCAAAATCAATCTATACATACCTCTTGGTCCAGATAAGTACCCATCAAGTTATTTTTACTTCTACCAAAGACATTAGCAAGACACCATTAAAAGTAAGTACAAAGACCACTACTCTATTTCCTAAAAAAAGTACAAAAGGACTGCTATATATAATAGGATCGAAACAATTTCCATGAGAAAAAAAAAATCAACCTTCTACCATAGCAACAGCTCCACTCTGGTCCTTAGGGAAGAGCCATGCCGCCACAGTGCCAGGCCTCCACGACACATCGGCAGGCAGAGCCATAGTGGCAAACCCTTCCCTCATGTCGTAGACACTGCAGCAGCTCGGGCTCTCTTTACCGTACCAGGTCTGATCCTCATCAACATTCTCCAAGAAGAAGATCCGGTCCCCATGCATCATCTCACACTGAGAAACACAAACAGACTTGGAGCACCGTTGACGCAGGAACAGCACCTGGTCATCCCCGATCGTCCTCGCCTCCGTCCACCGTGACCACTCGAAATCAGCCTTGAACACCTGAAACTCGTTCCGTCTAATAGCTGCATCATGAACCGCGCCGTTCTGTAGTTGTACCCACTGGCCGTTGATTATCCTGCGCACCATCAGCAACTCCCCGGCACAGAATTCAACAAGGTAGAGCATCTCCCCAAGGTAATCGTCGCCTCTGAAGGTGGTGCCATCGGTGGTGGTGCTGCCGATGACCTGCTGGATTTGAGAAACCCAAGGATCGCCAGTGCTGTCGTCGACTCCGATGTCGATGGAGAAGAGATCACCGCCAGGGTAATCTACGGCGTAGAGGATTCCGTTGTGGAAAGTATAGTCGTCGAACCCGGAAAACCGTTCGTCCAAATACACTGACCACCAGGAGGCAGCACCTGCCTGGCACACCGCAATGCCAGTGCAGTGATCGCCAAGCCTGACGAGGGCTGCAATGAGGTGCGGTGGTGAGCAACAGATCACTTTGCGCACGATCATCTCCATCGATGCGAAGCTTGGCTCGTCATCACTCGCATGCCGAAACCGGACACGGGACAGGGCAGGAAGAGTCATGGTGGTGTCGGAGAAGGGGTCCACTAACACGAGCTGGGCGTCGCCGTCCTCGGCGTCGCGCGAGAAGACCAGCCAGTCACCACAGATGCCGGCGTACCCCGCGCAGCGAGGGAACGGGAACGGCTTGCCGTCGACGAGGCTGTACGCGGTGCCATCGGGGAGAATGAGCAGCGGCAGCGGTGCGGGCAGGGAGGCCTGCTGTGCCATGGCGCGCCACTGGGTGCACACGGCCGCGAAGCGGACGTGGTCGGCGCCGCCGGCAAGCAGGTGGTGGAGCACATTGGTGGCAACCTCCGGCGAGAGGTTCGACCATTGTGACGGCGGAGGCGCTGGAGAAGACCACCACCAGCGGCTGGTGCCGGATGGGCGATCGGATTGGAGCAGGAGTTCCAAGCAGTTACCCATCTAGCTCACGCACGTAGCGGTGAGAGCACCAAGAGGGATGGATGGGAGATAGATAGGTGATGTGAGTGTAGCGTAGGGATGGAGTGGGAGGTGAGTTTTTATCGAGGATTGAGAGGATCGATCTCTGTGCACGTATTCGTGCTCATGTTCTTTTCTTGCAGAACCAAGAGAACTGCTTTCACTTTTGGCTGCGTGCGTCAATGACAAAAGTATTGGATGCCATTGTTAGAACATGAAGCTCCCTGAAGGCAGCGAGATGATGGACCCCGGGAGAGACACCTTGCTCATGGGTCAGTCCACGTGGGTGAAAGAGGATTGGAGCAGCCAACACCTTTCTATGAAACTATTTTGGCCCAATTACATCGATTATTAAAGGTAAATACAAAATATTGAGGAAAACTCTAAGCACAAAACGGAGGCTGTTTCATCAACTAGAATATTTGTACTCCACGACACCATAGAATTCACTGATGATCATGTTGTCATTGCATACAAAAACTGCTTTAATAAATTGCATGCATTAAATCACCAGAGTGATATAATTCATAGAGGGCTACACAGTTATAGCTTTCATTTTCCTTGGAAACATGTGGGCATCCATCAGTACCTATCTCAAGCGGACATTGAAACTGAAAGATCTCACTACAATGCGCTCTAGGATATTGGATGCTTACATAAAAAAGAGTTAGCCACATTCACACAAGGATCATGAGTTTTCCACCCTAAAACATCGTAAAAGGAAACAAATAAATCTCACAAAGCCACAATTCTTACTACCCATGCAAAATATTCAAGATAATGACAGTTAAAGTTCTAATTAACAACATTTTTCTGATCAAACTGACAAGTTTGAGACCTCCACCCAGCTATTCCCTCAAAGTTCAGGTAACATAATGTCATAAAAAATCAGCGGGATGCATGCACGAGGGCCAGAGCCACACATATGTAAAAATTAAGCACTGAACTATCAATGAACTAGTCAATATTATAGAAGGCAAAAGACTGCCATACTATGATAATTATAAGAGAAATACTGATGGATTTAACATCTCCTATAGAAACAATTGTTCAACCAGCAACCCTACTCAGATGGGAAGAGCCACGCCGCGCCATCACACCCATTGTAGCCCTTCCACGAGATCATTGGCAGCGGGGTGCATGACTTGCTATCTGTCCAGCTCCAGGTGCCATGATATTCGCTTTCCATGCCATCATAACAATAGTCCCAACCCTGATAATTCTTGTAGTCATCCAAAAACCACAAACGATTGCCTAGCATGTCATGTTGAGGCATGCAAACAGCCTTCGAACACGACCCCAGAAACAACACTTGATCATCCTGAAGGGTGGTGACTTTGGCCCACCGTGATCGCCCAAAGTCAGCTTCGAATGCCATAAGCTCAGGCTCACACAACCCAACAAAAGTGTGTATTTGTGATTCAACATAAGCCGGAGGATTTCTTCTGCACACCATCATCAATGAACCATGCGATTCGACCAGGTAGACTGTCCTCATCAATGTTTTGTAGGGCGGGTTGTCGATGACCGTTACAATCCGAAAAACCCACGGATTGCCGATGGCGTCAATGCTGATGTCAACAGCTAAGAGACTCTCATCATCATCATCGATGACGTAGAGCCTTCCCTTGTAGAATGCCATGTCAGTAACCCGGAAAGATCGGTTCCATGCTACTGACCACAAGGAGGCTCCTGGCCGGCACACTGCAATCCGACAACAACCTTTACTTGAGAACAGTGCAGCGATGAGGCGGGGTGAACACACGATTATTTTGATGATGGTGAAGCTAGTGTCCGCAGCATAAGAGTCGTCCAAACCATTATCACCCTCGTCGGAGTCATCATGGTAGTCCATACAATTTTCATCACCCTCATGATGATCATTATCAGTCTGGTCGGAATCATCATACTCGTCCAAACCATTATCACTCTCATCAGGATCATTACCATCCTCGTCGGAATCATCATAATCCTCTGATGAGTCTGAATCACCACCAATGTCATGAACGCTGCCCGGTGTAGGAAGGGTCATTGTAGCGCCAGTGAAGGGGTCTAACAAGAGCAAGTAAGAACGTCGCGGGATGAGCAGCCAGTTGTCAGAAGCCATGGTGAAGCCTTCGCTGCGGCAAGGGAAGCGGAACGGCTTGCTGTTAGGGACGTTGTAGAAGGTGCCGTCCTTGAGCGCGAGCAGCGGCGCCAGCGGGGGCAGGCGGGCTTCCCGTGCGGCGGCGCGCCACTCGGGGCACACGGCGGCAAAGCGGATGCGGTCAACGCGGGTGCGCAGGTGTCCGAGCACGAGGCCCGCGAGCTCCGGCGGGATGTCCGCCCACGAACGCAACGGCGTCGTCGTCGCCATTGTCCGATCCGATGATCCAATCCGTCCTGAAAAAAAAAAAAGTTAAAGGAAAGACCTTGAATTGTGTCAGCGAGGCCGCAATGTTCACCTAGGAAACCGCAAACCGCGCCACGCAGGCATGCGCGCGCGAGCGAGGGGGACAAGCAGAGGCAAGGCAATACGTCGAGCACCTCGCGCTCGAGACGGCGACGGGGAAAAATTTGAGCGGAAGGTGCAAGGGGAAGAGGTGGAGGAGGGAGGGAGAGGTGGGTACCAGAAACCGACGGCGTTAGGAAGCAGCGGATCCTGGTGGCCGTGCGGCGCTCTCCTCCTCCTGCTCCGGCGGCTGCGGCGGAGCGTGAGAGTTCGGGACGCGGCGCGAATGGCGTGGCAGCCTAGGACGACGACTGCTTGGGCTGATAAAACAGCAGGACGCAAACTTGTCGGCCCATAAAGCGTGATACATAGCCAAGCCCAATAGTAAACCAGGCCGGCCTTCTTTTCCTGCCCACTTGCCCAATCTAACAACCCTCAACAGCCAGCAGCCCGTCCGCCGTCGACCCGGGAGGAAGGAAGCTTCCCGCCTCAGGTCAACTCGCACCAGCACGCACGGCCACCCACTCCACCACCAGCCCCACTTCCATTGCGGGCCCCACCGTATGTTCCTTCCGTCCGGTCCCACGCGTCATCCCCTCCACCTTAGCCGCCGTCGCGTAGCACAAGGCCCACTATACCTCGCTTCGCCGCGAGTCCACCACCAGCTGCACGGACACACCAAACTCGTCCCCCGTCTCCTCCAACCCCTCGCCGCCGGCTCGATTCGATTCGATCGAGGCGGGCGGAGGAGGAGAGGCTGGGTGGGGGCGTCGGATGGGCGCGGCAGCTTCGAGAAGGCTCTAAGAGGCTTTTTTGGCTGTTGGTGGGGGGTGATGGAGGAGAAGCTGGCGTCGTCGCCGTTGATTCCGCCGCCGTCGGAGATCGACCTGGAGGCGGGCGCCGGCGCCGGGGACCAGCTGCAGTGCCGGATCTGCCTCGAGACCGACGGTGAGTCACCTGGGACCTGCCGCCGCTCTCTTACCTCGTGACCGCGGCTTGTTTCGCGCGGCGGCGGGAGGATCTGACTGGCTCTTGCTTCTGCGGGTGTGTGATGGATGTGCAGGGAGGGACTTCATCGCGCCGTGCAAGTGCAAGGGTACTTCGAAATACGTGCACCGCGACTGCCTCGATCACTGGAGGGCCGTAAAGGTGAGCGCTTTCTCCGCTCCTGGATGTTGCCTTGTTGGGCTCTGCGTTAAAATTGGGCAAAACGGCGCGGTTCAACGGCACGGAAGCCGGGGTTTCCTCTGCATTCTATATAGTATGTCCAATGACTGATTAAACCTGTGACGCTCCGACTTTATTTGCTTGATTTTGTGAAAGAAGCAAGGGCCTCTGGATGTGTGTAGCTGTAGCCTTTCCTTGTGATTTGTCGCCGCGCAGTTCCTTGTGAAGTTTGGGCGAAATGTTGTTGCTCTTTGTTGGATAGGCCGACAGGGGCCAGGTGCTTAGGATCATTCTTTGTGTATATCTTAGCTTATTTTGGGCTCATTATTTGCTATAAGGTATAAGAATAAGAAGTGATGAGAAGTTCTGGTTAATGTTTTGAAGGCCGCTGTACAATTATTGATTTAAATTATGAATGTGTTGAAGCCTTACCTTCGGGAGACAATATGGTTATTGAAATACTTGTTGGGAAGTCAGAACATTTTGTTTTCTTACTCATTAGTTATGACCATCTAGCTAGTAGGACATAAGTGATGAAGGATACCCCACCTCTACACTGAACTATGTTTGGTAGGTTGTTTTTGCTATCGACTTCCTATAAAGGCTAAGTTTTGCATATGTTCATGTTTGATTAATGCCATATGTAGTCAATCCCGTCTAACTAGTCCCTAGAATCAGTTCTTTTGTTTGTCAAGATCTGCTAATTCATTTCTTATTGAAATCACAAGGCCTTGGTTTGTTTCCCAAGATACATTGCATCTTTGCGTACCTGTAACGTAACCATACTTGAGAAATTCAACTCAACTTTGTATTTTCTGTAACCAGATTGATACATCCCAATTCCCAACTTATCATTTAACGGGTAATTGTATAATCCGTCACCTCACTATTTTGTATGAAATTATTGTTCAAAGGTTTGCCTATCTGACAAATTCACCACTTCAAAGCTATGCTGATGTATGTTTTGGCTATACCAGCATAAACTTTGAAAATTTATTGAATATATCTTGGTGAATTGTTTTCTTTATCTGGTTTCTTCTATAATCTATATTCTGATGAATTCTCAACCAGGATTACTTTTTAAATAAGTTCTTTTTTGGTTAAAAGATATGGTGAGCATGTTACATTTCTAGGAAAGATCTTCCTTACCAGATAGTAACACAAAACCGGCATGAAACTACTTGACCTGACAGAAAAAGGATGTTCTTTACATTCTGAGTTCATTTTCATGAACATTTTTTTGTTTGTTTACAATTACTCTTTCTTTGAAAATTTTAATGAAGGTCACAACTTGTCAGACAGGTGTAGGTGTTCCCAGGTCCAAATCTAGTAGTTAGTATTCCAAAATCTGCTTTCTTTTGGGTGTTGGGATGTCTACATCCAATTGGAAGTTGTGCTGGTAGGTAATGGTAGATGGTGGTTTATATGTATTGGAGGTTGGACTTGGATGGTTCAGATTATACCATGAAATGGTGTTACTTCTGACTAATGGGGAGTTTTATAATTTATTGTTTATACACCAGAAAGGATAGACCCTTTTGGCCTTTTCTATGAACTCCACTCCTATCATCTTGTGGGATAAGTGAATAGTGCTTTTGTAATCGAATTGTTGGTCTTTTCTTGCATGACCTGTAACTTACCATGCATTGATGCTTCTTCATATGCAGGAGGGGTTTGCATTCTCCCACTGTACCACCTGCAAGGCTCCATATTACTTGAGGGTTCATGTCCACACTGACAGGAAATGGCGAACATTGAAGTTTCGTTTCTTTGTTACAAGAGACATACTATTCATATTTGCTCTAGTTCAGTTTGTAAGTTTTTGAAAAATTCCTTTTCTTCACCTTACATTATCTACATTCTATTGAATGACAAATAGTAATTTCTTATTCCTTCATTCAGATCATCTCTGCATTGGCATATTTGGTACATTTTATTGATGCGTACCAGCAATATTGGTTGAGGACAGCCTGGGGTTTTGATAATGAAGTTAGTTTTTATTATATATGTGGTAACCTACTCTTTCATTCCTTTATTAGTATTTTGACCTTTTTTTTTCATTTGAGAATTCTCTACATGAAAGCACACCATGTATCATTATAACTCATCAACTGCATAGGATTCAAATTTGTAAAAGAAACTGAAGAAAAGATACATGGGAGTAAAGAAAGTATGAATGATTTGATAGAGTCCTGTTATCTTCGCATGGATAAACATAGTAAGGCTAAGGCAAT
The DNA here is from genome assembly GCA_032690845.1 of Eleusine coracana subsp. coracana. Taxonomy (NCBI): domain Eukaryota; kingdom Viridiplantae; phylum Streptophyta; class Magnoliopsida; order Poales; family Poaceae; genus Eleusine; species Eleusine coracana. The sequence goes on along the minus strand of CM064434.1, from coordinate 59,459,585 downwards.
CATTTGGAGGTAACATGGAAAATGCTATGGCAAGCTTTGCTTACAACGAGCCAAGCACCTTTCAATTAAAATTTTAGCTTCTTTCAATTAAAATTTCAGTTCAGGAAAAGAGGGTATGCATGTGAAGAAACTTAGCTCATAGAGCATAGTCGTTGAAAGTTGTTTCATCAAATATATCAACATTAGTAATATCAGCTAAACTGATATAGTTTCCTGGAATGCTATACTTAAGATCCTTCTTGCTGCTCTTGTACATAATGTTTTACTCTTGAACTGATGGAGCGCCTATCTACTGGTTGCAGGTGCACTGTTGTTTTTTGCTTTGTTGGGTTTGTCAGGATGCTTTATAACTTGTTATGACCGGAGAGTAAGGAATGACTTGGCTCAACCTTGTCGAGAATTGTGTCTTTGTTGCTGTCAGCCAGGGTATGCTCTGATTACTTAGACTCTTATGTTATGATATATGGTAACTAAAATAGCATTCTTCGGTTAGTTTTAGTCCTCTTCCCAAGAGGAATTGAAGGGGATAAAGGGGGATTATATCACTTACAAGTTAGTTATGGATTTGATCCCAGTTAATGCCTTCCAATCTTCTCCAAATCCTACCAAACAGAACAGCCGAAACATGTTGGTCAACATTATTGATATGGAGTTAGGCAAACAAGGCCCCAAAAGGAACATAAATAGTGTTTCACTGAAGTAGAAATGTAGAATGGACTCTGAGCTTTAGAAGATGTTTTTTGCCTCAAACACGCAAGAGAGTATTAATATTAAAGAGATAAAAGACGTCCCTGTTACATCATCTCATCCCAGTCGATGCTAAAGGTTTTTAGCCCCTTAGTACCGGCCATACACCATAGTTGGTACTCATTTTTGAAAGCCCTTAAGATTTCTCTGATGCATCAGGAGAGTTCATCAAAGACACATAAGTTAGTGTTTTGTATAACTGTATAATTGACTGTTGCAGAATTTGCATAACTGTATTGATCCAAGAAGCATGTTTTGTACCGTGCATATACATTTATTTCATGATCATGATACCTTTTTACACTTAACGATATGTGCTAGCTCTGTATATTGTACCCACACTTGTTTTGTTTCAGGATGTGTGCAGATTGCCATCTACCAGGAACGCTTTGCATGTGGACCGACTGCACCACATGCTTTGAAGGTTGCGCAACTACTGCTGGCGAATGTGGTGGTTGCTTGGGAGGCGCTGGGGAAGCAGGGCTACCGTTGCTCTTCATCATGGGGGTGATTGTGCTTGGGCTTTTCACGGTTATCGGCATATTCTACAGTGTCCTTGTAGCGACTATGGTTGGCCAACGAATCTGGCAGCGGCACTACCACATTCTTGCCAAGCGAATGCTAACCAAGGTGAGCATCCCAAACACTCGTTTGCCAGTTGTTTGTCGCATCTGTATGTAATTTCGGTTTTGTGCGTTCTAGGAATATGTTGTAGAGGATGTCGACGGTGAGTGCACAGACTGGTGTCCACCGCCGCTGCCTGCAGAGCACATCAACCAGCTTAAGTCTCTGGGACTTCTATAGCTCATGCTATCTAAGTAGATGGCAGAAAATGATTATGAATGACCTTAGGACTCGCTTGGCTCTACTCAGCTGTACAGGAGCCAATACAAAAGCAGGAGGTCCAGGTGCTCCTGGATTCAGCAGCGTAATTTGTCGATGTTTGTCTTTGTACATTGTCACCAGAAAACTATGCTTGGAAATGATTAACGAAAGTAAATTTTATATATCAAGTAAATGGGTTACTTTGCTGAAATCACAGCCTTACTTTGTTGAAATGATTCCATGCGATCATATGCATCGGTCGATGTCGTAGACTGTTTAGTGGGATACTGAGAACTGTTTCCCACTATAAGATCCTTGGTATTCTTTTACGACTGCTGAGGCGTGCATACTCTACATTTCTACCCAATATATAAGCCATGTGTCGTCTCAGAAAAGAAAGAATATATGCCATGTGAATGTGAAACGCGATTTTTGAAGGAAGAAAAAGAAAGGTTCAAACTGAACTGAATGAAGCAAAAAAAAAAAAAAAAAAAAACACTCCCTCCCACGTGGCCCGATAAAAAATAAACTCACGGCCCCATTGTGCTTAGTTTTGTCGGCCCATTAGGTCCAACTCCAATAGCCAGCCAGCTTCTCCTGAACCTGCAGCTCCAACAGTTCGCTTCGCTCTCTCCTCTCCCCCCAAAGAAGCCGAAACAAATCCGGCGAGCCGCAACGGTGCGGAGGAGGGAGACTCCGGCGCGAGCAGGAAGAGCGGGGAGAGACCGCAAGGATGGATCCAGACGCTGTGAAGTCCACCCTCTCTAACCTGGCCTTCGGGAACGTCATCGCCGCCGCCGCCCGCGATTACCAGAAGGTGACTCACCCGTCCCCTCTCTCAAATGTTCCAGTGCCGCCTTGCGTGGTGGGATCCAGCCGTTATTTCCCGGAGCTTTCTGACGTGGTGCGTAGGGACGCCAGCGTTCTAGATCTCTCGGACATGCGCGCGTGGATGCGTTGGTGAATGGTGATCCAGCCTTTCTTGATTGCGACGGGAAGTTGAATTCGTTTGCGAAGCGCGATGGATTGCGCTGTGGGGAACTGAGCGGCTTGCATCTTTGCTTCCGGATCAATTTCTAGATTGCTAGCTGAAGAGTGGAGTGTGATCCATCATCTACAGGGTGGAAATGGAATGGGATCCATCCAGTCCGGAATCGTCTGGGTCTCCTGAATCGAGTTAGGTCATGGTTCTTGCCTAAAGCAGTGTCGTGGTTTTTCGGATGAGCCATGTTTAGCGGTGGTGTTCTGGATTTTTGGTGAAGTGTAGAGTGATTTCTGGAACTATTAACTGTATTTTTTTTCGTCTTTTATGGACTTATATAGGTGTTACCGTGTTAGTGGTTCATGCCATGTTCTTGTCTTGTTATCCTCACAGAAATATTTAGTCTCTCATAAGGATGCTTTGGTCCCAGTGTGAACTGTGAACTTCTCGATTTTACAGTGTTGGGTTTAGGCTATGGTGTGCCATTATGGAAACTTGAATTTGGATGATGTATATGATGCTCAAGTAGTTTGTATATGGTTGTACATTCGGCAAAAGAGTTTCTTTCAAAAATAAAAATGGCTAGGTACAGCGTTGTTGGTGACATTTAGAACCATCAAATTTTTAGCTAGATTAGGAATATTTGAGCAGTGGCAATAGGTACTTTTTGTATCCTCGAAAGATTTATCTACATCATTTCCTGGCTGCCGGGCAAATATTTTATTGTGACACGCCAGCGAAGTATTTTATATCAGCAATTTTATTTTTTCAAAAACAATGCTACGTTTTTGTTAGTCTGCATTGATAACTTGTTTCTCTTATTGATGTGTGTGCTTTTCTCTTTGTACCATGAGTGGTGATTTGCTTTTCTTGGCTCTATCATTTGCACTTTTGGATCCTTGGCATCATGTATAGAGAATACCCTTTTGTTTTCACATCATTTGAATTCCTTTGCTTGCAATAGAAGCACATCACTTCTCTGTTCCATTATGGATTTTGTGATACTGACATAGCTGTACATTATGTTAGGAAATTTTGGCTAATGAAAAGGCTCAAGCAGCATCTGCAAACCATGATGAAGTTGATCTTGATGAGCTAATGGATGTGAGTAGAAGCTTAAACATTTATTTACTTCATCTGTGTAGAGAACATAGTTCTTTTGTTACATTATCAATTGTCACATTATCATCCAATCATAAAACTGTTTGTCAGGATCCAGAACTTGAGAAGTTGCATGCAGAGCGAATTGCCGCTCTAAAGGTACCGACCTCCATCGTCCACTTTAGCCACATACCAAGTGCTATGTTTTTTTTTTCCTCCTCAATATGTCTCCTATACAACAGAAAGAGGCTGAGAAACGCGAAGTGCTAAAAAGGCAAGGTCATGGTGAATACAGGGAGATAACTGAAGGAGATTTTCTAGGAGAGGTTACTGGCAGTGAAAAGGTCATATGCCATTTCTATCACCGTGAATTTTACCGTTGCAAGTATGCTATAACTTCTCTTTTTTCCTTTTAAACATATATTGTTTTATTTTGACACTTATGAGAATTCTCTGGGAATCATTGCTAGGATCATGGATAAGCATTTGAAGGCCCTCGCACCAGTCTATGTGGGAACGAAGTTCATCAAACTCGATGCTGAGGTCTATATGCAATCCTATCACTGTATGCTATTCCTTTTGTTTCATGATGCAAGACTAATCCTGTCAGCAACTGGCTGCAGAATGCCCCGTTCTTTGTGGCCAAACTGGCAATCAAAACATTGCCCTGCGTTATATTGTTTAAGTACGTACACATTATTCATGGGTTCTGTCCATGTGGTAACATGATTTAATTTTTGGTGTTCCTTCCTATACCTATTGCAAGTACTAATTTGAGATGGTGTCCCAATTGACACACTTTTACTTCAGGAAGGGTATAGCTGTTGACCGGTTAGTTGGGTTTCAAGACCTTGGGAACAAAGATGACTTTTCAACAAGGACGTTGGAAAATATTCTGAAGATCAAAGGTAGCTACTACTGTTTCCGTTATAGAGCATGTTCACAATTTTTAATGACGTACATGCTAATCTCCAAAACATGTAGGTATAATCGACGAGAAGAAGAAAGACGATGATGAGGGCGACACGTCAAAGAACAGGAGGATTAGGTCGTCGACTTTTCAAGACTCCGACTCGGATTAGTATGAAACAAGGATGTGCCATATGTAAAATTAACTTTTAGTTTGTTTTGTATGGTGATTCTCAAAATCTACTTATGACGTGTTATATCAATACCGTTTACCAAAACAAGAGGTTCAGAAAAGCTGTTGCTGGTTGTAGTAGTGATTTTTGGCTATCTCATAGCCCCATCTACAGCTTGGGTTTGTGCCATCTGCCTTGTCATCTTATAAGATGTCACTGCTGATTTTTCACATCAGTTTGTTTTTTGAGAGTGGACTAGTAGTGTGAAAAAAATCTGTTAATCACTCTGACTGTGGCTAAGGCACCTGGCCAGGTTTGTGGGCCCGCACATGTTGTCCGCAGACTGCAGGCACATTATTAGGCTGAATTATAATTGATCGATCAGTCAACTCATGACCAAAATTTTCCGTGGTCAAACTGCTAGTCATTCTTTTGACTGTAAAATCCTTCTTATAATGCCGGGATTTCATAGGAACTGTAGAAGAATATTAATGAAATAATCCTATTACAGTATATTGGAAACATTAGAGTACTTAATCATTTCGTCTAGCAGCTGGATCTTTCCTGCGTAAGTACTGCTCCTTTTACCGTTTTACCTCTCACCTTTAGACTGCACAGACACCAATGCAAAGAGTAAAAGCCAAAAGATATTCACCCATGTCCACCAGCAGATTCGGGCCCCCACCCGCACTACCTCCATTAATTCCCCTTTGCTCTCCATCTACCCTCTCACCAGTACACCACCACCGCCATTAACGGTCACCAAGAACCCAACGAAACCCCGACGTCACTGTGCACATGTGAAGCGCCTGAGCTGCTTCTGACTGATTTTGGATCGATCGGCAGCTGCTGCATTGCCGCGTCCTCGCAGTTTACCGAGCACTCTCCTGCCGCCGCCACCGCCGCCGCCGAGGGTTTCCGGGTGTGTTCTCTCATCTCTATAGTATTTTTGAGCTGTGATTCTTTAGTACGTGGACTGGGGAACAGAGTAGGAGACGAAAGTTGGGTTCTTTGATGCGATGTTCTACTCTCTGATGGTTTTGGGTGCGATTTAGGTTAATCCTGGGGCGGGTTCTTGGGTGGGCCTGATCTTTAATGTGCTGCATTTGATTGATTTGAGCTCCATGGTGGCTGCAATGGTGATTGGTAGGGTACAAATGGTGGTTCTTGAGGACGGCATTGGGTTGGATTTGAGGAGGATGAGGAGCGGAAGGGGAACAGTTTTGCCCCTCTTGCCTTTTTTCATCTTTAGCCCTAGTCCTTCTGGTTGGGGATTTGGGATAGTGGGGCTGGTTCACAAGATTCGGATTTGGGTAGTGCCCTGGTCGTCTCCTGGGGATTCGGGGGTTGCATTGGAGAGATTATGTTGCTGTTAAGTGCTGCTTTTGAGGTGGTGCTGCTATTTTTTTTTTCATTCGGTGTGATACAGTGCTTGATCAGAGGTTGGAATTGGGGAAAGGTCTCCCTGTGCTGGTTTCTTTTCTCACTCTTTCGCTCCAGCTTATCCTGTGCTCAGAACTTGCTTGCTTTAATCATAGAACTGGTTGAAGGCTGTCCTGCGTGTGTGCAGGTCTTCAGGGAATGCCCTGTGACTACTGTCTTTTGATTATGCACTTTGAGGTCTGTAAAATAAGTTTCTTTGAACGCCACTAAGGAGGTTGAACATCAAGTGTTTTTTCTTAATGTATGATTGGTTGGTTCGCTGACCTGCAGCATGATTTAGCTTGAAGCACTGGCAATTTCTCTGCTATGTCTATATCATTTGCAAAGTGAAATGTTTGTCTGCCCGGTATGATTGATGTGTTGTGTGGCTCTATAGATTATACTGTCCCACTTTTGCTCGAGTTGCTTCAATGCGCATTATTTTGTTGTTTGAAGTTTATTAATAATTTTTTCTCATGAATATATGCTGTGAGATTGATTTCTGCATTTTATATGGTTTTCTGTCTGACAGGTGCTGCAATCCTTTCATTGCTATTTGCTAATGCCAGAGGAGCAGAGACCTCAGCTGGTCACCGATGGAAGCTTTGATCTGTAGTTGAACTTAGATAAATCTGCTGGCCTCTAGTATATTGTGAAATCCCAATGGGTTCTTCTCCCTCCAAAGCCACCAGAGAGGATGCTCTGGTTCTGTGCAAGGATCGAATGCGACATATCAGGCGAGCCATTGATTCGAGAGATGCGCTGTCAGCTGCACACCTATCTTATATACAATACCTCCGTACTGTGGGGACTGCATTGCGGTGGTATGCAGAGTCTGAGATCTCACCAGAGTCATCACTGTCCATTTCAGAAGCGGATAAGTCACCATCACATTCCTCTATGGCGTCTCCCTCGCCCTCTCGTGCAGTGGAGAATGTCAACTCTCCGATGCATCGAGGAAGTCAATTGACTCCTCCTGCGATGAGAATTCATTGCATGAAAGCGGCAGGAACCACTCCTTTAACAATCACAATTGATCCATCTGCTGCTGAATTTGTGGGGCAAGAATCCCCGGTCTCTGCTTTTGTGCCCCCACCACCGCCATTGCCCCCTGAATTATGTACCTCGTGGCACTTCTATGATCCCATTGATGCTGCTGGTAGTGCTTCCGCTAACAATGAGGCTGGGTTAACATTGAACTTTAGTAGATTGAAGGGCTTGAGGGAGGCAAGGGTAGCTGAAATTGTGCCATTGAAAGAGGAGGGGGAGGAGGAGGAAGATGCCACCATGTCCAGTACAAGACATACAGAGGTTCCTGAAGATATTGTATCACTTAAGAAGGAAAGTGAGCTAAAGCAAACTGGGGTGAGTGAACCAGTTAAACCAAGTCAATTTGCTGATGCTTCAACTAAAGCTACTTCTTCTGAGGGCTTTGCTGCAAGGGAGGAAAGTGAAATGGATAAAGAACTATGTGCAGAGACAGAGGACCCCTCAGAATTCATCACTCATCGGGCAAAAGATTTTGTGTCAAGCATGAAGGACATCGAAACCCGATTTATACGTGCAGCTGAAGCAGGGAATGAGGTTTCCAGAATGCTCGAGACAAAGAAAATCAGGCTTGATGTATGTGCTAAAATACCAGGTGATAAGAGTGCAGGTATCTAGTATATTTTATTTGAAGTTGTTTCAGTACCACTTCATGAGTTATTGATTGATTTTACTGCACATATGGTAGGTTCGCCAGCAAAACCACCTACGGCCCGACTTGTGTCAGCACTTCGAGTCTGCTGCAATCGTGATATCATACTTAATCAGGGTAAGTGGATGCTCAATGGTCTCTTATTGTTATTGTAATGTTTGCTTCAAGTACTAATTTTTAATGTTTATATAGAAACTGCACAACATGTTTCGAAGGTTGTAACGTGGAAGCGTTCTGTCTCCTCTCTATCATCATCATCGAAGAGTGCACTTATGACATCGATTATGAAAGATGATGTGGATGACAGTAATAGCGTTTTTGTTGAGGAATTTGCCATGGTATCTGGAAGCCATTCCGCTACACTGGACAGGCTACACGCATGGGAGAGAAAACTATATGATGAAATCAAGGTAGGGAGAGAAAACTATGATTTTTATGCATGGGAGAGAATTATGATTTGTCAAACTAACATTTTAGCTAGGGATCACAATTTCATCACTAGTGTCCCTCCTGTGCATCAAGTATCTGTGATCTTTTAGAGATCAAGTACAAAGCTGGTATATTTGACCTTGCAGTTCTTAACAGTGTTTTATGAGATAATGATATCTGCTGTCACAAGGGTTGATAAATGGAGAAGGGAGAGTACTTAGTATTTGATATTTGTTATTATTTGCATTTTATGTGCTTAATAATCAAGTAGTTTATAGATCATGCATTGTATGCACTAGCAAAGCATGGGATTCAGGTTGGGACCTGGTAGATATCTGATGTCAAGTTACTAGGAAACTATTATCAGTTTGATTGTTTGCATAATTATTAATCACTACCAATGACTTAATGGATTGCATTGTTTATGTAGGCAAGCGAAAATGTCAGAAAGGCTTATGACGAGAAATGTTACCTGCTTCGGCGTCAGTTTGCTCGAGGTCTAAATGCACAACTGATTGATAAGACTAGAGCTGTTGTGAAGGATCTGCATTCCCGGGTATCTGTTGCAATCCAGGCTGTTGATGCGATCTCCAAAAGAATTGAGAAGATAAGAGATGAAGAACTGCAGCCACAGCTTGTTGAGCTGAATCAGGGGTATATATTTAATAGGATACAGTCGAAAGAAAGTTTAAATAATCTTAATTTTCTTTTCTTTTATGATAATGGTCAAATGTCACATTATACATGCTTAAATTACCTTTCTAGTGTATATTAGCATAAATGAACTTCCATAATCACTCCTAGTTTAATTATTTACAGTACAATACTGAGAGTCATAACATTACTGTCTCAAACTATTCTCATACCTGTCCATGTTTTGCTATATTCTGATGCGTGTCATTGTACCTTCACCCTGTTGGCTTGCTCAAAATTTTTATTTGGGCATGACAATTTTACAACACCATGTTCGTTCACATGTGTTGTTTGTTAGACATGAACTGACCCTCCATAACTCATGCAGGCTAATCAGAATGTGGAAAGCAATGCTGGAATGCCATCACAAACAGTTTATCACAATCACACTGGCATACCATGTGAAAGGCTCAACCTCCGTTCAGCAAGGTGAGCATCACCGGCAGGCAGCGATGCATCTGTTGAACGAGATGGACTGCTTTTCCTCCAGTTTCAAAATTTGGATCACTGCTCACAAGTCATATGTCGAGGCCCTCAATGCATGGCTCCAGAAGTGCGTCTTGCAGCCTCGCCAGGACCGACGCCGACGGAGGCGCAAGGTCTCGTTCCCTCCCCGCCAGGCCGTCTCCCCTCCAATATTCATCCTCTGCAGGGACTGGCTTGCCATGATGGAGTCACTCCCCACTGACGAGTTATGCAAGTCCATCAAAGACGTGATGCAGCTCATTCGTGACTCCTTCGAGCACCACGATGATCAGGACAAACCGAAAAGCGAGTCGCAGGAGTGTGGGATGCTGAACAACGAGCAGGAGGCAAGTGGAAGCGTTGCAGCAGCCGAAGGGTTGCAGTCGAAATTGACTACAGTTCTTGATCGTCTGACAAAGTTCTCAGAGGCTTCGCTGAAGCAGTATGAGGAGCTCAAGCACAAGTATGAGGTGGCTCGCGATGATTACAAGACGTTCGGGCCAAATGCTCAAATTGCTTAGCCAGACATTGATTGTTTATGGTATATATTTTCTGAATGATCAGATTATAGTACAATATTTGGCCTAATGTTAGTGCCATAAATTATGTATGTCTTAGTGCTTGGTAGATTTTATAGAACATGCAATATGTGAACATTTCATCATGCACCTGTCCTATATTGTTGGATGGCGAAAGTACTGGCATTGCTTGAAGGGATTCACTTCACCTGATGCAGACAAAATAGTTATATGAAAAAAAAAACAAATCACCAGAAATGAAACCAGAGAAAGAAAAGGTTCACATTTGAGTAATAGCTCGGGAGTATCTAATTTTCAGTCGATTGAAAATGGAGGTTTCTTTCAATCAACATTTTTAGCCCTTGGATCTAGATCTAATTGATATAAAAGGATAAAAATTTTCTATAGTCTATACATAATACTAATTAATATTAACAATCCTACAAATTAAAAAATAACAAAAGAAATAACAAAAACAAAATAACAAAAGAAATAACACTGAAAAGACCATCAATTAAAAGAATGCTAATTTTCAATCGACTGAAAAGTAGCATTCCCATAATAGCTCTCCATTTAACAAAGCTGCGCCAAAAGTTTTTCTACTTAGGGTGGGTGAATTCCCACGCCTCAGCTTAGTCATCCCAAATTGACCATGTTCTTATTTACACTGAACGGAACAAAGCAATTTCCTTTGGTTGGGGAGTAGATTCCAATCACAGCATCCACCCTCCTGACCAACCAGAGAGCTCATCCCGGTCTACAATAAAAATCAGTTTGACAATTTATTCACAAGGAGACTGTTGTGTTACATGTGCTAATCCTGATTCACCTTATTTGCTTATCTATTCTCCTATACACTTCATTGCTACGTGGTATATTCAACTTATAAGCTATCTTTGGTAGTATACAATCATCTAGAACCCGACATGCTGTGTGTACTGTGCATAGGCCTCCGACTGCAAGCCAATTGGCGCACGGATGATGAGATCAGGAAGATCGAAAGCATCGACGAGTTCTCGTGCCACAAGCCTCACTTGGTAGCTTAGGTAGTCTGTCAGTTTATGAATAGCCTGGGAGAAGAGAGTATCACTGTCAAGTTTTGCTCTCATGTGAGAAGTTGCAGTGTGAGTGACAAGCACAAACCTTGGCTTTATTAGGAGCAACGTAGTCTACGTTCCGATATGTTCCAATGTCTTTCCAGATCCTGTCGAGCGCGTAAAGGTCACACACCAACTTCAGTACCTGCCGTGTTCTCTCATCGGGGCAACTGCAGGTATGCATTGTAGTCAGTTACAATCACATTGATTAGCATGGGTATCTCATAAAGGAAACCTAAATAATCAATAGTGTTTGCGTAGGGACAGTTTAACACAAATTTATTTGTGGTTCAATTAAACAGGAGTGTGAATAGAGGTTCAAACATAACAGAATGGATAGCAAAGGTCAAGGCTTTTTGTATCAATGTCATATAAATGTCTAAATCTCTGCTGAAAAGTGATTTTGTGGTTCATGTTTCGTGACAACATTCTGCATACCTAGCACAAAGAATCAGGACCGATGCAAAACGGAAAATGCAATCACGACAAAGGAAGTTTTCATGCTGCATTTACAGATACTGGATTGGATGGTCTGATAATTTTCTATAAGCAGTGAAAGAATTTCTTTAGAATACTACGATCAAGAATTTCTTTAGCATACTGAAAGAATCTTTAGCATATTGCGATCATGACAAAGTTAGTCTATAAGCATCAGCCCCATTAATCAAAGCAGATTGGATTTGATGGTTTGATAATGTTCTTATATTATATAAGCTGTGAAAAAATTTCTATGGGCCTAAGAATAAATATGCTAAAGATACCATGATGGCAGCTATAGTTTAACTGAGGAAAAGTAGATAAACAAATACAGTAAAACGTTTTTCTTTTACCTTTTCACTGCTTCTATGAACTTTGCAAGGATAACAGACTCGATGTGTGACTCTGCAAGTGTGAGCAAATGATTTAAACATCTATTCCACGCCCCAAAACCTCCAAGTGTCTTGCTATGCTTCTGGAGCCGAGCAGCAACACTATGTAGTAACCTAAATGTTCGGTACTGAGAAGAAATTTGTCTAATCAATACCATAAGTGGACATGGGAAAACTTTAATACTTGTGAAGAAATGACTCACTCTAAATGCGTCCAGCTGGAAATTAGGATCCCGCAGATGATCTTCCCCTTCCCACCGAGCAGTTACAGGATTAGGCTGGGATAGGTAGGTACTCATGGAGTCTCTCAAGTAGTTCCAGGTTACAGAGAGTGTCCCTCCCTTAAATTTTTCCTGGTATTGCTTTAGGAGATCTCCAGCAACCTACAAGAGCATGACAAGTAGACATATTCAATAAAGGAAAAAAAGTACTTACAGTATCTTCAGTAACTCATAAATTGTCTCAAACCATAAAAACAGAATTATGTGTGTTCTAATGAAATATCATTCTTAACTGTTATAAATTTAACAAAATCTGCCATAAAACATTACATTAGTGATTGGTGAATTTGGAAATAATGCAGTTGTCAGTTTCATAAAGGATGCTGATCAGTACCTGCTGCAGAAGAACTGTATTGTCTCCCTCGAATGTTTGGAATATATCATGGTCATTGCGCAGAGCTCCGAAACGATTCACGGCAGCATAACCATGGCCACCACATGATTCTCGGCATATGCTTATAGACTTTGCTGTGTATGATGTAATGTAGGCTTTTAGCCCAGATGAAAGAACATGCACATCGGCAATAACATCCTCATCATTGGTCTTCTTCATTTCTGAGTACTTATCCACCAAATAGATTGTGGCAAAATGAAATGCGTATGAAGAAGCTAACATAGGCATTAGTTTATGTTGGTGAGACTGGTAATCCAACACACTGATTTCTGGCTGTTTAGGTGGACCAAATTGCTGGCGCAGAAGAGCATACCTCGTTGCAATGGTTACTGCAACTTTGAGAATACCCACAGAACTGTATGCAATACCGACTCGTCCCCCAACAAGCTCACCAAGAGTTGCTGCAAATCTTTTGTTAATCGTAGGGAGACTGCTTGTGTATTTTCCATCTCGTGAAACATCACCAAATCGGTTCAAAAGATTATCTCGTGGTATCCTAACTGAGCGGAATCTCAGTGCTCCATTGTCTACACCATTTAGGCCTATCTTGTGTCCACAATCATTTATCTCAATTCCTGGAAGAACAACATGAGTTTCAAGGTTCCTTATAGGGACGATAAATGCATGAATACCCATATCAGCAGGGGTCCCTCCTTTTCCTTGGAGGGGTAAAATTAACCTTGCAAAGACAGTTGCATATTTTCCATGAACTGCAGCATTCCCAATCCACCATTTGATAGCTCCATCATTTGGGGTGTTAATAATGAACTCGTCAGCAACTGGATCAAATGTGGCAGTGGTTTGTAGGGCTTGGACATTGGATCCTAATACAAAAAGAGTTAATTGACTAAAGATAAATAGTAACAAATCTTCTAAGAACATCAAAACAGTGTATTAAGTTGTGGGACAAGCCCACATTCAAAAGAACTAAAAAATTATTATAATTACTAGATAGAGAGAAGAATCTAACCATGATGTAGTTCTGTCATAGCAAAGCAGCCTGGAATATCTAGATTATCAATTCCTTCAAAGAACTTATCTCTATGCTTTTTAGTTCCGAGATTTATGATGGAACCACCCCATAGACTGCATTAACAATCAAGTCAAGTTAGTGACATCACATAACAGAGAGAATAAAGAAGACACCAAGTCATCTGATGCAACCTGTGTGTGAATTCTAGTGCGCCAAGATTAATAACACACACTGTCTTGTTTTCAAAAGATTAATAACACACTCTGCAGACTTAGAAGTTGGGTTTAGCCTAAAATAAACAAAGCCCACATGCATGCAACAATTCCTATAGATTTTCATATTGATTGCGATTTCAGCTTTACTAGTTGACATGATCTCATTCACCAAATGGCTCAATAACTGCCGACCATAGTAGCTCTTCAAAAGCAGAACAAGTACATTTCAATCAGTCAGACTCAACAAACCATTGTACTCAATAATCAGTGCTAATCAATCTAGAAGGCCCACATTCCACACATGAGATCAAGATGTAAAATTAATGACACAGGCTGCACAGTTTGAGTTCAATGAACTCTAAATAAACAAAGCATCAGGTGCAGATAAAAATTGTGATAAAGATTATCTTGTTGATGTTTATTTCACGGTTACTATGTGGCAATTAGTAAACCAAACCGCTGACTAACCGACCAAAACTAGCAGTCCTCCAAAAGCAGCTCAAGTAGCTTTCACTCAACAAGACTGAGCAACTATCGCAGTGGACAATCAATGCCAATCAATGATTAAGAGGTCCACATTCCAAACGTTTGATCAAAGGAAACTCATGTGTCGGCACACAAATACTACTAGAAAAGAGAAACTGAAGCCTATGTACATGTACAAAGCAGAAAACGTCGTTTTCATAACCCCGTCCCTGCACCTACACTGTGATCAACCACCATAGGCAAAGATTACCAACACGTGCATCAATAAATTAAAGAAAAATAGGCAGTGTGATGTACCAACAGCAATGCCAGTTCAGTTGATCCATCGCTCATCAATGAAGTATCCTGATCATGTAATGGCGAATTGATAGGTCTACGAACAGGAGTTTGAATCTGCTAATTACCGGTCCCTCAATACTAAACGTTTAACAATAACCTAACAATAATCATTCTCATCTTGTACGACAATCGATCAACAGCCGCATGAAACAGATGGAAGCAGCAACACCGACGAGAACTAGTACTAGCAGGTGATTCACGCTTGAACAGTAGAACACGTACGGGCTCACTGTCAGTTCTGTTGATCCCATCGTCCATCAATGAAGTACCCTGATCACCTAATAACGAGTTGACAGGTTTATGAACAAGAGTTCGAATGCGATTACTGCTAATTACCGGCCCCTGCACTACTCAACCTTTAACCAGCCATGAACGGATACTCTCGTCTTGTAGTGTACGATCGTCGATCAAACAACCGCATGAAACAGAAGGAAGCATCGACATCGACGGGACACGTACTCTGCAGGCACACGGGGCGTACCTGTACTGGACGCCGAACTTGACGCCGAGCGAGATGTCGACGCCGCCGGCGGCCTCCATGACGGCGAAGTACTCGGAGGGGTCGTCCGCCATGAGGCTGAGCGGGCGCACGCCGGCGTCGCGCACCAGCGCGCGCAGCTGGCGGAAGCAGAGGTCCCGGTGCGCCGCCGTGGACATCTCCACGGGCGTCTGCAGGTCGGGGCGGCCGCGGAAGAACTCGAACACGCGCGCCTGCGTCTCGCGGTGCCGACCGCGGAGGTACGCCGCCAGGGAGGCCGAGACCTCCGCGCCGCCCTGGACGCGCCGCGGCCCCGCCGCGCACGCCGCGAGGGCGAGCGCCTCGGGCTCCGCGTCGGTGGGGGTCAACGAGGGGTCGAGGAGGTGCAGAGAGATGCGGCGGAGGCGCCGCATCGCGGGGGATTCGTCTCCGTCGCCGCCGTCGCCGGAGCTGCGGCCGGAGGCCATGTCGTGGAAGTGTTCGACGGAAGGCGCGAGCGCGCGTAGCGGGCAGGGGAAGCCAGCCAAGGAAGTTAGATGCCGTTACGTTAAAGACGGTGTGGTGCTCGCTCCACCTTAATAATGAAAGTTGTTGACGGAAACTAACGGGTGGATCCTTACCATGTTTCTATTATTACATTCATGTCCTTATTTCGTGTTATATAACAAATTTGTATTACAGTTTTAGTCCCTGTGGGGGTGCTATTCTAACGATCTGTGCTAAGCTAGGGATGCTGGTTGCGATTGTTCTGTTGTTTAGGACGGCGAACGGGCGAAGGCAACGACGAGGGAGGAGATATGGGGGTGACGTGTCAGCGAACGGACGGCGACGTGGAGATAAGGTTTCCTCCCATAAATTAGTTTTCTTTTTGACATGGATGACCGGTGGGGTCGGACCGCTTTTAGCATATGTGGGGTCCGCATGTCGGTGAGATACGTACAAGTTTGTTTCTTGTTGCGTGTGGGCTTTTCCCGTTCGTTACGGTGGAGAGAGCGACGGAGTGGAATGGAACGTCCGGGGCTTGGACTTTACGACTTTTCCGTGCACGCTTTTCGATTTCCGGATGAGGATGGTGACGCGGGAATTAACACTCCGGTCCCTGCGGTGTTTTTGTGTCTAGTACTACACGGCATCGATTTTATATTGGCGTATACCAAGAATTACAGACACTTTCCGGGTCAATATGGGCCGACACTTTTCTTTTATTACTATATGGGCCGACACTTTGAGCGATGCATATCTATTGAAATGAAGGTTTGGATAAAATCCTAAAATTCCATCGATTGGGCGATACGATATCCATCGAATTTTTTTCGATCAAGGGATACTCCCTCGTGTCCCCTTCTCCTTTATTCAAATCAAAAGACAAGGTTACACGATTTTTGTTACAGCTCTGTCTTGCTCTTCACTCAGCGCACGTTCTCCATCGATTGGGCGATACCTATTCGCTTTTCTCCTGGTTACGAATATTGAAATGAAGGTTTGAATAAAATCGAAGGCTAGCTCGAACGCGTGCACAAGGTTCCGTTCAAGTATGAGAACATTTCAGCTCAAAATCAGCAGTTTGCATAGGACTCTGAAATTTCGTCGGTCGGAGGATTCTTCGTCAACAGAGACACAGAATGCACAAATTTTGTGGCAGGAACCAGTTTATTCATTACACCAAATTCGCAGCACGTAGACTCGAACGCACGAGTACGTGCTCGTGCATGGAATCGAGAAGAAGAGTCATAAGTCTATACGGCACCAATTCGTTCTTCGAGGGTATAGAATAGAACACACTTCCCGGCTCAATTTGGGCAGCCACTTTGACCTTTGCCGTATTCTCATTGGTCCATATATGCTCGATTTTCTGGTTACGAATGTTGAAAAAGGAAATTTGGATCACATCCATTCCATTCCGATCCAACCATGGGGAGCCAAGGCCAGCTCGATCGCGTGCAGAAGGTTCCATTGAAGTGTCAGAACATTTAAATTGCAAATCAGCCAGTTTGCATAGATATAGATAGAACTCTGAAATTTCGTCGGTCGGGGGATTCTTCAGCAGAGACAAGATTATACAACTAGTCATATCAGGCCAGTTTTACGGTACTAGCGTTGAATGAAAGCAATGTGCATTATTCAACTAATCATATTAGTAGTGTCTACATGACTACACGGCATCGAGTTTTTTTTTTTATTTGCGTAAGAGAAAGACGCTTCTCGGCTCAGTTTCGGTCGCCACTTCGATATTTGCAGAATGGCTCTGTCAACACTCTACCACCTCCGTCTCCTCACCGGCAGTTGATTTTGGTGACGGAACTGATTGCAAAATTTCAGTGAATGAGAGAGTGGTTTAGCTAAAATTCGTTCCTCACCGTATTGCAAATCTGTTGCAGAATTCGTTCGAACGGTATGAACGAACTTGACACCCTCTGCAATCTTAATATATTAAAACGCGTGGGTTTTCTCGCAAAAGAGCCAATCCACGTCATTATCAAAACGTGGACCGTCCGATTCGTCTAAAAGCCTTATATAGTCCGTTAGATACACCTCGTGATGTTTGCATCCAAACCCTTTGTGAAGTGCAGAATCGTAAATTTACGTAGAGGTCCTTCCACTCCCCTGTTTCTTTCTCTTCCTCCACGAGTCTACCACCGATGCCCGATAAAATAAAAAAAGAAAAAAACTCTGCCACTCTCGTCGCTAGGTGTGCTCCGCCGCCACCGCAGGCCCGTCCAGCTCCAGCTCCGGCACCACCGCCCCCTCCAGCTCCAACGCCATCGCTTCCCTCGACCCTTTCAGCTCCAGCGCCGCTGCAACGACCTCGACTTGAGAGCTATGCAGTCTCCCACTGTCCACAATAGCTTATCTGCACATAGCGCTCGCCTATAGCGATTTGGGGGCAGCGCCACTACCGTAGTGAATGGAAACGGAAGGAACTGCAGTTGGCCATGCTCCCGTTCGTTCACCTCGCCAACAACCTCCAGTAGGGGAACCATCACTTTAATCCCACTCGAGCAGCGCTGCATCGGCCATGGCAAGCACGACAGCAAATCTCCTCCTCCTTGTGCCACTCTTCTCTCTCAGCAGGCTACGCGCAGCATCTCGCCGTCGCCGCCGCATCGCCTTCTCTTTCCTCCAGACCACTTTCCTCCTGCCTCCCCAGTGGGGAACTCCACCCTATCCTCGCCGCGCAAGGAACTCAAGTGCATACCTTGTGAGTGCGCTTGCAGCAGCATTTGCAGGAGGACTGAAGAGGACACGCTTGTGTGCTGCTGATGCTTCCCGTCGTGCTCCTTAATAGCCTCAACAAGTCAACATCCACCAATGTCAGTGGCCTTTCTCCTTTAAGCTTCATGCACCTGAGTTGTTTGATGAAATGTGAACATAGCTTAAATTATCTTTCAAATTAATTTTACTAGGATTACTTTCTAAATGATAAACTTTGGCAACATTTTAGTTGATTATTTGACAGAAAATAAGAAGAAATATTTGATATTGTTAACAAATTACAGTTTGTTGCCTTCTGAGATTCCTACAATTGGATGATGCGCTGGAAAGATGGAATGAAATTTAGAACTGACTGGGATGCCATCAAGGTTGTAAATAAGCTCGTAGAATACATGTTCCTACAGATGAAAACAATTGTCGTTTGGAAGATGTGAAGGACTACCTGGAACATACTGGTGTAGATGGTGTGCTTTCAGATTAAAATCTTGTGGAAAATCCAGCACTGTTTGACAATTTTGGGACAAAGGAATGAAATAAAGATGTTGATGAAAAATGGAGATGATCTTACTTGCATGGTAATACAAGAGTATTTTATGCTACAGATGAGGCTTGAACCGTGGCTGACCTTTGACAATTTTTGACAAGGTTCATACATGCTTCAAACTTATTATCTATATAGCACAGCTGCCTCTTATATTCATATATATATTGTATTTATAAATCTCAGGTTTGTTTGTCCACGCACATAAAAGGATACCCAATGAGAAAGATGGTGCTACAGACTCACGCTTGCACTTTCTTAGTCCATCTTTTTATATTTTTTTGTTTATACAACGTTGTGATTGCTGTATAAATGATATCTGACATGTGCCCGCAATAGTTATTTGCTACACAGTTGATCAAAACATTAGTTTGCTTTTGAGTATGTTTTGATGCCTCATTATGGTCGATGTAAGTTTTGATGCCTCGTGATTGCTGTGCAAATGATTTCTGAGTTTATGACATATTAACATGAAATAATATTTATTATTTTTGTTTTCCATAAAAAAGACTGCATTACATTGAATTGCTCATTACTTTATTATTACTGATAATCATGCTATGGAATAGTAAAAACTCTTTGAAATTAAAATGACCAAAGGGGAGCATCCAACATTTAGGTATGCAAGCGCGCGGCAATGCCTGCCGCGCATATTTCTAGTACAATACCCAAGTGCAAATGAGGAAGTGGTTAAGCTAACATTCGTCCACACCGCCTCCTCCGCGCTCTACGACGCTGGGCGGCGTACTGCTCGTCGTCCTCGCGGACCATGGCAATTGGCATCGATTCTTCGCCACGTAACGTACCCAAGGCGGCGGGGTCGTGTCGACGTGACGTTTTATGGTGACGGAGAGGCCGGATCAACGTGGGCCTTCTTCTTGCTTTGGACGACCTGATTCAACGTGAGCAATGGATTGGGCCGGCTCGTAAACAAGTCTTCCTAATTGAGCCCAACAACTCCGCCGGCCTGCCAAGAAGAGCCCAATGAAAATCCCCCGCCCACGTCCACGCGCGCCCCGTCCACTAGGATTATTTCCTCCTCCACCGCCGCCGCTCACTAGGCCAGCCCAACGGAACGAGCCCAGCCCGCGGGAAGTTACGAGACGGACTCGACCGCCGAGCCCTCCCACTCCGACTCCGGGCTCCTCGCTAAATCCGACTCGGACCAGCGGCCTTCCTTCCGTCTCTGGCTTTATACATCGAGAACCCAGCCGCGCCGAATCCCCTCCCACCAAGCCATCGAATCTAGGGGTCTCCACGACAATCGCAGTCAGTGTCAATCGCAGCAAGCAATCAAGATTACCAAGCCAGAGGCGCGGCTGGCGATCGGTGATCGGTGAGGGTGTCCCGATGAAGGGTTGCGCCGCCAAGAGCAATGGCGCTCCGACGCGGTCTCCGGTGCTGAAGGAGTGGGCTCCGAGGGTGAACGCCGAGGGGGAGGTTTCGGGCGGCTTCGCGGAACCGGCGGCGGCGGCGACGAACCGGATGCCGAAGGATCATGTCAAGTGGATCCTGGCCCAGAAGCCGCTGGCGCCCCCGCCCCGCTACGCGGCGCTGAAGAAGAGCAACCCGGACCTGACGCCGCGGCCGGGGGAGGAGGTGGACGAGGAGAGGAGGACCCTCTACTTCCTGGCCAAGGCGTTCTACGAGATGGAGGAGCGGTTCCCCAAGTTGCAGGAGTGGGTGCGCGAGGAGACGAAGGCCAAGGGATACGTCGAGGTCTCTGACGAGTGGCTCAGGGATAGGGCGGAGTTGAACGAGATGATTGACAGAGAATGGCCCAAAATCCAAGCCAAACTCGATGCCATCGTGCTCAAGCAGACTTCTTCCCACTGCGAGGATGATGACGAGAACGACAGCGATAAGGAGGACGAGGATTAGAATGGCTGGTTCTGGAATCTATGTGCGATGAGGAGTATATCTACTGAAGTATCTGTCCTTGAATGCGCCGCTTGATGTAAGTTGGGACTAGTTAATTGTGATCCATGATGATTATTCTAAGTTATGCTCTTATATGGAATTATATTATAAGTATTTCTGATGACACTAAGATTTTGCCTAGTGTACGTCTACAACTGGCTATATGCTAACCATGCAGGTTCATGGCTATAATTTGGCCGTATGTTTAGTCTCAAGTCTCAACATTGAAACCTTTTAAGGTTTCTTGTCAAAATTTGTTTATCTCTATCTTATACGCGTGGTTGGACCGAGTGCCCTTGGAGCTTCAATTTTGTTATTATGGAACTTAAATTAAATTAATGCTGCTTGTTTGTGCTTGTGTAACTCTATGCTGTTGGTGCAGTGATTTGGGTTATAACAAGTGTTTTCTCTGGGTAATATCCAGATGCAGTTCCCATTAAGCATATACACTTGGTGTGCTGATTTATTGAGGTCTGCTGTCCCTGAATCTATTTGTTTGTAATGTATATATGGAACTGTCATATTTCTGTCTGAAATGTGAGCATTGTTCCTGATCAACAGCTACTGCTAGGCGATTCATCAGTCTCTTTTTCTCTCAGTATCTTTTTACTACCTTTGCTATCTGTCTCAGTTAAGTGTTCAATAGTGGCGACGGCGTGATGATGCAGATGTTTGTCTTAACTTAGTATTCATATATGTAGAGTTGTGATGGGAGTTGGGGTGAGGGTGATCTAGAAAAGCCTTTGGTTGGGAATTTTTGCAGGTCTGCTAACTGGTATTCATTAATTTAATTCTCAAGGAACAGATTCTCTGCTATAGAATCAGAGGTATATGGAGTAGTTCGCTGAGAACATGGGAGCGAGCATAAGCAGGGAGCAACAGTATGTATCAGGCATAAAACTTCTGTGGTTTAGTTATTGACTTATTGCCTTGAAAATACAGGCTACAGGGCAACATATTGGAATTGGAAGATGATATTCTGATTTTTTTTTTATTTTAAGAGGCTAAGAGCAGTAACTGCTCCAATATAAAATTCACCCTGAATACTTCTTGTTCACCTTTCTGATGGTCTCTTTGATCTTGTTTATCAAGAAAGCAAATTGCTAATAAGGAGATGTCTGTATAATCAATGTTCCTACGAGTATATGGCAATCCCAAGCGTTATTCTAGATCCTTTTCTAGCCCATCTCATTGTGATGTCATTGGAAAATCGCATCCCCTGTCAATTACAGTAACAACAGCAAAAATAGAGAACATGACGGCAACCAATCTGTTCATACTTTTCTTTTCCAATTTTAAAACTAAAATTTCTTGCTGGTTTATGCCTACAATAGGCATATTTTTCTTGAACAAAAGGAGTCCATCGATCTCATTTTTGCTCAAGAAAAGGTTGCAAATTGTGAGGTATGAGGGTCATGTGGAACATAAGAGGATCGATGTGGCGTCATTGATGAATACTCCTTGTGCCTCTCCGGAGGATCGCAAAAAAGGGTAAAAATGCGTGTTCCGATGGTCTTGCTAAATACCAGTTGCTGTCCCACAATTGTAGGCTTTGTAGCATGAAATCTCGATTTCATGAGTTCTATTTAAATCTCTTCAAAATCCAAGTGGAAATGAAAAAGGGTTCAATTTAACTTCTCTTTCTTGTCTTGGTTATGAATATCGGAATGAAAACTGGATTCTTCGTCCGCTGAAGGATTCTTCGACAGAGATAGGAGGCAAAGATTTGTGCCGGGAACTAGATTATTCATAGCACTAAAATCGTACGAGCAGTGTCCTCGCAAAAAAAAAAAAATCGTATGAGCAGTGAATGATGAAAGAAGCGCGTTAGTCATGAACACTCGAAACACTAGCACGTGCTCGTGCATGAATCGAGCAGAACATACTACAGTCCAAACACTTCATCCTGAGTCGGCGCAGTCGTAGAGTGGAGAGGCCGGATCAACGTGAGCCTTGTTCTTGCTTTAGCCTTTAGGCCTGGTTCAATGTTAGCGATGAAGCGGTCCGGCCCATAAACACGAAACTAAACAAGTCTTCCCAATTGAGCCCAACAACTCTGCCGGCCCGCCGAAAAGAGCCCAACGGAAAGCCCACGTCGAACTCGCCCACTAGGGATATCCTCCGCCGCCGCGGCCCGACCAGACGCATCCCCTGCTCCTCCTTCCCCTCCACCGGCGGCGAGCCCCACCACCATCCGCAGCGGCAGCTCTCAAGCGCCATGATGAGGCCGATCGTCCACGAGCGCCATTTCGACCTCCTCCTATCGTGCGCCAAAGACAACACGCCCACGGTCTGGTACGCCGGCAACGGCGACCGCCTGGGCACCTACCGCGACTCGGCGCGCCTCGTCACGGGCTCTGCCGACCAGACCTCCAAGCCAAGCTCTGTGAGGTGGGGACCTCTTCAGCTTCCGCTTCGATGCGCCCGCGCGCTCCGTCGAGTTCGCCGTCGGGGACGCGCTCGTCGCTGTCATCGCCAGCAACTTCATGAACCACGCGCACCGTCCTGGTCAAGTGCGTCACCGAGGTCCGTGAGTTGCGCGTTCCGATTCACTGTCCGACTCTGAATTCGACTGACCCCAAACGGAGCCAGGGCTTCACCTCCCTCCTCCCATATAGATCGGGACGACCGCGCCGCCTGCCCGACTCCTCGAAACCTAGGATTCCATTGTGATTGCGAAGAAATCTTCCCTGCATCGCGATTTCTTCGCAATCAAAGATTTGCCGGCGCGAGAGGTTCTTCTTGCCTACGATGTCCAGTGGGGAAGGTGCTCTCAAGCGGTGCACTGCTGGAAGCGTGGAGGGGATCGGTGAGGGGGGCATGATGGTTTCGTGCCCCGCAAAGAGGAAGGTGGAAGAGGTACCTTCTTGTGGCAAGGTTCTGGATCCGATGAGCGAGTGCACAACCAGGATGAAGGTAGAGGAGGCGTCTAGCTGTGCGGTGGCGGTCGCCGTCGCAAAAGCCGAGAGTGCAGCGGGCAGCACGGCGAACAAGACTCGGAAGCCCAATAATCGGATGTCGACTAGGGACATCCGGTGGATCCTGGCTCACAAGCCGAGTGCCGGGCCGAGCCACTACCAGGCCCTAAAGGAGAGCAATCCTGATCTGACGCCGTCACCGGAGGAGGAGATGGACGAGTCGAGGTAACATCTGTACGAGATGGCGAAGTGGTTCTACGAGATGGAGGAAAGTTACCCCAAACTGCAGGAGTGGGTTTGTCAGGAGCTGGAAACAAAGGGCTATGTTGAGCTTGACGATGACTTGGTTCGGCGTAGGGCCGAGGCACAGGCAGCCGTGGAAGAGGCATGGAAGGAAATTGAAACTATGCTCCTATCGGAGACTGAAGACGATGATACTGATGATGAAGAAGATGATGCTAACGATGGCTTCTAGGGGAGGCTGCTATTAGTTTCTCTGCTTAACCGGAGCAGCTTATCAAAAGGCCACTAAATTCATATGCAAAGTAGTTTTTTCCACTGGTATGCAAATTGTCTTTGAACATGCCACTTTGAGTGGAGGAGCATGGCCTCCTCACAGATGTATTTTTGTCAGATTGCTTGCAGGAAATCAGAAAGGAGGCAAATGTCTCTCAAAGTGGCATCGAATAGAAGGATTTGCATACCCAGTGGCAGACTGAATTGCATATAAATTTAGTGGCATTTTGATAGAGACGCTCAAGTTGAGTGGCAAGAATCACGGTATCCCCTAATCTAGGATGAGGATATTAACTACATTTGTCTTATCTGTTCTATCTTTTATATATTGCTCTAGTCCATTGTGATCCAGTACGCTTGTTACAAGTTATGCACCGTTAAATACTGTGTCATATGCTCTACTAGTTTGCTTAGGATATTCTACAATCATTATATGTCTCTTATGTTGAAAAAAGAAAAACGAAGTGACATGTTTCTTTTGGGAGATTTTGCAAGAACTGGCAAGGCTTCCTCACCAGTTTTATTCCCAGTTCTCAAATGCTTCCAGGTTTGTTCATTTATGCTTTGCTTATTTCTATCTGGTCCTTATAGTGTGATACTTACTCTGTCTCGCATTGCGCCTTATTTGTGCCTCCGGAATCCATATTAATAGTCCTTGTTGCAGTTGTTGATGCTTTTGTGGTGTATTTTAGATGTTTGTTTCCATCCTGATTGCTCAGTGTTGACAGCTGTGTGATTTGTATGGTCCTCTTTGGAGTACATGGTTTGACTTGTTTGGCGTCAGGATGTTTTCCTTTTCTTGTTAGTTGATATCTTGGTTTCATTTTTGCTGCTTTAAAGCATTAGGTAGGGACTTGTATGATGGCTTCATGCCTGGCTGATATCTTTGCTGTAATGAACCTCACATCCAGTATTGGGCAGTGGTGATGTTGATGTAATTGTCAAAACCCAATCTTCTTGGGTGACACACTCTTATTGACAATGCAGCCAACTGTGGTGGTCCTTGATCCTTTTTCTTCTTTTTGATGCCGGAAAGAGCGGATGCTATGAAGTGCCCTGTTCAAAAAGGTGTTTTTGCTAATGCTGGAAAATGCCCAACAGCTTGTAGTGCAGAATAAATTCCTATTAAGCCATAGCAGATAGCATGTACATGTGCCACATCTTAGTACTGTGTGAGCAGAGGCTCTAAACTAGACCTGAATTTAATCCTGGTGGGCAGAGATGACAATTTCTGTTCCAGCTGTCGTTTTCTCTAGTTGATATTTTAAGTTCTATATTCGGTCCCGTGTAATTTTGTGATTGTATGCTCACTGAGTAAGCCAAGTTAAATCATCATGGTAGTGAGTCATATTACGATGCCATAAGTTTTGATGTTGGCAGATTTTGGATTGGCCCATTCTTTTCATATTGGATTATCATTTTGCGCATTAAGTTTTTCTGAAAAAAATTCTTTCTGAACACTATTTCTAATTCACCTGTAGAGAAAAGTAACGACTAGACCAATTTGTCATTCTATCGTCTCAGAAGAAAAAAAAAAGAGTTTGAGCCCTTGTTTTCTTCTGATAATCCGCCTTGGGTTGCCATATATTTATCTCAACTGCTGATTCTTTGGGAACTCTGTATCCCCATGTTTTTTTCTGAGAATTTTTTTTACCTTTTCATTTGCTTGTCATTACGCCTGAATCATTCTTCTTTTTAATTTATTGCATGCAGATTATTCTGTCAGTTCAATGATTTCAACCAGTTGCTCTAGCTATATACGCTATTCTGACTGCTGTTGTTGAAAAACAATATTTTTTTATGAGAGCTATCTTTTGACCTGATGTATCGTTGGCATTTCTTTTATGCTCACTCTTTTACTGATCCTTCTGAAGTATAATTCTGTTAATGTTATGTTGTTAGCTTTTCAAGTGGTGGTGAAGATGGATATGTGCGGCTGCACTATTTTGACTCAGATTAATTCAACATCAAGATTTAGATAAAGGACAGTACAACTGATCCAAGGTAATACTTCTTGAGCAGGTAGCAAAGAATCCAAAGTGTTATTACTTCCACGGTAGTATTGTTCTAAGTGACGCTGGTTAGTTGAATTTTGCTTTCATCCGGTCATGTTTGATAAATTTAGCTGGTAGATCCTATGACAATTTTTTAGACAGTTTAAATACTGGCGCTCATTTGAAAATTAAACTGACGTTGTGGTACATCAGCTGTATCTCTAAATCTGTGTTGACAAAAGGCAATACTGGAGTATTGCAATCTCTAGAATCTCTTCTTGCCTGCTGAACTCCATACCATGGAACGTTTCTTGCAATGTAATTCAGGCTGTGCTCCGATCACACTGCATATGCGCTGTGAATCTTTTTCTGTTCTGTTTCTGGAGCTGTTTGATTGTAACACTTGGAGCTGGGTCTGATCTTTAGCCATTGTTGGTGGTGTATTGCCTGTTAGCTGGCAGCAGTTTAGCTTTTTGTAGATGCTTATGAAATTTTTACACTTAACAATGAAACCTTCTTTCTGTTGCAACATGAGTTCCTTTTCCCCATCATTCTTTGTCCCTCTTGGTATTTCCTTTTCATTCAGTTCTTATCCATTCTTTGACCAACAGTCTCATACATGATCACATACATTGCAAGCCTGGGTGTTATAGCCTTTGGACTTTGGTGGGCAATCTTGGCTCGGTAGAATGTGCATCATTGAAAAACCGGAAATGACTTGTTGGGCTGGGTAGTAGATAGGCCAGGGGTCAAATATTCAGACCAGGAGAGTACATTGGCCCATGTCTTTTATTTTATTTTATTTTTCTCATAGGGCAGCCTGGCCTAGCGGACAACCCAGAAATTTGAAAACTCACCAGCATTACGAAAGTCAGATAAGAAAGCTGGTTGTTTGGTTTGGGATCCTGGCGTTTCAAGCTGAAAAGCAGTCTAAAAGCCCAAATAAATAGGCCCTTCATTTCAGTCCCGCTCCACTCTGAATATCTCCAGTCCAAATCAGTCTTCCCAATTCCCCATCAGCTGCCTGAACATCATGTCTTGTACCCCATTGATGAAGAGGTCCATCTGGTTGAGGTGGCTTGCAACTTTGCTCTCTCACGGTCTTCACTCTGTTTCTGCTCTGCTCCGTGCTCCTGAAGCCTGCTCTCACGCTCGCTTCCTTCTCTTGCTTGGGAAACTGTACTCTTGCTTGGGACTTCTGTAGATAATCCAAGGGGAGATGTTCTGATATTCTCCCGGTAGAAGTATGGAGAAGGACTCCTCACCTCGCGGATGTCCTTCCGAGCTTCGGGCTTGCTATGTGCTATGGCGAGCGTCACCAGATGTCCAGATCGAAATCACAGTATGCCGGGCCCGATGTGTACGCTTGAGAGTTTACGGTTAATCTGGGCCTGGACTATAGCTGAGCATATGGGCCGGCGAAAATGGGCCAGCCCGTAGCCCGCAGGAAAAGGCACGGCCCAGGCCCGGCACGGCACGGTTTAACTGGGCCTGGGCTAGCCTGCAGCACGGTGTGGGCTGTGCTACGGGCTGACCCCCAAGCCCGTAGCACGGCACGTAGCCTGGCCCATATAGGGCGTTGGCCCGCTAGGCTCGGTACCAGCAGGCTCAGACACCAGCAGGCCGTCAGCGTCCCCGGCCCAGCAGGCCTTGGTAGCCCCCCCCCCCCCCCGGGCGAGAAGGCCTTGCTAGCTCCCCGGCCTAGCAGGCCGCAACCCCACTCCCGACCTCCCCCAACTCGAGTCCCCGTGAAACCCTAGTCGCCTGCCCGCCTCTGTCCTCGGTCCTCCTCCCCTCCCGCGCCGCAAGCCGCCGCCGGCATCTCCTCCCCATTCGGCCGCGCCGCGAGCCGCCACCCCCCAACCCTCTCGCGCCACGAGCCGCCGCCGGCATCTCCTCCCCATGCGGCCGCGCCGCGAGCCGCCACCGCCCAACCCTCTCGCGCCACGAGCCGCCGTCGGCATCTGCTCCCCATGCGGCTGTGCCGCGAGCCGCCGCCGCCCAACCCTCTCGCGCCGCGAGCCACCGCCGGCATCTCCTCCCCAAGCGGTCGCGCCGCGACCCGCGAGCCGCCGTCGCCCTCCCATCCCGAGCCGCGCCGCGACCCCGCCGTCGCCCAACCCTCCCGCGCCGCGAGCTGCCGCCGGCCTCACCTCCCTGCGTCGCGCGTCCTCCTCCGGTCCTCCCTGTGCTCGCCGGGCCGCCGTGCTCTTCGGGCCCCTGGACTGACACGGCACGGTCGAAGCCTCTACGAGCGGTGCTACGGGTCGGCCACTAGGCCGGGGGCACGGTAAGGCACGGCCTGGTCGACCTGGCGTGCCTGTCCGGGCCGTGCTGAACCGGCCGTGCCACAGAGCGGGCCATGCCGGGCCGGTCTGGGTGGCCCGGATGCTCAGGTATAGCCCGGACCATTCACTTCGTTGTTGCTGCTACTCTCTGACTCTGCTTTGTAGACGTCCATGTTGCACGGCACAATAATAACAATACATACGTTTACCGGCGTGCGTTACATGACAGCCCCCTTAAGCATGCAAATCCAGAACAACCCCGAGAAGAAACAATACAAAGCATAGTGCCTTAAGGTCCCGTACATACGGAACTGTTAAATGAATGGTAAATGAAACGGTTCAAGTTTACAAAGGAAATGGAGAAATCCTTATTTCCCCACACGGCGACGTCCATCGCAAGTACAAACACCAATAGAGAAATGGAGTTGCAAATAACAATGTGAATAAGGCACAAGCACACAGAAAAGGTAAAACGGCAATGATCAAATGGATACACCATCTTGACATCAGACACAGAGCCTTCCCTTGAGCTGAAGCAGGGCACACGGAAGAATCCTGGAATAACCATTGGGCTTTAATTCTTCTCCTTGCCTTCGCTTGAGCAGAAGCAGCGTACTTGGTTTCCTTCTAAGATTTATCGAAGGATCTCATAACAATGTTGCTGGTACATGTACAAAATTTGTTAGAAAACTGGTGCTGATAAATACAACTATATACAAGTCGGCAACTCAGCGATTACCTTGTCTTTGGAGCTAGGCCTCGATTTCGATCTCTTCAATTTCAGTCGTACTCTGAATCTCCTTTGCTGCGGTCACTAGCTCCGCGTCAATTATCTGAATATCATCTTCATTTCCAGCATCAGTTCCAGTTCCTGTTCCAGCTGCACTGTCTGCCTTCACTTCAGCTGCCTCAGCACTGTAGCCTTGGGTAGTGCCGTTGATGAACAGATCGATCCTATTGGGGTGCTCTGTAACTGCTTTTCTCATTGCTCCCACGACCATAATGATGTTTGGACTGCGCTCTTCCAATAACGTATAGCAAAGGGACACCTCCTTAATTCTTTGGAGGTTACCAATACCTGAAGGTACACTTGTCTCTCTCACAGGACACGGACATAATTTCAGCTCAAGATATGTGAGCCTCTGCATGCATCCTGCGCTGAAACTGAGCCATGGCCTGGGGCAGTAGACAGAGAATCTCTCTAGATTACGGAACCATCCACTTTCAATTACTATGGGGTTTTCGGTAATGAAGTCCAAGCCTAGTATTAGGCGCCGTAATTCGGGCAACTCACCGAGTATCTTCAGCTGCTCTGTTCCTTGTTTGCAGACTGTGAGTTGCACGAAAGATAGATGGTAGAGCTCGCTGATCCATTTGGGAACACTTGCAAATCTTCCTGCTGTCATCTTGAACTTCTCAAGATTCTTCGGCGGATCAGACAGGGAGCCCAGGAACTCCATGGAGCAGCCAAGTCCACAGTGGATGGTTAGAGATCTGAGGTGCCTCCATTTGCTGATGGATGATAGCAATGCTGTACGGCAGGCTTCGTCACGACATTGATGAAAGGACCATGTTAATGCTATCACTCTCAGGTTCAATAGATTACTACCAAGAGATTCAACGAAGCTTGGAAGGTGATTACTTAAGTCAACAGTGACTAGTTTCTTTAGACTCCGGCAACGCCGGATGGTCTCTGGTATCCACGTAATTGTTTCCTTTGAATCAGTTCCTTTGAATCCGGGAGCTCTTTGACATCAGCGCCTCTAAGGCTGAGGTATCTCAGTAACCGCAGCGCCCCAACGCTTCTAGGCAAGGCTTTCACTTTTGTGGATCCCACGTCGAGTATCTCTAGGTACCTTAGCCGCATCCCGATTGTTGCCGGGAGCTCACTGACGTCGGTGCCTCTAAGGCTCAGGTACCTCAGCAGCCGCAGATTGAGTAGGCCATCAAGGCATACTAGACCGTTGCAGCCTTCAAGGTCCAGCACCCGCACAAATGATGGCAGACAAGTCAGGCTAGGAGTGGCGCTTGCCTGACCGAAGACGATGACTGACCTTGCACTGGACAAGTTCATAGTGACATTATTTGGCGCCAGTGCATCATCCTGCTTGTCGCTGCTCTGGATTGATAGCCGGTGGATAGTTTTGAGTGGATTGGGGCATGTTGGCGCTGAGCATCGACTAAAGTGACAAAGTTCTCTTCCTTGGATTTGCAAACAATGAAATCATGTATCACGGGGTGGAGCCTGCAGTACCTTGGGGGGGCAAGAAGATTATTGTTAGGATACAGAAGCTGTACCATATACCTTCTGTTGAGCTCGCCGAGGTATGTTTTTGCTAATTCATTCTCAGTCACATAACAGCCAGTGTCACTTATTATTCGTTCAGTAGTCCATAGCCTCATCAGACGCTTAACATTAACTATGTAATTCTCAGGAAATATGCTCAGATACAGCAGACATGACTTGAGATGTAGTGGTAGATCGTTGTAGCTCATGTTGAGTATCATCTTCACCCCATCCATATGTGAACTTGACAGCAAGTTGGATCCAAGCCCCTCCCATGCATACCTTGATGGCTGGTGTGGTAGTATGGTAGCCACGCTAACTAAAGCAAGAGGCAGGCCACCACATCTTCTCACGATTTTGTTAGAAACATCGTCCCAATATTGAGGACAAGGATGCCCAGTAGCATACAATTTCTTTAGAAACAGTTGTTTCGAGTCCACATCACTGAGCAAGCCAATATTGTAAACGTAATCGCTTGAACCAGAAGAACATTTCCATGCCAATTCACATTTCCTTGTTGTGGTGATTATCCTACTGCCAAGATTGTTTTCTGGGAAACAACGCATTATGATTTGCCAATGTTCCCAACCCCAGAGATCATCAACCACAATGAGGTACCTGTTTTGCAAGTTAAAACGGATGCACATTTGAAAGAAATCACTATATTAAATTAAAAAATAATGTGATTGTCAGTCAAGTATTAGCAACGGAAATTCTTAAATTCTGCAAGTAAAACAGGGCATACGGCCTACCTCTTCTCCTTCAGTAGGTCTCCAATGCCCACGACGAGTTGGTCAATCTCCTCGCTCCCACCGAGCCCGTCCCCAAGCTGCGAGAGCATTTTCTTGAGAGTCCCACGGAGGTCTGGCTTCTGTCCGACGGAGACAAAAACTCGGCACTGGAAGCGGTTCTGTTCTCTGACCTGCAAGTACACTGTTGCGGCGAGCGTAGTCTTCCCAGAGCCGGCCATCCCGGCAATGGAAATGATCTTGCGTTCAGCCTTGTCACCGCTATCCATGACCATCCTGGCCAACTCGCCCATCGCCGCGTGGTGACCGACGAGGCTTTCGGTATCAACGAGGTGGACCGGCTCAGGATCGTCGATGGGCTCAGGCACTGCGCGCGCTTCGCCATCGAAGATGGAGCGAGGCCGCACCTGTTTCAGTGCATTAAAACGAGCCTCTAGGTCACGTAATTTGTGGGAGATATCTTTGAGGCCACGAATCCACTCGAGAAAACCGGACAATGAGGGGTTGGCACCGCCGTTGTTGTAGTACCTGCGAAAGCAGATACAATCATCCATGTCGTAAGCGAGCTCTCGAGCTTGGGTGACCCAGGCCCAAGCCTGATCATCGGAGTTGTCGAGGGATTCGTAGCAGACGTCGATCCTGTCATGTATGGTCCTGAGCTGCGACTGGAGGTGGTGCCAGTCGCCACCGCTGACGCCAGAGAGCAGCTCAAGGAGCATCCACAGTAGGTCTGCAACAGAACACTCAATACCAGCTTCGAAAAAGGCCATCTCGACCACCTCTGGTCTCTGTATGGCTTTGCCGCCGTGTGCACCGCGCCGCTGGTAGGCGATGGGCGTCGAGGTGGAGGACTCGCCGACGACCGGAGTGTATTGGTGGGATGGGATGGGAGCGTACTGCTATAACCGATACTCCTCCCTCTGTTTACACATAGTAAATATGTAGATTAGCCTTGGGCAAATCATACTTGTGGGTCACAGCTAGAATGTGAAAGTTTCCTAGGCCCTCATATTCCAAGAGAAAGGCGGCAATAAAATAAAGTGGTAGGATGCTCTAGCCGCCCTTGCAACACCGGCGATCAGGACAGGGCAGCCTGATATGCTGACTAATTATACTTACACCTCCAATCCTATATATAGTCTATATATTTGTTTTCGAGACTTTATTTTAGTCTCAAAAGATTCCTTGCACAGGTGGTGGTGTCGTTCTGCCTTTTTTTTTTTGGTTATAATCCTTATCGGGTATGCGGAGACACCTCCTATTGTTTTTTTTTTCTTTTGATTTGACGTTCAGACAAAGTGGTTAGTTAAAAATTGAACTAACAATACTCTCCTAACGTCAACAATAAAAATCCGCAAAGAAGTTCTTTTCAGAGAATTTTTAGAATTTTTGTCCTGTTATCGTAAGGGTCTCGAAAGAAGCTTCCAATTAGAGCAGTTTTACTATGTATATTACCTCTAATAATTACTGGTGGTAATGCTTAAGGATAATAATATAATTTACTTATATATTTATTTATTTACCCACATTATCATCAGGGGTAAAGAGGTCATTTCTAAGCATTCTGAACCCATCCGCCGATCTGAAATTCAGCTTCGTCGGAGTAGAAAGCAAAAAAAGACACTTAGGACTAATTAACAAAATAAATTACAAGTTTATCATTTTCATTTTTTCTAATAATGCCCCACTAAAACCATTACTGCTTCTAATTATTGCTAGTAGTAATTACTACTTTACCACCAGTAATTACTACATTACCATATGTAATTACTGCATTACTACTAGTAATTATTAGAGATAATATGTATAGTAAAACTACTCTCCAATTAAATATAAGATAAGATGGTAGAAAAAAAATCTTTCCTAAGAATTTAAATTGTAGGAAAGCTATAGCTGACATGGTAGAACTCGCTGACATGTAAAGCGTCTATCCCTATACGGTGTCCCAGAGAATGGTTTTAACTAGATAAAAAAAAAGGCCGTACCCAGTGCTTAGAGCTCCCGCACTGTGCGGGGTCTGGGGAAGGGTTTCAGCGGCAGGCCTTACCCCCGCCTGTGCAATGCGGGGAGACCGCGGCTCGAACCCGGGACCTGTTGGTTACAGGCGGTATGCTCTACCGCTGCACCAGGCCCGGCCTTCAATGGTTTTAACTAGATCTTTTTATTTTTCTATTTTGTACTCATATTATCATTTCTCTGGCCCCACACCAGTATAAGAAAATTTCCCGCCTTTCCTTGTCAACACAACCTTTTTTTTTTTGCTTAAACTAGTTGGTGCTAGTAACTCAATAGTATGTGACAATATCATCAGCTACAATAGTTCTGAGATGGTATCTAAATGACTAAATCTTATTTGCACCATCTAGATTAGGTTGACAAAATACTTGTTGTTGTTGTTACTTTCATTTTATTGTTATGCCTCTCTTACAATGTTGTTGAGAATAATCTTTTACTGTCATCATATTTCTATATAAATCATTCTTAGCTCATCTATGTCACATGCCTAGTGGTTACAACGTCTCTACCTTCATGGGCAGTGACGAAGCTAGCAATTGCATGACCCGAGTGCTAGATGGTTGTTAGGCTGTGATATATAGTGGTAGCACAAACTTGATTTTAAGTGTTGCATAAAGGGTGGAAATTAGTCAACAATCAATGTAAATGTAAAGTGGTTAATACCCTGGTGCCATGGCACTCGGGTAGCTACATGTAGCTTTGCCCATGTTCATGGGTTTTCATAATGCTCCTCCTTCGCTTTTGCAATGTTTTGCTGTCTCCACAATGCATTTGCCACACCGACGTGTGATTGATCGCTTGTTCTTCTGATGCCTAACCGCATATCATGCAACATATAGAGGCAATCTGCAACATGTAAATATAATTATTTTAACATTCAAGAATGACTATTACAAAAATATATATACAATATATCCTTTCTACACAAACACCTAGGTATGAAATTTACCTACGTTCAGATCATGAGTTCACCAAACAAATAAGAAATATGTTCACATATAATTCTTAAAATACTCAAGACACTGGGCTATACAAAAAAACAATGGTTGATGAACTTCTACTTTTGCCATGTTGAGGCATATGGTGTTATTACTAGAGTATCCACATACTTCATTGCTTGCCACTACGGATG
This sequence comes from Eleusine coracana subsp. coracana, assembly GCA_032690845.1. Lineage (NCBI taxonomy): Eukaryota > Viridiplantae > Streptophyta > Magnoliopsida > Poales > Poaceae > Eleusine > Eleusine coracana. The sequence goes on along the minus strand of CM064434.1, from coordinate 59,424,916 downwards.
ATAGTGTAATATGAAAACATTCTCCATGTATACATATATATGCGGGAGTAATTACTCTCAAGAGAGTAGGAAAAATTGCTCCTACATAGTGTAACTTATGATAGCACAAACATTAAAATAATATTATTACTCACTTGTAAATTAACAATTACAACAAGGAAGCGTACATATAAAGAAAAACTACTACAACAGCACCTATTGTAGCATATAATATATACTCTATAAATGATTCTAGGAATTATTGTAACATGAACTAGAACTCCACCAGCTCCATGGAGTTGGACTGCTCTACCAATTTTCAGAGAGTTGGGGTGTTTGGCTGGCTCCACTTAGCTCCAGAGTCCAGACCAGAGTTCAATTCCGGAGTCATATGTCAAACATTCCCTAAATTCAGCATGCTCCGAGAGATATATAAAATCTTACACGACTGAGGAGAAGAATGTCTTTAACCTAAATTACTCTTCTGAAGATTCATTGTACACCACAATGGGCGCATTGGTCATCAGCCTTGTTAATCTCTTGATCTGAGTAGCCTTTTCTCTAGCATCATCCGGAGCCTTGCTGCTGACAGTCAAGAGCACCTGTTGGAGGTTTTCAAGGTTTTCCAGGCCGTAAATGCCTTCAATAATTTTGATCTTCAGCTCAAGCCTCTCAAGCTCTGGCATTGCCCCATCCATGAAGCTTAGAAGTGGCAGCACGGGTGACATGAAGCGCAACAGTTTAAACTTTCTGAATCCACCAGCTAGCACAAAAATCTTCCCTCCTGATTTAAGCGTATTATTATTTAGCATCTCTAGGACTCCTTGATTCGCTTTCGTAGTATCGAGAAAGAAGGTGAGAGAGAACAGCTCAGGAAGCATTGCGAGGTTCAGCATGGCGTCCCTTGTGAGTGAGGTTAATGACAGAGTCAGCTTCTCGAGGTTGTACAGATGGTGAATCCACTTTGGTAATTGGGACAACATGCCACACAGACCGAGGGTATGAAGGTGCTCAGGTGGTGCTTGAGAAGCATTTAGTAACCTGTCAAGGAAGCCAGTGAAGTCATCGTCAATTCCAAGATAATTGAGCGAGCAACTACTCAGATGCTCTATGGCAGACAGCAGCAACTCTTCGTTAGTGAGTTTTCCAACCTTATAGATGGTGAATTTTTTAAGGTTGGTGAGGTTCTGCAAGCCTCTTAAAGGTTCCTTTCCCAAACCAGTACAGATCTCTACCCCGGACAGTGTCTGCAGGGCAGTCATCTTTGTGATCCCTTCAGTTAATATCAGCGCATGCCGCTTGTTCTTGTTGCCAGCAAGTAGATGTTCCACTCGCCGAAGCTTATCAACTGATTGAGGCAACTTTCTTACTTCAGTTTCCCTTATGTCAAGTACCACTAAATATTCTAGCCTGCCAATGTTTGGTGGGAGATCTTTGACGTCCGTCCGTCGCAGGCTCAGATACTTTAGTTGACGCATCTTGCATATTTTCTTCAGCTGTTTGGGGGATAGGTCCTTGCATCCTTCTAGATCTAACACCTGCATTATCCGAAACTTGTGCAAAGTGGAATGAAGTGTTTTCAAACTCTCCATTGCCGTTAAGGATCGGACGTGAGACAATTTCATTCTCTCCACCGTTTCCTTTTCTTTCCCATCATTCTTTTGGACCGACAGACGTCGAACCTTGTAGCTTGGAAACGGCGTCTGCCAGTGACCACCAACCACAGTGATGAAATTCTCGTAACTTGACTTGGAGACAATGTACTCCAGAACCATGTCATGAATCTGGCAGCTCTTCACCTTGCCGTTGCTGCTATTGTTGACTGCTCGAATCAGGTTTCTGCAAATGAGTTCATTGAAACAATCTTCAGCGACTTCGTCAACAGTCTTCCCATGTTTCTCAGAGAGGAACCCTTCAGCTATCCATCTTCTGATCAATCGCTTCCTGCTGATGTGGCAGCCCTTGGGAAACATGCTCAAGTACAACAAGCAGGTCTTCAGATCAGCAGGCAATTCCTTATAGCAGTGGTCAAGTATTTGTGTCACTCCTTCCAAGGTGATATTATCCAACAGCACTTCACTTAAAGCCACTTCAAGTTTTCTCAAATGGTTATTAATTGTGAACTTCTGCTCTGACTTGACTTTAGTAGCCATGAGTCCTGATACTAAGATTATGGCCAAAGGCAGACGTCCAGTACATTTCAGCATGAGATCTCTACCTTGAGCAGTTAGCAAAGGACGTTGGTCAGAATAATCAGCGTTGACAATTATTTCATGAAACAAGCGGTAGGAGCTTTCATCAGTGAGTGGTTTGAGCTTGTGAACCTCCCCTTGCCGCCGTCGGCAGGCTTCAGCTACTGAGTTAAACCTTGTAGTGACAACTATGCTACCACCGTTAGGCAGAGAATCCCTGATCTTCTCCCATGCTGATACAGACCATATGTCATCAACCACAATAGTGTACCTATCAAAAGCATCATTTGCACACTAAGTGAGTGCTACAACGGTATAATCATTTCTTGTAAAGCAATAACCGTGAGATGCGAGACAAGATATGCATAGATTGGGTGGGATGATGAACTGTATTGAGCGTCTCGGATGGTATGAACATTGTCCAGAAACTTGGTAGAGTACATTTAGTAGTCTTGACTTTATATCTCATAATACTGCCGTATGGGGGCTGAAGACCATACGGTCGCAGTGCAAATACTGTGGGCTACGAAGGATGGGACTACAGGACAGATCACAGATGGTGGGTTATTAGGCACAAAGAAAGAAAAAAAAAAACAGAGTTGTACTGCCGTACCTCCTCCCAGATAGCTGTAAGCGAAGTTTGCGTATGAGCTGCTCGTCTTTCCAGTCTTCAATTCCTTGGAGGTCATTCTTGGAGGCATCCGCCCGCTGCTCATGGAACTGCTCCAAAAGTTTCCTCAGAACAGTCTGGAGGTGGAACTTCTGCGATGCGAGGACGGACGCTCTGCAACTGAACTCGTCACCAAGACCGAACTTCTGGTACAGTGCCATGGCGAGCGTAGTCTTGCCGAGGCCACCAAACCCAACGATGGCAAGAAATCTCAGATTATGATCAGGAGGCAGCGTCTTCGCCTTGGTGAACCATGGCTCGAGCTCTCCCATGGCGTCCTCGATGCCCACCGGCGCCCTGACGCCGATGAGCTGTGGAGGAGGTGCCAGACGGTCTCTAGGAGCGTTCGCTTGATCCGTGCGGCCTTTGACCTTTTTCAGGTTCACCACCCCATACCTGGAACGCCGCTCGCTGACGTGTTGCGCCCGGATCTTGAGGTTGCTGATCTCGGTGGCGATGCGGTGGCGCGCGTACAGCGTCTTAAGCACGTACCACTTCTTGCAAATGTACATCGACGCGCCGCTCCCGCGCGGCTCACCGTCGAGGCAGTGGCTGACGTTGTCCACGCAATCTTCAATGTCGTACGAGACCTCCCGGACCTGCTTCATCCAGTCCTGACGCTGCTCGTCGTGGTCGTCGGCTCGCTTGATCCTGTTGAGGAAGGCCTGCATGCTGGCCAGCTCGTCGTTGATGTACTGGATGTCATCGCGGACGCCGCTGATCAAGGTGTACTCCTGCGCAAGCAGGCTCCCAAGCTTGTTCACCAGGGATTTCACAGCGCTGTTTGAAGCGCCGACGACAAGGTCCATCGTCGCCGCCTTGCTCTAGCACTGCGGCCCGTTGAGATGGCTAGATATGAGGTGAATTTGATTTGTGGTTCTGTTCTATGTGTTGAGCTTTTCCCCAAGGCCACTCATTAGAACAATAGCAACAAGACCATATCCAGCTCCTCGCGCCAGCCTCCCGACCGGAGGCAGATTTACACCTGAGGTCCGGCTGTTTGTAAAGAACGTCCAACTTCGCCCAACTCGCTGGTGCACGCCGTGTTGTTTAGTAAACTAGTTAACTATATGTGACTTTGCACGACTAGTCTTAATATCTGGTTAAAGAATTAATTAACTAGCTTGAGAGCCCGCACAATTGCGTGACAAGTATCGTACGCACATTCTTTTCTAGACAGTAAATGTCATGCTATTACTGTAACGAACTAAATAGACTAAATCTTTAATGTGTTTCCTCATTCTGATATTCCATTGTTTAATTCCTACTTTGTACAGTAGGACACACAAAGTTACCACTATTTCTTTTACCATTTCCCAAGTATATATATTGCCTATCTCCATTTAAGTCTAAATTTAACACATTCTAATCTACTACATTTTTCCAAAGAAAAAATGCTACTTATATTGAGAGTTGCCATTCATAAAATATGAATATTATGATCATAAATCAAGTACCTGGTTGTATCTTATTCATAAGATACCCGTGGCCGCCCTATGTGTTCACAGAAAATTACTGACAGCACATGGTTGAAAGCTTAATGCCATTGAAAGGTTGCAATATGGGTACGTGTAATTCGTACAACAATTTTCTTGACGTGAACATATAGAAAAGTTCAATGCCATTCTTCCAGGATCCATAGGTTACTTTTTTTTGTTGTTATTAATATTAGACCTGTTCATACTTTCTTGCAAAAATTGTTTTGAGTTATTGCCATATAAACAATACTCTATGGATTTTAAGTAGCTTTTGTGATAGCAATATTCAGAACCATACTCGCCCAGTGCAATGGAGAATTATGTTACCTTGGATAATTGTTCTGAGAAAGTTTGATGTTTATGATTTGACTGAGATCTGCATTGACAGCTACCTAATTATTTTGACCATCAAACATCAATAACTTCCTATGTCCAAGACTGAGCTTCCTGCATTAGGCAACATGAGTAACATGTCCACATGCATCATGTAGCTACTTGGTCAACTAAAATAGAAGCAATATATTCTCTCAAAGTTGGACATTATATTAATACTTCATATCAAGTTGAGGACTACCTTGCTATAGATGCAATGGCGTGGCCGACTGAATCCTGCTATGAGCTGCTGATGCTGGTCAGCAACCACACAAAGCAACCATCTCTGTCAATCCTAGTACTGCTGCTTGCCCCTTCCGCTCCATAACACCTACGTACCCCTTCTGCTTTGCACTTTCGTTTCCTGATATTGCAGCAAAGAATGCTGAAACATTTGGATATTAAGAACTTGTACACCTAAGATTCAATTGATAGGAAGAATATCAGACTCAAATTCTGAAGAAGTTCTATGAAAAACAGATTGAAACTAAAGAACAATCCTTGTTGCTTTCAAGAAAGAAGCACATATGACTATTATTAAAGGACGAATCAAGAGGATGTGCCTAGCTACTGAGACATGTCGTCTTTGACAATTCTCTCAGCTAAATACTAATTTCCAATCGTCATTCTGTCCATGAAACACCTAGGACAGGTTCCTGCAGCGAAATCACGATGCATCTGTTTTCGAGAGGAGGTGCATTGTTCCTCAGATACCTGTTGCTGAGTAGCCACAGATCACGATGCATCTTGTGTGCGGCGGCGCATGGATCAGGTGGGCCGACGAAACAGGTCAGAGGGGCAGTAGATGTGAATATGGGTCGTGGGCATGCCAGTTATGATAATAGACTTTTTTGGCTTGATTGGTTGAAGGGATGACGTGAGGTGGGAACCAAGGGCTGATATTGATCTATGATTTTAAAAGGGCATGATTAAAGGCTAGATGCTTTGTTTTTTTAGAATTTCTAGCCAACTTATCTTTTTACTAGGTGTTGAGGAGAGAGGATCATCTCCTTTTAATATTTAATAGATATCTTTTTATTTTCTATATACTATAGCTTATATCAGTCAAATTATAAAATAGTCCAGATCACGTGTACGTGTGAACTGTGAAGGCTCGGTGACTTCATCGGAAGCTACTAATTTGCGTGCTAATTTAGAAGGTTCTTTCTATTTTAGAAAAGTTTTCCTCCTCCAAGCTTTTGAACAAACACTGGATCACTTTTGTCTTTTTTGCGAAAACTTCTAACCAATCTTTCAACAAACTTTTTGTTGTAAAACGCTATTGGGCCAGACCCACCTTCTGGAAGAAGGCCTCCTGGCCCATGTGGACTACTTTATCAAACACGGGCTCAACACGAAGTAGGGTTCCCCCCTTATAAATAGTTGAGGAACCACCCTATTGTAATTTGCCAGAAATTAAGAAATAAAGAATTTTGTCTCCTCCATTCTTGTGTTTTAATTTTGTTCTCTGTCGTTATCTTCGTGCCATACGATCCGCCGATAACTCAACACGTTATCAACACGCTCTAATCACGCCGACGACAAGAAGTTCCTGCCTCAGGCGACCTCCAATTGGCGACTTACGGTACGTTTGTTTGCGATTGAAATTTATCTTAACTCGTTGTAGTCAAGATCTATCCAAATTTTCGCCATCGATCTTAGACTCCTTGTAGTCTAGATCAACCCCCGGATCTACGTGAACAAATACCATATCCGGAAAGGGAAAAACAACCCCGGATCAAAACAAAATCCGGATGTGTGAGTGCCCTCAGGCCGTGTAGAGTCACAAGATCCATGAAACAAAGAAGAGCCCGCCACCATGGAGACAGTGAGCTCAGATACGGCTAAACTCCGGCGACCTCAGTCACCAAGGCACACACATAGCCGCCATCAGATCAAACCTAACGGGAGGGTCAAGAAGACGACGTCGCGACCGGATCTACCCTAACCCTAGTGGTGAAGGAGGCCGGATCAATCACAGAAAGTTGAAAGAAAGAAAAAAAGAAGAAAAGGAGAGCAACCAGATCTAACCACCGCATAACCAGATCTGTCATCAGCGAGGTTACATCAAAGAAAGAAGAAAAAGAAAAAAAAAGGAAGGGCAACCCGATCCGGCGAAATCCGGCCACCGCCGCCGAATCCGAAAGCTGATTGGCCCGCCTCAGCTCCTACCCATTGGCAGGCCGCATGGGCCTGCGCACGAAGCCGTGGCCTGGCCCGCGTGCGCTTGAAGCCGCGGCCCGACCAGCGGCGCTTGGCCGCACGCCCGTAGGCAGCAGGCACCCGCCTGCGACGGCCGCACGTAGCCGCTGCCAACATGCTCCTCGGCCCCGCCGCCTGAGCCCACCTGCCCCCCGTACGAGCCCGTGGCTTGCCCCGCCTTCACATGCGTGGCATGCCTACTGCCACCTGGGCCCGCCAGATCCAGCATGAAGCAGCGGCTCCCAGACCGCCTAGGCCAGCACGGGCTCCGCCCGCCAGCCGCCATGGAGGAGGCACTCGCCCGTGGGTCTGTGGATTGGTGGAAGAAAGAGGAAAGGGAGAAGGGAAGAAGAAAGCAGCTCGGTGGAAACCAGAGAAATGAGAGTTGCGGCCGGGTGGAGGAAGAAAGAAAGAGAGTGAGGCAGTGAAGAGATTAGGGTTTCAACCCCCTCTTTATACCCTTTCAGAAGATATGGGCCGTTTGGGCCGGGTTTTGGCCCATCTCTGGAAAATATCTGAACATTATGCAAAATAGTGCATGGAATTATGAGAATTCATCAAAAAGTTCTGAGAAGCATCCCAATATTTTCAGAAATAAATATGGAGTCCATATTTTATATGAAGACCTCTGGAAAATATGAAAATCACAAAATTATTGGAAATTTCATGGGAGTGTGTTATTTTACACATAACACCCTGGATTTTTCTAGATCTCTAGAAAAATGGACTATAGTCCTTATATTATACCGTTTTTATGATTTATTGGCTGTTTTTATGCAGAAACACCAATAAATAACTTAAACACGCAGTTTTTGTTATACCACCTTACTTATGCCCCCTATTATTTGATGCATGAAGTAATCTTTGCATAATGATATCATGTAGATGTCCGACATCGTGGAGAGAGAATTCGATGTGCTTACCCCCCATGGAAGTAAGTACCTATCTTGGGCCCTTGATGCTGAAATCCTCCTTAGTGGCAAAAATCTCTTGAAGACAATTTTGCCCAAACAAGGAGATACTGCTGCAACAGATGTGGAGAAAGCTCACTCATTGCATTTCCTGAGGCATCACCTATGTACTACATTGAAAAATGAGTACATGATAGAAAGGAACCCAAAGGCCTTGTGGGACTCACCGCATCAACACTTTGAGCAAATTGAAATAGTCTTACTCCCTAAAGTGGAGTGTGAATGGCAAAATCTACGCTTTCGACTACAAGACCGTTGAGGAATACAATACCGCACTCTATGGTATTGCTTCACGCATGAAGCTATGTGGCAAAGATCTTGGAGAACAAGACCTCATTCACAAGACTCTCTCCACCTTTCACCCCAAGCTCACTCATGTGAGCCGCTAGTATAAGAAGGATAAATACAAAACTTATGTCAAATTAAGCAATGCATTGCAACAAGATCAGGGGGAGGATGAATTGATCAAGCAGAATCATTTGTCTCGTCCTACTGGCTCCATGGCACCGCAAGAAGCAAATGCCACATCGTTCAGAAAGAATATCAGCAAGGATAAAGGAGCTCCAAAGGCACCACAGAAGGCACCTCCGAAGACGCAAAACAAGCCTAATAAGTTCAAGAGGAACTATAGAGGGAAGCCAAAGAAGACACTTCTAGGGGGAGTGTATGGCAAACAGGACAAAAAATGTTACAAATGTGGCATGAATGGACATTGGTCTAAAATTTGCCGTACACCTAAGCACATTATCGACATGTACCAAGAGCTCAGGAAGAAGCTTGCGGAGCATGAAGCCAACTATGTTGAAGGCAAGAAGCCAACAATAGAGAAATCTCCAAAAGTAACAGAAGGAGAACCAAGAAAGATCTCTGATCTTGAGTTGGATGATGACCTCATGGAAGAGGATGTGCATGGAGATTACGAATAGTCTTGTAGACTATCTAGAATAAAGTTATCATTTGTAATAGAGGTTCATTAAGTTTTTAGGTGGTCTATTTGTGTAATCTCATGAAGAGAGGACACTTTTCATAATAAATGATATCGGTGTGTGCAATTTTTCTCTCACATTATCTTTATTCTGTTATTTATACATTATTGTATTGATTACAAAATCGTGAAGTACAATATCTATGGATGAGGAGCTCTGTCTCGTAGACAGCAGCACTACCACCACCGTTCTAAGGGACACTAGTTATTTCCAAACACTTCAAAAGTATGACAGAAATATAACTACTATCATTGGTAATGACACTAGAATTGTTGGCATAGGCAGGGCCACAATTGTCCTACCGAACGGAACGCGGCTAGTAATCAATGAAGCATTACTTTATCCTGAGTCTACTTGGACATTGTTAAGCTTCAAGGATATCCGTGCAAATGGTTTTCACGTAGAAACCAATGATGATGAAGGTGAAGAATGTCTCATTATGACCAAGAAGCATGTACTACACATATGTTAAACCACATAAAGAGTTTGCTGCGTTCAAGACCGTTTTTAGCAACCAAGAAGCCTATCGAACATGGCACGATAGACTTGGTCATCCTGGCCTCAATATGATGCAAAGAATCACGAAGAATTCAAAAGGTCACAACTTGAAGACCAAAGATTTCCCAAATCAAGAAGATTTTTTGTGCATTGCATGCGTAAAAGGGAAGCTAATTTCTCGACCCTGAAAGCTTAAGATTCAAGCAGAATCGATGACATTCCTTGAATGAATTCAAGGTGATATATGTGGACCAATTAGTCCCATGTCAGGACCTTTTCGGTATTTCATGGTGTTAATAGACGCTTTCTCAAAGTGGAGTCATGTATGTCTATTATCTACTAGAAACCATGTGTTTGCACGGTTGACAACTCATATCATTCAATTGAAACTAATTTTCCGAATCACAGAATCCAATCCATTAGGATGGATAGTGCCGGAGAATTTACCTCGAAGGTGTTTAATGACTATTGTATGAGTTTGGGCATCAAAGTGGAACATTCTGTACCACACATGCATACACAAAATGGTCTTGCAGAATCATTAATTAAGAAGATCAAGTTGATAGCGCGACCATTATTGCAGAATTGCTTATTGCCTACCTCTTGTTGGGGGCACGCAACAACATTAATTCAATTGAGGCCATCTGCTACACATGAAGAATCACCATTAAGAATGATGCGTGGTAAATACCAAATGTTTCCCACTTACGGAGATTTGGATGTGTTGTATATGTCCCAATTCCTCCGCCTTAGCGAACTTCAATGGGTGCACAACAGAAACTCAGAGTTTACGTTGGCTATGAAAGCACATCCATAATCAAGTATTTAGAGCCATCCACTGGAGATTTGCATACGGCTCACTTCGTTGATTGTATTTTTAATGAAAATCATTTCCCGGCATTAGGGGGAGGAAATTATCTCTCTAGGGATGAATGCCGCGAAATAGAATGGGAAACTAAAGGAATCCAAGGAATGGATCCTCGCACTAAAGAAACTGAACTCGAAGTTCAGAATATCCTCCACTTACAGAGGGTTGCTAATGAGCTGCCAGAAGCTTTCACCAACACAAGAGATGTTGTGAAGTCTCATATATCGGTTGCAAATGCACCTGAAAGAATAGAAATCCCATTTGAAGAGGATGACTACATGGAATTTCAGCCTCCTTCCTCAATAGCAAAGAATGCTAAGAAGAGGGGGAGTGAGCCGGTTACAAAGGCACCAAATATAGGTGGCCATCTGGGCCGGGCTAAAAGGGCCGGCCCGAGGCCTGTTAGTTTTGGCCCGGCACAAAGGCTTCACAGGCCGTGCCGACCCGGAGCCCGGCACGGGCCATGCTTGGGCTTAGACACAAGCACGATGTGCTGGCCCGAGCACGACCCGATTAAAATGGCCCGGTCGGCCCGTAGACTTGGCCCGCGAAGCACGGCCCGGCCCGGTCTAGTCCGTCACATAAAATATTACAAAATCATTAATTTTTCAATATTTACATAGGAAATCATATTTTTTAGTTCAAATTTATATATATATATATAATATTTTTTATATATAAAATTAATTTTTAAAGAAAAAAATAAAACATAAAAAATTTAATGGGCTTCGGGCCGGCCCTGCCCGGATAGCCCATCGGGCCAAGTGGACCGGCACGACCCATGTAAGACGAGCTGTGCCGTGCTTGGGCTTGGGTGAAGGCCCGCCGTGCCGGCCTGGCATGGCCCGGTTAACTAGACGGGCCGTGCCGACCCGTTAAAGAATTGGCCCAGCATGGCCCATTGGCCAGGTATAGCACCAAAGAAGCCTAGAGTATAAGCTCAAGCTAAAGCTCCTAGAAGACGTTCTGCGGAGAAGAAGCCTAAGCAAACTACTCAAAAGAAGAATATAGAAGGTGAAAGAAAACCATACGAAGTGGTGAGACTTGAAGAAGAAAACCCAAGTGAGAATGTGCGCACAGTTGATACTCACGAAGGGTTACCAGAAATTCTTGATCTAAACACACCTTTGAGTGATGTGGATCAAGAAAATGAAAGAATAGAAGAAATCTCAACAAATTATGTTGAGATGGGAGTAGTATACAATAAAAAGACAATTAATGTCGACTCATACTTTGCCAATATGATTGCAACACAAATTGACTTGGAATCTGAACCAAAGTCAATGAAGGAATGCAAGAAGCGTCCTGACTGGCCAAAATGGAAAGAAGCAATCTGTGCAGTGAGTTAAACTCGCTAAAGAAAATAGAAGTGTTTTGTAATATAAGCCTTACACCAAAAGGTATCTTTCTAGTGGATCACAAATGGGTGTTTGTTAGGAAGAGAAATGCTCAAAATGAAGTGACTAGATACAAGGCGAGACTCGTAGCTCAAGGTTTCACGCAGAGACCAGGAGTTGACTACGAAGAAACCTACTCTCCCATAATGGATGGAATTACTTTCCAGTATTTGATCTCATTGGCAGTGAATATGAATTTGCAAATGCGACTTATGGATGTCGTAACTGCATACCTATATGGAACATTAGATACAGAAATCTATATGAAAGTTCCAGAAGGAATCAAAGTCCCAAATGAAGAAGAACGTAAATTATATAGTGTCAAACTTCAGAAGTCACTATATGGTTTAAAACAATATGGGAGAATGTGGTATAACAAACTCAGTAACTTTTTACTGGAGAAAGGATTCTTGAAGAATGATGATTGTCCTTGTATATTCATTAAGAAATCAGAGAAAGGTTATTGCATAATCTGTATTTATGTTGATGATTTGAATATCATTGACACTACACAGGACATCAAAGATGCATGTTCTTACCTAAAGACTGAATTTGAAATGAAGGATTTGGGTAAGACTGCATATTGTTTAGGTTTGCAGCTTGAACATACCCACGAAGGGATATTATTGTATTAATCAAACTATACCAAGAAGGTATTAGAGAGATTTAATATGAAAGATGCATACCCACTTAGATCTCCTATGGTTGTAAGATCACTCAATATAGAAGAAGATCCATTTAGACCAAGGGAGGAAGGTGAGGAATTATTGGAACCTCAATACCCATATCTCAGTGCCATTGGAGCATTGATGTACCTTGCAAATGGTGCGAGGCCTAATATAGCCTTTGCTGTTAATCTACTTGCAAGATACAGCTCGACACCAACTATGAGACATTGGAATGATATCAAGCAGGTTCTTAGATATCTAAGAGGAACTGAAGATTTTATATTATTTTTCAAGAAGAATGTTGAAGTAACCCTAGTGGGGTATACTGACGCTGGCTACTTATCCGATCCACACAAGTCAATCTCGCAGACTGGATATGTGTTCCTATTTGGTGGAACGTCTATTTGAAGTCAACAAAGCAGACGATTGTTGCTACATTAACAAATTACTCTGAGATCATTGCATTATTTGAAGCCACCAAGGAATGCACCTGGCTCAGGAGGATGTCAAGTCATATATTGGATACTTGTGGAGTGACACATACTCCATCCCCTACAATTATCTATGAAGATAATAAATCTTGTATTACGCAAATACAATCGGGATATATAAAGTCGAACATGACTAAACATATGTTACCTAAATTCTTCCACACGCATGAATTGCAAGAGTAATGAGAGATTTTGGTAACTCATGTCCGCTCTTGTGATAATCTTGCAGATATGTTCACAAAGGCATTACCAGCCTGCAATCTTGAAAAGTTAAGGCACATTATTGGTATGAGAAGACTTAAAGAAGTGCTTGGAACAGGGGGAGAACTTCCCTAAGTACATCAAATCCCGAATTAAAGAAATCATCTCGAAGATGATTCATATCGTTCATGAAGATCGATAAGCATTAATCATGAAGATTAAAGCATTGTACTCTTTTTCCCTTATGAGTTTTTCATATGAAGCTTTCTCATTAAGGTTTTTGATGAGGCAATACGTGCAATACAAGTAACGGTAATATGTGCTCTTTTATCCATTTTCCCATTGGGGTTTTAAGAAGTTTTTATGAAGCATATTTATCGTAATAAAGAGCCCAAGGAGGAGTGTTGCAAAACGCTATTGGGCCAGGCCAACCTTCTAGAAGAAGGCCTCCTGGCCCATATGGGCTACTTTATCAAATATGGGCCCAACACGAAGTAGGGTTCCCCCCATATAAATAGTTGAGGAGACTCCCCATTGTATCTCGCCAGAAATTGAGAAATAAAGAATTTCGTCTCCTCCATTCTTGTGTTTTAATTTTGTTCTCTGTCGTGATCTTCGTGCCATATGATCTGTCGATAACTCAATAGTTTTGACTAAACATTTTACTAAGCTTTTCACACAGCCCTATCAAGACCCACCTCCTTGGCACACCCCTACACGTGGGAAAAAATCCCTATGCGGACGAGTCGCATATGCTCAACCTGTACGACCCTGCCCAGATTCATGATACATGGAAATCAAATGGTAACAGAGGAGGGCTGGTTCCTAGCGGATTCTGGATGGCACTGGCTATGGAGGAGTTGTCAAGGGAGCCAAAAACTGAGCCAGCCTTAGAAAAAGGAAAAGGAACTCCGAGTAATCCACAATCCATATCGGGTTGGCGCTCCTCCTCCTAGTGGTGGCAATGGCGCCCTACTACTCTGTCCATGATGCAGGTGCCTTCCTCCCCTATCCGTGGTCCAAGACAACGCTATCTGCCTCCCGGTGGTGGGCGATGAGGATTGGCGCTTCCTTCTTTTGGCCAAGTCCGACAAGTGAGAGTAGTTGTTTGTAACAGGATGCGGGCATTTTGATTGTGACACGTATTGTGACATCTAAAAGTATAACACAGGATAGAGATAATATAGTTTGGAACCAAAATATAGAGTACAAAGTTTTTATATAAATCTGAATTTAAATTACAAATCAGATTTTAAAAGTGAGGAAGCGAAATGGTTCAACAATAATTAAAATAGTTCAATGAGAAGATTAAAATAAAATCGCCTCTCACGGTGATACATAGAAGCAAATATGGTCTTGATAAGTGTCATGTCCATCATATCAGACCGTCAAGCAAGGGTGCTCCTCCTATGGGCTGTAGGGTTCCCACTCGACATCTCAGGAACTGATCACCCTAATCATATAAAAATCATAAAGAGCTACGCTATGAGAAACTAATACTTAGCAAGACTTATCCGTCAAAAATAACCAACTACAACCGACTCCTAGACATGCACACGCTAAGAGTAGGATTTATGTAATGAAAAAGCAACCTAAAAGTAAATTCTTATTTTTCAAGTTTTAGCATCAAGTTTTCAAATTTAGTATGCACTATATATACAACAAACAAGGTTATAATACATCATAGTTAAATCAATATAGTAATATTCAACTCATTCATCATGTTGCTCTTCTTACTATGTCCCGGCAGAGTGACCAAGTGGGATGCACCGGTGCTTGCTGAGTTTGTTCCTGGCTAGTTGGGTCGACACCTCCTTTTGGCTCCTGCTACAGTCCAACCTCCACGTGGTTCACCTCGTGATCTACTTGATGTATATGTGATGTTGTGTGTGAGAGAAGATTCATGACAGTCTGTTAAAATAAAACTGACAGGTATGAGGAGCACGGGGTGTCAATTGTCAAGTAATTATACATATAAGATGAAGGCATAGGGTGGGCGCATTTTGTGTCGCGATAAGGAAATATAGAAGTGCAGTGTGACGATCATGAATGATGCGGTCGTGCAAGGCTCATGGGCAGTGGTATGGGTCAACTAATGTTGTTAGGGTGGTAATTACATATGTTGTTATGCAAGGAATAGACATATACAAACTAATGCTTAAAGTACAACTTTATGGTTAATGGAGAATATTAACCTTAGAGACAATAGTTAATTTGACATGGTTCTACAGAAGAGATGCCCATGCTCAATTTAGTATAGGTAGATCAGAGTAAGGATGAATTTTTAGCTAAGTTTCAGTGACATGCACTGAGCCACTAATTTTAAATAATTAAAACAAGGAAAAATAAAATTAATTAATTATGACTAAAATACAGAGAACTATCACTTGCCACTTTCCATGATGATTAGGCATATATAAATATAGTTGGGGACCAAATTTCAAGAATTTACTAGCTTCATAGATTTATTTATGATTTTATTAGTGTTTTATTTTTTTATTTTAGTTCTAATAAAAATACAAACATGCAAAACGGTTTAGCATTTTTCTACAATAATACATGTCTAGAGGAACTCAGAGAAATTTCGTTTGCTTGAAAACTCCTAACAATGAATTAGTTATGCATTTTATAAGCTACAATAGGAGTTTTGTGGTATTTATATAAATGCGGAAAGAAACGAAATAGGCTGTGGGCAATTAGATCTGGCCACACGGCTGCGGACGCACCAGATCTGGCTGAGCTCGGCCAAGCCAAGGACGCGCGGCGGTGCTAGCACGATGACCACACTACCATAAAACGGGCCTGTAGCGGCGGCAGCCCAAAGGCCGCAGCAGCGCGGCCCAAAGTGAGGCGCCGCTACAGAGCCTAGGGGGTCTGCCGCGGTCTGAGCCACCGCTATAGAGCCCCCAATAGCGGCGGTTGACAATGTCAACTGCCGCTATAAATTGCCCAACTTTATAGCAGCGGTTGACAATATCAACCGCCGCTACTTAGGGCATAATAGCGGCGGTTGAAAATGCCAACCACTATAAAGTGCCTTGGGCAAATCACAAAAATCAGGGGGGAAGGTTTTCAGTTCGTTTTTTTTTTTGCAGAAATTTAATCTTTGAGGTAAGGGAAACTCATCCCATTGGTTTTTTTATGTTCTCATCTTGAAATCAAGTAGAACTTTGGGGTTTAAGTTTGTTAGGTTTTCATCAAATTTAGCTAAATTCGTTTGATTTGAATGGTTCTATTTGGATATAGTTGAAGTTTATGAAAGCATACATCATTTGTTTTCATCACTACACAAAAAAATATATAAAATAATTTGATATTTGTTTTATTTTACCTTACATAATATTTCTCACTTAGTGTATATTATATTTGAATGTTTAAATATTTAGTGAATATTTAAATTTTTTGTTACACATAATTAATTAATTAATTTCTAATATTTTGAATAGATTATGATAAAAGTTAAATAATATAAAAAATAATTTGATGCTTTTTTTATTTTACCTTGCATAATATTTTTCACTTCATGTATATTAATTTTAATGTTTATATATTTAGTGAATATTTAAATTTTGTGTTATTAATTAATTTTTGGGTTTACGTTTAAGGTCATTCGCGATGGATAGATCTTGGATGTACAAGGCACTAAGACCGGGTCCAATATTTTTTTATGAGAAGTTTCTAAGTTCATCGATGCGGCCGCAGTACATGCTCGATGTGAACGGACGACTGATATATATTGTCCGTGTTTTGATTGCAAGAATCAGAAGCTGTGGAATGATATAGAAGTAATAAAGTCAGTCTTGATGCGGAGGGGTTTTGTTAAGGGATACACGAGATGGACAAACACATGGTGAGAACAGTGTGGTCGATATGGAATTTGATAAGCATATTGAAGTTGAAGTCGAGGTCGTCAATTCGCCTCGTGTAGATGCGATGGATTCGCATGGTGAAGCTGATTTTGATGTTGAGGAGTTGTTGTTTCACATTGAGCCGCATGTCTTGATCAATGCCGGTATAACTAAAGGGCTTGATAATTTTCATAGAATGGAGAAGGCATCAAAGGATCCATTATATGATGAATCTAAGGGATGTGGTAAAGAGTTCACCATGTTGCGTACTGTACTTGAGCTGATGAAGCTAAAGGCCATGCATGGCAGGTCGGACGCTACTTTCACGAATTTGTTGGAACTTATTTCCGATGCACTGCCGAAGCCCAACTTGTTGCCAAGGACAACATACCTTGCTAAGAAGCTGATTTCCCCACTTTCGTCGGGCGTTCAAAAAATTCACGCGTGTCCAAATCATTGCATATTGTATCAAAAGGAGCATCAGGACGCTGTGAGATGCCCAAGGTGCAAACGCAGTCATTACAGGAGGAACAACGATTGTGACACCGATGGAGGAGTGAAGAGTACAACTGAGGGGAGAAAGAACAAAAGGAGTTGTGTCATCGATGATAGTGATGACAGTAAGGTTTTTGCCTGAGTCATGTGGTACTTACCCATGGTCGATCACATCATACGCTTGTTCGCCAACCCTAGAGATGCGGCAATGATGACATGGCATGCACGCAAGGGAGATGGTAAGCTCAGGCATCCCGCAGATGGAACACAGTGTGAAAATTTCGATGAGGATCATCGAGACTTCTCTAATGAGAAAAGGAACCTATGGTTTGCATTGAGTATAGACGGGATGAACCCATTCGGTCAAATGAGGAATTCGCATAGCACTTGGCTAGTGTTACTAGAAATGTACAACATTCCACCATGGTTATGCCATAAGTGTAAGTAACTACTACTAACCACTCTTATATCTGGGTCCAAAGAACCTGGTAACGACATAGACATGTTCTTAGTACCATTGTTTGAAGACCTACAAAAACTATGGTTGGAGGGGGTCTGTATATGGGATGAGTATCTAAGAGAGTATTTCACGCTCAGAGCAATTATTTTTTGCATGGTAAGTGATTCCCCGGCACTAAGGGCGTTATCAGGATAGGTCAAAGGAAAGGCGGCATGTTTCGTATGCGTTGATGATACATCCTTTGTGTATCTTCCAGCATCCCAGAAGCTAGTGTATATGCGAAGCCGCCGTTCTTACCAGCAAAACACAGGTATCGCGCGATGGCTAGACACTTTGATGGCAAAGTTGAGAACGACATAGAACCTCGCCGTTGTACTGGTAGGGTCGTGTTTGACCTTGTTAAAAACATCAATGTTGTTTTTGGGAAGCCGGTGAAGGGAGTCAAAAAGGCAAAAGGTCTCACGCCATTTAAGAAGAAATTAATTTTCTTTGAATATTTCAATTATTGGAAAGATTTGGAAGTGAATCATGCATTCGACTGGATGCATATTGGGAAGGGTGTATTTGATAGTAGTAGCGGACTTATAGTCGACCAACCGGGTAAGACAAAGGATGGACTTAGCGCATGTAGAGATCTTGTAGTGATGGGAATAAGACCAGAGCTCCATCTGCAAGAAAGAGTAAATGGAAAGTACTTTCTCCCCCGACAACCTACACACTTACGATTGAGGAGAAAAAAGCATTCTACAAGTGCCTCAGTGGGATTAAAGTACCGACGGGTTTCTCATCGAATGTCAAGAATCTTGTAAATATGGAAGAGTTAAAGATAAGTGGGTACAACACTCACGATTGCCACATAATGCTTTCGATGTTTCTCCCTATTGCTATCAAAGCTGTTAAATCACCATGGCTGAAGTTAGCTGTAACTCGCCTTTGCTACTTCTTTAACACGGTATCGAAGAAGGTGATAACTGAAGACGAGTTAAATGATCTATGGACCCACATGAAAGAAACAATGTGCATACTTGAGATGGTCTTCCCTCCATCCTTTTTTGATACGATGGAACACTTCATGATTCATATTGTTGACCTGATCTCTACATTGGGCCCTGTCTACCTACATCAGATGTTTCAATTTGAGAGGTTCATCTATGTATTGAAACGCTATGTACGTACTCGTTCACATCCAGAAGGTTCTATGATCGAGGGCTACACAACTGAGGAGATCATTGAATGTAACTCAGATTACATTAATGATGGTAGTAGATCAATTGGTCTTTCCGTGTCTCGTCATGAGGGTAGATTATCTGGAAAAGGTACGAAAGGACGTAGATCGTTCATTGACCGTGACTTCAAATGAGTGGACCAAGCACATTTCAGCGTATTGCAGCAGACACAGATTATGGGACCATACATTGAGAAACATCTGTTAGAGCTCTGCCAGAACAATAAGAATGCGAAAGATAAATGGATCATAGACGAGCACAAGCGCTCGTTCACATCATGGTTTAGGTCAGTAAACCTTCCATGTGGCGAGTCTGTGGAAGAGACAATGTTGAGAAAGTTAACTAACCACCCAAGAAGAACCATGGTTACCTTTCAGGCATACAACATCAATGGTTTTACCTTCTAAACCCAACATAAGGATAAGAAGAGCAAGTGTCAAAACAGCGGTGTACGAGTAGAGGCCATTGACGAAGAGGACCAGGCGACCTCGTATTACGGGTACATTGAGGAAATATGGGGACTACGGTGCAAATTTACAGGTTCTCATATTTAAATGCAAATGGGTGAAGCACCCTAATGGCGTCGAGGTGGATGAATATGGTTTCAAATTGTTGATCTTAACAATGTTGGTCACAAAGATGACCCTTGGACTTGCCAAGACCGTGGAACAGGTGTTTTATGTACTTGATCCAAAGGACGAAAAGAAATACATTGTTGTTCCTGGTAAACAAAGAATCGTTGGAGTGGAGATGACTACAATCAATATGACGAGGTGCCATGTTTCATAGATCCGAAAATTTTTAAAGTATTGGAAGCAAGACTCTCCTTTGCTGGCGGAATGCCCTACATGCGCACTGATCACTGCCAAGGAAAAGTCGTTCAAGGATAACTCAAGCATCATGTAATTTTTTTTTGTTAAGTACCTTTTATTATTTTAAACTTGTATATGTTCTATGTAATTTATGCTTATTTGAATATAAACTTGTATATGTTCTATGTAATTTATGCTTATTATTCTAAACTTATTTTGTTAAGCATCATGTAGTTTGAATTTTTAGGGGCTAAAAGGTAAATATTCAGACTAACTATAATTAATAAAAAGTATAGGGTTGTTTCTACAAAATTTTAGGACCTAATATTAATTTTTATTAAATATAGGGGCCTAATTGTAAAAAGATAGGATTAAAAAATAATTAATAATGAACTCAAGGGTTCTTTTGTAAAATTCCAGGGTTAATATATTATTTATAAAAAAATTGGGGGAATAAAGTGAATAATACACTTTTTGGAAAATGAATAACTTTATGTTAAAAAAAATGACAACTTTTTAGCGACGGCTCACGAGACCAACCGCCGCTATTCCTTTTTAGCGGCGGTTGGCTATGTGAGCTGCAGCTAAAGTGGCCACCCCCATATAAGCAGGGGTGCGACGGGGACCAAACCCTAACTTCCAGCGCTATTCTTTGACGTCGACAGGCTGCCTGACTTCCGCCTCCCCTCCTCTCTGAGCACCGCCGCCGACCACCGATGCGCCCCTCGTCCTTCCCCGAGTGCCTCGACGGTCGCTGCACGGGCCCTGTCATCCTCCCCAGAGCACCGCCACCAGGGCCCCCTCCTCCTCCCCGAGCGTCGCCGCCGTGGGCCCCCTCCTCGTCCCCGAGCATCGCGGCCGCAGGCCCCCTCCTCTGTCCTCTAGTGCCTCGACGGTCGCTGCATGGGCCCCCTGCTCCTCCCCGAGCGCCGCCGCCACGGGCCCCCTCCTCGTCCCCGAGCACCGTGGCCATGGGCCCCCTCCTCCGTCCTCGAGCGTATCGACGGTCGCCGCACGGGCCCCCTCCTCGTCCCCGAGAGCTGCCTCAACGGTTGCTGCTGCGGGTGCACTCCTCCCCGAGCACCGCCACCACGGGCCCCCTCCTCCTCCCCGAGCACTGTCGCCGCTGGCCCCCTCCTCCGTCCTCAAGCGCATCGACGGTCACTGCGCGGGCCCCCTCCTCGTCCCCGAGCGCTGCCTCGACGGTTGTCGCCGCGGGCCCCCTCCTCCTCCCCGAGCGCCACCGCCGTGGGCCCCCTCCTCCTCCCCGAGCACCGCCACCACTGCCCCCCCCCCCTCCGTCCTCGAGCGCATCAACGGTCGCCGTGCGGGCCCCCTCCTCGTCCCCGAGCACTGCCTCGATGATTGCCATCACGGGCCCCCTCCTCCTCCCCGACGCCTTCGCGAGCACTGTCGCGTGTGCTCTCTGACGCCTCCCCCAAGCGAGCCGTGTCGTGCCCTCCTCCCCGACGCCTCTGCACCAGGTGTGCCCGGCCCGTTCCCCTCTCCCTCTCCCCCTCCTCCTCGAGCTTCGCCGCCGCAGGCACGGGCCCCCTCCTCTGATGACCTCTGCCTTCTCTCTCGTAAGAGCCACACCCTCCTCTTCCTCCCCTCTCCCCTCCTGTTCGACGCCCTCCTGCCCGTCGACAACTAGGTGCACCCGCTCTGCCCCAGGCCCTTAATCTCATTATTCCTTGCTCTGTGCTCGATGCTACCTAGTTCAAGTGTGCTCTTGTGCTCTATGATGCCATATGTTTTTGCTTCTATATTAGATGCTCACTGTGCTCTAACATGATATCAGTCACCCCTTATGCTCTTGTGCTCATGTGCTCTGTGCTCTAACTGATAACATGATATCAATAATAATTCTAAGAAATAGCCTAGTATGAACTATTAGCAATTGATTTGATCCACATTTTTGCTTGGATTATAAACTGTTAGCAATTGACTTCATCCACATTGATTGCTTCTGCTCTGTATCTATGAAACTGGATTTCTATAGGTTCAGTATCATATGCCCATTGTCATGCTCACTATGCTCACTTGTCGCTATACATGTAGCTTACTTGCTGCCATATATGCTTTTTTTTTGCATTGGGACTAAATGGTAGCATCTGAAAATGCTCATTGTTTGCTGCCATATGTCTCTGCTGCCATATTAGATGCTCATTGTCATGCTCACTATGGTTGTAGTTTACTTGTCGCTATACTTGTCACTGCCATATGTCGTTGTTGCCATTTCTGAATAATCTGTAGTGTTATTTACTTGTCGCTATACTGAGCTAGGTTGATGCTCACTGCCTTGTATACTAGGTTGATGTTCATTGCCTTATATACTCAATACTAAGAGCGAGCTGCTGCCTGTGGTATTTCTTTTGCTGCCATTTCTTTTGCTGCCATCAGTTGCTCGTACTTAGCATATAAAAAGTCTGGAGAGAATGCTTGTGTGCACCTGGTGCACACAAGCATTCTCTCTAGGCTTTTTATTCAGTAAATTACATATAAAAAGTCTGGAGAGAATGTTTGTGTGTACTGGGTGCCATAGTCTCTCTGTACTTATTATTTACTTGTGGCCATAGATATGCCATATTACTTACTGCCCTATAGTCTCTCTATACTTATTATTTACTTGTGGCCATATATATGCCATATTACTTACTGCCCTATAGTCTCTCTGTACTTATTATTTACTTCTATTCTTCTCCTAGTCTCTCTGTACTACTTATCTATTCTATGTAGGCGATCGATGCTCAATGATGAAAGGGGGCTAAGTGCAGCTAGTGTGGCGACATGGACCATATCCTAGGATGTTGGATACATGCTGTTGTACAGGTCAAGGATCTTAGAGCGTTGGAAGGCCATTGATTCGGCAACCCTCACTGAGAGCAAATTTTGATTTTTTTTCTATTCTTCTCCTTGTCTCTCTATACTACTTATCTATTCTACGTAGGCAATCGACCCATGCTCAATGATAAAAGCGGGCTAAGTGAGCCTAGTCCAGCGACATGGACCATATCCTAGGATATCGGATATATGTTATTGTACGAGTCAAGGATCTAAGAGCGTTGGAAGGCCGTTGATTCAGAAACCCGCACTAAGAGCACATTTTGATTTTTCTATTATTTTCTTTTGTTTTCTTTGTCTCTATACTCAATGATGAAATGTGCATACTCCTTGTTTTCTAACTTAGTCGTCATATCTAACATTAGCTGTCAAAGTATTCTCGTCACGGTGGACAATATGCCCTCCCAAGAGAAAGACGCCCTCAAGGCACACTCACAAGCGAGGTCGTCTTCAGACGATGAAGGATCAAGCGAACACTGAGAAGAACCAGAAGATCCGCATCCTCCACTACCAAAGGAACGTCGATTGGGGAGCCCGGATCCTTATTTCGTGCCTCAAGATGAGGTATCTTGTCAAACATAATTCTCTCATTTGTTCAACTAATTTGTAAACTAAAATCTACTACTTATATCCTAGGGCCCCTGACAAAGTGCCCGTCGGCTATTTGCAGCTGAGGCTGTGACAAATGAGGCCCTCGAGCAACAAGTGGAAGAGGTGCCTTCCCAAGTTGCCACACAGAAACGCAAGCACGGTCAGCGCTCCGCGAACAAGGCAGAGGGCATCTACGAGGTTACTGCACTAGACCCCAAAGATGGAGAACCAATTGAACCCGCTGGTGTCAACGCCAAATGGCGGAACCATTGCGGCAAAGTGGTGAGGGACCATTGCAAAATCACGTGGCAAGATTGGCGCCAAGTCTCGGATGGCAGAAAAGATGATATGTGGGCTGACGTCACGGCAACCATCCGCTTCCAGCCAGCAGATCTCGAGAGAGCCAAGAAGGCCACAATGTCCACTCTCAATCATATATTTCGAGATTACAAGTCCAAGCTCAACTGCCAATACATCAAGAAAAATCGAACCCCATTCAACAAGCATGGAAATATTAGTCAGCAGGAATGGGATGAGTTTGTTGAGCAAAAGACGAGCAGTGCTTCGAAGGAGCTCAGTGAAAAGATGGTTGAGCTAAACAAGCGAAACAAGTTCAAGGCATGGTTAGGTCTGGATGGATATAAAAATAAGATTCCAATTTGGAGAGAGCAGGAAGCCAAGCTCCGCGCGGAAGGAAAACCTGATCCATTGCCAAATACCAATGAGCGTACCAGGAACTGGGTGTATGGTCGCTCTGAGTTAACCGAAGAAGGAGAGATCATTGTGAAGGATCACGCAACAAGTGAAGTCGTGCAAGCCTTGAAAGGCCCCATCGCGACGCAGATGGAGGCTGGTCTGTTTACACCGGAGTATCACAAGGATGAGCTAGCGAAGGCTATTGGGACCAAAGAACATGGTGCTCGGGTACGAGGAGTGTCATCATCGACAACATGGAAAGAAGGTTTCTCTGAAACATCCTCACACCTCTACAAGAAGCATACATTGCATAAGAAAGAGCAAGAAGATAAAGCCAAGGAGGATAGGAGGCGACAACTTCTTATGTTTGCTATCGACAAAGAAAGCAGTCGTTTGGACCCCAACCTGCAGGCTACGGTGGATGCCTTCTTACGTGGTTCGTCCACATCCACGCAGCCATCCGTCTCCACGCAACCATCAGTCTCCGGTCAACCATCAGTCTCCATGCAATCAGAAATGGATGACATCACTGAGGATACTCCTTGCGAGTTGCATGTACAATTTGGTTACAAGGGCAAGACGATGAAGGTTGCATTGGGCACGGTATTTCCAGGAGAGACACTCCATAATAGGGATATCCCCCAGGTTACGTGCGCGTCACCGTGTCAGAAATAGTACCTGGCCATGAGGAGAACGAGCCTGAGGCGGATATAGAAACTCTCCAAGATGCCATTGGCCCTTTCATTATTTGGAAACGCCATGAAGTTGTCCTCTCACCACGAGTTTCTCCACTCCTGTTGTCTGGGCACGGGTCCTTTCATGCGAGCCAGCCAGCCAATACAGGTGGACCACCGTCTCCTATGTCTGCGGCAGCCTCGGGAAACAAGCCTCAATCTCCGCATGCGGAAGCCGACTCGACTCACAGTCCTATAATCTATAGTGACAACGAGCCTCTTCCGCAGAGTGTTCAGCCTCGGGAAACAATTCAAGTCGAGCCTCCATCAATAGCTGCGGCGGCGGTTCAAGTTCAGGCTCCAGTAATCCAAGTCCAGTCCGCGCCAATTATCGTCAAGGCTTCGGTAATCCCAAAGACGATTACCGGTTTTGACAAAGAGCCAAAGAACCCAAAAGCAAGAAATGATGTTGATAAGTACTTGGCTGGATTGAAAAAACGTCTAGCAAGCATCGGTAAGCTCGTCATTGAAGAACAAGATCCTCGAGATAAAGTGTCATATGACGATCACATTTTGGACAATCTTGTGGACGATGTGGACTACCCGACATTCAAATTAGGTAAGCCTCTTAGATCAAACAACATGTACAAGAACCTACCGTGGGAGATACGAAAGTTGCATGACTGGTACATGATGGCGTCGAAGGAAGATGTCACCGTAATCACTTGTAGTATTCCAACTGAGGTGTTCAATGAAGAGGACGATGAATAAACCTTAGGCCTATTTTGGGAGGATGTCCACTTAATGTTTCGCCTAGGCAGGATGGACATCACCTTCATCACCTTGTGGTGCATGTAAGTTTCACGTTTGATCTACTTTGAATTTCAAGCACAATTCAATATATTACCTTATATCTTTTTTTTTGTAGCATGAACTCTTTTTATCAAAAAAGGGGGTTGATAGAAAAGATTGGAATGTGGCCTATGTCAACCCGAACCGTATCAACCAAAGCAGTATAAACCCAACGGTAAATCCGGATCACAATCCGGATAAGACACCAACAGAGATAGGTGAAATGAAGGCGGTCATGAGAAATGAAGCAGAACTCGGGTTATAAATTATTTATGCGAGTGCTTCCTGAAATGGCAAGATAGATAATGCATCTTAGCCCCCTACAACTTCAAGTAAGTTGGACCACTACTGCCTTCGTCATCTATCATATGTTGAAGTTAAATTCAATCGTAAGTAACTTGTTGTCAACATTCTTATAGTGATCATTGGATCTATTTTATGATAATTCCCAAAAATAGGTACCTTTTCGTGCTAGACAGTCTCGACTACGACAAGAAGTTGTACATCGACATGATGGAAGTCATAGATAGGTAACAAATTACTCTATGTGTATATAAATTGATAATGTTAATATCATCTAATGATACTTTTGTTGACCGTTTAGTGCTTATGAGAAATATGTCATAGGAGGGAAATGTCATCCAAGATGGAAAAAGAAGATGTACTTCCGTTATTAGTTCTGGATAAGATTTATATGCATCACATACATGTCTTTATCGTAGTATCCATCATATAAAGTGTAACTAACTTGTGTTCTCTACTATATAGTGGTTTAAGCAACAAAAGGGTAGTGTGCATTGCAGCTACTACACGTGTGTGTTCGCTTCTAGCTCTTCATCTTACCTAGATCATATCATTGAGGAGTCTAATGAAGAGGTAAGTTGATTTTGTTTATGTTCATTTTACTTTACTCGAATAATGAAGTTTTGAGATCTCATATTAACATACTCTACTCATATGACACAAAGGGCCA
This sequence comes from Eleusine coracana subsp. coracana, assembly GCA_032690845.1. Lineage (NCBI taxonomy): Eukaryota > Viridiplantae > Streptophyta > Magnoliopsida > Poales > Poaceae > Eleusine > Eleusine coracana. Next base: position 59,398,472 of record CM064434.1, on the reverse strand, counting down.
TAAGAGAAAAGGCACAATGGACTGCAAAGATGAAGAGGGACGCCGAGGTCAGAAAGGGTATGATTCCTCAATCACGCGTTCACTTGAGTACAAATAACATGTATCTAGTTATAACTTCTCTTTGTCGTTTTATGTTGAGAGAGGTAATTAGTCCAGAAGGGAAGTGCTTTGACTCAAATAGTGAACTAGCAACGAAATGTAGGTCCCTTTGTGAGTGGGCTGGTTCAAGAGCACCATATGAGCCTAATGTGTCAAAAAAAGATGATGACTATGCATTAGGATTCATATAAAATATTTTGTAAGCTCAATTGAATATTTTGATGATAATGTTGTATATATTCTATGATGAGATGTAAATATCTGTGATGAGATTGTAAATAGCTGTGATGAGATGTTGTAAATATCTGTGATAAGATTTGTAAATTTTTGTGTATGCAGAATCTATGATTTCTATATATTTGCTAAATTTTATTGTTTTTTTGGAAAATAACAAGTAACGGTGGTTGATGTTGTCAACCGCCGCTACTAATAGTCTATAGTAGTGGCGGTTGAAGGTGTCAACCGCCGCTACTGATGGCTGACAATAGCGGCGGTTGACATCTTCAACCGCCACTACTAACATGACTGTAGCGGCGGTTTGTATGGGCTACAGACCACCCGCCGCTACAAACGTATATTTGTAGTGGCGTTTACGTAGCGGCGGGGTGGCCTGCCTGTCGTTATAGGCCCTTTCCAACCGCCGCTACAATGCCTTTTTGTTGTTGTACCAATCGGGGTAGTGGCGGGGGCGACATTGGGCTCGACGTGGACCAGGGCGTAGGACGGGCGTGCAGCACGCTGAAGGGGAAGATTAGGCTCACCGGCACCCTGATCCCTATGACCAATATGACACCTGAGTGGATCTTGCAATGTTGTGCGCTGTTGCTGCTATCAGTGATATCTCCTTCTTGCTGTTATTGTTGTGGATGCGCATGGATCCAAGGCATGGAAGAACCATTGTCGGGAGTTTCGATTGCCTGGAATCGGCACAGCACAGCAGTTACGTGAACTTGACTTGGGGTTTCATGATGGAATCTTTTCCGGGCATTCGTCTTTGTCGTTAATAGATTGGAACGGGTTTTTAGAGGGGTACGAGGATTTTTCTTTTTGTGGAAAGACTGATACAAGGGAATCATCGGCGAGGGCCACCAAGAATGGTGGCACTTGTAGTACAGTTATATTATCGGCTTGATTTATTTCATAGTTTGTATAGAATGCTGATTAAGGACTGGATGTTTCACTTTTTTGTAAAAATTTAGAGAGTATTTCTTTTTTTTTTCTATACATCATGGTGGGAGGTTCATCTCCTTTTATTAATATACTAGCAATGTGCCTGTGCGTTACTATGAATTTAAAAAAACAAAAATATTCTTTATGATTTAAACGTAAATTATTTATACAATATAATTATTGATATTTTTTACGTGAAAGATCATATTTATATTATTATTGGTGCTTCTTAGTGTACCATTTTATATGTTGTAACTAACAATTTTTTAATCTTTTTTTATTATAATCTTATCATAAATATTTTTTAGCTCTAATGTTAATGATTTCTATATTTAGTGTTGTTTGAGTGCTATATTATAAAATTAAGGGAAATGACATTAAAAAATATTCAAATATAAGAAGTACCGATATGAAGCACTCTCATGACGCCTACAAGACATCACTGATCCTCTATGAAGCCCAACATGCAAGACCAATGTCATGACCCAATGCGTAAAGATTTCTAGAACCTTTATCTGATAGGAAAAATCAATTGACGTAGAATAAGAATAGTACTATGTTGCAATACAATTTTGGACTTGAAAGCATGCTCTAATGAGAAAGTTAAAACATAAAAGTTGTAGATCTCGTCGACATCTTTTCAGAACATATGTGAATCATATTATTTGGATTTTGGAGGTAGGAGATATGGGCCCCGCATAGAGACCTGCATCGAGGAGTCAGAATAAAAACAAATATTTTTGTATCGTAAATTTGAAAACCAAAACCACGTAATCTTGACTTCCATTGAATATCAAAGTGTAAAACTTTTCGAAGGCTATGAAATAGAGTCTGAGTTTGGCTAATTTGAACTCCGTACAATGGATTATGATTTTTTTAATTCGGTACTTGATATGGAAGGTACGAAACCGATTTGGATTCAATCTCTAACTTTGTGGGCGTACAACAAATTTTTTGATGGCGTGAACGTTTCCACCTAAATTAATAGGAGTAGAGAAATAGATTTAGAGCTCTTGACATTATGATAACCAAAATTTTAAAGTGAGCTTCCATTTCAATTTCACTGAAATTAGAAGTACATGAGAGAAAAAATGTAAATAGAAAATAAACTATCTGTTTCATCATGCTTATTCAGTTTGCATCGCATCCAAGAAGCTCATGATTTATGCTCGTTATATGCGCTATAAATGTTCCATGCAAAAAAATATTCACTAAACTCTCGTCCTATGATTCACTGAATTGGAAAAGTTAATCGAGTTTTATACTAATACTGATTGTCTGATTGCCACCTCCGAACAATTATGTCATGCTTTCAAGTCAATGTGATTTGTTTTTTTTTCTGTATATGAGAATCACATTCGGTAAAAACCCAAAATTGGAAAAGCTAATTTATCTCTGAGAGTGGCAGGGGGGACCACTCCGCGAGCTGCAGGGGAGGTCGTCGCCATTCTTGAGACTGACCGCACCGGGTTCGGATGCAATCCGGTACCCTGGCCTCCAGTATCGATATGGTGTAAAAACGCCTGCCCCGGAAACCTCTAAAGCGCACGCTACCGTAGCGGAAAGACTTCTGCACGCCAAATCCAGCGCGCGTAGCGTGCGTACGCTACACGCCAACATGGCATGGGGTCCACACGGCCCAACCACCGGAAGCTGCTGCTGGGAGGGACGGCAAGAGAGCACGAGCCGCCACGGCGGGGAAAGAGAGGGTGGCGGGGAGCTACGGCGCGAGCGTTGACCGTGCAGCTGCAGTAGCGACTCTAGGTCCGCCATGAGGTCGAGAAGGGGGCGCACCGCGCCGGCCTCCACCGTGCAGCCTCCATGGCGCCCGTGCAGCCGATGGTCGCCGCGGCGGACCCATCAAGTTGGGCGAGCAGGCGAATGACACCTGCCGCCGAGATGCGGACGCAGTTGTCGGGGTTGTGCTTGGCGGCAGAGGAGGTCGGAGGAGAGGGCAGCGGCGGCGGGGGCCAGATCTAGAAGAGAGGGCGGTGATGGAGGGGCCGGATCCGAAGAAGAGGGTAGCGCAGAGGGGAAGGAGGTGGCGGGCTCAGTTGTGGCGTGTGGGGGACGAGGAGGCGGGCTCGGCGACAGCGTGTGAGGGAGGCGGAGGCGGGCTCGGCGGCGGCGACACGCGATGGAGGCGGGTCCTAGTGGCGGCGGCGATGGCACGTGCGAGGGAAGCGGGGAGGTGGAGGCGGTGAGCTCGCGCGGTAGAGGAAAAATTATCGCTGACTAGGATAAAAGATTTCTTTTAGAGGATAAAAATAGAGGAGCATAAGTGCAGATAGTCTCAGAACCAAATGATGGCAGCGGAGGCGTCTGCGGGGAACTCTGATTTACTGCCAGGCAGTTCCAAATTCCTAATGATATACGACAGAGTCGGTTAACCAATGCTTGTTTTTATATTTTATCAACCACAACACACAAAAATGATATTCCAAAGAGATGGAAGCAAAAATGATAGTAATTCGTGTAACTGGTAGTGAAAATAATTTTAAAATCTTCAAATCATTTTTGCACATTTCTATTTTAACGTGGAAATTACCGTTTAGCAATGCAGGTAATTACTATATTGAGTGTTTGATTATAGCAAATCTCTCTAAAAGGCAAGTGATCCTTCTAGTCTAAAATAGATCATAAATTTGTCAACATAATTATCTACTTTCTATTTTTGTAGATGACATTTTTTATATATGTACACACAAGTATTCAATAATTAATAGGCTATAGCCAGTTTACCCTAGTCCATGTGCCGTCCTCGAGGTACAAACGTGATACCTTCAATTTCCCTATTTTATTAGTAATATACTTCATGATTCATGTTTCTGATTGTTAATATTGATTCCCAATCTACCGTCCATTTTAGTTGTAGTAATATCATTTCTGATTTTACTGAAATACTGACATTGTATTCGTTTCTGTCAATACCATTATCGATTTTGCTTCTGGAAAAAAATATGAAAGAAAAAACAATTGAGCCTTTTTCCAATTGTTTTTGACCGCTTTCATCCCAACATGATGCCATCGAGCTGAGTTTCGGCTGAGTCAAAGCTTGATGCTATGCGACTGAGTCGATCCTACCCTGCCACTCGATGTCCATGCATCGGGCATCTGGACAAGGTCGCACAGATGAGGGTATGCGACTCTGCCACATAGAATTTTTTTTCTTGCATGTCCCACCACATGTTGGGACTATGTCATCAAACCCTACATCAAGGTAATAAGTAGTTATGAAACTAACAACATTTTTTTGTGAATTCAATATACTATAGACATAGAAACTCACATACCCGCACGAGTCCTTATACTCATGAACACATGCATGCACATCCTTGTAAGGATTGTGACCATTGAGGTCACCCCAAGGTATGATTATTTTGGTGATGAATGACGAACATGAAATATGACTAATATCTATACGAATATTGTGCATGTAGGAAACCTTTTCTACTCTATGATGATTGTTGACGGCGGCCTTGGTGATGGATGACAATGACCACAAGCATGGTGGCTTGTAAGCTTGATGGAGTCCAAGAGTTGACGAAGATGGATCAAGGCTAGGGACAAGCTATAAAGCAAGTGTTGGGAACACTTGTCTGGTTGTAAGGGCTTTGAGTCCATAGGAAAAAATGGACTATCTAGGGGGTCTAGGCTATGTCTCTTAGGTCACGACTAGTCGGTGATGTGAATAGATGCTTAGTGAAATCATAGGCACTAGGTGACAGTGGAGAAGCCAAGGAGATGTTCAGAGAAGTAAGGAAACGAAGTCAAGCGAGGATGAGGAGTTTCAGCTTCTAGACATAGTGACCGGACAGAGGGGTCAGTGGAGACTGGACTATACGATCACTAGGAGATCAGAGAGGAGTCTATGAGCAATTTGTCGAGTTTGGAAACCCTAGAGACCGGACGGTATGGTCTAGTGACCGGACGGTCCGGCCAGTAGGGTTGAGGGACAGGATAGAGATGAAGCAAACTAGAGCTCTCTAGAATGCACATGACGCGAAGAGACCGGATGGTCTGATCTACTGACCGGACAATCCGGTCTAATTAGGGAAGTCACCTGGACAGAGTAGCCAATGGTTCTAGGAACCAATTTAGAGAGACCGGATGGTCTGGTCTGGCAGTGACCGGACAGTTCGGTCAGTGGTGTCCAGAAGGTGATTTTGTGGAGCAACAGCTAGTTGGAGGTTGGAAGCCTATATAACTTCATTGCTGGAGTCTTGGAAACCTCTCTTGGCCAGTGGAATTCCTAGGAGCAATTGGGGAGAGCTAAGAGGAAAATAGGAGAACACTAGGAGATGTTGCATATCTTGAGAGTGCTAGTGAGAGTAACAAGAGCATCTTACACATCTAAGGCTAAGGTGTCCTTTAGGATATGATCTAGGTTGTTACTCTTGGTCTATGGTGAGACCTAGACCGGTTAGGTGCCGGTGATGCCTATCATGATCGGTTGTGAAGGTCGTCGCACATTTGTACCCGGTTTGAGCCTGTCAGCGAAAGGGGCATCGCTAGTGAGCGCTCATGTTGGCTCGGGGAGTCCAGCAAGTTCTCGAGGGAGGCAAGTTTGTGCCTTGGTGGCAGTGGTGACACAACCGTGTCTTCACTCCAGGAGTGATTGCAGGCTCGTGTGCTAGAACTCCACATTGGTGGTGGAAGGGACCGGTACTCCGGCGGGAGTGGTCCAAAGAGGAGTAGGGGAAGGCACCATCCTTCCGAGACCTCAGGAAAAAAATTATGATCATTCCTTGATCTTATCCTTACTATGATGTCTTACTTTCCGCATTTACATATCGTGTTATTCATGCTTGTGTGTTTACCTTGTTCTAGTTGATTATCTTGTAGACTTGCATGAATAGGCTTCTTTACTTGCTAGTAGTGTTTGGCCTCTGCATCCGATCATTAGCATGTATAGGAGTTGTATTGGCTTGATTACTTACCCTTGTATGTATTGTGCTACTCATGCCTGTGTGCTCTAGTTTCCTATCTTGTAGCATTGCATGAGTAGGCTCCTTTGCTAGCTTGTTGTTTGCTTCCGCTTGTCCTTATTACTAGCTTGCATAGAAGTTGTATTGCCTTTGTGTGATCTACTAGTATGCTTAGGTTGTTGTTCCTTTCATAGTTTCATCATCTTATTAGTGTGATCACCACTAAAATTACATAGGAGTTCGTTTAAGTGGTCGGTTTTAGTAACTGGCAAATTAGGTACATAGTTTGAGTTCCCAATTCATCCCCTCCCCCCCCCCCCCCCCTCTCGGTCACTCGATCCTTTCAATCCTATTGTACGAGTGCCTTCAAAAGGCTGGGTCGACTTGATCTTAAGATTCATTAAATCACCATAGACGTATCGCTGTCAACAGAGACATCGCCTCCCACTAAAAAAATAATTAGCTATAACTAGAATCTAGATGTGCGTTCTTAATATTTAATTACTAAACCTAATATTTGAACCTAGGCGAATTGGTTCCACCACAATATAAATCTAACTACCTTTTGCAAACTAACTATGTCTACCGAATTCTCTAATGCTGAATCCAGGGAATAATAATTAAAAAATCTTTTTTTAACTTGCTGCTCAGGCCTTTTGTCGTGAGATGTAAAAGGCAGTAAACTTGCCTAAAATACTTTAATGCATGGTGTTACTCGGAGCAGTCCTAGCCCTTAGGTGCCAGATATCCCTACGTCAATAAAAAATAGCTATAAGCTTACACATTAATAAAAATAGTTGTATGTAGAAATATTGGTTTCACCCGGAAATTCCCTGAAAATTTAGTACCTGACTCCAAAAGGCGCTAGTCAACTTTATACTTTAATGACTTTGACAAGAAACAGAAGGGGGCCATCCACTCATCATATAATTAATATCAGCAAGCATTTGATAGGAATCATAGGATAACCACTATACAATTTTAAATCAAATCTTGACAATAAACTATTCTGGCTAATAAAGTGCAATATGGAGTGGAGCACCAATTGTGTACTTAATGTTATAAATCTCATCGGCGATATGACACCAGGAGACCCGCCATCATCGTCAAACACTTTGGAGGCATTATTATACGACGGTTTGATGACTTTTTAGGTCTTTAAGATAATGGGGTGACGGAAATAATAATAAGAGAGTAGCAAGTGGTAAACTACTATTACACTAGAAGAATTGTGGCACCAGTAGTTGAAAATTGAGAACCACGTTAGTGGCATAAAGCTAATCGCGTGTATTTATACTAGTAGGTTGTGGCAAGCTAACCACTCTAGTCGTCATAAAACAAATAGTATAGACTAAACATAATTCTGGTTGAAGTAAATGATGAAATAAACCATTAACAGATGATGTTTGAAATCTTAGCATGTGACAAGTACTAGGGTGGTTTTTACAAGCAAAATACTGATAGGATTAATTAACCATTTTTCAATTCACTTTCAAAAATAGAAACCAGATGTCATAATACTTGTAGAGTGTGATAAGTACATAATTATAACAGAGACAATGATAATAATTGTGCGTGCTACGATATGTACAATATGATCGAGCAAACATTTGTATATTGGTGTTGAATCCCACTAGCAAAGTGAGCAGATCATACTCATGCCAGTTTAGTGTTAGTAGGCATTTAGAGCCATTATTGTTTTCCATAACTTTTGACGAAAAAAGCTATAGCGACCTTTATTCTTTAACGACTTTAACAAGAAAGCTAGGGAGGCTATCAATTCATCTTGTAATTAATACTACAAAGCATTGTGCTAGGGTTCTTTGGATAGCTCCTACGGTTAATAGAAATCTTGATAATAATTGTGCCAGCTAATAAAGTGCACTTTGTGAGACCTGCCGTCAGCGCACACACATTAGGGCACGTACAACGCTAATAAATGAGTGGGCTCTTGATAGTATATTTTTGCAAAAAAGACCCTCCCTCCTCAAGAGACGAGAGGAGTAGGCTCTTCATGAAGCAACGACTCTTGCGTCGTTCCCAAGAGCAAAGAGGCCTAATGGAGTTGCGTAATTGGTCTATCACATATAGTCTGTATTTATTAGAAACAATGTTAAGAAACAGTAAATGGTCTCTCCTTTGTATGACTAAAGTTGTTGATTATCTTTTAGTATGAAAAATAGTGCCCAAAAGATATCAGTGATCTCTCCTTTGTACATGCCCTTAGAGGCATTATTATACGGTTTCATGATTTTTCGAGGCACTAACGGTAACGGTGACACGAATAATTGGCTTCATTCGGGCCACGAGAGTACGAGATAATTCGTGACTCCGCCCACGTTCACATTTGGGCCAGAACAGACCAATTCCCCCGTCCACCTGCCAACGGTGGCGCTCACTTCACTGGTGGCGATCAACAAAATGTAGACACAACAAAACACGTAAACATACAGAAACGCAAGCTCCCGTGACACGACGTGAAAATGAAGAGGACATTTCAAAAAAAAAATGAGAAGGAGAATGAAGCAGCCGCATGCATGCGCTAAAACTGAAAAGCTTCGCGATCAAATTGTCGCTGCGACTCTTTGACGCCTCACACAAATAGCTCGTGATTATCCTGTCGAAAGGCTTGTAGCAGGGAAGAATTTTTCAGCAATATCCAGTGAGTCGAGACACATGTTTGTTACTATCCACTGGTGTTAGTTGGATGATAGTCGATAGATCATAGATTTCTGAAATATTATGTCCTACATGCAGCTGATCCTTCACCTTTGCTTTTTTGTGTGGTTTCAACATTGGTGGCCCCAATAAATTTGGTACACAGCCCAACAAGGACAACCTGCACAGCCCATCAACAGGACGGGCTGCTGCTGCGCCCTCGGCCTTCCACCATGTCACGGGCCTCACGGGCTGATGACGGATCTTGCATTTACCTGCTCTATCCACCAAAGTTTTTCTGGTATCCTTTTGTTTTTTTTTTCTCTTTGAACCTGTTTTTCAGTATACCCCTGCATCTCTGAGAGCATAGGAGTGTATGGAGCCAACAGAGAATACACAGAATATCGTAGCAATGCTTTGTGCTTTTCTCGGCACTGGTGAGCTTATGGTGAAAACTGCGCGCTGGCATGAGTTCCTCGATAGTTCAGACCTCAGAAACCTTAGCCTTGGGTGTTGTGTATGCCATCGAGGCATACCAGACAACGACAGATCAGCCACAGGTGAGGCTTCATCTTGTTGCGAACTAGTACTTCATCGAAGAGACCTCCAGCGCGACAGTGTGCTTGGGTTGTGGCACGTCTTGGCACTGTTGAGCATCATCTACAAGAAAGAAGGAAAAGGTTCACTTCCATGCATTTTCTGACACGTACACTACTGCAAAGACGATTTGTAGTGACACTAAGCAAAAATGCAGTTGGGCACGTAGTAAACTCGTTTGCAAGCTTGTCCGCTACTAAAATCGTTACCCCAGCCAGTTTCAAAAAAAAAATTTGTTACCCCAGCCCGATATATCTGGGAGTATATAAGAAACACACTTAACCCTAAACCACACTCCATTTCTCTACCCCCCCCCCCCCCCCCCCCCCCCTCCCCGACCCAGGCAAGGCGTGGGCGCGCCTCTCTCCTCTCTCCTTCCCTGATGACTAACCCTCCCCAACGCCCCATCCCCGATGCAACTCAACTTATTTTTTGTTTGCCCACGGGACTGGTGAGCTTATGGTGGAATCCTTGAGCTAAGCACCGCAACTATCCCCGTGATGGCACTGACATCAGTTCCTCTGATTGATGGTTCAGACTTCAGAAACCTCAGCCTCGGGTTGAGTAAGCCGCATGCAAGGTCCAGAAGGCGCAGCAATGGCAAATCAGCCAGGTGAGGCGCGCGTGAGGCTTCATCTTGTTGCGTACTACTTCATCGAACAGACCCCCAGCGGACAGTGATCACTGTTATGTGTGGAAGTGAACCTTTTCCTTCTTGTAGATGATCCTTTCCAGTAGCACTGGGCGTTTGGGTTACCCGAAAAGTTCGGGCCAGTAATTTTGGGTTTTTAAAATTTCAGGTTTTTAGAATTAATACCTAAAATTACCTTAAAATTTCTAAGACCCGACATTTCGGGTACCCGAAAATTCGGGTTCGGGTTTTGGGCTACCCAAATAACCCGAACATAATACATATCACGTAGAAAATAAAGTTTCTATAACACTTTTATGTAAAAAAAAAGGTGTATTTAGTTTTTATTTAATAATAAAAAAATACAATTGATTCAACAACCTTTCAACTTTGTTGGTTACGGGTGTATGGGTGGACGTTTCACCTTTAGTGTTGGATGAAAGGAAGCTAAAGAGAAGTAGATTAATGATATTTCGCGTAAGTCGGGTATTTTGGGTATCGGAGGTGCAAACCCGAATTACCCGAAATATATTCAGGTTTTCAGATTTCTCACCCGAAAATATAATTCGGGCATCAGATTTCGGGTTTTTCGGGTTCAATCTTTGGATTTTGTGCCCAGTGCTACTTTCTAGCCACTGTCATTGCCAACTCAACACTGCACACCCCGCCTCCCGCTCCCTTCGCCTCGGAAGCCAAGATCCCATGCCATTCCCTGATTCCCAATGTTAAGTAATTAGGTATTTTCGTATTAAATTTAATCCATATTAATCGCATAGCAAGCAGCATATAGTTGATGACAGTATTAAAAACAGCAGGATTACTAGTTAATATCTCAACAAAACTGGTAATTGCGAAGAGTGTTAGGATGTACCCTATAGAGGGATCAGTGCCGGGGGCACCGGTGGCTCCATTTGCACCAGTCATGGTATGTTGTTTGAAGTAGTTGATCTTAGTTGTTGCAGAAAGAATGTAGATGTCGTGCAGTCCCTCGAACAGCTTCTGGGGTGCGCGAGCCGGGAAGACATGAGCAGTCGCGCCATTAAGCGCTCTCCAAAAACCTGATTGCCCGCACCACCCGAGCAGGTGTCGCTGTACGACAGAGGTTCCGGAGGCCTGCTCTCCCGAGGGTCCGTGCATGTGGATCGCCGGGACAGAGAAGACAAGGAAAGCAACTCGAGAGGAATGTGTTTTCGCGAATTGGCGAGTCGGGATGTGGCCGGGGAAGGCTTATATAGCGGTCGTTGGTTAATGGAAATAATGGCTCCGCAATCAACACCATAACGTAAGGAGTAAATGAGAGTTATTTCTTTGCATAACAGAAGCATTAATCACGACCGTTTCCAAAATTAAAACACGCCCAGCTAGCCTGTCACGTCACATCACGCATGCAGGAGCAGCCAGTCACACCGGCCTGATAAGAAGAAAATAAAGAAATATCAGCACACATATGAACATTAGCCCCAGTGTCCATCCATCATTCAGGCGAATGACAAACGAAAAGAACAGTAGGTAAAAAATTACCGTACCCCGATGTTTCTGTAGTCTCGCTAATTATCATGTTTGCTGATTTCTTTGGCTGGATAAATTTACGGTCTGGACATGCACTTACCCAATACTCACTACTGCCGCAAACAAAACAGCCCTCGTTTTCTTTTCCCTTTTTCTTCTTAAACGTGGTAGTTTGCTTTGGCTTCTCTTTCTTTTCCTGCTTCTTCTTTTTATTGCGAGATGCATTAGAATTATTTTTCTTCTGCGCCACATTGACGGTAGAAGACTCAACATTGTTTTCGCGCGTGTCTTTTGCTCTCGCCCTCTCCTCAACATCAAGAGTCCCAATAATATCAACCACGCTGAACTCTTGTCTCTTGTGTTTTAGGGAAGTAGCAAAATCTTTCCAAGAGGATGGTAATTTGGAGATAATACCTCCAGCCACAAACTTGTCAGACAACACACAAGAGAATTATTCGAGTTCTTTTGCTAGTACCTGTACTTCATGAGCTTGTTCAACTACAGAACGGTTCTCAACTATCTTGTAGTCAAACATTTGCTCCATGACATACAGCTCACTCCCAACATCAGAGACACCGAATTTAGTGTCCAATGCATCACATAATTCCTTGGCAGTTTTACATGTGATGTAGGAATCAACATATTTGTCAGTGAGAGCGCTAATCACGACGCCTCGAAACAGGTTATCGGATGCCACGAACGCACTCTCCTCTTCAGGAGTGAACTGTTCGGGCTTCCCCTGTGCGGCGTGATAGCAGTTCATCGCTGTCAACCACAGTATCATCCGTGCACGCCACCTCTTGTAAAACGTGCCATCAAAGTCATCAGGTTGCAACGCAGTAACAAATCCTCTAACAGAAAAATGCCTATTAGATTTTTGGATTGTTAAGTAATTAGGCATTTTCATGTTAAATTTAATCCATATTAATCGTATAGCAAGCAGCATGCAGTTGATGACAGTATTGAAAACAGCAGGATTACTAGTTAAGATCTCAACAAAACTGGTAATCGTGAAGAGTGTTAGGATGTACCCTACGGAGGGACCAGTTCCGGAGGCACCGACGGCTCCATTTGCACCAGTCATGGTACGTTGTTTGAATTAGTCGATTTTAGTTGTTGCAGGAAGAACGTCGATGACGTGCAGTCCCTCGAACAGCTTCTGGGGTACGCGCGCCGGAAAGACTTGAGCAGTCGTGTCGTTAAGCGCTCCCCAAAAACCTGATTGTCCGCACCACCCGAACAGGTGTCGTCGTGCGAGAGAGGTTCCGGAGGCCTGCTCTCCCGAGGATCCGTGCGCGCGGATCGCCAGGACGGGAAAGACAAGGAAAACTACTCGAGAGGAAAGTGTTTTCACGAATTAGCAATTCGGGACGTGGTCAGGGAAGGCTTATATAGCAGTCGCTGGTTAATGGAAATAATGGCTTTGCAATCAACACCGTAATGTAAGGAGTAAATGAAAGTTATTCCTTTGCATAACGGAAGCATTAATCATGACCGTTTCTAAAATTAAAACGCGCTCAGCCAGTTAGTCAAGTCAAGTCAAGTCATGCACGTAGCAGCAGCAGCCACGCCACGGCTCGGCTCGGCGGCGGCAGTGGCGCACGCGTGCGTGTGGCTTGCCCTTATCCTGTTTTAACTTCTTTAGGAGATATGCTGGTATTCTATCTAATAAGTTGAGACAGTTAATGATAAGAATTTCATGTGAAACTAAATTAATATAACATAAATATAAAGCTAGACTATTTAAAATTAATAGGATTAATATGGGTTTCAATGACCCATAATATCCAACACCCAACGCCCAAGATGACGCCATTGCCGCACTCGGGCGCACGTATGCTCTACATGCGCAGATACGTGGGCTGCGTGCCATGCAAGGAGACGTCGAACACTAGGTGCTTTTGCGTAGGTTCGGACCAGAGCACCCAGGGGTTCTCATATTGGATCGGAACAGCTACAGCATGCTGATGTATCATTAAATGACGAGAAATCTTCATTGTCAATCCTGAGCTGGTGTACAGTAGGATTATCAGTGGGAGTGACACGGGATCATGGGTTATAGGAGTAATCCGTTGTTGTAACTTCGGTCATGCCACTACTGGGTATTGTCTCTGGACCGTCTAAAAAGACTATTTGTATTTATTTCGTCTTTTCTTTTTCCCTCAAAGTGCACAGCTATATAATCGCGAAAAAAATTGCCAATCCAGAGCTAATCTACCAGGTGAGGAGCTCGTCCCTTCCGTCGACGATAAGAAAAAAAATTCGGTCCAGATTTTTGCATCAGGATGCCTGATGTGAAAGCATCCGACGAGGACCTCACCGGTTGTGTTGGCTTGATACAAATGATGATACCTCACCGGTCGGGCGAGCTCTGTTTTTTGCTCTGCTCCGCGCACTGAAGCCTCGCCTTTCGTTCGCTCCCTTCTCCAGTGGTATCGTATGCAGACCAAGGACGATCGAGTTGAGTAGCGTCGTCCAGGACGAGAGAAACATCCGGTCTCCAGTCGTGTGCCGCCGCGTTGAAATCTGGCCGCTGACTGCATCTGCACGTAACCCTCCCTCATCGGTCACTTAAATGCAGGTCGTGTATATGTGCCTCCTCCCCAGCCGGCGCGAACAGGGAGATGGAACCGCGAGGCACGTCTGCGGAGGAGAGCTGGGTCCATGCCTGCCTGGATAATGGATTCCGAAGGCACGGAAACTGTCACAAACCTGGTGCTTGTTTCCTGTCAGTCCTACATACAGTTGCAAATATCAAATTTGTTCATCATCTGAAACAGATAGTCCGGGTGACTGCTGCAACATGTTACTACAACACTTGCGTTAGCGTTACCATGACCGTGACAAGTGTTTATGTATAGCACTACTTCTGTCTACTTCCTTCCTAATGAGCTGGAAGGACTCCTGAGCTATACTCAGGTCTTACAGACAGGTACAAGCAACAACATAAATAAAGTCACAGGCTGCAATATTTTTCTGGGAGCAAACATAAACACCACAAACGCAACACGATACACCGGATGCACCATCTGACATGGTGACACGATACAGATGCACAGGAAGGCAGCAGCAACATGGAAGCATGGGAAGAAGGAGCTCGTCACCATTATGTAGCGTGGACAACCAGACCGTTATAATTCCCTATATGCTTCCCCTGAGCTGAATCAGTGAACAACTTCTCTTGTGCAGTAATAATTCTGACCCTCCAGTGGAGTCCAACACTCCTGCGGCAACAAGTACCGGATTTTGTCACTGATCAGATCTTGATCATATTGTGTAGCCGACCGGCGACAACTCGTGCGTGACGTACTAACGGCGGCTGGGGGACTGTTACAGGTTGCTGCAATTTTTACACTGCCGACCTCGCAAAAACATAAGTAGGAGTCGCCACACTTAGAGCAACTCCAGCCGAGCTATTATATGAGTCCCTAAATCTTCTTTTAGTCACTCAAGTATAAAAATTGATCTCCAACCCACCCTTATCTCACAGACTAAATTTAATAGGCCACTAAATTCTAGACTAAATCTCCCAGGAATAAAGGGCCACTATTTCTCTCCCAAAGAGTGGGCCCTACCATTTTTTTTCTTCTTTCCTTTCCTCTCCTCTCTTCCTCTCCTGACGCAAATGGAGTCGGACAGCGATCCACCGCCGCTGGCCACCCGCCCCGCTACTCCGACCGGCGCCCGCCGCGCGCCTCTAGCCGTTGGAAAAAGGCCCGTCGTGGCCGGATCTGGAGCTTGGGTGGTGCTTCCTGGAGATGAGCTTCTGGATCTTGGGTAGACAAGCTGCCGGTCGGGCCGCAACGACGCGCGTGAGAAGAGCAGAACCGCCGGCGCGCTCGAGCAGGAAGGGAGCAGCCGGCGTGAGGCGAGGAGAGCCACGTGCGCGAGGCGGCGGCGCGAGGTGAGGAGAGCCACGTGCGCGAGGCGGCGGCACGAGGGAAAGACGGCGGCGCGCGGGGAAGAGAGGCGGGGCGGCGGCGCGCGCGCGGAGAAGGGGGGGGGGGGGGGGGGAAGAGAGCAACGGCGCCGACAACGGGGAAGAGAGCGGCGGTGGCGCCGGCGGGGAAGAAGGGGCGAAAGCGTGCGCGAGGAAGAGAGCGGCAGCGACGGCGCCGTGCGGAGCTGGGGGTGGGGGGGGGGGGGGGGGAGAGCAAGGCGGGACCGGCGGGGAGAGAGGGAGCCGACGACATACCGAACGGAGCTGGGGGATAGATGGAGGCAGCGTGGGGAGAGAGGCAGGTAGGAGAGAGAGAGAGGCCGGAGTGGTGGGGCCCACTAGCAGAGATATAAGGGTCAAATTTGTTCAATTGGATTGGAGTGGAAAATTAATTTAAATCTTTAAAATTAAAAAAACTGACTCTCAAATTGCGTAATAGTGTCTCCATTTTGAGCAGTGGAGTTGCTCTTATGCCGAAAAGCCCGCGGCGGCGGCTGCCGGAGCCGCGAGCACGGACGGGGAAGGCCGCGAGGTCGACAAATTTGTAGAAAGGCCCCCTTGTGTTTAGTTAATAGAGCAACAGGGATCTAGTACGACAGACCGAATACTAACCTTCTTACGTTTTCTCGCAGCGGAAGCGGTATTGTCTGTATCTGTAAAGCGGGGTTTCACTAGGCGTCACTTCTTCCAGAGAGGAGACGGAGCTGGAAGAAGAGGCGGCAGCGCCCGCCCTTCTCCATGCCGAGATGCTCTCCCGCCACCACCGCCGCCTCCTCCTCCTCCACAAGCTCCGGATTTTCTCCACCTCCACCTTCCCACCCGCTCCCACCTCCTCCTCCAATGCCGCCTCCGCCGACCCCGCCACGCTCCCCCCGGACGACGCCATCGCCGTGCTCCCCTCCCTCGCAGACTCCGGGGGCTCCGCTGCCGCACTCTCCCTCTTCCGCCGCCTCTCCGCCCGCCCAGACACGCGCCACCTCATGCGCCTCTACGCCACGGCCGCCACCACCTTCGTCGCGCGGGGGAACCTGCCCATGGCGCACGAGGTCACGCGCGCGATGGTCGCCGTCTTCGCGGAGGCCGGGCGGCTGCAGGAGGCCGCGGACATGGTGCTGGAGCTGCGGAGCCACGGGCTCCCGCTCCGCGTCGAGACGGCCAACTGGGTGCTCCGTGTTGGGCTCTCATGCCCGGGCAGCTTCGCCCTCGCGCGCAGGGTGTTCGACGGAATGTCCCGCGGTGGCGAGGTGCTCCCCGACGCGCGCAGCTTCCGGGCGCTCGTCCTCGGGTGCTGCCGGGAAGGTCCCGTGGAGGAGGTCGATGCCCTGCTCGCGGCGATGTGGGCGCAGGGGTTCTGCCTGGACAACGCGACGTGCACGGCGGTGGTGCGGGTGTTCTGCAGACAGGGGCGGTTCAAGGGCGTGGCAGAGCTGTTCAGGAGGATGTCGGGGATGGGCACACCGCCGAACATGGTGAATTACACAGCTTGGATTGATGGTCTGTGCAAGAGAGGTTATGTCAAGCAGGCGTTCCATGTGCTGGAGGAGATGGTCAGGAAGGGGTTGAAGCCGAATGTGTACACTCACACTTGTTTGATCGATGGGCTCTGCAAGATTGGGTGGACGGAGCGGGCGTTCCGGCTTTTCTTGAAGCTCGTCAAGAGCAGCTCGTACAAGCCAAATGTGCATACATACACCGTGATGATTGAAGGGTCCTGTAGAGAGGGAAAGTTTGCTCGGGCGGAGATGCTGTTGGGGAGGATGGTTGAGCAGGGACTGGCACCAAACACAAACACATACACTATGCTGATTTACGGGCACTGCAAAGGAGGCAGCTTTGGTCGCGCCTTCGAGCTGCTGAATAAGATGAAGCAGGAAGGCTTCCTCCCCAATATTTACACATACAATGCCATTATTGGGGGGCTTTGCAAGAAAGGACAGATTCAAGAAGCTTACAAGGTGCTCCGGATGGCCACAAGTGAGGGGCTGCATCTTGATAAGGTCACATATACAGTACTCATCACTGAACACTGCAGGAAGGGACAGATAACATATGCTCTTAATTTGTTTAATCGGATGGCAGAAAATGGTTGTCACCCTGACATAGACACATATACCACCATAATTGCTATGTATTGTCAGCAGAGGCAGATGGATGAAAGCCGGAAGCTGTTTGAAAAGTGCCTCGCAATAGGATTGGTGCCAACCAAGCAAACTTATACCTCAATGATTGCAGGATACTGTAAAGTTGGCAAATCGACCTCGGCCTTGACGGTCTTTGAGAGGATGGTTCAACATGGATGCACTCCTGATTCTATAACCTATGGGGCCCTGATAAGTGGGCTATGTAAGGAATCTAGGCTAGAGGAAGCAAGAGCGTTATACGAGGGCATGCTTGATAAACAATTGGTTCCATGTGAAGTAACTCGTGTGACTTTAGTTTTTGAATACTGCAAGAGGGAGAAGATGACCATTGCTGTATCAATCTTGGTTAGATTGGACAAAAGGCAACAGAGTCACACAACAGATGCAGTAGTTAGAAAGCTCAGTATTATGGGAAACTTGGATGCTGCTAGCCTCTTCCTTCAAAATGTTTTAGACAAGGATTATGCTGTAGACCATGGAACTTATAATAACTTTATCAACTCTTGCTATAACAAGAATAGATACTCCTTAGCTTCGAAAATATCTGAAAAGATCTCGAAGAAAATCTCTAGCTTTCAGAAAAAGGATGCTGCAACCATTGCTTGATCAAGAGCAATCCCTAATACAACAGAGCAACTTTATATGCGAGATATCCCTTTTTTTGTGCTGCCATATTATGAAAGAAGGTAATCGGTATACTTTTTTTTTTTTTTTTAGTTTGTAAACTTCTAGCTGAAGTTATCACCAGTACTATTTTTACTTTCTTATAAAATTTTGCTCATGCATACTCATTGACACCATAATTATCCAGAGTGATGCCCTACATGATCTTGGTGAGAAGAAACAGGTATATGTTTTTTTACACAATAGGAAACTGTGGTAATTTTATATTGTAATGGTATTTTAGTTCTAAACCTTTTTTTTTGTCTTACACAAATCGGTTACCTTATCCTGTTATGGTGCTTATATTCCTGGAGGGCAACAATTCTTTCATAGATACCTTGAGGATATTCAGTACTACAAAACCCATTGATTTGTTGTCAGAAGGATTGATGGATATTTTCTTTACTAAGTGCACCTTCTTGTGAAGAAAAAATTAACTTGCTATTTGAAATTGTACTTGTTTTAGCTTCTGCTGATCTTATTCTACTTTTCATGGATCTAAAATTTAAATTTGAAAGTCCCACCTGTCAGATGTCTCTTTTGCTTCTTACTTCACCAGAAATGGTTCTACTATAGCCCTGAATCAACTGGTTGGAGATCAGTAAATGTCTGGAAAAATTTGTATGCTAGGTAATTTTATTATTGATTTACTGTATATAAAATTATGAAAATAATATATATAGATTAACATGCATCTGAAAAAGAATTAGAATTAATCAGGATGCTCATAACTCAGGGATATTATTACCGAAATTAGTGAATCTCAGTGATTGCAGTTATTCTAGATTACTGTTTGTAATTAGGCAAATGAATGATCGTCTGATGTGGGTTGTGTTGGAAAGAAACTTGTGTTTTTAGTCTCACAGGTAGCTCACAGCTGCTGGTATTTGATCTCTATGGAATAGCTCACTTCATTCATATGGCCTTGAGGGCCTATTTATACACAAGGGAGGTCGGTTCAGAGGCTGGCTGAACTGACTGGATACATCTGCCAGCTTTAACAGGCTGTAGGCAACACTTTGTTAAAAACAAAATTGACTATTACTATCTAAGTTACTATATTACTATGGATGGCTGCTGTGCCGACATACAACAGCCAGTGCAGCAGCTATATCTGCTGCTAGTTCACACAGGTGCTAAAACACCATTAAGCTAAGACTCAACTATCAGGTTGTGTCTCTACCCTCTAGTTGGTATCTCCTTTTATTTGTTCCTAGTGAAACCGTTTGATGCTGAGCTTCATATGTACATTTTGGTATCTTGTATCTAACTTTGCTTATGTCATGTTTATTGACATGATAGCTTTATCATCCTTATTCAGATATAACTTTATTTTTGTTGTTAGCATCTTTAATGATAGCCATCTTCATTGCTCATACTGCTGTTACATCTTAATGTCTCTCTGATTTTTTTTTAATTTTTCGTTATGGGATTAAAACTGTAATTCGTTCAGAAAACACATTGGATGGATCATACATGTATATAGAAGCCTTTTTCACACACACATATATTCATACATATATATATTACATAATATTATATTATATATACATTATATTATATATATACTATAATATTCACATACACATTTATATAATATATATATGTATGAATATATTATATATGTATTATTTATAATATTCATATATATACACATATAAATATTATAAATAATACATATAATATATATATATATATATATATATTAAAAGAACTTTTTAAATTTTTTAAAAACTTTTTATACTTTTAAACAACTTTAAAATTTTTAAATAACTTTTAAAGTTTAGAAAATATGTAGTAGAATGAAAAATTTAAACAAATTAAGATGGAGCTTTTAAATTGCATGAACACATTATTTTATAGTTATCAGCTCACAGTCGTTTTCATCAAACGGCTTTCAGCTTTTTCACAACTCATATCTCACAGCAGCTTTTTTCACAGCCCATACCCCACAGCAGTTTTTTTCACAGCCATAGCCAAACCAAACACACCCAAAGCAAATGTAAATTGTGGACTTCATACTGTATAAGGTTTTTTTTTTACCCTTTTTCTTCTTTAATATAATGATACACAGCTCTCCTGCATTTTCACACACAAAAAAAAAACTGTTCTGACCTAGATGCAGCTGCTGCAGTTGTGCTCACATTGTACATATCAAATGCTACTGGTGCCAACTATTGTCTAACAACCCTATAGACTATTCCTAATATTAAACAGTAGCAGTGTGTACTTACGAAGTTTCCTTGCAACCTTTCTACTGAAAGAACAAGTGAAAACTATGTCTTATTGATGATCTTGCTGCTCATCTGCCAGCAGACAGCTCGATTGCTTCCTGGATGTTTAGAGACTCTTCACTGAAGCTGAACAGCTTATGCTGCTGCCTCATCTCATGCTGTTGTCGTCGGTTGAGCTCGGCCAGCTGCCACTCCTCCCAGCGCTCTTCAGGGACAAAATCTTCTTCCAGCATCTGTACAACCTCAGACATGGCAGGGCGTTGATCAGGTTCCAATTGGGTGCAGAGTAGTGCTATCTGGGTAATTTTCTCCAACTCTTTGGGGTTGTACACACCACCTAGGTTACGGTCCACAATGTCATGCAGACGCCCTTCTTCCATCAAATGTTTGACCTTCAGTTAAGCAATCATTTGAATAAATTAACCAATCATATTGAGGGACAGCTTGACTATGTGAAAATTTGAAGCTATGTTTGACCATAGAATTCAAGGTAACGACATGGCCTTTCTTAGTAGCTACTTTAAATTACTGATTATTATGGTGCGCAACATTAGCTGCTTAGACCTTAATATGCTATTGCTACTTATCTATTTCAAACAAAAAACAAAATTTCCTTGATACATCAGTAACATCGTGCTACATGATCTTTATTCATGTATTATAAATAATCGTGGGATCCTGTAAATATTATCTTACCTGATCAATGAGCATGATCTCGCCTGCTTCTTCCAGGCGATCAGGAGAGAATGATATTGCACGCTCTCCTGTCACAATCTCTAACAACATGACACCATATCCAAAGATATCCGTCTTCACAGATGGTCTCCCTGTCTTTAAGTACTCAGGAGCTATGTGTCCCATTGTCCCACGGACCCCCGTCGTTACTGTATTTCTCTCTATTTCCACCATCTTCGCTAACCCAAAGTCTCCCACCACTGCTTCAAAGTTTCCATCAAGCAGAACGTTGGCAGCCTTGACATCACGGTGAATGATCTTGGGATTGCAGTGCTCATGAAGGTACTCCAGACCACGGGCAGCACCAAGAGCAATTTGCATTCTTTTTGTCCAATCCAATACCGGTTCATTTAGTTTTATATCTGTGATTGTTTTGAAGTTTCTTTAGCAACAATTGTTAGAAGATGAAACAGTATTAATATATAGGACCTGTATGAAATTATTGTATTACCCGGGTAAAAATAAGATAAAGTTAAACTAAATTGATTTTATCTTAAAGTTTCTGTAGTGAACACCTGCCACACTAGCTCCTATATTTCTATATTACCAAATAAACATTTCTGAATGAAGATCAATCAATGGACAGACAATAGTCAGAGTACAAAAAAGTCATGTAATGAGATGTTCTAAGTTTAGTTCTACCTCTTAAACGAGAAGCAACACTTAGATTCTCCATGAAAGGGTAGACCAAAAGCCTTTCTTTTGATGTTGTGCAGAAGCCTATCAGCCTTAATATGTTCTTGTGCACAGCAATGCTTATCAATTCAACTTCTCTGAGAAAAGCCATTTCCCCTTCAGGACTTTCCACATTCAGCAATCGTTTCACAGCAACTTTTGTACTATCTGGACCTGGAAGGATTCCTTTGTACACCTTACCAAAACCACCCTTGCCAAGAACATTCTGTTCACTGAAATTTTCTGTTGCAATCTGTAGCTCCCTCCATGAGAACCGCTTTATCTGCCCAAACTCTAGTCTATGATCATTTTGACCTGTTATGGTTAACATCTTCATCTTGTTAGTAAAAAGAAGTTTGATATTTCTTCCAGAATGCTAATTTTTTGAACCATTTGAATGCATCAACACAGTCAGTATGGTAATTATTGGAAAACTGTAGTTATAGTGCTGGACAAACCTGAAACATCGATGTATATTTCAGGTCGGTAACGCATTCTTTTCCACCATAGAAGAAACAGAACTCCAATAACAAGGATAGCGACTGCTCCGCCAGTGCTTCCAAGAACCACATTGAGCTTAGTACTTCTTGATCCACCTGAACGTATTGCCTAGAATTTAGTCTATTGGGGAAAAATTATAACATCTTCCCCAAAAATTTAGTGTTCCATATGGTTTCCAGATTCTTAGTACCTGCCCTTGTGCTGCCTCCATCACATGAAAATAAATGTTGGCCACAATTCAAATGGTTACCTGTATAGCTGGAAAATAAAATGGAACTTGTATGTAATCTAAAGTACACCCCATCAATTTATTTCTACAACCTGGTTTACTACAAATATGACATACTTGTATTGTGCCACCTGAAGTAACTGTTTTGGTATTTCACCGCTGAGATTATTATCTGCTAGATTTCTGAAAAGTAAAGCGAATTATGACATATCTTAGAGAACAAATATTGTCTTTCTTGAACAAAAAGTGTCACAACGATGGTATTTGGTAGGTTGTTTACATTTTATCTGCATGGAAAAGCTAACTTACATATCATTCAGTGATGGAAGGTTTGACAGAGAGCTTGGAATATTCCCAGTTAGGAGATTTTTGCTTAGATCCCTACGCAAGTTATCACATTGTTAGGATTTTTTATCAACCATGAAAACATAAGTCAACAGCAGACTTACAAATTTTGTAGGTTTGAGAGGCGGCCAAGAGAGGCAGGTATTGATCCATTTAAACCGTTTCGCCCTAGTTTTAGAGTTGTCAAACTTGATAGGTTCCCAAACTCCTCTGGAATTTCTCCAGTTATGCTATTGCCATCCAATAACCTGAAACCAAAGAATGTAAAAGATCAGCAAACATTTCTTTTTTTTGCGAAGTTTGCTTGTTGCCTATCTTTTTACTAATCCCTTCTTTTATGGGGAATAAATCATAATTTTAGATATTTGGTAGGATAGATTGTTGAGCTTACAGTTGTTGTAAGGTTGTTAGCTTTGCAATACTGGGCGACAAGACTCCTGATAATCCAGATGAGCTCAAAGTTCTGCAAACATATAAATGATAAACTGAGCAAATGATTACGTAGACAGGAATAGATGGCACTACAAACCTATAATGGGAAAATAGAAAAGAGTGGAACTTGAAAAATTCCATCCAAACAGAGCTCTGCTCCTGTTACGAATAGTTAGTATTGATCTTTTAAGACATAAGTAAAGAATTGGACTTCCTTGTGTTCAGAGTATAGAATTTGAATTTGATTAAATCTATTGTGTTTCATGTTCAGACAACTGAAATGAACAGAAAGAACTTACATTGATACAACATTGTTGTGTTGACAGTTAATATTAACCCAATAGCATGGGCTCATTTGATTATCCTCCCAGCCTTTGAGGACGCCGCGGCTGTCGCTGAGTTGCATCTTCATTTCATACAGTGCATCAACTGCCGACAAAAGAAACATTGTTAATTCTGAGGTTGTTATGTAGACTCAAGTGGGCTCAAAAAGTGGTGAAATCCTTTTTATTGACGTCTTTCAGTGCTTCACAAGCAAATATGGATTCTGGATCAGTTAACTATTTTGTCCATATGGGTCTGTCTGTTCCACTAAGTAGAATTAAGTGCTCATTAGAATATTGCAAGGGCACTAGTATGCTGAAAGTGGAGTTAGCGGTTGATCTGGACCAATCTACTAGTTTGGCTCAGGATCTGTTATGTGGATTTCTTCTACAGTTTCTTTGTCAAACATTTAACTGGTGACATGGACAGGGAGGTAAGATACAATTTGTGGTCAGTACTCAGTTGGTCTAGTCAAGAGCACAATAATTACCATCTCACTTCAGAGTCAATTCTTAATTTGAATATCCAATTTTAATACCCAAAGTTATCCAAAGAAGAATAGCTGATTTGTAATTTGGGTATTTGGCAATAATGCGAAGACCATACCTTGGAAGTCTGCAGCAACAAAAGACTGTAGACATCCCAATAATACTAACACCAACGATAAGAGATCCATGCTTTTGCTTGTCAGTTTGTTATGCTTTCAGGAACTGAAGAACTGCTGAGTGTACTCTGAATCTGTTTGCTTGACTCGAAACAGAAGCTCTCTTGAAGCAAGATAAATGCTTAACTGCTAAATTACAGAAACATGGTGGATAAGAGGAGGGAAAGCTAAGAAAGCATGGAGAACATAAATATTCAGGAAGAAATCTAGCATGGCGCTCAAATGGAAGAAAGATGGAATGATTCACCTGAATATATGTCCACTGATTTTGAAATCATATGTGTACCACAATGACATTTGAATTAGATTGTGAAGTTACTGTTTTGACAGCTTGTATGCACAATCATTAGTCTATGCAAAATGAGTTAGGTCGCTGGACTCAGCGGCTCAGTTGTATTTCGCAGTACTCAGAAGTTTCCCCTGATACATACTCAGAAATAAACGTTCCTCGGATATTGATATTGCGTGTCCAGAAATTAACTATCCCGAGATTCTCTGAATAAAGATGGGACCGACCGTCCAACCTAAACCCTGATTACTATCAGCCACTATTTTCGTGCATGATGGAATATCTAATGAGGTGGAAAGGGTAATACTTGCATTATAGAAAAAATAGATGAGAAGCAAGCATCCCTCTGTTTTAATTACACGGTAGTTTCCCAAAGATCAGTGACCATGCTGTTCCAAGAAATTGTGAACATGATTTGCAAAAGAGCGTTCTTTCTCACTTTCCTCTGTATTTCCTCTCTGCAGGGTGCCTCCACTACCGCTAGCTGGAGGAAGACCATTAAGAAGCTTCTCAGAAAAGGCTCATGCCTTCCCGAGTAGCCCGGATCCATTCCACTTCCACAAAAAGGCCAGTAAGAAGCTAAAACCCTCCTCGGAAGTTAGAAAACCACTCTAATAGTAGACAATCGATCAAGGAGGAAGACAGAGATGACAAGATGGTAAAGTCAAACAAACAGTACATGTATGTGAGCATGCACGGAGGAGCGGCGAACTTACCCAGAAAACCGGTAGAAGCATCAAGCGTGTGCTGCTCGATCTTCTCAGAACTCTCTTGTTTCTGCTGTATCCTAGGATTGAGCACTGAGCTTGAGACTCTGAGAGAGAGGTGCAAAGAGCTCGGTCTCTGCACTGAGCTGGGAGACAAGTGTGGTGGAGCAAGTGGCACACACGGAGTTGAATGGGTCAAATTTATCTGGGACGACGCTACCTGAAAGGAAAATGTCATGTGACTGGCATGGATTCTCCTTCGGTTAACTGATCTGAGCTGACCATCGACGATCCGATGACTGCTAGGGTTCCTACCCCTCCAAGCACCGAAAGTTTCTGTTAGAGCTTCATCCTGCTTAAATACCCAGCTAATCGATCTCGTAAATCTCATAATATTGCCCTACATCTGTTGAGCATAAGATTTAGTTGGAAAGGCACGTTGAGTATTGGAAGAAAGATAAGTGCATTAGGTGCAAGCATAGGGTGACGAACTAAAATGATAGAGATTTGAGCCTTCACATTTTTTAAAGTGACTTAAGCTTCCTTCCACATTGACCCTGTTTTTTTCTCTTTTCATATATATTTTTTGTGTAGCATCCTGCTCCCACTCAGCTATTATGATATTGCACTTTGAATCATATCCACGTGGATGCCACCATTACAAACTTTTTGCTCAGCAGTACGAATGATGCAAGCAAGTGAATTATGCTTCCTAGATTTATATTTCTTGTAGAAAATAATACTGTCAGTGTTTCACTCCCTTGCGCCTGCTGGTGTTGCACTTGTTGCGCCATATATTCCCTGATCTTGAAACGACAATACGTGGTAGACAAATTACATGTCTGCAGTCCGCTCCTATGTCTATTTAATCAGCCAAAGCTGTACCTTTCACGATGACCAGGGTCCAGAGCATTAAAAAGCTTTCCTGTAATCTATTTGTCACTTCAAAATCGTTATCCGTACATATTACTGCCACTTTTAACATCAGCTGCGCATGTTGTTATCAGAATAGTTAGCAGATAAAGTAATTCCAGAATCACTGGTTTGCCTAGTTTACTTGCACCCAACACGACATGACTACCTATAATACATCTAATGTTGAAGGAGGGCGTGCTTTGACTTTTCTTAAGGGCCTTTGACCAAATAAGTTTTCCAAATAAGTCTCAGCGTTTCAGACATGCTACTATGCTGCTCTGTTTTCCGGATGATTGAGATGAGAATTATCCATCTGGTGTTTCACGAGTGTTATCCGATGCGGGCTTTTAGAATGCTAAAGCTAAGCGTCGAAAGTGGCTCTCCCACTGCACTTTTTGGAAAAGCAGTGTCTGAAATTTTCGGCTCAAAATAATCCATTTCTTTGAACTTTTTTGTGCTTATACCCCAGAATTGCTAAGGAGAATTTCTTCCTCCACTTCAGGAAAAATGAAATAGGAATTTGTTTACCATAGCATCTTTGAGATGAACTTGTTCTTTTCTATCAAGAGAGGATTAGTAACTTATTCTAAAAAATTGCCAACCAGTTCTTCTTGTCAATTCACATGGATGGGTACACGTACATCCTCCCCCCCCCCCCCCCCCCCCCCCCCACACCCCCCAAAAAAAAATGGTTTACATTGCAGAAAGAGATAAGGTCACGCAAAAAAGGAACAGTTATTTGCCGAAAAAAGTGCAAAGATTCAAGGTTAGCCTCTAGATTGTGCTTGCCACAGGTTCAGAATAATGAGAAATGTTTACAGTGGAGAAACAGGTAAAAAACTTGACAAGAAAAAAGAAGATAAAGTTCGTCGCAATGATTCTCGAATGGGTGCACAACACTTCAAAAGTTCAGTGTTAAGTGTTAGTCACGAGGCAACCTCCCCCAGCATAAAACAATGACCGACAAAAATATTTTTGTAAAATTAAAGAAGCCCGCAAAATCTAGTGAGTGTTTTGGCGCATATATGCTGTTCGCACTTTGCTTTGTTGCTGCCTCAGATTATTGTCATGCCCAGGCGCCCAGCGCCAGATACATCCTCATCCAGCTTCCCTGTCCAGGAAGCAATCATGATGGCTTTGTTCACTTGTGCTAAATTGTTCCGTCTTGAAAACACACTTGGATTCCCTGTCTTTTGGCCCCTTCCCGGGTGGGCATACAAAGTGGGCCATATTGTCCAATCGGTGCACGGAGTTTACAGTGGAGGGAACAGAAGAACAGCACCAGATTGGTGTCATGCAGTCATAAGCAGCTAAGCCCGTTACTCACGCTTGACGTGTCAAACCAGTTAGCAGTATTTAGTCTTGTGGTAGTGTAAAGAGTGTCACCTTTTCCGTATCAGGCTTTTGACGAGGATGGACCTGAAATGCAGTGCCTGTTCGTATGATGGGGAACTGACTGCTGGTCACTGGTATTTATGCGTAAGAACCCTACGGTTTAGGAACACGAAGTGTTCGCTTGTCGAGTGCTCACTGTAGCTTTCATTCCATTTACTCAGAATAGGAACAATGACAGAAAATTCTCCAACTCACGAAGAACAGAGGATTGATTCTCAGGAAAAATAGGTACGTATGAAAGGCACCTCCAGGGTTGGTGTCCTTTTCTGATGGTGCAGTCCAGTCCAACACTGGACCCTGCATTCAAACTAACAGTGGTTCTAGATTCTTTTGTTGATTACAACCCTAAAACAGGGAACCTACATGCATCAGCAGGGCTTGGATATGAACCACTTTTTGTTTGGGTTAGACTAGATCCAGAACCTTTGTTTTATTTTTCAAATTTGAATTATACTATAAAAATTACTAGAGCTTTATATTTGAATTATACTATGTATTTCACTCATTCACATGTGGAGAAAATATAGCAATGATATTCTTCCTTCGCAATGTTGTTCGAAGGGGGCATGGACGGAAAATGGCATGCATGGATTGATGGATGGCAACCAACATAGAAGACAAAATAGCATGGTGGCATGGATGGCAGTGTGATCCCCATTGAAAGTAAATAACAGAATAAAATATGTCTCTTTTAGTTATATTGCTTTAATCAAGAAGAGAAAACAAGAACTTACAACACTGAGGCCACAGAAGATACATCTGAGAGTTCACAAGTAGTGTCAAGAGAAACAGTGCACTGGCCATGAAACTGAAGTATCAGAGGAAGTAATCCAAATGTCGAATCCCATCCACGCCTTTTGTCACCTCAGCGTTGAGTGTTCTGTCCTCTAAGCAAAATCGTTGTGTAGTGTGTGGTGAGCACTATTGCGTAATTGCACAGACACGACCAAAAGTAAGGGAACTGATCGCTGATGGACGTCGCCACCGGGTATGGTCTGTGGTCGATGCATGAGGAGCTGTCCATTGCTTACGCTTAAGCAACGTGCGCAAAGATCGAAGAATCATTGAGAAAAAAAAATCAGAAAACTGAACCAGAAAGATGACTCTGATCTAAAGTTCAGAAGCAACAATACAAAGAAAGTATGTCTAACCAATGGTACCCTAGGACGAAATAATAATACTTTTCTGTTCTGAAATTGATGACAGACAATCAAATTAGCATATAGCTAGTTTATTTATTTTTCTGTCCTGAACGTTAATATTATAAAAATAGAGGGCGTATCAAGTAAAAGAGCGGGCGGGACTCTGGTCAACAGGACAACAAGTCAAAGTAATATGGACCCAGTGCGTAGGCCTTTTGTCCCAGCTTTGTATTTTTTTTTTCAATAGGGCGTGAAAACAACTCGTAAAGTCGTAATATGGACCCCATTTGACATCAGAAAACAAGTACGGATAAAATTAAAGCAGGAAAACTTCAGTAGCTTCCATTGAACGAGTGGCATGCGTCGCGATCAAAATCTAATGGAGAAAAAACTGCTTGCTGTTCTCTCGATGCCCACACACATTTCCATATTTTTTTTGGCCACATAATCTGTTGAATCTACAAGTTATTCTGAATACTGCCGATCCTGTCGGTTTCACGGGCCCCTCTTTCTTTGCCCCTTTTGAATATTTTCCTCTGGT
Organism: Eleusine coracana subsp. coracana; assembly: GCA_032690845.1. Classification (NCBI taxonomy): domain Eukaryota; kingdom Viridiplantae; phylum Streptophyta; class Magnoliopsida; order Poales; family Poaceae; genus Eleusine; species Eleusine coracana. Next base: position 59,369,008 of record CM064434.1, on the reverse strand, counting down.
AGTTATCGCGAAACGTCATGCATAACGTCAGCATGCAACGTCACACCAGTGGGAAATTTCTACGAACTCGAACCCAGGAAATAAGGACGCGTACAAACGCTTTGCTGAAACTCGCCGGAAGCAACCGTGAATGCAATTGAGATTTGTATCATTCAAACCACGCCGTTGACTGACGAAACACTCTGGATTAACCCACAACAAAGGCAGGCGCATTTTCCGGATTGATGAATCAAGGCAAGGATGGAACGATTGACTTGTAGAGACTGAGACACTGAGTTCGAATGCAGCAACCACTTACCAAGTGTCGGGTCATGACTTCAGGAGACAGAACCACAATTGCGCGGCGCTGATGTAGCTTCGCTTATAGTACTTGATGACTTGTGACGTCTTATTTCTTACACAGTATGTGCATGAATGAAATATTTGATCTGCTGTGGCGTGGCAAGGGTTGGCAGCGCGACACAAATTACGAAACGATGGGGTTTGAGCTTTCTGTGCACAAATTCCCTGTTTGGTATCTCAACAAAGATGGGCCTCTGGTTGCGGCATGATGTATCTCAACAAATGGTCCATGGAAGAATGTATCTCGGCCCACCCAGTTGGTAACGGCCCATGGAGACCTGCGTCGGGTCAGTCAACTGTAGTGGAGGCAACGCGGTCCTCGACAAACTGCGGCCGAGCGTGGTTGCCCAGTGCAGTGGCGTCGTGGCGGACGAGCTTGGCAAGCGGGAACTCGGCGCTGTCGAGACGTTGAAGGCAGTGCTTTGAAGGCAGCGACGGCAATTCTCTGAAGCTTCCATCTGAACGAGTGACACGCGTCGCAACCTATTCGCAACCTAGTGGAAGTTGCTGTTCTCTTCATCATACTCACAATTTCATATTTTTTACCATGTCCCCTTAAATTTAACCTGATAAGTCTGCAACTTCATCTGAACTCTGTTGATTCTGTAGGTTTTATTTACGTGCCCCTTTTTATGCATTTAGCAAAACATCTTGCATTTTTTGCATAGCTTCATCGTGCACCGTCTCATCAGATTAACCACATTGGAACTGGAAGGAATCGTGAACGCGACTGCGATGCATCAATCATCACAGGCACAACACGACAAAGCCACGGCTGACAAACTCTGAATTTGTTTGCACTCTTGCAATGAATTGATGTTTGATGGGCCTGCTTCTGTTTTAGCCGGACAGCCCAAGAGGGAATGTTGCTCGGGCCGCCCAGCTCAAAAAAAAAAAAAAAAAAAAAAAATACAACATCAACGTTATGCTCCATTGTTGCCCTTCTCAGAGTGATCTTCCTGGACAGCTGATGAACGCTCTTCATTGCCCCAGGATAGCAAGTTTCTTCATCATCAGCACCTCCAACGCAACAATGCGTTCTTCCATTTTTGCTTGGTCGTTCTTCTCCTTGCACAGTGGTCTCCAGTGCTTCATTTACAATCATCATTAGTAGCTCCTGTATCCATCGCTATTTCCTAGAAACATATTGGATTTCTCATTTTTCATATAGATCACATAACGGTGGCAATCCTCATGTTCAAAACACTATTTTTTGCTTTCACTAACCCAACTTCTAGATATTGATTCGAAATCAATGCCAATTTCTATTCCGCCCCAAGATTTCACTAACCATTGTCCAAGTTAACTTTGCAACAGCACAATCAGAAAACAGGATTACAATATTTTCTGTTTCAGAGCGCAGAACATGCAAATTTTGTATCACTTACCACTATTCTTTTACTAAAAGATGTATCCAGGGAGGTATGTTTTCTATTTCAGAGCACACCATGCAAATTGTATCATTTACCCCGTACACCATGCAAATTGTCCAAGTTAACTTCATAACTATTTATGGTGTGTTTGGTTGGGCTGTGGCTGTGGAGAAAGCAGCTGTGGGCTATGAGCTATGAAAAAACTGTTGTGATCTGTGAGCTGTGTAAAAGCTGATAGTCATTTGGTTGAAATGACTGTGAGCTGTGAAGAAGCTATGAAAGTGTCTGTGATGTCCAGAAGGACGGAGAAAAACATTGAATAGGGAATGTAAATATTTTAAAGTGTTACATTTACCAGAGCCATCGACTTCCAGAGCCACCACCGATTTGGGCCGTTGCCGGTGTGATTTGCACTGCCACGGAGTGGCATCAGGAGAGAGGAGTTGGGCCGTTGTCGGGAGAGAGGAGACGGTCAGTTGGAAAAGAACGAAGGGATATCGTCACTTGGCGGTGGCATGGCTTGTAATTTCAGGGAAATCGGCAACATCCGCAGCCGCTGGAAGCAAGCCTCTGCCTGCTGTGGAAAATGAACACGTCTGAAGCTGCTTTTCGTGTACAAGGCTGGCAGAAGTTTTGCTCCTTGGTTGGGCTACTAGCATTTTGGAAGCAAAAGCAGGTTAGTAAGCCCAAGTAAAGGGACCCTTATTCTGATCAACCACACAAAAACACATGTATCCTGGGAGGTATGTTAAGTTTCTACAAAGCTGGTAAATAAACAAGTAGCACCCCTCTAAAAGATACTACAGAATACGAAGATTGAACAAAGTATTTTCCTGAGGACTCATGTGAGAGCGCAAATCAAAATTTATGATTTCTGCTATACTAACAAGGTCATACCACACTTGCATAACTCTGTTAGAATCAGTATGTCTTAACATACTAGTCTTAGTGGTGCCATTTGCACATGGGAATTGAGTATTATTATTGACAATTCAAACGAAACGAAATTCTGCTGTCTGGAAAAAGACAACTATTTATTGTCGATGTTATACAGGATTACAAGTCCGTCATGGACGCGAATGACTTAGTGGTGCCATCTGCACATACTACTGATGACCAGGCAACAACGACGCTAGCCCTCCATCTGGAAGGACGACTGCACGATGAACACGTCGCTGCACTGCATGACTGGCTGGCGGCGCGTGCTCTTGTGCTCGCATCGTGGCTATCACGTAGCACTTGGACCACGGGCCGGCGGCATGAAGCCTAGCTTTGTCGGGCCATGCGAAGTACTTTCGGCCCCTCTTTCTCTGCCCCTTGTGAATATTTTCCTCTGGTAGTTGTCGCGATACGTCATGCATAACGTCAGCATGCAACGTCATACCTTTAGGCTGACCCCCCGTCGCGCTGCCGCCAGATGTGGAGGAGGCAGCATGGCGAGGGAGTCAGCGACATGCGCATGGTCATGGCGTCAGCCTTCTCGTCGGTGATGGTGGTCGGTGATGAGGTTCATCCTCTGAACAGATGTGAGTAGGAGAGTGAGGGGCGGAGCAAGGCATCTCTCGGGATGAACCTGGTTCCAGTCAAGGAGAGCTTCCACGTAGAGCGCGACCTGGTGCTGCTGCGCCGGCGACGACAGAGAGGTGATGGCCAAGGCGACGGTCGTGTTAGTGCGGATCGGAGCGCGAGGACGGGGCGGTGAATCCAGTGGCGCTGACTGAGGACGAAACCGCGGACGGCGGCGGTGATGCACGGCGGCAAGAGCGAAGCTCGATCGCCTCAGGCTGCGAGCTATGTATGACGTCTCGGTTCACGTGGTTTGGAGGCTATCAAACGCGTAGAACTAAAGATTACGCTTCCTGTCCAATAAAACAACTACTTTGACAAGTGTGTTTTCCCACTTTTTAGATAATACTAATGATGCATATCTTGAGAAAGATATATAAAAAGAACAATATGGTAAAAATTTTGAGGAAAAAACAAGAGAAAAAAAAGACTAGCCATGTAATGGTGGAAACATACTTCCTTCTAAATCTTAAAAAACAAGGTGAAAATGATACCTGATATGGTTAGAAAAAAAAAAAGAAACAAGAAGGCCCAATTTTGAAAAAAAAAATAAAATAGTCTGGCCGCGCAGCCACCTCAGCCCGGTTGTTAAAAAGAAAATGAAAATAGCAAATTATATATGTGTGACCGTCACTTGAAAAAAAGATAAAATTGATCACAAATGTGCGTGACATAAGATCGAACCGGGGAGCATCAGTGCAAGAAAATAGGGTTTACCAACCCTGCTGCGTAGCATTAGTACTTTTTATACTGTAGATTCAAGTTATGTTTTATGTGCCAAGTCGCTGTTTATAGCATTGTACAACCGATAAGCGGGTTCCACCTATCGGCGCAGGCTACAGGACAAGTTCTTGTGAAGTTTTTGCTTTTGTTATTTGATTCATCATTTAAATTTGAAACATGTATAGATTTGTCATATGAATTCCAAATGCGTTAATTCTTTTTTCCACATTTATATAAAATTAGGCGCTGCTGCCGGAGGCGGCCAAGTCACATCCGCCATGTCTGTGCCTCTCCCTCGGCCGATGTACGGGCACATGCGGGAAGCGGAAGCGGGACAGCGACGACGACAGGCAACACGAGGACAAAAAGCTGCGGCGAGGTGGTGGACAGGATTGAACACAAAAAGCTGCGGCGCCGCTGCTCCCGAGTGGCAGCGCTGCCTCGACATGAAGGTGCTGTCGATTATTCCTGTGCCTATGTGCAAGGTTGCCGTGGTAGATTGACATCAAGGTTGCCGTGGTAGCAGCAGCAGCCGGCGGCCCATCGCCGCTTGGACGAATTCCCAGGATGAATTGTTTTGTAGAAGTCTCTCCTAAACCCCACAACGAACTGTATTTCTAATATGGAGGGAGTACGTATATTCCATTCTCTCTTGTGGCAGGGCGCAGATGACTTCATCCCTAACCATACCTCGCGATGCTATTGATCGATTGCTAGCCCTGCCGGCTTTCACCACGACCCAAGATCCTTTTGCGTTACACCTCCCATGCCTGAAGAATCTGCTTGACCACATAGTAATCTTTCCAGGTTGCCAAAGACTCTGCTAGATGAGACCACTTGATCTTCTTGACCAGCCGACGCTCAAGAATTGCTTCTGGTTCCAGTACCACTGTTGCCAAGTCGGAGATGTGTGGTAGTGTTGAATAAACCGGTTTATAATTAGCTTCAAAGGACTTTAGCTGAGACACATGGAAGACAGGGTGAACCTTGCTCCCTTCTGTTAACTCTAGTCCGTAAACCACCTGACATGACAAATTTTCTCTAGTAGTGCATAGGGTCCAAAAAATTTAAATGCTAACTTTGGACATGGTCTGTTAACCGCGGACTGCTGAGCATATGGTTGACGTTTAAGTAAAACATGATCTCCAACCTGAAACTGAGCAATTGAGAGTTGTATCAGTCAAACCATGACGTTGACTGACGAAACATTCTTGATTAACCTTAACCCACACAACAACAAAGGAAGGCGCATTTTCCAGACTGAGGAATCAGGGCAAGAATGGTTTTCGCTGATGTGGCGCACATGTCAGCTGACATGTCAACATCTATTTCATTTTTTTTTCTTTCTCTCTTTTAACAACGGATTTTTCTTCCAAACACTAACTTTCAAGACTCAAAAAATTATAGGACTTTTTGTACTAGTAGAACAGAAGCTAAGAAACAACTATTTTTATTACAAATTTCCAAATTTGAAATAAATTTCTAAATTAAAAATTGTTAAATTTGAAATAACAAAGTGGCATCTATAACTTTTAGTTCAAAATTTATTTTGAATTTGAAAAGGTCTAATAACAAAAATGATTTCTTACATAATATACTATAAGCACAAAAATCACATAATTTTCTAAGATTTGAATACTAGTATTTGTAAGGAAAATCATCATTAAGAGAGAGGAAAAAAAAGAAAATGTTGACTTGGCAGCTCACATGTGCGTCACGTCAGCCAAAACTGCCCTCAAAACCGTATAGGGAGGAATAACAAACGGTTTTAAAAGTTGAGGGGGTTTAGATTACTGGTATTATAGTTGAGAGAGGAATAGTAAGACACCCATAATAATTAAGGGAGGTAAATAGGACTTATTCCCAACTGGAAAAATATTTCGGTATATAAAGAATATAGGAGGTCATCGAGAACCATGAAATTTTAATAATATTGATAATTTTTATGAATAAAATATTATTTTTAATAATTATTTGTAAGATTTGAAAAAAAATTGCTTGTAGTCTATAAACTATCATAGTTCTATACATAATAATAGTAGTTTTGTAAATAAATCTAGTTAATGATAAAATTTATATCAGACTTTACTAATAAATATGATATTTTGGTAAAATTTTGTCAAATTATTTTCCTAGGATGACAAGCTCCTCAACAAACTGCAGCGGCATTCATTGCTATCGGTCTCTGACGGGTGTGGTGGAACCGGCGTGGAGAGGAACAAGCGTATCAAAATCGCCGGTGAACCATGCGTTGTTGGAACTCGTACAAGCTCCAGCCTTTGAGGTAAACTTAGAGCATCTCTATTGAGGTTCCTAAATGAGCTCCTACTCCAAAATTTAAGAGTCTAACAAAAAAAATCCTTCTCTGGTGGGACTCCTATACTCCCTCTCATATTTTATGACCTCTTAAATTTTGATCCCACACCACTAGCAATAGGAGCCTCCCATCCCCATCCCAAACATGGGTTCTACCTTTTTTCCATGTTTTTTTTTCTTTCTCCTCTCTCTCTCCCTCTTAGCCTCTTCCTCTTCCAAGTAGAGAGAAGACAACGGAGACGCTGCCATCACCATGTCATCTCGCCGGGCACGGGCGGGGAGGCGGCGGCAACACCAGCCACCACGCCGCCTTTTCCCCTATGCTCTCGTCTCCCTGTACGAAGCAACAAGAGAGCCTCTCCTAGTACAAAGCAAAAACAGGGCGGGCAGCGGTGAGCAAGCACGGCAGGGCGGAAGCGGAACAACTAGACGCCTCCTCCCCGACGCGCAACGCCACCTTGACGTGCCTGCTCCCCTGCCAACATGTTGCCTCGACCTCCTAACCCTGCTCCTCGCGCTCACCCAGAGCTCGGCGCCTACGACCGCGATCAACCAGGCAAAGCTTGAGGCAGAAAATAGCGTTGGGCGAACGTGCCTAGTGTGGGAGCAGGTAGGGCCACGGGCGAGGATGAGGGCGATGGTGGGAAGCAAGCACCTGCAGGGACGAGGGCGATGGCGCCGTCGGTGAGGAGGACGGCGGCGGGCGAGAAGGCCTACAGTGAGGAAGGCGACGATGGAGAGTAGGGCGATGGCTAGGAGCAGGCGCGTGTAGGGAGGAGGGTGATGGCACCGGCGAGGAGGAAGGCATTGGCACCAGCAGGGAGGTAGGCAAGTGCCGGTGTGTGGGGTGGGTGTCCCATGGAAATGAATTTCTTTTTTTTTTGCCTGAGAGTGGGTCTCACGATAAGTAGGAGCCCACATGCATGCTCCCACTAGAATTATGTGTAAATTTGGGCTCTCAAATTTTAGATGTAGGCTTGTAAAATTGAATTTGGAGTCCAATTTTACATGCCCCACTAGGAATATTCTTAGTCGATTAATTTGATAAATATTTTACTAAGAGACTAGAGTAGCACACATGCAGAAGACACTAAAGCAAAAAGCGCCTTTAGCGGCGGCTCAAAAGACCCTGTAGCAGCGGGTATGGTATCCCGCCGCTACACTACCGCAGTAAAAAAAAATGAACAACGGTGGATGGTCTCTGGACAAAATCGACGGCAACTAAAAAAAGATTAGTACCCATGAACCCAAAAACAAAAAAAAGAGGCCGCTGGGCCGAAGAGCCCACGCCTAGATGCATCTTGGGCCCATCCGGATCCAGAGAAGCCCATCTCGCGCGCTAGGATCCGCTGCTGGGAGAGGAGATGAGGGAGGTCAGATCTGGCCGCCCCGGTCACCGCCGTATCACGAGGGAGAGGGCAGCGGCCAGATCCGGCCACCCCGGCCGCCGTAGCACCATGAGGGAAGATGGGGGCGATCGGATCTGGTTGCCCCCGCCACTGCCATGCCACCGAGTCTGTGCGCCGTCGGGGGAGGAGGGGGGCTGCTGCCGAGCCCGTGCGTCATCGAGGGAGGTGGGGCCAGCCACCGGGGGAGGAGGGAGGGCGCCATCGAGCCTATGCGCCACAGAGGGAGGAAGGGAGGGCGCCACCGAGCCCATGTGCCGCCACCCACCGGGGGGGGGGGGGGGGGAGGAAGGGAAGGGCGCCGCTGAGCCCATGCGCCACCGGAGGAGGAGGCAAGGACACTGCCGTCACACAGCCCTCGTACACGAAGATGCCACTGCTCGCTGCGCAGGCTGCGTGCACGAGGTCACCGCCGCTCGCCGTGCAGCTCGTATGCATGAGGCCGCCGCCGCCGCCCAGCCCGCGTGCGAGAGCTCGTCGCCACCACACAGCTTGAGGGCGAGGTCGCCGCTAGGGAGAGGGGTCGAGCTCCTAGGTAGAGGGAAAGAAGAGAAGGGAGGAGAGGCGGCGGCTGGGAAGAGAGGAGAAGAGAGAATGAGTTTAGGGTTTGAGGACTGGATGAGTTTTTATATGTGTTACATCAGCTGGGCTCAAATGGACTGAAAAGAAAAGGAACCAGGTTTGAGGTCATTTTTAGCGACGGTCCATAATATGAACCATTTCTAAAAATCGATTTTTAGGGGCGAACCATATTGAGCACCACCGCTAAAACTTGCATGGTCTTTGTAGCGGCGGATTTCTTCCAAATCGCCGCTGTGAAGTTTTCTGAAACGCCGATACAGACCCGTTTTGTGGTAGTGAGAAGTGGATAACCGTTTGTGTTACTATCACGCTTCATTCATCTGTCAATCTGTCATGAACGTACAAGTTAGAGAGCAACGGAAAACATGACGCAGCAATTAAACACTTGTTGGACTCCGGATTTCTCCATATCGAATTCCGAGTTATCTTACAAATACTTTAGTGCTTCGTTTCTTTATTGCTAGTTGATGTGATGTGGCACAAAATATTTTAAATGGAAAATGTTAAGAGTCAGAACCGCTTTCCGTTTGGCTTGGTCCATGGTGGACCAAGTTGGTAGCTTGGGGAACGGTAACCTCGTCGTGGTGTACGAGTGGCTGGGCGCGGTTGCCGCCATCGTCGTTATCGCCGTCATATCGTTGTGCACCTGCGAATTCCCCGACAGGTCAGTGAAAGAATGAAGGGTATATATATATATATGCTCTGATCCAAACTAGCTACTCGTGGAGCGTGCCCAACATAGAGACAGCTCAGAAAATCTGTTCAGATACGTACGGGACAGCAGATATTCAAGTTCGATAGTGTTGTCGTAGGAGAGTTCCATGGCCGCATCAACGACCTCGTGGAGGTTGTGGCGGTGCTCGTACGCTTCCAGAAGTAGCTGCCGCACGAGCATCTGCACGCCGAGAGAGAAGAAACTTGCTTGAGAGAAAAGTTGGCAAACGTCTGGTGTTCTGATGGCTAGCATATAGCAAGCTGAAGCTGTGGACTTACCGTCTGGGCCTTGTCTGGCTGCCACGGCAGCTGACATTCCACACCGTCAATGACGATCTGCTTCAAGAGTCGACGGAAGATGGAGTCCACGTAGATGGTGCCGTGGGACCCGTTGTACGCGTACACCTTGTCCCCAGGGTCGCACTCCATGGCGTGGCTGGTTGTCCACACCCACATTCCGTCCGTCATGCCGTCGCCCACAATCTGCCCAAAACACAGAGCCCAACAATCATTCAATAATACAGAAAGAAAATGCTTGTTGCGCCCGACAAAAAGGTGAGTAATAAGCAACTACCGCGCGCAGCTCGTTGGGCTTGAGCATTAGCATACTGTGGAACTCTTGGACAGTGTCGATGTTGTTGCGCGTCAGCTCCCTGTGGAATGCTCCGTCCTTATCGATCATCTCCAGCCTCCAAACCGGGTCGCTGCGTGCGGGAGGGTAGTGCTTCCGGTTCAGATCGTGGACCTCGAAGGCCTCGGTCATGGCCTCAACAATCCTAAATTCGCCATCGTAGCGCCCGCCCAGGACGACATAAGCGCCGATGCGGAACTTGCGGCAGCGGACCCAGGAGGAGTCGTCCGTGAACTGCAGCTCGTCCACGGTGACACGCCCGTCCTCCTTTTTGAAGACCAAGTCGGATTTGAGGAGCGGAAGATCAAGATGGCGTGTGCGCGGCCTCACGATGGCCGCCTCGAATTCTTCGGCGGACCAGTCTTCTTTGCCGTCGTACGGGGGGAAGTCCCCTAAAAGCGGAGCCACAGTGATCTCCAGCAGCTCCATCGGGAACTGTAACGGCGACCCGGTTCTCGCATCCACGAGGATGATCTCCAGCGGGTTGCCCGTGGCATCCGTGATCCTGCTACCGGTGTGGATGGGGAGCCGTAGCGGGCTCTTGAACGCCAGCTTCCACGTCAGTTCCACCTTCTGGAGGCTGTGGCGATGCTCGTACGCCTCTCGCATCAACTGCTGCACGAGTCTCTGTATGCAGACAGGGGTTATTATTAGAAAGAAACAGCTCATCAGTCTCTTTTTTTTTTGAGTAACAAACAGCTCATCAGTCATGACTAGAGAAGGAGACCGATCGAGACAACACATAATCAAATCCCCATGCAAATTATTGGAGACATTTTTTGTTCTCTTTGTTTTGCTCATCTTCTATCTATCTATTCTAATATAATATATATATATATATATATATATATATATATATATATATATATATATATAGGATAATTTCATTATACTCTCAAGTGTAGTTACTCCTACGTTCAAAACACCACCTTGGGTATGTGTTCATACCCATTTATTATTTTGAGTATATACACATACTTAAAACATAATTTTTGAGAGTGATAACCATAATTTTTTTTAAGGGTCTTCAAGTTATAAACATATAAATATATATCGCATTTATTGTTATATAAAAGTAAGTATGTCTTCATACTTCATGTATCACAACAAAAAAAAGTGAGTATGTCCACATACCCTCTAGTATGACTACATACTACATTTTTAAATGTCAAGTATGTAATGATACTTTCTAGATTGTAAGATATACATGTTAGAGTAACTACTCTTGGGAGTAGAAAAAATGCCTTATATATATATATATAATATTATATTTGATCAACAAAAAGAGTCTTCATGTTCGTTCTCAAGGGTTAAAAATTTCTAAGTTAATCGAAGAAAAAAAAATTACCCACCACTGCCATTACGAAAAATTAGACCACCCATGGTCTCCTATGTTGGCCTTTGAGACACCATATCGACGGACTAAAACAATATAGAGATTTGCAATGGAGTGTTGGATGCGAGACTGAAGCAGCTAGCAACACATTCATCTCCATATTAGTAGCTCGATCGTGATTAGAGTTCTATGGAAACAGGAGATGTGACAACATGTCTATGATCAAAAGGATGGCTCCAAACGATGACGAAGACCATGATGTCAAGAACATTGGCATGATCCACAATGAACACGATTACCAATGAATAGAGTAAAAGGATGAGGCCTTTGGCCATGAACAGAGAGTAAAAGAGGCTATTGTGTTAGCTACATCAATCTGCGCTTTCCCGTATTGGGTTTTGAGACACCAGCTCAGTCGACTGAAATGATCTAGATATTTGGAAGGGAGTGTCAAATGCATAGGGATGCCTTAAATAGCGAGCGACACATTCGTCTCCATTTAACCAGTAGCTCAGAATTCTAGGGCAGAAGTAGCTTGATGTAGATGAATGTCACACCATCATTATGATGAAAAGTTTGGCTCCAAACAATGGTGATGAATGCTTTTTTTTTTTACTGGTCAACGGGGGAACTAGGTCCCCATCTGATTTTCCATTTTATAAAATGGGTGGCTCAAAAGGCCATGAAGATTTACAGCGTGGTGGCTCAAATGGCGTGAATAGAGATGTCAAGGACATCAACATGCATGATCCCGAACAAACATGATGACCAAGAGTTGGAGTAATTAAAAGGGTGAGGTCTTTGGTGGTAAACAGAAAGAAAAGGAGGTGATGATTGTCATGTAAATGGAGTGGTAGCAGTTCAAGATAGTGGATTCACCTTTTGGACCTCGTGGAGCTTCTGCAGCGGGACCATGCCGTCGAATTCGACCTTGACGAGGTCGAAGATGGAGGTCACGTAGATGGTGGCGTGCGCCGCGCTGTAGGCGTACACCTTGTGGCCAGGGAGGGCGCACTTCCTGGCGTGCCCGGTAATCTCCTCCCATGTGTCGTCATCCATGCCTTCTCCCATTATCTATATGTGGTAACTCAGCACAAAAACAAAACAGGTGAGCAATAATATATAGGCACAGAAACAAAACGCCGCGGTCGAGAAAACCAGTAATAACCCGCGCCCCTTGCCAAAAAAAAAAAAAAAAAAAACCCAACCGCGCGCAGCTCGTCAGGCTTGACTGCTAGCATGCTGACGAAATCCTCAACGATCCTGACGTTTTTCCGGGACAGCCTCTCGTGGAACACTCCTCCCCACGAGATGCCTTTTAGCCTCCATACTTGATCCTCAAGTTCAGGACGGGAGTACTTCCTGTTCATCTCTCCGCTGTCTTGGACCATGAAGGCCATGGTGATGCCCTCGAGGATCCTGTCGTCGTTATTATATCCGCCGCCCGGCACGACGCACGCCCCGATGAGCAATGCCACGTGGCTGTCCGTGAACCGGAGCTCGTTCACGGCGACACGGCCGTCGTCGTGCTTCTTCATGGTGAGGCTGACGTCACCGGAGAGGAGCGGCCCTTCTCCTTCCCCTTGGCCCTGCTTCACGATGGCCCTCTGGAATTCGTCGCCTGACCAGTCCATGCGCATGGGGAGCTTGGCATCGAGCGCCACCACTCTGATGTCCAGCTCCTCCTTCGGGAGCACCGACGACGGCGACCCAGTTTTGGTGTCCACAAGGATGACCTCCATTGGGTTGCCGATGACGTCCCTGATGTTCCTGCCGACGTGGATCGGGATCCGCGGCTGGCACTGGAACACCAGCTGCCACTTGTGGTGCTTGTTGCTATTATTATTGTGCACCTCGTCGTCGTCACTACCACCGTTGCGGCCTTGGACCATGAAGGCCTCAGTCATGGCCTCAAGGATCCTGCTGGCGCCGTTGTAGGAGCCCGGGATAACCCGCACGCCGATGCGGAGCAGGCAGCCACACTTGAGAAAATCGTGATTGAACGAGAGCTCGTTCACGGTGGCACGCCCGTCCCACATTGTGAGTCTGCACTGGCCAGCCAGGAGCGGGGGCTTCCCTTCTACATCCGCCACGATGCCCTTCTGAAAATCGTCAGCGTCCCAGCAGTGGCCCCGTGGGAAGTTACCTAACACCGGGACCAACTCGATTTCCAATGCCTTTGGGACGACGACGGCAGCCGCCGATGATGCATCGCCGCTGTCTCCTGCGTCCACGAGGATCAACTCTAGCGGCTTGCCGTTGGCATCCTCGATCCTCTGGTCCGTAATGATGGGGAGCTTTGGTGTGCTCCGGAACGCTAGCTTCCACTTTGGACGCTCCACTGGCAGTTTCTCCGGCCGCCTGAACAATAATTGTTTCGTTATTAGGTGTCTTTCTTCAAATAAAATCTACTGTAAAATCAGATTATTATCACGGTCTAATAAAGATCCATATATATGGTTGTGGTTGGTCCAGAGACCACCACATACACGATCATCGTAGCATCGTATAATAATATAGTAAAACCTTTGATTGATGATGCAAGTAATTTATAAAAAGCACGTACATAGTTCACTCTTTCAGAATCCTAGTATTTGTGCGTACCTGTAATATTCCTGAGTTTCTGGTCGGTGTGCCATGAATATGTTTACATTCTGCATTTCCAAATGTACAAGATAATAAGTGGTTTTAAATATGATGATACTAAACCCAAAACAAGTATTAGATGTGCAATAAAATTTCTCTGGATTGAACTGTTATTTAAGAATGATCAATATTTCAATTGTCATATGGATTATACTTGAACACTGATTTCTATAAATTTGTTCCTTGCAATGCTAGGAAGCTATTCAAATAAAGTAATTGTGCATTATGAAAGCATATACTTTTGGGGAAATCAAGTGCATCAGAATTAGTCGATGCACACATGCACAAATTTGTTTTTGAGGGCAGTTGTCTGAATTGTATCTGCTTTTTGTGGGGTTTCGTTTCACAAGGTAATGTTTCTAGAACACCATCTAGATTTATGCTCTCAAACCTTTTGGTATTCAGATACTAAAGTTTAAAGAACATCGTCGACAGAATACCATGGTATTTATAAATTATAGTTTTCTGCGGTTTTTGAAGAACCCACAAGTGTGTGATGTGTTTGGATAATTGTAGGATTGACTATATTATTTTATTTCCTTGAGCGTGTGTTACTAATAAAGTACCTTGTCTTAAAAGGTAGTTTCTCTGTAGCACATACTGTAGAGATGATAGCGGGTATTCAATTTCTTTTCCTGATCGGATGTACTAATATAATCTGCCCTGTTTGGGTATTAAATTTGTGGCATATTCATACACGTACCACTAATCTCAATGTTCACTGATGATAACGTGGCCGGTACTCAAATAGTTTCGGACAGTGCACGTAATGGCCAACTGACGCCCGCTAGCAAAGCTCGGTTTTTTGAAAATAAGAGGGTTGGAGTGGATTTTCAGAAACTCCAAAAATACCATGGTATTGTAGATATCTTGATTGAGGAAACTACCGTGTTTCTTCCATCCTGCATCAGAGTTTTTGATACCACAGCAATTTCAAGAAACCACAGTTTTGCATGAAAATTTTAAAAATATTTTGTATTGAAACAAGCCCTAAAAGGTTTGGCCAACATTTCTCTAGAACGACACATATTTGCAAACAGAGGTAGCATGGAATAACACAAATATACAAATGCTCATACCTTGTATAACATAGATGCTGGGTTATTTCTCGGTTCAATAATAATGACCGGGGGAATGTCTTGAATCGAGGTTTCGGTCTCAGTTAGGATACATATAATATCAGAGATTGTAGGTCTCTCAGATGGGTCATTGTGAGTGCAAACTCGTGCTATCTCAATGCACCTCTTCATTAGTCGGCTTTCTATATTTGATGATTCATGCCACTGCAAAGTTCAAGCATATAATAAGGATGACAGCAAACATGTGTAGCAAAAGGAGAAGTAAAATTCCATATACTGTCTGATAGGCCCTTTGGAGATACGAATTGACATATATATTGAGCAAGAAAATGATCGAACACATTCTCTCTTTAGGCTTAGAAATTACCATTTTAGTTAGGGAAAAATATATATTGTTTATCCTGAGTTGCAAGTCAGAATGATATGATGAAGCATCAATTGTATCTATTAGTCACTTTAGTCGCAATAGTTATAACAGGTACATCTCATGACAAGCCATACCTATTTCATCTAAGGTCGCCTATAGTTGCAAACCCATGCTTTATCTAACAATC
Source organism: Eleusine coracana subsp. coracana (assembly GCA_032690845.1). Classification (NCBI taxonomy): domain Eukaryota; kingdom Viridiplantae; phylum Streptophyta; class Magnoliopsida; order Poales; family Poaceae; genus Eleusine; species Eleusine coracana. The sequence continues at coordinate 59,353,740 of CM064434.1, read as the reverse complement.
TTTAACATGCAACTGAGGCTAGACACTACATATTCAAATTGTAAATGCTATTGTGACTAGTGTATTGCAACAAGTCCCCCTGACATTTTATTAAGAGAGATGATTCCACCGAAGCCTACCGGGACTGGGCCTTACCCGCGCATGGAAGCAGCCAAGGCACAGAGCCTGACGCATGCACATGCTCGCAGCCTAGGATGCCACAACAGCCGTAGCTGGGAGGTGGACACCAAAGCCACAAATAGTACATGCGTGCAGCACCCAGGTTTCGAACTTGGGCGGACACCATGCCAGCCAGCGGTCTCCACCGCTGCACCGTGAGTGCCTTTGCAGTGTATTGCAACTTCTAAAAAATACCACATCAATTAATTAGGAAGAAATATACCCATTTTTGGCATTAGAGAAATATAGACCAAAGTACCCATACATATGTTTTTTACAAATACTCGTCATTGCCATTTTAAAAGAATGGACTAAAATAATCATGTACATGTTTTAAAATTAACAACTATTTCAAATATTTAACATTATATATTATATATTTCTAAGATTATAAAAAATTAATGTCCCAAGAAGCATAAAGATATTAAAATGATAATGATAATACAATAATAAAGTAATAAGTAGTGTAATATTATATAATATTAGGACCCACAGAGAGGCCCCTTGTGGGGATCGGACGACCCATAGATCGTACCACCTACTGGTGGCGGACTCAGATCATCTAACATCGTGAAGCAATGTCACCAGGTGACATTTCTATATTTTAGACCATTCATCTCTAAATCTATGGCTCCTAATTAACAATTTTATTAATGTGCCTCTATTTTTATAAGAGTTCCTAGGATTTTTTTTTTGCTCATCCCTTTTTAACGCCACAACAGAATAAAAGTTCATTGTGCATATGTTGGTAAGACCCCTTCGAGCTGCGGTCATCGGTCTTGATCATGATCAACTTGGAGAGCCGGATGGTCTTGAGTCTTGACATCGTCGTCATATCGTCACAGATCGCATATAAACGTTTGGATCACCTTTGAGGTACGAAAAGAGCTATGCCCTGAAAGGTGTTAACGCCGGCAAGAAAATGTATTATCGCCAAGAACTCTTGTCAAAAAAAGAAGAGATTAATTAATAGCTAAACTACTGAACTATTAGGCAGTCATAGATTTGGAGATGAGTGGCCCAGAGCGGAGGAATGTCACACCGTGACATTGTAAAGCAATGTCAGACGATTTGAACCCGTGGCTCTCGTCCTGTACTTCCATGTGTTGCCTCTCACCACCTTTCCAATTTCAGCTGTGTCTAATTTCCATAATATATCGCCTGGAACAGCCTGAAAGGTACTATAAAAGGAGGGGAGTAGCTCCACTCAACACACAACACAAGAAAGATTTAGTACTCCACTCCTAGATAAAGAGTTGCATCCGTAGTGCTTAGAAAATACTCCCTCCGTTTCAAATTATATGACATTTTAGCTATGGACACAAAAATTAAGAAGACATAAAAATGTGTGCTGCACATAAATGAGAAGGAGAGAAATAGAGGGATGTATTGAGAAGTGAGAAATGTACATTGAGAAGCGAGGATGTCTTATAAGTTGAAACATAACTTGAGAAGGCTAAAGTATCTTATAATTTGGGACGAAGGGAGTAGAAAGAGAGTGAGGGATAATAAGAAGAAGGGCCAAATTTGTTAGCATTTTCGCTCGTTAAATGCTTTCCTTTTTAAGTAAATGTTCATCATTCTTTTGGTATTTGGTTTCTTATTTAAGTATGTTTTTATACTTTAATTGCCTCTGGGATCATTGTTTATTATATTAGTGAATGCTTTAGCTTAAGACTCTTGATAATGAAGAAAGTTCTCAGGCTAAAGAAGCAAATGATAGTATAAACATCATGTCTAGACTAGAGGTTATATTTGTTGCTATGACCAGTTGTAGAAGTAGTGCTACTGTGACAAGCCAATGTCATGAAGCGCAAGGACACTATGAAGGATGAGTTAGCTAGGCTTCTAGATGCTAATTATGTGCGTTGATTATACCGATTTGAACAAGGTCTATCCTAAGGACCCCTTCGCTCTACCGCGCACTAATCAGATCATAGACTCAATAGCCGGGTGTGAGCTCTTGAGTTTTCTGGATGCCTATTCAGGCTATCACCAGATCCCACTGAAGGTCGAGGATCAAATCAAAACTTTCTTTATAACTCCCTTTGGCGCCTACTATTATATAATGATGTCATTCGGTCTGAAGAATGCTGGTGTGACTTACCAATGCGGTATTCAAGGCTGCCTCATGATTAAAACTCAGATCGGTCAAAATATAGAAGCATATATTGATGACATCATGGTAAAGACTCAAAACGTTGGAGAACTTCTTTTTGACCTGGCAAAGATATTTGACAATTTGAGGCGATACTCGATAAACCCGAATCCTAAGAAGTGTGTCTTTAGGGTTCCTTCGGGAAAGCTACTCGATTACATCATTTTGAAACGAGGTATAGAGGCTAACCTAGAAAATATCAAGGCAATCCTTGATATGGGACCACCTAATTTCCAAAGAGATGTTCAGAAGCTAACTGGATGCATGGCGTCCTTGAGTCGCTTTATCTTCCGACTGGGGTCAGGGGTCTACCGTTCTTCAAATTACTAAAAAAGCAAGACAATTTTGTCTGGAGAAAAGAGGCGCAGTCGGCTTTGGATGAGTTGAAAGTCCACCTTAGCAACATTCTAGTCTTAGTGCCTACGGAGCCACAAGAAAAGCTTCAGCTTTATGTTTCGGCAACAACTCAAGTTATGAGTATCATTTTAACGGTTGACTGAGAGGAAGAGGGACATGTATAAAAAGTACAACACCCGGTGTATTTTGTTAGTGAGGTCCTAAACGCCTCCAAGACTCGATATCACTAGATCCTGAAGCTGCTATATGCGCTCTTGATCACCTCAAGGAAGCTGAAACATTATTTTCAAGCTCATCCGATCGAAGTTCATACCACTTTTGTGCTCGGAGAGGTTCTTCATAACCACGAAGCGGTCAGCAAGATTGCTAATTGGGCAGTCGAACTCGGTCAATATACCATCACGTTCGTACCTCACTCGGTGATCAAAGGACATGCGTTGGCTGACTTCGTTTCTGAGTGGATAGAGATTCATATGCCACCGGCGCCACAAGATATTAAGTGCTAGAAAATGTACTTTGACAACTCACTCCAATTGATAGCCTAAAAAATAGTCTTTACTGAGTGCCACTACCAAACATACGGTAAACTCATGCCTTTGCCGTATGTCAAACCAAAACACACGGCTAAATAAATAGCACACGGCAAAGCATGAATTTGCCGTGTGCTTTTTATTTGTCATGAGCCTTAAGAGGCTCTTCGTCATGTGCCTGAAATGTTGCACACGGTAAAGAACCAGACACACAACAAACGTTGAGTTTCCCGTCCTTTTCTGATTCTCCATCTTGGTCAATTGAGAACGACATGCATATGTTCTCCTCTTTCAGTTCCTAACACAATCTTCCCTATTACTTGACACTCGACAAAAAAATAATATTTTCCTCTTCTATTCTCAAAATTTTTCGTACTCTTTATATACAACATATGTTACTCCATGTTAAAACTTGGCACAATCTTCCTAGTTTACTGCCGCTCTCTGGCACACAATGTCGTACTCTAAAAGGATGACATTAACAGGATATTTCCGATATAAACACAGTATCAAATAAAAAATATTATAAGTACATGTATTAGAAAGATCAGGTAAATTCTCCTTACGTTTTCAGTATAATTTTCATCATCACTTCCCATCAGTAATCTTCTCATGATTACGCCCAAACTAAATATATCTGACTTGGATGATATTTTTCCTTCAGTTATCAATTCTGGTGGCATATATCCACTGTTATCATGAGAAGATTATTATAAAAGATTGGTATCAGAAAAGATAACCATGCATGAGGTCTTACGAGTATGATGAGCTTACAGTGTTCCTTTGGCGTTCTTAGTTACTATTGTAGACTGAGTTCCATCATTGTGCCTTGATATACCAAAATCTGTAATCATTGGCTCCATCTGAGCACCACCCATCAGCACGTTTGCTGGTTTGAGATCCAAATGGTTAATCCGTTTCTGATGAAGATAATGCAAACCCTGACATATTCCTTTAATAATTTTATAACGAATACTCCACTGGTATCCATGAGTTTTTTCTGCATACATGAGTAAGAACAAGTCATTACCATTGTGAATACTTCCAAAAGAAAGTAAATGATTTCATTTGCTAATGCAATTAATAATAATTTTACGAGATATTAGGCACAGTGCATGATATAGGGATCACAACATATTAATAAAATTTGAATCCCATGTATATTATCTTATTGAATACATGTTCAAATAAGTTGGGACTAAATCAGTGGAAAATGTAGTTGAAGCAGATTTTTGGTCGTCATAAAACATCGAAGTTTTATCACATCTCGAACGGTGAAGGGTGAGTACTCGTATGTGTATGCGAGTGTTTGCTTTATACTGTGTTCAATTAAAATAAACAAAAATAATGGTAGCTGTAATGGGATGGAGTGATGCAACAAATACCTTCAAGATAATCCTGAAGATTTCCATTTGGTGCATACTCAAAGCAGAGAAATCTTTTCCGTTCTATATCAACCATCCTATCTATTCCCTCCACTTTCATTACTACTTCGTGTGTATATGCACAATAGCCTAGAAATCTTACAATATTTTTGTGCTTTACTCTCGTTAGACATTTAACTTCTGCCATAAATTGCGTATCAGAAAGATCCTGTGACGGGTGAAGCAGCTTCACAGCAACCATGGGATCATTTCTGAGAGATCCCTGGTTAACACATATACCATGTAAGAACTGACATGAATCTTTATGCTCTGCATTATCTCTATTATGATACCATATTTTTACCATTTCAGAGGAAATAAATAACCATATAGCATACCAGGTAAACAGTTCCAAATCCACCATGACCAATCACTCGATAGAAAGTTTTTGTAATGGACTCAATAACTGAATATGATATATGTACGGGTTCCGCGTTTTCATTTGTAAACATGTGCTCCAGTCCTTCAACTTCACTTTCTTTTTCAGCCATTTCTACAAAGTAGCAACAGTATTGTTAAGTAAGATGAACTGAAAATTTCTCCCTCTTCAATATAGCATGTAACTCTCTCTCTCTCTCTCTCTCTCTCTCTCTCTCTCTCTCGCATATTGTAGAGACAGCTAAAGCAGTAACTAATAAAGTGTTAGTCAAACTGCATTGAAAAAAAACCGAATGCAAGAATTCCTTTTTTGAACCCATCTTAATAGAATTGAAGCAAACAAACAGCACAATTAAAAAAAAGAAAAGAAAGAGAAGCCATTTGTTATTAAAACTAAGGGGAATAATATGGCAGTTCTCTCGCAATTGAATGCCATATGTAAATTTAGTAAGTTTTGGATCGAGCTAAGGTGTGCTTCGAGTGCACATAAATAAAGAAAAAATCAGTAAACTATATATGTTACTAGTTCAAGTGCCTGAAACATAAGTATTCATGATTTAATCCCTTCCGTGTTACGAGCCGAGAACGCTTAATTTCTAGGAAGACATCATGACTTCCTGCAAAACTACTACTCCCTTGAAGGGCACTGGCATTTTGGATATTCCTATACTAACCGTATTGGTAAGAGATTTGGAGCTCCATCTCCAAAGAGGTTTTAGTTTTGGGAAAATTGGGTTCATGATACTGAAAGATCTCAGATTTAGAAATCTACCATTAAAATTTTTTAGTACACTTTAGTATCATTGAAATTTTCTTTGTTTAGAAATCTAGCACTCCGTAACTTTTCTCCGTCTATCCTGCATGCTTCTCCTCCGTTGTGAACCGCGTACGCTCCGACCGCACCGGCTGCTCCTCTGTTCTGGCTGCACTTACGCATCCTGGAATTCCACCGCCCAGCCACACGAATACACGATACTCGTCTGGTCCTCTTGTCTTGGCCCTGCTGATGCTCCGCGCACCGCCGTTATCCTCACGTCCAGCCGCGCCGTTGAGCGCTCCTCTGATCCGCCTGCTGCAATGCGCGCCACCACCCTCTTCTTGTCCGGTCGCACCATCTGCTCCCCTCAACCTAGGAGCTCGTCGTTGCCAAATAAAGGTCCAATCAACATTCGCCTCAACAAATCAATCACAAAGCCACATTCCTCCTGATAAATCGAGCCGAAATCGATCTTGTCGCCGAGAAATCAGCCGCGCACCCCTCCTTTAATCGTGCTGCTGGCAATACAATCGGAGTTGAATTGAGTGGACAGCAAACAACTAAATCCATATCCTGGTGTGCATACTCAGATTAGCACTGGATTAACTGTTCTTTTGTCCGACGTAAAGGGCCCCACTCGTTTCTTCCTGCCGGGGGAGAGCTCGTGCTTCTGCTGAGCCTGCACCCGTGGAGAAGACGAAGGAGATATGGCAGGATGGATGGAACAAGTAACAGAGTGCTAAAATTCTTAACAAAGTAACTTTCGCTGGTATGAAAGTGTCCTCCCTCTGTTTTGTAATTCGTGTCGTTTCGGACATAAAAATTCAACTAACAGCAAGTCAATTTGGTTTGTTTCAGAACAGAGGAGTACTAAAATCTTTCAATGGTAGATTTCTAAAATTGATATCTTTCAATGTTAAGAACCCAATTCTCCCTTTAGTTTTCGGTGCATTTATATCTTCATTGAAACAAAAATTAGGAACTTGTATTTCATTAATTTCTATGTTGAAGATCTCTCATGATTCTTAACAGACACTCCCAAGAAGAACTAATCTATCATTCCAGAGGGATTCAACACAAAGCTGGAGTTTCTGAATGCACTAACCTGGAAGAGACCTGAAGGGACGCCAGAAACTGCTCGCAACAGAGCCAGGATTGGAGGAAGAAGAGTCTCGGAAGAGGAGACCGTGCTTATCGTGGGAGTTATAGCCACTACTGCTGATGTTGACTGGACTATGCTAGCATTATAGAAATGGTGGTAAGGTACTGCCATTACGTGTTTCTTTTTGTTTTTCTATGAGTCTGTCAGCTTGTATCTCTTATGAAGTACTTCTGCAAAATTTAACAAACAGTTTTCAATGGAAATTTGCATCTAAATGATTTCTCAAATCACCATCCTTTCCCAACGAACTCATTACCCATAGTTATAATACATACTTACTAAATAATACTAATATTGCTGGCCATTGGCAAATACATTGTTAGGAAAAAATTATACATGTTGTTGTGTCTTTCTAAAAAGTAGGCAACTTATCCTATGAGAACTTACTTCTTATGAGAACTTCGATCAACATCACAGGATCCTAAATCAATGGCCAGGGGTAGATGTGGATTAGTTTAGTACTTAACCCCCTTTGCTAATCCCACCTTAACACTTTTGCTTCATTAAACCCGGCGGCCATTGATTTAGGATCGCTTCATTAAGGTGGGATTAGCGGAGGAGGTTAAGTGCTAAATTAATCCACATCTACCCCTGATCATTGATTTAGGATCTTGCGATGTTGATTGAAGTTCTCATCGTTCTCATAAACCAGTTCTTATAGGATATGTTGCCTTCTAAAAAAGTGTTATATTTAAGAAAACAACACGACATCCGTTCAAACAATTCACTTGATCCATTTCTCCAGTTTTTTTTTTGTTTTTTCGAAATTTAGGAGGGGAAGTGTCCCCACCTTTTTATTTCATTGAATAGTGCATATATGAGTAGAGTGTTACATATCGTTTGTAATAAATATAGAGGAGGGTTGAGAAGGGATCATCAAAACCAAGCATGGGTGATAGGCCGATCGGCTTGCGGTAGCCTACATGACCATAGTTCGGCGTCCTCGCGAAGAGCTCATCATAACAGGGGGGCATGGAGCGGAATACAACGTCGTAGCGGTGTTTCCATAAACGCCAACAACAGAGGAGCAGGAAGGCGTTGAAGTGCGAGCGGGGCAAAGCAGCCGGAGATTGGACTTTCCATAACTAGGACACATCTCCCTCGATGAGTGTGATGGTGAGGCGGCGCAAGAGCAGCGAATGCGCACCCAGAAATTAGGTGTGCGGCAATCTCCACATGAGTATTGTACAGCTCGCAGAGGTCAGAGTCGACATAGTTCTTCTTTAGTAGATTTTTCTTTGTTTGAATTCAATTTTACACCAATTGCAAGCCAAAGAATTTGGCATGCTGTGACTGACCATGCAGGTGGTGATGTGGGTGCACTCAGCCGCTCGGCTCAAGGACACACGCGCGTCGCCAAGGTTTGGTCAAAAAATAAACACACGCCGCTGTTGATTAACAACTATAAATTTGTTATTAGGTTGCTTCATCTACTTGAGAAGCATCGTCTTGTGTCCACAGGTGAGAGGGAGCTACGCTCGCTCGCTGTTTCTACCATCATCACTGTCTTCTCCAGTTAAGCATGCCCCGAACTACTGATACCAAATAACTCCCTGTTTCTACCATGGTGCGGTTTTGACTAGTCTTCACCACATTTTGTAAAGTGGACAAGGAGGCTTGTGGCCCACTGAGCCACAAAAGGAAAAGGAAACATGTTAGAGTGCGCAACAGTATGATTCAGCGAGAAAAGAAACCATGCCATGTATTTTTTGAACTCTTATAGTATGTTTGGTTTGGAGACATAGTGAGATGGGTCGAGTCCATCTCTCTTTTTAGGAATGGGATGATCCCATTTTCTGTTTAATTGGAGGGATGAGATGGGACCTTGTTTTGTGTTTTTGGTTGGGAGAACAAAAGAGGGATCAAAGGAACGGCGTTTTCTAGTCTGTTAGCTGCTGTACACTCAGGCATTTCATCTAACAACCATGGTGCATTGCTCTCCCACACCATAGCAGCCCGCTCCTTGGTCCAGCTACCGCCGCCCGCGTGAGCTCACGTATGATGTCCGCCTGTCCGGAGCTCATGACGCCCTGCCTCCCCTCGCCTTGGTCTAGCTAGCGCCGCTCGTGTGGAGCTCACGAGGTCGCGAGGCCGCGCCGCCGCCGGCCACGACCTCGCCTGCCCGCGCGTCCCCGCCTTGGGCCACTTCACGAGATCGCGCCGCCGGTGCTTCGGGCGAGCTCGCGAGGCCACGCCACCGTCAGCCACGACCTCCATCTCCAATACGTTGAAGAGGACATGAGCCCTACGAAGCCATCGAGCTATGCACAACGATGTCGCCATCCTCGCCCGCCCTGTGCGCTCGCCCAGCCGCGTTGCTCCATGCCGCTATGCTGTCAGGCGAGGCTACCCTCGTCGCGCCACCGCCACGCCATGGCCACCTCGCCCAGGCAGCAGGCGAGCTCCTTGCCTCGCGTCGTGCTCACAGGCCGCGCCTACCCCCGCCTCGGGACAGCCTGCGCCGCCCGCGTTGAGCTCACGATGGGGAGCAGAGGTGTCAACATGGCGGTGTCCTCGTGCGGGCAAGAGAGTACGGATGCTCAAGCTTGGGTTCGTTGTCGTGAGGGAAGCGGAGCACGACGGCTCGGCTTCGCACGGGGGATCAAGCATCATGTGAACCAGCTCACCGGCACGGTCCCCGGCCGGCTGCTCAACGCCTGCCCCTTGTAGATCCTGGTCGCCGTGCTCCTCGTATTCCTCTCGGCAGAGACGGAGGGAGACGCCGTCGAAGTGGGATCGCTCGGTCCGCTCGATTTCGAGTGGATCGCTTCGTCCCGAATCTGAGCGAATATTCCCTCATGGGGTGGACCTGTCCCTTCTCTGTCTCTGAATCAAACAACCTCAAAACTGGGATGGACTCATCCTGTCTCACCTCGTCCCTCAAACCAAACACACGCTTATAGTATTTCCTCGCGTCAATGTTCTCCCCTACAGTACACCCATACTATTGAGGAGCATAATGGACATCCATTGTTGTTTTGGCATTGGAGATTCAATCAAACTTTATAATTTCTGAGTACACGTGCCCGAGGCCCCGATACCAGCAGAGGCATTGGAGGTGCGCCACATGCATCAATAAAAAGACGTCTGCGACTGACAACATGCATGCACTTTGACGGCAAGGAACTCACGGTGTGAAATTGAAAATCAGTTAACCACACATGCATATAGTAATGCTGTTTAGTCGTAGACGGTAGTCGTGCATGCAGGTCGTGTGTACAGCATTTCCGCAATAAAAATTGCAGCATTTTCGTTTTTGATCAGAGGTCCGAGAATCGTGCGCTTTGTTTTTTGGAAAACGTGCAGCAACAACCTATCCTCGTGATTGCAGCTGGGTGTGGACAATCAAGATGGTTGCTTCAACGGAATCTTCCCAGTTCCCACCATCAGAGACACATAGTCGTGGGACAGTTGCTAGCATGGATCAGCAGCGTGTCAAAAAAATTTAAAAAAAAGCATGGATCAGCAGCATCGTGATCAGAGAAACTAAATTCTATGCTATCTTGAAGTGCTGAGGAGAGTCTGTGCCACGTGCTTCTCACTCGTTGCGGTTCTCCATCCAGCCTGGATAATCTGGACAATAATCTGAAGGGATCTGGCTTTTCGCCACCATTTGGGGACGTTACCTAGATGGTTTGAACATGTCAAACACAACAGCCACGCTCTCAAACAGCACATGGAGGTCGAGGTAGCTGCGTAGCACACATGGAGGCAGTGGCGCGCGGATCCACAGCAAAATTATGGGGGAGAGGGGGTGGTGGGTTTGAAGGTGTCTGCCGCCCCAGCGACTCATGCGCTGCTGCTCCCCATCGCGCGTGTTGTGCAGTCCCCATCGCCATTCATGGCGCCCCACTGCAACCGGCCGGCCCATGCTCCTTTTTTCAACTATAAAATGGGTGTTGTGCTCTTCCCTCTCCCTCACGGAACTTTCCCCGGTCCAAGCTCCGCTCTGCTCCAATTTTTGTTTTGTCTACCGCCTCTCATTAAATGATGTCCAAGGCTAAAATAAGCCACAAGTCAAAAGTCCAAAAAGTTCTCATTAAATGACCACAACAAGCAACGCTAGCTGGTGGTGGCGGTCGTCCCCGTCTCGCGCCGTCCTTGAGCTCGCCTCCGACATGGGCAGCCCCCAGATCCGGACTGTGGGCCTCGTCGTTGTTTCTGTGCCCGCCACCCTCCCCATCTCAGCGAGCTTGTGATTAGGCCTGTAAGCGGCGCGGGACAGGTCGCAACACTGCTGGGCCATCCTGTGCCACAACCCGCAAACTGGCCGCAAATGAACCCACTAAGACGTAACGGGATAATGTGGTCGTTAATGAGGACATCACCATGCTGGATACTTGCATATCATGGCCTTCCCCAAGTTACAAGTCGTCACCAACTCGGTCGCCGCGTTCGTCTCGGATTCAGCCGATACTCCTTCACGGTTTTGATGATATCTTCCACATCCGACGTCCAAACGAGGTGTTCTTTGATGCGTTGGAAAGGGGACGACGACGCCGTCGTTTTGGTTCTGGTCGTAGCTCCAGAAGGGTCGTGAGTCATAATATGTGATCATGATAAGGTGCTGCGCCACCTATTTTGGGCCAACTTGGCCATGTATCGTGTCGGGCCTTAAGCCCATGTTGTGGGCGCCCCCCCTGGTCGCCCCCAACACTAGGATGTTCCTGTTTCCTACATAAACTCAGTAGCCGCCATCTTTTAGTTTTGGGTTTTATTTAGTTCAGTTTTCCAGAGAGAAACTTGATCGAATTATTGTAACTGTGGCGACAAGTCCTTTTACAGTAATCCAGAGCCCCTGCTCTTGTTCTACACCACTGTGACGATTAGTCCTTTTGTGTTCAGAGCTTGAACCTTTTCTTGTGATTCGCTTCATCCATATTTGCAATTTCAGATTACGTGTTTATCCTCTCTTGCTTGTGTTCTCGATTTCGCTTGCAGGAACAAACAAACAAGTTGGATTCACCATCGTGTCACCCACCCACCATATCCATAATCCAGTGCCAACAAAAACCCCTACCCGATTCTGTGTCAACCCCCCCCCCCCCAAACCCTATTTTGACATACCTTCGGTAAAACAGGCATAGCTTTTCGCTCGTTGCTCCGATTGGGCTAAAATTTTTACAGCAGATTCTTGACTCAAAGTTGAGGTGACCTACACTTGGCTCTGCCCTGTGTGCCCTCGTCAAAAAATTCAAAAAAAATGGGAAAAAATAGAAAAAAAATTGTGAAGTAAAAAATAGCGCTTTCGGTGAAACTTTGTAATTTTGCCTACCCTTTATTTTCCCTCTGTTTGAATTGAAACTTCTTGTGGTTCCTTCCTTTGTGTTCCTCTATCATAGAAAAATAGTGGAAAAATCTTACAAAAAATCAAGATTTTGATTTGCACCCCCCCACCCTGAAAATTCTAAGTCTGTGAAGTCTGTTTTGATCCTTGCTGCCTTTGCTATTGTTCTTTGCCATTGTTCTTGCTGTCACAACTGTTTTTGAACACGATTCTTTTGCCAGCAATTAGAACACTGCTTTGGACATTTATTCAGTGCTACTATCTATTATTAAATTGTGTTCCATTGACATATATTAGCCTTCCAAGCTATACATATTGCAACACAGGTTTCTTCCTTGCAACTGTTACACCCAAGCTCAACTACAGATTGTGTCAACCTGTTTGGCTTTGGTAAGAACATTTGTAAGATTGTGATACATTGCTTCTGATATTGTTTTCCACTTTCTACACCCTCTGCTGCCTGCTAGTTGATAGGGCTAATCTTTTTGTTTAGTCTTGTCTTTTGCTTTTAACCATGTCAGAGAAAGGGAAAGGGACGCCTGGAGAGTTGGAGTCCCCTACAGACTTTAATGATTGCGTGTCCAAGGCCGAGCTCACGAAGCTTCTTGCGGACCAACGTACATTCATGGAAACGAAGTTTGCCGAGTTGATGGGTCACATCAACACTGTTGTCCACCGCATTGAGGATGTTGAACAACGACCTCCACCTCAACGAGCTGCTGCTGATGATGATTTTGACCGTGATGCAGACCGTCTTCACCGTAATCGGCACGGTATGGGAGGTAATAACAATCGTGGTAATACTGATACTTTTGTTAAGCCCAAATTTAACATACCACCTTTTCCCGATAGTGCTGATCCTGAAGCATACTTAGATTGGGAACTTGCTGTTGAACAGAAATTTAATTCTCATTTAGTTCCTGCTGAGCATAGAGTTAGACTTGCTACTAGTGAGTTTACAGGTTTTGCTCTCTTTTGGTGGAATGATCTTTGCAATACCAATGCTGCTATACCTGCCACTTGGCCTGTTTTGAAACAACGTATGAAATCTCGTTTTGTTCCTCCTTATTACCAACGTGATTTACATTTGAAATTACAATCTTTAATACAAGGTAGTAAAACAGTAGAGGAATATTATCAGGAATTGCTTATTGGTTTAGCACGTTGTGATATACATGAAGATGATGTTGAAACTAGTGCTAGATTTTTTGGTGGTTTGAACCGTGATATCCAGAATATTGTTGACTATAAAGAGTGGAATAGGTTCAGCCAATTGTATCATATTACTCTTAAGGCTGAACGAGAAGTACAGGGACGCCTTCCACAACAATCTTGCAGGTCCAACACTAAGCAATATCTCCAGCAACGCACTGGAGTAGAGAACTTGAAGAGTCATGTTGCTAAGACACCAGCAACAACTTTTCCACTTGCGCCTACTTCTGCAGCGCAATCGTCTAGTGTGCAGCAGCAACACCAGAAGAAGGTTACTACTTCCGGTACTAGGAGTGACTCCTCCACCACCATTATTTGCCACCGCTGCAAGGGCATGGGACATGTCATGAAGGATTGCCCTAGTCGTCGTGCTTTCATCGCTACCGCTGATGGGTATGAAAGTTCTAGTGATATTGAAGATGAATTTGCTCGTATGCCTAACCTTGTTGCAGATTCGACGGAGGAGCAGGAGACTACCACCATTGATTCCATTGCTGCCACCGCGGGCTTTCCTAGCCTCATTGTACAGCGTGTGTTGACCACTCGGGTGGGACAAGAGGAAGAACAACAACGCAACAATTTATTCTACATGTATCTCATTGTCGCGGACCGCCGTGTTCTCACCATATTGATACTGGGAGCTGTAACAACTTGGTAAGTTCTGATTTGGTAAGCAAGCTTGGATTGACCACGCATGCACTACATCAGCCCTACCATATCAAATGGTTCAACAATAGTGGTATGACACAGGTAACTCGATCAGCACGCATACACTTGAAGTGCGCTTTGTTTTTTGGAAAACGTGCAGCAACAACCTATCCTCGTGATTGCAGCTGGGTGTGGACAATCAAGATGGTTGCTTCAACAGAATCTTCCCAGTTCCCACCATCAGAGACACATAGTCGTGGGACAGTTGCTAGCATGGATCAGCAGCGTGTCAAAAAAAATAAAAAAAAGCATGGATCAGCAGCATCGTGATAAGAGAAACTAAATTCTATGCTATCTTGAAGTGCTGAGGAGAGTTGTGCCGCGTGCTTCTCACTCGTTGCGGTTCTCCATCCAGCCTGGACAATCTGGACAATAATCTGAAGGGATCTGGCTTTTCGCCACCATTTGGGGACGTTACCAAGATGGTTTGAACGTGTCAAACACAACAGCCACGCTCTCAAACAGCACATGGAGGTCGAGGTAGCTGCGTAGCACACATGGAGGCAGTGGCGCGCGGATCCATAGCAAAATTATGGGGGAGAGGGTGTGGTGGGTTTGAAGGTGTCTGCCGCCCAGCGACTCATGTGCTGCTGCTCCCCATCGCGCGTGTTGTGCAGTCCCCATCGCCATTCATGGCGCCCCACTGCAACCGGCCCGCCCATGCTCCTTTTTTCAACTCTAAAATGGGTGTTGTGCTCTTCCCTCTCCCTCACGGAACTTTCCCCGGTCCAAGCTCCGCTCTGCTCCAATTTTTGTTTTGTCTACCGCCTCTCATTAAATGATGTCCAAGGCTAAAATAAGCCACAAGTCAAAAGTCCAAAAAGTTCTCATTAAATGACCACAACGAGCAACGCTAGCTGGTGGTGGCGGTTGTCCCCCGCCATGGCCCCGTCTCGCGCCGTCCTTGAGCTCGCCTCCGACATGGGCAGCCCCCAGATCCGGACTGTGGGCCTCGTCGTTATTTCTGTGCCCGCCACCCTCCCCATCTCAGCAAGCTTGTGATTAGGCCTGCAAGCAGTGCCGGACAAGTCACAACACTGCTGGGCCATCCCGTGCCACAACCCGCAAACTGGCCGCAAATGAACCCACTAAGACGTGACGGGATAATGTGGTCGTCCTGTGGGCAGCCGTGGTGCCGCAACGCCCGCGCCGTCGAGATCTTCTGTCGCTTTGATATGGACGGCGATGGCAGCCTAAGGCAGCTGGAGCTGGCGGCTCTCCTCCGTTCGCTAGGGCTGCGGCCCACGGGCGATGAGGTCCACACGCTGCTAGCCAGCATAGACGCGAATGACAACAGCAAGGTGGAGTTCAAGGAGCTGGCGGCGGCCATCGCACCCGTAACCATCGCTTGTCGCGCATATATCTAAAAATAATGCTAGCTAATACAGTGTGTTACAAACACTTGTAATGGGATGGAGTGGTGCAGCAAATACCTTGGAGATAATCCTAAAGATTTCCGTTCGGTGCATACTCAAAACAGAGAAATATTTTCTGTTCTATGTCAACCATCCTATCTTTTCCCTCCACTTTCATTACTACTTCGTGTGTATATCCACAATAGCCTAGAAATCTTACAATATTTTTGTGCTTTACTCCTATTAGAGATTTAACTTTCGCCATAAATTGTGCATCAGAAAGATCCTGTGAGGGGTGAATCTGCTTCATAGCAACCATGACTCCAAAATGTGCATGACTGGTGCGGGCCAGGAGTGGTCATACAGCATGGCACATGCGCTGGCACTAGGCACATGAATATGGTCAAGACAGAAAGTTTCTGGCCAGGGATTGACCGACGAGGGCGTCAGTCTTCTAAGGGGGTGAGAGTGTGATATCTCGGCTCGAGGCTTAATAGAATTGATAGAATACTCATACTAACAAGTTATAACTTCTTTTCTGGAAGCTCATCTCTAAAGAACTTTGAGGTTAAGTGTGTTAGCCAGAAGTAGATGGGTGACCGGGAAGTTATTTCTGGGTTGTAAGGATCTAGGAGTTCAAGAAAGGGGGGTGGGGGTTGAATTGGACCAATAAAGTGGATCATCAACCCAATCAATTTTCATCAGATCTTCCACCTTGCTAACGACAAGTCCTATGTTGTTTTATCGAGCCAATACCCTAGCAATTCTACTTATGATGCAATGCAAGAGATGCCAAGCGAATCATTAAGCAAGAAAGCCCATGGTAGCCCTATCTCTACTTACACACAAGTGCGAAATTAAAGACGGTAACTAAAGAGGGGTTTAGAGATTGCTCATTGATTTTTCGCCCGAGGTATCGGGAGGAGGGAACCTCCACCCTAGTCCTTGTTTGATCGACTCCCGCCAAAGTTTTGATCCCTCCAGTCACCAACCGTGGAGTCCTTGCACACAAGCCCGTATCACTCCCTGAGTGACGGCGTGGTTGCGTGACCACTGCTCATCGAGTCCTCGAGCATAAGCTTCCCTCCCTCAAGGACCTGCTGCAACCCGGAGTGCACGCACGGGCGCTCTCTCACGATGCTCCTTTCAAAGACGAGCTCAAACCTTGTACAAACATGTGACGACCTTCACAACACGTCATGATACGATAGGCTCGATTATCGATACCTAACCGGTCTAGTCCTTGCCATAGACCAAGAGTAACAACACCAATCCTCTCTACAACCCCTCCTAGGTTAGAGACTCGGGATGCTCTTGTGTTTCTCTTCTGACAACCTTCACGTTCTGAGGGATTTACACAGAGGAGACAATTCGGATCATATCCTGGTGAGACGGCATGCGACCAGGAACAAAGAACAAAAGTAGGACGACGGTGAAGCTCATCAGAGAGGGGGCAATCAGCAATGACGAGCTCGCGGTGGCGGACGGCAAACCTCCAAATTTTTCTCCTTGACGACCTACACCACGACGCAGTCAGGATGGGGAGGTGCGCTAGGTCAAGGGGACGCAGAGGGAACCACTTCGGTTTACCGGCGCTGATCACCTGGGCTGTTTCACGTTGATGGCAAAGGTGCGGCGGTAGCTAGGGTTTGCAGTGCACCTACGACGCTAAGGGGCTGCCTAGGGTTAGCGGCGGCGGCCAGGGGCGTCTTATAAGCGGCACGGCTAGGGTTAGTGGGGGCGCGGACGGCTGCGATGGCGCCACATGCGTTTGGGCGTCCGTGCCTGACATTGTGCGTGGCGGGGATCGAAGCTAGGAAAACGACAGGCGACACTAGCGCTTGGTTTGGCCAAATGGGCCATTTGTTGTATTGGGCTGGAAGGGAAAGAATGAAAGTGTGGGCTGGCGCCAGGTGAAAGTGACATGGGCTTCGGTCCAAGGGCAAGGCGTCCTATTGAATTCCTTTACCAATTTATTTGAATTCAGTTCACATAATTTTGAACTAAACTTGTTCCAATTTTGAATTTTTCCTTGATTTCACTTTTGAACTTGATCCAGAAAAATATAGTTAACGAAGGATTGGGTAAAGTAATAGCACAAAAATCGAGGCATCATCCAATTTGAACATCACATTTTGATTTTAATGGCATTTGATATAGCTTTTGAATGCGAAATTTGTTGGCCTGTTACACGCTTCTTCTGCACCTCTGAGTTGCCCAATAGGTAGGTGAAGGAATGAATGATATCCTGCAAACTAAAAATCCTAACTGCTCATAAATCTATCAGATACTTATGGCGCACTAATATTGTACAATAACTTTGTTAGTGTGGTGGCCGCGGAGTTCCATGGCTGCACCTATAGTTGGGCATCCAGGCTACCTGGAACGGCATGGCCCGACCCGCTTCTCAGCTTAACCCATTTAGGCACGGCCCAGTAAGCCATTCCGGGCCATCTGGGCCGTGCCGTAGCGTGCTTCAGGCCTGGGGTGCAGCAGCCCGTGGCACGGCCCGGAATGGTAGGAGCCGTGTCATGCTGGCCCATTTGGCCCGTGAACCCGACAACACTTTGGCCCGCTACGGGCTACGGCACTACAGAGGATGAGCCGCGTCGCCGCGATGGCGAGCCCGCAACGGACGAGGAGAGGAGAGCTGGCGGCATCTGGAGAGCTTGGGCCTGAGGAGAGGGAGAGTAGGCAGATGAGGACAGCGCCAGATGCTAGAGCTTCGATCTTCAGGGTGGCAGTAAAGCTTGTGCCGAGGCTAGAGGAGAGGGAGAGCAGGGAGCTGAGACCGAGAGAGGGAGGGCTGGCGGGAGAGGAGAGCTCGGTCACTCGGGGGTGGACGCGACGATGTCGCTAGCTGAGAGGAGAGCTCAGGGTCGGGGCGGACGGACGGTGCTCGCGGGGGCATGGGAGGCGAATGAGGAGAAGGAGAGGTGAGCTTTGGGCATCGGCTAGGGTTTGGGAGGCTGCTGGGTTAGGTCGTCAAAGGTCGGAGTAGACCAGACTTTTGTGGGTTGGGAGATTGAGGAAGACTAAAAATGACTGAGATTAGAAGTTACCTGGCCTATCGGGCCGTGCTACATGCCATGCTCTGGGCCTAGGGGTCAGCCCGGTCCGCACTGTGCCACGGGCTGGACCGGGCCTGGTTAAAACCGTGTTAGGCCATGTTCCGGCCGTGCTTTTTTCTATAGGCTTTGTGCCGGGCCATTTTCTCCTGCCCGAATGCCCAGGTATAGCTGCACCAATCTTCTGGAGCTTGTGGCGGCGCCCGTATGCCTCCAGAATTAGCTGTCGCACCAACATCTTCAAGCGACAGTAAATGTCAGAAAGTCCACGGACCTTGGGCGTGTTCGGATGGCTCGCTCAAGCAGTGAAATGATGGACTCACCGTTTGGGCCTTTACCAGCTCCTGCTGCAGCGGACATTCCACGTCGTCGATTTCAATCTTGAAGAGTAGATCAGAGTCCACGTAGATAGTGCCGTTCGCCCCGCTGTACGCATACAGCATATTTATGGGTTCATCATCTCCGACATTGGCTCTGTCACAGCCTCACAGTGGCGGAAGTACGTGCTTCCATTGCGGTCAGCTGACTCAAATAAAATATGGTCAAATCAAGGTGAAGCAGTGCTTTTAGCATTGACATGAAGTAGATGACCCCTTTGTTTAAATGGGCTAACGCCCATGCAAATCTTACCTGGCTCCGCCCTTGGCCTGTATCTGTCATGCCGTCGTTGACAATCTGCCCCGCCGGTAAAAAGCAGAGGAATCATATAAAAAGGCACGGCACAAATTAACGCGCAATGGCTTGTTGCGTTTAATAATAGATTATGATTAGGCAACTAACCGCGCGCAGCTGCTTATTAGGGTTGTCGTGATGCCTCATGATTCATGAGGAACTCTTGGACTGTATTATTGACGTTGTTTCTGGTCAGCTTCCTGCGTGGATCCCTCCGTCCTTATCGATCATCTCCAGCCTCCATACAGGGTCACCGAGGTCAGGAGGGAGGAGGGTAATGCTTCCGGTTCAGATCTCCGACCACGAAGGCCACAGTTATGGCCTCAACAATTCTATAGGCGCCATCGTAGTTGCCACAGCCAGCGCGACAAACGCGTGGATGCGGAATTTGCGGATGAGTCGTCCCTGAACAGTGGCATTTGAGGATCCTCTATCGGAACCGAACCTTTGTACATGGCAAAAAATTTACTTGACAAAGAGCTATTTGTCAAGTGTTTTTTATCGGACACTTTACTTTATCGAGTGTTAAACAAAACCTTGCACTCGGAAATGTAAATAAAAAAAAGTTTTTTTTTGAAACCAGCAAGGTTGCCCGTGCAAATTGCGCGGCTATATTAATTATTTTCTATTTACAATATTTACTTACTATGTTTCTTAACTAATATTTTGAAATAAAAACAAAAACATCATAGTTACATGATTAATGGTTACATGATATATAGGATCTTAATTTAACTGGCTCAATAGATTCTGCCTGATCTTGCCAACCTCCATGTCGCTATATATTTCTGAGACAATGCCTTGCTAGCTACTTTCTTGCTTTTCATGACCTTCTAATAGTACCATGCTCGAATAATCCTTCCCAATATATGATCATCGTCCATGTCACATTTTAAAATCAGGAAGACTACCACCAAGATTTTACGTAGTCTAGTAGCCTCAAGCATGTTGTATCCAAACCTCTAAGAGTGTTGATAATTCCAAGAGTATCAACAACACTCTTGTCATCTGATTTCTGGACATTAACAATGATCTTCCTTTTTCCATGCTTTTTTACGGGTGTAGTGCTCACAAATCCATAGACTTGCTTTATGCTTTGTGCTGGCAGTTGCAACATTAAAGATTAACATAGACGACATATTAGATTGGTCGACACTATTTTCTTCTATTGTATTCATTGTCAAATGCTCTCTTCCATCATTTCTTGTCATTTGTTATGAAATATAGTCTGTTGCCATTTCACGGATTATGTGTGTGCTTCATAGTCTACATTTGCTCCATCTACGCTTATCCACATGTGGGCATGTAGAAATTCAACACGGTTCACCCAATATTCCGCCTTTGTCACCATTGATTCCTGATCAGAGAGATCTTGTTGTCGGTTATGCGCACTGATGATGTTATGATTTCTATCTGTTCAGTTGTGGGTGCTCCATAATGCAGTACCTTTCCATCAGTTACTACGGGATGCCTGCTCTTTGCCGAGTGTAAATATACTCGGCAAAAATACATTTACACTTGACAAAAAATTTGTTAGAGTGTATTTGCTGTGTGTTCTTTCTTTGCCGAGGACTTGCCAGTTGGGCCCTTGGCAAATATGATGTTTGCCAAGTGCAATAACGTTTCCGCACACGGCAAACGGTCAGTTTCCCGTAGTGAGTACCCATAGAATTCCGCATCTTTTTTTGTGATGAGATAGACTACAGGGAAGATCTTTGATGGCCATTCTACCACTGTTCACCATTTACTTGATCTTGTTTCCTATGAAAGGTTTTTCATCTGTTCTTGCTACTATGAAGAGAATGTGATGGTCACATGCCTACTGATCTTACCCTTGTTGTCCACTGTAGATAACATGAAGTCCCTTATTACCAGTGGAATGGTCAAAGCATCTGAATATAATAATCAGTTGCTTCCTTTGCTTGGACGCTTTGTCGTGCGTGTCTGAACGGTAATAACACTTTGAATATGCTAACGGCATGAGCTGAACTCCAACAGCTTGCGCTCTCGTCCTTGAAGTTGGCCTCGTCTGAGTGTGCGGTCAAGAGGTACACTACGACTATGTTGTCAATAGCACATGCAACGACTATGCTAAACAAACACAAAAACATCTAAGTATGAGCGAGAGGTATCAGGGTGAGATCGTAAGCAACGTTGTTCCTGTGTGAGGTGTGTCCGCCACAGGAGTCCCTTTGGTCTTTAAAAAAAAAACAAAGTATATCTAATTAAGGAAGCTTTTATACGTGTTGTATATGGTTCTTGCCAACATATAACTGTAGCAATATGTCCAAAGTCTACGGATCACCTGCACGGTGGTTTCAATAGAAAGATTTATTACTTTTCCTTGAGAAGATCTGATCAGATACGTGTTATAAATTGTGAATAGTTTATGTATTTTTATTTTTATTCAAGATTTTATCTATTTCCGAATCGGTTTCATCTGCACTGTTGAATTTTCATAAAATCTAACGATCTTTAATTTCTCTTTTTTCTGATTAACGTGGTAATTTCATGGCCTTGAGAGTGAACGTGGTGGGTGGTGGCTTCTTTTGACCTTCAAATAAAAAGATAATAGATAGAAAGATTCAAATAAGAAGATAATAGATGTGGGAAGGGCACCCACTGGCGCCACATGTGCCCCTCACAACTTCACAAGTCCCCAAAGAGCATGACTGGGTGGATGTGCAACTTCACCTGGATCAGCCACGGCGACCCGGTTTTCGCGTCCACGAGGATGATATCCAGAGGGTTTCCCGTGGTGTCTTGGATCCTGCTGCCTGTGTGGATTGGGAGCGGTGGCTGGCTCTTGAACGCTAGCTTCCTCGTCTGCTGTACTTCCTGGAGGTAGTCGTGGTGCTCGTACGCCCCCAGCGTCCACGAGGATGATATCGACTGATGCACAAGTCTCTTTATGGGAAACAGTCATGACTAGAGAGTAGAGATGAAGAGCGAGAGAACAGAACTCCCGTGCTAGATGTGGCAAACACTGACCGATGCACCCGGACAACTGAGGCCACCGGGACCGCCAGCCATATCCTGGTCGCCACTAAAATGAAAATGTCCTGTAGCATCAGACCAAAACCTACTGTAGCAGCAGGTTAGCCGGCTCGCCGCTACGTTAATATAGCTAAAAAGATCAATTTGTTGCGGCGGATACTCCGGTAGACAAACGCCCCACCTCTGTGAATACAACTGTAGCAGCGAGTGATATTGTCACCCGCCGCTACGAGTGTACCGGCAAAAATGAAAGAAAAATGACATACGCAGTGGGAGGCCTGCCACCATGCCAAGAAGCTCGGCCCACCACCCGTCTGCTGTCGCCCCAACGAGCACGGGCGTCATTGCCGCAAGGAGCTCGGCCCACCGCTCGTCCACGCTCCGCCCGCCGTGCATCCACCGCGCTCACCCCGCCGCGCTTGCAACGCGGCCGGGGCCACCACCCGCTTGCACGAGGCCGCCACCACCTGAGCCGGAGCCGGAGCTCGCGCACTAGATCCGCTGCCGTGGAGGCCGGATCGAGGCAGCGCACCATCGGATCTAGGCCGGAGAGGAGAGGAGGGGGCGACAGGGGGCCACATGAAGCTGAGGCGTCGGGGAGCCACATGCGGCCAGGGAAGAGGGGGCGTTGGGGGTGGGAGGGGGGGGGGCACGCGAAGCCGAGGCATCGGGGAACCACACACGACCAGGGAAGAGGAGGGGCCACGGGGGGGGGGGGGGGGGGGGGGGGGGGCGCACGCGAAGCTGAGGCACCGAGGAGCCACGCGCGGCAGGGGAAGAGGAGGGGGCACCGCCCAGGTCTGCCAGAGAGGAGGCGGCACGACCCGGATCTGTCGGAGAGGAGGCAATGTGGGGAGAGGAGCGGGGGCGTCAGAGAGGAGGGGGTGCCGGAGAGGAAGGCGGCGTGGGGAGATGAGCAACGGCGTCGGAGAGGAGGGTGGCACCGGAGAGGAGGAGGGCATCAGAGAGGAAGGTGGCGTGGGGAGAGGAGGGGGGCGCGAGGAGAGGAAGGCGACGCTGGAGAGTGGAGGCAGGCGACAGGTGAGGGGTGCGGCGGGGAGAGAAGATAGGTCAAGTGTGTTTAGCCACTTTTCCCATTAGCGGCGGTTCACATTGTGAACCGCCTCTAAAATAATTTTTAGCTGCGGTTCACAATATGAACCGCCCCTAAAATGATTTTTAGCGGTGGTTCATAATGTGAACCACCTCTACAAAGGTTTTTAGCGATGGTTTATGTTTTACTGGATCTAAAAATGGTAGAACATTTATAGGTACGGGTTTTTTTCAATCTGCCGCTATGTGATATTTCTTACGGCTGCTAAAAATTGTTTTTGTGGTAGTGTGCGTGCCTTCTGGGCGAGCAGCCAGGTACGTTCGTTGATGGCAAGCCTCCGTAATGCACTTGCGCTCGAGGTCTTCGACGATGGTGTTCTGTTTCTGCCCCCATGTTATTCATGCCCGTGTGTACGTGACCTCGACTCTGTAAACCAAGTCACTTAATTCTTTTTTCTCGTACCATCTTTGACTGCTAGTACATTTTATCAGAGGCCAGACAAATTTAGTCCAGATTGGCTGTACGTAGGTCCTTGTGCTTTTTAAGTTATAAATCTCGTCGAACAATTCATAAACGTTCAAGCTTATGTCTGAAAAAAGAGATAAATCTTTACACAACCAGTTTGTTGTGGTTATAAGTCCAGAACGAACTCGTATCAGGCGAGCCGAAGGTCCAACGAGCCGGAGGCTCCCTTCGGTCAGGCTATAGTGGGATAGAACACCAAGTGCTGAAGAGAGCGAGCCAGCTCCCTTCGGCTAACGAACTCTTTGGAATTATATGGTCAGACTAGTACAAGAAGGTTCTCATGCCTGCCCATCCGTCCTCTCACTCAGAGGTGCAGGTGAGCATTTATAGATCCATGCTCACCTATCCTCCGGGTGTGTTTACATGTTTGCCCCGGCTCTTACATTACACAACTTACTATTTGACCTAAGGGTATTCTAGTACTTTAATCTTAATCTGGTACACGCCCCCGGCTATCATTCCCTAACGCCTGCGCCTGAGGCCCGCCACGCCGTACGGCCTTCAGCCGTACCGGTCTTCGGACTCCTGCTGGGCCGAAAGCCTTCTGGACCGGAGGTCTTCCGGGCCGCCACTTCTTGGCCGAAGGCCTTCTGGGCCGCCAGTCCAGCTAGGCCTTGTTTCTTGTTGCTGGGCTGCCTTCTGGGCTTGGGGAGACTAAGGGATGGGCATTCCCCCAACAGTAGACCCTCATGGGTGAGATCCGCCTTCGGCAGGACCGAAACCGTGATGATGCAACATGACTACCCCTAGTCTCCCCCCCCTTTCGGGCCTGCCCGGAGGCCATCTTTTCCTTCGGTTACCTGCATTTAGCACACACAATCATACTCGAAGAAGTTAGTGAATTGTTAGAAGCGAAGCGTGCTACCGAAGGCAGCGTGCTATTCAGTCCCAAACCCGAACTGCCTTCGGGCTCCCGGCCCTTATCCATCGGACCGTGTGACATTCCTGAAGATGCAACAGACGTGTTGTCATAAATGCAGTCCACGCATCATCCCGCTTATAAATGCGCCCAACACAGTTACTCAGCGCGGTTCCTGAGCGAGCGCGCTATCATAAATTCAACCTATGCACCACGCATCGGCCATCGGATCGGCGAGCGCTCGATCGGACGCGAGCAAACATCGCGCACCGCGCGCTCCAGTGGCTATATAAGCCAGCCGCTCACCCCCTTGCCCTCTCACTTTCACTTTGATCTCACGACCGCTCTGAGAATTCCCTGCGCTTCCGCCACCAGTCCCTTGCTGCGTCCTATTCACCGCGCTCACGCTCGCACCGAAGGCTACTCGCCCCTGCTTCAATCGGCCACTCCCAACCTTCAGCTAACATTGGGCCCTCAGAAAGCTAAGCCCCTGAGTGGATCTGAGCCGAAGTGGGTTAATGATAAGAAAGCCGGGAGTCCTTATTTGGGGCCAAGCGTGGTCACCGAAGCAATGCTGGACACATGGGCTGCCGAACCGAAGCTATGGTTTGAAAGGTCTCGCGCTTCAGCCCCGAAGGAGGGTGAAACCGTACCCCAACCCCGACCGGGTACAATAGTTGTCTTCGAACGATTCTTTGAAGCTGGGCTCCGGTTTCCCTGCTCCCGGTTCGTCGGAGATGTCTTGGCCCTCTACGGGCTCGAGATACAACAGGTGCTGCCGAACAGCATCACCCGACTGGCCTGTTTTGAATGGGCATTCCGAATGGAGGGCGCCGAGCCGCACGCTTGTGCTTTTGCTGCAACACACCTGGCGTCCCAGCGAGAGCATCCCTGCCCCGGAGACCCTACAATGCTGTCTACTCCCTTACTATAACTCTTCGGCCGCGCCGCAAATGCGAGGTGCCTGCGAAGGGATCGAGGCAGCACTAGGGAAAGCAGATTGCCTCCGGCTGGTTCTACTACAATGTCGGCCCCGAGAGCAACCTTCGCAGTCGAAACACCGAGATCATCTATACTCCGAAGCCCGTGATCCCGGAGAGTAGCAGCCTCTCCACCCGGATCAAGCTGTTGTCCCGCATTGCCAAACGCTTGAGCATGCGGGACTTGGTGGAGGAATTTTGTGCCGCGGGCATCGATCCTCTCCGGGCCAATTGGCATGTACAGTTCATCACCCGAGACCCCGTGAGCGGCGAGTTGCGATTTGACCAGGAGCGACTCCTAAAGGTGAATTTCGCCGAGATAGAGCAACAAGCAAACCACTATCTCGACCCTCTAATCGCCAAGGAGTGGGAGCTGCTGGGACAGATGGGGCATCGGAACCGAACCAATCGCATTGTGCAACTGCACAATGCAGATGCCATTCTGCCGCCACGGGAGCCACACAACACCGGAGGTCGGCAGCCCGGGGGCAAAACGAAGAAGGGTTTAGACAATCGGGAGGAGGAGGAAGAATCGGAGGAGGAAGGAGAAGAGGAGGGGAGGAAGAAGAAGAGGAGGAGGAGGAGGAAGAAGAAGCCGCCACCACCGTGCCCCAAAAGCGGGTGAAAGTTGTTATCAAGCACCCCGCGACCCAAAGGGGAAACACCAAGGGCGCGGCACCAGCAACGCGGCGCGTGAAGGAGGTGGCCAGACGTGCCTCGCGGATGAGGGGTAGTGTCGAGCCGGACGCGGGTAGCTCCGGCCAGGGAAAGCAAAAGAAGCGCTCTGGGACCACCGAATGCGCATCTCCGCCCACGCCGAAGCCATCCAAGCGACCGTCGACCCTGAGCGAAGTGGCGGCTGAAGAGGATGCTGCCGCCATTGCTCGGGACCGGAGCCCGCCGGCGACCCCACTGCCAAGCACAACAAACGCCGAAAACCTGCTAGATGTGCTGGTAGGCGCTGTTCATGAGAGGTCCGGAGAGAGGCCGGAGGGAGCTTCTGCGGGCTTCGCATCACCCTTGCCATGGTCCCCCGGCATTCGGATGCCATCTCTGGACTTTGGCGCCGACAGCCCTTCGGTTGACATAGGTATCCAAGACCGCTAACCTACTCGTTGTATTCTTGTGCACTGTGACCCAAAGTTTTACTAATCCACTCTCTTGCCTTTGACAGAACAACATGGAGATGGCACCGACCCTGAGCAGGCTGAGGGAGCAATGGTTAGCGACCGCTCTGAGTCTGAATCTGGGAGCGAGGGCTCCGGATCAGCTAGCGAGGGCAACAGCTCGATCGAGGGTAGCAAGGCCTTTGGCAAAGAAGAAGAAGTGGAGGGGGAAGAGCGCCAAGTTGAAAACATTAGCAGCGATGATGAAGAAGGCGAAGCGCTCCCCTTGATGCCTACACAGAAAGCCGGACGCGGCAAAGGCTTCATGGGCGTTCTCCCTTCGGGTGTGCAGCCGATGGATGTTGGAGCGTCCCTTCGGTCTAGTGACTTCAGCGGTCGCCCCGAGGCCGTGACAGCGTTAGGGTACGCGTCGCAGATGCTGGACCTCTGCGATAGCGAGAAAGCGCTCGAAGGCATCGATGCGATGACTGCCCTCAACTACTTGGCTCGCCTAACCGCATAGGTATGTAACATTCTAAGGCTTATCGTTGACAGGCCAAACTGCCACTGCCGGCTGCTAACCCGTTTCGTATTTGCACAGACCGTGCTGCTGTCCCGGCACGTCGTGGCCAAGCTGTCACCGGAGGCCGCCCTGGCGGAACTGAAGAAGCAACTGGCCGAAAGCCAGGCCCACGCCCAGTCCTCGGCCAGTGACCTTAAAAAAGCCCAGGGAGCGCTTACTGAGGCGGAAAAGAAAATTCAACAGGTCACCGAGGAGGCAAAGAAGGACGCCGAAGAGGCGAAGAAAAGAGCCGAAGAGCTTGGAAGGCGGCTGGAGGGCTTGCAAAAGGACAACCAAGCGCTAGGGACATAAAATGTGCTCTGCACAACAATAATCAGAAGCTGACCAGAGCTCTAGAACAGACCTCCATGTATATTGAAGAGTCTGAAACCATGAGCCGGGGCCTGTTCGGCTTAATATCGCAGCTGCGCCATTTCTTCGCCGGAATGGGACTCGCCTCCCGGGAGCCGGGGCATGCCGAAGGGGAAGGGATGAAAAGCATCAACTGGATGAGCAAGGGCCTTGACCGCGCTAAGGATGGTCTTCGGTCCTATGGCACCATCTGCGCACGGATAGGTTGGACGACAGCCTACTCGACGGTGGAGTCGCTGGCTGCTCCACGACGCCCAGAAATTCGCGAGGCTGCGTGCCAGCTACTATCCCGGTGCCGGGGCAACCGTGCCGAATATGGCCAACTGCAAGAACGGCTCAGCCCAATTGGAAATGTCTTGGGGCGGGAGTTCTGGCAGCCCCTTGGCAACGATCTTGCCGAAACCCTTGCTCGCGAGGCCGCTGCTTCTCTAGCTGCGTCCGTTCTTGCCACCGGGAATACCCCAGTTTCCGGTGGACAAAGAGAAACCAGCCGGCCAACCAGCGGTGCAGATGGCGCCACCACCATAGCCCATGACACTATAGGCCACGACACCGGCTCTACCGCTGCTGCCATGGCTTCCGCTGCTCCGGGCCCCACGACCCCGAGGCACCTTCCACAGCCGCTCCGGAGACCCAGGTGTGAGCTCACCCTTATCTAAGGCCATCGCACCTTCTAGGCTAGCCAGCATTCCGTGTGCTACATTTTGTACTGCAATCATAAGCGTCTAGCGCTCTGATTGCTTTTTCCTTGTAAATTAGGCGTCTTTTGGAATGAAAATCTGTTTGTTATTTACCTACATTGCCCAATGTATATTTCCTAAGACTTTCCTTGCTATTTCTCGCTAGAACGCATCATCGGAGAATGCCTTCTCGCTCCCGCCGGATGCCATGATACTGGATATATCTCCTGTATCTATCAAAGTACCGGGGGTTGGAGAAGCCCCTGGCAACTACTTGACATGTGGTGTACAATGGCGGCGTTGGAAGCGTAAACACCTTGAAGGGGGTTTTACAGAATTCCTGTCCTCCATTGATGAGGAGAACGAGCGCATAAAAGCGACATGCTTGCACGTATCTCTGAAGGGCAAGTGGCGCCCTTGCAGCCGCTCCCCTTGTCTTGCTACCAGCGCTGAAGGCAGAGCCCATCGAGATTTCCAGTGGCAGCCCTAGCCCAACTCACAGCGCTGCTTCATCCAGCAGATCATCTGACCTGGATTTGGAGGCTCTTCGGCAAGCAGTGCAAACGCCCTTCGGCCGCTTGCAGATTATCGCCGACTTGGAGAGACGCCGTCGGAGCATAGCGCAAGGCCATCGCCGGATACATGACTCTAGCGCTACACTGAACGAGTTGGCCGAACAGCACCGCGAGCTATCCGAGATGCTAAACGAGCTGTAGCCATTGCCTTGACGAGGCTCCGACTAGTGTAGGGACCTTGGTCCCTTTTTCTTGCTAGGCCCTTGGGCCATTAGGTGCTTAAAATGCCTTCGGGCTCTTGTAATCCTGACGTCTCCGGGCGAATTTTGTATTTTCCGGCCTTCGGGCGTGTGTTGTATTTGATGAGATGGCGTATCAATGAATATTGAAAATTTATGCTTAAACATGCAAGGATAGCAAAAGATATACAACATTTTCTATTTTAAATGCCAAGTGCCTCATCAGGCCTTAGCAAACTTTGAACCGTAGATGTTCGGCATCGGGCCCGTGTCGCACCCGGCTTTTCGGGCTTGCCCTTCCGGAGCATCAGACCGTAGTTGTCCGGCATCGAACCGTAGTTGTTTGGCAAATGGCCATAGTTGCCAGCATAATACAAGACGCGTCCCTCCAGGGGTCGTTAGGCCGTAGTTGCCATGAACAAGGCGAAAATTAACTCAAACAACACTATCTCACCTTAATAGCTGCCCGAAGCCCTTACTTGCTTGCTTTAGTAACCTGTGAAACACTTGACCAGTTGCGCACCCCCACTGGGCAATTAGAAGTACAAAATAGAGTAATCGGAACGCAGCCTGAAGGACTTCACGGGACGCAGCCTGAAGCAACTTTGAAGACGCAGCCGGAACGGCTCCTCGGGACAGATCCCGTAACAACTTTGATGACGCAGCCCGAACGGCTCCTCGGGACATATCCTGGAACAACTTTGAAGACGAAGCCCGAATGGCTCCTCGGGACATATCCTAGAATACACTAATGAGTTGAAGCATGCCATCAGGAACATACATGCTCGACTCCTACTTTAATACACCAAAACATGTATGACGACTATGAAAACAACCGGCTGCGCTTCACACATAGAAACGCTTCAAAGCATCGGCATTGTAAGTGTGTTGCATTGGAGAGCCATCCAATGCCAACAGATGATAGGCCCCCAGCCTGTTAGACCGGTCAATGATGAAGGGACCCAACCACTTGCTACATAACTTGCGCACATTGATTGGGTTAGGGTTGCACCGAAGGACCAGATCACCTGGTGCGAACTCCCTTGGACAAACCTTGCGATTGTATGTCTTTTCAAAGGATGCGATGTATTTATGCAAATTAGCCACAGCTTGCATGCGTACTTCCTCCAGCATATCTTTTGCAACATCATCTTCGCTAGCATGAGGCCTGAGTGAGCGTAATGAACCGGCGCGTATCTCCTCGGGGGTGACTGCCTCGGATCCATATAGTAACCGAAAGGGCGAGAAGCCTGTGGACCTTGCAGCAGTTGTCCGGATGGACCAAAGGACGTTCGGCAGCACCTCCACCCATTTGCCCTTCGGCAGACCTACCAACGAGCGAGAAATCCCGTGGAATAGCGTACCATTCATCCGTTCCACAACCCCATTGGCCCTCGGGTTAATGACAGAGATTTCACATTTCTTGACCCTCAGGCTAAGACAATATTCTTTGAACTCCAGCCCCTCGAACTGTTTGCCATTATTCACAGTCAATTCCAACGGGTCCCCGAAGCGACAGATCACATTCTTCCAGAAAAACGTTTCCCGCTGTTATCTGAACCAACGGTTCAGCCTCCACCCATTTAGAGAAATATTCAATAGCTACCACAACAAACCTATAGCCTCTGGGAGCCGTAGGCAGCGGCCCCACAATGTCCATCCCCCAGCGAGCAAGCGGCCAGATTGGCGGAATTGGCTGTAATACCGTAGCGGGTAGGTGGGACTGACGGCCCATCCATTGACAACCAGCACAAACCCTCATCAGTTCTTCAGCATCCCTTATAGCAGTGGGCCAATAGAACCCCTGGCGAAATACCTTTGCCACCAACGCCCTTGGTGCCAAGTGTGACGAGCACAGACCCTCATGAATTTCCCATAACAGATTTTTCCCCTCCGGCCGGCTAAGACAACGAAGCAGAGGAGCGTAGACACCCCCCTTGTATAAGATGTCCTCAACAATAACATACCCCCGACAGCGATGCAATATCCTTTGCTTCTCCTCTCTGTCATCAGAAACATATTGCCCTTCGAGACACGCCCGAATAGGTGCCCGCCAGTCCTCGGTCGATGGCCAAAACCTTGCGGTTTTTAGCTTCCGGAGCCATTGCGGGTTCGCTTATGACCTCGTGAAGCACATCAGCGGCGATCGGACGCTGTCCGGCTGTGGCCTTAGCTAGAGCATCTGATTCCCCATTCTCGGTACGCCGAATATTACGCACTTCAAAGCCCAAGAAATACTTGTCCATTTCCTGAACCGCACAAATGTACCTAGCCATCTCCGGATCCTTTGCCTGATATCCCTTTGCTAGCTGAGCTGAGGCCAACTGAGAATCACAATAAATAACCAGCCTTCGGGCCCCTAGAGCTCGGGCCTGCCGAAGGCCTAACAATATGCCCTCGTACTCCACCGCATTGTTCATTGTTTGGAAGGCCAACGAGTCCGAAAACCGCATGACCTGCCCTCCGGGTGACGTGATAACTGCAGCACAGCCAGCCCCAGAGGCCCCCTAAGCACCATCAGTATACATCGTCCAAATCGGGTCCTCGGGAATGGCCTGAGCTATCTCTTCGGCTTCCCCGTGAGGTGTCCACTCAGCCACGAACTCTGCCAACACCCCTGATTTGATGGCCTTGCGAGCAACAAACAAAATGTTATATTGAGCCAATTCCGCTGCCCATTTCAATACAGCACTGGAGGCCTTATCATTTGTCAAGACATCTCGGAGCAGATACCTAGTGGGTATAGTGATAGCATGGTCATCGAAGTACTGCCGCAGCTTCCGGGAGGCCATAACCACAGCATATAACATTTTGTGCACCACGGTATAATTGCAGCATGATACTATCAATGTTTTGGACACATAGTACACTGGCAATTGCTGCGCTACATCATCGCCCTTCGACGCCTCATAAACCAACACTGCACTGACAGCCTTTGGCGCTGCAGCGATGTATAGCAATAGAGGAGCCTTCGGAGGTGGTGGCTTGAGAGTGGTGAGCTCGACAAGATACTGCTTAAGTGCCTCAAATGCTGTCTGCTGCTCTTCGCCCCATGCGAATGCCCGAGGACCGCAAAGCGCTTCGAAGAAAGGTAAACTTTTTTCAGCCATCCTGGAGATAAACCTACTCAGGGCCACAACACGACCAGTGAATTTTTGCAACTCCCTCGTAGAGGTCGGATGCTGCATATCCATGATTGTCTTGATTTTAACTGGGTTTAGGTTAATTCCCTCCTTCGACACCAGAAAACCCAAGAGCTTGCCCAAACGCACGCCGAACATGCACTTCGCTGGATTCAGACGCATGCCGACACGCCGAAGGTTGGCGAATGTTTCTGCCAAATCCGCCACATGGTCCCCTTCCTCAACACTCTTGACAACAATGTCATCAATATAGGCTGCTGCATTACGTCCCATCTGCGTTCTCAATGTGGCCTTGACAGTACGAGAAAAAGTTGTGCCAGCATTTTTCAATCCGAAGGGCATTCGGTTGTAACAATATGTGTCGTCGGGTATTTGGAAGGCTGTCAGGGGCTGATCTTTGGTAGCCAACCAAACCTGATGGAATCCCGAGTAACCATCCAGAAAACTCATCAGGACGCATCCGGTTGTGTCATCTACTAACTGGTCTATGCGGGCCAATGGGAAGTCATCCTTTGGGCAATGCTTGTTTAGAGTTGTGAAATCAATACACATGCGCCACTGCCCATTCGGTTTTTTGACCACAACTGGGTTGTTCTGTCGATAGGCCGAAGACTCCAATAGCTTCTGTACTTCGGCTTTCAAAACATTGGCCTTTTCCTCCATCCAAACTCTGATCCGCTGCTTAACCGGGCGTGCCTTCAGATCAACATCCAGCCGGTTCTCAGCAATAGCCCTGTCAATACCGGGGAGGTCCTGCGGTGACCAAGCAAAGACATCCGAATTATTTCTCAGACACTGCATCAGTTGTGTTTCTAGGACCTCCGACAACTCCTTGCCAATCAACACAGTTTCATCCAGCCGATCAGTACACAAAACCACTTCTTTGGTACCCTCAACTGGCGTGACTTTCGGCACCCACTTAGGCGCTGCCGGTGGCTCCACCGCAAGGCCCTTGCCTGAGCTCTCTTCAGCGATAATGTGTATATGGTGTTGTCCTGGCAAAGTTCCAAATTCCAACCTCCGGGCTTCGGCCTGATCCCCATACACCGTGATAACGCCCTCTGGTCTGGGCATCTTCATGCACAGATAGCCATGATGAATTACCGCTAAGAATTTATTGATCACCCTTCGGCCCAACAAGGCATTGTAAGGATAATTCATTTCCATGTCATTGAAGCGCACATCCTCTGTTTGATGCCCCCCTAGCCCGGAGAATGACACCTTAAGTCCAATGGTGCCTATTGCATGAATCGGCTCCCCTCTGAACCCTTGCAGCGGGACCGAAGACGCCTGCAAGTCAGCTCTGCTGTAACCCATTTTCTCAATCGTGCTCCAAAGAATAACATCAGCTGAACTGCCTCCATCGATCAAGACCTTGCGCACATTGAAGCCATTGATATTGGCTACCATTACAAACGCATCATCTTGCGGGAAAGCCATCGGCCTCAAATCAGCCGCAGAGAATGAAATGGGCATATCCATCCAGCGAGTAGCCCCTACCGGAGGGCATGCAGCCACATGATTGACCTACCGAACATGCTCCCGGCGCTGCCTCTTAGAAGGAAACTCGTGTCCTGACCCTTCCGTAATGGCAAAGATTGTACCCCGAGAGGATCCCGAATTTGGCATGTGGTGCACAGGTTGCACCCTTTCCGGGCGGTCCTCCGGCTTTAGCTGAGGCGGGGGCGGGAGCTGCTCTACCAGCGGGGCCGGGAGCGCAAGTTGAGCCGGAGGAGGAGGCAATGCTACCATTTGTGGTGGTGGGGAGGGGTGATGGTACTATGGTAGTGGTGATTGGTGAAAGTGGGATGGTGGTGGGTAAAAGGCAGCAACATGTGTATATTGCGTGTGCAGCACCGGCCTAGTTTGCTCAGCCTCTCGCCGAACCCTTGCTTCGTACAACGCTTTAATGTCCGGGCAGTAATTCGAACTGTGCGCACATCCCGGACCATGGAATGCGCAGAAGAAGAGCTGACCCGGCCGAGGCTGTCGAGGCCCCGGACGCGGAGTTGATTGAGATCCCCAGGGTGCCAACCCCGGAGGCCCCCCTTGCTGAACATTGAAGACCTCTCGCCGGGTGAAACCTCGACCGTGCATGCCCTGAGTCGGACGCCAGCCTCTGGTACTCATGCCTTGCCCTCGTCCCATCATCCCTCCTGGATTCACCTTCCTACGCCCTTCTTCCTCGTCCTCTTCTACCCGAACCTGCCCCTCCAGGATGCTCAAGAGTTGATCCAGAGTCTAGGGTTGCTTTACCCTGATCGCACTTCTAGCTGCTCCTATCCGGAGCCCCTTAGCCACAGACTCGATTACCATAGCTTCATGGATGTCGGAGACTTGGCACTTCAAATGTATGAACCTTCGAGTGTAATTAGCCAGCATTTCACCTTCTCTTTGCACACATGCGGCTAAATCGCGAGCACCCATTGGCCTAGCATGATTTCCCCTGAAATGCACTGAGACGCCTTCCTTGAGCTGTGCCCACGACCGAATGCTGCCCGGGGCTAGCTTGGCATACCACGTGCTTGCAATCCCCTCCAAGGCCATTGGAAAGGCCTTGGCCTTTACTACGTCATTGCCCCCAGCAGACTCCACTGCTGTTTCGTATCTCATGAAGAATTCCCTGGCATCAGTGGTCCCTGCGAACGTTGACAACTTGACCGAAGCCAGCCTCGCCGGCCATTGCACTGCCTATAACTCAGCTGCCAAAGGAGAACTAGGATCCGTCGGCTGCACCGGGTTAAGGCTTCCAGTTGAATGCGCCCGTGCACCATCCTCACGAAACTCCTCATATCCCGGGGCCTAATCTTCCGCACCCCCCCCCCCCCCCCCGCCGAAGGACCTCCAACTGTCTGCCCAACTGCTCTTGCCGCCTCTTGGCTGCCTCAATTCTCTGAGCGAAGTTAGCCTCTTGCTGTGCCAAATTCCGCAAGGCCTGCGCGCGTAACATTTTCTCTTCGGCCACCCTTCTCTGCCTCTCAACTTCCTGCTCCATCAGCCTCACGTTCTCCTCTTCCCGCAACGCATCTTCTTGCTGCTTCCTAATACGCTCCTCTGCCACACGACCTGCATACTCTGCCTCTTTTTGCGTGAGTTGCCCTTCAGCACCTTCTCTCGCAGCTACCTCTCCTTGCACGCCCTCATTTACCTCATCAGTCGCCTCTTCGGCAAACCCCTCCAACTCTCCCAGGACCGGGCGCCTTCCGGCCGCCGCAGATGTCTCCGCCCGGACGACTTCCACCGCCGCCCTGCTTCGAGTTGTTGCCTGCTGCGACAGGCCCGAAGCAGCCGGTCATTTGCCTCCAGCCATACTACGCGCTTTGATGTTCAAAACCCACGGACGACGCCAGCTGTTGTGGTTACAAGTCCAGAATAAACTCGTATCAGGCGAGCCGAAGGTCCAATGAGCCGGAGGCTCCCTTCGGTCAGGCTAGAGTGGGATAGAACACCAAGTGCCGAAGAGAGCGAGCCAGCTCCCTTCGGCTAACGAACTCTTTGGAATTATATGGTCAGACTAGTACAAGAAGGTTCTCATGCCTGCCCATCCGTCCTCTCACTCAGAGGTGTAGGTGAGCATTTATAGATCCATGCTCACCTACCCTCCGGGTGTGTTTACATGTTTGCCCCGGCCCTTACATTACACAACTTACTATTTGACCTAAGGGTATTCTAGTACTTTAATCTTAATCTGGTACACACCCCCGGCTGTCATTCCCTAACGCCTGTGCCCAGGGCCAGCCACGCCGTACGGCCTTCGGCCGTACCGGTCTTCGGACTCCTGCTGGGCCGAAGGCCTTCTGGACCGGAGGTCTTCCGGGCCACCACTTCTTGGCCGAAGGCCTTCTGGGCCGCCAGTCCAGCTAGGCCTTGTTTCTTGTTGCTGAGCTGCCTTCTGGGCTTGGGGAGATTAAGGGGTGGGCATTCCCCCAACACAGTTTTTTTTGAAAGTTTTAAATGTCTTAGAAGAGACAGGAACTAGCACACATGCAACATAACCGTTTATGTTGTCATCATTCACCTGTCATGTTCGTGCCACCACAACGGCATACATGACGTAGCAAACTCTACTGATAGTCGTCCCGATTTCAAGATACTTTCGTGTTATCTTAAAAAGGTTACTAGCTTCCTTTCTTTTAGTACTCTACTTGGATGTTACAAGACAACAATATTTCGAACCAAAAATATTAAACAGAACTACTTCTCGTTTGCACTACAACAAAAAGGGCCTTTAGTGGCGTCAACAAAAATGGCCCAGCGGTGCATCCTAAAATGAACCATCGCTATAAATTAGACCTATTTTTAGCGGCGACCCAATTAGCTATCCGCTGCTATTAATTTTTTTAGCGGCGGCCTAATAAATCAACCGTTGCTACTATCTTTTTTAGTGGCGGCCACCCAATAAATCAACCACCGCTATATTTGTTATGGCTAAGCCCATAATCACCGTCATTCCATATAAACTCCGAAACCCTAGCTGGTCGGGTGTCTCAACCCACCACCGCCACCTCTCTCTCTCTCTCTCTCTCTCTCTCTCTCTCTCTCTCTCTCTCTCTCTCTCTCTCTCCCTCCCCCCTCCCTCCCTCCCTCCTTCCCTCCCTCCCCCCCCCCTCTCTCTCTCTCTCTCTCTCTCTCTCTCTCTCTCTCTCTCTCTCCCTCCCCCTCCCTCCCTCCCTCCTTCCCTCCCTCCCCCCCCCTCTCTCTCTCTCTTTCTCTCTGCACTCAACCAACGTGCGCTGATGGCTATATAGCGTGCCGCTGAGCCACGCGCCGAGCCCGACCTACCGGTGCACGATGGCCGCCAGTGCCGTGCATAGCAGACGGGAAACCGCCACGCAAGCCTTCTTGCCGCGCTCCAAGTGGAAGGACGGGCAGCTGAAGGAGAACGCCTCCCCTCCTCGATGGCTCGACGGCGCCTTCCTACCCCTCGGAT
This sequence comes from Eleusine coracana subsp. coracana, assembly GCA_032690845.1. Lineage (NCBI taxonomy): Eukaryota > Viridiplantae > Streptophyta > Magnoliopsida > Poales > Poaceae > Eleusine > Eleusine coracana. Next base: position 59,316,551 of record CM064434.1, on the reverse strand, counting down.
CCGGCACCTCTCCCCTCCCCCCGCCGGATCCGGGCCTCCAGGCGCGGTGGCGGGCTCCTCCCCTCTGGATCCGGTGCGACGACAACTCAGCGGCGCCTCACTCCCCCTCGAGTCCGGTGCCTCTCCCGTCCTCTCCCGAAGACGAGCCTCCAGGCACGGCGGTGGGCTCCTCCCCTCTGGATCCGGCGCCTCTCCCCTCCCTCTTTGGATCCGGGCATCTAGGCACAGTAGGGAGCTCCTCCCCTCCAGATCCAGTGCCTCTCCCCTCCCCCCTCCAAATCTAGGCATGCATGCATCACGGGCTGTGGCTGGAGCCTGCGACACGCGGCGAGCAGGAGTCGGTGGCTGCCTCACGTGCCGGGGGGGGGGGGCTGCGTGAGCTCCGGGACACGCTGTGGGAGGCAGGTTCGCGCAGGCGAATGGATCTGCTACTCCTCCCTGGCAACTCCCTCATTCGGCTTGGGCGGCACTAGAGCGAACGGTGTGGGCCAAGGCGGGCTGCCTATGGGCCGAGCGGGGTGACATGATTTTTTAATTTTTTCCAATAAATTCGTAGCAGCGGGTGACATTGTCACCCACCACTACTTTGTTTCTTTTTAGCTGCGGTTTGTTTCTTCTTGGGGTGACTATACTCAGGTATGCGGGTGTGACGGATACGGGTGAGGACTGCCCATACCCGTACCCGACATACCCGATGGGTATAACTTTTTACCCATTTTTGTACCCACGGGTACAATTTTAGTCACATACCCGCTCCTAAATAGGGTATTTAGCCATCGTGTATCGGGTACCCATTGCCATCCCTAGGTGACCCGCTCCAACAAATGTATCTTTTTAGCTGCGAAAGTGTAGCGGCGGGAGGCCATACCTGCCGCTACAGTACATTTTCCACCACCACTACATGTCCCTTTTGTTCTAGTGTTGGCTTGTTCCTGGTGGCCCAAGTTGGCAGCTTGGGAAACTGGAACCTCCTCCTCGTCGACGAGTTGCTAGGCCTGGGAGTCAAGTTTCATAGGCCAGGGGCAGATCTAGGGGGGGGGGGGTTGGTGCATGGGGGTACACTGTCCCCCCAAAATTTCTGCAAGAATATGATGTATACATACCATATAACCTATTGTATACTAAAAAAACCTTGTCAAATACAAATGTTTTAGGTCTAAATGTCAAGCGGAGAGCAAAACAGTGGCAGAAAATGGTGTTCACATTTTATTCTTAGACGTATTTGAATTTTGGTGGATTGTATGCTTAACCATAATTGAAATCCTAGATCCGCCACTGTCACAGGCTCATGTAGCTCGGAATATTCTGCACCTGCAAGTTGCCCAAGAGTTCAGTGAAGGAATGAAGGATATCATCCAAGCTAGAGTGTCCAACAGCTTAGACAATTTGTTCAAATACGTACGGCGCAGCAGCCAATGAACGTAGATATTGTCGTCGTCATGGAGTACCAAGGCCGCATCAACCTCCTTAAGGTTGTGGCGGTGTCTGTACGCCTCCAGAATGAGCTTTTGCGCGAGTATCTACACTCGACAGCAAATTTCAAAAAGGTGACGACGGACCTCAGCTGCTCTGATGGAGTGATGGTTAGCTAGGTGAAGCAGGCAGATGATGGACTCACTGTTAGAGATATAGTTTTGACTTCTATCTGTAATTAGAACCTTGTTGTTATCTCCTAGGACTCTATCTCTATCTCTGTATAACCGAGTATATCTCGTTGTATTCTGTTGTAATCTTGGATATATAATGACCGGCAACCTCCGTTGAGGGAATAGCCTTCCACGACATTGTGTTCTGTTACATGGTAATCAGAGCCTCTCTTCCATCTACATCCAGCAATGGCGAGCTCCTCCAACCCTCCAGCCACCTTGTCGATCCCGGTTGCTGAAAAGCTTACCCGGGACAACTATCGTCTGTGGCGCGCACAAATCCTGCCGGCTATCCGCGCGGCGCAGTTTGAAGGCTATCTTGACGGGTCAGAGAAGTCTCCAGTGAAGGACTTGGAGGTGGAGAAAGATGGCAAGACAACAAAGATTGTAAACCCAGCGTATGTCACATGGCATGTGTGTGATCAACACGTCCTAACCTACCTGGTCACTTCTCTTTCTCGGGAGGTGTTAGCGGCCGTCTCCAGCAAGTCTACGGCGGCCGAGATGTGGGCAGCGATCACGAAGATGTATTCTTGGCAATCCAGATCGCGTGTCCTTCACTTGAAGAAATTGCTCTCCTCTACTCGGAAAGAGGAATCGTCTATGACGACGTATTTTTCCACCATGCGTGGATATGCTAACGAGATGGCTGCTGCAGGCAAGCCACTCGATGATGAAGATGTCGTGGCCTATATCCTCAATGGTCTCAACGAGGACTACAACTCGCTCATCGAGCAAGTTAATGGCATAGTTGATCTAATTGACCTTGATGATCTCTATGCGTGGCTCCTGGCAACTGAAGCTCGGCTGGCGCTGCAGAAGAAGCAGCGAGAAGACAAGGAGCAGATGCAGATCATGGCCAACGCGGCCTCGCGTGGACGTGGACGTGGTGGTGGCGGCAATCGCGGCACCTCAACTCCTAATCGCGGCGGTTTTGGTCGTGGTGGAGGCACTGGTCACGGCAATCCCAACAATCCTTATAAGGATCATCAGTGTCAGGTATGTGAGAAGTTTGGTCACACTGCCCGTCGATGCTGGAAACATTTTGACAGGAACTTCGACGGCCCTAAGAAGTCTGCTGCCGCGGCTACCACTTCCTACAACATCGATCCTGTGTGGTATGCTGATAGTGCAGCCACTGATCACATCACCTTGGAACTTGATAAGCTGACAACAATGGAGGAGTATGGTGGCTCAGATCGTTTTCATGTTGCAAATGGTGCAGGTATGACTATAAAGCATATTGGTCAGTCCATTGTTCATACCCCTGTTCGCAATATTTATCTTAATGATGTTCTTCATGTCCCTCAAGCCACCCGTAATCTTGCTTCTATTTGTCGCTTTACATTCGATAATGATTGCTTTGTCGAACTTCACCCTGATTTTTTCCTTGTCAAGGATCAAGCAACGAAGCACACCATCCTCCACGGTCCCAGTAGGAACGGGCTTTACCCCCTTCCTTCATTGGCGCGCTCCTCTCCCAAGCTTTGCTACAATACTGTCAAGACGTCCGCTGAACGCTGGCATGGCCGCCTTGGTCATCCATTGTTCTCTACTGTTCATCGAGTCATTCGTGATAATAGTCTACCTTGTGAGTCCAATAAAGCTCCTGCTCATGTCTGTGATGCATGTCAGCAAGCCAAGAGTCATCAGTTACCTTTTCCTAGGTCTGTCAGCGTCTCTAAGGTGCCATTAGAGTTAGTGTTTTGAGATGTATGGGGCCCTGCTCCCTCCTCTATTGGAAATCATTCATATTATGTTAGTTTTATTGATGATTATAGTAAATTTACTTGGGTTTTCCTTTTGAAACATAAATCTGAAGTTTTCCAGAAATTTCATGATTTTCAAGCGCATGTTGACCGATTCTTTGATCGTAAGATTCTTGCTATGCAAATAGACTGGGGGGTGAGTATCAAAAATTGAGCCCTTTCTTTACTCGCATTGGTATTTCACACCTTGTCTCTTGTCCTCACACCCACCAGCAGAATGGCTCCGCAGAGCGTAAACATCGCCATATAGTTGAAGTCGGCCTTGCCCTTTTAGCATATGCATCTATGCCGTTAAAATTTTGGGATGAGGCTTTTCTCACTGCTGCTTTCCTTATAAATCGACTTCCCTCATCTGTGCTTAATTTTGTTACTCCTTTAGAGAAACTTTTTTCCACTAAGCTAGACTATTCTTTTCTTCGCCTCTTTAGTTGTGCATGCTGGCCAAATCTCCGCCCTTATACTAATCATAAACTTTCTTTTCGTTCCAAACAATGTGCTTTTCTTGGGTATAGCACACATCATAAGGGCTATAAGTGTCTTGACATTGCTACTGGGCGCGTCTACATCTCTCGTGATGTTGTCTTTGACGAGTCTATTTTTCCTTTTGCCACCTTACATCCTAATGCCGGTGCGCGTCTTCGAGCAGAAATTTCTCTTCTCCCGTCCCATCTTCTATCAAATGTGGCGTCGGGGGTTTTGAACTTGGATACTGACCATTTGCCTAAGTCATCTCACCATGCGCGTGAGCCTTCCTCTGTGCAGGTTACATCTTCAATGGATCCATCACCAGATCGTGTGGTCATGCTCCCTGGCAGTAGTTATTTTTTACGGCATGATGCCGACTCGTCTACGGATTCATCGGCCGCATCGCATCCTGGTACGGCTCCCGTCCAAACCGCGGTCACGTCAGCTGCGCTGGACTCTATTCCGGAATCAACCTCGGATCATCTGCCCTCGCTCGCAGCTCCTGATTCAAGACAGACAGATCCTGCGCCTTTGTCCCCTGGACCTGCTGGCTCCCGGCCGGTCCACGTGGTGCCCTCGCAGCCGCCTGCCCCTCCGGCCTTGGATCCGCATTCATCACCTGATGTTTATCCTGCGCCTGCATCACCTGTCGCACGGGCGCCTTCCGTTGCTGCAGACCTGACCACAGGATTGACTGCTGCTCCTTCTAGCATCCTGCCTGCTGACGTCGGTTCTCCTTCACCTGAGTTAATGGTGCCTATGCCTCAATTTCAACCTCCTCGGACACGTCTTCAAAACAACATTCGGCAGCCTAAGAAATTGTTCCCTGGTATGATTCGGTATGGCCATTTTTGTTCTACTGGGGAGCCCGAGTCTTTCAAAGAAGTCATGATTGATCCGAATTGAAAGCGATCCATGGACGAGGAGTTTTGTGCCCTTCAGCGCAATGGCACATGGCACTTGGTACCTGCATCTTATGCTCAAAATCTCATTGACTGTAAGTGGGTGTTCAAGGTCAAACAAAAAGCTGATGGTTCGATTGATCGCTACAAGGCTCGTTTGGTGGCAAAGGGATTCAAGCAACGCTATGGCATTGACTATGAGGATACCTTCAGTCCTGTTGTTAAACCGGCAACCATTCGATTGATTTTGTCACTTGCCGTGTCTCGAAACTGGTGCTTACGTCAGCTGAATGTGCAGAACGCGTTTCTTCATGATGTTCTGGAAGAGGATGTTTTCATGCGACAGCCGCCTGGGTATGCTAGTCCTTCTCATCCCTCCTATGTCTGCAAGCTGGATAAGGCGCTATATGGTCTGAAACAGGCACCCCGTTTCTCGTCTCAGTGCTAAGTTGGTTCAGTTGGGGTTTGTTCCATCTAAGGCTGATACTTCACTTTTTCTCAATCAAAAAGGCTCGATCACTATCTATCTGTTGATTTATGTTGATGACATTATTGTGGTCAGCTCTCTCTCTACCGCTCTTGATGCTCTTCTAACCGATCTCCGTGCTGATTTTGCTCTGAAGGACCTTGGTTCGTTGCACTACTTCTTGGGCATTGAAGTTCAGACTCTTGACAATGGGCTCTTACTTACTCAGGATAAGTATGCAACAGATATTATACATCATGTTGGCATGCACACGTGCAAGTCTGTTTCTACGCCCATGATCACTAATGAGAAATTTTCTTCGGATGATGGGGTTCTTCTCTCTTCTGATGATGCTATGTCGTACCGTAGCATAGTTGGTGCTCTTCAGTATCTAACACTGACTCGCCCAGATATTTCCTTTGCGGTTAATAAAGTTTGTCAGTTTCTCCATGCTCCGACTTCGGTCCATTGGTCAGCTGTTAAACGTATTCTCCGTTATCTACATGGTACTATGGGTTATGGCCTACATATTCATCGCAGTTCTTCGTTATTGTTGAGTGCATTTTCTGATGCCGATTGGGCAGACAGTGGTGATGATCGGCGATCCACTGGGGGTTATGCAGTTTTCCTTGGTCCTAATCTTCTTTTATGGAGCGCTCGGAAGCAGCCTACAGTTTCTCGATCGAGTACAGAAGCGGAATATAAAGCATTGGCTAATGCCACTGCCGAACTTATTTGGATTCAGAGTTTACTCCAGGAATTAGGTGTTCCACAGCCTTGTACCCCATGCTTGTGGTGTGATAATCTTGGCGCGACCTATCTTTCTGCTAATCCTCGATTTCATGGCCGGACTAAGCACGTCGAAGTTGATTTCCATTTTGTTCGTGAACGTGTTGCTTCCGGTCAACTTCAAGTGCGTTTTATCTCTTCTGTGGATCAGGTTGCTGATGGCTTCACCAAGTCGTTATCTCTCCTGAAGTTTGAATTATTTCATCACAATCTCAACTTGATTAAGTTGTGATTGAGGGGGAGTGTTAGAGATATAGTTTTGACTTCTATCTGTAATTAGAACCTTATTGTTATCTCCTAGGACTCTATCTCTATCTCTATATAACCGAGTATATCTCGTTGTATTCTGTTGTAATCTTGGATATATAATGACCGGCAACCGTTGAGGGAATAGCCTTCCACGACATTGTGTTCTGTTACACTCACCGTTTTGGCCGTATCCAATAGCAGCAGTTGCCGCGAACATTCCACGCCGTCGATCTCGACCTTGAAGATTCGACCGAAGACGGAGTCCACGTAGATGGTGCCGTTCGCCCCACTGTACGTGTACACCTTATCTCCGGGGCCGCACTTCATGGCGTGGTTCGTCGCAACCAACCACATTTCGTGTTTCTTCTTGTTGCCGTCCTCGGGGCTTGTGTGCCTCATCCACGTTTCGTCTTCAATGTCGTCGACCACAAACTGCTCCGCCAGCTAAAAAACAAAAGGAAAAAAACGGAACAATAATAAAAGGGCATAGCACGAATTAATGCGCAATGGCTTGTTTCGTTTGATAACATTAATCAACTAACCGTGCGTTTAGCATCCTGAGGTACTCTTGGACGGTGTGAACGTTGTTTCTCGTCAGAGTCTTGCTTGTACTCTTGTGGAACTCTCCATCCTTGTCGATCATGTCCAGTCTCCAGACAGGGTCGCTGAGGACCAGAGGGTAGTGCTTCTGTTGTTCAACCTAGAAGGCAGCAGTCAAGGCGAGTGCCGGAGAGCAGGCACTTGGCAAAAAGCCCTCTTTACTGAGTACCTCGACTTGCACTCGGCAAAGGTGTGATGTTTGCCCAGAGTAAGGCATTTGCCAATGGCTTCTCTCTTGTTTGCCTGAGTGTGCCCCTTGTGGCACTCGGCAAAACGTCATTTTTACAGAGTGTTTTTTTTTTCGAGTGCTTTCTCTGTTACACTCGGTAAAGAACGTGTTTGCCGAGTGCCCGATGGAATGTCCTCGGCAAAGAGGCTGGCACTCGGCAAACCTGCCGTTTCTGATAGTGATACTTCCGTCCATGTTATCCTAAAAAAATTATTAGCTTCCTTTCTTTTATTACATGGATGCTACATACAAAGACACAAAAATATTTCAAACCGAAAATATTAAGAAACAGAGCTACTTTCCGTTTGGCTTGTTTCTGGTTATTGGCAGAGTGGGGAACCAGAAGAAGAGTGACCCATGTTGGCAGCTTGGGGAACAAGAACACCATTGTCGACGAGTGGCTTGGCGTGGCCGTCGCCGTCATCATCACGTTCATCATCGTGCTTGTAATCATCATTGTCGTGGCCACATATTTCATCAACCTCTTCTGCGCCTGCGAGTTTCCCAATAGATAGGTCAGTAAAGGAATGGTTGATATCCTCTAAGGTAGAATGGCCAACAGCTTAGAAAAATCTGTTCAAATGCCTACAGCGCAGAAGCCAATCAATGTTGATAGTGTCGTCATCGTGGAGTTCCATGGCCGCATCATCCTCCTGGAGGTTGCGGCAGTGCCTGTACGCCTCCAGAATGAGCTTTTGCGCGAGTATCTACACTCGACAGCAAATTTCAAAAAGTTGATGGATCTCAGGTGCTGTCATTGTTAGCTAGCTGAAGCAGGCAGACGGCGGACTCACCATTTTGGCTTTGTCCAACTGCAGCTGCTGCCGCGAACATTCCATGCCGTCGATCTCGACCTTGAAGAGTCGACCGAAGATGGAGTCCACGTAGATAGTGCTGTTCCCCCCGCTGTACGTGTACACCTTACCTCCCGGGTCGCACGTCTTGGCGTGGCTTGCTGCAAACATCCACATTTCGTGTCTAAACTTGTTGCCGTTGTCGGGGCTTGCGCGCATCATCCACGGTTCGTATCCAAAGTCGTCCACCGCTAACTGCTCCGCAAGCAACAAACAAAAAGGCAGAGAGCAATCATAAAAAGGCACACGGCACGAACTAATGCGCAATGGCTTGTTGCGCTTCATAAGATGCATGATAAAGGTAACTAACCATGTGCAGGAATTTAGGCGTGACGTTTAGCATCCTGAGGAACTCTTGGACAGTGTGAACGTTGTTGTTCCTCAGAGTCTTGTGGAACTCTCCCTCCTTGTCGATCATGTCAAGTCTCCAGACGGGGTCGCTGAGGACGGGAGGGTAATGCTTCTGTTGTTCGACCTTGAAGGCGTCCGTCACGGCCTCAAGAATCCTAGAAGCTCCATCGTAGCTGCCGCCAGGCACGACGCGCGCACCGATGCGTAACTTGCGGCCGGGGACCCACGAGGAGTAGTCCTCGTCCATAAACTGAAGCTCGTTCGCTGTGACGTATCCGCCTCTCATGGTAAGGCAGAAACCTTTGAGGAGTGGTCGTTCTCCTCGGCAGCACTTCACGATGGCATTCCTGAATTCTTCAGCGGACCAGCCTTCTTTGCCGCCGTTTGGAGGGAAGTTCCCTAAGAGCGGGACAAGTTCGATGTGCAGCTCCATTGGGAGCGTACATGGTGACCTGGTTTTCGCGTCCACGAGAATGATCTCCAGTGGATCACCCCAGGTGTTTGTGATCGGCGTGCAGGTCAAGATAGGGGGCCGTGGCCGTCTCTTGAACGCAAGCTTCCATGTGTGCTGTACCTCCTGGAGGTTATCGCAGTGCTCATACGCCTCACGAATTGTCTGCTGCACTAGTATCTGTATGTGACAGCCGTTAAAACTAGAATCTCATTATGGTGGATTATACTACTTAAAACAACGAAGTAGTATAATTAATCTTGAGCCTCAATTTCCAGGGGCAAATTCGTATTTGATCAAATAATTGAGTTATTTACAAATCCTACCACCATTGTTATTTCTGTAGGTGTCCAGAGTTATTTACAAATCCTACTACCATTAGTTATTTCCGTAGGTATCCAGGAAAAAGGGAAAAAAAAACAGAGGCCATGAACTACCTCTTGCCGCCACCACAACCATGCATGGAGAAATGAGGAGTCAATCCCCATGCCCACCAGCCTCACGTACAGGCCGAGATTTGTGTGGCGGCGCAGACGCACAGGAGTAGCAGAGATATGTTTTGAACGAAGAAAACATATATATTGAGAAGAAATCCCCATGCCCACCAGCCTCAATATAAACTCTCTACGCTGTTGATCTAAAACTACAACGACCTTGTTTTGCAAAGAAATCGTATTGAGAAGAATAAGCCATTACAGGAGAGGACTGTTCGAACAGAGAAGGCATGGCCGCATGGACTTTTGTTTTCTTCGTTCTTTCAATTTCTTCGTGGCCGCTGGGGTGAAGGAAGTCAGCCAGGTCGAGATGCACGAAGCACTGCTTGCTTTCAGAGAGAGAGAGAGAGAGAGAGAGAGAGAGAGAGAGAGAGAGAGAGAGAGAGAGAGAGAGCAATGACGTCTGTTCTTGTTCTTGGCGTGAGGTAGAAGAAGAAGCGAAAACGATCGTATGAAAAGATGAAGAAAGAATAGTAACTTTAATATAGTTATACTGTGTTATTATTATTTTTTCCCATAATACCCATACTACTTCATATACTACATTAAAATACTATTTCATACTACTTAAATAGTGAATGTGGTATAAGTGTATCTAAACCGTTAGATGAAGCAAAATTGATGACCCATATTAATTGTAGCCTATTGTAAAGGTGCTCAAAAACTAATCATGAGTCATGACTAGAAGCAGAGAGTGAGGACACAAAACTCCAGTCATCTGGTTCCGGCCACCGGATCTGGTGGCCGCTGCCGCATCTGATGGCGCCACCACAATGCCCGCGGAGACGGTGTTAGTGGGGCAGCACTTTATTTGCATCTGCTGCGGTGATGGCCACGACTGTGTTTCTGGTGGAGGCGGCGAAAGAGATGGCCACCACTGTGAGGGAGATGGCAACGACGGCGGTGGCAGCCGCCTAGCACCTATCAGTGTGAGTCCCTTTTTTGCGTCGGTTGAACCGGCGGTAGTAACGGGCCCAACCTACTGCTGGTTTTGTTTTATGATAGATATTATGCACTTAGTGATGGGCAGTCGGTCCGTCATAAATTTTGTAAAAAAAAATTAGGCAAAGATTTATAGTAGCGGATAAAAGATTTGCTACTAAAGCCGCTTACTCCAGACATGAGTGTTGGATGATGGACTCACCTTGTGGGCTTTGTCCTTGTTCTGCTTCGAACACTTCACGCCACCGAACTCGACCTTGACGAGGTGGAAGATGGAGTTCACGTAGATGGTGGTTTTCACCCTGCTATAGGCATACACCTTGTCAATGGGGACGATGCAGGTCCTCGCGTGGCTAGTGATCGCTTCCCATGTCCTATCATCCATCTTGTCGCCCAGTATCTGTATTAACTCAGCACAACAAGAATTAAAGAGCACGGCACGAATTAATGCGCAATGGCTTGTTGCGCTTGATAACGTAATTAATCAACTAACCATGCGCAGCCACTTAGGCATGACGTTTAGCATCCTGAGGAACTCTTGGACGGTATGGACGTGAATGCTCCTCAGAGTCCTGTGGAGCTCTTCTTCCTTATCAATCACGTCCAGCCTCCAGACGGGGTCGCTGAGGACGGGAGGGTAGTGCTTCTGTTGTTTGACCACAAAGGCGTCGGTAAAGGCCTCAAGAATCCTAGAGGCTCCATCGTAGCTCCCACCCGGCACGACGTGCGCACCGATGCGGAACTTGCCGCAGGGGACCCAGGAGGAGTCGTCCATAAATTGAAGCTCTTTCACTATGACATGTCCGCCTCTCATGGCGAGGCAGAAGCCTTTGAGGAGTTGTCCTTCCCCCTTGCGACACTTCACGATGGCAGTCCGGAATTCTTCGACCGACCAGTCTTCTTTGCCGTCGTTCGGCGGGAAGTCCCCTAACAGTGGGACCAGTTCGATGTGAAGGTCCATCGGAAGCGCCCATGGCGACCCGGTTTTCGCGTCCACAAGGATGATCTCAAGCGGGTTGCCCGTAGAGTTCGTGATCCTGCAGCTGGTGTGCATTAGGAGCCCCGGCTGGCTCTTGAACACTAGCTTCCACGTCTGCTGCACCTCTTGGAGGTTATGGCGATGCTCGTACGCCTTGTGAATTGTCTGCCCCACGAGTATCTGTGTTTGCCAGTCGTTAAAACAGCTCATGAGTTATGAATAGCGAGGGACAGTGAGAACACAGAACTTTATTAGTCAGTAGTTTGATCTAACAACATAGATTTCATAATCTAAAATCATAACTACCTGTAGCAATTCTAGGGCCGTATGGCCAATTGGCCACAAGGTCCTACGCACTGCCCGTTGGACCCATTAATAATTATATTATATTTTTGGTTAATTGTGCCTTGAGATTCGTGCATTTTTGAAAAGAGGAGTAACGGAGCACAACTTATGATTTATTTACTTATATTCGTTCCTTTCAGTTGACTGAAAGCTGTTGAAACTTTCAATCACTTGGAAAATAGTTGAAGTTGTATTAAATTTGTTCTAGTATTTACTTGTTCTCATCTTTTCTACTAGTTATGACAGTTGGATAATGGACTCACCTTCTGTGTGTCGTCCAGTTGCTGCCACGGGAACTCCACGCCACCGAATTCGACCTTGACAAGGTCAAAAATGGAGTTCACGTAGATGGTGGCGTTCACGTCGCTGTAGGCGTACACCTTGTCTATGGGGAAGATGCAGGTCCTCGCGTGGCTAGTGATCTCCTCCCATGTAGTGTCTTCCATCTTAGCATCCATTATCTGTGTAATAACTCAGTACAAACAAAAACATATGAGCAATCATGCATCAGCACAAGACAAGAATATAAAACTAGGTAGCTCAGACGCCGTGGTCTGAAAACCAACCTCTCGCAGCTTGTCAGGCTTGACTTTTAGCATTCTGAGGAAATCCTCAACGTTCTGGACGTTGTTCTGCATCAGCCTCTTGTGGAACACTCCCCCCCACGAGACCATTTTCAGTCTCCAGACTTCGTCACCAAGGCTAGGAGGGAAGCGCTTCGTCTTCAACTCGTTTAGTTTGTCTTCGACCTTGAAGGGCTTGGTCATGGCCTCGTGGATCCTCCAGAGGCCGCCAGAGCAAGCCGACACGACGCACGCAACGATGCGGACCGAGTAAGATGAGCTCCCTGCTGTGAATCGAAGGTCGCTCATGGTGACGCGTCCGTCGACCTTCATTGTGAGGCTGACGTCGCCGGAGATGAGAGGAGCCTTCTTGTCATGTGGGTTCGGGATGGCAGTCCCCGACCATTCCATGTGGTCATCATCTTGTAAGAACACTTGGATGTCCAGCTTCGTCACCACACATGCCGAAGGTGAACCAGTTTTCGTGTCCACGAAGATGACCTCCAGTGGGTTGCCGATAACGTCTGTAATCTTGCAGTCGATGTAGATCGGGAGACGCGGCTGGCTCTGGAATGCCAGCTGCCACAAGTGTTTCTTGCACTGCTGCTCATAACTCTGACGGTTTCTGACCATGAAGGCCTTGGTCATGGCCTCAAGGATCCTGGCACCATCGTAATAAGAGCCCGGCTTCACGCGAACGCCGATGCGGAACATGCAACCACACTCAGGGGAATCGTCCGTGAACATGAGCTCATCCACAGTGGCACGCCCGTCCCACATTAAGACTATGTTATTGTGCTTGCCAGCGAGGAGCGGGGGTTTCCCTTGCAGATCCTCCACGACGCCCCTCTGGAAATCATCAGCGTGCCAGGAGTCCTTTGGGAAGTTACCTAAGAGCGGGACCATCTCTATATGCAGCACTTCCGGAATACGCGACGAAGGCTCACCGGCCACGGGCTTGAGGATCACCTCAAGCGGGTTGCCGTTGCCGTCCATGATCTTCTCGCCAGTGATGATGGGGAGCTTCGGCGGCCTGTGGAATGCCAGCTTCCACTTGGGACGCTCCATCGGTGGTTTTTCTGCCCCCCTGAACAGTTAGGTAGTGTTTGGTTAGATGCCTTTGGAATGTGTAATCAGATTATTATTATTACAGTTACAGTGTAAAGAGATCCACATCCTTGTGGTTAGAGGTAAACTTTTTCATGATTTTGAAATCATAGGGATAAAATCATAAAGTTGAAAAAGCGAGGGGTAAAATCACAATTATACTACAAACCAAGTCTAAAATCGTAATAGCCCCTATTGTTTTCTTCTTGTTTAATAAGTGAGGTTTTATAGTGTGGGGAGTGCGTGAGGCATTAGATAGTGCAATATTTACAGAATAGGGTTCTTGCCATACTCCTGTTTGGCTAGAAAAAGTTTCCATTGGAATTGGTCTTGGATTCTTGTGAATTATGAGTCTGAATCATATGTTGTTTCCCGGTAAACAATTTTTGCAGATATGCTAGATAATCCTTTTAGTCCATCTTGTTGAGATATTAGTTTAGATATTGTTAGTCGTTGTACCAAATCTTCTATTGTAAACTTGTATGTCAAGTTAGCCTTTGTGCTATCTATATTAATAGATCGGTGACCTACTGATGAGATAACACCTTCCGCTATCTGATTCTCTACATGGTAATCAGAGCATCCTCTCCAAAACACATCTAGCCATGGTCAGCTCAACCTCTACCCCTCCAACTCTCTCGCTTTCCATTGGAGAGAAATTCACTCGCGACAACTTCCTGCTATGGAAGGCGCAGGTTGTCCCAGCGATAGAGGTAAACTTTTTCTTGATTTTGAAATCAGAGGGATAAAATCATAAATTTGAAAAATGAGGGGTAAAATCACAATTATACTACAAACCAAGTCTAAAATCGCAATAGCCCCTATTTTTTTTCTTGTTGTTTAATAAGTGAGGATTTATAGTGTGGGGAGTATGTGAGGCATTAAATAATGCAATATTTAGAGATGAGGTTTCTTGCCATACTCCTTTGGCTAGGAAAAGTTTCCATTTGGATTGGTCTTGCATTCTTGTGAATTATGAGTCTGAATCATGTTGTTTCCCGGTAAACACTTTTTGCAGATATGCTAGATAATCCTTTTAGTCCATCTTGTTGAGATATTAGTCTAGATATAGTTAGTTGTTGTACCAAATCTTCTATTGTAAACTTGTATGTCAAGTTAGCCTTTGTGCTGTCTATATTAATAGATCGGTGTCCTACTGATGAGATAACACCTTCCGCTATCTGATTCTCTACATGGTAATCAGAGCATCCTCTCCAAAACACATCTAGCCATGGTCAGCTCAACCTCTACCCCTCCAACTCTCTCCCTTCCCATTGGAGAGAAATTCACTCGTGACAACTTCCTGCTATGGAAGGTGCAGGTTGTCCCAGCGATACAGCGGCTTAGTTGATGGGCTACCTCGATGACACGATGGTGCAGCCGTCTAGGGAACTCGAGGAGACCAAGGATAGCAAGACTATCAAGATTGTCAACCCCGAGTATATCATCTGGGTAGTTCAAGATCAACATGTGCAAACTTATCTTGTTTCCTCTCTTGTTCAAGAAGTGTTGACGCAAGTTGCCATGAAAGATACAATGGTGACCATGTGGAAGGCCATCTTCACAATGTTTGCCCCCCAGTCTCGCCTTAGGCTGGTTCATCTTCGCTCCAAACTTTTTGCCACCCGTAAGGGCGAGCAGACTGTGATGCAGTATTTCTCCAAGATGATGGAATGGGCCGATGAGATGGCCGCAGCCGGGAAGCCCCTCGAAGACAAAGATGTCGTGATGTACATCCTCAGCGGTCTCAATGCAGAATACAACTCGATGATCAAGCTTGTCACTAGCCATGCCAATCCCATCGACCTCAGTGAACTCTACGCCAAGATGCTCGACATGGAGGCGCGGCTGGAAACACATAACAACAACTAGATGGTGGCCAATGCTGCTTCTCGTGGCAGAGGTGGTAGAAACATGGGCCGTAGCAATGGCGGTCGTGGCCGCAATGATGGTGGGCGTGGAGGCTTTAGCCATGGTGGCCAAAGGCGAGGAAACTATAACAACAATGGTGGGAAAACTAACATCCAATGTCAGATCTGCGACAAGTTTGGTCATGCTACATCCGCTTGTTGGAAGCGCTTTGAAAAGGCCTTCACCATTCAACAAAAGAGCGCTGCGGCTGCGGTCACATCCTACACGGTTGACCCAACCTGGTACAAGATAGTGGCGCTACATACCACATTACCGGCGACCTCAACAAGCTCACCATGAAGGAAAGCTACGCCGGTCATGATCGGTGCATACAACAAATGGTGCAGGTATGACAATAAAGCATGTTGGTCAATCTACTATTTTTACTCCCACTCAAAATCTTCATCTTAAAAATATTCTCCATGTTCCCCATGCACATCGTAATTTTGCATCTGTTCATCGTATAACCACAGATAATGATGTCTTCAATGAGTATCATTCTTGTTTTTTTCCTTGTTTAGGACCGAGCAATGAGACGCATCCTTCTTCGCGGCCGGTGTAAAGATGGCCTCTACCCGCTTCCTTCCTTGGAGCATTCATCGACCAAGTGCTTTTGGTGCCATCAAGCCATCTTTGGAGAGGTGGCATGGCCTCCTTGGTCACCCATCGTTTACCACAGTTCATCATGTCATTCGAGATCATAGCTTGTCTGTTGAGTCCAATAAAGACCTTGAGCATGTATGCAATGAGTGTCAACAAGCCAAGAGTCATGAGCTTCCTTTTCATCAATCCACTAGTGTGTCTAAGGCTTCTTTAGAGCTAGTTTTTTCAGATGTTTGGGGTCCTGCTCCCATCTCGGTTGGATGCAATAATTACTATGTAAGCTTCATTGATGATTTCAGTAAATTTACATGGGTTTATCTGATCAAACATAAATCTGAAGTGTTTCATAAATTTCATGATTTTCAAGCACATGTTCAACGCTTATTTAATCATAAAATCCTTGCACTTCAAATAGACTGGGGTGGTGAGTATCATAAACTTAGTGCTTCTTTTTATCGCATTGGCATCACGCATTTAGTCTCGTGTCCTCATACGCACCAGCAGAACAGGTCTGCTGAACGCAAACATAGGCACATTGTGGAAGTTGGTCTAGCCCACATATCACATGCCTCTGTGCCCCTAAAGTATTGTGATGAAGCCTTCCTTACTGCAACTTTTCTCATTAATTGTCTTCCTTCTCATGTTGTCGGTTATGTCTCAACCCTTGAAAAATTATTTGGCACCAAACCAGATTACTTTTTTCTTCGTCTCTTTGGTTGTGCTTGTTGGCCAAACCTTCGCCCATACAACAATCATAAACTTCCCTTTCGTTCCAAACATTGTGCATTCTTGAACTACAGTAGTCATCACAAGGGGTTCAAATGCCTTGATATTTTCACAGGATGTGTGTACATATCTAGGGATGTTGTTTTTGATGAGATAGTATTTTCGTTTCCTCAGCTTCACTCTAATGCCAGTGCCCTTCTCCGTTCTGAGATTTCCCTCCTTCCTCCAACTTTGTTACCCTCTTTTTTGGAGGGGAGTGAAACTAGTGGAATGACTCATATGCCTACATCTACTGACACCATTGTTGAGCATGCTGATGTGCAGGAACGACATGATGACATTGATATGGCGCACAGGACTGTGTTGCCCGGGCAATGTGTATTTTCTTCCCACACCCCCGAATCTAGTGGTCACAGGTGCGGTTCTCGATGGTGATTCCTCACCTATGCCTCTGCTAGCATCATCTCCAGAACTTGTTGCTCCTTCTCTTCCTTCGGCTACATCAGGATCGGGTCGGTCAGAACCGTTGAATTTGGATTTAGCACTGCATGTTCCTGCATCCTTTCCCAGTCCACCAGGCACTCCGGGCTCTCCTACTATTTCTCCTGCTGCTCCTGTTGCTGCGCTCATACAGGGTATTTCTGCTCCAGGTGTGCGCACAAGGTTATAGAACAACATTTCAATCCCGAAGAAATGCTTCCCTTGTATGGTTCGCTATGGAAATTTTGTGCTACAGGTGAGCCTGAGTCTATGGAGGACCCAATGACTGATCCAAGTTGGAAGCATGCCATGGATGATGAGTTTTCTGCTTTACAACAGAATGGTACGTGGCATCTGGTTCTGCTCATTCTGCTCGCAACATTATTGACTGCAAGTGGGTTTTTAAGGTTAAACAAAAAGCTGATGGATCCATTGATCGGTACAAGGCACGACTTATGGCTAAAGGTTTTCAACAACATTACGGTATTGACTATGAAGATATGTTTAGTCTAGTTGTTAAGCTTGCTACCATTCAACTAGTTTTATCCTTAGCAGTATCACGGGGATGGTGTCTTCGTCAGCTAGATGTGCAGAATGCATTTCTTCATGGTCTTCTGGATGAGGTGGTTTTCATGCGACAACCACCTAGGTATGTTGATAGTGCTTGTCCTTCCTATTTTTGTAAGCTTGACAAGGCACTGTATGGACTCAAACAAGCTCCTCATGCGTGGTATTCCAAGTTGAGCTTGAAATTGATCCAACTTGGTTTTGTTGCCTCCAAGGCCGACACTTCTTTATTCACATATCTTAAGGGTGAGGTGGTCATCTATCTACTTATCTATGTGGGTGACATCATTGTGGGCAGTTCTTCTTCTGCTACTGTTTATGCTTTGCTTAGTGATCTCTGTGCGAACTTTGCTCTTAAAAATCTTGGTCCTTTACATTATTTCTTGGGCATTGAAGTGAAGGGGAGTGGTGATGAACTTCTGCTGACCCAAGAAAAGTATACACAATATGTTCTTCGCAGGCCTGGCATGTGGCAGTGTAAAGCTGTCAATACACCATTGTCTACAAATGAGAAGTTATCTCTCTTTGATGGTAAACCTCTTAGTAACTCAGATGCTACTAACTATCACAGTCTAGTTGGAGCCTTACAATATTTGACATTAAGTAGACCAGATATTTCATTCCCTGTCAATGAAGTCTTCCAGTTCCTACATGCGTCCATACTGTTCACTTAATAGCTGTCAAGCGTATTCTTTGATGCTTGAGTGATACTATTGGTTTTGGTCTACGAATTCGCAAAAGTGATCGTGTGTTGATCAATGGATTTTTTATGTTGATTGGGTTGGGTCACCTGATGATCATCGGTCTATAGGGGGTTTTGCAGTATTGATTTATTTTAGGCTAGAAGGATCACTTATCTTTTAGAGAGATTTGCTATAATCAAAATACTCAATACGGTAATTACCTACATTGCTCTATTGTAATTTCCACGTTAAAATGAAAATTTATGAAAACGATTGAAAGACTTCTAAATTGTTTTCACTACCACTTCCATGAATTACTACCATTTTTACTTTCACTTCTTTGGAATATCATTTTCGCATGTTGCAGTCGATAAAATGTGAAAACGAGCATCGGTAAACCAATAATTACCAGATTTGCTTTCATCCCTAGACGCCCCCACCCCAGTCCCGCCTGACCGCCTTCCTCCACCACCACGGATGGCAGCGCCCCCGCCGCCTTGCCGCCCCGTCCACCAACTATCTCCACCGCCGGTCCAGTCTTCTTGCCCCCAACCTTCCTTCTATGTCCGACAATGGAGGAGGCCCCCACCAACCCCAAACCCTAACACCCTAACCTGTTGGAGACCTCGCCAAAGATGGAAACGGAGCATGGAGACCCACCGGATTTGAAGAAGACGGCTTGCTACCATAGCACACACAAAAAAAAGAGTGTTGAGAGGGCTAAAAACACTCGAGCATGATATAGCAGTTTCGTTTCAAATTTATGCATTTGGAAGTTCTCAACGCACACTGGCACAAATGGTTATTTTGAGATCTGACCATGGATGGGTAAGAAAAGGAATTTTGCTTTCGACTGAACAGATGACAAAAGGAGTTTAGGGCATAAATCAAAGAAAACCCCATCAACGACACAAAGTCACAAACTGTGGTGGCATCTGCATGTACCAAGTGATTCTTTTACCCTTGTTTAATAGCGACGTGAAAACTATTGGTTACTGACCCACTGTAGCTGTTGATTAACATACCGTTCGTAGCAACAAAAACCCAGCCGAAACGTGAAGCCCAAACAGGGACCAATTAAAGTGACTAAAAAAACACATAGTTCACTCTGCTCAGAATCCTAGGATTTGCGTACCTGTGATATTCACGAGTTTTTGGGCGATGTGCCATGAATCTTTTTACATTCTGCGGTTCCAAAATAAAAGGTATATCAAACCCAAAACAAACATTGCACAATATAATCGGTGCAACCAAATCATTGCAAATTAAACTACTATTTGAGAGTATTGCTTTCATTAAAAATAATCTATATATTTGAATTGCTGTGTGTATTATATTTCAATAATACCGTAGTAATATTGCTGATAGTTACTTAAATAAAAAAAATAGATGTCAATTTTAATATTGGTTATGTGGTGAGATTCGACCTAATTAAAGAAGGGTTTATGCTTCATGATCCCGTTTTATCAATTTGGCTCATTATAGACTGGTTAGGTGTCGCGTTTGAAGATTGCTGAAGTTTCCATCAAATTTGTATGTGGCGTTGAGAGTAAGCGCCCCTGCCTCTGTTGTGAAGTGTCCTAGGTGGGTATTGTCATGTGGTGGCAGGAGGGACAAGACTTGTATCGAGAGTTCAACGAGTAGTAGAGGAAAAAGGCTTCACACGTTCGCTCTCAAGGCCTAAAAATTACCCACTACGAAAAAACTATATCACAATACCAATGTATATGTTTTCAAAATTACCTGCATTACCATTAGAAAAAGATAGACTAAAGCACCCCTAATACATATTTAAAATAACTCACTGTTGCTATTATATAAAGTGTATTTATAAATTACATATATATAGCTTATTATGTTAGAGAATCATGTCCACTTCTGCCACAGCAAACTCCTTAAAACATATTTGCTTTGATATACAATAGTTTACTACGTGAAAAAAACTTATTCCTAGAAGATTAGGAGACACAAGTTGCAAAAGTTGTGTCCGACTCGAATTAAAAAAAAAGGGAGTTCATCAATTTCCTTGGACTTCAAATATAAATACAAAATAAAGTTTCCTCCAAATCATGAAAATTTATAATATAATATCTGATACTTTTAAAACATAAAAAATAATCGCCTATGCTCTTGGACAGTCTAGAGAAAAAAGATATTAAAATGAAATGTGACATTCACTTGGTAAATAATTGGTGTTGCTACTCAGAACAAACGCAATCTCAAAACGTGTTTGTGATGAACTGCAAATAAATATACAAGGAAATCATTCAACTTTGGCTCTCATTGGCACAAGATGCAAGAGGATCATCTATGGATTTAATTCATAAAAAAATATTAACTATAGAAAATTCACCATAGATTTTAATTAAAAATAGAAAATTCACCATACATTGACACCTCAAAAGTTATATAAAAATTTTGTGACCGTTTTTATTTTAGTTAAAAATGGAAAATTCACCATAAATTTATATTTATAAAGAACAATTAAAATTTAATTCATATAATGCGTAGTATATAAATTAGTCACCTTAATGCGCAGGCACATTTACTAGTTTAATAGTTTGACCAATTATACGGCTTGAAACGACATGTATTAGTGATAACACAAATATAAAGTGATCATACCTGGCATAACATAGAGTTTGGGTCATTTCTCGGCTCAATAGTTTCGTCAGGAAGAACGTTTTGAATCGTGGTTTTTTCTGTCTCAGTCAGCTTACATATTATCTCATTGATTGTAGGTCTCTTACATGGGTCATTGGCAGTACAAATTTGTGCTATTTCAACACATGTCTTCATTTGTTGGCAATCCACATTTAACGATTCACACCACTGCAAAGTTCAAAGATATAGTATGGATCAAAGCAAGCTTATGACATAGAAAGAAATGTAAAATTTTGATAGGTCCTTTGGGAATAAATTCTCTGACCGGGCATACTACCACCTGGGTTTCTCACATCTGCAAGAATGGCTTAGATCGTTAGCTACATAGTACTATTTTGAACACTAAAAGTACTTTGGTGGCAAGTATTGGCTGTTGGTGATTCTTTGATGGTAGTTTATTTGCATCCAATCTTGGAAAATACATCAAAATTAGAATAGAATACATGCATGGCTGTATGCTGACGATATGCAAGATAGTGCTATAGTCTATCTTAACATAATAAAACATCAGTCTATTGTTCAAGGCACAAAAGGTACAAAAAATTAAATATCACTACATTCCTAAATGAAAAATACAAAAAAAAAAGCAAAACTATCCCAATCCATTTCGGTAGTGTTTAATAAAAGCCAACAGAATATGCCGACGGATACAACTCGACCTGCAGGGGGGTAAGATAGCCCCCGAGCATTTTTTTTGTTAAGAAGAGTTTCTCACGCAGGTCAAGAAAACCCTTGAAACCTTGTCCCACCTTTACACAGCGGCACCATGACCCGTGTGAGATAACCATGACCGGGGTCGGGCCTGAGATCTATGCTTTGACGTGGTGACAAGCGAGAGGATTTTTTTACCTCAATCTATAAATTCGCTTTCACTAGAAGGCAAATCCAGAACCTTGGGGGTGCTACTAAGCCACCTCAACCACTAGGCTGAAGGACCGTTGGCACGGATCTAACTTAGATTCTCTACAACTCAAACACTCTCTCTAAATCTTCCAACCACGTCACTTGAAAAGATGTTCACATATCACCATTATCGTGCAACTCATGTATCCTCTACGCTAGAAAAAAAACTTAGTGCTGCTGGCCACGCACATGTTGGATTTATGAGAATTATCTCATTAATTCAGAAATTCCAAAAGCCATATTTATTGATAGGAGTTACTGTGAGACATTGATGGGTGTAAATGCTTCATTCATGTGTGCTTATGGGCAGTGTCAATTATCCATTATGTGCATGCAATGCAATTAAGTTACTAATTGTCCATTAAGTGACTTAATGCTAGAAATGCTTGGCTTTTGACTTTCACCTCCCGTGAGCACATGAAGAGACAAGTCCCTTCTTCTCCCTCTCTCTCACCTATATAAAGGGAACACGAGTCCCTGCGAGAAGAGGTGTGACACAACACAATAACTCCTTCTCTTCCATATTGCAACCACAACAGTAGCTGCAAGGTGAACATTCTCATCCCGACAATCCGCGCGCACGGTTTCTTAGGAGAGTTGGCCTCCGGAACCTCTCCCGTAAGCGACATCTGCTCGGGTGGTGCGAGCAATCAGGTTTTTAGGGAGCGCTTCACAGTGCGACTGCTCATGTCTTCCTGGCTGTAAGGAGCTGTTCGAGGGACCGCATTACATCACGCTTTTTACTGTATCAACTTTAAACGACTACTTCAAGCAACACATCATGACAACTGGTGCGAATAGAGCCATCGGTGCCTCCGGCACTGGTCCCTCTGCAGGGTATACTCTTACCTTCCTTGTGTTTACTAGTTTTATTGAGATCTTAACTAGTAATGCGAAATTTGTCAAAACTGTTATCATATATATGCTGCTAATTATGCAAGTAATATGGATTAAATTCAACATGGAAATGCCTAATTACCTAACAGCACATCGACTGGAGATGCATTAGAAGCCACCTCGCCGGCGTGCAGCAATTCATTGGCAAGCGGGGTGACTGATCGGTACAAGATGCATGCGTGTGTCCGCACAGCACAGTTGTAGCTTCGGTAGGACCCTATTAAACAGCTATAGGCGGGCAACAAGATTCTTTTTTCCAATTTTGCATCTCGGTTAATTGATCACGACAGGCATTGGTTCTTGTCTTTCAGTTCCTAGCACAATCTTCCCTAGTTTACTACCACCCTCAGGCACACAATGTCTTGCTCTAAAAGGATGATATTAGCACGATATTTCTGATATAACCACAGTATCAAATCAAAAGTATTATAAATACAGGTATTAGAAAGTTCAGGAAAACTGTCCTTACGTTTTCAGTGCTATTTTCATTATCACTCCCCATCAATAATCTTCTCATGATTATGCCCAAACTAAATATATCTGATTTGGATGATATTTTTCCATCTTTTATCAATTCTGGTGGCATATATCCACTGCAACCAATACCATGAGAGAAGATTATTGTAAAGGATCGGTATAAAGAAAGATAACCATGCATGAGGTCTTGACCATATGATGAGCTTACAATGTTCCTTTAAGGTTCTTGGTTACTATTGTGGACTGAGTTCCGTCATTGCACCTTGACAATCCAAAATCTGTAATCTTTGGCTCCATCCGAGCACCCAGCAGCACGTTTGCTGGTTTGAGGTCCAAATGATTAATTCGCATCTGATGAAGACTATGCAAACCCTCAGAAATTCCTTTAATAATTTTGTAACGCATACTCCATTTGTATCCATGAATGTTTTCTGCAGACGAGACTAAAGGACAGTCATAACCATTCTGAATAATACTCAAAAGAATCATCTCCATCGTGAAATCAAGCTTTCATTTTCTAATGTAAATAGTCATACTTTTTCTGAGAGAATAGACACGGTAGGTACAGGACCATATTAACTAAATCACATGTATATTATTTAATTTGAACACATGATCACATAGTACAAGAAGGTTATTAATACTCACACACACTAAACCATACTAGTTCACTAATACAAAAGAGGAATCTACTAGCGGGCTTAAAGGCACCACGGTAGCAGACGTCGAGTCTGCTACTATGCACACACTACCGTAAATTATTTTTTTTGTTACAGACAGACGATGGCAACTAATTATACATTAAAAAAAAGACCAGTTCTAGCCTGACCCGGGCTCAGAATAATAATGAAAAAGACCAGGCCTAGGCTGGCCCATTGAGCCTGTGCCAGTGGCCTCGCCCGACAGCCGGATCCTTGCTCCGGTCATCCGATCTACACATGTGCAGGGCCCTGCACCACCGCCCTACTCGAGATCCCGCAACCCTTGCTAGTTGCCGCGCCGAATCTGCCATCATGTGGGGAGGAAGGGGAGCCAGGGCCATCGGCAGATCTGCCTTAACGTGGAGGCCCACCTTGCCGGTGTGGAGGAGAGATGATGGGGACACCTCACTACGTGGAGGTGGAGGCCGGGGAGGGAGCTAGAGAGGGAGGGAAAGCATCAGATCTGCTGCATTTAAGGCACTCCTCGCCTGATTTGGCATAGGGGAGGGAGGAAGTGAACTGAGCCCACTACACATGGGAGAGGAGGATTCTCACATCACCGCCGCATTTGCATGGGAAGGGAGCTCGAGTGGACCACACACCGCCGTGATTTAGATCCTGCTAGTGCCCTCCTGCCCATGCCTCCCTTTGGTTCCACCACGCTAGAGAGGAAAGAGCTTGCCAGAGATGGAGTAGGTGGGTGTGTGTGGGGGGGGGGGGGGGGGGGGGAGGTGTCGAAGAGGGGAGGGGGTGGCCGGTGAGCCTCGCGCCCAAGGGAAGGGAGAGAGGCACACCCTCACCTCACCTGATCTAATAGGGAGAGGGTGGGGGCTAGGGGTGGCTAGGATGGGAGAGAGAAGTAGAGTGGAGATAGGGTTTAAGTGTTTATTATATATTCTGAAGTGTATTGCGGAGAAACCTGTAAATGATTTATAGTAGTGGGCTCAAAAAATATCCGCTACTACTGCATTTTCATCTATTGTCACTATTAATCATTTTTGTGGTAGTGGTGGGAGCTGATTTTGGACATCGTAAAGCATCAGAATTTTATCACGTGTGATGATCCGTTCAATGGTAGCTGAATATGATGGGATGGAATAATGGAGTAGTTTAACAAATACCTTGATGAAGATAATCCTGAAGATTTCCATTTGGTGCATACTCAAAGCAGAGAAACCTTTTCCGTTCGTCAACCAACACGTCTTGAACATTAACCTTCATTAATACTTCATGTGTATATGCACAATAGCCTAGAAATCTTACAATATTTTTGTGGTTTACTCTTTTTAGACATTTAACTTCCTCCAAAAATTGTTTATCAGAAAGATCCTCCGAGTGGCGAAGTTGCTTCACAGCAACCATGACATCATTTTGAAGAGCTCCCTGGTTAACATATATGCGCCATGTCAGACATTATACGAATATTTATGCTCGACAAGTGTGCATATGTTGATTATAAAAGAGGTATATACCATTCGAGAGGAAATAAAGAACCATATAGCATACCAGGTATACAGTTCCGAAACCCCCACGACCAATCACTTGACAGAAATTTTTTGTAATCGATTGAATAACTGAATATGATATCGCCATGGGTTCTGCACTTTCATTTGTAAACATGTGCTCTAGTTCTTCAACTTCATTTGCTTTTTCATCCATTTCTGTAAGTAGCAAAAATACTGCCAAGTAAAGTAAGATGACTTATCTTTTGTTGCTTTCTACTCCGCTCTGAGAGCTGAGCTTGTAAAAAAAAAACCCTATAAGTTTGAATGAAATGAGAAAATTCAGGTGTGGATTTCTCCCACCGTTGTTTCCTTAAAAAAAAAAGTAAGATGACTTACATTTCAACCTATCTCGCTCCCACCCTCCACAGACAATATGGAATAGACAGCTCGAGCAATAAATAATATTGTAATGTTTTAGTCAAACCGCATTGCATTAAAAAAATGCTAGAACTTGATGTTTCTTAGGGTCTAAATTTTAGTGTTATCATATCAATCATTTGAATGCTAAATACGATGATTAAATATAAAACTAATTATACAATTGGATGCTAATTTGTAAGACAAATCTATTATAAGCTTTTAAATCATCATTTGGAGTAGTTTATTAAAGCATCACATTATTTAATCATGATCTAATTAGGTTTAATAAATTCATCTCATTATTTAGTGAGTGGGTTATGATCTGGATTTTATCATTAATTTATATTTATCTTCTAATTAATTTACCAATATTTGATGAGACAAGTCTAAAAATTAGTGGGTAGTAAATGAACACGCCCTAATAGAATTGAGGCAAACAAACAGAAAATATTTCAAACAAAGAGAAACCATGGTTTATCGAAACTAAAGGAAGAAGAGACCGTCCAAATCACCTGACACGCGGAGGTGGAGAAGAGAGGAATTGAAAAGATTCCACACCCGTCGCGACTGAAACCGCCGGACGTCCTTCACGATCGCGATGAGCCAAGTTCGGAGCTTGCTCACGCGGTTGGTGGGGCCACCCTCATGAAGTCAACGCGGAAGATCCAGCAGCGAGGCAGACGGCGGGCCAAGATTGGGAGCCAGGGCAGCAAGGCGCAAGCTTGAGAAGCTGGTAGGTGCCGAGCTACAGGCCTACAGCCAGGGGCCGCAAGGAAGCGGTGGGGCGGATCGATCTGAGACGGGGAGCTCCAGAAGGGAAAACGAGAGGGGCTCAAGGAGAACAATGAACCCCAGTAGCTAGTGCGCCAGTGCCGGCGACCTTGACCAGTGGCTATGGCTGCCGCATATGCTGCGACCCTTGGCGAGCGGAGATGGAGAAGAGCTCGAGCTTGTAGGGGAGAGCTGTTCCCGCCGCTTGCCAGCAAGCAAGCTGCTGATTGCCTCGCATGCGGCAAGTTTTGGTAAGAGGAGGATGGAGCTGTGGTTGCCTGGTTGGTGGTGGTTTAGAAAGAACAACGAAAGAGATAAGGAGAGAAATCAATAAAGAACTCTTGTTAGAAACCATGTTGAATCCCACTATTAACTTCAGTTGTATGCAAGGTATATCATGCTACAATCTTGATATGCGGTGAAGAAAAAAAGGTTACTTAGCTATACAAAAAAGTTCAACATCTATCCCTTTTTTTAATACGATGTCACCATCCGCAATACATGTATGCCCTTTTATTCACACGTTCAAAGGGCGTAACAAAAAAAGCTATAGCATAGCTATTCCTGTTGTTAGGATTCGTGCGGCCTTATTTTGAGTCAGGGCTTCTCTCCTTTACATTAACACTACAATCAGCTTTTGACCGTCAGATTAATCTACTGTTTTGCATTGGGAACACTATAGAATTCTTCTGCATATAAAGAACGTCCGCAACATTTTTTGAAGTTATATATGCGCCCGAGGTCCCGACACTAATAGAGACATCCAAGGTGTGCAATATTTTTCTGAGATATATAAAGAAGGTATGCAATATTGTAATTGTTGGATAAATTAGCACTTTTAGTTTTATATTAATCCAGACATAAATTATAAGTATGATTAATAGATTGTATAATGAACTAGACAAGTCTACGCAAGATCTAGACAGATCTATAAAGCCAGATAAAAGCACAGCATCTACCATACTAGCAACATCCATCATAGACAAGCAGACTACGAAAGCTAGTATGGAAGACATAGTTTGAGATGAAAGTACGTACGTTTCCTTCTGGACTGGGTATAGAAGGCGACGACGACGTGCAGCACCGTCACGTTATTGGCGATGGCGGCTGAGACCGACTTGACGACGAGGAAGACGAGTCGTGGCGATGAACTTGATGAAGACGAGGAAGCGATCGAGCA
Source organism: Eleusine coracana subsp. coracana (assembly GCA_032690845.1). Classification (NCBI taxonomy): domain Eukaryota; kingdom Viridiplantae; phylum Streptophyta; class Magnoliopsida; order Poales; family Poaceae; genus Eleusine; species Eleusine coracana. The sequence continues at coordinate 59,288,922 of CM064434.1, read as the reverse complement.
GTCACGCAGAGCGCTTCCCAAAAACCTTATTCGCCCTCTCCCGGTGCAGGATCGCAGAGGACGACGGTTTCGGAGACCTGCTCTCCCGTTCGCCGGTGCACGCCGACAATCGAGATGGAGAAGACTTGGCGGCGCAACAGTAGCAAGAGGTAAAACCCTAGGTGATTGTGTGTTTTGATTTGCGGCGGTACCCGTACGTATTTATAGGGAGGAACCGCTAGGGTTGGGCGTCCCGCAACCGAGTCGGTTACCATATTAATACGTCGGTTTCCATAATTAAATATATGGAATACGCAGCAAAAAGAAAGTGCAAAAGGAAGCTACGCCCCCGCAAGGCAAGGGACCGAATTTCGGCGGACCATTCACGCAGGTGATGCGCGGCCGCGCCCATCGCCCACGCCCCGCCTCGCCCCGCCCGGCCTGGCCCGGCGAGGCGAGGCGAGCAAGCGCGCGCGTGTGTTCTTCCTTCCTCCCATCCACACATTTGCAAGAGATGCTAGAGCAACCAACCTTATAAGTTGGACTCTCTCCACCTCCACTAGCAATATGGACTAAACCTTTGCACTCCCACCACTCATGAATGGGCCTTTGAGATTTTCTAGGAATTATTGTGAATATTAATGGGCCAAGCCCATATAATTCTAACAATCCCCCACCAGATCTCAAAGTCCCAACTAGACTTTGCCTCACTCCACTGTTGTTTAATATACCAGTGTTTTCAGTGGAGACTGTTAAGTTGAACTTCCACCTAGAACAATAAGCTACACTCATTCACAACTTGAACAATGGACTATGCCTTGAATTGCAAGTTTTGTGCAAACAAGTTTTACTTACTGTCATAACTGATACTAGACCTCCAGTAGGCTTCTCCGCGGGTGGAGCATATAGGTCATACTCTCTTGGTCTTTCATGAGCTTAATAGAGATCACCCAAATCTCACAGATTACGACCTTACAATAATCGGGCACATATAGGTGTATTCATTCAAGAATGCTCTGTAGGACAACATCTTCGCTATTTAAAGCCAACTGAATATATTAAGGCAACAACCACCCTGCCATACAGATATCGAGAGTAATGCATCGCTTCTTGAGTGGGTCATAAAAGGTTACTCTCATGCTAACCAATAGCTTGTTCTTCCCAGGTCCTACTTCACAGGATCTCTGATCACACAGGTTGGGTTACCACTATGGAATAGCACATATGGGTCTCATTCCCATCTCCTTCGATGCACTGTCTATCACATTATGTGATAGCCCCTTGGTGAATTGATCTGTCAGGTTCTCACCAGTTGAAATATATTCTACTGATATGACTCCGGAGTTTCTCATTTTCCTGACAGACATCAGACGTCTCTTAATATGTCTTGATGACTTCATATTGTCCTTAGAATTGTTCACTTTGACTATCACAGTTTGATTGTCACAATTCATGAGGATTGTCAGCACAGGTTTCTCAACAATAGGTAAGTCCATCAAGAGCTCACGTAGCCAATCGGTCTCAACTGTTGCTGTATCTAGTGCGGTAAGCTCTGCTTCCATGGTAGACCTTGTTAAGATGGTCTGTTTGCATGATCTCTATGAAACAGCAGCACCACCAAGAGTAAACGCATATCCACTCGTGGCATACAACTCATCAGCATCAGATATCCAATTGGAATCACTATAGCCCTCTAGTACTGCTGGATATCCAGAATAATGAATTCCATAATCCATAGTACCAACTAAATAGTGCATTACCCGCTCAAGCGCACGTCAATGATCATCTCCCGGACAAGAAGTAAACCGGCTTAGTTTTCTTACAGCAAACAAGATGTCAGGCCTAGTAGCACTAGCTAAGTATATAAGTGATCCAATTATCTGAGAATATCTTAATTGGTCTCTGCCAATTCTCTTATTCTTTCGAAGAATCAAGCTGGGATCATAAGGTGTTGGAGAAGACTTGCTATCCTTGTAACCAAAACGGTTCACGAGATTCTCAACATAATGAGGTTGCATAAGAGTAATCCCATTCTCTCCTTTGATTAGCTTGATGTTCAAGATAACATCAGCCTCACCCAGATCCTTCATATCAAAACTTTGGCATAGAAAAGTCTTGACCTCATTGATCACGTCAAGATTTGTTCCAAAGATGAGTATCTCATCAACATACAAGCATAGTATAACTCCCTGACCCCCACCATGGCGGTAGTACACATATTTATCAACCTCATTGACTGAAAAGCCTGCTGATAGAAGTGTTGAATCAAATTTCTCATGCCACTGCTTAGGAGCTTGCTTCAGACCATACAAAGACTTCAACAACTTACACACCTTGTCTTCTTGACCCTTTATTACAAATCCATCTGGCTGATCCATATAGATTTCCTCATCCAACTCTCCATTAAGGAAAGCTGTCTTAACGTCCATCTGATAAACGATAAGACCATGTGAGGCAGCCAGAGCAAGTAATACACGAATGGTGGTCAATCTAGCAACAGGTGAATAAGTGTCAAAGAAGTCTTCGCCTTCTTTCTGAGTATAACCCTTAGCCACAAGCCGAGCCTTATACTTGTCAATAGTACCATCAGGCTTAAGCTTTTTCTTGAACACCCATTTATAACCCACAGGTTTGCAACCATATGGCCTGTCGACAACTTCCCAAGTTCCATTAGAAAGAATAGAGTCCATCTCACTATGAACAGCTCCTTTCCAATCATCTGCATCAGGAGATGCATATGCCTCTGAAATGGTTCTAGGAGTGTCATCCACAAGATAAACAGTGAAATCATCACCAAAAGACAAGACTTTGCAGTCCTTTGTCTTTTACTCCTCCTAGGAGCTTCACTATCAATATCCTCATGGATTGGTTCAAGTGTTTGTTCAGCATGATCAGAAAATACATTAGGTTCAGGAGTAGCTTCAACAATCACATCAGAAGATAATCTACACATGTTATGTAAATCTTTCATAGGAAATATGTTCTCAAAGAAAGTAACATCACGAGACTCCATTAATGAATTAACATGAATATCAGGCACCTCTGATTTGAACACTAAAAATCTATAGGCAATGCTATGATGAGCATATCCAAGAAAGATACAATCGACAGTTTTAGGTCTCAACTTACGCTTCTTATTAATTGGCAAGTTAACTTTGGCCAAACAACCCCATGTGCGTAAGTAAGAGAGCGATGGCTTTCTACCAATTCATTCCTCATATGGAGTTTTCTCTTTATTCTTCATGGGAACTCTATTTAGGACATGACATGATGTCAATAAAGCCTCCTCCCACCATGCCTTAGATAATCCAGCCGTGTCTAATATGGAATTAACCAAGTCAGTTAAGGTGCGATTCTTTCTTTCGGCAATCTCGTTTGATTGGGGCGAATAGGGAGGTGTCCTCTCATGTATCAAACCATATTCCGCACAGAATAAGTCAAACTCATTTGAAAAATACTCGCCACCACGATCGGACCTAATTCTTTTGATCTTTTTCTCTAGTTGAGTTTCAACTTCAGCCTTATAAATTTTAAAGTAGTTTAGAGCCTCATCTTTTGTTTTTAACAAATAAACATAGCAATATCTAGTCGCATCATCAATCAAAGTCATGAAATATCTTTTTCCACCCTCAGTCAATATACCATTCATTTCACAAAGATCTGAATGTATAAGTTCTAGTGGTGTCAAGTGTCTCTCCTCTGTAGCCTTGTGAGGCTTTCGAGGTTGTTTAGATTGTACACAACTTGAGCACTTAGAACCTTTGACAATGGAAAAATTTAGAATTAAATTCAAGCTGGACAGTCGATACATAGAACCAAAATTTAGATGACATAAACGTGAATGCCAAACACTAGCATCACTCTCATTAACACCATCACAAATATAGTTCACAGACTTATTGCAATAATCTGAAAGGGAAAAGCGGAACAAGCCTCCGCACTCATAGCCTTTACCAATAAATTGTCCACTCTTAGACACGACAACTTTATTCGACTCTAGCACTACCTTAAAACCATCCCTACACAAAAGGGAGCCACTAACGAGATTCTTCTTGATAGAAGGGACATGTTGTACGTTCTTCAATTGGACAATCTTCCCCGAAGTGAACTTCAGCTCGACCATGCCAACACCATGAACAGAAGCATGTGACCCATTCCCCATTAGGACGGAGGAATCCCGGGCGACCTGGTAAGAAGTAAACAAAGAAGCATCAGCACAAACATGAACATTAGCACCAGTATCAAGCCACCAACAAGTAGATTGAAATGCAAAAAAAACATATGATAAATTACCATACCCACTATTTTCTCCAGCACTGGTCACCATGTTTGCAGACTTCTGCTGTGGAGGCTTCCTTCTTTTGCGTTCTGGACACTTCTTTGCCCAATGCTCATTAGAACCGCAAACAAAGCATGCTCCCTTCTCCTTGTTCTTCTTCTTAAAAGTAGTGGTCTGCTTAGGCTTATTGTTCTTGCCCTTGCCCTTACCACCACTGCCATGAGACTGTTGTGGTTGATGCACCATATTGGCTATAGTGTTTCCCTCATTGACTTTAGAACATCCATCCTTTTCACGAGCTTTCTCCTCAACATCAAGAGACGCGATCAAATCTGAGACAGATATGTTCGTCCTCTTGTGTTTAAGAGTAGTGGCAAAATCCCTCCAAGTTGGAGGCAATTTGGCAATAATGCCCCCAGCCACAAACTTCTCAAGTACGACGATCTTTAGCAATTCGAGTTCCTTCACTATGCACTGTATCTCATGAGCCTGCGCGACGACAGATTTGCCATCTACCATCTTAAAATCATGGTACTGTTCAATGACATACAGTTCAGCGCCAGCATTTGAACCACCATAGTCAGCGATCAGAGCATCCCACATATCCTTAGCAACTGTATGATGGATGTAGACGTCCTGAAGATGATCTACCAAAACTCCAATAACAGCGCCCAAGAATATTGTGTTGGCTTCACTGTAGGCCTTTTCCTGATCTGCAGTGAGATCGCCTTCAGGTTTGCCAGTGGACACCCAGAACACATTCATGGCAGTAAGCCACAGAGTGACTTTCACTTGCCATCTTTTGAAGTGCACGCCAGTGAATTTCTCTGGCCTCAGTGCATCGACAAATCCAGCCATAGAACTAAAGTGCCTACAATAAGGTTTTTGGATTATTGGATAAATTAGCACTTTTAATTTTATATTAATCCAGACATAAATCATAAGTATGATTAACAGATTGCATAATGAACTAGACAAGTCTACGTAAGATCTAGACAGGTCTATAAAGCCAGACAAAAGCACAGCATCTACCATACTAGCAACATCCATCATAGACAAGCAGACTATGAAAGCTAGTATGGAAGACATAGTTTGAGATGAAAGTACGTACGTTTCCTTCTGAACTGGGTATAGAAGGCGACGACGACGTGCAACACCGTCATGTTGTTGGCGACGGCGGCTGAGACCGACTTGACGACGAGGAAGACGAGCCGTGGCGATGAACTTGATGAAGACGAGGAAGCGATCGAGGAGTCACGCAGAGCGCTTCCCAAAAACCTTATTCGCCCTCTCCCGGTGCAGGATCGCAGAGGACGACGGTTCCGGAGACCTGCTCTCCCGTTCGCCGGTGCACGCCGACAATCGACATGGAGAAGACTTGGCGGCGCAACAGTAGCGAGAGGCAAAACCCTAGGTGATTGTGTGTTTTGATTTGCGGCGGTACCCGTACGTATTTATAGGGAGGAACCGCTAGGGTTGGGCGTCCCGCAACCGAGTCGGTTACCATATTAATACGTCGGTTTCCATAATTAAATATGTGGAATACGCAGCAAAAAGAAAGTGCAAAAGGATGCTGCACCCCCGCAAGGCAAGGGATCGAATTTCGGCGGACCATTCACGCAGGTGATGCGCGGCCGCGCCCATCGCCCACGCCCACGCCCACGCCCACGCCCACGCCCGGCCCGGCCCGGCCCGGTCCGGCGAGGCGAGAGAGCGCGCGCGTGTGTTCTTCCTTCCTCCCATCCACACACTTGCAAGAGATACTAGAGCAACCAACCTTATAAGTTGGACTCTCTCCACCTTCACTAGCAATGTGGGACTAAACCTTTACACTCTCACCACTCATGAATGGGCCTTTGAGATTTTCTAGGAATTATTATGAATATTAATGGGTCAAGCCCATATAATTCTAACAGTAATCAGACCAACTACCCGCAGAACTTACTGGAGTACACGATACATTTCACGTGTCCCAACTCAGGAAATATTTGAAAAGACCCGTGGATGTCGTCCTACAAGACGTTAAGAAACTACAACCTGAGCTAAATTATGAGGAGCTTCCAACAAAAGTGTTTGATGAGATGGAACGAGTCACCCGCAAGAAGATACTCAAGTTCTACAAGGTTCAACGGAGCAATTATACTAGAAAAGATGCTACCTAGAAGACAGAAAAATTCCTACGAAACCACTACCCAGAGTTCTTAAACCAAAAACTAGATAAACCTTATCACCTCCTTTAATCTTGGGACGAGAATTTTTTAAGGGGGAAGGGCTGTGACATCCTAGGTGTCAAGAAAAGCAACATAACAAACCTAGGCATTCTCTTTGACCAACCATGAACCTAGCTAAAAACTTTGAACCGATTTGAACATCATTTGATTGAAAAATGACCAAATTTGAACATCATTTGAACTAAAAGTCAAATATTAAACACAATGTAGTGTCACAAAAACTATATGTTGTAGAGAGTGATGAAAACTAATTTTTAGAAAAATGCCAGGGCAGCAAGGCGCAAGCTTGAGAAGCCTCGGGGCCGCAAGGAAGAGGTGGGGATCGATCTGAGACGGCGTGCTTCAGAGGGAAAACGAGCTCGACGATGAGCCCGAGAGGTGATCAAGGAGACGATGAACCCGAGTAGCTAGTGCACCAGTGCCGGCGAGCTTGACTAGTGGCAGGCTGTCACGTGTGCGGCGACGACGAGTGGAGAAGAGCTCTCGTTAGATGAGAGCGCGCTATTCGTGCTGCTTGTTTGCAAGCTGCAGATTGCCTGGCATGCGGCAAGAAGTTTCGGTGAGAGGAGGTTGGAGCGGACACCACCAGCCATAGACCCAATGACAGAGCAAAAAGATTATACTAGTTGGGGCGGCTGGCTTATATTGGACTATTTAGCGATGCAGAAATGGTAATTGCTTTGATAATAAAAGGTTTATTTCATTTTTGCTGGTTATTTTTATGCGAGCATATTGGTTACGGTATTAAGTGTTGTTGTAGCCTGAGGAGACAAGGGAGAACATCTGATCCCGGTCTCTTGGAGCTGGTAGCCTTGGATATGGATGGAAACTCAACTGTAGAGTTTGTCCTCCTTGCAGTGGGTGTGTTTGGTATGTTCTGAGTTGCTTCCTTGCTTTTTTAGTCAGATGAAGCAAATCTGTAAAACAGAAACCAGGTTGTGTATTTGCAGGGGATGGAGATGTTGGAATTATATGGGCTTGGCCATTAGTATTCTAATAATTCCTGAAAAATCTCAAAGGCCCATTCATAAGTGATGGGAGTGCAAAGGTTTAACCCCACATTATTAGTGGAGGTGAAGAGAGTCTAGCTTATAAGATTGGTTACTCTAACATCTCTTGTAAGTGTGTGGATGGGAGAAAGGAGGAACACATGCGCGCACTCGCTCGTCTCGCCTCGCCTCACCGGACGGGGCGTGAGCGATGGGAGCGGCCGCACATCACCTGCATGGATGATCCGCTGAAATTTGGTCCCTTGCCTTGCGGGGGCGCGACTTTCCTTTGCACTTAATTTTTGTTGCGTATTCCATATATTTGGTTATGGAAACTGATGTATTAATATGATAACTGACTCAGTTGCGGAACGCACAACCTTAGCGGTTCCTCCCTATAAATAGGTATGGGTACCACCACAAATCATATCATGCAATCGCCTAGGGTTTTGCCTCTCGCTACTGTTGCGCCGCCAAGACTTCTCCATCCCGATCGTCGGCGTGCACCGGCGAACGGGAGAGCAGGTCTCCGCAACCGTCGTCCTCTGCGATCCTGTACCGGGAGAGGGCGAATAAGATTTTTGGGAAGTGCTCTGCGCGACTGCTCGATCGCTTCCTCATCTTCATCAAGCTCATCGCCATGGCTCGTCTTCCTCGACATCGAGTCGGTCTCTCCCATCGTCGCCAGCAACGTGATGGTACTGCACGTTGTCGCCACCTCCTCTACCCAGCCTAGAAGGTAACGTACGTACTCTCATCTCAAACTATGTCTTCCATACTAGCTATCGTGGTCTGTTTGTCTATGATAGTTGTGGATAGTATGATAGGTGCTATGATGTTGACTGCCTATATAGATCTGTCTGGATCTTACGTAGACTTGTCTAGTTTACTTTCCAATCTATTAATTATGCTTATGATCTTTTTTTCTAGATTAATATAAAACTAAAGTGTGAATTTATCCAACAATCCAAAAACCTTATTGTAGGCACTTTAGTTTTATGACTGAATTTGTCAATGCACTGAGGCTAGAGAAATTCATTGGCGCGCACTTCAAGAGATGGCAAGTGAAAGTCACTCTGTGACTTACTGGTATGAATGTGTTCTGGGTGTCTATTGGCAAACCTGAAGGCGATCTCACTGCAGATCAGGAAAAGGCCTATAGCGAAGCCAACACAATATTCTTGGGCGCTATTATTTGAGTTTTGGTAGATTGTCTTCAGGATGTATACATCCATCATATAGTTGCAAAGAATATGTGGGACACTCTGATCGTTGACTATGGTTGTTTAGATGCTAGCGCTGAACTGTATGTCATTGAGCAGTACCATGATTTTAAGATGGTAGATGGCAAATCTATCGTCGCGTAGGCTCATGATATACAGTGCATTGTGAAGGTACTCAGATTGGTTAAGATCGTCGTACCTGAAAAGCTTGTGGCCGGGAGCATTATTGCCAAATTGCCTCTAACTTGGAGGGATTTTGCCACTACTCTTAAACACAAGAGGACGTACATATCTGTCTTAGATTTGATCGTGTCTCTTGATAAGGAGGAGAAAGCTCGTGAGAAGGATGGATATTCTAAAGTTAATGAGGGACACACTAATGCCAATATGGTGCATCATCCACAACAGTCTCATGACAATGGTGGTAAGGGCAAGGGCAAGAACAATAAGCCTAAGCAGACCACTACCTTTAAGAAGAAGAATAAGGAGAAGGGAGCATGGTTTATTTGCGATTCTAATAAGCATTGGGCAAAGAAGTGTCCAGAATGCAAAAGAAGAAAATCTCCACAATAGAAGTCTGCGAATATGGTGATCAGTGCTGCAGAAAATAGTGGGTATGGTAATTTACCATATGTTTTTTCTATATTTCAATCTACTAGTTGGTGGCTTGATACTGGTGCTAATGTTCATGTGTGTGCTGATGCTTCTTTGTTTACTTCTTACCAGGTCGCCCGGGATTTCTCCGTCCTAATGGGGAATAAGTCTCATGCTTCTGTTCATGGTGTTGGCACGGTCGAGCTAAAGTTTACTTTGAGAAAAATTATCCAATTGAAGAACGTACAACATATTCCTTCTATTAAGAAGAATCTCGTTAGTGGCTCCCGTTTATGTAGGGATGGTGTTAAGGTAGTGCTTGAGTTGAATAAAGTTGTTGTGTCTAAAAGTGGACAATTTAAATTGTTAAAAGCTATGAGTGCGGACGTTTGTTCCGCTTTTCCCTTTCAGATCATTGCAATAAGTCTGTGAACTATATTTGTGATGGGGTTAATGAGAGTGATGCTAGTGTTTGGCATTCACGTTTATGTCATCTAAATTTTGATTCTATGTCTCGACTTTCCAGCTTGAATTTAATTCCAAATTTTCCATTATTAAAGATTCTGATTTTAGAGCCTTATATTAATCCAAAAATAAATCATATGCATGATTAACAGATTACATAGTAAACTAAACAAGTCTACGTAAGATCTAGACATGTTTATAAAGCCAGATACAAGCACAACATCTATCATACTAGCAACATCTATCGTAGATAAACAGATCACGAAAACTAGTATGGAAGACATGGTTTGAGATGACAGTACGTACGTTTCCTTCTGGACTGGGTAGAGGAGTCGGCGATGACATGCAGCATCGTCCCAAAAACCTTATTCACCCTCTCCCGGTGTAGGATCCCAGAGGACGACGGTTTCGGAGACCTGCTCTCCCGTTCGCCGGTGCACACCAACGATCGAGGTGGAGAAGTCTTGGCGGCGCGACAATAGCGAGAGGCAAAACCCTAGGCGATTGCGTGATATGATTTGCGATAGTACTCGTACGTATTTATAGGGAGGAACTGCTAGGGTTGGGCGTCCCGCAACCGAGTCGGTTTCCATATTGATATATTGGTTTCCATAATCAAATATATGAAAAACGCAGCAAAAAAAATCTGCGCCCCCGCAAGGCAAGGGACCGAATTCAGCGGACCATTCACGTAGGTGATGCGCGATCACGCCCACCGCCCACGCCCGGCCCGCCCGGCGAAGCGAGCGAGCACGCGCATGTGTTCTTCCTTCCTCCCATCCACACACTTGTAAGAGATGCTAGAGCAACCAACCTTATAAGTTAGACTTCCTCTATCTTCACTAGTAATATGGGACTAAACCTTTATATTACCACCACTCATAAATGGGTTTTTGAGATTTTACAGAAATTACTATGAGTATTAATGGGCCAAACTTATATAATTTCAGCAAAGATTAGCAGTGACAAGCAGTGCTCGTTGCTGGATGGCAACGATGAGTGTGTGGCAACGGAGCACACACCAAGCGACCAGAAACGGGAGGTAGAAGCAGGACCACGTACGGCTCCTACGGAAAGATTCCACGGGTCGCCAAGCTCTGCACTGCGTCTCTGTACAATGACAGCAGCAGTCGACGTTTTTCTCCTCTCTCTCTCTCGACAACCTGTAGCCTGTAGCCTGTAGGTGTATCTCTTATTGATGCTTTATTGGAGCAGCACTTGGCTTTTACATGCTATGATTAACTGTCGTGGGCTTGGCACTTGTGAAACAATTTTTCTTTTACAATATTGCTCTGGCTTGTGCCTTCGAAGTGTGCAACTTGCTTGTTTGTCTCAGTTCTACAAAAGCTATTTATGGTGGTGCTTTTCTTTATAACAGCTAGAGTTACAACTTGCTTATTTTTTGTGAGGATAGTGTAAACCAGTTACAGTGTTTTCTAATATCAATTAAACCTTCAATGTTATACGTCCACTATAAAATTTGAGGGGTCAGATCATCTATGCAAGATTGTAATTGTGTTTTTTACAATGTATTTCTCATCAGGCTCACAGATTTGCTTCTCCATTATTTATCTCATAGGTTAGTAACACCAATTAATAAATGACAATTGACATTTTCGCTTGATGAAGTTGATATTTTTTCACGGTGTATTGATGCAGCCAGATATAGCGTGAGGGTGAAGATCACTCCATTTTCTGTTGCATATGAGGTATGCCATCAATGAGCAACCTCTCCCATCTGATTTTCCATCTGAAGTTTGAATAGTGCTCCAGTTTGATTTTTGACCTCACAATTATTTTGAAACTTCAAGGTAGGTCAAGACAGTTGCATGTGGTGGATTACTTTACTAGGGACACTATTATGCTTTTGGTGCACATTCTTCTCTCTTCAGAGGTGATTTATGTAAATTTACTGATGGTATATTGTACTGCACACCAAATAAAAAACTAACCATTATAAGTTTATTAATGATGTTGTTGTTAATCACTAAAGTTACATTTAGCATACTGTTGTTGACATTATTGAACTTTTTTGCATGAATTATATTGAAACAACCAAAAAGAGTGTGCTTAAAAGTTATACATTAAATAGCCTTTGCTCCATGTAACCTTTCTCAGTTGGTATTGAACTTTTATGCTACCTTCATTTTTCCTAGGTTGATGAGGATTTAATTTTACAGGAATGTAAATTAACTGTAATTATCCAGGGACATATTCTTAACTTATTTGTAAAGTTTGTGTTTTGGTGTATTACAATCTGCTAGGTGATTCTTATGCAAAACCTTGCGAGTGAATGGGTCCACCGCATGAACATTGCATCTGCATCAGATAACTGTTGGAAGGGGTAGTGGTGTTTATGTTGTGTGCTTTGTTAGAGCAGAATTTCTGCTGCCTCTCTCTATGCTGTGACAGGAGATACATGTTATTATTCTTAATGAACGAAGATCAGTATGATGTAGGGAGTGGGAGACATTATATAATGTTAGATATAGAGAATAGGCTTCTTCTTTCTTATAAAGGATATCCTATAATTATTACTCCAACATTGCGGGAATCGCAGCCAAGCACGCCGATGGCAGAGCAAATAGCAATTCTCCTCCGTAAATGGTGCCGTTCGCCCCGCTGTACGCGTGTACACCTCACCAATCCATCAGCGTACGTCTCGTCGCGCAACCGTCTGGGCACCCGGCCAGGTACGTTTCGTCGTCCCACGTTTCCGCCGTGGCGACAAGAGTCTCGATAATAAGTATGGTACATCTCCAGGAGCGGCATGATCGCTCTGGCCTGGAACGGAGTACCAGGCCCGCTATGTTCTGTTGCACGGGCCATCGCAAGCGTGCTGCAACTCATACCGTACGGCGTTACACATGCACTACTCCTCCTCAGCTCGGTGGTCCCCAGCGCAACGAAATCGTCACGCGCGGAACACGATGCCAGCGCTCGCGAACAGAGCTCCAGTAACCATGCCGATGGCGGCGCGATTCTCTTCCTCCACACAGCGAGGCTGTACAACGACGACCTGGAGGTCCCCTGCTAGCTGTCGAGTTCTGGCCTGGAGGAACGGAAGAAAATTTTCTGGATACGTATCGCACCTCGTTCGGCGTGCAATACGACCCAAGATTGATGCCATGTACGCGATCTGAACGATCTCCAACGCTGCGTGAAAGAAAGGCAAGGAACGGATATGAGCCCTCTCATTAATCAACCAAATCAAGCCGATTGGTCCATAAAAAAAATCGAGCCGTCTCATTAATCAACCAAATCGAGCCGGCTGTGACAACGCTGACGGCAGGAGGCGGGCGGGAGGCTTGGGCTGCGACCGTGCCGGCGGATAATCTTGCTGGGATGCATGACAACGCAGGTACGACATCGACGATTGACGTTGTCATCTTCCCGCCCTCGATCTTCTTTTACAATTGGGCCATCGTTTTTCATGGCTGCAGTAGGGCTAAACGTTCACGCCGTGTGATCTGCACCTGCGAGGCTGCGACAGCAACAGAGAAAAGACGATGTGGCGATTTGCATGATAATCAGCTTCGGCGCCGCGGCTAATTCTTTTTTCTCCCTGGCTCGCTCCCAGTATCCCAATCGGCTCGATCACTTTCCATAGCTGTTAGCTGCGAGCTGCCGTTCCGTTCCTTCGTTTCACGCAGCGTTTGAACATCGATCAGATCAGGTACTGTCACGGACTGGGCCGTAGATGGGTTGGGCGTACGCTGGAATCATCCTATCGACCGGCAAAGGAACACGTAGCACTGTGCACAAAACCCAAAACCCGAAGACCAAACCTGAAAAACCCAATGCCCAAATTATATTTTTGGATGTCAAATCTGAAAACCCGAATATATTTCGGGTAATTCGGGTTTGTACCTCTGGTATCCGAAATACCCGATTTAATCGAAACATCATCAACTCACTTCTCTATAGCTTCCTTTCATCCAACACTAAAGGTGAAAACCACCCATACACCCGTAACCAATAAAGTTGAAAGGTTGTTGAATAAATTATATTTTTTTTATTATTAAATAAAAACTAAATACATCTCTTCTTTTTATATAAAAGTGTTATGAAAACTTTATTTTCTACATGATATATATTATGTTCAGGTTATTCGGGTAACCCGAAACCTGAACATGAATTTTTGAGTATCCAAAATGTCAGGTCTCTGAAATTTTAAGATAATTTCGGGTATTGAAACCCAAAATTTCATAAACCTGATATACTCGACCGAACTTTTCGGGCAACCCGAACGCCAAGTGCGGAACAGGCAGATGCTACAAAAGGGGCAACACAGGCGATCGTACCGGAACCAGAAACTTAGCTTCGTCTTCTTCCTCCAGCTTCGGCCTCCTCTTGATTCCCTAGATCTTGCTACCCTTTCCCGAATTCCCTACTCTTCCTAGTCTAGATTCTTTTCTACTCTCCTTATATCACCGCATTTATACCGTGAAACTATAATTACTAGTGCTATTATTATTTGGATCGAACAAGATCATTACATTTGGTAATCAGAGCAATCGATCCATGACTTCACCTGGTACCATGGGCTACGAGGAGGAGATTGCTGCCATGAATGATGTCCAGAAGACCTTGATTCATGAGTTGCTGGCGGAGCTCCTTGGCCCTTGGGGAGATGAAGGAAACAACCTCCCTGATCAGGAGCGTCTCTGCATCCTTGACATCCTCTACGTCAACAACATCGGCACTGCCCTGAGCTCCCTCCCTGTCCAGCAGATTTGCCAAGGAGCCCACCCGAGCCGCTGTTGCACTCTCATCCCTCGACATGGAGCACGGCTATGATGACATCGACACACCCACCAACTGTTCGATGAAATGTCCGAGCCGCACCCTTGACGCCATGGCGTTGGCTGAGGTGTGTGATAGCACCAAGGAGGTCACCCTCATTCCTGCCCGTGCCGCGGCTACGGCCTCGACCATCAATGTGGAGCCTAGCAACACCAACCTCAGCACGACCACAACCTGTTCGACAAAACTGATGAACGACACCATCGACACTAGTGCATCCACTGTAGTGGACGCTGTCATTGAGGAGCCCTCCCTCATCTCCATTCGTGCGGCTTCTACGACCTCAAGCATCGGCAACCTCCACATCACAACCTACCTTGTCGGTGACAAGGACACCACCACGGGGTCGACATAGGCACAGATCCGTTCCTCGACGAGTAGTGTCGCCATGGAGCCCGTCCTCAATGTTGTCATTGCTGCTGCTTCGTCATTGGACATCGATGTTGTCCCTGGTGATAATGGCAAGGAGGCGCCCACCACCTGTTTGAGGGAAGTCCTGAACCTCCCTGGGAAGTGACAGAGTGGTTAGAGCTATGTGATATGATCAATGAGATATAACAGATCAGATGGACATGGTGAAATGGGCTCTGGAAAAGAATAATGGATCCCTTCTCAATCTCTTCGCTGTACAGGTAGATGATCAACAGGGTCAGAGATATGGAAATATTGAAAATTTGGGAAGTGCCTTTACCACTTAAGATTAGAATTTTCCTTTGGCTGGTTCACAAAGGCTGAATCCAATGTGTTATGGAAATCAAGAAAAAGAATTGGCTAGGAGAAGCTAATTGCAAACTCTGTAAGTTTGTAACCTTGATGAGACAACTGAGTGTTGGGGGAAAGCCCATCCCTTAGTCTCCCCAAGGCCAGAAAGCAGCACAACAACAAGAAACAAGGCCCAGGTGGAGCAACGGCCCAGAGGACCTTCGGCCTAGCAAGTGTCCGAAGGACAGTACGGCTAAAGGTCGTACGGCGTGGCGGGCCTCGGGCGTAGGCGTCAGAGGATGTACCGGATGAAGATTGAAGTACTAGAATACCCTTAGGTCAAGTAGTAAGATGTGTAATGTAAAGCCCGGGACAAATCTGTAAACACACCCGGAGGATAGGTGAGCATGGATCTATAAATGCTCACCTATACCTCTGAGCGGGAAGAGACTGACTTCTGCCACCAGAACCTTCTTGTACTATTCTGACCAGATAATACAAAAGTTCTTTAGACGAAGGGCGCCTCTTCCAGCCCTTCGTCACTGTGCTATTGTGCCATCCTGTTCACTCCCGATTAAGCCTGTCCGAGGGGCCTTCGATCTAGCCAGCCCCCGGCTCGCCCAGTACGTGTTTGTTCTGAATTTGTAACTACAACACTGAGCATATAGGCTTTAAGTGCCCTGGTGCCTCTTATGTGTGGAGTGTCATAAGAGAAGCTTTTGGGTGGAACGAGAGCCCCACAAATCTTAGAGATTGGCAAAACCTTACCTCCAGTTTTAAATGCTTCAATAATTCCAAAGTACAAATTTTTCTATTAGGAGTTGTTTGTTGGGTGTTGTGGCTGACTATAAATGAGTTTTTGTTTTAGAACAAAGTAGTATATTCACCAAAAAATCTAATATACAGGATACTATCTTTTATGCAGGATCCTAACGAAGCCTCAACAGAGAGAAACACTGGAGAAGATGGGAAGAAGAATCAAAGAAAGCGATTACCAAGAATGCATCAAGTGTTACTGTTAAAACCCCGGAAGGGATAGGTTAATAGATTTCGTGCTGTTCTAAACAGCTTGCTGTATGAACCTTCTATTAGATGTTACTAAGATTTGTATTCTTGACGAGATTAGTAGTTTAGAGGTTGTTCTGCTCGCTAGCATATTGCTAGCAGAGCCTTTTGGTGCTACATATGTAAGCTGGTACTCCCAGCTAGACAATTTACTTTCAATAAAAAGCAGAACCGAATGGTCCTCGGTCTAAATAGTTGGGTGGCCAGGAGTCGAGTTCCGCAGACGCACGCAGGACGCACACAGCAGGTTCTTGTACAACCTCCTGGAGGTTTTGGCGGTTTTCGTACGCCTCCAAAATTAGCTGCCGCACGAGCATCTGCACATTGGCGTATGTCAGAAAATCTTCAAAGCTCTTACAGCTAGCTCAAGAATGGGATGATCGACTCACCGTCTCTGCCGCATCCAGCAGCACCAGAGGGCGCTCCACGCTGCGGATCTCGACCTTGACGAGATCGAATATTGAGTTCGTGTAGATGGTACAGTGCCCTGCGCTGTACGCGTATATCTTGTTCCCTAGTACGCAGGTCCGCGCATGGTTGGTCGCCGCCTCCCACATGCGGTCTGTCATGCCATCGCCCACTATCTGTTTCCGTTAAAAGGAAATAAAACGGAGGAATCAGAATCGTCGGCACAACAAGAAACCTCTCAAAAATGCCGTGGCTAAAAACCTACCGTGCGCAGCTCCTCAGGCTTGACCCTTAGCATCTGGAGGAAATCCTGAACAGTCTTAACGTTGTTCTGAGTGAGCTTCCTGTGGAACGCTCCTTCCCTGCCGATCTTCTCCAACCTCCAGACATCGTCACTAAGGACCGGAGGGTAGTGCTTTCGGTATTGGTCACGGCGGAGGTTTCTGACCACGAAAGCCTCGGTCACAGCCTCTAGGATCCTGAAGCCGTCGTAGCTCCCAGGCACGACGCGCACACCAATGCGGAACTTGCGGCAGCGGATCCAGGACGAGTTGTCCGTGAACTGGAGCTCATTCACGATGACACGGCCGCCATCCCTCATGGTGAGGTCGATATCACCGGTGAGGAGCTGCCGCTTCCCATCTCGTGGCTTCACGATGCACATGTGGAACTCGTCGGCTGACCAGTCCTGACGGTTGTCCTGTGGGAAGTCCCCAAAGAGAGGTACGACCTCCAGATGCAGCGGCTGCTGGAGCGCCGATGGCCAGCCGGTGTTGCTGTTGACGAGGAGGATCTCAAGTGGGTGTCCACAGACACCATTGATCCTGCTGCTGGTGAAGATCGGCAACTGCAGCGGCCCCTGGAACACCAGCTTCCAAGTGGAAGGCTGCGCTGGCTGCTTCGGCAGCAAGTTCAACAGAGTCGATTGCAGTATCGATGATTCCTTAAGCCCTGCAATAAATATAAAACCATAACTACAACATGTACTATTTGCGCTAGAAGGATTTCAATTAAACACAAAACCATAGGTTCACGAGCACTGGAGACTCAACTTGGCAATCAACCGGCACACAATAGACCAACCATAGGTTCACAGATTTGATAATTTAGGGGGTGTTTGTTTCCTTCCAGAGCTAAAGTTTAGCTCCTAAAATTTGAGCTAAACTTTAGCACCTTTTGTAGGACTAAAGTTTAGCCCTTCTTTTAACTCCTTTTCTTCTCTAGAGCTGAAGTTTAACTCTACTTTTAGCCCTGTGTCCCCACAATAAGGACCCTTACGGTAGGATTTCTCTAGAAAACAGAATCTCTAAAAAAATGGCTCTAGTAAAAAAAATGTTTGTCAAATTGGCTTCTATTGTATGTGCTCAATACAAAGATGGGTGGAGAAGCCATGAGAAACTAAACTTTTGGTGCTTTTGGTTTTACTTTCTAGTACAAACTTGAGAAGTGCTTTCTAGTACAACCCATGTCCAACTTCTCAAAGAATGGGGATGCACGGCCAAACATCGCTTAGATAACATGTTAGTATATAATTTGAGGCTAGGTGTTAATTGACTAATAAGTCAGTTGTATATCATTTTTCTTTAAACTCATCAGCATAGGGCTCTGGATCTTACTATGAAACATGATCCTCGGGGTGAAAAGACAATCATTTTTCACTACAAGAAAAAAAAATGGTGCAGTGTCCATCTCATCTATAAAAAAGGAGATGACTCCACCAATGACTTAAAAATACAAACAAGCCAACAAAATTTCTAAAGTATGTAAGCCCTTAATCCTTTCTTATGCAGCGTCTCGATGGTATCTGGCCACTAAAAGACGATGTATTTATCACTAACCCATGCCCTGCTATCGATAGGACATCTCCCTCCTCATCTGAATCTTGGACCACGAAGGCCGGGAGTACAGAAGGCATGCACAGGCAAAGAAAGCTAATGGGTATTGGAAGTGGGCAATGAGTTACATGACATAAACAGAAGTTAAAGTGACAATGTTGTAGATGTTTAGTCCGTGTCCCTTACAATCTAGTTCAAACAAACCAAAAATCAAAATCAAAATTTATTAGAACCCAAAATGTTGAGAGATAAGGTTATAGAGAGTTGACTAAACATAATTTGTGCACTAAACAAGAGTCCATATCCTTGCTCGCATGCAAACTTATATGCACATGAGATCTTGAAATAACCCGAGTTCAAAATCAGAAATACTACCAACTCAGTCTAGTCATAAGAGTCAATAGAAAGCCCTAATCATGTACTCTTCATTACTAATAAATAGTTAAATACTTCCTCCATCTACTTGTATAAGGCGTATTTTCCAAAACGTTTTTCCACAGATATAGGGCATGATTCTGTTGACTCATTTTGTGTGCATAACTATTAGTGTCTTGCCTCTGTTATTAACACAAATGATAGCCATTGGATGTTTTTGTGCTTTGTTTGTGTTGGGCTGTTATCCCTCCAAATGGAGGGGAGCTATATAGGGGATGATTATATGGAGAAGATAGATGATGGTGTATTGGATAGAGCATTTCTAACATGGAAATTGGATTGGATACACCATATTTCGTTGGATACATGAGAGCCAACATATTTAGTTGGATACTCCACAACCAACAGTTCTCACCCTCAATATAAAGCAAGCATGAGGCCATGCTTATGCACACCATCCAGCAGCCCATAGGCGTGCAACACTCCTACACACAACACATACCAAAGAGAGAAGAGAAGGAAAAGAAAGAGAGGCAGTTCTGTCCAGAACCGGTGACTTTGAACCGATCATAATCAAGCTGTTGATCAGAGGCTCTAAAGTGCTTTGATTGACACCAAGTTCGGTGAGCTCGTTCTACACTTAGAGATCTTTGATTTGGTCAGTTGATTTGGTTTTTGGTTCTTGGGAGCATCAGTTTTGGGATTGGTCTTATCAGTTCGAGCCTCTAAAGTTTCAGCACAGAACAGTTTTGGTAGACGATTTATTTGGGTGGTCAAATGGTGTTGGATTGATCTGAAATTTGGTCAGTCTTTGTGGGACACGTTGAGGCACTTTCCTACCAAATTTCATGCACTTTGGTGCTGCAGTTTGAGAGTCATGAGCTGATTACTGAAGGGTACAGAATCTGTATCGCCTCTGTTTGTCTCTTCTAGTTGTTGTTGTTGTGGCCAAGGTTGTTACTTGATGAAGAGTGTTGCTGGTGTTGTAATCCTCTAGAGGTTCTAGAGAAGACTCCTTTGTACCCATTATTCTTGATAGTGGAAGTTTCAAGTGGACCGGTTGGTGCCCATGGTTTTTACTCCTCACCTTGAGGAGGTTTTCCACGTAAATCATTGTGTCATTTGTGCATGTGTGCTCTCTATTTTGCTGCCAACTGTTGGTTGATGTTTTTCCTCATTGTTCAACATAAGATGAGGGATTAATTGGTACTAATTACCGCCGGTTTCTCCCAACAGTTTGTTGTGCCTCCACAAGTCATTGAGAATAATGATTTTGACTTGGTCTTTGTGCCACTTCCAAATATGCACTATATAAGTGGATGGAGTAAGTAATATTTTCTGTAATTAATATCTTTTTAATGCTATTTCGTAGTGTTGTGTGATACAGTAATACCATATATCTATTATAAAAGGATACTTACACGCACTGCATAAACCTTAATCATACAACAATTTCTTTTGCAGATTTCAGATGTCTAGAATTGCTAGCATATTGCTGTTTGTGGAATTAAATAAATGTTATTAACATGCATTCTGCCCCTCACATTTTCTCTAATAATTGAATTTCATTCATTAATAGAATTCACCGGTGTCCCTAGACCTCAAATTCCTAGGGAAAGGCCCTTAAACAGTAGGGAAAGTGTTTCCATAAAAACTATTCTAGCTTGGAGCAAACGGGGCTCACGGCGCAGTGGCAAAGTCCGCTGGAGTGCTCCATCAGCACCTCAGGGGTCTCCCTTGGGGTATTCCTTTCAAAACTATCCTAGTTTGGAAAAATTCCTTGGGAACACTTATATATGTATAAGAAAGGTGGTTTTTGGGGAGGTACGGCAAGGCTAAACTTTTCAAAGAATCATGGTAGAGAAAATTTGTACCCGATATATCATCATGTTTCTCTGTATATTCAGCAGGTTTAATTAGAAGTTGTTCAGTTACCAAGCCTTCTTTCTGTGTCACACGTGGTTCCTTTGGGACATCTTCTTGTTCCCTTACAGATTCTTGACTCAATGTCTGCTTCTTTGAAGGATCATATTCTTCGTCAATTCGGTCAACCCTTTTCACCTTAAAGTTCTTCTCACATAGATGCATTCTAATGGCATCATTTAATGCAGACCATGCAGCTCTCCTATCAAATTCCTTAGCATCAGTGGCTGCCCCAATGCTTGCAACAATCTTCTGAAGGTTTAATAGGTACTGGATACCAGCAAGCATATCACTGTACTGCTCCCCTTTGTGGGCATTGAAGCCTAGTTTTAGCGTCCGAAGATTTGGCATTGCCTTTTCCCTGAAGTCCATCGATAGCACACCGCTCACAAATTTGAAGTACTCGAGAACCGGGAACATCCCTGCCCTGAAGATTACGGGTCCTACAGCAGGTATCCGAACATACAACGATAGAGCTGTGAGTGCCGGCAACTCCCCGAGGACAGAAATGTCTTTCATTCTCAATTCTTTGACCACAATCTCCAAGACATAGAGACAGCGAAGTTTGTAAATCCACACTGGCAAAATTGAAGAAATACAGATGGGAGGAAGAAACTCCAATATTTGGAGCGGAGGAGTGGGTTCGTTTCTCGAGTCATCCGAGGAGACCGCCTTGTCTGTAGCAACACGACTTAGTGTGAGATGTTTGAAGTTCTTTCTTTCTCCAAGGCTCAGATTCAACAGATTCCTAACATGGACGATATCACATGGAACCGCTGCTATTCTTGCATTTATTTCAAGTATCTCCAAGTGTTTCAGATCTTGAATATGGTTTGGCAATTGCACAATGACATTACACCTCACCTGCAAATACCTTAACAAAAGCAGTTCAGATATCTCTGTGAGGGAAAACCGAGTGGCTCCATCATCACTTCGAAGATGAAGAATCAAGATTTCAACAAGCCTAAACTCTGCAAGTGAAGGCATGCAGTTCAAGAGTCCAATGAAAATCAGTGAGCGAATTTGCGATACGTCGATACTTGCTGGCAGAGTTGCATATGTTGCACTGCCGTAATGGAGGGACAGTCGATGGATCTTGTCAGTAAGCACTACTGTCGACTGAGAATAATCTATGACAGTGATGAAATTATCTTCCATGGACTTGTACACAATAAATTCGAATACCGCAGGGTGCACTACATAGGACAATCCCTTCTTCTTGGAGTTAGTATCCATCCGTTGGATGAGGCCTAAACTGAGAAGCTCATCGAAATATCGGCTGGCAACTTCTACAAGGTCCATCCCATCCATTGTACAGATAAAATCTTCAGCTATCCATTGCTTCACCAAATCATCCTTCAGAAAAATGTAGTTCTCAGGATATGCACTAAGATACAGAAGGCATGTCTTCAAACAATGAGGAAGAGTACTGTAACATAGTTTGAATACTAGTTTTAGAATCTCTGCAAAACTTGACCTTGCTCTCAAATTGTGATGCAGAATGCTCCGAACAAATTCCCAGTGCTCTATTGTTTCCGGCTGGCTTGCTATAAGTCTGGCTATACATATAATGGCTAGTGGTAAACCACCACATTTTTTTGTTATATCCGCTGAAACCTCAATGAACTGTTGAGGACATCCTTTCCCAGAGCCAAAAACTCTACTGATAAATAATTGATGAGAGTCATCAGCACCGAGAGGTTCCAGCTGGTAGATATGCTCAGGATCATAATTACAGGATGCCAGAGCAACATCGTCAATTGTTGTTGTTGTTATTATTCTGCTGCAATGATTACCCTCTGGGAAACAACGACTAAGAACATCCCATACTGATACAGCCCGTAGGTCATCAATTATAATGAAGTACCTGATAAAAAATAATTGTAGGGATGAATCATGCTTCGTCAGACTCATAGCATCATGAAATAGAATGCAAATCTGCCAATAGGTCTTATAAAAAAAAGTTCTTTAAAAGTAGTGAATGAAACTTTTAGATGATTATATATTTCCAAGCGGAAACAGGAAATGTATTTTTGTAATGTAAATATCTAGTAACCATAAATCACAAGATTGATTTATATGATTGACAACTGAGCAAAGGAACACCTAAATCTCTTTGGCAAATCTAATGCACATAAAGAAATATTTACGCACAGGCAAATAACAGTGAACTTTATGAAGCAAGAGAGATATGTGTAGGTACAGGGCAGGCAAACAAAACCTTTTATCTTGAAGATGATTCCTGATATCATGAATGAGATTTGACACCAGCTGGGAAGCTTCGCGAATTTGCCGCAGACGGATTTGTGAGAGTATATTTTTGAGAATAAACCTCATATCCGGTTGTTTAGCGGTCTGCACAAAAGCTTTGCATTCGAACTGTCCCCCCAATTCATGCCATAGGTTCTGGGTCAGTGTGCTCTTACCAACTCCTTCAACACCAAGAATGGACACAACCTTGAGCTGCATGTTGTTTTCATCATCGCTTTTCGGCTCTATTTGCCAGCGAAGCTGATTTATCGTTCTCTCCATGCCAACAGGGAAAACAGGGGAGGGCTCCCTATATTGCGGCCGAAAACGATGTTGTGCTGCGGCCGTAGAATTTCTGAGACTGTAGTCAAGATTGTACCTGTTATATCGATCTCTTACCTCCTCTACACAAGACCTAAATCTTAAGAGGTTGCTGATCCAGGCCATCTTGGCATCTGGGCCCATGGAACATAGGAACTGGTCGATACAGTCCTCGATGTCATAGGAGAGTTCACGCACATCTTTCATCCAGTAATTCATAGTGAGAGAAGGATCATCCACCTCCGATAGCTTAACAATCTTTGTGCTTATGCTGCAAAGATCATCTCTTAGCTCACTAGCCCCATAGACTTCGGTATTTGCCAGATCCTCAAGCTTCCTGAGAAGTGAACCCATGGCACCGAACGAAGCACTCTTCACAGCTTCCATGTTTATTTCTACAGTGTTTGACCGGAGTATAGTGATCGATCATTAGTCTTATTAACTACTCGGTGTCCATGTGGGGGAGAAAAAACTGCAGCGTGTTATACAGCTAGAGAAAGCAACGATCGCAAGATCAAGAACCCAGTAAGTCAGTAACTCACAGAAGTGATTCATTGGTGGAGGGGCATGAAACGGAGGTAATGAGCAATAAATAACAATCCTTCACTCGGCACGTGATGTTCAGGTAATTCACTTTTCTCTCGAAGCTCGGTACCTGAGTAGAAGTGGACTGACTCACCACAGCCATCAGAACAAAATCATTCATAAATGAGGATTGAGCACAAGAATGGAATGGAGGAGTGGACAGCGCTCTCTCATACCTATGGCTGCTGGCCACAAAGTGGGCCACCAATATGCCCGTGGGCAGCAGATTGAGAACCACTCGAAGATTTGTAATATTGGTAGTATACCAGTAAAATGAATTGAAAACAAAACTAATTGCCCCCTCGAATCCCCTCTGAAACCGTATGAATTAAAAGAGTGGACCTATACCCAAAATAAAACAAGCCCCAAATAAAAAGAAAAATACGAAAGAATTCAGGTCAATCGGCGGTGTTGCTCTGAAACAAAGATCTGGTCAGAGGTGAACCAATCGGAACGTCAAACCAAGCAAAGAATTAAGAAATCACACTTTTGAAGACCAAGATAAGGAGGAAAGTAACAAGGATCTCGAGTCCTCCGTCCTGGGAGCAGGAAAATCAGAAGGATGGGACAAAGGGCAGGCAAAGAGTTCTGACCAGTTCCTGCTAACAAAGCAGAGGAGCCCAGTAGAAGGGAGAAGGGTGATTTGGTGCTTTGACCGCCGGAAGTCGTTGGGTCGCGGGCAGTTCCTGCTAAAGGACGATTTGTTTATTGATGGGCAGGCGTGACAGCGTATCAACCGGAATGGTGGACAGAACACAAGCGGAAATTTGCTGCTGGACACTATTAAAACTAGGACTGGGCTTTCGGGTTACTCGAAAAGTTTGGGTCGGATATTTCGGATTTTTGAAAATTCGGGTTTTAGAACTAATATCCGAAATTATCTTAAAATTTTAAATACCTGATATTTTGGGTACCTGAAAATTTGGGTTCTGAGTTTTGGGTTATCTAATTAATCCGAACATAATATATATCATGTAGAAAATAAAGTTTCTATGATACTTTTATGTAAAAAGAGAGATGTATTTAGTTTTTATTTAATAAAAAAAATACAATTGATTTAACAACCTTTAAACTTTGTTGGTTACAGGTGTATGGGTGGTTTCACCTTTAGTATTGATGAAAAGAAGCTAAAAAGGAGTGGATCGATGATATTTCGGGTAAATTAGGTATTTCAGGTACCGGAGTTACAAACCTGAATTACCCGAAATATATTCGGGTTTTTAGATTTGCCACCTAAAAATTTAATTCGGGCATCGAGTCTCGGGTTTTTGGGTCGGGTTTTCCGAGTTCGGTCTTCGGGTTTCGGGTTTTGTGCCCAGTGCTACTTAAAACTTGGCATTTGCTGTTGGAGACTGCTCAATATCACATTTGCTGTAGGACATTGCTGAAATGTGGCAACTATCTAAAACACACTTAAACTCTTAAAATTCTGATTTCATACATTAGAGAAGAGAGAGAAATCTAAAATTGACCAAATTGCACTAGCACTCAACATTTACGTAAGGCTTTACATAATGCTTCGTCAGTCGAACCGAAAAACAAAAGAAAAAGAAAAAAGAACGGCAGCCGGACAGACTTCCGTTCCCCATCCTTCGACTGCCCGCCTCCTGCTACCACCATCCACCACCAACTGTCGGGGGTGAAAACTGGCGGTGCCACGTGACACCAGTCAGGCTCGTTCAACCCCGCGCCAACGCGACGTAAACTAGCGACACTCTCTAGAACATGACTAGTACAGGATCAGCCATGCCTCTTACGAAAGCAGCCTTGCATGCCGACCGAATCCCGAAGACAAGACCAAGGCCGCCCCCACCCTATTCGACCCACTAGGGGTCGAGAACCATCCCCGTCTCACTCGACCCACTGAGGGTGGAGGCAGCATTGGCCTCGATCGACCTGGGGAGGGTCGAGGTCACCTCGCCTCGCTCAACTTCAGTGAAAGATGGGTGGGCCAACCTTGCTCTCTATACGAGCCAGGCGCACCGGGGATAAGGACGACCGCCTTGTCCTGGTCCTAGCAACCACTGTGACCAGGGTTGACATAACTGGGGTTAACCGGCCGGTTAACCTGGTTAACCGGATAACCGGTGCGGTCCGGTTACACCGGTCACCCGGTTAACCCCCGGTTTGAATTTGAATATTTTTGAAATTTGAAAAAATTTGTATGAAAAATTTGGTAAAAAACTAGAGATGAAATGAATATTTATGGTGAAGATCTAAATCCGAGGTCATTTGATATTGAAAAAAAATGATGAAAAGAAAAAAAAGAAAAGAAAATAGAAAGAAAAAAAACCATACCTTATCCTCTGGAATCCACCCATCCGAACGCTCCCATGCGCACAACTCACCTCGCACGCGTCCGCCCCGAGTTGCCGCCCCCAATCGTCGCCGGAAATGCCGCTGCCGTCGCTGGAAATGCTGCTGTCGGCGGGCGCATCCGGCCGAGACAGGAGGCACCCCAGCTAGCCGCCCGCCTCTTTCAGTTAACCGCCCGGCCGGAGCGAATAGCCGGTCGGCTAGCCGGCCTCGATGCGGAGATCTGCGGCTCGGGTTGCGGTCGGTTAGCCGGCCGGTTAGGTCGGTTAACCGGTAGCGTCACGCGGTTAACCGCCGAAAGACTCCGGTTAGCCGAGCCGGTTAAGGCAAGTTTTTTTTTTCTTTTTTTCCAGGTAATCTATATTATCCATAGATTCATAGTAAATTTAGGTAGGCAAGTTATAAGTATGTAGTTAATTTAGGTAGCCATGTAGGAATTGAAAGCATAGAGAATATAGATAGCAAATATGGTAGTAAATATGTACAATATTAGAGTTTATTGTAATTGTAATGTTGAAGTAATAAATTGTATATGTTTATGTAGGGTGAATATGACAGACCGTAATCAAAGTGATGGTGTGTGGGAGCATGGTGTAAACCAATTTCCAGGATGGTCATGCAAGTATTACAAGATTTTAAGAAAGGGGGGTGGTGCAAATCGATTCAAGCATCATTTGGTAGGAAGAGGTGGTAACGTGATACATTGTAGTAATGTTCCACCAGATGTTCGTGACTACTATCGTCGTGAGCTGGATAGAATTGTGGCAAGAAAGAAAGACATACAACGGGATAATTTGAGAAGGGAGGAAGTTGCTAGAGAAGGACATGTGATCCATGATATTAATGATGATGAGGATGAGATGTTGCAGCGTGCGATGGATATGTCTCAAGAGGAGGAGGCATATGCGAGGCTTGTTCGTGATCAAGGTGGGAAATACGAGCATGGAGGTGGTTCATCTCAACCTCAGGGCGGCGGCGGATTGCTAGGTATGCTCAGACGGTCCACGTCCGTAAGGGGAACGAAGGAGAAGGTTCAAACTAGGATTGATACTGGGCCATGGACAGCAAAGTGCAAGGCTGGGAAAAATGCAATTGTTAGGGTTTGGTCAAAATGGTTCCACATTGAAGGCATTCCCGGTAGGAAGGCGGATAATCCTTACTTTCAAGTCGCCGTCAAGGAGACTCAAAGATGGGGTGAGTTGATTTTTATTCATTTTTGTTGCCATTTGTGTAAAGCGGTGAGCTAATTTATATTTTTTGATGTTGTAGGTGAGGGCATTGCAGTCCCAACTGGACGTGAGATTGATGGAGTATATTTAGATGAGAATGAGGCTGAAATAAAAAAAGCAGTTTGAGAAGTTCCAGCGTGATTGGCCAGCTCATGGTATTACACTTATGTGTGATTCATGGACGGGACCAACATGAATGAGCGTCATCAACTTCATGGTGTATTGCAATGGGATAATGTATTTTCACAAATCAGTTGATGCCACTGGACACAGTCAGGACGCGAAGTTTGTTTTTGGGGTAAGTCAATGTCATTTGATTAACTTGTGAATATGTCCCCTACTCTCCTGTCATATTACTAAATAATTTTATTATTGACAGGAAATCGAAAAGGTAATCAAAGAGCTGGGCCCAGAACATATTATTCAGATTATCACTGACAAGGGGTAGGCATGGGTGGCTTCAGGCACATTCTTAGAAAGTTGTTTTGCCAACATGCCTGAGGGAAGATATGCACATTCATGTCTTTCTAGCTTGTCATGGTGGGATAACATGAGCTTGGTGGTCAAGTCTGTGGAACCTTTGTATGCATTCCTTCGATTTGTAGATCAGGACAAGAAGCCAAATTTGAGTGAAGTCTTGCTAAGATTCCATATAGTAAGGAATGAATATGAAAGTTTATTTTAGGGCAATCCTCGAGAACTTGAAAGATTTATGGCAGTGATCAATCCTAGGATGGGTGATATTGCAAGCAATACTTATGTCAATGCAGCTGCAGCTTTGCATCCCAGATGTCACTATGTCTATGGCACATCAAATAATGTTCTAAATGACCTTCGCACGGCATTTTAGTTTATGACAGATACAAACACATGTGTTTTGGCGCTGCATGAAGCTAAGACTTATAGAAGAAAAGAGGGTGCTTTTGCTTCAGAGTTGGCTCATAAGATGGCATGTGATAGTAATACTTCACCTTGTAAGTCATTGTTTCATTTTTTTATTTGTTACATTCACACTTATGTTACATTCTTACATCATCTACATTTTATTTGTTGCAGCACAATGGTGGGCTATGTTTGGAAGTGACACCCCAACTCTCCAAAAGCTTGCACTATGTCTTGTATCTCAGTGTTGTTCCTCTAGCGGCTGTGAGCGCAATTGGAGTACATTTGCTTTGATCCACACAAAGGTGCACAACAAGTTGTCATATAGGAAGCTCCACAAATTGGTGTATATCAACTACAACCTACGCATTCGTTTGAGGCAAGCTGAATTAGACAAGCCACCAGAAGATGATCCATTCGACCGATTAATGGAACTTTCTCTGTATGATCAAGCAAATCCGATACGAGATTGGATGGAACACGGTCGGTCTAATGCTGTTCCATTACTTGATGAGGAGAGCATCGAGAGTGACACCCCTATTCCGTCAAGAATGGTGATCGAAGATGACACTCCGTCGGAGTTACAAAGAATTACTGGGACTAGTTCTCTTGCTGAGTGGGCGGATAAACATGTGGGTGACACACATATAGGAAAGCGTAAATTGTTAAGCATGAGAAGGAAGGAAAAAGGAAAGAAACAGAAGAAGACAACTAAAGGGAAACCAGTGCGTAGTGATGATTCTACTGAGAGTGACAATGGGAGCCCGACCTATCAAGAGTCAGATGATAGCAGTTCATTCTCTTCTGCTGGTGACTCGGACGGTACTGGTGGTGGACCTGGTGGTCCTACTCCTACCTCTGTTCCACCTTCAACAAATGTCCACTTCACATGTAATAAAAATAATAATTATTGTATCATACCAATTCATGGACGGTTCACTCACTCATCACTTGTTTTGCAGGCGAGGAAGATTTCACTCATGCTACCCAGGATCAGGACCATGGTGCTCCACATTCTCAGAGAACGACCATGCATGGGGGGGGGGGGGGAGGGGGGGGACTACAAGGGGTAGGCAACATCATCTAGGAATCCACTCTTCTCCTTATGCAAGTGAGTCCTCAATCAGTGCAAGTAGTTCTTCTCCCTATGCCCATGGTTATGACCAATACATTGCTCCGCCGCCGGACACCCAACCTCCTCCATAATGGGTTTATGAGTGGCAGGACCCTAATTTCTATAATTTGTTGCTCAATGAATGGCAAACAACTGCGGCGTGGACTGGACAAACTTGGAATGACTACAAGGCGGCATTGTTGTCTACTCGTGGTATTGCGCTCATGTCAAGTGAAGAGTATCACTCCGCGTGGTACTCACGTCCATGGGTGTGAGTGTAATTATTTGATTTCTATGTATCTCACACTAATATTAGGGAAACCCATTGTATAATTATTTGTAGAACAACTATATTTTGATGCTTTGTATTGAACTATATGGATGTGTTATGTTGTATGAACTAAATGTATTGTAAATTTGTGTCTAAGATTGTGCTAAATATTTAAGAAACATCATGCCTAAATTTTTACTATTTCATGGATTAGTTTCCTATTCTTTTCCAATTCTTTGAGTTGATTACTTCTGTAAATGGTTAACCGCCCAGACCGGCCGGTTAACCGGTATAACTGGCCGGTTAACCGACCGGCGACCATGGCCAGCCGAAATCAATTTTTGCCCGGCTAACCGGCCGGTTACACCGGTAAACTGGTTAACCGCTAAACCAGGCCCGGCCGGTTATACCGGCCTGGTCGGTTATGTTAACCTTGACTGTGACTGCGCAAGCAGGCACCGGGTCACTAAACAAACGCTGCACCTGCCGAATCCCGTCAGTAGGCCCCACCCTCTCGATGGGACATTCCTCGACATAGTGCCATCTGACATGGGGACCAGGGTGATAGGACTCACGATGACCAAAGACCGCTCCACGAGCCGGCACCATTCCTACCCCAGCACGGCCTCGTCAAGAATACACGAGTAGTTCCAACTCTCTCTTTCTCATTGTAATACGGCCTGACCCCTTGAAGTATAAAAAGGGATTCTTCTTCTTCTTCTTCTTCTTCTTCTTCTTCTTCTTCTTCTTCTTCTTCTTCTTCTTCTTCTTCTTCTTCTTCTTCTTCTTCTTCTCTCTTCTAAGGGACACATCACTACACATCTCTCTCTCTCTCTCACACACACACACACACACTCCCGCACACGCTCAGCGAGACTTGGAGAACTCTCCTCTCTCACCCCTTTTATACTCTCCGGTGTAAGTAACACGAGCTGCTACTCTAACTGGACGAAGGGGTACCCCTCGAACCAATATAAACCTTGTGTTCTCTTGCATAGCCATTATCGAGCTTAAGCGCGCACCCCCTTGAACAAATTCTACTAGCCGGTGATCGAAACACCGACACCAACGTTTGTTACGCGCACCCCCTTGAACAAATTCTACTAGCCGGTGATCGAAACACCGACACCAACGTTTGTTAATTTTTGTTCAACGTGTGTCTTCTTATAGCCGGATATTGATGAATGGAAGTGTCACATTAATAGTATTTGAATAAAAATTTAATAATATTTATAACATATATAATTAATAAAAAATATTGATTATATGGTTAATTGTGTCAAAACGTTGCAAAGGTAATTTGGTCATTTGTAAAACATTCTCTCTCATCTATGTACGAAAAACATTATCTGATGATTAGAATGTCTATTAGCTACTTATCACATTTTAGTAGTGTCCTATAGTAAATATAGCATTGAGTAGTGTCCAGCAGCAAATCCCAAATTTTAAGAGTGTCCATCAGCAAATTTCCCAAAACACAATGGAAAAGGGGCAATCGCCATTTCTCAGCCGCCCTGGTACATTATAGAAACAGAACTGTACACAACATTTATTATAACACTCATAACACTATAGACCGGTCATACGAATAAACAACGAATTTTCTCTTTTCACTTTTGTCACTATGACACGAACGAAGACACAGAAGACAAAATTACGTAAATAGGAGAAAGATACGAACCAACTTCGGCTCCACAAACGACAATTTTGTAGAACTTCTTATGCATCAAATCTATAATGTCATTTCAATCGATAGATTTGTGTTGATGTTTCTAAGAGTAGTTTTATATAATTTTATTTATTATCCAAGGATAAAATAAAATTACTTCTCTTCAACACTAGTTTTATGATATTTCAATTTTAACAAACCATGCAGATCTAGTTTTATCTAAATAAAACTATTTCTAACTCTCTTTTTATAAATTTCTTATCATATCACCAGATTTGCTTATATGACATCTCATTTAATAAAAATAAAATTCTATTAAAATAGCATTATAAGATCTATATCAGTGCATAGTTTTATCTCATAATTTTCAAGAGTTTCGCATCATCTCTAGAGATTTGGTTTGATAGTTAAAATTATCTTCGTCTAGAGTCAGCCAAACATCTCAACTCCAAAACTCTATGAAGCAGTGAAAGGACCTTAATGTCGCCTAGATTGGAGGGGGGGAGGGGTGAATAGGCGATTAAAATAAATTTGTAGCGGATGAATTGAACCAACAACAAATATAATGATAGGATAATTTGGTGTAAACAAATCAAACATAAATATGAAGAACAAGGCAAAGAACTTGCAAACCAAATATGAGATGCGATATTGTGTTTCCCGAAGTTCAGATTCTTCAAGAATCCTACATCTCCGTTGAAGAGCTCTAAAGAGCCAGGTCTCTTTCAACCCAAATCCTCACCAAGCAATCACAAAGTTCGAGCTCGGATTTTCTTCCTTCCCTTGATTTCTTCCCTTGCGGAGGTGAATCGAAACCTTCACCAAACTTTCCGAGGCTCACCATAAAGTTTGGGAGCATACCAGGCGACGCCTTGCCATCTAGGGGATGAATCCTCAAGAGTAACAAATGCCACAGAGATTGCTTGCTATGAACTCAAGTGCTCAACAATGGAGTTTTGCTCTTTTTCTCTCAGTCTCTCACCCAATCTCACCCACAAGGTCTAGCATTAAGAAATGAGGAGTGGAGAGGTTGTTTCTTGGCCTAAAAGAGTGTTTCTTTGCTATGAAACCAGCAACCAACCATTGGGGACGAAGGGGGGGGGGTATATATAAGAAGTTTTCAAAAATTAGCCATTATGTTCTGTCAGTGGGCGTCTTAATCCGGCCATGGGGGCCGTCCTAGTCCGGGCCATGGGCCAACTCGGAATAGAACCAATGTTATCGTTATTAGTCCCTCAACAGTCTTAGTCCAGATAATCCCGTCTTAGTCCGGCCGACCCCAAAACCCGTCCTAGTCCGAGTTTGGGTGTCCTAGTCTGGGTCAGGTGAAAACAGAACCAAAATGGTTCTAGACTAGCCTGAGCCGTCCTAGTCCGGCTTGACCTGTCTAAGTCCGGGAATCCTTAGAAAAAATGGCATAACTTTTGCTCCCGAAGTCCGATTTAGGTGATCTTGGACTCTATAAAAAGATAATTCAGAGGGCTATCCATCCTCACTAATAACAAGCCCCAATTTCACCCAAAGGAATGTTAAACTCTCCAAAAGTTTATTAGATCATTTTTTTCACTGAGACATAAGCAAAGCTATCAACGTTGCATTCCTGATAGTACGACATTCCTGTACTCAATAGTAAATAGAAAATTATGCCAATAGGAACACCTTCATATCATAATCTTTCCATATATTGAGGGTTGCCAATGCATGATCATTTCACCATTAGAACATTAAGTTGTTGATCAACTATCGATAAGCATATATGTCCAATATTATTATACCTTTGCCTTGAGCATGTTCACTTGAGATTTTAGATTTGATGTTCATCAACTTATAAAGTGCAACCGCAATCTTTCTATTTCCTTGAGCATGTCCACATGATATTTTGGGATTGATGTTCATCAACTCATGAAGTGTATGTGACCACTTTCACATGTTCAACCCACTTGAAGTTCTTCAACATATGAAATTCAACCATTGCTCTTAATTTCAATTTCACTTCATGTGGGTAAACCCATGAGTACCATGCTCTTCAATTTCATATTTCAACCATTCTTCAAATAGGTGATGTAGATAATCCATAGCTTCCATAGTCTTGCATGGTTCATCGTGCTAAGCCTATACTTGCTCTTCACCATTGCCTTTGGTTCTTCGGCACCAAGCCTCTTGCTTGCCCTTCACCCTTGCACATGGTTTGTCGTAGTCAAGTCTTGCTCAACCTTCACCGCCTTTTCATGTAATGCTACTTTATATCCATCATTATCAGTATGCTCACTATTATTTCAATAACCAAGTTGGTATATTCCTTTTTCTCAGGTATCTTGATTTTCTTCTTGTCTTAATGGTCACTTAGCTTCAAGTTATTAGCCAATAATCTCTACTTCAGTTATTGACACATCACCATGTTGACACCATCAATTATTGATATTCAATCATCTTCTATGATGTGTTTCTAGCTTCAACCATAGGTGTTGATTATGTCTACCGACACCTTCATCAACACATTGATCACTATTATCCTTTATCAAGCATCTTCATCAAATAACTTATTGAGTCAACCATATTATCATCAATCTATAATCTTGTCCATATTGATCCTCAATACTTGTTATAAATGGTTTGATGTCATAGCTTGATCTTCTTGCTTGATACCGGAACATAACCTATCATGTAAGTTCACAAACTCATATAAAAAGTTAGTTGCAACAACTACTGTCATCTATCACCAAAACTCATCATTAATCCAAGGCTAGAAACCTAGACCTTTCAAGCAGCAACTCCAACTGTAGTTGGCTCAAGCAGCAACTCCAACTATAGTTGGAGGAGTTCTAGTTCAATTTAGTGGAGTACCTCTTTTCCAACTTCAGAGGCTATGGAGTTGTATGTCCTCAGAGTTAGGGTAAAATTACCCACCATTGCCATTAGTTACAAAATGAATTGTTATTTTTCTTTTTCCATCACCTCTGGCGGTCACCCCCATGAAATTGATTTGTACCCATCCGCCACCCTTGCCCCCATTCCTCTCTCTGGATCTCGCTCCCCTATCCAGCGACCTGCTCCCTCATCTAGCAACCTCCCCCAACCCGGCGCCCTCCCCCAACCCGGCGCCTCCCCTAACCCAATGCCCTCCCCCACCGGTGACTTGCTCCTCCCTGCTCCGGTGAGTCCCTACACCAAGGTAAAACAAACATGTACTGTTGTATTTATTTCCCAAAATTAGTTAGAATATTGATACTCCTTCCTGCACCAATATACTTATGTTGTGAGTTACATTAGATGCAAAAATTGATTTGAATGTTGATACAACTCACGTTCTTTGCCAATTGTTAGCGGAACAAGTTGCAAGAGGAAACAGTCCAAACATTCGCTTGAACAGTGTACGCTTTGATGAGATTGAGAAAGGTCTAAAAGATAGGTTAGGTATTGTTGCTTCAAAGCAACAAATCAAAAATAAATGGTACAAGCTAAAGGCGGAGTTAAGACATGGAAGAAATTATTGTTGAGGCAAATAGGAATATATTGGTGTCCAATAAAGGGTACAATCATTATGGATGAAGAATGGTGGAATAAAGCTAAGTATCTTGTGGTGGAACATAATGGTATCTTGTGGTGCCGAAGTTGATAGCAATGAACATTTCATTGCAACTGAGTTGTTTGTGAAAAATGAGTGGTGGGAGATGTTCATGACCCTGCCTAGTGATAGTAGAAAAAACTGGGTTACAAGGAAGTACAATGCCAAGTATGACAATTAGTTGTGCTTCTGCCTAAGTTGTATCCTTTTTTGTCCAATGTATTGTTGTTATGACTCATTTTACCCTATTATCCTATTATCTAATTTATTGTTGTTATGACTCATATTAATCTGGTATGTCATTTTTTTGTATAGATGTCTGACAATGAGAGTGATTCTTCTACTGATGATGGTGACACATTATTTTCTATAGTCACTATAGGTAACAATCTTGCAAATGCCTATTGTGATTTGTACTTGCACAAGGCAGAACCTAAAACATCAATATAGAGTGGAATGGGTTGGGTGAATAAAACCTTGAATACTCTAGGATAGTGCCACAAGATTATGTGGATGAACAAAAGAAATTTTTCTTGATCTTCATGACACCTTGGTTGAGAGTTATGGTCTATAACCATCTAAACATATGAACACTTACGAGATGCTTGCAATATTTCTCTTCGTATGTGCTAGATGTGTATCCAATAGAATGGGTCAAAATAGGTTCAAACACTCTAGAGAAACTATAAGTAGAAAATTTCATGAGGTGCTAGAATCTATGATTCGAATGGCTTAACACTATTTGAGACCATCAGCTCCTAACTTTCATAGTATTCACAAGAGGATCTAGGGTGATAAGAGAGCATATCTGCATTTTAAGAACTATATTGGTGCTATTGATAGAACACATATTCATGTGTCTCCCTCACCAGAAGAGCAAATAAGATACATTGGAATGACAAGGATCACAACTCAAAATGTGCATGTTGTTGTGGATTTTGACATGTGTTTCACCTATGTGTTTGCTAGTCAACCGGGTTCCTATCATGACACAAGTGTATTGTACGATGCCATAGAGGAAGATAAGGAACACTTTTCATACCCCCCAGTAGGTATAATTTCTTCTTATGTTAGCTTCAACATTGTTACATTATGTCACTTATTTTTACATCACTTAGCAATTTGTTTCAAACATGTAGGCAAGTACTATGTTGTTGACGCGGGTTATCCTAATCGCCCAGAGGATACTTATCTCTGTACAATGGTGAAAGGTACCGAGTACCTGAGAGTGGCATAGAAATACATAACCTACTACTTCCAAAGTGAGATTCAATCAGGTGCATTCATTTGTTCGTAACATTGTTGAGTGAATGTTTGCCGTATAGAAAAATAAATGGCAAATCCTTTATAAGATGTTTGATTATTCAATGCTCACACAAAAGAAGATTGTTGCTGCCACTATGGTCATTC
This sequence comes from Eleusine coracana subsp. coracana, assembly GCA_032690845.1. NCBI lineage: Eukaryota > Viridiplantae > Streptophyta > Magnoliopsida > Poales > Poaceae > Eleusine > Eleusine coracana. The sequence goes on along the minus strand of CM064434.1, from coordinate 59,252,436 downwards.
ACAGTTACATTGGTGAGCATTGTAGTGGCGATGTGGATTTTGCTAACTATGATATAGATCCAAAATTTACAGATACAATACCTGATACATATAATAAGTATGTTGTGTCATTGAGTGTCTCTGATGAGTCAACTTTTGAAGCAAGTTTGCACACCATAGATACTTTCGAATATTGTAGCTACATCTCTATCTGTTGCTTGAAATAGGTAAAATATTCATGTAATATTGTATTCGAACAACATATTTATTTTGAATTGTCGTATTTATTTTTCTTAAGAAAATGAGTTATTTTGTGCTAGTGACAAAAACAATTTCAATTTCCTTTGAATATTATAAGGAAAAATAGTTAAATTATCCTTAATAATACATTCGTACTATCCAAGGGCAACAAAGTTTTTTCACCCTCCAAACCAACCTTTCTGAAGTTGGACACATGCTCCTAGCCAAACACCATGAAAAACAACTCTAACTCCACAACAGAGTTGATCTACCTTAGAGTTTTAGAGCAGAGCTGCTTTGAGATGGAGCAAAGCCATGCCAAATAGGTCCATAGTTTCTTGCCCCTACCACCTATCCTCGTCATGCAAGACTGAGTTAGGAGTACCTTCACTATGGTCTCTAAGAGCATCTTCAAAAGAGTCCCATAAACTCTTACTAAATCAAATTAATGGGATTTAATCCAAAAATTAATCTCCAGCAGCTCGCTAAAACAACTTAAAAATTTATTCTTTCTCTAAATTCACCTTATTTGTAGCTAGAAACAAGGGGGAAATTGAAGGTCACAATCCTTGTATTTCTAAAATAATTAATATTGTTGTTACCCCGGATATTGACGTGATCCAATCAAAAGTTTTTCTTCTTTATTTTTAAAAACAACTGTTGAAAGAGATGAGAAAATCCTAATAATTTTGAGTTGCTATTAAAAATACTTTTTTTGAAATTAATTTTTTGATGAGCTTTTAGAGATGTTCCAATCCCGCTCATTAATCATGCCACATTCCTCATAGCACAAAACGAAGCTAAGCAAGTTGTTCTTGGCCTGATTGTGCAAGCAGCATAAAAAGCCATGGATAGTCAACGCAGCATTGTATTACTATATAAAGTTTAAAATTACAATGTATTTTGAGTAAGAGATAAAAATATTGAAAAAAAATTACTTGATATTCTAAAAGTGTATTACAGCAAATTTCCGTAATTTGACGATATCTTTCCCTAAAAATGATTTTGTGGTGTCCAGAGCCAAAGTCACAAGATCGCGGTATCTAGAAGTAAAGTTATCTTATTTTTATAGGATTATATGTATTAATAAGAGGAGGAAGAAAAAAAACTGTTAATGGATACATTAGATCTAGATTCAAAGGATTAAAGCAAAGTAAGCATGATTTTTTTTATAACTTTGCACGGGTAAATCAATTTTAACATGTCTGTAACTTCTGTTTGTCCGTCACCACCGGGCATCCTTCTCCGCTGTGTGGCTCTGAAGACACTTGGAGAGGCAATGGTTTTTTATCTCTTCCCCACTCATCTTGTCAATAGCCAGGAACTTTCCCCGTGTCCCTTTTATTCCCAAGGTCCCAACTGTGTTTGTAGTTGCGGCGAGTGTCTGGCCGGTGTTGAGCCGGCCGATCAAAGGGAGATCGAGATGGCGGCTACCCTTGCCAGCACTGCGGTGGGCGCGGTGCTAGGAGCTGTGACCAAGAACGTGGTGGCTCAGGCATTCAAGCTTCTGGAGAAGAGATGCGAGCTGTGGAAGGACTTCCCCAACGACGTTGACTTCATCAAAAGAGAGCTGCTCATGATCGCCGGAGCCGAGGAGGATCAGCTGTCTGGAAAGGGTGATCCGAGAGCCGTGAGTAGCATATCCATGGAAGAGATGCGAGATCTTGCGCACGACATCGAGGACTGCCTCGATCGGATCCTGCGCTATGCTGAAGGCAAGATGGACCCATTATCATTGTCGTCGTCATCATCACTTATTCAGCGATTCATAGCAGTCAGCGGTCCTCCATATGCGACGGAGATCAAGAAGCTCAAGGAGCGGCTGAAGGCCGCACATCAGCGGAAACATGACTACAATATCAACGGCAGCCAACCGGCCGCCGCCACCTCTTCGGCGTTCCCGGTGATCACAGAGGTTAAACCTGTGGGCATCGAAAAACCCAAGAGAGAGATCATCGAGTTGCTCGAGGACATCGAAGGCCGACCGGAACACCTGAAGGTGATCTCCATCGTGGGGTTCGCCGGCTCAGGGAAGTCAACGCTCGCAAAGGCAGTGTACCAGGACCCCGATGTCGTCCGCCGATTCCCTTGCCGAGCCTGGGTTCTAGCATCAGAGCTCAGTGGTGATATCAAGGGTCTTCTGACGGCGCTCCTTGAGAAGCTCCGTCCAGGCGAACCTGTAAGGGGCGATCAGCAACAGCTCCGAAACGATATCGCAGAGCTACTGAATACTACGAGGTGAGGACAATTCCTTTTCAAATTTCATTCGGCTCGATGGATCTATTTTGTGTCAAATCTTGAATATTGTGAGCCCTGAATTGGTGATCCCTGTCTGAAACTAGCAAGCCCCTTTGCATCAATAATTATCGGAACTGTTTCTCTTTATGGGTGACTACCAGAGTATGTTGAATCTTTCTATTAAATCAAGTATTATATAGGATGTATATTCAATATTCAATACTATATGTTGAATCTTGTGAAGAACAAATTGTGGAATAGCATGCATACTCAATACTTCAATTGTTCGCACATGGCGATGCAACTATGCTAATTTTGTAATATTTATTGACGTAGGGCCAATGTAATGTAAAGTTCTTTTCGTTGAATTTATACATATTTATATACATACTTATGGGTGTAACCATGTTAGAATCCCCGCTAGATTTCAAAAAAAAAATAAAAATAAACCTAAGCATCATCGTCACCAACCAAAAATGTCTGACATACAACACTGATTGCAATGTACTAAAAGTTATCACCCAGAACCTGCACCTTTTTTTTTTTTGAAAACGAACCTGCACTTATGAGTTGCAAATATACAAAATTCCCCTTTCATTCAGTTTTTTTAGAGCAATAATTTTATCAGCATTTCATTTTTATCAATTAATCTACTAGGTACCTCATTGTACTTGATGGCATCGGGGAGCAGCAATGGTACTGTATAAAATCCACCTTCCCTGTGAAAACAAGAAGCAGAATAATAGTGACAACAACTGCTCAAGCGTTAGCCAAAGTCTGCAGCCATGGTAACGGCCATGTTTACCATATGGCAACTCTTGATGCAAAGCATTCCACGAATTTGTTAGAAGCCGTCTTGAAAGGGCACTCACCTGGGTTGGAGCAGAATTCGGCCTCGCTTGTGAAAAAATGCGACGGACACCCGCTTGCTCTTGTCAGCGTGGGCAATTTTTTGCTGAGGGAAAATGTTCTCACCAAAAGATTCTGTGAGCAATTTTGCCACAACCTAGGTTATCATATGGCAAATATGAATGTTTTCAGTAAGCTGCAACAAGTTCTCCTTACTAACTACAGCAGCCTACCTGGCCATCCTCTCAAGACGTGCTTACTGTACATCTGTGTGTTCCCCAATGGCCGTACCATCAGCAGCAGCAGTCTCATAAGGCGATGGTTAGCTGAAGGATATGTCCAGCGTCAACATCCACGCAGTGCTCTGCTGATTGCAGATGAAAACTTTAAGGAACTGATTGACCGGAATATCCTTCGACAGATAGATTCAAGCTACAGTGCAAAAGTGAAAACTTGCAGAGCCCAGGGCATTATGCACGAATTCATGCTGCAGATGGCCATGTCAGCTAAATTCATAACATCTCTTGATGATCCAGAGAGAAGCAGTTACCGCCATCTCTTTTTGGAGAATCATTCAAGTAGCAAGGCACTGGACATGAAGCATTGTCACAAAAGTAAAGCAAGTGCATCCAGCAGCACTGAGAAATTCCGTGCTAGGTCTCTTACAATCTGTGGGAGTGCAGGAAAAGCTGTTGCAGATTTGACCAAGTGTGAGCTGCTCCGAGTCTTGGATCTGGAAGAATGCAACGATTTGGAGGACGACCATATGAGTGGCTTACACAAGCTATGGCATCTGAAGTATCTGAGTCTTGGGGCCACAATTAGCAGACTTCCAAGGAAGTTTGAGAAATTACATTGCTTAGAGACGCTCGACCTGCGGAAGACCAAGATAGAAACATTGCCCTTGGAAGTAGTCAAGCTGCCCCACCTCACGCACCTGTTAGGAAAGTTTAAGCTTTTGTTTGGAAGGAAGGACTTGAAGATGAATGAAGCACACAAGTTTTTCCCAGAAGAAAGCAATTTGCAAACGCTAGCAGGATTTGTGGCAGACGAAAGCCCAGGATTTTCGATGCTTATGGTTCATATGAAGAAGTTGAGGAAGGTAAAGATATGGTACAGTTTCACTGGTGAAGATAACCAAAGTTTGACGGACCTTTCAACAGCTATCAATAAGTTTGTTCAGGATGAACTGGACACAAGTGTTGGTGTCCGTTCACTATCACTGGATCTCGGTAATTCCTCATCAAACATTTTGCGTTCTTTAGACAATTCGTACGGCTATCTAAGCTCCCTGAAACTACACGGGGCGCTGAGCGGGTTGACTGGGTTTGCTACGTCACTATGTGGTCTCACCGAGCTGTGCCTTTCATCGACTAATAATCTGACGAGCAATGACCTATCAAACCTTCGCAACTTGAAGCATCTGGAGTACCTCAAACTGGTGAAAGTGAGCCTAGGAGATTTCGTCATCAGAAGAAAGGATTTCCCCAGATTGGTACGACTATGCCTTGTGCAGAATCCAACCCTCCCAACAATCGAAGAAGGTTCTATGCCAAAACTCATTTCACTCCAGCTTTTATGTGAAGATCTAGTTGGCCTTTCAGGCATCAAGATTGAATGGCACAATCACCTGCAAGAAGTAGCTCTTGATTCAATGGTCAGCTCCAAAACAATAACGATTTGGGAAAATGCAGCTAAGAAGCATCCAAAGCGCCCAAGGGTCTTGTTCCTCCGACGGGTTGGGCAGGATGTGTTGAAATATGTCACCAGCGAGAGACCACCACCTGAGACAGATTGCCCTGTGGTGCCTGGGAAACGGGAGATCCATGATGTTCAACCAAATTTAATTACTGGCCTTGAGTCAGATTTGAAGCGAATTAAATTCTCAGAGCCCTCTATGACTTCACCAGAGCTGCACAGTGCCCGGAACGATACGATGACATCTTCTTCATGGGCAGTGTCCTGGCCCTGGAGACAGCATTCCGGTGAGTTTGTCACATTCATCACTAACGTTCTTTTGTTTATGTGTTCAATCTTGTTCACCTTCCAAAAATCCTCTTGATAGTGTTTTCAACTGTTAGTTTCCATTATCATACTAAAGTGCAACTTGACATCTATCTTGACCAGTGAAGACCTGATATGAAGCGAACGAGCGAGTGGCTCGGTGGTTGAGCGCCAGGATGGCAGCTCGCCCGCCCGAGTTCGATTACTGAAATCGACTCGGTGCGTCGCGCGGGGGTTTGTCCCCAGAAAAAAATCTCCTTGCTCTTCTCGATCAAAGTATTAGTAAAGACTCGCGTCATAACTCACACGGCCAGCTGAGTCCCAGTGTATGGTTAGGGAGAGGGTTCGGGGATTTTCTCGGCCTGCGTGAGGGGCTCTTCTCCTTAACAAAATGCCGTCGAGGGGGCTTCTTCCTCCGGCAGGTCGGTTTTTTTTTTTTTGAAGACTTGATATGAAATTTGAATTTATTTGGTGACCATATGAAATTTGATTCCGATGTCCTATATCTCATCTTTTTACTATCTAAAATACTTTACTAGTCACTAGTTTGAGAGTAATTTCGTAATTGCACTTTTAATTAGTAAATTTATATTTATTTTCACAATAGAATATTAAGTCTACCAAATCATTAAAATGTTAGTTCATCTTAAAAAATATAAAATGTTAGTTATTAATCAAATTGTTAATATAAATTTATTTATAACAACAAAAATTAATTACTATAAATATACAACTCTTATTTTTTTTCCAGATATTACCCTTAAATTGAAAAAATACTTACCAGTAGTTATAATTTTAGATTATAAAATCTATACTGTTAGATCAAACTACTGACCAGTATTTTGGACAGTAAAACTCCTATGTTTTACTATCCGTGTGGTGAAAATTTGATTATGCATTGATAAGTGGCTTAGTCCAGCTTGACATCTCGACCAGTGAAGACCTGATATGAAGTTTTCAATGCACTATCAAAACTGCGCCTTTTACTATCCGAATGTGAAATCTGATATGAATTTTGATTGTGCAGCCTACAGTGAAGACCGCGTTTCCAAAAGGATATAATGAAGCAAAATTTTTGGGTCGCCATTCATTGCTGGTGGTTCAGATGGCACCTTCCCTCCTCCAGAGGGCAACCTGTGTGCACCCGCAGGGAAGATGCCAGTATGGATTGAGCAGGTCTGGAATCTAAGAAGTTTCCCGAGTACCTGTACCTCCATGTTACTAGAAGGCGAGATACGGAGCCTTGTTAAACTGCCGTCCTAGATAGCTCGCGTCTCTGTTTAGAGAGTCCCAAGATGGTGAGCTCGATTTCAATGAAGGTGAAAAACTCGACCTGCTCGTGCTCGACATTGCTTGCAACGTGGCCTTATTACTGTGCTGAATATCAGCTGCGGTTTCCTGGCCTTAGTGACCCCGTTGAGAAAATATCATGACCCCGGCGACTCCGACGGCTGGCTTCGCCCCTGGACGGAAGTCTGGCGTAGTGAAACCTATAACACGACATGCTGAAGTAGGATTTGGAAAGGCGGCTTGCCAAGCTAAGCTTCACGGCATCCGAGAGGGGCTGAGGGCAGCTCGCCAACAGCTAAGCCTCACAATGACCACGATGGGTTGATGTTCCATCTCTCACAAAAAAGTAAAACATCTGACCATTGATTCCTCTTCCAAAACATAACTAGGAGACATCCGACCGTTTGTCTCTGATGTCACGTAAAAAAAAAACTTATCTGCAATGCACCCTATTGCCCGCACAAAAATATAAAAAACGTAGATTACCCCCTGTTCTATCGATCCTATCTTCCAACTCTCAGGGATTCTTTTCATCTGGAGCGCTGCCATCTTGCGTGAACCCTAGCATGCCATTGACGGCATCCCCATGGAGCACATGAGGACCAATTCATGCCAGACAAAGAAAAGAAAGATTAGGAAACAAGTTTAGCACGCCAACACGTGATGTGTTGTGAGATGTTGAGCACAAAGGATATTGTGCGGGTTGAGGAGCAGATCGAACAAGATGTGATCTACAGGCAATCATCGAGTTGAACCGTTCACACCCTCTCTTTGATCAGGACTAGGCAGCCTGTCGAATCCATCAGGTAAACGCCAGCTGTGTGAGTATATGACCATGACCGTGAGCCGGCTCACCGTCGCACACCGGCATGCTGGGTTGTTGTCGTGAGGTCGATAGGCGCAGCGCACGGCAAGTGGAATCACACGGCCTACGGCTTCACTTAGAGAGCCGGGAGCAGTGCTGTTCCCCCGAGCTTGGAGTCACGACCTGAACGAGAGCAGAGAATGGAGTTCTTCAATGCCAAGATGCTTATTCATCTCGAGCACTGTAGTGCAGGAGATAGGTTCATCTGCCTTAGCAGTCTATGGCTCCATGGCGGACAGAGCTTGGATCCTAAACCTGTCATATATGGATTCCTGGACGTCCTGTACTGTACATATATTTGGGAACGAGGATGCATGGACCTCTGGCATACGGTCAGTCATGACCCTGATTTTTTATCTTGCATATTGTTCTGTTTTCTGAACTCACAACAGAGACAACGGTACCTCCGCTCAGTCAAGCTGTGGCCCGATCTCCATCTTTCTCCTAACCTGCGATCAAGCATATACATATGGACATTTGCAAGGCAAGGAAGATGCTTATCTTACTTTCTCTACTGTCAGGAAGGTTATTGATATGATCCAAACCCTCATACCCTGACGCATGGATCAGGCCGCATTAACAAGGTATGAAGCTAATTATATATCATCTGCACTAGCCACCTCAGTAAGGAACCATAAAGCAGTGTTAAATTATCATCCTAGATTATGTTAAAAATACCAAATTTATGAATTTATTTACATGCAACATCTATAACTTGTGAACTCAGTCCGAAATCGTTGTCAGAGAAAAGTAGTACCAAATTTCGTATTGAACCTGAATCGTTAATCACATAGAGAATATTTTTAAGATCTTTTAATTGTTAACCTGATTAAGGTACTACATATTTATAAGATTACATGAATAAAACAAGGTTAGTTGTAAACATTTGTGGTATATTGCTATATACATGCGTTTATCCTCTACATTATTAACTTTTTTTTCATTTCAAATTCCAAATTACATGATGCTTATAAAATTTGGTATACTATGAAAGGTGCCAGATGCTTTTATTTCAGTCGTGACCCTGATGCTTATAACGTTTCAGAAACATCCAATAACCACTTTAAACCTTTGGATCTAGATATAATCGTTTCAATAACCGCTTTTTTCTAAAGTTTATACATCATTATTTTTTCCTTCTATTACAAATACATATAATCCTATAAAAATAAATACTACATACAAATATAATACAACTTCAACTATTTCCCAAGTGATTGAAAGTTTCCACAACTTTTAGTCAGCTGAAAGGAAGGAAATATGAATAATAATTATGCATATAATTGGTATCCAACATTGAACACAGTTACAGTAGACATGTTATGGCATATATATTTCTTCAATGAAACAAATTCATAATGCGGAATCACCTTGTGGTGCTTTATTTACCTTTTAATATCCTATTGTATTTGATATATAATATATTATTCCAATATTATATCATAGTATAATATTAATGAAATATTAGCATTATTTATGTGCTAGCCCGTGCAACTGCACGGGTAAAACAATCTAGTTTAATAATAAAAGGAGATGAACTTTTTACTATAGTGTCTAGAAAAAAAGAGAAATAGTCTAGAAATTCTCAGAAAAAAGCAAAACATCCGACATTCCATTATGTCTCCATCTAATCTCAGATGGAAATCTAACCCTTCATGTACCAACTATAGGTACTTACAAGCAAAGTGCCCGTGCGTTGCTACAGGAATAAAAAAATCACACGTGATTATAGACGTGCGTTGCTATGGGAATAAAAAAAATCACACGAGATTATAGACTCACATAGTTATAGATAAAGTATAGCTAATTTACACAAAATTTGTAATTATTTCTTTTTTAAAGTCATAGGTCCATAGAAAATGCATACAAGAAAGAAACATTATTTGGACCATGATCACAACAAGAAAGTCTAACAACAAACGTGACTACTTTAGTTTTCTATACTCTGCATTGTAATTCTATAATGATATCATTGTTTAGAATATTCATATGATTACAATCCCATTGTAACTGGCCCACGCTGAACAGCTGAAGGAAACAGTTAGCAGTTAAACTTATTTTGCTTAGTAATCATATATATGGGATGCATAAGTAAATGGCAGTTAGTGACATTCAGATTTGCATCTACATTGTCGATAGGTGAATAAACAAAGGTATCAGAAAGATTGAAATGTAACTTAAATTTATACAAATAATCCGGTATAGTTTTCCTAAACTTAAGCTTTTGAATCCAGTAACATCAAAGAAAATAATTCTTTATCATCAATTATCTTTATCATGTGCCACTGAACTTTTGTATCTTATCTCTATATTCCACATCATCAATTGCAGTCAGATGCAAAGAGGATTTGTCTGGTAGTAGAACACCATCATCAGCCTACATAGTAAGCACCCAACATAAGCTAAAGGTCTCCAAAAGATCAAATGCACTCCACGAAACACAAAATAGTTCAGATATTCATAGTAAAGTAAAAAACTGTTTTTGTAGTCATTTGGAAGAGAACTTTGAAGATATAAAGAATGAACCACACACATGTCTACTGTGAACAAACATATTAACATTCAAATGTGAAGGGTTACTTACAAGCCATTTATCACGTGCATAGAGAACAATGTTCAACATATTCCTATAACATGAGGAAATAACCCACCCACTCTGAGATTATTTATTACATCTGCACAGATGATAATATTCTTAATGATAGACCATAACCCGACATGTATGATATGTAAAAATTGAATATAAACTAAATGGCAGGAACTAACCATCAGAATACCCATTTGATTTACTTCAGTTGTTAACATGACCTTTTGATCGGTTTCATGTTTTGGCAGTAGTTACGTGCATTGGCTCTAAGTACATCCACAATGACGCTCTGAGCCAGTCCTAAGAGGTTTACCTGATATAACAGAAGGATTGTTAGTTACTAATAATCTATCATTCGTAAGTATAGTATTGTGAAGTAGCAGGAATAAACGTGAAAAAAATATCCTTGACGGCTATAAATATGTTTCATTAAAATGGTTCAAAGTGATCTCTAAAATCTACTTTTAGCATCAACTAATGCCACTGAGAGCAGTCAAGTTATTAGAACATATATGAAATAGATCGTTAAGAATGACAATCTTTTATTTCAGGGATCACACAGACATTATGAAATCCTTAGCTCGTCACACAACAACTGATGATACCAATCAATGACGATCATTTTTTTTAAAGCAACAAGCAAGCACAAGGCCTCAGCCACACGAGGAAAGAGAAGTATAGAACAAAGGTCACTGCTGCTGATCCTTTAACTACTCATTGTAGAATAAAACAAAATCTACCCATTGAACATGTTTTGGTGGGTGTCAGGAAAGGAAGGAAGACTGCGTTCCTTGGAGTCTGCTCAGGTACATCAGGACGGTCCTCGTCCTTGTCTATTGCTGTCCGGCAAGGTTTCTTGAATCAACAGTAGATTTTGAGAATTGGAATAAATCTATAAATGGCTTCTTAGCCGCCACCTGCAATCAAGACGACGAAACCGGAGACATGCGTCCACGAAGACAAGATCAGAAGCACAAGTTCAGCAGACTCAAATTAAACAGGAGAAGAAACTCCACCTGGCAATCCCGCCGCCGTAGTTTGGAGGCCGCTCAGGCATGTCTTGCTCTAGCGCGATCAGGCGGAGGCCAACGATGCCGTTCTCTTTAGTGTACGTTCGTGGCCAGCCGCTACGTCTCTTCCGAACTTGTCGTACTCATGCAGGACGTCGCCTCGTACTCAACCAAGGCATCGCTGACATCGAAGTTGATATAAATTTATGCCATGAACTCTCAGAGTCCATGTCTCCAACGTGATCCGGATTCCGGAGGCACGCGGTCGAGGTAGAGGCAGAAAATGTTTTTACCTACGCGGCAGAAGATTAGGGGCAGGGGGCAGATTTTTTTAGGAAGAGATGACTGCACCTATTTTAATAGTAGTAGAGAAGATATTATTATTGGTGCTTCTTAGTATATTATTTTATATGTCAAAAGTAATATTTTTTTACCATTTTTTATCATATTCTAGAAGCTTTATCCGGAAGGAAAAAAAACAATTCACGCAGTCAAAAAATAGCACTGCATTGTAACGCGATTTTGAACTTGAATACTTACTCTAATAGAAAAGGTTAAAACATGAAAGTTGTAGATCTCATTGAGATCTTTTCGAAATATATGTGGATCATATTATTCGGACTTTAGAGCTACAAGATATGGGTCCTGTACAGAGACCTACGCAGAGGAGTCTGAATCAGAACAAATATTTTTACATCGCATATTTGTAATTCAAAATGGTGGGATCTGGACTTCCATTAAATATCAAAGTTGTAGAACTTTTCGAGAGCTACGAGATAGATTCCGAGTTTGCCTTATTTGAGTTCCGGACAAGGGAGTTATGATTTTTGAAATTTGGTACTTGATATGAAAGGTAGAAATCCGATTTAGATTCAATCTCTAACTTAGTGGACACAAAGTAAACGATCGCACCTCAATTAATAAATTACTAGCAAAGTGTCCGTGCGTTGCTACGGACTTTAAAAAACAAAACACTCTTTATAATTTAAATATAAATTATTTATATAATATAATTATTAGATATATACAATATTATTGATATTTTTTATATGAAAGGTTGATGCTTTTTAGTATATCATTTTATATATAAAAAGTAACAATTTAATCATATTTTTTACCATATTCTAGAAGCTTTATCTGGAAGACAAAAATTAATTCACGGAGTCCAGAAATAGCATTGCATTACAACGCGATTTTGAAATTAAAAACTTGCTCTAATGAAAAAAATTAAAACAGAAAAGTTGTAAATCTCGTTGAGACCTTTTCGAAACATATATGAATCATATTATTTGGACTACGGAGCTACGAGATATGGGCTCCGCATAGAGACCTGCGCAGAGGAGTCCGAATCAGAACAAATATTTTTGTATCGCATATTTGAAAATCAAAACTGCGGGATCTGAACTTCTATTGAATACCGAAGTTGTAGAACTTTTCGAGAGCTACGCGATAGAGTCCGAGTTTGACTCATTTGAGTTATGGATGTGGGAGTTATGATTTTTGAAATTCGGTACATGATATAGAAGTTACGATACCGATTTGGATTCAATCTCTAACTTTGTGGACACGAAGTGGATGACCGTACCTCAATTAATAGATTGTAGAGACTAGCAAAGTGTCCGTACGTTGCTACGGACTTTAAAAAACAAAACACTCTTTATAATTTAAATATAAATTATTTACACAATATAATTATTAGATATATATATAATATTATTGATATCTTATACATGAAAGATTATATTTGTATTATCGTTGGTGCTTTTTAGTATATAATTTTATATGTAAAAAGTAACAATTTTATCACTATTTTTTACCATATTCTAGAAGCTTTATCTAGAAGAAAAAATCAACTCACGGAGTCTAGAAATAGCACTGCATTGTAACGCGATTTTGAAATTGAATACTTTCTCTAATGGAAAAAGTTAAAATATGAAAGTTGTAGATCTCGTTGCGATATTTTTAAAATATATATGAATCATATTATTTGGACTACGGAGCTAGGAGATATGGGCCCCGCACAGAGACATACGCAAAGGAGTCTGAATCAGAATAAATATTTTTGCATCGCATATTTGGAAATCAAAACTGCTGGATTTGGACTTCTATTAAATAACAAAGTTGTAGAACTTTTAGAGGGCTACGAGATAGAGTCCGAGTTTGCCTCATTTGAGCTCCGGACGTGGGAGTTATAATTTTTAAAATTTGGTACTTGATATAGAAGCTATAAAATCGATTTGGATTCAATCTCTAACTTTGTGGACATGAAGTGGACGACCGTACCTCAATTAATAGATTGTAGAGATAGAGATATATGTTCCCTTCCTACATCCTCTCACGTACACCCAACCCTCACAATGCCTCTTTGACTACCACTGCCGCCGCAGGAGGCATGGCGGGCTACGACATGTTGGCGGCAAGATACCGGCAGAGCTGGAGCAATGACGGATTAAGTTTGTCTCTCGAATCTGTGTGGCCTGTATAGATTTAGGTGGAACCGAACTGCAAAGGATCAGGATGAAAATTGATTATAGCAGGTGAGTTCGAGTGTGGTCTGATCCTTTCTTTTCTCATGGATCTGCCACGATGGTTCTAGCTGCTGAGCTCACAAGCAATGCAGCAGCAATCTAGCCAAGTAAGTTATACAGTAGACAGGAGAAGGGGTGACCACCAACGGTGGTGGGTACGGGTCTACGGCCACGGCACCGCTGATGCTCCGTCAGATCATTCTGATCACGTAGACTCCAATTAATTATATCCCTGTCGTTAGTAGCAATATGTGGTAGAAGGACAGGACGCCAGGAATTCAATCGAATTACATCAAGGTAGGCAGCTGCAGGAACTGTGGACGCACGCAGCTCCTTTTGTATAGATTCAAAATTATAATCGCTAATTACAGTGTCATATGTCATTTGCAGAGCCAGAGTTGATGTTCCATTGTTTAAATAGGAGAGCAGTTTAGAGATATAGATATTACAGAGTTCGAATACAAGCCGTGAGAAGAGTTGAAGTCTTTATTTAAGACAATCTACATGTCAATGAATAGCTTGGAGTACACGTCGACTCGTTATGCAGGACTAACCTATATATCTACCCATCTTCGTATCTTAACAAGCGTGTTTTGAGTCTGCAGGGACCGCGTCCGTCCATCTGATTGTTCTTGTATACGACATGGCTAGCGCATCTCAATTCCATTTTTTTTCTTTTTTCTTTCTACTTAAGTCCTCAAAATCTGTGCAACTGTCATGAGCAGTAATAACCCTTGTACATTGCACGACATTATATAATACTATTCTTTTCATGCGTGCATTTCCTCTAAAGTTCTCAAAATAATCTGTATGGTTGAAACCATAGTCGAGGTTACTAGCATATATAGCTGTTATTAATGGAATGCGCAGCAGACGTTGTGTTGATATGTTAATGTCCAATTCATTTGATCATGTAGCCTATACGATTTGTTCTGTAATAAAACTTTAAGGGTACGGTGCTTTCTGTTATGCCTGGCTGCTTTCTACAACGTCGACCTTTTACTGCAATAAAATTTTAAGCTTATTGATCTCTGCTCTTAAAAAAAAAAACTAAAAGAAAGACTAGCACAGCAAATCAAATGGGGGCTCAAGGCTAGCTTTATGTTCCTAGGACATTCAGTCTGCTACCCTTATCATCACTGAACTTATTCATAAGAGGATGGCCCACCGTACAATTTCATTAACAAGAAAAATAGTTTGGTGGTACACAAAGATGCTTCTGATGAGACATCACAAACATCGCTGGTACACAAAGATGCTTCTGATGAAGCATCACAAACAGGCAACAGAGACATCAAAGCTGTTAGGTTACCATTTCCAAGCTCTCAAAATATGGCCAGAAGCTGGGTAACGGCCACCAACCCAGACTCTGAAAACACCCAAGGGTCACATAACCACCAGACAAGGGCCAAATCTTAAAAAAAAAAATGATGCAGAAATAAAACATAAGGCGCTTCCAATGCAGGAAAAACTAGAGGATTATTAGCATCGCTGTTGGTCATTTTGAGTGCATGCTAGAGGCCTTGAACAGATCTTGATCAGCCCTGCCAAAGCAGCAAGAGAATTTCATCAGCGCCTTGTCTATTGACCATAATTGAGTAGTGTACAGCATGTCCGCATCAGCATTATCATGAGAATTTGACAGTACTAAATTTTCCTGTTCGTCAGCACACAATACAGGTTAAATAATGATTTGCAGATAGCTTGCAAAGTAGACTGTGACAGAGTTCCAATTATGTTGCACCAGAACAGTAGCACAAAACTTATCAGTTAACCACTGAAGATTTTCATATATGTTTATAATTGCGATATAACACCCAGATTATAAACTAGAATATCTAGATAACGCAAAATGATGAGATATCACTATGTTCTGCATGAGATTATATTGACAAATTTGCTTAAATAAGGGCATAGATTAATGCCATTGGCACTTGGCGGATACACCCACCTCCATATCTGTGTCGTCATCCTTAGAGGCTTCACCTGTCAAAATAAAGAACCATATTTATTGTTGTCAAAAGACTAAATCGATGATTAGTGCCATTGTTATCATAAAGATTTTTGGTGTGTCAAAATGACGAGTCATTGTCCATCAAGAATTTATCAGGTCAACTGTCAAGACTAGTAACAAATATGCATTGACATCACCAGATGCACTTTTTTTCTAGTCCTCAACTGGAATCAATTTTAAAGGTATGTATGCAGAAAATAGGATTCAACACTATCGTGAGAAAATTTCCTGCAGAAAATTAAATCCAACAAAAAGCCTCTACTTTTCCTCCATTCCAAAGGAGGCCTTATTCTACACAAGAATCTAGATGATAGAGCAAGATATGTATGCAGAATTATTTTGCTACATGCACTTTCTGACAAACAAAAAGAATCTTAAAAAGACCAAAAGGCTCCTAATATTTTGTCTGGGTGACTGCAACAGAAAAAGGTTTCGGAGACAGTCGCTGATAACTGGACAGTATAAATGAGATTTAGACTGCAACATGCAGCATCAAATAGTTCTGATACCTACAATGTGGTTGTCCTTATCACAAAGAAAAATAATCTTAAAAAGACCAAAAGGTTCCTGCGATTATTTTTTGGACAACTGCAACCGAGAATGTTTTGGAGACAGTCTTGGACACTGGACAGAATAAATGACCTTTACCTCCAGTTAGTTCCGACATCCACAATGCTAGATTGTCCTTCAGAAGCTGCATCATAAGTGCGCTTTCCTTGTAAGCTCCTTCGCCAGCAGAATTCATCTCAGCTGCAGCCTCATCAAATGCTTGTTTTGCCACTTGGCAAGCCCTGTAAAGATAGAAAATGAAGAAAATATTATTCATCAGTAGATGTTTCAGTAAACTGGTGGCCCATGTGAAGCCGCATATACTGTACAATGGCAAGAAATCTACCATTTTACATGCAATATCAGGAAGAGAAAACTTCGATCTCTAATGTCTATCTGAAACAAGAACAGACCCAGAAACTTTCGCAAGTGGGGCCAGACTGTCAAGTACTTATCAACCATTCAATTTGTTGGTTTTATTATGCAAATTAGTATATGTTTCATGACACCTGTCTTTATATTTCAAAAAAAAATATCAGACCTAATTAATAAACCAACTACCAAGGGATATGAGTTAATTTTTTCGAGAAAAAGAAGGGATATGAGTTAATTTGAGTGCAGTCGCCTCCTGGAAGGGCAGGCCGGGGCATTAGAGAATAGAAACTGCTAGTTACATATTTAAAACATCGATAAAAAGGGAGAAATGAGCTATTAAGGGTGAGTGACCTCTCATGGGAGTTCATTATCTCATAAAAGAAGACCGAAAAA
The DNA here is from genome assembly GCA_032690845.1 of Eleusine coracana subsp. coracana. Classification (NCBI taxonomy): domain Eukaryota; kingdom Viridiplantae; phylum Streptophyta; class Magnoliopsida; order Poales; family Poaceae; genus Eleusine; species Eleusine coracana. The sequence goes on along the minus strand of CM064434.1, from coordinate 59,235,515 downwards.
TTGAGTGCAAGGCCAAGTCTGATTTGGTGGGCAGGTGAGAGCTCACTGGAAGCAACAACCATGGCATGCTGCAGAAGTGTTTATTAGGTTGTCAAAAACTGAAAGGTCTTAGTACCAAATTATTAATTTAGACATGTAAATTTTGGATGATTCTGCACCTGGTAGGCCATCAGTGCCTGGTCAGCAGCAGCCTTCTTTTCAGTACCCATGCTAAATTCAGCCAAGTAACGGTAGTAGTCCCCCTTCCTGCAATATTTGAAGGAGTCATGCACCAAGAAGGGAACAAAAAGAATGTGTAGGACAGGAGAACATATGAACATGCACACAAGGAAGATCACTAGAAAAATATGAAGAAATAGACATATCGGCAGACGGAATATCTCAGCAATATTATTTTGTACACATCAACAAAGGACCATTCCACATTGCAAAAAGTTATAGAAATCATATCAGACTAGCTATTTCTCCCTTCTTCTGGGTTCATTCTATAATCCTTAGGAACCGGCTTTACCAGTAAATCCTTTGTAGTTAAACCAATTTTCTTTAAAGATGTTTCCAGCTCAAGTTTGTCTACTGTTCAGGAAGTAAGATTGCACTCATGGACAATAGCTCAATGTGATAATAAAAAATATGACCATGGGAGAAAGCAAGTCACAAGATTCAGGAACTTGTCCATACATCTTATAAAAGAACACGGCATTTTCACCCGATGTTGCCAAGGGAAGGCAGTGGATAGCAATGATTGACAGTATTTCGTTGCAAACCATCCTTAGTTCGTCCTCTACTTTCTTTTTATATGCATTTATCATTACACCAGACTGATCGCCAGCTGTTATCTTCTGCTGAAGTGAAGAAAAGATCCTCCATGATGCCCTCCTTGCACCAATAGTATTCTTAAAACCAACAGAGAATAAATGCCTCTCCTCAGCATTCATATCCACATCCATCCGAGCAAGCTTCTTCATACATTCCACCATATCTGCCAACGTGATAATGAGACTAACATCAGTGATACAAGTAAATAAAAATATATAACGATGATACAGAACACTCTAATTAGAGTGAAACCTGAAAATTCCAATATGGGCCAGCCCGAACAAATAATCCATAGCAGAATAGGCTCCCTCATGAAGGGATGTCCGCTCATCATGTCAAACTACACATGTTCTCTCTGCTATTTTAAAATTTGTCTTCTATGAATATTGACAAGGTTAAGGAACTACATTACATTTTTCAGACAAAAGGTTCCCCTGCTTTTGTTGAAAGATCAAGATACAAGATTCAGAAAGAGCTGGATAAACTACCAAACAGAAGACAAAGGTAGTACCAAACTTAACGCAGTGAGCATTGAACTAAGATTGAGAAGGGATTAGTTCACGTGAAAGGTATGTGTTGGGAGCTAAAAGTAACGCTGTATCTCTCCAGTGTCTAGCCCCGTCTAAGAGCATGTAAGCACTTAATCATCTGGTCAGTTCAATTCTCCAAAAAAGTAGTGTGTTCACCATCAACCTTTTAGTGTAGTAGACTTAGCATAATTTCTTACTTCTGCCAGAAAAGAAGCCAAAAGAACACCCCTGTACAAACCAGACCTACTAAAGTAGTTGCAATGATGCAGGGGGTTCCAAGCAACTAAAATTGGAAAGAGGCAGAAAGTATATCATGGTGCCTGACAGAGAATATGAAGCCTAGAAGGCCGCAAAAACCTTCATGGTTTATATCAAATACTAATGGAACTAGGAGAAATATGGATGTGGTCCTTGGACTCTGATTCAAAAGTCCGCCTTTTAGAACTCATGTCAAGATACTGCCATACAGATAAAAACCCATACTCAAAATACTGCACAACCTATTGACAATTTAGTTACATTCAAAAGATATAAGCATCTAACTGTGACAAAAATGCTAAAAGCAGTGTTCGAAATTGTATTAGATACATACTTACATTCAAAAGACATAAGCGTCTAGCTGTGACAAAAAATGCTAAAAGTTGTCTTCAAAATATAGGCAAATCATTTCAAACCAGAAATATTAATCGAAGTGGTGGGTTGCACTACTTAAAGGCCACAACTTAGTGCTAACCTCTTTTAGCACTAAACCCAAATTTGCAATGGGAATAGAAAAGGGGATTCTACTGATCCACTAATTCCATACCTGTAGAGCTTAATAGATCATACGTGCTGATGTTATAAAGAGATTGATATATATCTATCAGTAAGGATACACATTTTCAGCATTAGATGCCTCCGCGCCAAGATCCCAAGATCCCTGCAGAATTGCCCCCACAAAATATCATAATGCAGAAACCTCCCATGAACTCAGATCAGCAAGGTACAATACATCATCTAATTGCTCCTTTTCGCGCACACAAATCGAGAGACGACAGGACCAGAGACAATCTCAAGTTCAGCACTACCAGAAAAAACAGCATGATTGGCCCCCAAAATCGACATAAAAAAGCAACCTTTTTTTTTTGACAAACCGCAACATGTCTGATCCCGAACTGCGGGAAATAGTCAATAACACCCCCAAAATTAACAGGGACCCAACTGAACAGCTACCCATTCTTGTTTTTTCGAAAGGAACAGCTACACATTAAAGAGTTTTTTTTCTCCTGTATAGACGGAATGTAGAAATGGCCAGGAAGCTGCTGGTGTTGAAGCATTGATCAAGCAAGCGAGCAAAGATTGACGCAAACACACATAATCGCAAGGCACACCATCAAAGACGGACGACATAGGAGTATAGGACACGGGCAAGGCGGAACAGAGAACAGGGGAAGGGGAGATGGATCCCTCACCGTCGTATCTCTCGGCCTGCTCGGCGAGCTTCGCCAGGCACACGACCTTCTCCCTCTCCTCCATCTCCTCCTCTGCCACCGCCGCCGCCGCCGATCCCTTCCTGCACGGTAGCTTGTTGACTCCCACCCTCTCCCAACTCCCAGTTCCCCTCTTCACCTTCCTAAAACGGAAGGTGCGTTCCGGCCTTACCTTTTTCTCTGCTTTTTGGGACCGGGCCTGTTCTACGCTGATGGTGTGTCATCATTTATGTGGTGGCCATTGGTTAGTTGCAGCAGGAGAGAATTATAGTGATTTCAGTCTCTGATAGTGATTTTCTGGTGTGGTTGGCCCAAAGAAAGTGTCATCCATGACCACGCATCAACAATTGATTATTTTTCTTCTTTCTCATCTTATTGCAAATTTGCAATAGGTTGATGCAAGGGGACATCACATCTTCAGTAACCTTTTTGCACTAAACTCTGTGATTGATGAACAGGAAGGAAATAAATGAAGCTATATATATATTTGACCTTTTCTCTACTTAATTTGATCTGGATTTGATATTGTTCTTGGACAAGTTCACTTTCTTCTAACATGAATGACGAGGAAGGGGAACTGGAGTATAAAATGAGGTTTAGGTATCTCACACAAAATTCTAACATTAATCTATCTTATCTTCATCATCTCTGACTTCATTTTTGTGAAGCTCACTTTCACCATCTTTTGTCGATGGGCAGACAGCTACTACTTTTGATGACAAAAGAGCCTCGCCACCTCGTGTCACATCCCAATTTCCAATTCCACGGAAAGGTGCTCCATCCATGACGCAGCTTGCTTTCACCAAATTCTTTATTCCAATTTTAAAGCCCCCTCTGTTAGGTGTCCAAGGGATTAGGATTTGTAGTCTCGAGTCGGTTGTTTAATGGATCATGGGGCCGTAGTTTACACCAAACATGGTGCACGTGTTGGGTGACGCGGAACAGGGTGCTGGTCCCCGTGAACAGAGTTTAGGACCAAAGGGTTGTACGGGCAATCGCAAGTTTACAACTCACGAGTTCGATAGACGCCTAGGTGAAGTATTTAAAGCCACCATGACTAGTATGTCTACACGTCGAAATTGCCAGGCAGTTGGGCATGATGGTCCTCATGAGTCACGAGTTATACACATCGAACGAGGAGGTTAGGGCTTCGGAAGCTGGCTTAGACGTTAGAAAAGAATTTTACATTTTGTTAGAAATTAAATCACACAAAATTTTTGGAAAAAATGTAGCCCATCGGAGATGTACAAATTTGTCATTTTTTTATGATATAATATATGTGTCATGTAACAGAGATGGAAATGAGTAAATATGATGGTAACATCCAAATAATCTACTTACTAGATTGATGGATATATTTATGTACGAATACTTTATTCAGTACGGAGGCGGGAGGTAGATCACATAGAGGGTCGAGCTCTTTGTTCAGCTATTTAGCACACTTTGTTCAGCTTATTTAGCACAACTCTGAGTCAAGAAAAGAAAAAAACAGTTTCTAGGCCCAAACGGTAGGCTAACGGCTAACCCAAGATAGCACACAGCCTACCAGAAACTTAAGCCATTCATACCCAAAAAAAAAAATCAGCTTCATATTATAGTAGGTTGTAACTTTTAGAGCATCTGGAGGTCTCTATTTGAGTCTTTATCCTAAATTTTAGGAGGAAAGAGCAAAATATAAACTCTAGTGAGGCTTGTAAATGAAATTCTATTTTTCATACCCACCTAAAATTTGATCTCAGGTTGCTAGAAATAGGATTCCACCACTTTTTTAGCATTTTTCTTTGTCTTTTTAATATTTTCTGTTTTCTTTTCCTTTCTTCTCTCCGTTTCGCTCGCCTCTCCTCCCGACTTTTCTCTCCCGCCGCAATCAGGCCACCGGTTGCCGCTCTGCTGGGCCTCGCCATCGGCCACCGCTCTGCTGGACCTCGCCGCCGCCAGCCACCGCTCAGCTAGGGCCCGCCTTGTTGCGTCACCCGCCATCGCCCGTCATTGCCTCCTGCCTCTGCTCCTTGCTCTCTTCTCTCCCCTTCCCTCGAGCTCGCCCAAGATCTGAGCAGGGCGTGGATCAGGCAGCAGCGCCAGAGGCTAGCGCGGGTGCGGGGCCGTGACGCTGGGGCGAAGAGCACGCCGCCGCGCTGAGCTACCGAGCAGGCGCGCCAGGGGCGGCGGTTAGGGAGCCGGAGGAGACACGGCTGTAAAGCGGGCCGCGGCCGTGGCGGGCGCGAGCGGGCTCTAACCATCGCGAGCAGGGCGAGGGCGCCGACGATGGCGGGAGCAGGGTGGTGGTGCGGTGGAAGCAGAGCCGGCACTCACGAAGAGAAGAAGAAATCGGTTGGATTTTTTTCTGTCAGTGGGTCCTACAAAGAATGAGAGCCCATATGCATGTTTCCGCTGAAAGTGGCTGTAATTTTGGGCTCCTAAATTTTACAATTGAGATTGTAAATTAGAATTTAGAACGTCAAATTTCATACTCCAATGGAAATGCTCTCACCATCCTAAAGTGAAACGGAGGATCAGAGATTCTGAGTCACAAATTTTACAATCTATGCTATAGATTTCATGTACAATTCAGCATTCTGGCGTGCACCGCCTTTTTGTACCATTAATTCTGCATTACCAAACAGTTACAAGACTCATATTCTTGACCCACAACTCAGCCCTGAGCCCAAAGACGAAGCACACAACTATACCTGGCCATGTGGGCCGGCACAAGACCCGCCTATTTTGGTCCGGCTCAAGCACGACACGGCACAAAGCTAGATGGGCCGTACCGGCCTGTGGCCCGTCACGGACCGTGCATAGGCTTAACTGTAGGTCTATCATGCTGGGCCGAGCATGGCCCGTTCAGCCCATGAGGTGGCCCGTTTAGCCCATGAAGCATGGCACGACCCGTCAAATAAAATAATTAATATTTTAATATTTATATTGAGAATCATATTTTTTTAGTTCAAATTTATTGATAAAAAATATTTAATCTATAAAAAATATCAAATTTTGGAGAAAAATAAGTTATATAAAAACTAACTTGGCTCCGGACCAACTCGGCCCGAATAGCCCGCCGGGCCGGCACGGGGTGTGTAAAATGAGTCATGCCGTCTTTGGGCCTAGCCACAAGCCCGTTGGGTTGGCATGGCATGGCCCATTAATTAGAAAGGTCATGCCGGCCCATCAAGAAAATAACCCGGTCTGTCACGGGCCGTGCCGTCAGGTATACACACAACCAAGGTTTGAATAACCGGTAGTAACCGACCGGATAACCAAAAAACCGGTCTCGGCCGGTCACGCTAACCGGCTGATTAACATCAAAAAACCAATCTGATACTATAGCACTTTCATAACCAACTATTTATCCTGATTAACCAATCAATTTTTCACCAAACCGACCCACCCGATCAATCCGATTTTTCGAACCTTACACGGAGTCCACGTTCCAGGCCCACAACTCTGCGGCCAGCCCCAAAGACGAGGAGAGAGAGAGCAGCAGCTAGGCTGGCTCTTTCTGGGACACCTGGATGCACGCCATCCACGTGGCACGAGCTCCTCGCCCCGCGGCCGTCATGGTCGCCGCCGCCTACCCGGTTTTGCTCAGTCTCTGGAGAGTGGTGACCGCCACCGGCCGGCGCACGTGATGATGAGCGGCGGTGAGCCTGGCCATGACCACTCACTCCAGCCCAAGGTGCATTGCACGCGGCCGCCTCGGCGTGGGACGCCGCCTCTCTCACGACCACGTCACGTGCGTCAGTGCGTCCGTGCGTGGCAGCAGCTAGCGTGTTCCGGATCGCGGTACGGTACGGAGGAGAAGCAAGCACCTCGTGCCGTCGCCGTCCCTACGGCGCCTCGACGGGGCGCGGAGGCGTCATGCATCATGTGGCCGCTCGCGTCGCGGGATGGTGACTCATCAGCTGGGTTAGTGATGAGTGTGATTTTCTGTTTTGTTTGTGTTCCCCGAGGCGGAGCGACTGGTCACGGCGGTGATTTGTTCAATTTAGTGCAGATAGATTAGATATTCTCTCGTTTCATCTTCCTCTTTCCTGCGCTGACTGTATGCTTGGCGGAGCGTAATGGTGACTGCCCATGCCTCCTCGTGACTTGTTATTGAATATAAAGAGCAAACTCTAAGAATCTCTCTAAATTGTTTTCTTTTTCATCAAATATTACTGTTTTCTCTAAAAAAATTTCTTCAACAACCTCTCCAAACCTGTATATCTAAAATCCTCTGCTACGCCATGCATACAGCTCCAGCCAAGGTGCATGCACGCGGCCTCGCCGGCCGCACACCGTCCCGACCAGCCGGCATGGACGCCGTTGACGCCGTGATCACGTCACGTGTGTGCCAGGTGCGCGTTCCGGATCGCGAGGAACTGATGAGAGATAACGCAGCTGCGTGCCACGCGTGGTCGGTGCGGAACACAAGGCGACTGACTGGTCCTGGCGGCGCTCTGGTACGGAGAATCCTGTTCATGCTCCTGTCGTCGAGGCGTCGCCATCCGTTGGTGATTAGTAGTTTAGTGCAGATATATTAAGATGTTCTCTCCCTATTCCTTGCTGTGATGGAATAAATATCAGACTGTATGGCGTAGCGTATAGTAGTTGTGACTGTAACGTGCAGCGCAGATGTGTTGTGCGGCCCATACATGCCTCTTGACTTGTTATCACTTACTACTACTATAGTACTTAGATTGTTCATCGATCTATCACTAATACTCTGGGTGCACTTATTATATAAAAACAAATCTCCGTACGATGATTCTACACCTAATTAAACATCTGCATTAACCTGGCAACGCAATCGGCCATGCGTGGCGCGTCCCGGCCGTCCGGCCTCGCGAGGAGCCGCCGGCACCACCGGCCGGACAACTGGCTCTCGTTCTCACTCATTGCCACAGTCGTTCTCCTGCCTTGCCTACGCCTACGGGCGGAGCTCGCTGTGGCCACAGCTTTTCTCACGCCCGGTTGTATAGTTGCCTCGCGTCGGCTAGTAACCGGCCCACGTGGCATGCGATCCTCACCTCCTACGAAGAAAATAAAAGTATTTTCCTCGAGCTGATGACTCAGCTGTACCTCCGCCGTCGCCAGTAACGAGGCGCCAGCGCCGGCGTACGTGCAGCTTGCATGCCGTCCACGCAGTCATCACCTCGTCGTGCTCGTGCGAAAGATCTTTTGGAGAAGGGGAAACGTATCTTCGAGCTGTGTCCTTACTTACAAGATGACTTTACCAACAAAGGTATTATGATCTAATAGTAGGGCCGTTTGTTTGATGTGGAGCACAAGGTCTATGATTCGAACCCCCACAACCTCTATTTTTAAATCATTTATTCCTTATTTTATCAAATAGGTTGATTAGTGTAGCAGGCTCATATGTCTAACGGGCCGGCCCGGCATAGTTAATATGCCATGTTAGCATGGAATGTGGGCTGGCACGATAATGCCCGTAAATAATTATGTGTTGTGCCAGCCTAAAATAAAGTGGGTCGTGCTATGATGTGCCCGGGCCGTGTCAAGTCGAGCGGTGTAACATCCCGTCCCTTTGAAACCGGACCCGTTTACATCTGACAACTTTCCTCATAGATCAATACAAGTCTTTTCTATATACTTTGTTCCTACTCGTGTGTATCTGGGAAGAACTTCCTGATTGGTCACCCATCCTTAAATTACTCCAGACCAATCACGCTTAACTTTGAAGTTCTTTAGAGATAAGTTTTTAGAAAAAAATTACAATTTATTGATATAAATATTCTATCAATCGTATTAAAATTTTAGGACAGAATGTTACAGCGACCCGTTTGACCACCACTAAAACAACCACGAACGTTGCCTCGAACATTTGGAAGGCCGGCCCGGAACGCCAAAACCTTCTGTGATGATAACATACCAGCTGACCCTCCTCGCTTCATCCATGCATCCTATAAAAGGCTTTATCGATGCTGTAAAGCTAGGGACTGATACTGCACCTCTGAGATGAGATACTGAGCGTCATCCCTGTTTTCCATCATTTGGTATAGCTGTTTGTAATGCTGCGTATCTGTTTCAAATGTTCATGTGCTACCGCTACCAATCTGTAACAACTGTTCAGGTAATGCCATCTATGGAAGAATCGCAGGTGTGGCTTTCACTTTTCCTTGTGGTCGAGTTGTCGAGAACGCGTTGCACGTCGTATATAGGAAGAAAAATAATCCTGTGTGAAACTCTGTTTTCAAAGTGTACGAAAGATGGGGAAAAAGGCCACAGAAGTTATTCTGACGACAGGACAGAAAAAAAGAGATACATAACAAAAAATCCGATCTGCCGGATTCGAACCAGCGACCTAAGGATTTATCTGCAACACTACAGTCCTCCGCTCTACCAACTGAGCTAAGGTCGGGTTATGCCTCTGATTTTCATCTAATTTTGTGGTAACCGATGCATAGTTTGACAAACTCACAAATCCCCGCGAACTGTGACACCATCACAAGTAGCTGACGCCAATTCTGGACTCTTCAGCGCATCTTTCAGCCTTCGAGATCAAGGGCTCACAACCGCGGTCTCCATTCTCTGATGCATGAGAGACGATGCTCCACAAACGAAAAAATGGGGTTCGGAGCTTATAAAAGAGATCAAAACTAGCGCGCAGAGGTCACTTGCATTCATATTACAACACGAACTTCCCAGTAATACACTTTTTATTATCTACTGATTCATAACATGACCCTGAAGGGTCGACGAAGTAATGGGATTTGCTTCACAGCTTTATCCGATGTGCCGTAAGAAAACAGAGGAACTCCTCTGTCATCAGGACAACGACGAACAAGAAACGTCAGATGCAAAAGGAACAGGGAAGCAAATCAGATTCAAAGAATGAACATGAGAAGCAAGGAACCGTAGTCACAGTCACCATCTTAGCTCAATAAGCACCCATCAGGGTGAATGTGAAGGCTTGTTCAAAGGGCACAGATTCAAAGAAGGCCTGTTCGGATGCTGAGCACGTTCCTGCCGCCATGCCTCCTTGCATTTATCATCACAGGACTGGAGGACCCTTTAACCTTAAGAAGTACTTGCTTGAGGGAAATCAGGTGATTTAGCCAGTTTCAACCCATAACTGTAATAAACCTTCGGCTGTGCCAGACTTTTCATTTCTCTCTCTCAGCAAACTTCACATCCAAACCGGAGGCGCTAGCAATCTCAAGGGCATTCAGTTTGGAGAAAAGCTCACATGCTGTAGAGTGGAAAGTGGCCTCCGTCTTCCGTCTTCGGACAAAACAGCAGTTCACCATTATTACCCGTGCTGAAACGAAGGCGTAGGGCACGCAGCCCTTTTAATTTTCCAAGGTCCTGCATGTCCTCCGCTGATAAAAATGTGGTCATATGTAATGTAAGGTTGACTTCGTGAGATTGTCAAGTTTACCAAGCTCATATGGCAACTGCTCTACATTCCCATACAGCTTAAGGTGCTTAGGTTACAGCCGTAGCAACGAGGTTACATACGTAGCAGACACACGGGTTACAGAGTACGCACGTAGCAGCGATGATCGTTCGGTTCCATCTCAATCGGCCGATTTGAAGAGTCGCGGTTGTGGTAAGAAGTACAAGGACTCTGCTTCGTCTTTCCCGGTCCAGATAGGCCGCTGCATGCCTCTTCCTTTTCTGCCCCTCTCTCTACCTTCTCTAGCTGTGTGGGTTGAGCTTGGCATCCCTGGACTGGACAGGCAAATCTTGGGCTTACGGTCGGTCCAATTAGTTTGGCAGCTTGCTGTTTTCGCTCGGCCATCTTAATTTATCTCCGAAGGCCACCAACACAGTGTTCACGGCCGTTGCCTGCAACATTTGGACGGCCCGGAATGACATACAAGTCGATTGACCCTCCTCGCATCATAAATGCCACTTGTATTACCCCAGACTGTAGAGGTTTATCGATGTTCTAGAGGTACAGGCGGATACTAGCTTCCTCTCCGAGATGAGGAACTGGAAGTCCTCCCTGTTTTCCATCATGTAGATGTAGCATAGCTGTTGCTTGTAGGCAACCGCTGTGTATCTCTTTATTTCAACTATTCATGTTCAAGAAGTAGGCTTCAGCATACCGTTGTGCCCTCTAAAAAGAATCGCAGCTGTGCCCTCTAATCCCTCGTCAACTTCTGTTTTCAATGTTTGTGTGATGGAAATGCATAAAGTCTACAAAAGATGGCGGGGAATGGCCAGAAAAGTTATTCTGCAGAATAATATGCTCATGAGGACGGGACAAAATAATACAGTAATAATCCTAGAACAAAAAAAGCAAACAAAAGAAGTGGCGCCAAAAAATTCCGACCTGCCGGATTCGAACCAGCGACCTAAGGATTTATCTGCGACACTACAGTCCTCCGCTCTACCAACTGAGCTAAGGTCGGATTATAAAATTAGTTAGAGTAATTCATTATTAAAAGCGGTTTCACAGTAAGATCCACACACCACAATGAACAGCTGCGCTGCTCATACCATCAAAATGCATTTTAGGCAGGGATCCCCCAAAATTGTGTCTGAACGAGCGACCCGTAGTCATGTGCAGAACCAAACAGACGATTAAACTTAGGTGGATTGGGCTCCATCTTACCATTGGCCTGGAGTTAGGTCTGGACATAAACATGCCCAAACCCCGGCTTCCGTGGTAGGTGTTTGACGCGGTGCCGAAATGGATCGTCGGTCATGGATCCGGCAGGTGGGCGCTCAGAGGCCGACCCAAGTTTGTCGAGGATGGTTGGCTTGGAGACTGAAAGTGGTCTAGAGGGAGGGGGGATTGAATAGGCAAATCTAAATAATCCTGCAAAGCTCCAAGAGTAACAAGCACAAATCACAAAGATGGTTAAATCGAATGCTCAAGAGTAGAATGATGTTCTTTTCACTAGAGAACAATGACTCACTCAAACCCTAGCTCAAGGAATGAAGCTTTGACTTGGAGAGGGAGAGTGAGGAGAGTGGATCTCAAAAGTGCAAAGTATTTTTCGGGTTCCAAGAAGTATCCACGAAGGGGGGGTGTATCCCTTTTATACAAAGTGCTAAAAAAGAGCCGTTGGCCTGTCTGGACACCCCGCACTGGCACTGCCGATCGAGCCATCGACACTGTCGGTAGGGTTTCTGACACACTGTCATAGATCGTAGTCATGGAGACGGCCCGCACCGGCACTGCCGATCAGGGCATCGGCACTGCCGGTCAGGCAGCCACAGAGAAGGCAAATGGTCTCTGGCGACATTGACCGGTACTGCCAATCCGTAGGACCGGCACTGTCGATCTCAGTCAGCCAGAGAGCCAGAGAGAATAGTTGTCTGTGGAGAGGGGATCGACACTGCCAATCGGGTGGACCGGCACTGCCGGTGGGCTACAGCCAGAGAGACAGAGGAAGCACCCTTCTCTGGAAGAATAGACGGGCACTGCCGATGAGCCCCATCGGCACTGCCGGTGCTGGCAAGACAGACGCCAGAGAAGGTCTGGACATCACAACGCCTCTGTCAGGGATCACCGGCACTGCCGGTGAGGGCCACCGGTACTGCCGATAGAGGGAAAAACAGAGGGCGACAGAACTGGAATTCTTGGGAAGAATTGAGCATTTGACTTTACCAAATTTGTAAATTATACCCCTCTTAATAGTACGGTTTACCTATACTCAAGATTAAAAAATAAAAACATCATTGATCCTTCTTTTCTTGAGTAAAAAATGGACTTTCAATTTAAGGCAAATTGACCATCTTCTTTTCTCTTTTTGTTTTAATGCATTACATTCATCAATAGAGATAGTCATCTACACACATACTCAATGAAAATATTAGTCCATTCTTAATTATATTGACGCCAATCACCAAAAAAAATTAGGGGCCTAGATGCACTTTCAATCTCCCCCTTTTTGGTGATTGATGACAATACAACTAGATTTCATGAAAATAAGCAATAATTTCATTTTGTGATATTTAGAACCATGTGGAGCTCCCCCTAAGTGTGTGCATGATATAAAAAGAATGATTAACAACAATGCACATAAAAAAGATATATGAGAGCTCCCCCTATCATCGTGCATATGTGACAATTTTCAATGATGAAGCATAAAAGATAATGAATTAAGCAAATGACGATAGTTATCACATAAATGCATCTAGAAGACGAGAAACAACAATACACCATCACAAGAGACAATAGAGGCAACCTAATCATTAAAACATAAATAGAGGTTTACAGGAACATAAGCAAATAGTTTTACAAACCACAAGCAAATTGTCCATCACTCTCACAAAATGAAAAACAAACTACTAGACACCAACTAAGCTTCTCCCCCTTTGGCATCACAACACCAAAAAGAGGGAAAAGAACCGTCGGAAACATCACTCCTCCATGGAATCATCGTCACCATCATCAACATCCTCATCCTGAGCCTCCTGTACAGCCTGTGTAGCCTGAGTGTAGATACCCCAGGATCATCATAGGAGCTCATGTCTGGCAGAGGAGTGAACTGCACTGGAGGTGGAAGCTCAACATTGGAAGTGGCGGCGAGGGTCCTCAAGTCTGACTGAACCTGAGTCAGAGCCTGCTGCTACTCCCGGATGGCGACTGCAGAGTCCCGGCATATGCAAAATATGGACTTGATGGCACGAGTGAGCTGTGAGGACCGGCGACGAGGACGAGGGGCAGCACTAGGACCGGCTGCCTCTCCCCCTGCGGCTGCTGCTGCTAAAGACTGTGGCACATCTGCCACTGTTGGAGGAGTACTATCATGGGGAGGTGATGCAATGAGAGGAATTTTTTTCGGTGTGACTGAGGGATGCTTGTGATCACATATGAACTGGCAGCCCACCACACGCAGAATCATCTTCATAAGGTATGGAGCATAGATCAAAGAAGCCTTACTAGTGTAGGAGTTGTAGAGAATCTCTGTCCAAATAAAGTCAAACACACTGAAAGGCTCCGCTCCCTCTCTCATAGCAAACATCAAAGTCTTGGTGGAACTGAGAATATGAGTGTGATCACCCACCTTAGAAGTCAAAGTCACCCATAGCATGTTGTTGAGAACTCGAAAGTATGGCTTCGTGCCATGATATGAACCAAACTCAACACCATGCTTAGGATCAGCATAACGAGCATCATACATAAACTCCCACTCACTGTCCTCCTGAGGATCAAAGGCAGTTGCCTTGGCCTTAGCCCTATCAGTGTCATCAAAGCCAAAAATCTGAGAAAAGTTGAAATAAGTGATAGTGAACCGGTTGCCCTCTATGGTCCAGTGGAGCTTGGAATCCATGTGGTTTTCCTCATCAAGCACAATCCACATGGTAGCATAAAACTGAGCAATGATCTCATCATTCCAGTGTTGGTGCAAACCCATGATAGCTGTCATGTTCCTCCTGTCACACTCTGAGCGAATCAGCTGGAAAGTGGGATCATCTGCTGCTGCCATCCTATCCCAATCAATGCACTTCATAGGTGCAACTCTCTGTGTGGTCTTCTTTAGAATGTTCTTGTACCATGCAACCTGAGTCAAGTCCCAAAAACGAACATCAGTGACACCTCGGTGCTTGGGCTCGGTCCAAGGGTTTCTATGACGGTACACTCTCATCTCATCTCGGGATGGAGCCACTGGAATCCAGAACTGATCATCCACCTGTGGAGCTAGCAACTGATAGGTGACGGAGGAACGCATTGGTCCATGGATAGGTTCATGAACAACCTCATCCCTAGACTCCTCACCCATATCATCACTCACCTCCTCCTCCTCCTGCTGATCATCCTCCTCTTCTTCTTCCTCTTCATCAGAGTCTTCCTCCTCATCCTCACTAGGAGTGGGATCCCTTAGAGGAATGGCCTTCCCTTTACCCTTGCCACGCCCGAGGCCAACACCATGGGAGGTGGATTGGCCGGAGGCTCCACCTCGGCCCCGCTTGCCTCCTCCACCCCGACGAGCAATGGGGGAGTCGTTGGGATCGAAGTCCGCGTCCGAGTCACTGGGAGTGCCCAGATGCTTCTGACGCTTGCCATGGGCCATCTGTCAAGAATAAATAAGGTGGTGTTTAGAAAAGAATGCAACAAAACATTACTGTACTGCTATCAGGTTTGCCCTGATCGGCAGTGCCGGTGGGAGCCATCGGCAGTGCCGGTGGGTCAAACAGAGAGCAGCCCGAGAGGGACTGCTTTCTGGTTGACACAACCGGCAGTGCGGATGACTGACATCGGTAGTGTTTCTAGATCAGCAGTCGACGCTACAACGGTCAGTAGGGTTTCTAGATCTCCTGACCGGCAGTGCCGGTGGAGGCCATTGGTAGTGCCGGTCAGGGGAGTTTGAAACCCTAAGTCCGCTAAAAACTGGAATTTAGCCACTAAAACTCTACCAAATTGTAGGGGTGACTAAAATACTCTTAGATGAACATCTCTATTAAGTGAAACTACGCAAAAACATGACACATTGCGAGATTCAAAAAATGGAGATGTTCCAAAAGTACCTTCAAAAGTCCTTCAAATCCAAGGGAGATGGAGGAGAGAAGGTCTAGGAGTCTACTTGAACCACTTCCTTCTTGTTTCCACGGATCTTGGCAAGGATTTGGAGAGGGGGAACTAGGATTAGGGTTGGAGAGAGAGGAGGGCGTGGTTGGTGGATTGTGTCAAAACTGAACTCGGTCCCATGAGGGGGCCGAGTTAAGTTCAAAACACTCAGGCCCGCATCGGCAGTGCCGGTGATGTGCATCGGTAGTGCCGGTCCGGGTCAACGCACCAGGTCTAGGCCTGCATCGGCAGTGCCAGTGATGAGCATCGGCAGTGCCAACAAGGGCAACCCGAGGAACAAAAATTCCCAGATAGAAGCTGGTTCGGTTGGAAGCCTGATCGGCAGTGCCGGTGAAGGGACCGGCAGTGCCGATACACTGAAGAACAGACAGAACCAGAATGAAAGGGCTAGAAGTGAGAGTTCCAAAAACAAGTTTTGATGGACAAAAAGCAATCTTGACATCATATGGTCAGCCAACAATCAACAATACATTACAATGACCATATTTTGACAAGATTTGATCCAATGATCAAGAAGCAACACCATTAGCAAAAACATGAGACTTTTTGACATAAAGCAATGATTTTTGCAAAGATAAAAACAATCATCATTTAGATGTGCACATCCTCTATACCACATTGCTAGAATCAAGGATATTTAGCTCACTTCTAAGATAACAAAATCTTTTCTCATCTAAAGGCTTGGTAAAAATATCCGCTAGTTGGTCTTCGGTTCGCATATGACTAGCTTCTATATCCCCCTTAATAGAATAATCTCTCAAAAAGTGGTGGCAGATATCTATATGCTTTGTGCGTGAGTGCTCAATGGGGTTGTAAGCTAGCTTTATGGCACTCTCATTGTCACATAGGAGTGGAACACGGTTCAACTTGTAACCGTAGTCCCTTAGAGTTTGTCTCATCCAAAGTAGTTATGCGCAACAACTACCGGCTGCAACATACTCCGCTTTAGCGGTGGAAAGTGCAACAAAATTTTGTTTTTTGGATGACCATGACACTAGGGACCTACCCAAGAATTGGCATGTCCCGGAGGTGCTCTTTCTATCTACCTTATCCCCGGCATAATCCGCATCGGAGTAGCCTAAAAGGTTGAACTTGGAATCCTTGGGGTACCAAAGCCCTAGGTTGGGTGTGTGAACCAAATATCTCAAGATTCTTTTAATGGCCACCATGTGACACTCCATAGGAGCAGCTTGAAAACGTGCACACATACAGACACTAAGCATGATATCAGGCCTAGATGCACAAAGATAAAGCAACGAGCCTATCATGGAGTGGTATACCTTTTGATCAACGGGCTTGTACTTTTTGTTGAGGTCGATGTGTCCGTTTGTTGGCATGGGAGTTTTGATGGGCTTGGCCTTGTCCATGTCAAACTTCTTCAATAAATCTTGAGTGCACTTGGCTTGACATATGAAGGTGCCCTCCTTGAGTTGCTTCACTTGAAAGCTTAGAAAATATGTCAACTCTCCCATCACGGACATCTCAAGCCTCTTGGTCATTATCTTGCTAAACTCATCACAAAAGTTTTGGTTAGTAGAACCAAATATAATATTATCGACATATATTTGGCATACAAAGATATCATTGCCAAAACGCTTGGTGAAGAGGGTTGCATCGGCCTTGCCAATGACAAAACCCTTTTTAACAAGAAAATCCCTAAGGTATTCATTGCATGCTCTTGGAGCTTGCTTAAGCCCTTAGAGCGCCTTATGGAGCTTGAAAACATGATTAGGATACTTTGGGTCTTCAAAGCCCGGTGGTTGCTCCAGGTACACCTCTTTCTTGATTGGCCCATTGACGAATACACTTTTCACATCCATTTGGTACAACTTAAAATCATGGTGAGTAGCAAAGGCAAGTAATATTCTAATAGATTCAATCCTTGCTACAGGGGCATAGGTTTCATCAAAATCCAAACCTTCCACTTGTGAATACCTGTTTGCCACGAGCCTTGCCTTGTTTCTTGTCACTACACCGTCTTCATTTTGCTTGCTGTGAAACATCCATTTGGTGCCCACAACATTCTTGTTCTTTGGCCTTTCCTCCAATGTCCACACTTCATTTCTTGTGAAGTTGTTCATTTCTTCTTGCATGGCCATCACCCAATCCGAATCCTCAAGTGCTTGTTCTATCCTAAATGGCTCCATAGAAGAGACAAAAGAGTAATGTTCACAAAAATTACTAACTCGAGATCTAGTGATTACCCCCTTGTCAATATCTCCAATAATTTGATCGACGGGGTGATCACGTTGTACACTTTGATGCACTCTTGGGTGTGGTGGATGTGAGCTTTCTTGATCATCATCTTTATCAACCTCTTGATCATGTCATTGAGAATCATCACTTGATCCTTGCTCATGATCCCCAACATCTTGATCTTGACCACTTGCACGATCAATTCCTTTATTTTCATGATGTTGATTTTGTCTTGAGGTAGAGGATTGATTTTCAACACTTGAATTTTCTTGTGGTCTCACATCACCTATGGCCATCCTTTTTATTGCATTTCTAGGAGCTTCATCATCTACAACATCATTAACAAGTTGCTCTTCTTGAGAGCCATTAGATTCATTAAATGTCACGTCACGTGAAATTTCAACACGACCGGTGGTTTTGTTGAACACACGATAGGCATGAACATTCGATCCATAACCAAGCAAGAAACCTTCATCAACTTTTGGAGCAAAGTTTGAAGTCTTGGGTTTCCTGTTTAGCATAAAACACTTGCTCCCAAAAATACGAAAGTACGAAATATTAGGCTTGTTACCGGTTAGTAGCTCATATGGGGTTTTCTTCAAGATTCGGTGGAGATACAACCGGTTGGAGGCATGGCATGCGGTGTTGACGGCTTCGGCCCAAAAACGGTCGGGCGTCTTGTATTCATCAAGCATTGTTCTTGCCATCTCAATGAGTGTATGGTTCTTTCTTTTGGCCACCCCATTTTGTTGAGGGGAGTAGGGTGCTGAAAATTCATGCTTGATGCCTTCTTCATCAAGGTACTCCTCAACTTGAGTGTTCTTGAACTCGGTGCCATTGTCACTTCTTATCTTCTTGATCTTCACTTCATATTTATTTTGAGCTCTTCTCATGAATGTCTTAAGCACATCCTTTACTCCACCTTTATCATGAAAAAAGAATACCCACGTGAAGCGAGAAAAATCATCAACAATTACAAGACCATATTTACCGCCAATGCTTATGTAGGAGACGGGTCCGAAAAGATCCATATGCAATATCTCCAATGGTCTTGTGGTGGTCATCATGTTCTTCGCGGGGTGTGATGCTCTAACTTGTTTTCTCGCTTAACACGCACTAAAAATTCTATCCTTCTCAAAGCAAACATCGGTTAGTCCTATAATGTGGCCGCCCTTTTGGAGTTTGTGAAGATTTCTCATACCAACATGGGCAAGCCTTCTATGCCACAGCCACCCTATGTTGGACTTTGCTAATAAGCATGTACCAAGTCTAGCTTCATCCATGGAGAAATTCACAATATAAAGCTTTCCTTTAAGCACACCCTTAAAAGCAACCGAGCCATCACTCCTCTTATAGACGGTCACACCACATTCGTTGAACAAGCAATCATAGCCCATTTTACAAAATTGCGAAATGGATAAAAGATTGAAGTCAACGTGATCGACGAGCATAACCTTAGAAAGTGAATATGAGGGAGTGAGAGGGACTTTACCATAACCTAGTACTTGTCCCGTTCCATTGTCACCGAATGTGATATATTCATTGTTGTTGTGACTTGGCTCAAATGACTTGAACATCTTTTTGTCTCCGGTCATATGATTGGTGCATCCACTATCAATCACCCAACTTGACCCTCCGGAGACATAGTCCTACAAAACAAGTAAAGCTTTGTTTTTAGGTACCCAAATTTGCTTGGGTCCTTTCACATTAGTCACAAGTACTTTGGGCACCCACACACAAGCCTTTGGCTTCTTGTTGCGTGGCCCAATATATTTTGCATACACCCTACCATGCATGTTTCTCATTAGCACATATGAAGCATCAAAATCATGAAAGAGTGCACATGTAGAATTAGGCACATTAGCATGAGAATCATTAGCAAAATAAGAATGGTTAGTGTTCATGTTCTTGGCTTGCTTCTTTTGATAAGATCCTTCCTTGGTGAATTTAAGGAACTCCTTCCCATTCTTGTTCTCCCGTGCGTTGTGCTTGGTACCCTCAACATAGCCAATGCCATCCATGACATGGGGCATTCTAGTGTATGAGTATGCACCTCTTGCATACTTTGCGTTTTCATTATCCATAACATTTTTCTCATGTTGTATTTTGTTTTCAAGAGCCCTCACTTTCTTGTTCAAATCATCAATCAACTTCACATTAGTAGCACAAGCATCAACATCAATGTTATAGCACCTATCACATACTTTGCTAGTGGAAGCATGAGAGTTATTGGTGGAAGAGGATGTGAAGGTTGAAAGAATCCTATATTGCTCTTCAAGAGACTTATGAGTCTTTTCCAAGTCCTCATACTTCTCTTGAAGTTCATCTTTAGCATTTTTGACATTCTCACAAGTGTTTTCAATTTTAGTGAGAGACATGGTTAGTTCTTCATTTTTCTTCCTTTCAAGTTCTAGGAGCTTCTCTAGTTTAAGGTTTCTTTTCTTTTCAAGAATAAGCAAGTCTTCTTGTTTTTCAAGAAGCTCCTCTTGTCTATCATTTTCTTCCTTTTGTTTTTCAAGTAATTCCATAAATTCAAGCATTTTAGGAAGTGAAGCACTAGCAATGTTATCATCATCATCATCACTACTACTAGAATATGAGGAACGCTTATATTTAGATTTTGATACCTTAGATCCTCTTGCCATGAAGCACTTGTGAGTGTTGTCATCCTCATCATCACTCAAACTCCCAAATAGAGAAGTGTTGATGGGAGTGACACCAATGGCGAGTGTAGCAATGCCTTCCTTATCCGAGTCGGATTCAGAGGAGGAAGAGGATGAAGAGGATGAACCATCAGAATTCCATTCTTGCCCAATGTGAGCCTCACCTCTTCTATGTTTCTTGTATTTCTTGTCCTTCTTGTGGTGCTTGTCTTTTCTTCTCTCTTCCTTGCTTTTCTTCTTTGGGCATTCCACAATGAAATGTCCTTCATCACCGCATTCATAACAAGTTCTCTTTGATCTTCTTACTTTGCTTTTATCATAGATTTTCTTCTTGTAGCCATCTTTCTTGAGAAATGACTTGAAGAATGGCGGAAACAATGGCGGATGATAGGGCGGAAACAATGGCCATCCTTCATCATAGATTTTATCATAGATTTTCTTCTTGTAGCTAGCTTTCTTAATTCCTATCACCTTTTCATACTTCTTTGATGATAGGGCGGAAACAATGGCGGATGCGACATGATCGTTATGAGTAAGATTGATCTCATCATTGGAAGTTGAATTTTCTTTATTTTCCAACTCAAACCCTTGCTTCACCATCTTCAAGATTGGTCTTCCCATAGAGCCCAAATATAGTTCCATTCTATATTTCCAATGATCATAGAATGTTCCATCAAAATGTGGTAACTTTCCGGAACCGTTACCAACATACTCATTTTTGAGCTCATTGTAGTTAAATGGTAAGGCATTGTAGCTAACTCCGGAGTCATATTTAGTACCATCGGTTTTGACTCCGGTTGTGTTATTTGGTGGAACTTCTTTGCCATTTGTCATCTTTTATCTTCAAGCGGTTGAGCCTTCAAGAAGATCCTGTTCTGATACCAATTAAAAGTTGCATAGAGGGGGAGTGAATAGGCAAATCTAAATAATCCTGCAAAATTGGTCTTAGACAATTTAATCAGTCTGACCGGCAGTGCCGGTGTGGTGGATCGGCAGTGCCGATTGCCACTGCCGATGCTGGATCGGCAGTGCTGATGAGCGAATAGAAGGCATGTAAGATCTAAGTTTAAGTGGTTCCGCAGTTACTAAGTAGACAAGAGGTTACAATAGTAGTAGAGAGAGACACTAATAATAAAACTGAATAATAAAACAAGAGCTATATGAATAGAACTAGCAAATATGACAAGGACGAGTGAAAAACCTAGGGAAGATTAAAAGTACGACAAGTAAATAAGAGATCACACGGAGACACAAGATTTATTACCAAAGTTCGGGCTCACAAAGAGCCCTACGTCTCCGTTGAGAAGTCCACAAAGGACCGGGTCTCTTTCAACCCTTCTCTCACTCAAGCGATCACAAAGATCAAGCTCAAGTTTTCCACTATCAATTCCCTTGCGGGAGGGTAATACAAACTTTCCGAGACGTCACCACACAAGATAGGAGCTCTACGGGCACCGCTAACTGTCTTGGAGCAAAGCTCCAAGAATAACAAGCACAAATCACAAAGATGTTTAAATCGAATGCTCAAGAGTGGAATGATGCTCTTTTCACTAGAGAACAATGGCTCACTCAAACCCTAGCTCAAGGAATGAAGCTTTGACTTTGAGAGGGAGAGTGAGGAGAGTGGAGCTCAAAAGTGCAAAGTGTTTTTCGGGTTCCAAGAAGTATCCATGAAGGGGGGGGGGGGGTATCCCTTTTATACAAAGTGCTAAAAAAGAGCCGTTGGCCTGTTTGGACACCCCGCACCGGCACTGCCGATCGAGCCATCGACACTGCCGGTAGGGTTTCTGACACACTATCATAGATCGCATTCATGGAGACGGCCCACACCAACACTGCCGATCAGGGCATCAGCACTGCCGGTCAGGTAGCCACAGAGAAGGCAAATGGTCTCTGGCAACATTGATCGGCACTGCCAATCCGTAGGACTGGCACTACCGATCTCAGTCAGCCAGAGAGCCAGAGAGAATAGTTGTCTGTGGAGAGGGGATTGGCACTGCCGATCGGGTGGACCGGCATTGCCGGTGGGCTACAGCCAGAGAGATAGAGGAAGCACCCTTCTCTGGGAGAATAGACCGGCACTGCCGATGAGCCCCATCGGCACTGCTGGTGCTGGCAAGACAGACGCCAGAGAAGGTCTGGACATCACAGCGCCTCTGTGAGGGATCACCGGCACTACCGATAGAGGAAAAAACAGAGGGCGACAGAACTAGAATTCTTGGGAAGATTGAGCATTTGACTTTACCAAATTTATAAATTATACCCCTCTTAATAGTATGGTTTACCTATATTCAAGATTAAAAAATAAAAACATCATTGATCCTTCTTTTCTTGAGTGAAAAATGGACTTACAATTTGAGGCAAATTGACCATCTTCTTTTCTCTTTTTGTTTCAATGCATTACATTCATCAATAGAGATAGTCATCTACACACATACTCAATGAAAACATTAGTCCATTCTTAATTGTATTGACGCCAATCACCAAAACAAAATTAGGGGCCTAGATGCACTTTCAGAGACGTTGAGATCCCGCACACCAAAGTCCATGAACTTGTGGAGATGTGAGATCTCTCCTCGGGGAGCTCGACTGAGGACTGGACATTGGTGACCGTAGCCTTGATGTCGCCGACCGGGACCTCGATGTGAGGGCGATAGGTGTTGAACGCAGTCGTCGTAGATTCAAGGGCAGCGATGCACGTGTACGAGGCCGCCTCGATCTGGTCTATGCGCTCGATCATCGATGCCTCATAGGACTCCAAGTAGGTCACCACCACTATTTTGAACGCATCGAGTTGGACGGCGACCACGGAATCGACCTCCGTCTTGACATCGAATGCTCCTAGAGCTCCCGTCAAAGAGAGCGCCTCAAGCGCGCTGACGCGGCCCTCCCACTTGGCATCTTGGACCTTGATGTCGGTGCGGAGTTTGGGAGTCTCATCGAGGATCAACTTGGTGTTCGGCTCAATGGTGCCCATATTCTTCTGCAGCCTTGTATAGTGTTCGTGCTATTCCAGCGTGGTTGCAGAGAGGGAGGCAGGGAATCGAGATCGGAGTGGGAATAGGAACCCGATTACTTGAGGAGTAAGAAGGAGCAGAGGTAGTTGTTCTCCAGAGAACAAGGGAAAGGAAGAGCAGGTAAAGGTTGTTACAATAGTTGATTCTCTCCCTCTCTGCAATCTGACGGGTCAGCAGGTTGAGCAGCAGCACGTGCGCGTCGGATGCAGGAAGAGGAGGCCGTCGGCGGCCGTGGACTGGATATGGTCACCAGGGTCGTCCCTGGCATTTTGGAGACCCACGGCAAGCCTAAAACCTGAGGCCTCCTCTATATAAATTTATTTCCTACACATGTAGAATCTTTATTTGAAAATAAAATATATTAGAGACTACTATTATCAGTAAAATCAATAGTATATTAAAACATATTCATATAAAATTAGTTTACATATTACTTTCGAAGTTTCTTGTAACATTTTTTGATGCAAAATCAGTAACAATAATGTTATTGATGTCAACTTCATCCAATAATTTCTTCTCAATGCATAAAGTGGTTGTACCATTCAACCGTTCTTGAGATATTTTGAACCTGAAATAACTTTTCTTTTCTTCTATATTCTTTTTTGGCGTTGGATACAAACTTTCTAGTCATGATGACTCACGTTGCTGAAAATTGTCAAACATAATAAAGAAAATTAATCTACCTATAAATTATGATATGAGAACTTAAAACAATTAGAATTAACATAAAGACAGAGATTATTCGCTCTTACATCGAATGTCGTCAGGGTGACTCACCGAATCAAATTGCTGCGCCGGCCGTGATGCCGTCCACTGCGATGGATGCCAACACAATCATGATCTGAATCTCCGGTCTTGGCATGCGCTGCAACTGTAATCTCCTGCCTCCCGCCTGGCGTACTCGATCAGGTCATCAGGATCAGGGTCTCCTGCACGGCGCCGCCACTGTGATGCCGTGCGCTGCAACTTATCTGTCGATCTCTTGACTCATGGGCTCCTGGCATACTCGGTACTCCTTGTGTTGTGTGCGATGGCAAAGGACAGAACTGCAGAAGACAAAAGGGTGACCTCCAGACTGCTGGATAGGGCCTTCATGATTGGGAAAAAACATGTTTACTGCCTGCTGGTTGCAATGGGCTTTGTGATAATATGTAAACACAGTATGGGGTGCGGAAGCGGTGCTAAGCTGGCCGGTGGAGACGTTCAGGAAGCTGCGATGATGGCGAATTACGTGAGGGGATGTGGAAGCGGTGCTAAGCTTATTATTATGTCGCTCGTCGAGGGGGAGCATGATCCAGTTGCGGCGGTGGAAACGGGATCATCCAGGACGCCGCGCGTGCGTGGGTCGTCATAGCACCACCTCCATGAACGGCACACGGCTCGGAAGCAGAGCTAGCTGGCCACGTCGTCGACGAGGACGTGATCGGCGTCCACGCTCGCCGGCCTGTGTCTGAGGTCCGCCTAGGATCTCGGGTCAAAGGAGGAGCAAGCTGTGATCGGCCCGGCCGATTGATCGTCGTCACTAGTCGCTTCCCCATGCCTTTGCACATGCTAATGGCGGCGGCGGTGCCGTGAAGTCCCTCATTGGTACCATGCCTCTGCATGCGCTAATGGCGACGGTGGCGCCGTGAACTACCTCATGTGTTTGTGTATTTTGTCAGAGGTGGAGTCTTAACTTCCAAAAAGAGATAATTATATAAACCACCTCATAAGTTATTTCGACTTTGAGATTTTTACCCATAATTGTTTTTATTGTAAATTCCCATCTATCTAATGAATTTAGTTATAAAAATCACCCTAGTTGACACATGTTTAATTAATTTTATATACTTTTACTTATATATATAATTCAAAAATAAACTAAATTAAATAAATTTAATGTTGTTAAAGTTTTTTAATGTCTAATTCTCCTTATTTTTACGATAAATGTATTCAAATTTCAAATTATGCGAAACATATTTTGAAATTTAATTGATATTTTTGCTACATATTCTCTATAAAAAATATAAAGATTATACTTTTAAAATTTTATATATTTGATAAGAATATCATTGGGTACTCCAAATAAATTTAATATATTTGACAAGAATATCATCGGCGCGTAGGTGTGCCGATTGACACAATTCAAATTTTGAATGCTCTGACAACTTGGCGCTTGATTCCCCTCCTTTATATCGCTTCCCGGTATATCATGTTGTTTGGTAGGGGAACAACACGGAATTTCGATGTCTCAATTGACTACGCCGATCGGCACGGACCCGCACCAATCTGCGTGCCGTCTCTTTTTCAGCTTTTGATCAATTTCGTGTCCCCTCTGCACTGCACACCTGCATAGCAATCATACCTGTTCTTTAAAATCAATGCTTGCCGCCTTTTGTCGCCCGTTTGGGAACCGCATGGGTACCTGCGCCGATCGGCGCAGTACAGCGCCGAACGGCGCAAGTCCCTTGCACCTCGTCTTTTAATCCGGCGCTGATGCTAATGCCTCGTGTTCATCTCTTTCACCTAATTTTCCACTTTTCCCAATGTTCCTGTAGCATTGACATACGTAGCGGGGCTCATCTGATGTCCGCGCCGAACGGGGCCAACGCACGCCGATCAACGCAACGTCCATTCTTGCTCCCGGCCCCTCACTTCTTCGCTAGATGTTACTCTTCATCCTTTTCTGCGTCATTTAACAACCATTACTCACAAAAATTAATTTAAAAAGATTTTAATTTCCTTGAGAATAGCTCTATCTCTGAAAATTACTATGCTGGTTGATTCTTAGCACTCCTTCAATTCTGGGTATCATCAACCTTCTGTCCTGACCTGGGCAATAACACGCCGACCGGCGTAGATGTGCGCCGATCGACGCAAGCACTGTTCCTTCCCGTTTTTTATCTTTTTTGTTTTATACCTGCGTTGTTAGTCTTACAGTATGTATATACACAGTTTTGCATAAATAAATAGACAACACAAGAGCACACACGAATTAAGCACATATTTTTTCTATTTCTTTTATTCAGAAGATCGTTTTTATTATAAGCAAGCAAATTAAAAATACCGGGTTGGCCTCCCGACCAGCACTAAATAACTAGATGAAATGGGTTTCCCTCCCGCAAGCACTAAACAACTTCTAAATTACTCGATCGTTGGGTTGCCTCTCAATAGCGCTCTAGTTATTTAAAGGTCAAAGAGCTTGACCTCCCCGTAAACAATCAATTCTTAGTGTCATGGTGCGGGATGTGAAGCCACGATACTACAAGGTTCTCTTATCTCCATTGTTCATATAGTTTGGACGACCTATCCATACATCCCCTCCAATTACTCTCGATGCCATGTTGCCACGATATCTTGTATCTTTTCACTTCATCAACAGTACGACACTCTTCTACCTTCGAGCGAAACTTGAAAGAGTAGGGAGTTTCACTTATATCAAAGTTTATCTCACCACTCCCAACATCAATACTTGCTTTTGCTGTTCTCATGAAGGGTCTGCCTAAGATAAACGGGGTCCTCATCCTCTTATTCATATCAAGCACAATAAAATCAATAGGGATAATGTGATCTCTAATTTGAACAGGCAGATCCTCAACAATTTCATCAGGGAAGCGTACCGATTGATCGGCTAACTCCAAACACATACCCGTAGGCTCCAATTCATGCAAATTGAGACTTATGAATATATAATGGGGCATAACACTTACGCTTTCTCCAAGATTGTACAATCACCTATCAAATATCCTTGTTCCAATCATGCATTTGATGCTTGGTGATCTAGGGTCAGGTTTCTTCTCAAGTGCAACATCATTGATTGCCGCCGTAAGCTTCTTAGTAACCTTCACAACCTTCTCAGAAGCTAGAGACTTCTTATTTTACATTATGTCCTTGATGTACTTGGCGTAGGTGGGTACTTGAATAGCATCAACAAAAGAAACATTGATGTAAAGCTTCTTCATAATATCGACGAACCTTGAAAATTGCTCCTTGTGTTACCACGCTCTTTCTGTCTTCGTCAGCAGTTGAGTATCTAGGAACATGACAGGGCCATGCTCCTCTGTCTCCATGCCCATTTTCAGACCAGAGAGGTCAACATCCTCCTCGCGCCGATCGACACTTTCAGTGAGCCAATCAGTGCTGTCAAGACCGTCGCGTCGATCGGCGCCAGGTGTGCGCCGATCGGCGCGGGGCTTCTTTGCTCCTGCAAGGTGCTCTGGATCTTCTGTTTGTTTTTTTGACCTCATAGCTATTGCCTTCAATTGCTCTGTAGACTTTATATTGCCAGGAATAGCCCCTTTGTTGCCTTGAATAGCATGCGATAACTGTCTCATCTATTGCTCCATAATTTTGATATGCTTCAAAATCTGCTTATTGGAGCTCCCAATTTCTATCACCTTGTCATTAATTTCCTCAAGGACACGATCAATCTCCTTGAATTTAACTTGATTGTCCTTGTTGATCTTTTCTTGAACTTAGAAGAACTCATGACATTAGAGACGAAGTGGGATAGAATTTTGCATGGACGAACTAGGAGAGAAAGAACTCCTTTGCTGCTGATATTGAGGCTTCCATCTACTATTCTTCATATATTCTAGCATCTTCATCTCTTTAGAGCAATCTTTCTGCACATGACCAAATTTCCCACACTCATCACAAGTGGAGCGTGATTCTGCTAGCTTGAGTGACTCTTCCTTAGGGATATGAAGATTATTGTCCAACCTCCTTTGAATAACATCGAGGCGATCTATAATCAAGTCTTCACGAGTCCTCTTAATCACACTCTTTGCCAATCCTTTTGAAGGTTGTAAATTTATTCAACTTCTCACACTATCCCACGATTGATTTTCAACTAGCAACTTGATCAAATCCTTAGCTTGGGTGGGAGTTTTTGACATGAATGAACCTGCAGCTAAAGAATCCAAGTGTTAACGAGATGGTTGATTCAATCCTGTGTAGAACCTCTCAACAACTTCTCCAACTATCAGACCATGATGAGGGCATGCATCCTGGTACTCATTGTATCTCTCCCATGCTTCTCCAATGCTCTCATCAACATTCTGTGTAAATCCAAGAATTTTATTCCTCATAGCTTGATTCTTACCAAGAGAGAAGTACCTGGCCAAGAATTCAGCCGCTAATGTGTTCCACACCATCTTTACTGGGTTTTCCAATCTATTGTACCATTGCTTAGACCATCCAACTAGAGAGAAGGGGAACAACCGCACATGTGCTTGGTTTCCGTCCAATCCCGCTATTTTAAATGTACTGCAAATCTTATTAAAGTGTTGCAAATGATGATTGGGATCTTCCGAACCTGTGAACGGTTGTTGCGCTACTATTCCAACATATCTCTCCAATTGATACGGAAGTTGATCTTGAGATTCTTGGAAATATGTCTTGACAACATTAGCCAATTGAGGCTTGAGACGATTAACCATAGGTAACTCTGCCATTTCCTCTTCTTCTTGAGCTTGAACTGGATCTGCTATTATGAACAATACTCGAGGGGTGGCGTGGACTGCTCCTCCGACTAAATCTCCAAGTGACTTGCTTCTCTTCTCCGTTGTTCTCTTCTTGCGAAAGAGTCTTTCTAGATCATCGATGTAATTAGAGGGTTTGTTCGACTTAGGACCGTCCATATCTATTAGTTTCACTTAACAGAATATATGTACTAAAGAAACAAGTAAAGCACAATGATTAAACACTAATACATCAAACAATATTTAAAAACCTACTATGGTCCCCGGCAACGGCGCCAGAAAATATATGCTTGTTGGTCGTAACTACGCACCCACTTATATACCGCATGAGGACGGTATACGATTGTAGCACTTTTTCCCTTGAATTGAGTATTCGAAGATTTATTGAATCCACTAGGACCTTAGGGATAATTAAATAAAGTTAATAGTAAAAGATTTAATCAAAGCTACTGTCAAATTCAGGTTGCATGAGGGGAGACTGGCTAGCACAAAGGTGCGTGAGACAACAAATCTGTCGTTGCGCCGATCAGCGCAGGTGTTGAGATGATCGGCACACTAGTGAATCTATCGTTACGCCGATCGGTGCAAGTGTTAAGCCGATCAACACACTGGTAGATCTAAGCCAAAGTGCGCCAGATATCTTATAAGCTTAAGCTATTAAGTGAGTAGGCAAGTATCTACTAGTGAGATCGTAACTAGAAAGCCCAATCAAATAGCATCATAATGGATAATTACATGGATCAGTGAAAATCTATAATGAATAAGGTCACCCTGCTTTCCGAGCGGCTCCCGATTTATCACTGCCGAGAGGAAACCTTTAGTCATGTGAGTATCTTACCCTACTCAACTATCCAATAGTGCTGCACAGGCTTAGTGCTATCACCGCTAAACCACACTACTAGCATCATCAAGCAATCATAATCAATACAATATCCGAATACTATCCTAATCACCACGATCAAGATAATATTACTTACTTAGTCTAGAACTAAGCAATTGGAATAAGCACATGCATGATTATAGAATTAAGATAGACAAATCACCAAAACCATCATCAGCATATTCAATCATCCTTGAGATACATAGAGTAAGATTTATCCCCGTCGAGATGGTCTATCTTGACGGATCAACTCTTAACACTAATGGTTCTTGAAACTCAACTAGAGATCTATTCTAACTCTAACGGGGCAAGGCACGGTGGCTCTAACTCATGGATCTGTTGTCTCTCTGTCTCCTCTACCTCCTCCTCTGTCGAGACCAGGGTTTACAAGTATTTATAGAGGTTCTACACGTAGAGGACTTGGTTTCTAGCAAATAAGGTGGTTGCGCCGATCGGCGCAGGATTGTACCAATCGGCGCAAGCCGTGTCTTCTCTGGTTTCTCTTCCAAGTCGGTTTTTCTGCCATCCACAACTGTCATGTGGGCCTTTTCCTTCGAGATAAAGTCTTGTACTACATGTCGAGATCTTGAAATTTCATAAATCTTCTAGGCAAAGTGTCTTGTGCAGATAAACTTGCATAAACATGTAGAATGGGCCTCGATCACTTCTGCGCCGATCGGCTTATGGACTGCGTCGATCGGCGCATTGAGCTTCTTTAGTGCTTTTCGTTGGTTCTGTATTACTATCCTCTCCAGTATCACTTTAATCACCAATTTTACCTATTTCTATAATAAAGCTCTAAAATAACGTATATACAAATATATAGCAATATTATAGGTAAATGGCCTAAATTAGTATCAATTATTCTTTAATTAGAGTAATATTCACATATAAAAGGGGCACTTGGGGAGTGCCAATAGCATCGCTCGCACACAACATGGTTTTTGTAAGCGCGTTTGTACGCACACGCCCGACGAATGCATGGTACACATCTGAGGGTATGTGTGTTTTACTAGATTGGATTGGATAGATTTGAACAGTACTATCCAGTCCAGTGTTTGATTCACTTCCAGGGTGGATAGAGATGGATTAAATTGGGAATATTACTTTAAGAAGCTGGATGAGTCTATCCAGTAAAAAGGGCCGGATAAATCTATCCAATTTATGAAATAATAATGATTACCATCATAATTAGATATTATTAGTATGATTACTATGATATTTTTAATTGATAAGTAATAAGATGTTAATTAGTACATGATGAGAGCTCCATCATACTAGAATTAATAATTATTAATGTTTTTATTACTAATTAAAAATTATTAAGATATATTAAGACCAATAAATATTATATCATATTAATTAATATATAATTAATTTCATTATTGCACTTGTCCTATCCATTCTTATTCATTCAACCAAACACAAAACTGGATCATCCCATCCAACCAATCCAACTTTACCCTCGAAACAAATAGACCCTTAGGCTGTGTGCACTGGGGTACGCTATCCCACACTCCAGTACGGAATAGAGTAATTCCTCCCGCACTAGCATGCGCTATGCGCGATGGTATCATCTAGTACTGCCTCCTGCACGCTATATATAGCGTAACTGTGATCACACAGTAAATGCAAATGTGACGCGGGGTTCACTTGTTATGCACGATAAATGCAAAATTAGAGAGAAAAAGTAAGAATAAAATATAGAGTAGTTGGAGATGGTTGAATATAATAGTATGTATTAGTTGTTATAAAAAAAAGGATAGAGTATGACAGGTACGATAAAAAATTGATATAGAGAAAAAAATCTTACTTTTTTTACTATAATAGTATGTATCAGTCGCTCATCGTCACGCCCGTCAGGCGTTTGCTTTTTCGGTTCCGCGCGTCACGCTCTCGAAGAGCTGCTCACAGCTACAAGCAGCCAGCCAGCCGGCAAACTGCCCATGTGCATGGGGTCCACGTCCGTTAACTTTTACTCACCACTTCTCACTTCTACTGCTCATTTGCGCCCTCGCTGTCTCTCCACTAAAAGAACAGCAAATAGATCCCACGTGAATTGAGTGACACGATCGGATCCACTCGTTCCCTTGCAGCAACAAATCAGCTCTAGCTAGGGATCAATTCTGGACAAAGAATCGAGCCATAGTGTACACCGACACATATGCCAAGGTTACCAGTGCTAAGCCCGACCACCACATGCTGAGCAGGCGCCAGGCCTAACAATGGTGCATGTGCAACCTACCAAACAACGTGGCGTTCACAGCAAAATAGCGCCATATGTCGGCCACAACAAGTAGCATCGTCCTTGCTCACCCCTCATCACCCGCACGCTAGCTAGCACGAAGATCTTGTGAGGATAAAAAGAAAAGGAAGAATAAAGAGAGGAATTCCCGTGCCGGTAACAGTACCACGACCCGGTCATGCGAAGTGCCACGGCGGGCGCGGCGGTAGGGCGCCGTCCGTCCTAGTATAATTGTGGACACAGAATCTTGTGACTGCAACAAGAGGGAAAAGCCAACCATGTACAGAGCCAGTAAAATTAAATATTGAAATAAACAACAGCCTACCCGTGGATTACGCATATGTGGGTCCACGGGCGCCAGAGGATTATGCCGGCGACGTTGTGCTGTGGGCACAACCGACCACCACAGCAGGTGAGCTGCTGTGCAAGCCATTGCAGTGCACGGTGGAGGCCCAAATGGATGACAGCTACTTCAGGTCGTTCATAGACTTTGCCAGCTGGTAGTGGTAGGTTGCCCAGACATCTTTG
Organism: Eleusine coracana subsp. coracana; assembly: GCA_032690845.1. Lineage (NCBI taxonomy): Eukaryota > Viridiplantae > Streptophyta > Magnoliopsida > Poales > Poaceae > Eleusine > Eleusine coracana. The sequence continues at coordinate 59,203,219 of CM064434.1, read as the reverse complement.
TGTCTAACCTGAAGCTGAAGGGGATCCCACTGTACGACCTGGACTTTAGCGCTCCGTAGGAGGGCTATATATGTGTCATCATGCCGCCTTTGTGCAATTGTGAAGTTCCTTGACATATCTGCAACTCTCTCACGTACGAAATCGGCTGGTGCGCATGAATGCTTACTATTTCGTACGTTATACAGATGTTTGTATCCTGAACATTTTTAAAAAATAGCACGTGCAAATTAGGCCATCGCTCGCACCAGCTCAGGCCCCGCCGCCCCGGTCCCTGGTAAAGCCACAGCCACTGCTATTTAAGGCGCCAGCTGCTTGCTGCTGCTACTACTAAAACCAATAAAATTGCCATTTCTAGCTCTCTATCGATCTACGTAACTTACCGGTCTTTTGTCCATGAAGATTACCGTGCAGTCTTCGAAGCTTGTCAAGCCTGCCTACGACGGCAATAATGCCAGTTGCAAGTCTCCTTTCGCCAACGCCGACGCCGTCCCACTCAGCGTCTTCGACAAGGCCAACTTCGACCAACACATTCCTCTCCTCTTCTTCTTCCGCCCGCCGGCCCCACCCGGCGCCGTTCTCGAGGCCGGGCTCGCGAAGGCTCTGGCCGAGTACCGCGAGTGGGCCGGGCGGCGCGGCACGGACGCCCCGGTGATCGTGCTCAACGACGCCGGCGTACGGTTCGTCCAGGCCACCGCGGACGCCGCCGCCGCTCCCGGCGCGCCGCGGGACCCGACTCCTGAGATGCTTTGCTTGCTTCCGACGAACAGCGATGATGACGAGGAGTTACTGATGATGATCCAGGTGACCCGGTTCACGTCGTGCGGCTCCTTCGCCGTGGGCCTCAGCTTCCTGCACCTCGTCGCCGACGGCCACGCGGTGTTCAATTTCCTGGGCGCGTGGGGCCAGGCCACCCGAGGCGTGGGAATCCACCCCGTCCCCGTGCACGACCGCGTGTCTCTCTTCAAGCCCCGTGACCCGCCGCGGGTCGAGTTCGACCACCGGGGCGTCGAGTTCAAGACTCGTCAAGATGAGAAGGCCGGTTACACTACCCGCCAACAGAACGTCCTGCACCCTGAAAATGACGATGAGGTGGTTGTAACCATGGTGCACTTCACCCGGGACATGATCTCCACTCTGAAATCCCAACAAGCATCCACAGGCGCGCCGCCGCCGTCACGACGATCCTACAGCACGCTGCAGTGCGTCGTGGCGCACCTATGGCGGTGCATCACCAAGGCGCGCGGGCTCAGCGGGAGTCAGCTGATAACCCGGGTCCACATCGCCGTAAACGGGCGCAGGCGGATCCGTAGCAGCTGCAGCCCGCGGGTACCGGACGGGTACACGGGCAACGTCGTGCTGTGGGCGCGGCCGGCCATGAGTGTGGACGATCTTACGCGAAGGCCGCTGCGGGAAACCGTGGAGGCCGTGTCCCGGGCGATTTCCGGGACTGACGAGAGGTATTTCCGGTCGTTCGTGGACTTTGCGAGTTCCGGGGTGGTGGAGGAGCTCGGGTTGGTGCCGGCGGCTGATGCGGCGGAGACGGTGCTGAGCCCGGACGTCGAGGTGGATAGCTTGGTGGGGCTCCCGATCCACGGGGCGGATTTTGGGACCGGCGCGCCGGTGTTTTACATGCCTGGGTACCTGCCCGTGGAGGGTGTCGTATTCCTCGTGCCGTCTTTGGCAGGTGACGACGGAGGCGTCTACGCCTATGTGGCCCTCTTCAGCCACGCCGTAAACGCCTTCAAGCAGTGCTGCTACTCCATCTCTCGCGGAGGCGGCGGACGCGTGAAAATTAGAGCGTGAAATTAAATGTGCAGGCCTATGAAAAAACACCGTTTTATTTGAGCTGTAATAATAAATGCCGCAGCACCGGCAAGCTCTAAATAAATTTCGTATGCAACGAAATTCAATATCTTCTTTTTTTTCGAAAAGAGGATTTTATTTATATCAAAGCACATTACATCCTCTGATTATAAATTCAACCCAACTAACACCAACTCCACTGATGGAAGATAAGAAACCTTGAAAAAGCCATAAAATCTATCATTTAGGATCACCATCCCAAACGGATATGCCACGGATTACAACCCGATCTGAGCGAACACGGCCATCTCATCATCTACCACCATCATCCTCATCTTCGACAGGGAAGAACTAAAATCCACATCTTTTACAAAAGAGGGGAAAACTGCTAACATACCACACACAAAAATGATGAACTTGCCGTTATCAAGGATGGATCCCCGCTCCTCCTCGCCACCGGCGAGATCACCGGAGGGAGAGGAGGAGGGGGATCAGAGGCGGCGGAAGCTAGGCTTGGCTCCGGGCGGCTGCTACACTTCGTGAGTTCTCATAGGATACGTTCCCAAAATTCAATATCTTCTGTCCTCTGATAAATTTAGAATGTCAACAAATTTAGAACATTTTAAACTAAAAACATAATTGATTATTGGTGATTGATTAAATACCAGTTATATACGTGTTTCTGTGTTAAATATGTATTTGAGCAAGAAAAAAAAGAGCTAGTTCTCACTCACGACCTAGAAGTTTCAATATTAATCGGAGAAAAAATATATTCACCACTTATATTATGAAAACTTAGATTAAAATACTCTTAAAAATTATAAAAAAACCACCACTATCATTATAAATAAGGGATAATACAAAATACTTAAATATAAAAATAAACACCAACACATATGCAAAAAATATATCCTATTCACAATACTCAATGTATGTGCCTATAACATTCACACCATGTTTTACCTATGAAGGTAGAATAAGAATATGTAAATTCATCTGCTCAATGATTCCCATTGTTTGAGAACGGGTCGTTGGTCTGGTGGTGAAAGCGTCTAAATGGTTGTCCATCCACGCAGGTTCGAGTCCCAAACTCGTCGTGTCTCATCAAGGCTTGTTCCCCCTAGTCAAAATAATTTGGTAAAAACTCACGTCACAACTCACATAAGGCAGCTAAGTTCTTATATATGGTTGAGATCGAAGGAGGCTTGAGGGTTTTTTTAGCCTGCATAAAAATTGTTTTCTTGTTAAGAAATTGCCATTAAAGGCTTCCTCTGACAGGTTGAGTTTTTTTTTATTAATCCTATTGTTTAGTGTTACCTGCAGCTTTTGGATTTTTCATTGCAACTTATGAGCTCACACAATCCCGATCCTGTGTCGTCGTGCCCTACTTCCTCTTCAACCCCCCTCACCGTACTTCCTTTTCAACGATCCCCTACTTCCTCTTCGCCCTCCTAACGGCGACTCACATGCTACTTCCTCTTTGTCCCCCTCACCCGATCCTGCGCCGTCGTGCCTGCGCCAACGGCGTTCCCTGTCATCAACGCATACGCACACCCTGCCATGGGCGCCTTCCACCTCATGCACCCGTGGTTCCACAGACGTGACATATCTTCAAGGATCCTCAATGTAACCGACGACGAGCCCGTCTGGCACTGGACCAGACCGAAACCTGCCGGTTGCGACACAGAGACGGTTTCGGCGAGTCTCCGTGGGGATCACCACCGCCAAAGCTTGGTCCACGTCATTAGTCGTGCACGCCGGCAACTTGCACTGGTTGTACATGTGTACACTATACAACCCCACGTTGTTCCAGTTCTGTATGCTCGTGTTTCACATGCGGGCGGAGGAATTCGGAATGATGCATGGACTCCGCGTCGGTGATCAAGAACATCCGAGGGCAGTGGGTCCGTGTGATGTCGGGCAAGGTCCGTATTTATATTCTTTTTTTAAAAAATAACTTAACCAATAAATAGCTAGCTAAATCTTGAATTGAAAAAATGTCATACAAAACAGAATTCTTTGGCAACAATATTCTGAAAACAGACTTGTCTCTTACAAACTTGCTCAATATAATTCATTTTGACTTTAATCAACTCTAATGTGTCCCTTATTTTGGTACAAAGATATTGTATTATATAAGGTTTGGCCCTATCGAAATTATCTAAACTTCGACGAGAGGTTGAGGAAGGGCCAGCTCGACTTGTTCATGTAACTTCTAGGCGTGGCCTTGCTAGCTGGCCATGCATGCAGCTTCATACTATATTCTGTAGAAAAACATCCGTGAATGCATGGTAACATTTATCTTTTTATAATCAGGTCATTTCAAAAAATTTCCCCACAGCGTTTAATTAGCAGGCAAGGTATCATTTTATTTATTATATTTTTGTCTTGTTAACATGAGAATTGGTAAGAGAATTTCCATGCATGTGACCTTGATTATTATAGAATCATATAGAGATACAAACAAACTGATACCATATGTGGAAACCCGGGATTGTGCACATCTGGCAATTCTAGACAAAGCATGTGATCCTAGTGAACCTTATCTGCTTCCTTTCGATAAAAGCCCATGCATTCTTAACGTGTTCTTTGGTTTCTTGTGAGACAGAGAATCTTGAAAATAAGGACGACAGGCTACCACGTGACCTTGCTTTTTCGCTGCAGCTACTTAAGTAGATGGTACCATCGAGACGCTTACAAAAGATCTACATCGCACTCCATGAAGATCACAGTGCAATCCTCGAAGGTCGTGAAGCCCACCTATGTCGCCAGCTCTCCACCCACAGCCACTAAAAGCATCCCACTCAGCGTGTTCGACACAGTGACTTACGACAAACATGTACTCCTATCCGGCATATACTACTTCCACCCACCAGCCTTGCCTAATGCCGTACTAGAAATGGGCCTCACCAAGGTCATGGCGGGTTACCGCGAATGGGCGGGTCGTCTTGGCACGGATGTCAGTGGAAACCGTGCAATCCTGCTCAATGACGCCGGTGCACGGTTCGTCGAGGCCATATCGCCAATGTTGCGCTCAGCAGCATCGATCCATTAGATCCATTACCCGAGCTCCTGAGCTTGTGCCCGAGTGGCAAAAACAGAGAGGAGCTAATGCTGGTCCAGGTCACCCAGTTCACGTGTGGAAAAATCCTTCGCTGTAGGAACCACCGCGCACCATGTCGTGGCTGATGGCCTTGGCAGATGCAGCTTCATGCTCGCATGGGGCAAGGCTACACGCGGCATCCCTATCGATCCTGTCCCATTACATGACCGGGCGTCCATTTTCGCGCCCCGGAATCCTCCTAGAGTGGAGTTTGAGCATAGGGGTGTCGAATTCAAGTCTCGCAATGAGGTGAGCAACATCAAGACCACTGAGTCGAGCGGCAATGTGGTTGTGCACATGGTACACTTTACCCCGGAAATGGTCTCTGAGATGAAGTCAAGGGCTTCGGTTGGAGCATCTCGGCCGTATAGCTCGTTGCAGTGTGTCACGGCTCACCTGTGGCGGTGCATCACGAAGGCACGAGGGCTAGACCGAGACAAGCTGACCAAGCTGAAGATAGCTGTCAACGGGCGTTCACGAATGCGTAATCCACGGGTGCCAGAGGATTATGCCGGCAACGTTGTGCTGTGGGCACAGCCGACCACCACAGCAGGTGAGTTGCTGTGCAAGCCATTGCAGTGCTGGGCACCATGGAGGCCCAAATGGATGACAGACAGCTACTTCAGGTCGTTCATAGACTTTGCCAGCTCTGAGGTGGTGGAGAAGGAGGGGTTGGTGCCAACGGAGACGCTGGTAGGTTGCCCGGACATCTTTGTGTCTAATCTGAAGGGGATCCCAATGTACGACCTGGACTTTGGCACTGGCAGACCGTTCTTGTTCACTCGAAGTCACCCTCTGTGGGAGGGCTATGTGTTTATCATGCCGCCTCTCTGCAATGATGGTGGACGTCCAAGTTACCCTCTTCAGCCGCGCCATGGACGTCTTCAAGGACTGCTGTTACTCTCTGGAAGCGGCAGATAGTTCAAAGCGTGACATTCTCCAGGGAGACAGCGGTCAGGGAGGTGTTCACTCGTGAGTGGGACTGTGCAAATGTAGCAACGATATATGTGATGTCTGAGACTTGTTAAACTTCTTGTAGCTTGACGCACTTTATTTCACCTAAGCGGTTATCGTGGATACGTGTTCACTTCCTTCTTGACGCAAATATATTCTTCCATTTCTTTGGGCTTGTCCAAAATGGGCGTCCTCAGTACACGGGTCACCGAAGTTTATATGGGCTGAGCCGTGATACTGCAGCCATCAGCACCGGGCCTGGCTGCTGCTCCTCCTCCTTGGTTGTGTCTTGTATTATCCAATCCCTATATTATTCTCAAAAAAAAAATCCCTATATTGCTCAAGCTAAAAAAAAAGCCTCTATATCTATATTGTTGCAAGATCAAATAAATAATCTGAGTCGGTAGTGCTGCACTAACAAATTAAAACCAAAATACAAACCTCCGCTCATTACATGTGCCACCTTTCCTGCCTACTAATACTAATATCTAAAACACACACACACACACACGTATTTACCGAGCACTACACTTTCCAAAAGACGGTTCATGATTCACACAACAGAGTGCACACTATCACATGGCGGGAGTTCCATATAGAGACAATGCACCGAACACAGTGAAGAGAGACGTAATCTGAGCCGATTGAGGCAGTGAGCCCGGAGCCGAAATGAATCTCCGTCAGTGTTCATGGAACGAAGCGGCGCCGAGATGATCCCGCGCGCTCTCCGTGTTCGACAAGGTGGCCTTCAACCAGCACATCTCCAGCATGCACTTCTTCCGCGCGCGTGCTGCTTCATGACAGGCGTGCCTATTGTCTATTGACCCCCGGCCCGTGCACGAAGCCGTACACAACCTTCCAATGCGTCGTCGCGCACCTGTGGCGCTGCATCACGAAATCCAGCAACAACCTCGACCCGGACCGCGCCCACCCGTGCCCGGATCGCAGTGAATGGCCGGTCCCGCCTTTCTTTTACATGCCGAGTTACCTCCCTGTGGAGGGCGGGATGTTCGTCGTGCCGTCGTTCGTTCGACGCGTACGTGCCGCTGTTTGCACACAACCTTGAGACGTTCAAGACGTGTTGTGGATCACTCAAGACGACAGTGGATGCGTGCGATTCCTCATCGGCCTCCGTTGGCCGGTCACCGCTATCCTCCAGCAGCTCGCGTCTCGTCCCTCTCCTCCTCTCTCCCACGTCATGGCTCTCGACGCTGCCACGCGCTCCACGGCCGCCTCGCTGTGTCGCTAGACCTGCCAGCGGCAATAATCTGCGTCTCGCCTAGTGCTCCGCTCCGCCCAGCGTCTCGCCAAAAGCTGTCCTTCAAACCGGACACTGCTTGGGAACAATTAACTTGCGTCCTGTTTGGAACAATTAGCTTCTACGCCTGAAACATTTTTTCTTTTTTTTACTTTTGGCCTGCAACAAATGCTGCTATGTTCTTCGAACATTTTCCTTCTCCTCTTGGGACATTTTGCTTCTCTGCTTGCAACAATCGCCTGAGTCTCTCTGGGCGTCTGCGTCGGGAACTTGTTTTTTTAGAAGAATAGGCCTCAGCCCTGTCCTATCTATTTAATAATAAAAGGAGATGACTTTTTCATCATAATATCTAGAAATTCTCACAAAAAAACAAAACATCCAGCCCTCTATCTCCTTTCCAATTAATCTTAGATTAAAATCTAGCCCTTCACGTATATACAGATCTTTTTTTTAACTAAAAGAATAGCACAAAACGGTTTCACCTCTATCCCCTCACGTAACCTTGCCCCTCACAATCGTCCAGCCCTCAATCTCTTTTCCAAGTATTCCTAGATTAAAATTAGTCCTCCACGTAAGTACAGATCTTTTTATCTAAAAACACCAGCACAGATCAGTTAGATTTCCCCTATATCCCCTCGCGTAACTTGCCCCTCATGATGCCACTACCGCTGCAGGAGGCATAGACGCTCGTGGGCTGTGGTCTGGTGGCTGACGATTTAAAAATCTGGAGCTGAACGCATAGGGCTATGATGGTTGTTGTAGCTATTATTCGGATGACGGACGATCTGTAAAAAGGATGATGATGAGAAGTATTTAAAGCAAGTGGATTGCAGGTCGATATGAAGCTTCCTCCTCCCATCTACTCTATGGTACGTGAGTCCTTTGATTGTGCTGGGCTTGCAACATTTGCGAAAGTGATCTATGTATGTAGACTGCGGAGACGAGAAACAACGGTAGTGATTAAGGTGTCGGGCCACTGATGCCTTTGACGCGGTCCTTTTGACAATTCTTTAGGGTACATGCTGCCAAGGCCTCCAACTAATCGCACCTGTTTTATTAATTAGCAACAGCATTACGTGACCAGAAGAGCAGAACACCATGAATTAAATAAAATTTTATACAGTCAGCTGGCATCTCAAATCTATGGTCTCTTGCAGTGGGTTGAGGTCGTTTAGATGGTGTACTCCCCCATTGAGATATCAGAGGTGAATGTCAAGAGTCTATCTTGAGCGGCAAATTTATCTGTCAAACGAAGTGCCCAGATATGCTTCGGCCTCATGAGTTGGAAGGACTTCGTGAACAACCCACGGCAAACCACATACATGCAGATTATGGTAAGCAACTTTGTTTAATTTATATATGTCTGATCATGCAAGCTAGCTCTGAATTAACAAGTACTGTATTACTTTACTAGGCATATATAGAGAGCATACATTCATATGGATATGATTCAAAAGTAAAGGCACAAACTAATCAATCTCATGACTTGCCTCAAAAACACACATCAACCAAGTGGAAGAACACTAATGTTAGATTAAAAAAAATCTTTGAATACAATCTTTGACTCGAGCAGTTTAAAAGGTATCCGTGCAATAGCGCGGGCGATTATTCTAGTTTCTTGAAAGAGATAAAACAACTGTTTTTACATCAACTAGCCAAGTTGCCCGCGCACTTGCACGGACTAGATATTCTATGCATGAATTTTAAGTTGTGGTAGCATCCATTCAATAACTGGTGGAGATTTTAGATTTATTCAACTTTGTTTGAGAACCTACAGACTATTACTATGGGAAGATTACCATAATCCCTTTCAAAACAATATAACAACTCAACATTTTGTTTTTCACAGTAAATTCTTTAATCATATTTTTTAATTTATCTACCATAATATGGTTTAAAATAGGTTTATTTGATATATAGTTTCTACATATTCTTTTTATACATACTATGTGGAACTTCTCTTTACGGGTACTTTTGAGGTATTATAAGTTCTCGTGCAATACTTATTTTGGTTGCATCGCCAAAGAAAAATATATGATGATATGATATTTTAATTATGTAATTTAAAATGAAATTTAACTGTTACAAAACAAAATGTAAGACTATAAAGTATATTAAATGAAAATTGTACTTGTAAATAATATATGTATATTAAAAAATATGTATTCTGATTATCGAGCTGACAACAAAATTTCACTAAGAAAAATTTATCAGAACTATGAAATAATTTGAATTGACTAATCTACTTGTACATTAGTATACAAATTCTTGACGGGTTTGTGAGATATTGTTGTTCTTTTTCCTTGAATATATTGTATTAGTGTTCTTCCTATTTGTGAAACTTAATTTCACTATAAGGGGAAAACAAAGTCAGACTATCAAATTACTTAAATTGACTAATATATTTGTGCATACTATATTAGACAATATATATTTTTGACGGGTTGTGTGAGATATTATCCTTGTTTTTCCTTGAAAGTATTGTATTCGCTCTTCATATATGATAATTTGCAGCATACTATTATGTATCATTTTCAATTAGAAATTGATAACATTGTGGCATAACTATTGGGTAGTCTATTAAACAGCCGAAAATGTAGGTTTTTTTTTCAGGAAAACCGGCCGCACTCCTTTATTAGATATTGGAATAGGTGTTATAAAGGCCATCCGGCGGGCTCAAGAGCCACACATGTCTGCCAGAAAGGTTCACGTATAGCACTCCTTGCCAGCCTATGGGCATTCACATTAGAGCGATATGACCATAGGCGCCCATGTCTGAGCGATCAATTTACCTGATCACATTTGCACAATCGCTAGCAAGTCTGAACTTTTGCAGAGAGAGATCACTTGCAAGTGCCATTCCCTCTCTGCAGGCAACCACCTCCATTCTCTCAGGTTCTGAAACTCCTTCGATAAATATGGCTGAAGCTTCCAGGAAGTTATCTTCTCTATCTCTTACAACAGCTGCTGCCGCAATCGGCCACTCTTAGAGATGGCAGCATCAACATTTATCTTGATGAATTCTTGAGGTGGAGGAACCCAGCGTAGGTGAGCTGTAACACTTGGACTCTTCACCGTTGTTTGGCGTACTTATTTTGTCCAGGTCAGAAATAAAGCTCTACATGAAAACAATGTGTTGAGATCAGATTCTGAAAAGAAATTTTGAAGGATAGCTTTCCCTCTAGCATGCCAAATCGCCCACAGAGTGACCATGACCCGGGTGAGCTTTTCCTGCAGGAGAGATCACATCACCACCACTAACCATCCCATTGCTTCCTGTTCTTGATTGTAGCATAGGAACTATGTGGTTTCTTCATTTTCCAAGGCCACCAGCGGGTCCAAGATATATTTGAACTTTGAAGAAGGTTTTCTGTCAACAAACTGGCACAAATTTAGTTTAATTTGATGAAAGAATAAGCCCTACAATCATGTTGAATATACCCTCAGTTATGTTTTCATTTTGAAACATACCAAGGTGACATTTAGGCATAAAAATTATCCTACCAGATTGTCTCTACTACCTATTACTTTGTGACAACTGTTACCGGAAAAACTGCAGCTGCTAGCAAAATATCTCTGTTCTGTGAATAATAAGAAATGCATTTGGAAGAAATGTCAAATTTTTGTCAATGATGAATTATATGGAAGTTAAAACTATCTCTGCTCTCGCCCGTAATTAATTCAGCAAGTCATGTAATTAGAGGGAAGTTTACTTGGGGGTTGGCACCGTCGCCACTTCTTATGAACCTGTCAATGGCTTGCCTAAAATAGTGGGAGTCAACATAACATTCTACATATATCTTGCCGTAACGATATCATTGACAGAATAATTGAATGATGCAAAGGCCTCCAGGTTTGTCAACCCCTCAGATCTTTCTTGTCACATCCTTGAAGGCATTGAGTCTTTGACACCTATGCAGAACGTCAGAACCAGCTCACCTATCGACGGCATTGGCAAGAACTCCATGCCCACCACAGTCTGGTCCTCTCCACCGCCTCCATTGCACAACACTAGTTTTACATCCGACTACCTTAGCAGATCAATTCAGTCGGCGGAAAGGACCACCGCCGGTATAGTTGTGCCTCCATGTGTCTCTGACAAACTCTGTGGTAGAGCAGATCATTGAAGAACCATAGAGAGCTGCAAAGCCAGGCGTCAAGTTTCACTACTTATTTAAGAGACCTAGTAATTGGATCATATACACCACTGGACTCATATATCCACAACCATGAATTACTCATGCATGCTTATTTTTTTAACAATTGCTTTTGTTGAACTTTCCTTTCATATTTTTATAACTGGTTTGCTTTTATATTAGATGAATAGTCAGCTAATTTTAATTTGACATTAGAGTATACAAAAATAAATATTTCTATTTCAATACCCCTTTGATGTTCCCTGAATGATGAGTCTTCTATGAATATTCAGAATTCTAACTATCATGGCAAATGTATATTTCTTAGAGATTACCATATTATCATCAGTACGAATTTTCTTGAACCTCTTTTTTTGGAAAATTCCAAAGGATCCTCTTTATTTGATTTCTGTACATTTCATTCCTCCAAATTTTCTATTTATCTTGTATTTGAAAAATATCAAGTGATCCTCTCTATTTGAAACATTCTGAGAAATCCACTCCATTCAAAGTGAGTACCTCAAATATTCCTAAGTTTTGTCAGGTAGATTATAGATAGGAGTATACATAACTATGTTTTTCTATTTTTTTTCCATTACTATTCATTCCTGCACTACTACTCTATAAGAGTTCTATTAAATTCATAAAATTTGTTACATCCATGGAAAAGCTTAAATATGCTTCACAACATATAGGTTGCCAACATTAATTACGATATTATCATGCTGGTTTACTGCATTATGTATATTCTTATGATTAATTCTCTTCTAAAGAGGAAGTCACTTACTCAAAATTATAATTGCAAGTTTGACACCCACTCAAATATACTCTTTGGATGCTGTTCATCTGAAATAACTGAAGGGAAGCAATTTCAAACGCACAAATAACTTACCTTGCTGATATTTCACTGGTAACTTTTCTTTTAAACATGTTCACAGTGTTAGAAAGTTCATACCTTTGATTGCATACTTTGAGGAGTCAAGTACAAACTAAAAACATAATATAAATGTATATTATTATGCCAAGTAAACATAAAACGTCAAGAAAAGGTATTGTACAAGGTTTATAGACCTGATAAACTACATTTCATCATGTGGAACCATTGTATTTCAGCTTTTGCTACTTGAATCCCTGCAAAAAGGAAACTGGAAATGTAAAACAATAGACTATTCAAAAGAGTAAATAAAATTATGACTGAAAGACAATGGAAACATTAAATATGCTCTGCCGGATACAAACATGCAATCCTTTTTTGCGGGAGGCTAATCGGGAATCGGACCTGTTGGAAAAATAAAAGGGCGTATGTGAGAAGTATGTTGGTGGCAGCTTTACTTGATCAAATTGCAACGGTTGTAGTTCATGAATGAAGTAATAACACCACAGGTTTTTTCTGGCCGATCGCTATGCCTGCATCCTCACGGCATTGTCCCAAGAGAGATTGTATGGTGATCTCGCCAGTCTCAGCAGTGCTTGTGATATGTCCGATTGATTGCTTCAAATAACCTTCAAGCTCGATTCTGAGGGTGTAACATCGGGGAAACATGTGCCTGCATGCACATGAAGTCCCTGTACTCCATTGCAGCAGCTAGTGGCATTGTCGATGATGCCGCATCGTAGAGGTGCATCAGCTCTGGTGGCAGTAGCGCCATTGCGTGTCAGGGCAAAAGATTCTACTAAAATTATAATTTTGAAGACAAATTGTGGAGTAACAACAATTTTACTGGAAGCAACTCTATTACTATTTTTATTATCAACGTTCAAATGTTGGCTTAATAAATTTAGAATTCTGTGAAACCTTCTGAAGCTTTAGTTGTATGATAATGATATGGATTAAGTGAAACGTCAAAAAAGTTGCCCTAGGCGTCTAAAGAATAAAGAAAACACTATGTTACAACTGAAATATAGAATTTAAAAAATGAGTTACTTGCCTCTCGTAAAATGAGTTACAAAAAGAGGATCTGTGCTTGGCAGCACGATCTGTCTTTAAAAAAGCTTCTGTTAGTACCAAACATTCATGGATTCTTAATTTTCTATATACAGTGAAATCAAACCTGAATCAAGGCATGTAGTTTCTACACCAATAAACCATACCATGTGTACTTCTGATCTCACACTTCGATATGTCCATCATTGATATTCATCTACCCAGCATGCCACATGTGGGGCATGGCTGTAGGTGATTCGGCTTCGTATGCTCCAGATTTTTCCTTTTTGGCGTATGTATTCTCTGCCTTGTTATACTGAAGCACCACGTGAGATGGCCACTGCTAGCTCTTGCCTTGCTGCTGAACCTTCTCTGCCACTGCCACAGCTGATTGTCGCTGGGTCAATCTCTCAATGCACGGCACGGCAAGGGGAAGGACGATGAAAGATGTCTGAGGCGCCACGAGGGAAGACGTACCTTTTAACCACGGCGGCATGCTGCGTGACCACATGGAGAACCCTAATCATCACCCTGATTAATTATAGATAGGTCTATTTGGGCCTTGTTGGTCTTGAGAAGGGAGGACGCGCAAAAGAGATAACCTGAGATCGTTCCATGAATGGAGGGTTAAGATGTCCTTGTAGAATCACATAACATGAGATTAAAGGCCAGATGTTTTGCTTTATTCTCAGAATTTTTAGAGTATTTCTCTTTTTTTCTAGGCACTATAGTGGAAAGTTCATCTCCTTTTATTGTTAAATAGACAAGCGCTCTACCAAGTATGCATCCAGGCGAACCAAATAGAGAAACCTACAGCTACCTCTAGTGCTGCGCTGGGCATTACAGTTTAGATCACAGATTACACTTTAATGAGGAAACTTTTACTCTGAGCAGATCGCCAGCCGGTCTCCTGCCTTCCAGCATTTCATCCGTTTTGTAGTTGCAGTGGGACTCGCATCTCTTTTGCCAGGAAGTCGCACCAGAGCTCCAGGTCTCTCCTGCATGAGGTCTTGTACATCGGCATCCAATTCTTCATCAATATCAGGGATCTCCAGATAATAACTTTGATAGACTTCCAGTTCTGTTCATGAAAAATCAAATCATTTCTTGTCAGCCAAATTACCCACATCAGCATATTTGACATAAGCACATTAGTAGTACCGAATTTCTTGGGATCTAGCCATTTGGTGGCAATTGACTCAACGTCCAGTCCTACTCTAAGATTCAAGAAATTAGACACTTTCTCCCAAGCCCATTTTGCAACTACGCAATCAAAGAATAGATGAGTGATGGATTCTCTTTCCTTATAGAAACTACAATATTCAGGTTTGACAATGCCTCTCTTCAAGAGGTTGTCAGCTGTCATTAGTTTATTGTGAGATATCAGCCACAAAAATAACTGAATTTTAGGTGGTACTTCCACGTTCCACGCTGCTGGTATAAAAACAGGCCTTACCCCCCTAAAGTTTATTATGGCATAGAAGGATTTTGTGGAATATTGTCCAGATTTCTCATATTGCCATACCAAAGCATCCATATCATTACTGAAATTAATGCTATGTGCAACTTCTTCTAGTTCCTGCCACCTCTGAAACATAGACTGTGAGAAGGCCCTTCTAAAAGTGATTCTTACCTCACCATCTACTACTATTTCTGATACTGCTTTACCTTTCTCATTTGTTATACAATATAGATCCCAGAATTGGACTGCTAGTAGGGCTGCACCAAACCACGTATCCTCCCAAAAACGCACTTTCCTACCATTGCCAATAACCCATCTATAACCGAACTTTACTGCCCTTGCTGCCCATAGAACGCCCTTCCAAAATGGAGAGGCTATTCTGTTATGTCCAGAAAAGATATTAACCGTGCTATCTAGATATTTCTTCTGGATGATATCATGTCAAAGTTTACCTTCATCTTTCATGAAGCGTTTCACCCAAGACCCTAACAGGCAAAGATTTAGGTCCTTGAGGTTGGGAACCAACAGCCCACCATCCTCGTTTCTCATAGTAACTTATTGCCAATTTGCAAGATGTAATTTCCCATGACCCTCATAACTATCCCACAGACAGTGTGCCATGTGAGAGTTAATTAAGTCAAGAGCCCATCTAGGAAACTTAAAGAAGGAAAGAAGATAAACTGGTATGCTAGCTAAGCAAGTCTTGATCAAGATAAGCCTACCCATGTTTGGTAGTAACTTACCTCTCCAACCTGCAATCCTTTTTATGATTTTTTCAATGAGAGGTTGGAGATCTTCCCTACTGAGTTTATCATGGTGTAAAGGAATACCTAAATAGTTGATAGGGAAATTTCCCACAGGACAACCAAAAACATCAGCAAAGTTAGAAATATTCTCATCATTATTGATGGGGATAATTTCACTTTTATGGTAGTTAATTCTCATACCAGACATAACCTCAAAAGTAGTCATTATCCATTTGAGATTTTCTGCTTTTTCTAAGTCATTGTCAAGAAACAAGATGGTATCATCATCATAGTGAAGGCTGATGACACCTTGGGGTAAGATATCAGTCACAAGTCCTCTAATAAGTTTATTATTAGCTGCTTTTTGCAGCATTCTTGTGAACACATCCACTACTATGTTAAAAAGAATAGGGGACAGAGGGTCTCTCTGTCTCAAACCTTTTCTAGTCAGAAAAAAGTCACTATCTACATTATTCACAGAGACTCCAACAGAGCCTCCATGTAACATCATTTCTATCCATTTCCTCCACACAGACCCAAAACCTCTTTTTTCTAAGATATCTAGTAAGAAGAACCAGTTAACCTTGTCATATGCTTTCTCATAGTCAAGTTTAAGCACACAACCTTTTTTATCACTTTGAGAGACAATGTGAATCACCTCATGTGCTGTGACCACACTTTCTAAAATATACCTACCCTTAATAAAGGCCGTTTGATTACTTTTAATTAATTTATCAATGACACAGCCTAACCTCATGGTTAAAACCTTAGTGAAAATTTTATAGCTGCAATTAAGAAGACTGATTGGTCTAAATTTACTCATATACTTTGCATATTTTTCCTTCAGAATTAAAGAAAGAACAGCAAAATTAATCCTGAAAATATATAAATCACCTTTATGAAAGGCATCAAACATGTTCATAAGGGCAGCTTTGATTATCTCCTAGAAAGTTTGATAAAACAAGAAGGAAAAACCATCTGGCCCAGGGGCCCCCTCAGCATAACTTTCAAACACATCTTTTTTGACCTCTTCTTCAGTAAAAGATTTTTCAAGAAGTTCATTCTCAGCTTCAGAAAGTCTATCATCATCTCTAAAAAAATTATCATCTATGTTAATGTTGGGTGGACTGTCGGTGAACCTTTGTGACCCGTTTGGGCTGTTTTATCAGAGCGAATGGATGCTGGTTATTGAATTCAGCACGTCATGGCAGAAACCTATGGGAAGCAGGTGACCGGACGATGGTTTCCGTCCGGTCAACCGGAAGCGACGGGATTTAGTTCGTTTTGTAGTGGGATTTTGGTTACTCTTGTCTCATAATTTAAGATCTTTGTGTTTGGATAACGAAAGTTGGACTCAAAATAATCTCTAGTGTGTGTTTGCTTGAGGTTTCTGACATCTCCTGACATGAGGCGTGTAGCCCATTTTATTGCGGTGTGTCATCTCACTACCGCAGAGTGCAGATGAGGTCTTGATCCGGGGGTGAGTAGCACCTTAATAATGGAAACGGTTAAAGACAAGCATGTGGCCAACAAGCTCTAGCATGGCTGCATGCGCCACTGCCACATGGCCAACTTTCAGTACGAATGCTATGCTTGAATCCATGCCCTGAGATCTGCCGTCAAGTTTTGGCATTGACACGGCCTCGATAAATGGTGGCGCGCTTCTGATCAAATACAGTCAAACACGAGCTTCACCGTGATGTTTTGAGAGACTCAACGTTAATCATAAAAAAAAGATCCTAAAAAGTATCACAAATAAAGTAAAGCATCCCATCCTCGATTCTAAAATCCAAATTCATGGATGATATGGATTTTTAACATTTCTGCACGAATAATAGGAAATAATGATCCTTAAGCTATCAAAGTGTGTGCTCTTTAGGTGCATGTAGCCATGCTAGATTAAGTACTTTGGTTGAGTGTGCCAGTGGGAGGGGGAAAGGATCTTAAACCACGGATAAGATTTAGGACTATCATCCTCCACCTCTTTCACTTTGGTTAGTTCCTTCCAGGAACTAGAGTCAAATATTTGTGGACTCAATATGTCATGTACGTTGAAGCAACAAGCCAACAACTACGTGCTTGGAAGTATTATCAGTTCTACTCTTTAATCTCCAACAGATATGGACAGTACGTAACGTGGTGTAGTACCATCAATAATAAGTGAAACAATGTCGGATTCCAGGAACTAGACCATGATGTGTG
Organism: Eleusine coracana subsp. coracana; assembly: GCA_032690845.1. Lineage (NCBI taxonomy): Eukaryota > Viridiplantae > Streptophyta > Magnoliopsida > Poales > Poaceae > Eleusine > Eleusine coracana. The sequence continues at coordinate 59,185,631 of CM064434.1, read as the reverse complement.
GTAGTTGATACGAATATACGATACATGTGACTGCCACTGTCCAATACTTTTAGCTAGCGTTTTAACTCCATAATGCGGGAATCAATCTGAACAAAGCGTTAAGCACAATATAAAGCGATTCATTATCTAACCAAACAATATGGAGCAGTCGGGGTCACACGAGAAGGCATCTACCTCATGCATTAGCCACCTCCCGAAACAACAAAAATATCACAAGAAGATTTATATTTATAAACAATGATCCCATTGTTAAATGGCGGTCAAAACAAAAGTCTAGAAAGACCATCCCTTACTTCAAAAACTGCTCGTTTTATACATTTATAAATCATCACCAACTACTATTATGACTCTTGTATGTAATTAAAATAATTTTTGAAGTCAAGTACAATGACAGAGCATGAACAAACATTTAGTAGGGAACACCCCTGAAAACATAGAGACAAAGCATGCATTTTAAATCTCATAAAGATGACATAAAATATAGCATTATTATGTGTAATTGTGAAAATCAGGAAGATGCCCTACTCTAGACACCAAGAAGCTTTATTCTCGATGTACACAACAATATATAATTTACAATACCTTTTTTTAAAACAACATTTAGGTTGGTGTTTGGTTGTGATAGTGGACTAATTAATATGTTTATTGTAATCTTCAAGTTAGAAAGATAATCTCAAAGTTTTAACATAATATACAAATCTTAAATCTGTCTAGAAATTAATTTACAAACAATTGTATTCGTCCCCTGATAAACTCGTAACTGTCTCCTTTAGTTTGTCCATCCATTTGTTGAGGTTCCCGTAGGACTCTTTAATATGCCCCCACAATGAAATTTCATCTTTGTTTATGTTTCTCTTACGAATGACCGAGAACAAGTGATTTCCTTAAACTTATTAAAAATGATGGCCTTTGGATGAACCAACATGTCATTATCCGCACCTTAATGATCCTCTACATCTCGGCCACTTGGTCAACTTGCATTTTGATGGATGACAATGTTTCTTTAACATCAAGAGGCTCTTTAATGTTTTTGTCCTAATTTCTTATTTGTTATCTTGATCTTCTTCTCTGCGTACTTGGATAGGCTTATTAGGGTATGCCACACCTTGTTGCTACTTTGAAAACTTACACTTGAGTGTTTCATCTCTAAATATATTAGCTAAATCATAAAAAATAGAATTGTAGAATTAAATCCATGATCTGATCTTTGCAATAAAAAATAATGAGAAAACTTTCTAGAGTTGTTGACATAAGGTGTTGTTCTCTATGAAATATTTGAGGTGCACCTTGTCCTCGAAGTCCCCGAGCCACGTTGTCGGAAAGTTGCTACGATCTAGACCTTGTGCGACAACAAAATGGCTGATGCTGAACATCTCTCTGCTTAGATTATCTGGAAGTTGAAAGTTGTTGACTGTTTGTGACGGCTGGCACGACGTACATATAACATTTTGTAGTAGTTCGACCTTTAGTTATGCTAGCTTCAGGTTATCATAATCTATGTCATGGTTAGTTATCCGATGTAATCCAACATGATTGCCTCCAAAATTTAATAACTGAAACATCATGTTATATATAGACGCCAAAGTGTCAAAAGTCAGTCCAGTCGTATGGCTAGAACAGACACCGCCCTGCTGTCTCGACCAATAAGGTGCTCAAATTATGGCACTGTTGTGTCACTGCATCAACCAACGCATTGATGCGTTATCCAAAAATAAAATGAACACGTTGACGATAACAATGAAACCCTGAGTTCTTTTGGATACAGATCAATGGTGAAGTGGCCAACACTCCAAATATTACACACTCTCACTTCTTAGCAAGATGCAGGTTGGAGCTAGCATAGCAGCTCGATCGTGCAAGCCTTTTCCTAGCGAGCGCTGGAGCGTAGAAGATGCTCCACATGAACATTTATCACTGTGCAGTGTCATGGAAGACCATCAGGGCTGACTATGGTAGCAAAGGCGACGGTCTAGTGGCGGACCTAGCAGGGTGTCTAGGTGTGCCATGGCACGTCTTGATTTTGCAGAAATCAGTGTGAATTTTTATGCATATTGGTTAAATCAGAATGATCTAAAGTACTTTGTACATACCCTGCTTAAACTTTCTAGGTCCGCCATTGGGCGATGCTCCGTTCCGCCACCACCGATGCCGTCCCACTCACCGGGCGGTCGGCATGGTCGCCAACAGCAACAGCGATACGACGATCCTGTGGTTCGTCCAGGCAACTTCGTACATGACGCTCAGTAGCATCATGCAGTTGGAGTCGACGCCTGAGCTGCTGCGCCTGCACCCAGCGTGGACGACGCAGAAGAACTGATGCTCGTCCTGTTCATCACGTGGTTAAGTGCGGCTCCTTCGTCGTGGGCACCACAGGCCAGCACCTCGTGGCCGATGGCCCAGCTGCACCGTGCACCACAGGTGAGCACCTCGTGGCCAGCCGATGGCAGAGCAGCACGCAGCTTCATCGTGTTATAGGCAAGGCTGCACGTGGCGCGGCGCGCCATGGACGATGTTCCCCTCCTGTACTCTGACCGCGCCAGCATCTTCGTCCCACGCCGCCTTTGGGTCGCGCTCGAGCACCGTGGCGTGGTGAGTTGAACCGGCGTGGAGACAAGCGCATGCATATCGAAAACGAATCCAACGATCATGGAGGCGGCGAGGTGGTAGTGCAGAGCGAGGGTGCACTTCAGCCGGGAGACACGCCTCGTTCGTCAGAGCTATTGGAAGCGGCAGTGAAATGGACGTCCCCGTTGAGCCGATGCCGCTCAATGTGCATCAGCGACCTTATAAGTATTCGACCCAGACGGCGCTCCCTTAGCGCCTGAGTCGGCGGCTCCGATCCTTGCGCTCGTTGACGATCCAACGATCCTGGGCGACCCAGGGGGTGGTCGGGGAACGAAACGCCGACACCCCAAGGGACAAGGTGCGCGCCACGCCGCGGTCACCGTCCGCGCATCCTTCGCTCGCCACTCTCAAACACGATTCCAGCTGCTCCATCCCGCCCCTCCGATTCCGCGGTGGATGCGTGGTCCCTCCTCCTTGGTAATGGTAAGAGAACGCCGCCGCCTCCGGTCTATTTCTGGAGCACGCTGCTACTATTCCCAGGACTCGCCGCGACAAGACGGCGCCGCGTCTGGTGATGACAGCCTCGCCACGGATCGTGTTTCCGTTGGTTCCTTGCAGTGAATGAAGGCTGCGGTGAGCTAGAGAAATCATGCACAGAAAACGCGAACAGATCAGAACAGAGCGGCGCGCCATGGACTGTTGGCACCGCAAACTCTCCCATGATTCTCATCAGCACTTGAGGTTGTTGGACCATGGATGGTGCGGGTGCATGTAAGCATGTTCCGAGTTCAGCGAACCATGGCGTCTCGGAGGGACGTTCCATCCATGCCCCCAAAACATTCTTTGCGGCGGAGGAGGCGACGGCCAGAGCGCCGAGGGCACCGCGCACCGGTGCCGACCACGCTCGTCGCGGAAAGCCGCTCGTCTCATTTTTTCTTTTTCCTATATATATTTGCTTTCTCGTGGAAAAATCGAATAACGCGCCCGACGCGCGGATAAACACTTGTGTCCAAACGCTGGCACGTGCCGTTCGGGTGTTCGTTGTTGGTTCCATGGATGATGACCTGGTCAGCGGCAACGGCTTCCTTTACCTAGACAAGTGCATGCATATCGACAACGACTCCATCGATTATTTCACTGCCGCTCCCAATAGCTCTGACGATCGTCGTACATGTAATTGACAGAACTCAACAAGATATACCCTACATTGTCGATCTCAACCACACACATATGAACCAAACTTACAAAAAATACTTTTCATACTTGATGCCTATGATATTTAATTTGGGCTATCTGGCATGTCCAGTTTAGATTCCCCACCATACACCATACTGATAATCCTATATTGCTATGAAATCAAGCGAGTTTCCACTGTTCCACTACATTTCAAGCCTCTAGAGCTTTCTCACGGTGATGAATCCCATCAAAATATCTCCAGGATTCACCATCAGGGATGTACAAGCTTTTCAAGATTATATCGAATTTTTTTTGTGACATGTCAGCTGTTTTGTGGACTCCTCGGTTGTAAAGACATTGGATCCTCGGTCATGTCATGAGCTGGCTCTTATAACCATCACCAGAGTCTACCTCCAAGAACCTAGAGCCTTTACACTTTGCACTGTACTTTGCTTCTATATGTTCTTTCCTAAATAAGATCATCACCCTTCCATCTCTTAAATGACCAAGTACAAATGTCCAAGCTGCATCCTGTGAATCTCATAAGGTAATACGAGGCGAGACAGGGGATTTACAACTTACGAGATCTTGCAAACTGCAGCGTCAAACAAGATCATGGCTCGTTTACGATATGGTTCATTCTTGTATAGTTTCACTAGGAAAAGATGTTTGGTTCATGCTAAGCATAACATAATGAGGCATCACCATTCACACATATAGGCACAAACTAAGCCAGAAACAATATGATTGAAAGTAGTAGAACTACTAATTTATCCCTAAACCTAAGTGTTCAACGATCATTTTATCAAACACAAAAACAAAAAATATATATTTGTCAAGTGTCATGGAGCATGCACTCGACAAAAGCACTCTTTAACGAGGGCCATGGAGTAGGCACTCAGCAAAAGCACTCTTTACCGAGTGCCATGCATCAGACCCTTGGTAAACACCATTTTTGCCGAGTGCCTCACATGAAAACTGGACGAAGTTTAGACGGCTGTCACGGTCGCTAATAGCCGATTGCGCAGAGTTCAACTTTGCCGATAGCCGGAGATGGAAACTTGGGAAAGTTTTGATGTTTGTCGAGTGTGAATCATTTGTCGACGGCTTTTTACCTATTTACCAAGTGTGTTGTTCGTAGCACTCGACAAAACTTTACATTTACAGAAAGTCAGTTTTTTGCCGAGTGGTCCCTTACAGACACTCGGCAAAGGATTTGTTTGCCGAGTGCCCGAGAGAATGCCCTCGGCAAATGTCCTCGCACTCAGCAAACATGTAGTTTCCGGCAGTGGAGACTAGCAATTTGTTTCTAGAAACAAGCCATATGTTTCTCTCTCTTTTTGTGAAATATATGAAAGAAAACACATGCTGCTCTGTGAGACTTCACAAGCAAAGAAAAGTGGCATTTTTTATACATTATAGCTTAGATTACCCACCAGAGTGAGAATCCTATAGCTTTGAAATGATACGATTGAACCAGAATCCATTCAGGTACTGCTGGGACAAATACTTGAAGCATGTCAATGCAATGTTGATCAATTTTCGTTCGTTTCTGACAATCTTTAGTTCTCTCGAAATAAACTTGATCCTCCTGGTTGGATAATTAATATAGCGTAACATTCAAAAGTTTGAACATGACAACGTAAAATAATAATGGATGTTCTTGTACGGTCTACAAAATATCTAATAATTTCTGTAACCACTAAAAATTTAAATAAATTGCTAATTATTTTTAGTTCTAATTGTTAGTAAAACTCACATAACTCGCCACCTCTCGAAACAACAAAAATATCACCAGAAGATTTATATTTATAAACACTGATCCCCTTGTCAAATGGCATCCAAAACAAAACTCCGGAAAGATCATTCGTTGCTTCCAAAACAGCTTGCTTTATACATTTATAAATCATCAGCAACTGTTATTATGACTCTTATATGTAATTTCAATAAATTTTGAAATCAAGTACAATGACGGAGCATGAACGAACATTTAGGAGGGAACACACTTAAATAACATAGAGATGAAGCATGCATTTAAATCCCATTTAAAATGGCATAAAATAGAACACTATTATGTGTAATTGTGAAAATCAGGAGCATGCCCTACTCTAGACACAAAGAAACTCTGCTTCGGCTGTACACAGAAATATATAATTTACAATACATTTTTTGTAAACAATCTTTAGGGGTTGTTGTTTGGTGCTGGTGGTGGAATAATTAATATGTTTATTGTAATATTTAAGTTAAAGATATAATATTAAAATTCATTGCAATCTAAAATTCTTACATTTTTCAAGAAATAGATTTATCAACAATTCTTATCTCCCCCTAATAGACCAGTAGCTGCCTCTTTCAGTTTGTCCACCACATTGTCAAGGATCCCATAGGACACCTTAATATGCACCATAATAAATTTTATCTTTTTTGTGCTTCTCTTATTGATGATAGAGAAGCAGTGATCACCTTAAATCTCCCAAACACGATGGCCTTTGGATGAACTAACACATCACCGAGCATATATAGCATTTGATCTAGTAGCAGATCGACCTTTAGTTATCATAATCTAATCTTTTTTAGGACTTGATTTTATCCTAAATTTATGAACTGAAACATCAGGCTATATCTCTACAATCTATTAATTGAGGTGTGGTCATCCATTTCGAGTCCACAAAGTTAGAGATTGAAACCAAATCAGTTTCCTACTTTCCATATCAAGTACTGAACTTCAAAAATCATAACTCCCTCGCCCGGAGCTCAAATTAAGCAAACTCGGACTCTATATCATAGCTCTCAAAAATTTCTACAACTTTGGTATTCAATGGAAGTACAGATCCCGCCATTTTGGTTTTCAAATATGCGATGCAAAAATATTTGTTCTGATTCGGACTTCTCTACGCAGATCTCTGTGCGGGATTCATATCTTCTAGATCCGAAGTCCAAATAATATGATTCACATATGTTTCGAAAAGGTCTCGACGAGATCTACAATTTTTGTGTTTTAACCTTTTTCATTGGAGCAAGTTTCCAAGTTCAAAATCGCATTGCAATGCAGTGCTATTTTATAGAGTGTGTAAATTAATTTTTTTTCTTTCGGATAAAACTTCTATAATATAGTAAAAATGTTGAAAAATTATTACTTTTGATATATAAAATGGTATACTAAGAAACACTAATAGTAATATAAATATGATCTTTCATATAAAAATATCAATAATATTGTATATATCTAATAATTATATTGTATAAATAATTTATATTTAAGTTATAAAGAGTGTTTTGTTTTTTAAGTCCGTAGCAACACACAGACACTTTGCTTGTATGTATATAATTGTGGTACATCTTTATTATTTTCTTTTAAGAGAGGTAATTAGTTTGATAGGTAAGTGTTTTTATTCGGAGAGCACGTTAGCAATAAAGCATATGACGCTTTGTGAGTGACTGGTTCAAAACAACCATACAAGCCCAAGGTGAAGGAAGATGATGACTATAGATTAAAGTTTATATAAGATATTTTGTATTGACCATTGTGTATATATTGGTCTTTGAATATGCATGATGAAATGTCTATATATATTCTTTGATTTCTATATGCAAGTTTGAGTACTGTAATGAATATCATATTTTTATTTTTGTTTTAAACAAATAAGTAGCAGCGGATGGTAACTCTAACCGCCGCTAATATTGTAGAAAGTAGTGGCGGTTAAAAATATCAACCACCACTAATGTTGTTCTCAATAGAGTTCCAACCAAAAAGGTGAACAAGCTATGCCACTGTTGCGTAATTGCATCAATGAACAAATTAATGTATTATGCACACAAAAAAGGAACACATTAACGACAATGACGACCTAAGTTCTTTTAGATACTCTCACTTCTTAGCAAGATACAAGTAGGAGCGGGCAGCTTATTCATGAGAGCCTTTTCTAGCACGTGCTGGAGCGCAGAAGATGCCTCATGAACATCATTTTATGCAGTCTTGGCATCACCATACGCTTCGTTCCACCTCCACTTTGCGTCTAGAAACCCTGTCTGTCTGTTCCCGATATTTTTTCACATGCTATATGCCTAAGTTCACCCACCAAGATTCAAACCCGCGACCTCCCTTTCACGTGTATAGTCCCCTACCACTGCACTATACATTTATTTGTGACTACACCCTATTTTCACTCTTTTTATATTTTACTTCTTCGACGAGTGTATTTTATCGGGCACTCAGCAAAGAACTTGTTTTCATTCCAATTTAGGAATTCAAACATGTATATGTTCCTTATTCTTGGTCCAAATAAACTGATTCTTTTTATACAATCTTAGAAAAATAGAATCTATCACTTTGTTCCATTTTTATGATTATAAATTATTTCTAATTTGAATTTATAGAGTCATGCCACTTTTTACATTTTATTAATTAATTTTTTATTTTAACAACCTTAATGATTTTGGTGGTGCAAATTAGTGTATATGCAAAAATCATACACACATGTAAGTATATTTTTTTTATTAAAATTTAAAAAAAAAACTTACTCTTGTTTAGGTTCATTACATATAGAACATATAGAATATGGCTATATGTTCCATAATGTAGTAGCCATATAGTCTTATTTCAAAATATATTTTTTTAAAATGATAAAAAAGAAAACAAAAATATAAATAGGTTGGAATTGTCATTAAATAGTGATATGCCAAGTTTGAGTTCATAATTTAACATATTGTTTAATTTAAAAATGATCAAAACAATTGAAAAATAGTTTTTGTCAAGTGTCTGAGGAATACACTCGGCAAAGACTCCCTTTACCGAGTGTCACCAAAAAATACTCGGCAAACAAAGACTTTGCCGACTGTTAGTAAAAAAACACTCGGCAAAGACCATGTTTACCAAGTGCAAGAAAAAATACACTCGATAAAGTATTTGCCGGGTGTTTGTTTTTTACACTCGGCAAAGAACCGGTTTGCCAAGTACTCGATAGGATGCACTCGGCAAACCACCGGACACTAGGCAAACAGCCTGTTTCCGGTAGTGAATGACCTAAAATATTACATGATTTCTATGTTACGGTGAAATACCATAGACCCCTTACTTTCGGTCATTTTAGGCCATTATGGCATTTGACCTAAAATATTTATTTTATCGGCAGTGGTTCCCCTAAAATTCAATTCAACTTAAGCCTTTATCTGTATGTAGTGGATAACTACTTGGTTTAATGCATAAGTTGCCCTAATAAATGATACTTGAAGTGTCTATTTATTTTCATACATAACTAGCTAGCAACGGAATCTACTTTTATTATGTATAATATGTAGTCTGGTTGTCATTTTTGCTAGGATAAAATATTAATTAATAAGTTTATTGTAATCTTCAAGTTAAATCTAGGTTTTTGTACAATGAGACACACATGAACGTGATAAGAGCAAATGTACTACTCTCTCCATTCTAGTTTATATAGCACGTTTCCCAGCTCCTGAAGCAGCAATGACTCTCGTCTGTGTAGCAGGTGAGGATCTTGTATAGCCGATGTCATCCTTTTCGCCCTCTCCAAATTTCCAAACCAGTTAGTCAAGCACTGCTCCTCCCTTCCCCAATCTCTTGCCACCATGACGGGGGCAACGATGAGTGATGAGGAAGGAGAAGAGGATGAGAGCGGATGGATGGAGAGGGAATCCCGGGCATAGATATATGGCCGGATTGAGAGAGATTGTGAGTGTGGTGAGCTTGGCAATGTGTGGCGACTATGCTAAGGTGCAACGCCTCCTCTGCCCCCGCTTCATCTTCCTGTGCAGCTCTTCTGAGCCATGGGCACCACGGCACCGCCTCTTCCGCAACGATGGGCGAGCTTGGTGGACGTAGTGGCAAGCTCGGTCCTGGGCGCTCACTCTAGCAAATATGCCCATTGTTACGCACAACAAATCACATGTATAACTTGTGTGTAGAATAATACTCCATTTTGATTTAAGAACCGGTAGTTATGAGATTGAAAAGAATATTGCTCATGCTAAACCGTGGCTAAAGGTCGTTCAAGTACTACTCAAGGCCACAAAGCTCATGTCCAAAGGATGTTGTTCAACCCTGCCAGCGCTCCTTTATAATTTTCTGTTTCGGTATATGACTTTTTGCAGACGTGCATGTGTATGATCATCAATGTTTGGTCAAAACACACTAACCTGTTCCATTGTGTGACCCAAAGAAACGACGAAAAATACATTGAACATGCAACAACTCCAAAGATTGAGCAAGATGTCCAGTTTACATGACTATTTGTAGTGAAGCTTAGTCTCCTCGGAGGCAAAAGTCGGAACTCTTTTTTCCATTAACTAAAAAAAAGTTTCTAATGAAGCTGAATGTATAACTTTTCTTGGGAAGATGTTAAATTGACGTGACTAATACAATTAAAAATGAGACTTGCTAATTTTCAGTTGATGAAAAGTTACTCAACTTTCAATCTCCGCTTTGAGCTATTGGATCTATATTTAATGGTTTATAATTATTATACAAATAATCCTAAAAAAATTAATTGAAAGCTTTCAATCAACTGAAAACTAGGAAATATGATTAAAAATAGGGAAAAATATGTTGAACACACAAGAATTACTCAGATTATTGAACAATATTCAGGGCAATACTAAAGTCGTGCGTCTGCCGCTGCTATCACAGAGTAGCAGCAACGTTTGAACATTTCCATGTCGCGCCTGAAGAAATTGACATAGGCATAAATGCTCCCATCCCCAGAGAACGACGGCACAACGAACACGAGTCCCTCCTCCGCCACGTATCCACGCATGTGGAAGAACGGCGCGCCGGTGCCAAAATCGATCTCATGGAACTGGAACCCGAGCAGGCTGTACACCTCGACGTCCGGGCTGAGCACCATCTTCGTCGCGTCGGCCGTCGGCGTCAGGCCTTCCTCCTCCACAGCCCCGGAGCTCGCCAAGTCGATGAACGACCTGAAGTACCGGTCGTCCATGCGCGCCACAGCTCGTGACACGAGCTCCACGACATGCCCAAGCGGCATGTCGGCGAGCTCCGCCATGGTGGCGGTCGGCCGGGCCCACAGCACGGCGTTCCCGATGTACTCTTGGGGAATCGGTGGGTCGTGCAGACGTGTGCGGCCGTTCACGGCGACGCGCATCGTGGTGGTGATCTGGTGACCGGCGAACCTGCGCGCCTTGGTGATGCATCGCCACAGGTACGCCACCACGCACTGCAGCGTGGTGTATGATGGACGGCGCGAGGTAGACGAAGACGATGCCATCGACTTCAGCTTGGAGATGGACTGCCGACTGAAACGCACCCTGTGTACCACCACCTCGTCATCACTAATGACTTTGCTGCTGTACACCTTCTCAGTCTGATGATGAGGCAGCTTGAACTCGGCATCCCGGTGCTCGAACTCGACGCGGGGCGGGTTCCGTGGCGCAAACACAGGCAACGCCCGGTCGATCACCGGGACAGGGTCGACAGGCACGCCACGAATGGCCTGGCCCAAAGCGACCATGGTGGTAGCCATAGCTTGCCCATCAGCCACAAGATGGTGTAGCGTGTATCCCACCACGAAGGAGCCGCACGTGAACCGCGTGGCCTGGACCAGCAGCAGCTCTTCGACGCCGTGCCGGCTCGGGTGCAGGCTCTGCAGCTCCGGCGTGGGCTCTGTCGGCATCATGCTGCTGAGTGAGACATCGGCCGTGGCTTCCACGAGCCGCGCGCCGGCGTCGTTGAGGAGGATCGCGCGGTTGCCGGTGGTCGGGTCGACGCCGAGCCGACCGGCCCAGACGCGGCACGCGGTGAGGATCCTGGCGAGGCCGGACTCGAGGGCGGCGGTGGACGGGGATGGTGGGTGGAAGAAGTTCATGGCGGAGATGCGTTGGTCGAAGGTCGCCTTGTCGAAAACGGTGAGGAGAACTGCTTCGGGTTGTTGGGGAGATGGAGCATTATTTCCGTCGTCGTCGTAGATGGGTTTGATTGTTTTGGACGATTGAACGGTGATCTTCATCATCAGGAGGGTTGGAGATCTTTTCTTGAGAGACAACCTCACACGCGATGAGGTCCCAGAGCTCACTAGTACGGTTTATCAGCAGAGCAAAGGTTCGACACCATATGCATACCAGCCCAACACTTATCTGCACCCGAACAAATTGAATCCTTAGAAGAGCAGGTTTGTTTCCTTGTGATTGTAGCCGAGGCATTCCTCAAGGTCAAGCGGCCGTGCTTATCTCCGGCCGCTCTCTCGTGCTTCCTGACAAAAACATCGATTCGTCATGCGTACTACTGATCACAGCTCATCCAAGAAGAAAGTTGCTATGAATCAACAATATTAAATCTTAGAGTAAAATTTGTTGCTGGGTTGTTGAGGATAGTCCTCGGCACCCATGTGGACGTATAAATCAACAACGAAATTACGACTTTGCTAAGAACAAAAAATCACCGTAGCTGCAAGACTGCAACTTAGAAACGATAAATTATAAACTACTTTTATGAAAAATCAAAAAGGGGATGTAGCTCAGATGGTAGAGCGCTCGCTTAGCATGCGAGAGGTACGGGGATCGATACCCCGCATCTCCAATTATTTTTTGCGCATTTTAAAGATGTAATGTTCTGGGCCTGATAACAGTCTCCGACCCATAGGGAGATGGGCGCGGCATGATAACAGTCTCCTTACAGCCCAAGTCCATCTATCCCCATTTCTTTGGCCCATGTATTCTGGTGCTCTTTTTCTTTTTTGTTATTATATAAAACATATTCAGTGTTTGCAATGTGTCAACACTTTTTTTGAGATATATACTACTTTTCTTGTTATTCCACAAACATGAATTGAAATTGCAATTTACATAGGAATAAACGAATTACTACAAACGTTCCGTTATTTGTGGAGGCAGGAATCCGGCTCCTACACTGAGACACTGAGTATCTGCCCGTGCACGTGTACGTTGTACGCCTTCGCCGCCAACCGGCAGACATTACTCTGCTACTGCTAGCACTGCTTTCTCCAACTAACTGCTTTGACCGAATTGTATAATGTGTATGTACACACTGGTCCACATAAAGATTATTGAAAACACAAGCAAATTAATACGTTTGAAAATTATACGATAGTATTTGCATGGACGACCGACTACGTGATCATCGATGACAGTTCCTGGTGTCCGCAATTAAAGAGACTACCGAGTCCACAAGGACTCCTGGCCGGTCCACCGTTCCATCCTCAAATTCAACAGATTTTCATCATGATACGGCAATTCTAGAAACCAATGAACTAGTTATTATGCAATCGGGATTTTATTATTTCAACTTTTGAATGATATAGTTTTATAGTCATTTCGAACTGCTTTCAATGTCGATACAACCAAACACAACACCTAGGCTGGTCAAGTGGAACCAACGGCAGTATATAACACCCTTTGTCAAAGTATTTCCATTTAATAACTAGAAAAACAGAACAAGAATTTTGAACACACTGTCCTTTAAAAAAAAAATCTACATGCTCTTATAGTTAAAGGCGCCAGAACAAGACCATGTACTCTAAGGATACATTGCTTGATGGTCGGCAAAAGGGAAAAATATACATTTCTGGATGATTAAATTTCCATCTGTAGTCTGTAGACTAATTTACGGCTTTATGCAGCTCCAAAATGATGCATAAGGTAAATATAAATATTACAAGAAGTCCAAGGTCCCAAAATTTCAATTCAGAAGGACCTGGGTGCGAAGTCGGCTGGAAGCTAGTAGCACGACCAAGGGAAAGAAGACTGCAGACGTCTTTGTGCTGTCGTGTACTTGTGTAATGGCAACGACCACCAAACACCAACCAAAAATCTAATGATCCATCGATCCGCCGCCACACAGACCCATCACCTCGCCCAGTTTTCCACGAATGTCCGTGTCGTCTCGCAAGATTGATATGAAAACCTCAACCGACCAAAAGCCCGTCAGTTTCCAGTTATTTTTTTCACTCACATTTACCATAAATTCAGAGGAGTGTGAATGTTATTGGCGAGCAAAAACAAAACCTTATTCTGAGGGGCTGTTTGGCCGGGCTCCGGCTCCGGCTCCGCCAGCAGCTCCTTCAAAAAAATGGCCAAACATTGTGCTTCTTCGGTTGGCTGTCCGTAAAATCTGGGTGAAGTCATATGCGAAAAGGTAGCAAAGCTTGGAGCCGTGGAACCGTAGCTTCACCTGCTTTTTGTCCTTTGACCCCACATAAAAAATATTGTTAGTTAAAAAATAAAGTAGTATGTCTTTATTTTTTGAAAAGCTGCAAAAAAAATTATTTTTGCCAAACTATTTCAGACACAGCCACAGCCAAAAAAAGCTGGGTTTTCAGAGAAGCACAACCACAGTCGAAGCTGATACAATCGGAGTCCTACCAAACAGACCCTGAGTTGACTTGAACAATGAAATAAAGGACCATATAAGTTGCATTGATTGCGTCAGTCGACTTTATCATTTGACTAGTTTCCGTTTTCTCAACTGATCGATGGTCATTGTACTCCCTCTATACTTTAAAAGGAAGTTATTTATAACATAATTTAGCATACCAAGGATTTATTAATTAGAATGTATTTTTCCTCTCTATCCTCATTAAAGGCGTCTTAGAACTAACACAATAGTAATGTGTACTTATCCTAGTGATTGTTGTTATGAAGCAAAAGATCTCAATCTATGAGGTTACTGGTTCAATTCTCTATAATCATAATATTTTTTTGCTTTTCAAGAAAACAACTTGCTTTTGTAAAATTAACTATAGGTCCAAAACAACTTCATTTTAAAGTATGAAGGGAGTATAGAGCTAGTCAGCTTGGGAATACAATGATCGATCCTTGATTTATCCTGGTACTTGAAGGTTGAAAAAATTAATCAAGAAGGTTTTGTGTAATCTTTCAAGAACGTTCCAGCTTTGAATGACTTGACATGGATAATTTTAGTTTCATACGAGATTCAAGGCTAATGCTGTTTCACTAGAAAAATTGAATTCTCATTTCTGTTAACGAAATTAAAGCAAGATCTTTGGGGGTTTTAACTCTTAAAGATCAGTCTCAGTGCACAGTTTTATTGCACTATTTACAATACTGAGATTTTGATAACAAGCTTGTTAGATTTCGTTGTGATAAAATTTCTATATATCTAAAACGTATATGTTTTCTCGTAAAATAATCATGACACGTCGCTCAGAAAGTTTCAGCCGTCGGATCTCTCAGCAATGAGATACAAAGTGTTGGATATGCCCTATATATTTTACATCTAGATCCTTCATGTAACTACAATTGTTTTCCAGTCCTCCGCCCACTCCTCTCTAGATTCTTTCATCTACAACCTTCAGGAACCTTCATTTTAATATAGGTTCTTTTACCATTTTATAGAAGTTTTACAGTTAGATTCTTTAGGAATAACAATTATTTTTCTAGGTCCTTTCACCATTAATCTTTCTCATTTTTTTCTTTTATGATAGAATTGTTTTTTTTAACCACTTCTTGAATTCTCTCTCTAAGGCTAGTCCCAATGGAAGGTTTTATTTTGTTATTTTCAAGTGTCACAAAAATAACAAGAATGATTGAAATCATAGCTACAATACATAGTTTTATTTTATTATTTCCTAGATAACACATGTAAGAGAGAACTGTCTTGGAAACAGTGCAGACATGATTTCATCCAGATGAAACTCCTTCCTTCTCTTTCCTTATTAATATTTTACCATATCATCTAAAATGGTAACATGACACCCTATTTAATAAGAATGAAACCCCCATTGGAAGTACCCTAAGGTTATAAGACATATATTGAATACATATATGACATATATAGAAGTAAATAAGTATGGGATGTACAAAAGATATAGGCATGTAAGTATACAATAAAATTTCATATATATTGATTTGGAATAAATGGGAGTAATGTGCTTTTGTCTATTGAGAGAAATTTCTATCGTTTTAAATCATATCTTGATTTCTCTCCCTATAGGTTATAAAGCACTTCTGACTTATAAAAAGTAGATTATCTATATGATGTATAAAAGATGTAGACAAACAACTATGGCATAAATTTTAATTTATATTGCTTTAAGATAAATTATATAATATTTTATTTATATAATTCTTTTTTCTTTTCTTTTTGAGACCATCTCTTCAATTCTCTTCGTATAGTAATAATTTATAAAAGATAAATAATTCATGTAATGTATAAAATATTATCAAAGTTATATATGACTTATTAAAAATAAATAATTCATATAATGTATAAAAGTCATAAGCATTAAAGTATACAATAAACTTTAATTAAAAATATTTTCTTGCGATTAATGGGAATACTATTTCTCAATGAAAAAAAATATATCTATGGAAGTATCAATGAAAAAAGAAAACTAAATAAGTTGATATAATAACCATTGATAAATCAAGTTACGAGATTCTTTACATAGAAATCATTTATCTTTTCATCGGTTTCATTTTAGGAGTCCAAATATTTGATATAAGTTGAACTAATCCCTTGCACTCTTTCTAAAATTATTTTATCTACATTGTTGATTTCCATTCAGTCTGAAATTTACTTCAATGGTTATTTATTGATTGAATAATTACTATCATAAATGAAAAAAATAACTTTATCCTATAGGTTGCATAAAATAGATAAATAATGCAATGCATATTTTTTTTTATGATGTAGTTGACTTATTCTTACCGTAGTGTCATGGTATAACCTTACCATTTGTGATTACCATGTTTCTTCTCAGTCAATTTTACAAGCTATGTTGGCACCTCTATTTCTATCTTATCCTCATGCTTTCAACACCAAACATAACAATGTGTTATCTGAATAAAAATATCATTATTTTGCCTAAAAACACATAAGTGTTTTCTATAGAAAGTACTAATTACTTTATAGGTTCTCTCTTTTTATTTTATTTGTATATGCAATCAGATTCGAAGGTAAAATATTGTCATATTATCACAGTCTGTTAAACAAATGAACATGTATATTATGTGTGTAATGTATGTTTGGCCTTTTGATATGGTAACCAACTTGATGATACAACAAAGCACGCGCGATCTTTCTAGTTACTCTCTAAACTCCACCTTCTCTTTTCACATATATAACCTTGCCAACTCAACATAAAATAAGTATCTCTCTGAGACATAGAATTTAATGGTTAAAAAAACTTTCTATTAAGACTGGCCTAATTGTCGTTAGTGCGCACCAACATAAAGCAAGTATCTCCCGACCAAAAAATATCTCAAAAGGAATCATGTTGGTACACAATGAACCCATTGTCAAATGGAGTCCATAGCAAGACATTCCTACTGACGAGAGATCTTTTTGCAACCCCTGCTTTAACCTTGCTCACTGCCACATACATCCAAATCAGCCACACCAGCAGTAGTTACATCGTAGTCACAGCCACAACAAAGTAATTTGTTTTCATAACAAGGACAAATTAAACCTTCGGTTCTCGCTCACGGTTGATGAGGTGCATGCGTGCAAGGTTGAAATGAAAACATCGACCAACCAAATGCTTGTCATCAGCTTCCGTTATTCTTTTTACACACATTTACCACAAGTTCAGAGGCAGTGTGAATGTTGACGAGTAAAACTCAAACCCTATTTTGAGTTGACCTAGCGCCACGAAAGGCTATCTTGTTATTCCAACTTGGAGTGTTAGACAATGAAATCCGAGGAGCATAAAGTTGACTGCATCTGTCGACTTCATCATCCGACTGGTCAACCGAGTCTCGACGGATTGGTTAACTGGTGATCATCGTTCATTCCTAGGAAATACAACCAAGACGAACCTTGCGTCCTTGATTTATCCAGATTGAAAAACTTCATCAAGAGGTTTTCTTGTTTTGTTCTAAGACTCTTTCTGCTCCCAATGACTTGACATGGATAATTAGTTTTGTGCATGAACTATATTATTGTTTTGCTTGGAAAAATGAATCTTGATTTCCATAAAAAGGGGAAGAGATAGTAGGAAAGTAAATAAAAATATGTATTTTATATGCTGTCTTCATGATTTATGCGGCAATAGATGTAAATTAATCATGCATGCGCGGAAATATAGGAAGTTAATGGTGCATGCCATGCATGATTTCCTGTGCATGCGGGATGTATCCCTATATTCCTAACTTTTTATCAAGATGGCGCATGCATCTAGTGATATGCCAACTGTCATACCGTACGTACACATGGATCGATTGTCCTATATGTGATGATCATGTATGTATGTTGTTACGCATGATTTTTGTTTTGTTATACATCAACATAAAATAGATTCAAGTGTTGTAAATCAATCTAATCAATAGGTTGAGCGCATGCAAAAAATCTTATTCAGTTACGTGTTAATCAATGCATTAATTGATTTTCCAAAATAAACAATTATCTCTTAGGAGGTAACAGATTAACTTTTTCCTCGAGATCTGAATCAAATAAACGGCTCATAGTTGTTTGGGATTATCTTAAAATCTCTCTCATAAAAATGAACCTATTATCAAATAGAGTCCAGAATAAGACACTCCTACTCATGAAAGGTCTTTTTCAATCCATGCTTGTAACCTGCTCGCTGCCACACCAGCAGTAGTTACATGACAGACACGGCCAGCGGCATAAAGTAATTCCTTTTCCTAACAAAACAAATTAGACCTCCATATCAACCCACGAAAATTATAGCAAACTACTGCTCTTTTGACATGCCGCCCTTGCATCGCATCAGACATCACACACACCACACCAAGTTAAGTAGTGCAACTATACACTACGTGTCGACTTATCATCTGACTCTGGTCACCGTTTTCTCAACTGAATTGGTAATACGATGTTGTTAGGAGATACGTCGATTAAACCTTGATTTCTCCCGGAACTAGTTGCCATATAGGGTTGAAAAAACTTGAAGTCCAGAGAATTACCTTCTTGTGTTCGTTTGAGAACCTTCCGATGACTTGACAGTTGACATGAACGATGAATGAGGTCAGTGATCTTCCTGATGGGATCATTAGGACTAGTCTGGTGGGGGTTCTGGTGAAAAAAAAGACCATACCAAATAACAGCTTCTATTTCTGCAACTGAAAACTAAACTCGTGCTAAAGCCAGTTTCATTGCAAAATCGGAAAATTGTGTCCTTAGTTTTTCGCATGAATGATTACTATTTTGATAGAAAAGGTGAGTTCTTATTCATGTGAACAAGTTAACAGTTTTTATCTAATAAAACTGTCTCTCGATGAAGGACAGGAATTATCTCAAAGGAATCATGCTCCTAAACGAAGACCACCGTGCTCTTTTCAAACGGAGTCCAAAACAAGACACTCAAGTCATGAAAGATTTTTTTTTCCCAACCCTTGCTTTTAACGCACTCACTGCCACATACCATGAATCATCCACACCAGTAGTTACATCACAGTCACGGCCACCAGCAAGTAATTCCTTTTCGTAACAAAAACAAAAGGGGTTGCTAATAATTTTCAGGCGTTTAAAAGTTTTCTGAAACTTTCAGTCATCGTTTTTGAGTCATAGATCCTATATTTAGTGATTTTTAATTATTATATAAAGATCCTATAAAAAACAAAATAAAATAAAAAAAACAAAGCATTGACTGAAGGTTTCAGGCACCTGAAATCTAGAAAATCCGAAAACAAAATAGATATCCATAACACCCATGGTTCAGATTTATGTCCTATACCTTTTTTGATCTATCACAAACAGAACAGAACTTTTACATTACAAACAAGTTAACAAAATTAAGTAATTATTTATTAACGGTTAGCACTAACTCGAAGCAACGACCAAAAATATCTCAGGAAGAATCACGTCCGTAAGCATGAACCCATGGCCAAACTGAGTCCAAAACAAGACACTCCTCCTTACGAAAAAGATGTTTTTTTTTTTCATCCCCTGCTTTTAACCCACTCACTCACTGCCACATCTACCCCAATCATCCACACCATCAGTAGTTACACCAGTCTCCACAAAAATAGTTTTTCTTCCAACAGCACAAATTAGACGACCTTCCATATAACACTCATCAAGATTATTAGTCATAAACATATAGTTGAGGCACTTTTCAGAGCTCACTCTAGCACCACATCACACCCCAGTACCCCACACCAAGTTGGGCAGCGCAACCACACGACACGACGCGGTTCTCGCTCACGGTTGAGGAGGCGCACGCATCAAGAGTCAAGACCGCCCACCAGCCACCAGCCATGCCGCCGCCGGAGAAGCCTGTGCCGCGTCCAAAGCCAAAGCCAAAGCCGAAGCCGCCGAAGCCCAAGAAGCTCGAGACGGGCCCTGCCGCCGCCGAGGCGAAGCCGATGCCGGCGCCGCGCTGGCTTCCGCCGGAGCCGAAGCGCGACGCGACCGGCGCCGCCATCAACGGCGTCCCGGTCCTTCAGAAGCCCTTCTCCTGCGCCACGTACCGCCTCTGCCCGCCGCCGCCGACCCCTTCGGCGGCCACCGTGCACCTCCGCTCCGGCCGCCTCCCCACCCCGCTCATCGCCGTCTCGGCGTCCCTCCTCGCGCTCTCCGCCGCGCTCCTCCTCGCCCTCCTCGTCCGCTGGCTGGTGCGGCGTCGTCGTCGTCTGCAGCAACAGCAGCAGCAGCAGGACCAGGAGGCGCCGCTGGCTCAGGAGGACGACGACGAGGACAGCGTGTTTGGCGTGGACACGGCGGCGTGGGGCCACCTGCAGGAGGATGGGGAGGGGGAGGAGGTGGAGAGCGGCGACGGCGGCGGGGTCCACCACGTGTGGTACATACGGACCAAGGGCCTCGACGAGCGCGCCATCGCCGCCATCGCCGCCGTGGTCTACGACGCCGCCAAGATGAAGAAGCAGCAGCAGCCCGGCGGCGCCGGAGACGGGGACGAAGAAAGCGGCGCGGGGTGCGCGGTGTGCCTGGCGGAGTTCCGGGACGGCGAAACGCTGCGACTGCTGCCGCGGTGCGGGCACGCGTTCCACCGCGGGTGCATCGACACGTGGCTCCGGGCCCACGTCAACTGCCCGCTCTGCCGCGCGCCCGTCCAGGTGGACAAGAAGGCCGCCGACAAGGCCAGGGCGGCCACCGCCGCATGGGTCCACGGCCAGGCCGCCGACGCGAATAATCGCGGCGCGGAGGAGGAGGCGGCGGAGCGCGGCGGCGTGGTGGCGCCGGAGGAGCGCGCGGTGAGAAGGGCGGCGTCGATGGTGACGGTGCCGCGGCGGGCGCGGCCGGACGTCGCGGCGGTCCAGGCGGCGTCGAGCAGCGCGCGGGAGGAGGACATGACGGGGCTCGCCAAGATCAGGAGGCTGCTCAAGCTCTCGCCAAGGTCGGCCTCGTTCGGCGCCGGGAGCTGCCAGGGCTTGCCGACGACGAGGTCGAACGTCAACGGCGACGATGACATCGAATAGTCGCGGTGAACTGGTGCAAGAATACAAGATGATGGTGAGCTTCGTGTTGGACTGATGGTATGCAGAGTTTCGATTTTGCCACAAGGGAAGGGAAGGGAAGGGAAGGTAAAAACTGCTGCGATCTTTCCTCATTCCCTGGTTTCGCGGATGCTTATGTGTTAGTATAGTTATCACTAGTGCTAAATAACTCAGAGTTTGTGCGTACATTGCGGAGCGTCAGAAATTGTACATACGAATTCCTGACTAGTACTATAAGTTTTGTACTACGCATTTATGCAACAACATATCACCATGTTCATCGCTGTTCTTGAATGATCTCTAGTTCCCCCGAGTCTGTATGTAAGATACGGCATATCACTACGGCAGTTTGAATGTTCATGGTTGTTCATGAATGTCTCAAGGCTCTATTATGTGCCATTTTGCATGTGTTATTCATGGTTGTGGAGGAAATTGTGCATACACTGCGGAGCATAAAAAATTGTAGATACGAATTTCTGACTGAATATAAGTTTTGCATGCGAGATTGTAATGTAAGCCGAGATGTGAGCTACAATAGTATCACTATGTTCATGAATGACCTCTAGTTTCTCTGAATCTTTCGTGCTCTACATCTATGCGCTTTCTCAACGCTGTATGTGCAATTTTGTGTCGATGATGTTTGGCCAGTGGAGCAACCAGTATCATTAATTTTCTGATGGAAAAGGAGGAAATAGCATCATACTTGCAAGCTTCTAAAGATTTCACGTTTCAAACACTGTCAGCATGCTAAAGAAAAGAATATACAACTTGAAAGGCATGTGCCACATGTGGATGTTGCCAGCCCGGGAATTGATTCTGCACCAAATTCCATCCGGAATGAACTGGACCCGTTCATTTCTCTCCTCTGGAGAAAGGAGAGAATTGGGTTCCTCTGCTCCGTCGCTGCCCGCTGAAAACAAGCCAACAAGCCCAGAGCCTTGTTGGATTCGCCTACTGCCTCGCCTCGCAGTGTTCTGAACAAAGTTCCAAACCGACAGGTCACCTAACTTGCCATATCTCTGTCAGATCGCTGACACTGCATTGAGGACGATGTTGCCATTTGCATTGCTAATGGTGTGAGGTAAATGAGGTAAGCCAGGCAGTTGAGCCCCAGTCACCTCAGGAAGCCGTGCGCATCAATTATTTGGACCAGGGTGCTGGTTGGAAGTCGGTGTCGGTCATCAATTATGGTGTGGATGTTTCACTGCATTTGTGCTGTTGGGTACGGGTGAGGCTTATCTGAGAAAGCAGAAAACATGAACGGTCAAGTAATCCAACCGGTGCGTTCATAAGTTTTCTTTTTCTCGATCTGGTACACCACTCGCAAGTTAATCCAAGATTAGGGTATGATCGTGCACAATAAACTACTTGTGCGTTCTAGGATATCTGAACGCCAAGCTGATATTAACTCAGAATATTCGTGTCAAGTGTTCCGCACTTCACTTCTGATAGTGTCAGACACAACGTGACATAAAATTGCTATATTCAATTATACATACAGTAATGTCTGCCCGTTTGACCGTGAAATTTTCAGAATTTCATGAATTTAAGTGAACTTTTGTTTGACCGTTTGAGCAATCGCTCAAAAAAGATAAGATTATTCAACCAACACAAATTATTTCTGAAAACAATGACTGATAAAGGATGTATGTCAGAGCCCTTTTGTACAATCCCAAAAAGAATTATTGATAAAAACATATATATATATACACTAGGAAAACTCCCTTTGCATTATTATTATTCATACTGCTTTAATCGGCAATACATAATATTTTTTCCAAACTCTATAATGACTCTTTGACAGTTGGAAATTGTCCTCATAAATACAGCAAGAAGAATCATATCGATACAAACAACTAAACTCACATGTGGTGATCAGTTACAAACTCATGACCCTTTTTGTACAACCATGACAAGGTAAAGCAACAAAGGCTTTATGCTCCTGTCCTATTGAAAATAATAATGACAGTTGACCTAAGACCACAAAATTGTTACAGTACACCAAGCAATACGGCCTATATCTTCAGTAGAAGGTCAGATAATGATAAAGGCAAGTAACTGAGACATCAGTAAAGCCTGAACAAAAATCTCAACGTGGCAACATGGCCAAGAGATCTTCTTTGTGCTGCATACAGTAGTATACCAAAATTGCAAGAATGATAGCTAGGATCATGGGCCATACACTTGCACCTGTCAGAAAACAAGCATCCGCTTTTATTACAGGACTTGCAAGATTTTCAAGTAAAGAAAAGGCCAAGAAAGGAAGATATAGCCATACCATTATTATTTATAGATCCAACTGATGTCACCCTTGCAGTTGAGTCGAAGGATGTTGACAACAAGGTTCTGGAATGATATTACATTAAGAAATTGCATTTTTTGTTTTCAGTATTCATCAACTTAAAGCAAAATGAATATACTGACCTTGAATCCTGGGAGAAGGCGAGTGTAGTAACGATACCAAGATGTGCTTTCTTCACTGTTACCAGGGTTCGCATATTCTTTGATCCTAGAACGATGATGCTCCCTTCAATTGTTCCACTGGATAACAAAGGACAAAGATGAGCAACTTGGACTTCAAGAAAATGCAGCCATGTTATCTCCTTAAAAAAAATACGAAATGCAATAAGCAGCCACTAGTCTTTTTTCCATGCTTACACTGCAAGACAAGCACCATCAGGCGAGACAGCAAAAGCAGATATTGCCTCACGAGTTATTTTCTTCGACCCAAATCTTGTCCAAGTGGTAGTATTCCAAGATATTATTTTCCCATAATCACCTATAAAAAGAAGAATTATTCAGTTACTGCCAAGACTCAATAATCAACTGATTCATTCATAAAAATGTGAACTCAATCAACCTTGCATGGCTGTAATGAAGAGGATGTGGCTGCTGTCTGTCTTATTAGAAAATCGGCAGAAGCTAAATATTTCACCCTGGAAATGCACAGGTCAGAAGCACATTTAACAGAGAAAAAAAAAACAGTACATGTAGTATAAAAACACTCACCGCTTCTCTTGCAAGATTAGCTATAACTTCTGATGACTTCAAGTCCCACACTTTACATGGGCCACTGCTCCTATTCACAGCAAGAAACTTCTCATCGGAACTGAAAGCACAGTTCAGACCAGAGGGTACCATCAGCATCTAGCATTCAATATCCAGTAAAGAGAGTTCAACTGATACTTTTTCACCTGAAGCTAAGATCCTTAATCGATGTTTTCGTATCAGCTTCTGCAAGAACAGACTCCATGGCAGGCCATTTGAAGACCCTCAAATGTCCGTCCTACACAACAAATAATGATGATATATAAAATGTCCACAATCATACATTTTAACTGCTGTAATAAACATGATAACATACCATATATAATCCATGAATCATCACATCATATAAGCATATTTATTGCTGTCAAGTTATTATATGGAGCACTAAATGGCAACAAACTGCATATGCTCTTTTTAAGTTTTTATAATAAAAACATGAAGCAGAAATAACAGCTTCCAGAGACTATTCTGCCTGTAGGAGCAACTACAGATAAGCATGTGCTTTTACTTAAAGAATAAAATAAAGGTGACGACATAACCTTGTATAGAAGGATTTAAGGAAGAAGTGCATTATGCCTTATTTTCTAACCCAAATGTTTCTATATGATGCAGAATTGCTAACCACAAGAAGGTACTCCTATGGTTAACATAAAGACATCAACCTCCTCAGTTACCTCAACACACTACATGAACCATCATGATTATAATTGTGAGTTGTCAATATTGTATAAGTGCTATTTAAGTTTCCAAACAGTGGTTTCTTGGCTCTATTAGCCTGCACTCAAATGTGTTGTTCAGGGTGACCAGTCCGTACTTAACATTATTACCTGCAGGAAACAATGAACCACACAATAAGTCTAAAGTTATCATATCTTCTTAAGTTGTACCACAATCCATACTTTACATTAGTTTCTAGATGAAACAATGAAGTACACAGTAACTGTAGAGTTATCATATCTGCCTAAGTCATGAGCCATTCACATTGTCATATACCAGGTTCAGGTAAAACATGGATTTTAAATGCTCCACGTAACTGCCATGTAGAAATGGTTTAGGAAACTGGAGTTGACAAATAGGAAATCTTCCAAACTAGATACTTAACGCACAACAATGACCGGATTTACATCCACCCAGTACTCCATGATCAATACAAAGAACACAAGCACCTCTAACAAACACCAATACACAATCAAAAGTAAGCCATGTTAACTTACCTCCCCTCCAGTGGCAAGTATTGAACCCTCACCACTGAATGATACAGCCAACTGTGAACCAACATCTTTTAGATCCACTAATGCTTCATCGTCACATGTTAAATTTAGCTCATCCGGGCTATTTGCTTCATTCGATTCCCATTTATATAACCTGCATGTGTTTCATGGTAAAAATTCTGGAAGGTAAAATTTTTAACCAGATTCTCATATTCGACCCCACTATCTATTGTGGAACATGCAAGATGAAGGCATGGCATAGAAGGTATGATTTGCAGCTAGTAATTAAACCAATATTCGGTTGGGTGTGTTGGTTCAAGAGTTGGGTGTGTTGGTCACAGACAGCAGCCTGCATCAATTGGTTCAAGAGTTGAGTGTGTTGGTCACAGCCGGCCTTACATCAATTAATTCAGCCAATATACTTCCGAGAAGAATTCATGATGGCCTTGATCAAGGAGGGGACAAGGAAAGTATAGTAGAGATTGTAGGCAAGTTCTAAGTTGATAAACAGATTTGGTCAGAGACAAGTTAAATTACTAGAGTAGGCTGTGTGTAGAATGCTATTCAGAACGAAATAAATCTAGCCTCTTGGCTATGTCAAACCTTTTAGTTCTATATATCATCCTCATTTATCTCCTACAGAGACCATGATTTCATTCGATGCAATGGCATGATCATCAGCTTTGTACCATCCCACTGTGAGACAATTTCACAACATAGGGTGCTGATAATACCATTTTAAACCATGCCATACTGAAGAATAAGACAGGATTGGAACTCACATTTACAATGCGATGAATATTCCCCATCCAATCTAAATCACACCGAACATTTTGATCCAAGCATAAACACTACGTCAGGGACATACTAAATCAACCCTTAGGGGTGACGAACACAACAGGACCCTACGGATCTGATCCGTGGCAAGGAGGGGGTACCTGCATCCATTGGGGAACGCGCAGAGGACGCCGTCGCCGCGCGGGTGGACGGCCATCCTGTACGGCACCTGATCCTCCGTCTCCACCACGAGCGCCTGCGCACCACACGAAGAAACACACCAGATCAGTACGGCGGAATCACGCCCTTTCAAATCGCGCTCGGGATCTCGGAGGGTGGACCGCTCACCGGTTCGGCGGATAGGGCCGGCGCCGCCGCGTCGGGCTCGAGCGCGGCGACCACGAGCTTGTTGGGCACGCCGCTCCGGCCCTCCCCGCCGCCGCCACCGAGCACGGCCATCTGGGCCCGCGGCGGCGGGGCCGAGGAGGAGGACGCGTCGTCGGCGGCGTCGGCGGGGGCGTCGGGTTTGAGGATGTGGGAGAGGGGCAGCCATGCGGCGCAGTAGATGGGGAACCCGTAGGTGCTGCTCCGCCCGCCGTCGCTGCCGCGGGATGCCATCGGGCCGGGCAGGGGGGAGGGGCGGTGGGGAACACGCGGCGAGCGGGAGGGTGGTGACTGCGTGCGCGTGGAGGAGGGAGAGGTGACGACGGGGAGCTGACTGGTGGGGGAGCCGGGAACAGTGACGCGCTGGTGCAGGGTCCGATTGGTTGACCGCTTGACCTTTTTCACACCTCGCGCCTCGATTTGATTGCTCAATCTCTGGCGGCCCACGGATTTTCAGTCAACTGTATATCTCGGTGATACTACTCGTATACGAACTTTAATTAATGATTTCTTTCAGATTTTCGACATAATACTCTTCTTTTCGAAAATTTGCTCGACATTGCACTCCATTCTTAGAAAACGAGAGAAAATTTTAGTTGAACTATTTTCATATGATTGTATAATTTATTTGGTCTTCATATTTCTAAGTACAAAGATTATCAAGAACCATAAAATATAAGATATAAGAGCAAAAATTATCCAATACCTTATAACACTTATAAAATTCACAATATTTTCATAGGAATGGTGTTAATATTAATTCTAGTGAATTGAAACTAGATTTTCTTCAAGTATAGTTAACTCTTAGCAACGAAAGTAATGAAATATAGCTGTTTCATGCATTATAAGATTAAAATGTTGCTTGGGAGCATCGATGTTGTCATGATTTTAGGTCGAAACAATAATTTGACTACTTACTCAGCTTAAAAATTGCAAGGCAATGAAATGGTGTAAGTATTGATGTACTTTGATTTGTAATTATTTTTGAAATTTTTGACACCAATTATTCTTGAAATTGGATAATAAGTGATAAACAAATTCTTCTCCCTCGTCGCTGCAGAAGACATACCTGGAAATTCCTGGCACGTACAAAATTTGATGCACAATCACAGGCCCGTCTCATCGGATCAGACGGTTGACATTCACGGCCACATTTGCCAAACGTCCGACGACTCGAACACCCCAAAAACCCAACCCTTCTCTTATCCCCGCACCCATCCGCCGCCCGCCGGCCATCTCCTACCCCCGCGCCCGCCGGCGAGATGCTGACCTGCAGGCGCTTCCTCTCCTCCTCGGCCGCCACTACCACGGCCTCGTTCTTCCCGCTCCGGACCCTGACCCGGTCCCTCCTCCGCCGCCCTCCTCCCCGCCTCCTCTCCTCCGCCGCCTCGGCCGCCACCACCGCCGTTGAGCCGGACACCAAAGGTATAAGCTATAACCTGAATCACTACGGTGTTGTCTTGGCGAGGTAGAGCAATCTAAGCTTCGGGTTTGGTTGCAGGGAGCGCTGGTGGAGGTGCCAGTGCGCCGAAGCCGCAGTGGAAGGCGGCCATCGACTTCAAGTGGATCCGGGACAACAGGGACGCTGTCGCGGCCAACATCCAGAATCGGAACTCTGCCGCCAACCTCGACCTCGTCCTCGAGCTCTACGACGAGTACCTCACGCTGCAGAAGGTCAGGGGCTTGTCAGGGACACTTGCTTTCAGTTGCAATTGTTGTTCTGTCTGACTGTACTGCGTTAGGCGGGGCGGTGAATGAGCTTGTGCTTTTGATACGGTCTGGTTCTAGTGCGAGATTTGCTAATCTGGAATGGTGTGGTTCATATGGTTGCTGGAATTGGACTAAGCAAAAAAATTTGAATTTGAACTTGCTATAATCGTCCTACAATCTGATGGATCTGGTAAAGCAGTCATTTTGTGACTTGTTGGTGTGACTATTTATCTCATTGTATTCGTCTGGTTAGCAAAAAAATAAAACAGAGTACAAAAGCTGGGCATAGATCAGCATTTTCTATTTGTAATATGACTTCTGGCCTGAGCATAAGTCACACTTCTTCTTTATAACTTTATTATAGATTGGCATTCACTTGAAATCAAATTCTCGCAAAAGATGGCTTATATTTTAGGAAGCTGATGTTCATGAAAGCCAGAATGTGGGAACTCTCACAAAACCTGTGCATGTTATTAAGCTGTTGCAGATATGTCCTGTTATGCATTATGTTATGTCAGCATTTTGAATTATAATGCATCTTGTACTTATTCTTGAAACGTCAAGTTTTATCTGTCTTTGGTAGCTGATTTGATATTGCCCTTTGTCATTCTGTACTCATGATTGTGAATCTAAGTTGCACAACATTTAGGGCCCTCAAGCCTCAACACCTTGATCCGATTTCGTGTGCACTATTTTTAATGCTGGATATCTGCCAGTCCTTCTTAAACAATTCCGTTCTAGTTTCTGTTGAAGAAATGTGCAATAATTAGCTATGTATATGTTTGCAATTGTTCATTGGTTATTAAGTTTGAGATTGTAATATGGTGGTAACCAAAGCATGGAAACAATTCCTAATTATGACAGATGGCAGGAGGTCGAACAACTCCGAGCTGAACGAAATGCAGTTGCTAACAAGATGAAAGGGAAACTAGATCCATCTGTGCGCCAGGCCCTTGTTGAAGAAGGTAGAGTGAGCATTTTTTAAACTAATCATTAGCAAATAGAAGCACCATTATATGAATTTTTATTCATTTGTATTACTGCAGGTAAGAACTTGAAAGAAGCACTTATCACACTAGAAGAGGACCTTGTTCAGCTGAGCGACAAGCTTCAACTAGAAGCACAAAGTATTCCTAATTCAACACATCCTGATGTTCCTGTTGGGGGTGAGGAAAGCTCTGTTGTCAGAAAGGAGGTAGTACATTTTTGTACATATTTCCTGCTGCTTTTGCACTTCATACATTTGATAATTTATTTTGCTTGAACTGTGCAGGTAGGCAGTCAGAGGAACTTCAGTTTCACGATCAAAGATCATCTTCAGCTAGGAAAGGAACTTGATTTGTTTGATTTTGATGCAGCTGCTGAGGTATAAATGTGACAAATTTGTGCTCTCTTTATACTTAGTATAAGCAAGTCGTTCAATAAGAGATTTGGTTATGCACCTGAAAAACTGAACTGCATGATGACAAATAAATAGATCTGAATGCCTCTATAAATTATGGGACAATTGCGTTTTGACCATAGTTTTCAAGTCCAATTGTGATTTAGACCCAGATTTTGAGATTTTGCATTTTAACCATAACTCTGTTTTCTTGAATCCTCCGTTTACCATAGTTTTGAATGGCATTTTTTTAGAGCCGATTAAAGAAAATAAAAAAGGAAGAAGAATTGTTGTAAGAGGAAAGTGACTGAATTACCCCTCCAAGCATTCCTATCGTCAAGACTATATCGGTACGGGCTCTGTCTCCCGAAAGGCCGAAACCAGTCGATCCATTTGAAAAGAGCATGACGGCGGCGACCTAACCCTAGCAGCGACGGCGGCAAGCGGCGCGCGAGGCGGAGCGAGGCAGGGCGCACGTGGCCGGACATCAGTCAGCGCGAGGTCAGCGGCAGGCACGCGCGGTTCCGAGCAGGAGCAGCGCGCGAGGTGAGGCAGGTCAGCACGGGAGGCGGAGCGGCAACAGCAGTAGCGTGCGAGGCCAAGGTCCTGTGTGAGCGTGACGGCATCGCAGCTGACGTGCGAGGGCCTGTGTGCTCTTTGCGAGCTCGAGTGAGCAGCAGGCAGCTGGAGACCGATGGCGAGCAACGGACAGCACTGGTTCATTGCGTAATGATTCATGTGTGATAATTTTGAATATAATCATTGCGTAATGATTCATGTGTGAAATTGTGTTCAAAATTAGTCAATATTATGCAGAAATGATGTTAAAATTATGTTTTCAAATGAAAATCTGTTCAAAATTTGAAACTTGACCAAAATTAAATTTATTTGACAAATTCTACATAATTTTGTTTACATGTTTCATTTCAGTTAGTTCAAAAGCAATTATAAAATTACATTTCAAATCAAATGATAGAATACAATAACTAACATAAAAAACTGTTGTAAAATCACAAAGGACAATTATGTCTTTTGCATTAAACTTAACACCGTTACGAGCAGTAAACGGACTTGTGGTGAACTGAGGGCTCGGGTTCAAAAACTTATGGTTAAAATGCAAAATCTCAAATTTTGGGTCTAAATCACAATTAGACATGAAAACTATGGCCAAAATGCAATTGCCCCATAAATTATCTAGTCAATATGCCTGATGTTATGCAGTTATACAAGTGGATAATTAGTTTTGTCCTCCTGACATTAAAATAGTTCTATTCCACATTGCTCAGGTCAGCGGTTCAAAGTTCTACTACTTAAAGAATGAAGCTGTTTTGTTGGAGATGGCCCTTGTAAATTGGGCTATTTCAGAGGTCTCAAAGAAGGGTTTCACACCACTCATAACTCCAGAAATCGTGAGGTCATCTGTTGTCGAGAAATGTGGCTTCCAGCCAAGGGCTCAAAACACTCAGGTGCAATCTTCATTACTCAATATTATATTCTATTTAGTTATTACCTTGATAAAATCATGGAAATTGCCACTTTTCGTATCATTGGTAATGTGATACATTTGCTTTAGTAGCTGTCTTCTCGTGGTTGCAAAATTTGTTCTGTTTTGGACATCAACGCAGTCTCAAAAACAAAATGATTAGCCACTAATTTCTATTATGAGATGCATATTGAAATTTTTGAAACATAATCTTAGGAAACTACACACCATTGTTAGATCATGAATTCCAATATCTAGAAGGATATTTGTAACCAGATTTAATAATTATTTGCTAGGGCACTTTGAGGTAGTATTTTAGTTACTCATGATATGGTCTCCCAGTTCACATGGTGTTCTATGCTGTTCAATTTAATGATTCCAGTACACCATTGTTTTACAAAAGCGGTAAGCTATTATCAATATTGAATGCTTGCACTTTCGTTTGTAGGTCTATTCAATTGAGAACAGTGATCAGTGTCTCATAGGCACTGCTGAAATTCCTGTTGGAGGCATCCACATGGACTCTATACTTCTTGAATCTTCCTTGCCTTTAAAATATGTAGCCTATTCACACTGTTTTCGCACAGAAGCCGGTGCAGCAGGTGCTGCCACTAGGTCAGTATCTTCTCTTTTTAATTCTTACCTTAAGATTATCATCTGTTAAATTTAGATTTATGAAGTTTGACCCTGTTACGAACATGAGATGTACTGACACTTGTTTTGGTTCAATTTGGTGCCACCAAAAGTTGCTATTAATTGCTAATTGATAAGCAGTCTGCCACCTTTTCTTTTTGCTTTTTTTAAAGTCACTAAGTTTTAGTCCTTTTATCTTGAACAGGGGCCTTTATCGGGTACATCAATTTAGCAAGGTTGAAATGTTCATATTCTGTCGTCCAGAAGAAAGTGACAAATGGCATGAAGAACTTATTACAATTGAAGAGGATCTTTATGCATCACTTGGACTTCATTTCAAGTACGTCATATTCTTATTAAATTCACTGACAGTCTGTCTTAGCCAAAAAAACATTCATGCCACTGACATACTAATGTCAATGCTTACAGAACTTTGGATATGGCGACTGGAGATTTGGGTGCACCAGCCTACAGGAAGTTTGACATTGAGGCATGGATGCCAGGCCTAGAGCGGTATGGTGAGGTAAGGGAGGAGGATTTCAAGCCTCTATGTCTTCTGCCCGTTTCACCTCTTCTACCTATTTTGCGCAATGTGTGGTGATGGTTCCTTCTGATATAAACCTGCAGATCTCCAGTGCATCGAACTGCACAGACTATCAAAGTAGGCGACTCGGTATCCGTTACCGTCCAGCACCTCCAGAGTCTCCACCGGCGAACGCCAAGAAAGGGAAAGGAGCTGGCTCTGGGCCAACTCAGTACCTCCACACCCTCAACGCAACAGCAGTTGCAGTTCCCCGCCTCATCGTTTGCATTTTAGAGAACTTTCAGCAGGAAGATGGTTCAGTTGTGATACCAGAACCTTTAAGGCCATTCATGGGTGGACTTGATGTGCTCTCTCCAAAACCCAAGTGATCCTAAGGGAACCCACAATACAGAGTAATAAGCTCATGATACTGGTGGATTTGATGTGTCTGCCCAAACTACTAAAGCTGTACAAGTGATCCCGGAGGTCACCATAGTTTTGTGTTCTCTGATTTTGGACTCCTGCTAGCAACACCTTTTCTGTTTTGCTTGTTGAGCTTTGTATGCTAGAGTACACTGGCCTGCCCCTAACATTAATTACAATGATTGTGCATTTTTGAGTGGAATTAGTTGAATTTAACTAAGCAATTATCTTTTAATTCATGCATCAGTTCGTTCTGGTTATTGCGTTGAAGCAAATGTATGTCTCCATTCACTGCTGCATGGACCATGGTGTCGTCTTCCTGGTAGAAACAAAGCGAATGGACGCAGCTGAGCAGCCTGATAACTAACTGGATTTGTTACTGGAACATCGCCAAACAGAACAATAAAAGGGATAGTTTAGTAGTCCTTGATGGCTTTCAGTGAATTGCGTACTGAACCATAGGCCGTCGTGTTTCTAAACAATTTGTAGAAGTCAGACTAAAAGACAGGAAGCAAATTCATATTTCAGCTTTTGTGCGCGTAGTGGGATTGGGTAAGTCTGACTAAACGATTTGATTTGAACCATAGGCCGTCGTGCCTCTAAACGATTTGATTTGAAGCATCTTTGAAACAAGCTGCGGAAGAACTCGCGCACGTCAAGGGGACGGACGTCGGACCTGACCGCCCGGACCAGACCAGACGTGCACGGTTAACCGGGTCGCGTCGGGTCCGGCTCTGGCGCCGCGCGCGGGCCTCTTCTCCCAAATCAAAAGCAGCACCTGTAAGGCTATCTCCAACGGGAGATCTATCCCATGCTCCAAACTTAAATTGGGTTTTAAAATCTGAAAATCAGCTCTTCAATGGACGATCTATTCTCGAGACCCATTCTGAATTCATCCTCCTCCACGACCCATAAATGGGGTAACAAACCACGTGACCCATCGCTCTGGCGAGTTCCTCCCGTGCCTCCCTCTCCCCGCGCGAGCTCCTCCTCCGGCGTGCGACCTCCCCCTCCAGCGCGCGAGCTCCCCCTCCGACGTGCCGAGCTCCTCCTCCGACGCCGAGCTCCCCCTCCTGCGCGTGAGCTCCCCCTCCAACGCGCCGAGTACCTCTTCGGCGCGTGAGCTCCTCCCCTATTGGCCGCACCAAGCTCCTCCTCCAGCGCCGAGCTGTCCCTCCCGCGTAGCTCCCCGGCCGAGGCCCCCACCCTCGAGCAAGCGTTAGTGGTGCAGCTAGCGGGCCCCGCCCAAGCTCCGCCGGATCCAATTTTGGGCTTCCGTTGAAGATCCTCCACTCTGCTCTTTTAGCACTGTTTAACACCCGGTTTGAGTCTCCACCACCGTTAAAGATAGCCTAAAACGGCCTAAACTCCCTCCCCTTCTCCCAAAATTCCCCACGCCCCAAATCGAAGCCGCCGCCTCAAATCGAACCCTCCTCGCCGCTCGCCGCGCTCCCAATCGAACCCTCCTCGCCGCTCGCCGCTTGCCGAGAAGAGCAGCTGCTGCGAGCCGGTACCAGCCCAAGCGAAGATGACCGTGGCGGTGTGCGTGGCGCGGGCCGACGACGCGAGGCCGCGGTGGAGGAGGTGCAGGCGGCACGGAGGCGCGGGCCAAGGTCCAGGGCCGTGGCCGTGAGGGCCACGGCGGTCGCGGAGGGCACCGGGGACATGGTGGCCGCGGCGGAGCGGCGCGGGGACCCGCGGGTGACGACGACGACGAGATGGCCGCGGCGGGTCGCGGTGGTGGGCGGGGAGCCGCTGCTCACGGGGGGCGCGGGGCCCGTGGGCGAGGCGGTGACGAGGCCCACGCCCCTGCTGAGCTCGAGGGACGGGGCCCTGCAGAGGCGCTCGCGCTTGGACCACGTGCAGGTGGCGCAGCTGGAGGCGGCAGTGGCCTCACCGTCGCTCCAGGTCACCTCACCGTGATACGCGAGGTGACTTCTGCTTCTCTTTTGTCGCGCTCTCCTGCTGATCGGCTGATCTAGCTAACATATGAGCTACCTCATTACACCATCTAGTAACATAGATGAAAGACAAGACAATTGGAGACACACACATCAACTTCTTGATATCTTGGATAATAATTCCGGTGTGTGAACGATCCACCTGCTTATCATGAAGTTATTTTATCAGTGACAAGAAGTCTATAGCAATTATGGCCCGGCGTGGCTCCGGTGTGTGAACGATCCACCTGCTCAAACGTGGAGCGTGTTACCAAAGATTCAAATCTAACTACTGATTGTTGATTATATTATTAGGATGCCCAAGCGTGGTTTGAGTTTGAAGGGAACCCAAATATCATTGGAGAATCTTCGTCTTCCCACAAGGATCGTCCAGTGGTCAACAAGCATCACAAGCTACCCAATCCACTTCCAGGAGTTATTCG
This sequence comes from Eleusine coracana subsp. coracana, assembly GCA_032690845.1. Lineage (NCBI taxonomy): Eukaryota > Viridiplantae > Streptophyta > Magnoliopsida > Poales > Poaceae > Eleusine > Eleusine coracana. Next base: position 59,150,564 of record CM064434.1, on the reverse strand, counting down.
CAAGGGGCCAAACTTTCTCCCAGTAGGTTTTGCTGCTGTGCATTCTCATTGAATGTTTGTTTGCTGTAGACTTGCAGATTCTTTACTAGCTCATTTTCCTTTTTGCAGTTCAATGAGCTAGAAGCCTTTGAAAACAGCACTGGAGCTCAAACTCCACAAATTGATGAGATGAATGAAGATTTAGTTATTATCTTTGAGAGCATTTCTGTTGTGAGGAAGAATATATATCAGATGATGTGCTCCGTAGCTGAAGCAAATGATCCAGCAAGTCGCGGAAAGGCTGTAGGGGATGAAGTGAAGAAGGCTAACAACCTACTGAAGAAAGCTCAGGAGAAGGTCACTGCTGTCGAGGCCTTGGGAGGAAGAGCTGTTCCAATTCCTCATCATTTTCACTTGGATGTGAAATCGATGAAGCGTTAGATAGGTCTTAATTCGCTACGTGTACATACCTTTGGTAAGTTGAAGCCCATGGGCGGGTGGCTGTGAAGCCGGTGGGCGGTGGACACCTGGGAAACTCTTCCAAATAGTACTGTGATGTCTCCTTGTTTGTTGGACATAAGTATAACGTGCTTGTGATTTGACTTACCTTTGGTTAATGAAGCCGGTGTGCAGTGGCTCAGGTGGTATTGGTTATGTTCTCTGTTCAGCAGAGTCTTGGGAGACTTGCAAATACTGTGATCGCTATTTGTTAGTCGGATAGTAACTCTTGTCCTTCTTTGGTAACCAGCATGATTTCTCTTTTTGCGATCTCCCATGCTCATTATTTTTTTAATCATGTTTCCTAGCTTTCAAGTGACTGAAAACTTTCAGTCACTGGTTTGTTCTTTTGTATTTTAACTTTTCTTTTATAGAATTATTTGTATAATAATTATAAGTCCTTGGATCTAGATTGGATGGCTCAAAGCGATGATTGAAAGTTGCCTAAATTTTTAAACAGCTGAAAATTAACAAGTCTCTTCTTTAACATATGTGCATTGAATTTCAAGCCTCCTAATGCTCAATTATCACAAACCTTATTCAGAATTTATGGAACTTATTCACTCTGGAGCTAGACAACAGAGCATGTGGAGCACTGGGTTCAACATCATGAGGTACTTGAACCCGTTTACCATGCTAATTAAACAATACTACTCCTATCATGAGTAAAGATCAGTCACGTCATCCAGAGTGTATTTAGATTCGATTCTTCCTATGCACCTTAGAGCAGTTGATACAGTATTAAGACAGCATGTCAACCATTTATTATTATTTATTTACTCAACATCGCTTTGCGATTACGAGGAGAGGAGGTCCTCCGGACTGCTGCAGATGACGCTTACAATTTGCAAATGAAAGCACGATGAGTACTTAGAAAAATAAATGTAGAGCGCATCAATACTAGTAGTGTGGCATTTGGTACTCGTATACGTACATGAGCTGATGAGCATGTGTATCAATCGACTGAATAAGCTACAGTAACAGGAAGTCTGGAGATTGTCAAGTCCCATCATTCTACTCCAGTAGTCGATGCATACGCGGATAATAGACAACATAATAAATCATGAACATGTGTATCAATCGAGGTATATCCATTGTTGAACGTTCCGGCTAGCTAGAATGCTTCAACCAAGACCAGGTCAAATCAATGGGGAAAATTAACTTTCTGTCATTTCCATTTGCGATCTTGAACAAATAGGTTCCAACAAAATAATATAACAAGGATTATTAAAATCAAAAGGTGCTACAAATAAGCCAAATATAATATTTATCAACCAAAGACATGATTGCAGTAGGCGCCCATAGGGAAATCACCATTCACCACCAGCATTCAGATTATCACTAGCATGATTTGAACTCTGAAATACACCATTAAGGATGGGGAGAAATTACCTGATATTAGAACCTTCTTATAAAAAAAAACATCATTGACCAGGAAAATCATGAGCTCTGTGAGATTCTTGTATATTGGTAAACACAACCACGAGAAAATGATCAACAACTCAGTATATGTTTTGCAGTCGCTAGGGCAAATGTTCAGTCTGATATGCAGATCCTTCTTCCATCAACTACTTTGTCTTCCATGCACATGGCCTCAGTGTGTTCCCACATAAGACACTTTTAAAGTTCAGCTGCTTCAGCAACGCAGAAGATTGCAGAACTAACAAGACGAAAAGAAATACTAATCAATTAAGGAAAAGACTAAAGGTGTGTTTGGCAGAGCTTATGCTGCTGCTTATTAAAAGTGTTTATGTTCTATAAGCAGTTTGGAGTGTCAAACAGCAAAATAGCATAAGTGTTTATGAGATATAAGCACTTTACTATTTTGTACTACCATAAACACTTTAGCCAAAGCAGTAAAACATAGTTTTAGTGTTTATGACGGTCCTCTCTCTCAGCATAAGTAGTTTGGATAAATAAGCATAAGCAGTTTTGCCAAACAGGTTGATTGGTTATGCTATAATAAACGTTATAAGTACTATAAGTAGTTTTGACACTATAAACATTTTGAACATAATCCCTGCCAAACATACCTTAAACTGTTTACTGAGGAGAACAAAGCCATTGCGCATAGGAGTATTCCTAAAGCTGGTGCACTCTCTCAGGGCCTCCATAATAATACTAGCTGCAATATACGTGAAGCTGAGCTCAAAATATAACCCCTGTTAGAGCGTCCCAACGGAGCAGGTAAGAGTCAGCAAAAACAATATGTGAGGAAAGAGAGTACTGCTAGCGCTTAATGAAGCGCTAGCGCTTGGACACGCTCTCTCACTGACACAAGCTCTGCTCATGACAGAACCGTGCTGCAAGAGCCAGCAGCGAGCGCTGCCTTTGGGCACGCTCTTACATCCATCGTCAGCACACTATTCCAAAAATTCAGTAGGACTATCAAGCATTTTGTGGAGGAGAATAGTGCATTGCATGCAGCTGGTCCACAAACCACGTGTGCAGAGCTTGAGTTAAACTGTAGGATGGCTTTAGGTTCAGATAAATATTAATGTAACAGTCATATCTAACTTTCTTCTCTATCCTCTTTCACACCCGTACGGAAGCTGAATACCTGTAACAGCTAGTTACATTAAAACCTTATTTGAATCTATCTTATTAAATTTTATCAAGATATTAAAGTTTATCAACTTAAAAAATGAGGTATTAAAATTTAACATCTCTATGATTCATGTTGAAGTTTAACACTCTACTTTCACAATGGATGTACAAAAGATTTTGTTGCCCTTCATTAATGCCAATTGGGAAAAGAGAGAGAGGGGAGAGGATAGGGGTAGAAATGTTTTTTTTCTCAAGATAGATACTTTTTAGCAACTTTTACTAACTTAAAACTAGGTAAAGATTTTGAGGATATTAAACTTTAACACCTTCCTTTTAACAGAAGTGTTTGGATGCTTTTTTTTATTAAAAATAGATAAAATACGAGTATTAAAGTTTAACGATGGATCCGAATACCCCTAAAACATTGTGGTGGCCCTCATGGATCTGTCAGTGGTGTGACTGATGGATCACATCATTAACAGTGACTGCGTCATTCCTTGGAAAGAGGAATAGAGTAGCAGAATAAATTAACCACATCCTCAAGGGAGTAAAACATCACTGGGTGTCCAACCAAAAAGCATCGAGGCGCATTTTTTGCAATATAGGAAGGCATGACTGTAAAAGAGCTGAATGGACGCGCTTCAGAAACGTAACCGTTTACAAGTGATACAGAGCATGGAAAACAAGAGATTTAAATAACAAATAATTGGTTAATTCTTAATGAAGAAAAACATTTTAGATAAACAAGCTCTAGGATGATTTATTTTGGTAACTAATTTTTAATAGAAGATAAATATGTTAACACAATACTAGTATGATATTGTCTCTAACACACCGCCGGCCAATGAGTGTCCGGCTGATAGAATATGCCCTTTACAAGCTAAATAGGTCAAACTTTAGGAAAACACACACACTAGAATATTATTTGCACAAAATGATTACTGCATTGGATTTCTAAAAAATCGATAAACAATAGGTGCAGTTTACAACCGAGAGTTGGGACCAGAATTAAGACAAGTTGTAGAAAGTAAATTATTAGTGTTGCCTTGAATCAAAACGTAAAGGATAATGTGTGTTCGAAGGTGCTCGGCCTTGCATCCAAAGGATAATGAGGGAACTCACAATGAAAAGCAACTGTGGTACCTAGCATGTGCCCGATCGCTGCAGGCCCAAGCTAGTAAGTTATGTGTGCGTTATTATTTAAGATAGAACTCATATACTCTCAACCCTTCGCAGCTCAGTTCGGAGTGAGACGGCAGTGATTGTAAGAGACAGGTTTTCTCTCTACAAAGATGCGCAGCTCTCCTATATATTCGAGAAAAAAAATATTGTCTTAACAAGTGAATTTTGCATGAGGCTTAACATATTTGACCTTGACAATTCCACCAACTGATTGCATAGAACACAGGATAGCATTTACTACAAGATAAATCTTCAAATTGAGTTTATTATATCATTTCATCCAAATGTTCATCTTCAATGTGTAGAAATCATATGCTAGAAATTTGCTAACCCAAAAATCACAAAAAAATTAGACACATTAGATACTCCCTAGTCTAAATATCTATGATAGAACTTAAGTTGTCTGACAGTGTGAGTTGAGTGGAGCTTAAAGTTGAAACCGAACAGAAAATTGGGTTTCTTATATTATTTTGTCCAACGTTACACAATCAACATGTAGAAATCGTATGGTAGAAATTTGTTAAGCAAAACATCACTGGAAAAATACTAGTACATAGAAGAATGCTGGACCTCTCTGATAAAAGTTTCTACCTTTCTCTTCTTTTTTAATATGTAGAGTACAAAAATATGCAGCTCTAGTAAGTGATCAAGATAAAAGATATATATCCTTCAAAGTCTGGATAGACAGAGTGATAACATTGAAGTGACCAGGATAAACCATACATGCAGACAAAAAGGGCGGAAGGGAAATCATAGCCTCTTGGTTTCTTGAAAACGTCTGGTCTCTGGTGTGCCATTGAAGTGACCAGGATAAACCATACATGAGGATCAATCTGAGTGAGTCATTACAGGGTAATTTAAGTAAGGCATAGCCCCCATAAGGTGATGATTCTTTTTTGTTTTTCTGCACAAGCACCGTAATAATGCTGTAACACAAGCATGGAGACATCCAATTATAAGACATTGATAAAAGATTTGATTCATAACTAGTGGTAGTCCAACTACAGGTATGACATCCAACAAGAAGGCTAAGTACGACGCAAAGCCGCAAGCTTATCCATGGCCGCATCCTCCTCCTCCTTATTGCCGTAGAACGCAGCCTTTTGCACGGCGTAGTAGAGGTCACACCTCTCGTCGTAGTCGTCGCCGACCTCGACGTAGCCCTTGGTCTCCAGCTCGCTGCGCACCCAGGCCTTGTACTCGGCGTTCCTGGCCCGGGACTCCTCGTGCGACCGGAAGATGGCGGCGAGCTCCGGGTCCCTGAGGTGCCTCTCCTTGAACGGCAGCGGCTTGATCTTGGTCGCCAGGACAGAGTCGATCCATTCCTGCGACATGATCGATATCGGCCTCGTAGGGGCCTCCTCCACCGCGGCTTGGCCCTGCGGCGTTGCTTCTAACTCCGCCGGAACTGCAGCGCTTTCTCCGTCGGAGGGATAATCCTCAAGCGCCGCCGCCGCCGCCTTCCTCTTGGAATTGAGGCACGGCTTCAACACGACGTCCTCCATGTCGGCCATTGGCTATGCCAATGTCAGATCTGGTCACCGGCGATGCTGGGTTGTTGTTTGATGGTGGGTCGATGAAGATGCGGCGGCGGCTCTTCGAAATATGAAGGGGAACGCTTCGCCGGTCGGAGACTCGGAGTCGGACCCGGGGACCTGATCGGATTTGTGCTGCAGGGCCAGAAGAGGCCCGGACAGAGATCGAACTCGGAATCTGGCCCATCCGACCCAGCGGAACGCAGTTCAGCAGCGGACCTGATTTAAGCTTTTTTTTTTATAAGGACCTGATTTACGCTTATGAGGAACAATTGGCCCTCCCTGTCCTATCTCGGCCCAGATCAGTTCGAATTAGCCGTGGCGCCAATTCAGAGGGGGCATGCGCATGAGTCACGCGGCTGGAGGAAGTTGTGCTCAAATCACAAGGGCAGCCGGAATGCCCTCTGGTGGAGCTAGGATTCAAGTTTAGGGTGGGTCAATAAAATTTTCGTGAAAATTTACAATATAATTTTAAATATATTCGAGATTTGAAACTCTTTCTTCTTGTTTTAGTCAGCCCTATGACTTGTAATTGCCATCAAATAATCCATAATATCTTTCGAAAAAAAAAAGAATCCATAATATCATCGTTCTTCACATTCAAGAAAACATCCTGCTCAACAAAAGTGACCAAACAATTATATGAAAGACCATCCACTATTTTTCAACTTATTCTTGACAAAAAAAAAATAGAGAAGAGGAGGTCGTAGGTAGCATCCACTACATTGAACAATTGGTGCAGGCCAATAAGGCAAGATTAAACAAAAATACTTTACTCTCAATACGTCAATTGCGGATGAACGAGCTAGATTAAACAAAAACAATACCTTGTTCTTGAGTCCCGGCCAAACAAGGCAATGGTGCAGGACGTAGCTGCACAAGTCCACTCAGAAGGGCTTAACTGCAATCACCTTCAATCATCGCCATTGTAGTCCAGACCTAAAACCCGAGTCCATCGCTTGTTCGACCCTCTCCCATTCACATCTCGCCACAGCTATTAGCACTCGAAACAATGAAACATTAGCTGACTTGTTTGATGCCTCAAATTGTTGGTTGCCTGGTTTGGCTTGGGCTCAAACAAGACTTTGGTTGTGCTCAATCCATTGAACACTCAAGTCTATCGTGCATAGTTGCTGTCCAACTTACCCATAGAATCTATTTAGCTCCATCTGCATGGGTTTGTGCCCGCACCGCCCCCCCCCCCCCCCAAACAGTGGGTCACCATCAAATGCAGGTATGGTTGCCGGTGGTGGGCTGGGGGCATCGCTGCCACAAATGGTTAGCATAGAGGCAGTCGAGGGCAGCAGTTGGAGCATCATTGGAATTGGACGACGGAGAAGGAGGCGGGGGCTAACATGACCTGATTTGGAGAACAAGGGGGAGGAGGTGGGTGGAGAGCATCCACAAATTGACACACATTAGTGGTGAATAGGATCTGGCAGCATGAGGTCTTGACTTCACTGTGCAGCAACTTTGGTTCAAAAGTACTAAAATATATGTGAATTTTCTATGATCTCAAAATTGATTTGTCTTATAAACTAGTTATCTTTTATTAACTAAATGTTTTAAATAAATTGTACAATACTACTATCCCTTTCATTTGTTTTATGTTCTATGGTGTACTGAAATACCTACTATGGTTATTGCGGTGAGTTGCCACAACATAATTCTATGGCCCACACCACAACGGGTGAGCCTGGTGACGAGCGGAGCTTCTAGGGACATGAGCTCAGAGGCCACAACGGGTCCGACAGTTATAGAGGGCATCACAGGCACAAAAATTATGATGGAATAGTTGTTGCTTGTTGTCACGGAGGTGGCAATGTCTACACTAATTATTTGGGGAGCATGACATTGTGAGAAGTGCTTTAAACTTCTATTTTCTCTTCTATCAATGACAATTGGGCCAATGGATGTATTTGTCGTGGTCATGGTTGAGAGGTCATTCACCTACAAGCTTTCTAGGTCTAGATTGGGGTGGTTGACGCCCTTGCTATGATACTATATTGCCTCAATATATGACATATGTTATCTTTAGTTTACTTATTAATATATTATTGTTTTTTTTCAAAAATGTATGCTCTACATTGTTTTTTTATTAGATATGAAGAGATAAATTATTTTGGGGCAAGAAAAAGGATCTCTATAAACTTTATTGAAGACTAGTCATGACATATGTAGCATTAAGCACAAAACAAAGGACTATTTACATGACATTGGACAACCAACTCTTTATGATGCCTATGAGATTAGACCATTCAACAAAAACCTACATAATTGACCCTAAACGTGTTAATTTGTTACCAACCAGAAAACTATCATGATTATTTTCTCTCTCCTTCAATAGTTATGTTAAAGTGGATCTAAAACTAATTGGGCCATGTTAGTATTTGAGGCTCCAAAAATGTTATTTTTCATGGAAGGATCATGATTGGGGGATTCCATTCTTCCCCTGTTTCTTGCTATAAATGAAGTGACTAAGGTTATGGTTTGTACATTAGGTATTAAATGCACGTTCATTACTTATATATTTGGATACTTGGAAGTTACTGAACTGACTTTGATAATATGAGGTGGCACAATGACAACAATAAAATTTTTCCTCAAACTATAAAGCACAAAAGAGGAAATTTATCAAACAAAATATAACATTAATTTAATTTATTATACATTCATACACCTCTATCCACATGTCCACTGACATAGCCTCCGAAGAAATGATAAACAAAAACAACTCCAAAAGAGTCAGTGGTACAACAGCTCTATAACAAAATTCTATTCACATAAGGAAGGGACGAGTAGTCTAGAGAAAGAAATATAAAGGTCGTCGAGGCACTAATTAACTAGTGTATAGAAGTGTTTTTTTTAAACCAGTGTGGAAGGTTAGAAAGACAGGGTGTAGGTCTTTAACCATATGACTAAATGTTTTCTAGACATCCATTATAACCATTCTCAATGTAAGGTTTCATTACATGATTTTTAATATTGCCATGTCACCTTATGATATTTAAGTTGATAAATAAAACTAGGCCTCTTAATGTAACATTTACTTATAATTTTATATGCTAGTGGCTAGTGTATTATTAAATGTTTCATCTAAGTGACTAATGAGAGTTGATAAATATGTATAAATGGAAACTAAAACCCTCTCAACAGAGTTTTATCATAGTTTTGGTAACCATGTACACCAAATTTCATCCTGTCAAACCCAACTCTCTCTCCCCCCTTCTCATAATTTTATGCGGCATATCATTTATTTTACTGTTTTAAATTTCTTCGAAATTGCCAAAAGCAAAAAGACTACTAACACACATTGCCCATAGGGAAAACTCTTGTTCCTTGCTGAGACAAGGTGATGTTGGATAAATTAGCACTTTTAGTTTTATATTAATCTAGAAATAAATCATAAGTATAATTAACAGATTACATAATAAACTAGATAAGTCTACGTAAAATCTAGACAGATCTATTAGGCCAGACAAAAGCATAGCATCTACCATACTAGCAACATTCATCATACACAAATAGACTATGAAAGCTAGTATGGAAGACATGGTGTAAGATGAGAGTACATACGTTTCCTTCTGGACTGGGTAGAGGAGGCGGTGACGACGTGCAGCACCGTCACGTTGTTGACGACGGCGGGTGAGACCAACTTGACGACGAGGAAGACGAGCCGTGACGACGGGCTTGATGAAGACGAGGAAGCGATCGAGCAGTCGTGTAGAGCGCTTCCCAAAAACCTTATTCGCCCTCTCCCGATGCAGGATCACAGAGGACGACGGTTCCAGAGACCTGCTCTCCCGTTCGCCGGTGCACGCCGACAATCGGGATGGAGAAGACTTGGCGGTGCAACAGTAGCGAGAGGCAAAACCCTAGGGTTGGGCGTTCCGCAACCGAGTCGGTTACCATATTAATACGTCGGTTTCCATAATTAAATACATGGAATACACAGCAAAAAGAAAGTGCAAAAGGAAGCCGCGCCTCCGCAAGGCAAGGGACCGAATTTCGGCGGACCATTTACGTAAGTTAAAATAGTCTGTTTGCATGATCTTCATGAAACAGCAGCACCACCAAGAGTAAATACATATCCACTCGTGGCATACAGCTCATCAGCATCAGATATCCAATTAGAATCACTATAGCCCTCTAGTACTACTGGATATCCAGAATAATGAATTCCATAATTCATAGTACCAACTAAATAGTGCATTACCCGCTCAAGCGCACGCCAATGATCATCTCCCGAACAAGAAGTAAACCGGCTTAGTTTGCTCACAGCAAACGAGATATCAGGCCTAGTAGCACTGGCTAAATACATAAGTGATCCAATTATTTGAGAATATCTTAATTGGTCTTTGCCAATTCTCTTATTCTTTCGAAGGATCAAGCTGGAATCACAAGGTGTTGGAGAAGACTTGCTATCCTTGTAACCAAAACGGTTCAAGAGCTTCTCAATGTAATAAGATTGCATAAGAGTAATCCCATTCTCTCCTTTGATTAGCTTGATGTTTAAGATAACATCAGCCTTACCCAGATTCTTCATATCAAAGCTTTGGCACAAAAAGATCTTGATCTCATTGATCACGTCAAGATTTGTTCCAAAGATGAGTATGTTATCAACATACAAGCACAATATAACTCTCTGACCCCCACCATGGCGGTAGTACACACATTTATCAGCCTCATTGACTGAAAAGCCTGCTGCTAGAAGTGTTGAATCAAATTTCTCATGCCACTGCTTAGGAGCTTGTTTCAGACCATACAAAGACTTTAGCAACTTACACACCTTGTCTTCCTGACCCTTTATTACAAATCCATCTGGCTGATCCATATAGATTTCCTCATCCAACTCTCCATTAAGGAAAGTTGTCTTAACGTCCATCTGATGAACGATAAGACCATGTGAGGCAGCCAGAGCAAGTAATACACGAATAGTGGTCAATCTAGCAACAGGTGAATAAGTGTCAAAGAAGTCTTCGCCTTCTTTCTGAGTATAACCCTTAGCCATAAGCCGAGCCTTATACTTGTCAATAGTACCATCAGGCTTAAGCTTTTTCTTGAACACCCATTTACAACCCACAGGTTTGCAAACATATGACCTATCGACAACTTCTCAAGTTCCACTAGAAAGAATAGAGTCCATCTCACTATGGACAGCTTCTTTTCAGTCATCTGCATCAGGAGATGCATATGCCTCTAAAATGGTTCTAGAAGTATCATCCACAAGATAAACAGTGAAATCATCACCAAAAGACTTTGCAGTCCTTTGTCTCTTGCTCCTCCTAGGAGCTTCACTATCAATCTCCTCATGGATTGGTTCAAGTGTTTGTTTAGCATGATCAGAAAATACACTAGGTTTAGGAGTAGTTTCAGCAATCACATCAGAAGATAATCTAGACATGCTATATAAATCTTTCATAGAAAATATGTTCTCAAAGAAAGTAACATCACGAGACTCCATTAATGAATTAATATGAACATCAGACACCTCTGATTTAATCACTAAAAATCTATAGGCAATGCTATGATGAGCATATCCAAGAAAGATACAATCCACAGTTTTAGATCCCAACTTACGCTTCTTGTTAATTAGTACATTAACTTTGGCCAAACAACCCCATGTGCGTAAGTAAGAGAGCGATGGCTTTCTACCAATCCATTTCTCGTATGGAGTCTTCTCCTTATTCTTCATGGGAACTCTATTTAGGACATGACATGATGTCAATAAAGCCTCCCCCCACCATGCCTTAGATAATCCCCAGCCGTGTCTAACATGGAATTAACCAAGTCAGTCAAGGTGTGATTCTTTCTTTCGGCAACCCCGTTTGATTGGGGCGAATAGGGAGGCGTCCTCTCATGTATCAAACCATATTCCGCACAGAATAAGTCAAACTCATTTGAAAAATACTCGCCACCACGATCGGATCTAATTCTTTTGATCTTTTTCTCTAGTTGAGTTTCAACTTCAGCCTTATAAATTTTAAAGTAGTTTAGAGCCTCATATTTCATTTTTAACAAATAAACATAGCAATATCTAGTCGCATCATCAATCAAAGTCATGAAATATCTTTTTCTACCCTCAGTCAATATACCATTCATTTCATAGAGATCTGAATGTATAAGTTCTAGTGGTGCTAAGTGTCTCTCCTCTACAGCCTTGTGAGGCTTTCGAGGTTGCTTACATTGCACACAACTTGAGCACTTAGAACCTTTGACAATGGAAAAATTTGGAATTAAATTTAAGCTGGAAAGTCGAGATATAGAACCAAAATTTAGATGACATAAACGTGAATGCCAAACACTAGCATCACTCTCATTAACACCATCACAAATATAGTACACAGACTTATTACAATAATCTGAAAGAGAAAAACAGAACAAGCCTCCACACTCATAGCCTTTACCAATAAATTATCCACTCTTAGACACGACAACTTTATTCAATTCAAGCACTACCTTAAAACCATTCCTACACAAAAGGGAGCCACTAACGAGATTCTTCTTGATAGAAGGGACATGTTGTATGTTCTTCAATTGAACAATCTTCCCCGAAGTAAACTTCAGCTCGGCCGTGCCAACACCATGAACAGAAGCATGTGACCCATTCCCCATTAGGACGAGGAATCCCGGGCGACCTGGTAAGAAGTAAACAGAGAAGCATCAGCACACACTTGAACATTAGCACCAGTATCAAACCACCAACAAGTAGATTGAAATACAGAAAATACATATGATAAATTACCATACCCACTATTTTCTCCAGCACTGGTCACCATGTTCACAGACTTCTGCTATGGAGGCTTTCTTCCTTTGCGTTCTGGACACTTCTTTGCTCAATACTCATTGGAACCACAAAAAAAACATGCTCCCTTCTCCTTGTTCTTCTTCTTGAAGTTAGTGGTCTACTTAGGCTTATTGTTCTTGCCCTTGCCTTTACCACCACTGCCACGAGATTGCTGTGGATGATGCACCATATTGGCAAGAGCGTTTTCCTCATTGACTTTAGAACGTTCATCCTTCTCACGAGCTTTCTCCTCAACATCAAGAGACGCGATCGAATATGAGATAGATATGTTTGTCCTCTTGTGTTTAAGAGTAGTGGCAAAATCCCTCCAAGATGGAGGCAATTTGACAATAATGCCCCCAGCCACAAGCTTCTCAGATATGACGATCTTAAGCAATTCGAGTTCCTTCACAATGCACTGTATCTCATGAGCCTGCGAGACAACAGATTTGCCATCTACCATCTTAAAATCATGGTACTGCTCAATGACATACAGTTCAGCCTTAATATCTGGACCCCCATAGTCAGCGATCAGAGCGTCCCACATATCCTTTGCGACTGTATGATGGATGTAGACGTCATGAAGATGATCTACCAAAACTACAATAACAGCACCCAAGAATATTGTGTTGGCTTCACTGTAGGTCTTTTTCTGATCTGCAGTGAGATCGTCTTTAGGTTTGCCAGTGGACACCCAGAACACATTCATGGTAGTAAGTCACAGAGTGACTTTCACTTGCCATCTTTTGAAGTGTATGTCAGTGAATTTCTCTGGCCTCAGTGCATCGATAAATTCAGCCATAAAACTAAAGTGCCTACAATAAGATTTTTAGATTATTGGATAAATTAGTACTTTTAGTTTTATATTAATCCAAAAATAAATCATAAGTATGATTAACAGATTGCATAATGAACTAGACAAGTCTACGCAAAATCTAGATAGGTCTATTAGGCCAGACAAAAGCATAGCATCTACCATACTAGCAACATCCATCATAGACAAATAGACTACGAAAGCTAGTATGAAAGACATGGTGTGAGATGAGAGTATGTACGTTTCCTTCTGGACTGGGTAGAGGAGGCGGTGATGACGTGCAGCACCGTCACGTTATTGACGACGGCGGGTGAGACCGACTCGACGATGAGGAAGACGAGCCGTGGCAACGAGCTTGACAAAGACGAGGAAGCGATCGAGCAGTCATGCAGAGCGCTTCCAAAAACCTTATTCGCCCTCTCCCGGTGCAGGATCACAGAGGACGACGGTTCCGGAGACCTACTCTCTCGTTCGCCGGTGCACGCCGACAATCGGGATGGAGAAGACTTGGCGGTGCAACAGTAGCGAGAGGCAAAATCCTAAGCGATTGCGTGATATGATTTGCGGCGGTACCCATACGTATTTATAGGGGGGAACCGCTAGGGTTGGGCGTCCCGCAACCGAGTCGGTTACCATATTAATACGTCGGTTTTCATAATTAAATATATGGAATACGCAGCAAAAAGAAAGTGCAAAAGGAAACCGCACCCCCGCAAGGCAAGGGACCGAATTTCGGCGGACCATTCACGCAGGTGATGCGCGGCCGCGCCCATCGCTCACGCCACGCCACGCCACGCCACGCCCGGCGAGGCGAGTGAGCACGCGCGCGCGTGTTCTTCCTTCCTCCCATCCACACACTTGTAAGAGATGCTAGAGCAATCAACCTTATAAGTTGGACTCCATCCATCTCTACTAGCAATGTGGGACTAAATCTTTGCACTCTCACCACTTATGAATAGGCATTTGAGATTTTCTAGAATTATTGTTATTATTAATGGGCCAAGCCCATATAATTCCAACAGGTGATTGCCCGTCGGTACAACTTTGAACTTATAATTGTGGATCCACTCAAAAAGTTATCATTAGTTGTAGCCTGAAAAGTTTGAAAGATATGCATAAAGAGCCATCGAGAAAGATTTAGGTTTTACCGGCTCCTACGGTGTTACCATTGTAAACGTGCATGTTTATAGTTATCCATTAAAAAAAATATAGTTAGATAGATAAAGTTATTTCCTAATATTATACAAAAATTGAGATGCAATGGAAACTTATACAAACTATAACAAAAAGAGAAATTAGTGTGCGAATAGTGTGGGTTGCAACGGTTCATGTTGAACCCACAAAAATCTGTTACTATTCACAAGCTGATTTCTGTTTTTTCTTCTTACTACAGAAATATTAGCTACATATTAATTTTTGCATGATAGTATATAGTTGCATCCTCTATCCATTTATAATTGTTTTGCAATTTTCGATATATAGTTTGAGGTGCTATCATGTTTGGTAACACAGTAGCACCTAACCCGTTTGTAATACAGGAAGGCACCACTAACGTACAAGAGGAGGGTATTTGGGAGGATACTGAGAAACCAAGGTGGCTAATGACAATGCAAGGAGCAGCCACTGTCAGGCCCGCCATTTGTTCAGTTCTGCCAAAAAGTATTTTCTACCACAGGAAGATCACAATCTCTCCATCCCCGATCCCCTGGAACCCGTATAGTGGCGCAGCATCGCCCACCATGGTCTCCGTCCACCGTCGCGTCCTCTTTTTTGTTTTTTTTTCTCCAAAGGACCTGGCAGTGGTCTCGCGTGGATCCATGCATCTTGGAACGGACATTTGAAAACCACGAGCCCCGGAGCATTTGAAGGCACGGCGAGAACCCGATTAGCAGGAGTTTGTCGTGTTGTCTCCGGCCGGCCGTCGGCAGAGTGGAGACCGAATTGGTGGCGCGCCGCAGTTAGAACTTAGAAGCAAACCAGCTGCCACATGCCCACGATGTTGCTCGGCCGAAGTGTTGGGCTGGAGTGAGGAACTTGGCGTGTATTATCTGCCGCGTGGTGACATTGCCTCAGCGAATCGGGGGAATGACACGAGAGTCATATCTACTCGTCTCCAGGTCGACGAGGTGTGGCGCGCCGAGTGGGGCAGTGGCATGTTCGGATGCGGAGCGAGACCGGAGGGCTCTGGCTACCAGTTATACAACGAACTCCTCGCCGATCAGGATCAGAGGTGATGTTGAGCCGATCGGCAGAGTCCAATTTTTTTTTTTCCTTTCCCAGCTGACTTGTCCATTCTTCTGGCTCCAGAATACTCCAGGTTACTCTGAAATACCTGTGTATGCAATAAAACATAGAAAAACTCAATATCTTTAATACATGGGTTGATTGTTAATGCTGGTAGAAAACGTGAGGCTCTGGTTGTAACATTGTCCACGGAGTAGGATCTGGACGGGAGCATAATCTGCTTCCTTAGACACTGAAGCTGAATCCTTTATGCTGCCGTCAATGTCATCACTGACAATGCACCCACCATATAACGATTGTTTTTGCGCTCAACACCGCCCCGCTAGTCTACCTAGAACATCGTGTGATTGTCTCGACTACCGCACATGTTTCCTGCCCATGTTATATGAAGCGCGTCACGAGTATTATGACCTCGGTGGAGAGGATGCTGGTCGTCATCGTGGAAGCGGCAAGGCCAACACAATCGAACCAATGTAACATCCTAAAACTTTGCAATATAAAACTACTTCCAATAGTAATATAGTTCTAGTTTTGACTAATTAAAATTTATTTAAGTACAAACATGCATAATGTTGTTTCTCGCATTTGTGTGCAAATTGGATTTGAAAATTGGTTAGAAATTCGTGCAGTGTAGGAACCAAGGAAAGATTAAATTCTGAACTCTATTTCCTCCACCATAGTCGCCTTGCCATAGTGTTGCTATTTTTCTGAGGAGATCGAACCCAGGTGTCCCTTATCGACGAGCCACTCCGGCATCTCTCCCTATATAAATCAACAACCCTTACCTTTGTCTCCTTGCCTAAGATATCTCCACATCGCCGCCGCCTCCGAGCAGCTGCGAATTCGTAGAGATGATCCATATCATCTTGCTGCTGGACAACTCTTGTGACAAACGAAAGTTTCACTCTGCTAGTTAATCGTTTGCTATTGTTATGTTATTTTCTTTAGACCTATGAGTCCATATCTATTTATTAATAAAAGGAGATGACCCTCCAACCATGATGTCTAAGAAAAAGAGAAATATGCTAAAAATTCTTACAATAAAGTAAAACATCTGACTATTGATCATTTGCTCAAGTAATCTTCCAAAATATCCAGCCTTCAATCTACATCTTGGTGGGATCCTCACGTGGCTCTTCTCGAACCCGCTCTTCCCTCCTCAAGAGTTACCTCTCCTCACATACACTTAGAAAATAAATCCACTAGGAATATTTTTATCCACTAAACGACACCAGTATAGTCTCCGACAGAGAGTCCATCTATGACGAGAAGGTCCAAGCGTTTCCTACGTAGGGCACCCTATCTGGCCAAGCACATGAACGTCGAGCCATTAGTGTGCTCCAATATGTGGCCACTAGGTCATAGGTGTACTTCTCCCAGTTCTTCATCGGCAACATGCATGGCGTGTTCCTATATTTGACCAGACTAAAAAAAGATTGAAACAGCCGCCGGCAAGGCTATCGAGTATTACCGGCGGCATCAAGTTCAACAAGTGCGCTTAGCTAGAGTCCGCATCTATCATGAGTTTGCTGTTGGATTCCTGATTGAAAGCCTCCTCGTGGAATTCCATCATAACCATCCAATGCTAGATCGATGTTGCAAGGTGGATGCTTCTTCAAACCACATCGACCAGCAGTGGATCTTTTAGCAGCCTGAAGCATCAAACTATGGCAAAGTCATTGGATGCTATGGTTGTGCAAGATTATTGTCTTCCTCAGTACAGAGCGATATCCATCTAACATTGTTGCCTTTTCTTTTTTTTTTTGAGGAAACTACGGTGGGGGAAGCCCCCACCTGAATTTTCTTATTGGGAATTGAAGCCGAGTTTCAAAGATTTACACAGACGTTGCACATGAACACATAATCGGACAGCAACATGAAGGAAACCATCTACTATCTAATTACATCAATGACAGAAGCGCACCAGTCCTTCAAAGGTTGGGTGTTCCGACAGCAGTGCAGTAGTGGCCGGTAGAGGCATGACAAAGTCATAAAAAATCTTCCTGTTCCGGCGCTTCCAGACCGTCCATAGCATAGCCAGTAGTGTGGTGTTGAGGAGCTCCGGCTCCCATGTAGGGAACGTGGACAGGGCAGCATCGCATACGTCCTGCACAAAGTGAACATTCGAGCCACCGTCAAGAGTGGCAGCCCAGAAGCTCCTTATGGACGGGCAGGACCCAAACAAGTGGTCCGCATCCTCCTTGGTACCAGGGCAGAACGGACAGTCGGGGGTATCAACCACGCCAATCCCATGAAGGAATTCTCTTGTTCTAGTGTTGCCATGGTGTAGTATCCAAAAGAAGACACGAACCCGCTCTGGTGCGAAGTTCATCCAGTTATATTCCTGCCAATGGACGGGGGATCCTGGCGGGCAAATCATGGCATAAGCTCTGCTGCTCTTGTATCCTGGGGAGGATGCACCCCGCATGTATCTGATGTCTGGCCTGTCCTCCAACATGTCTGCGCTAAGGTTAGAGGTTAGAAAATGTAAATCAGACACCGCTTGTAATGAGAGTCTGGGGTGCAGCTGGAGTGTCAGAACACCGGTGGCAAGGGCGCTCTGCACTGTTATGTCCTTAGCGGTGCAGTGTGAGAAGAGCGCTGGTAGGGCTTGATGTAGAGGGCCAAGGGACGACCAATCGTCGTACCAGAAGGAGGACACCCCGTCCCCAACATCAACAGAAGTGATCGCTTGGTATAGTGGCATGAGCTTTGCAATGGAGTTCCATGAGTTGGTTGCAGTCGGCGATGCCCTAAAGCCATTGTCAAAAGGGTGGTACTGTTGATGAATCCAGTGAACCCAGGGTGTGTTCGTTCGGGTGACTACTTTATGGAGGAGCTTCATCAAGAGGCAAAGATTTTGAGAGTGGAGGTCCCGGTCCCCAAGCCCGCTATTCTCCTTGGGTGTGCAGGCAAGATCCCAGGCTACCTGGCAATCACCACCTTTTGTTTCAGTCTTGCCCTTCCAAAACATTGATCTTCTTGACTTGTCAATCTTCTTGATAGTTGTTTTATGCAGTTCCACCGCACCCATGATAAAAGTTGGGAGTGCGCTAAGGACTGCACTGGTCAAGATCAGTCGACTTCCGTAATCCAAGAACTGGGTCCTCCATCCCGGAATCCTCCTTGAGACCTTGATGGCCAGAGGGTCTAATGCAGCAGCCGACAACTTAGAGCTAGAGAGCGGAAGACCAAGGTATGTTTGAGGAAATGTTGTGATCGGGCAACCTAGAAGGAGCGACAGAGCATGAGCCTCGCTATCATCCAATCGGATAGGCACAAAGGTACTTGAAAGTTGCCTAGAGGGGGGGGGGGTGAATAGGCAATCTAAAAATAATCCTGAAAAAGCACTAAAGGATAATCAAATAACCAGAAGTGACGGAACTTCAAGTGACAGTGACAGAACTTCTCACTACCTTTCCTCTAAGCAATGAACAACATGGATAACAACAAGAAGGAAACACTAGCTTGGTAGAAGTGAAGCTAATATAATGTAAGCCTAGAATTCTTGAATGAAGACTAGCTATACAATTAACAAATGACACAAGAATAATAATATGAAAGAGATAAACAAGCACAAATATAAGAGCGGGAAAGTAAAGAGAGACACAAGAATTAACCCGAAGTTCGGCAACCACACTAAGTAGTTCCTACGGCAACCACACTAAGTAATTCCTACGTCCTTGTTGAGGAGCCACACAAAGTGGCCGGGTCTCTCTCAACCCTTTTCCCTGCCAAGCAATCACAAAGATCGTGCTTGGATTTCTTTCACCACTTGATTCTTTTCCTCCGAAGGCGAATCACACCTTCACAAACGTCCCCGACTCACCACACAAAGTTGGGAGTTCAAGGGCGACGCTTAGCCGTCTAGGAGACCAAGTCTCCAAGAGTAACAAGCAACTCAAATCTTGATGGGGAGGGAAAGATGTGCTCAAGCTTTTGAGTGGATAGATTCAATCATTTTGTGTTTAGATCTCTCTCACTTGGATTGGAATCTCAAGAACAAGTCTAGGAGTAAGAGAGGAGAGCTCTAGCTGAAGAGTGAGTGAAATGACAAAGAATCCAACCCTTCCCACGGGGGAAGGGGTAGTCTATTTATAGTGAGAGCTCAAAAACTAGCCGTTAGTGTATTTTCTGGGTCTAGCGAAACTTTCGTGGTTACCCACGAAACTTCCGTCAATTCAAATTTAGCCGTTGTAAAGCACTGTCGGAGAGCAAAAGATGCTGTGTCGGAACTTCCATCAAAAGGTGACGGAACTTCCGTCACTCTCGGTTTGACAAGAAAGAAAGGAGACTCGCAGAACTTCCGTGAGAGCCACGGAGGTTCTTGGAGATGGAACTTCCGTCACTCTCGGTTAGACTGGAAGGAGGCTCACAGAACTTCCGTGAGAGCCACAGAGATTCTTGGAGACAGAACTTCCGTCGTGGGGTGATGGAACTTCCGTCACTCTCGGGTGTGCAGAAGGTAGAAACCCGACGCTGACGGAACTTCCGTCACTGGGTGACGGAACTTCCGTCACTCTCGGGTTAACATCAAGGCCAGACCCGACGCTGACGGAACTTCCGTGAGAGGACTCACGGAACTTCCGTCACTCTCTGTCTTGCTAAGTAAAAGGTTGATTCTTAGGCTTTGTTGGCTAGGTTTTCAAACGAATTGATTTAGAGCTTGAGCACAATGTTTCCCTTACTAGCAAGATAAGTTTTACCGCTCTTAATAGTTCGGCATACCTATGACTCAAAACAAAAAGCATAAAAGCTAAACTTGAACCACTATGAGCCATTTTCTTTTCACTTTTATTGAGGGATAGACTTTCTCACATTAGTGGATAATTAACTTTTCTCTTGATGATCTGCACATTTTCTTTATAAGCATGTTAGTACAATTTTAATCTTTTGTCATTAATCACCAAAACCCACTAGGGGACCTAGATGCATCTTCAATCTTCCCCTTTTTGGTGGTTGATGATAATAGATTAAAAGAATATAGAAATATAATCAAGAGAGAGAACAACAAAATATAGTGAGGCTCCCCCTAAAGATACTATGATTCACAAAGACATGTGAAGGAGCTCCCCCTAAAGATATGCATGATTCACAAAGACATGTGAAGGAGCTCCCCCTATATTTTGTAAAAAGTGGGGTGCCTAAAAGGTGTACAAGTGTGAAGCAAAGTGATAAAGCAATAAACAAGCATCACAACCAAACTATAAATTAGAAGAAACAAGCACCACACATGACATAAGAACAATAGAGTTATTACAAAAGGTTCACAAATATGTTTCACACACAAAGCAAATAGAGAGGGGAACTAGTCCATAGGTTCATCACTATCCTATTACAAAGCCTCTGAAACAAATATCCTTTTCACTCATCTCTCCCCTTTTGGCATCAAGGCACCAAAAAGAATGAGAGGAGGAGGAGATAAGAGAAAGGTACTACTCATCATCACCGGTGCTGCCATCAATGTCCTCGTCGTCCTCGGCATCACCCTCTTATTCATGAGCGGGAGCGGGTGGAGGAGCAAGATCATCCCAATCATAGCCGGCAAGGGGATCCTCAAAGGCCGGTGGCTCACCATCGGGCTCACAGTCGGAGCCATCCGGAGACACCTCATGACCTTGAGCTCTTTGGTCTCTCTTGTAGCGCCACACTTGCTTCTTAATGCGCTTCTTGTTCTCCCAATTTTCCTTAGCATTGAAGCAACAAGCATTCAAGATGCTCTTGAGCATAGCAACAATGGGTGATGATGGACGGCGGCAAGATGCTTCAGGTGGAGGAGTGGAGGCTGAAGCACGAGGGGCGGCTGCTACCGCCCTAGCTGCCCGTTCATCTGCTAACTCCCTCCGGATAGTCGCATGATGGGAGCGAGTGAGCTTAGGCACACGGGGTCTCAACGGCTGATACTTGCACTCCTTCTCAAAAACCAATCCAGTCTCAGCCTCAATCATCTTCATAAGATAGGGAGCAAAGGGTAGCACCTTCCGAGTGTCCAAAGAGGCCGAGTAGATTTCATGAGTAATGAGGTCCATCCCACTGAAGGCTGCAGCTCCATCTCTGAATCTAGCAAGAACATTTCTGGAGTGCTCAACAAGGAAAGTGGCATACCCAGCCTTAGGAGCAATAGTCACTCGGAGCAGCCCGTTGAGTGTGAAGAAGAAGTTGTGCATTCCATGAGTGGTTCCCAGATATTTGGGTTGAAGGTCCTCATACATGAATCTCAGCTCAGAGTCCTTCAACACAGGCTCACAGGAGAGCCTATCCCTTGCACCATCTGCCTCAGCATCCTGAAAGAAAAAAGTGGCAAAGCGAGAGGGGGATACCACATATTGCACACCTTGTGTCATCCAATGAGCATAGCCTTGTCCATCAATGTACAAGGTGGAGTAGAACTGACAGATGACCTCCTCATTCCAATCATAAGTAAACCCCGTGAGGTCATACACATGCCGTGCCTTGCAAGTTCCCACTATCTCATTGAAGGTTGATTCATCCTTATCCTCCATGTATTTCCAGTCAATCCACTGATGAGTTGCCAACCAGTTCTTCCAATTCGTGTCAATGATCATAGACATGTAGTAGTCTTGGTGAAACCAAGTGAGGAACCGGGGATCACTGGCCTCTTTATCAGTCACGAGATACTGATTTTGCCTTCTTGCGGTATGTAGTGCCTCGACATCCTTCTTGTAGTCCTTGAAATCATGATGAGGGGGGGTAGGAGGGAGCATAGACTTGAAGATCCCTCACAATGTTCAAGGGCTCATTGCTCGTTGACTTGCTCTTGCGTGGCTTGGGGTGGGGTCTGGGGTGGGTTTCCTTGACTGACTTCTTCCCTTTATCAAGTGCCCTTCCAGGAGGAAGAGCGCCTCCTTGACCAACTGAAACTGTTTGAGCCCCGGAACTGCTCCCCTGTCCTATCCTTCTCTTGATCACGACCTTTCTTCTCTTGGCAAGTGGTACAAGATTGTCGTGGGAGGAGGAGGAATTGTCGGGAAAGGCTTGATGTTCCTCTTCACTTGATTCCTCATGAATGGTTGGATCATTGGAGGCAATCTTGGTGCGGACCATGTTCACACACCTAAGAGGCAGGAAATAAGAGACTAGTTAGGAATGAGTCACAAGTAAGTAGGAGTGAGAGGGGAGACAGATTCAGGGCACTAAACTACAGGTGACGGAAGTTCCGTGAGGGTCACGGAAGTTCCGCCATGACGGAAGTTACCACGGAACTTCCGTCATTTTGTAGTTTGCCCATGAACTTACCCCAAAACTCCTAAATCCTACGGAAAGAGTTCAAATGTTGTATAGAGAAGGTAGAACAACCACAAAGGAACTATTTTACCTAAGCCAAAAGGACTCTAAGGGACATTTGAACATTTGACCTAAGGACCAAGATTTAGGGGTCAAATCTCATACCTAGTGTAATGGAGATGAGAAAGTTGATGGAGATCGCGAAACTTCCGTGGGGAAGGTGTTGAATCTCAACCAAATCCAAGGGAAATGCCGGTTGGATCTCCAAATCGCCACAAATCATCGCTTAGGGTTTGAGGAGAATAGAGAGAGGAAAAAAATAGAAGAGTGGCCGGTTGGAGGAAGAAGAAAGAAAGGGTGGGGCGACTTGACTAGGGACTGACGGAAGTTCCGTCGTTGGGCGACGGAAGTTCCGTCAGTCTCGGGTTGAGACGCACTGCAAGCTTCTCTCACGGAAGTTCTTATAGAACTTCCGCGCCCGACCTAACCAGGGACTGACAGAAGTAACGTCATTGGGCGACGGAAGTTCCGTCAGTCTCGGGTTGAAACAGTTCTCAGTCTATCCTCATGGAAGTTCTGGCAGAACTTCCGTGGACGATGGAAGTTCCGTGAAAAGGTCACGGAAGTTCCATCATTTACAGGAAAGAGGCAATAACTGCTGCAAGATTGAACTTATGGACAAGTTACATATAGAGTATAAAGCTTGTCTCAACTTGTGAATAGTAACAAATCAACAGTCAAAGCTATATTCACAAGTATTGACAATATGATCTAGCGATCAAAGAACTTTGTTTAAAAACAAAGACAATATGAGATTTTTGAAAAGATTTTGGTTTCAAGAAAGATTTTGCATGATCAATACACCAATCAAAGCACAAGATTCTACTCCAAGTTGGATGAGTCAAGAATATTTAGTTCGCTCCTAAGTTCACAAAACTGTTTCTCATCTAGGGGTTTGGTAAAAATATCGGCTAGTTGTTTATCGGTTCTAACATAGCTAATATCAATATCCCCCTTTATAGAATGATCTCTCAAGAAGTGGTGCCAGATATCTATATGCTTGGTTCCATTGTGATCAATGGGGTTATATGCAATCATGATAGCACTCTCATTGTCACATAGGAGTGGAACTTTGGTCATAGTGTATCCAAAGTCCTTTAGAGTTTGTCGCATCCAAAGTAGTTGGGCACAACAACTTCCGGCTGCCACATACTCCGCTTTAGCTGTGGATAAGGCAACGGAATTTTGTTTCTTGGATGACCATGACACAAGGGACCTACCCAAGAATTGGCACGTCCCAGAGGTACTTTTTCTATCTACTTTACATCCTGCATAGTCGGCATCGAAATACCCGACTAGCTTGAACTTGGAGCCCTTGGGATACCACAATCCTAAGTTTGGGGTGTGAACTAAATATCTTAGAATTCTTTTCACCTCCATGAGGTGGCTTTCCTTTGGAGCACTTTGGAATCTTGCACACATGCACACACTAAGCATGATATCGGGCCTAGATGCACAAATATAAAGCAAGGAGCCAATCATGGAGCGGTATACCTTTTGATCTATGGGTTTACTGTTTACATCTAGCCCAAGGTGTCCGTTTGACTTCATGGGAGTCTTGTTAGGTTTAGCATTCTCCATGTCAAACTTCTTGAGTATGTCTTGTGTGTACTTGGTTTGACTTATGAATGTCCCCTCTTTAAGTTGCTTAAGTTGAAAGCCTAGAAAGAACTTCAACTCCCCCATCATGAACATCTCAAATTTCCTAGTCATAATCTTGGCAAACTCATCACAAAAAGATTGATTAATAGAACCAAATATGATGTCATCGACATATATTTGGCAAACAAATAAATCATTGTCAACTTTTCTTGTAAAGAGAGTAGGATCGGCCTTGCCAATTGTGAAGCCCTTATTGATCAAGTATCCCTTGAGGTGTTCATACCAAGCTTGAGGAGCTTGCTTGAGGCCGTAGAGAGCTTTGTGAAGTTTGTACACATGGTTTGGTTTCTTTGGGTCTTCAAACCCCGGAGGTTGTTGTACATACACCTCTTCTTGAATAGGGCCATTAATAAATGCACTTTTCACATCCATTTGAAAAAGCTTAAAGCCATGGTGAGTAGCATAGGCAAGTAAAATACGAATTGACTCAAGCCTAGCTACGGGTGCATAAGTTTCACCAAAGTCCAAACCTTCTACTTGTGAGTAGCCTTTTGCGACGAGCCTTGCCTTGTTTCTCACAACTACACCATGCTCATCTTGCTTGTTGCGGAAAACCCATTTTGTACCTACAACATTTTGCTTGGGTCTCTCCACTAATGACGACACCTTGTTTCTTTCAAAGTTGCTTAACTCTTCTTGCATGGCCATCACCCAATCCGAGTCTTGAAGGGCTTGTTCCACCTTAAGAGGTTCCAAAGAGGAAACAAACAAGTAATAATGACAAAAGGTGGCCATTTGAGATCTAGTAGTTACTCCCTTTTGGATATCTCCAAGAATGTTGTCTACGGGGTGATCCTTCTGAATGCTTTGTCGTACTCGTGGATGAATTGGCCTAGATGCATCTTCTTCTTCTTGATTGATATCATCTTGAGTGTCTCTATCCCCACCATCTTGAGCTTGATCTTGGTTGTTACCTTGACCATGATCGTCATCATGATCTTGGTCTCTCCCTTGATCTTGTTCATCATGTGGCTCTTGTGGAGATGGTTCATCTTGCCTTGAGTTTGGGTCTTGTGATCTTATCTCTCCTATTGCCATGTTCCTTGTTACATCACAAGGAGCTTCATTACCTACATCACTTGGATATACTTGCTCTACTTGAGAGCCATTAGATTCATCAAATTGCACATCCCGGGTGATTTCAACAACACCGGTGTCTTTATTAAAGACTCGATATGCATAGACGTTAGTTCCATATCCAAGGAGAAAACCTTCATGTGTCTTAGGGGCAAACTTAGAGGATTTGGGTTTCTTGTTAAGAATAAAGCATTTGCTCCCAAAGACACGAAAGTATGAAACATTTGGAAGGTTACCGGTGAGAAGCTCATATGGTGTTTTCTTCAAGATCTTGTGAAGATATAATCTATTTGTTGCATGGCATGCGGTGTTGATGGCTTCGGCCCAAAAAGTGTCCGGTGTCTTGTACTCATCAAGCATTGTTCTTGCCATCTCTATGAGCGTGCGGTTCTTCCTTTCGGCTACCCTATTTTGTTGTGGAGTGTATGGTGCGGAGAATTCATGCTTGATGCCTTCTTCATCAAGGTATTCTTCAACTTGTGTATTCTTGAACTCGGTTCCATTGTCACTCCTTATTTTCTTGATCTTCACTTCATACTCATTTTGGGCTCTCCTCAAGAACCTCTTTAGGATACTTTGTGTTTCACTTTTGTCCTTCAAAAAGAATACCCAAGTGAAACGAGAATAATCATCAATAATTACAAGGCCATATTTGTTACCGCCAATGCTTATGTAGGTGACCGGTCCAAATAGATCCATGTGAAGCATTTCCAATGGTCTTGTCGTTGTCATCATTGTTTTTGAGGGATGTGCCGCTCCAAATTGCTTTCCGGCTTGACAAGCGCTACATATTTTGTCCTTTTCAAAAGCAACATCCTTTAGTCCAACAACATGACCGCCTTTTAGGAGTTTGGAAAGATTTCTCATCCCAACATGAGTTAGCCGGTGATGCCATAGCCAACCCAAGGTGGTTTTAGCAACCAAACAAGTATTTAGGTTAGATCTCTCTTTGTTGGTAAAATCAACAAGATAGATCTTGTCCTCTAAATACCCTTTGAAAGCTATTGAGGAATCTTTCTTCCTAAACACGGTCACCCCATCATCGTCAAAGAGACAACTAAGGCCCATCTCACAAAGTTGTGAAACGGACATCAAGTTGTATCCTAGACCATTCACAAGATAAGCATTACTAATTGAAAGGTCATGGGTGACGTCAATCCATACACGACCAATTACCTTTCCCTTGTTGTTATTTCCAAATGATATGCCTCCACTTGGTAGATTGTCATGATCAAGTGTGGAGAACATTGATCTCTCTCTGGTCATATGATTTGAGCATCCACTATCAAGCACCCATATTGCCCCACCGGAGGAGTATTCCTACAAAGGAAATCAAGCACGTGTTTTAGGCACCCAAGTTGGTTTGGGTCCCTTAACACTAGACACAAGAACCTTGGGCACCCACACACAAGGCTTCCACCTTGCATCATGTGGCCTAACAAACTTAGCAATCACTCTACCATAAGAATTACGGGTTAGCACATAAGAGGCATCAAAATCATTAAAGGATATGGTAGGGGTCTTCATGTTCTTATTGACTTGGGAAGCATTCTTGGGCTTAATAGCGTTTTCTTGCACCACTTGCTTTCCCTTACTTTCATGCACAAAGTTGATATTCTTATTGTGCCTTCTTTTGGGTACACCATTGTTGTACCCCAATCCTCTCTTGTCATAAGAAGCTCTTGGTTCACCAACCAACCTTGGCGTGGTCTCCACTTGAGCTTTTTTCTTGAGCTCATTGACTTGGTTGGTTAGCTTCTCAATGATTGCATCTTGCTTGGCAATCACATCAACATCAATGTTGTAGCACCTTCCACAACCCTTGCTTGTTGAAGCTTGTGAGGATTCAAGCTTCTTCAATAATGATTGTGATTTTGTATTTAATTCTTCAATGGCCTTTGTTAGGGCCTTGTTCTCCTCTTGCAAGGCATTGCACCTCTCTTGATATTTCTTCACTTGACTCATTGACTTTTGCAAGTTCTTTGGTCAAGGTCTTGTTCTTCTTCTTTTCTTGCTCTAGTTGCTTGGTGAACTCTAGATTCTTGCTTTTCTCTTTATCAAGCAACTCTTCTTGCCTATCAACGATCCTCTCTTGATTGTCCAACTCCCTTTGTAGCTTATCTAGCATTTTTACCATTTCATGCATAGAGGGGACCAAATCCTCCTCTTTATCGCTATAATAAGAAGGATTGAAATCGGTGTGAGGAGCTACCTTGATTTCCTTGGCCATGAAGTAACGAGGGGCATCATCTTCATCATCGGTGAGGTTGTTGAAGAGTGACCTTTTGGCTGGGGGCAAGCCAATGGCGATATTAGCAATACCACCTTCATCATCTTCATCATCATCATCGGAGATGTACTCTTGGCCAATGTGAGCATGTCCCTTGTTGTATGGTTTCTTGTAGGGCTTTGTCTTATTGTTGTACTTTTCATTTTTCTTGCTCTTGCCATTCAATTTTGGACAATCGGCAATCATATGTCCTTGTTTATGACACTCATAGCATCTTCTATTTGTTCTTCTAGCTTTTGCCTTGTAAAAGCTTCTTTTGGTGAAACCATTCTTGATCATGTATTTGCCAAATTTCTTGACAAATAAGGCAAATTCTTCATCATCTTCTTCTTCATCATCATTCTCTTCATCTTCATCATCATCGTCATGAGTCTTCTTGGCTTTTAGCGCCAAGTCCTTCTTTCTTATGCTCTCTTCTCCTATGAGCACATTCACTCTTTTGCCCTCGCCATCACGACTCTTGTGGGCATTTATTCTATCAATGACTTCATCCGTTGTGAAGCTCTCAAAACCATCCTTCTCCTCAATGATGGTGCAAAGTGTGGAGTTCCACATCCTAAGAGCCATGAGGAGCTTATAGTTGACTTCCTCATCTTTGATGTTATCACCATAGGATCTTCTCTCATTTACAATATCCATGAGCCTATCATGAGTTTGTTGAGGCTCTTCCCCCTTATTCATCACGAAGAAGTTGAATTAATTTTTGAGAACTTGAAGTCTTGACTTCTTAACAACATCCACTCCCTCATGGGCACATATAAGCTTCTTCCACATTTTTCGGGCATTCTCAATTCCGGCAACTCTTGAATATTCCTTAGGATTCAAGGAAGAGAGAATGGCCGACACCGCTTGAGCATTGCGATGTATGTTGAGTTGGTCCATAGTTGTAGGATTGTCCTTGTCTTCCAAGATGTATCCTTTCTCCACAATTTCCCAAATTGGTGGACCAATTGACATGAGGTACATCTTCGTGCAATGCTTGTACCAACTAAAATATTTGCCTTCAAAGTAAGGCAATCTTCCACTTCCACTTCCATGGATATTTGCCACATTGGCATAGTTGAAAGGGATGGATGCATGCAACTCATTTCCCTTACTTGTTGAAGTAAAATCTTGAGGCTTGTCACCTTCTCCGGGCTTTGACATCTTTTAATCTTCAAGCTTTCAAGCCTTGTAGAAGATTCAGGTTCTGATACCAATTGAAAGTTGCCTAGAGGGGGGGGGGGTGAATAGGCAATCTAAAAATAAACCTGAAAAAGCACTAAAGGATAATCAAATAACCAGAAGTGATGGAACTTCCGTCAGGATCGACGGAACTTCCGTTGCCACGGAAGTTCTGTCAAGTGACAGAACTTCTCACTACCTTTCCTCTAAGCAATGAACAACGCGGATGACAATGAGAAGGAAACACTAGCTTGGTAGAAGTGAAGCTAATATAATGTAAGCCTAGAATTCGTGAATAAAGACTAGCTACACAATTAAAAAATGATACAAGCACAATAATATGAAAGAGATAAACAAGCACAAATATAAGAGCGGGAAAGTAAAGAGAGACACAAGAATTAACCCGAGGTTCGGCAACCACACTAAGTAGTTCCTACGTCCTCGTTGAGAAGCCACACAAAGTGGCCGGGTCTCTCTCAACCCTTTTCCCCGCCAAGCAATCACAAAGATCGTGCTTGGATTTCTTTCACCACTTGATTCTTTTCCTTCGGAGGCGAATCACACCTTCACAAACATCCCCGACTCACCACACAAAGTTGGGAGTTCAAGGGCGATGCCTAGCCGTCTAGGAGACCAAGTCTCCAAGAGTAACAAGCAACTCAAATCTTGATGGGGAGGGAAAGATGTGCTCAAGCTTTTGAGTGGATGGATTCAATCGTTTTGTGTTTAGATCTCTCTCACTTGGATTGGAATCTCAAGAACAAGTCTAGGAGTAAGAGAGGAGAGCTCTAGCTAAAGAGTGAGTGAAATGGCAAAGAATCCAACCCTTCTCACGGGGGAAGGGGTAGTCTATTTATAGTGAGAGATCAAAAACTAGTCGTTAATGTATTTTCTAGGTCTGATGGAACTTTCGTGGTTACCCACGGAACTTCCATCAATTCAAATTTAGCTGTTGTAAAGCACTGGCAGAGAGCAAAAGATGCTATGACGGAAGTTCCATCAAAAGGTGATAGAACTTCTGTCACTCTCGGTTTGACAAGAAAGAAAGATGACTCACAGAACTTCCATGAGAGCCACAGAGGTTCTTGGAGACGGAACTTCCGTCGTGGAGTGACGGAACTTCCGTCACTCTCGGTTAGACTGGAAGGAGGCTCATAGAACTTCCGTGAGAGCCACGGAGGTTCTTGGAGATGAAACTTCCATCGTGGGGTGACAGAACTTCCGTCACTCTCGGGTGTTCAGAAGGTAGAAACCCGACGCTGACGGAACTTCCGTCACTAGGTGACGAAACTTCCGTCACTCTCGGGTTAACATCAAGGCCAGACCCAACGCTGACGGAACTTCCATGAGAGGACTCACAGAACTTCCGTCACTCTCTGTCTTGCTAAGTAAAAGGTTGATTCTTAGGCTTTGTTGGCTAGGTTTTCAAATGAATTGATTTAGAGCTTGAGCACAATGTTTCCCTTAATAGCAAGATAAGTTTTACCCCTCTTAATAGTTCGGCATACCTATGACTCAAAACAAAAAGCATAAAAGCTAAACTTGAACCGCTATGAGCCATTTTCTTTTCACTTTTATTGAGGGATAGACTTTCTCACATTAGTGGGTAATTAACTTTTCTCTTGATGATCTGCACATTTTCTTTATAAGCATGTTAGTATAATTTTAATCTTTTGTCATTAATCTCCAAAACCCACTAGGGGACCTAGATGCATCTTCAGTACTTTTATGGTAATTAATTTCTAGTCTCGTGGCTTGTGAGAATTTATTGAGGATCATCTTCAATCTTTGAATCTGTTCACTGTCTGCAGGGAGCAAGATTAGAGTGTTGTCTGCATATTGCACCACGGGGCAAGGTTCATGGGGAAGCAAGGGATGTTTGATGGCCCCGTCATGAAGGATGAGCTGTTGTAGGACGTCTGCCACAATAAGGAAGAGGTACAGAGAGAGGGGGTCGCCTTGCCTCAATCCTTTCTTGCATTGAATCCATCGACCTGGGACCCCATTTAGAAGGACTGCTGTTCGGCCTGACTGCAGGATGTGGCTCATCCATGCCCTCCATCTTTCCCCAAACCCTCTCACTTGCATGATTTTATTGAGCGCAACCCAACTAATTGAGTCAAAGGCCTTCTTGAAATCCAGCTTTAACATAATTGTTGGAATTTTTCGTTTGTGACAAGATTGTATAAGTTCAGCAGCCAAGATAAAGCTATCGGTGATATTCCGGCCTTGGATGAAACCAGTTTGTGAGTCAGAAACCAGATTAGTAATTTCAGTTTGCATCCTTGTTGTCATAGCTTTGCTGATGATTTTCATGGGGCAGTTCTGGAGGGAAATCGGCCTAAAACCATCAGCTGTTAGGACATCTTCTTTTTTTGGAATCAAGACAATATGTGCCTGGTTAATTCCCTGTAAGTCAGCTCTTCCATCACAAAAGACTTGGCAAAGTTCTATGATATCTGATTTGACTAGGTCCCAGAAAGTTCTGTAGAAGGCCGGGCCAAAACCGTCGGGACCCATAGGGCATCTTTGACTTCCTCAGCCGATAGAGTTGCATCAAGCTCGGTTAGATTGATGGGTGTGGGGTACAAGTCGTGAAGATCGAAGTCCCAAGTCGAGGCAGTCGTAGTCCCAAGAAGCAGATTGTAAAAATCATGGATCAGTTTTTCCTTGCCAGAGTATGAGTAAACTGGAACCCCCTGGTCATGAAGCACGCGCACCTGATTTTTCCTGAGACGAGCCGAGGCACTAGCACGGAGGAACAAAGTGTTCCCGTCCCCAAGCCTGCATAATTTGAATCGGTAGCGTTGCTTCCAATATAGGCCAAGAGCCTTGTTATGCAGGGAGAGTTGTTCCTTCACAAAATTGCGAAGGAGGGACTCAGCCACATAGAGTGTACGTTGCTCCTCCAGGATGTCTAATAGCTGAATTACTTGTTGACAGGATGTGACGACTTGTTGCGGTCTCTTCTGGTCTTTGGCCCATTTTTTTGATCTAGCTCTAGTCCATTTCAGCTTCTTGACAACTCTTGTAACTACTTGTGTGTGGTTATTGATTGGATCTAACCATACATCGCGTACCAGGTTTTTGTACTCCTCTTTTAGTGCCCAGAATTTCTCGTACTTGAAGACATGAGAGGCAAGGGCCTTGGAAGTGGCAGTTATGAGAAGCGGAACATGGTCTGAAGTGTTCCTTACCAGAGATGTTAGAGTGCTGTTGAAAAGTTGTTGACCCCAGAGAGTATTAATCAGAGCCCTGTCTAATCTGACGAGTGTTGGATTAAGTCTGCCATTGGTCCAAGTGAATTTTCTGTCTAGGAGAGGCAGGTCATGGAGGAGGAGGTCCTCGATCATATCAATGAATTTATCTGCAGCTGCCAAAGAGAAGTTGTTGTTGTTCCTGTCATCTGGTTGCCGGGTAAGGTTGAAATCACCTACAATGAGCCATGGCCCCCTACAGATAGTAGAAAGGTGTCTGAGCTCATCTAGAAATTCATCTCTCTGGTTATTGAAGCATGGCCCATAGACATTGGTCACTGCAAAGTTGAGGTTGTCGATTGTTGATTCGAAGAAAGAAGTCAAGGAGAAGTCTAGTTCCGGGTGGCTGGTGTCCCTGATGGTGTGGCGGGGCCATGCATTGATCAGGCCACCAGAGGCACCAGTAGCATTTTTGTAGGCAAAGGATGAGAAACCTGGAGGAAGGAAAGTTGAAGCTTTTGCATCTGAAATGTTTGAGATTTTTTTGTCTCCTGAAGACAGATCACATGCACGTGGTGGTCCTTAAGGCTGAAATGAACATCACGGCATTTATCTGTGTCGTTCAGTCCCCTAACATTCCATGTACAAATGAGCAGTTTTTTGAAGCTAGCTGGTTCCATTTTGTTTTTTGAATAGCTCCAGAAACCTGCATACACTAAGGGAAAATCAATCTTTGCCGTGTGTTTTATTACGGACACACGGCAAAGATGGTGTTTGCCGTGTGCTAAATTAAAACACACAGTAAAATCTTTACCATGTGTTAAAAAAAATTGACACACGACAAAGATTATGTTTGCTGTGTGTTTTATTTGACACACGGCAAAATATAAATTCAAATTAAATTTAAAACCATAAATTAATTCAAATTCAAAAATTTTGAACTACAAAGTTGTATAACTTTTGAAGACTTACAACTTTTATTTTGATCATTTATTCATTACTTAATTTAATCAAAACATTTTTCATAAAATCTAATAGTCTCATATAGTTCTATGAAATATTCAATGAGACATATAAGATTTAGGAACAATGTTACTACCACTTTGCCAAATGAACAAATGACCAAACAAAAGTTCTAGATCTTAATAAGTTTTACAACTTTGTAGTTCAATACTTTTTTATTTGAAATAATTTAGTCAACAAAAAACATGTTAGAAAATATATAAATAGGTCTTTGCCGTATGCCATATATAAGGCAGTCTTTACCGTGTGCCCGAGCACACGGCAAAGAGGTAAAATATGAAAAGAATGAACACGGGGTGTAGTCACAACTGAGTGTGTGGTGTAGTGATATGGGAGGCTACGTGCAAAGGAGAGGTTGCGAGTTCAAATCTTGCTGGGTGCACTTTGCGCATAGCGCACGAAATAATACCGCGACTTGTGCCTTGCGACGGGGACGAGCGGGTGGGGTTCTTGGGTGCCCAAAATTTTTTTTACTGTTTTTTTGAGGTTTTTTTCTGGATTTATATTTTGCCGAGTGCCCTCTTTGCCGAGCGTATTTTGACACACGGCAAAGCCTTTGCCGTGTGCCTCGGCACACGGTAAAGTCGCCTTTGCCGTACGCCGGATAGAAGAAATAGCGCACTTTGCGCATAGCGCGCGAAATAATACCGCGACTTGTGCCTTGCGACGGGGACGAGCGGGCGGGGTTCTTGGGTGCCCAAAATTGTTTTTACTGTTTTTTTGAGGTTTTTTCTGGATTTATATTTTGCCGAGTGCCCTCTTTGCCGAGTGTATTTTAACACACGGCAAAGCCTTTGCCGTGTGCCCGATAGAAGGCACACGGTAAAGTCGCCTTTGCCGTACGCCCGATAGAAGAAATAATACCGCGACTTGTGCCTTGCGACGGGGACGAGCGGACCGGGTTCTTGGGTGCCCAAAATTTTTTTTACTGTTTTTTTGAGGTTTTTTTCTGGATTTATATTTTGCCGAGTGCCCTCTTTGCCGAGTGTATTTTGACACATGGCAAAGTCTTTGCCGTACGCTTGATAGAAGGCACACGGTAAAGTCGGCTTTGTCGATGGATATTTTGTCGTGCGTGCTTTGCCGTGTGTCACCCATGGCAAAATTTTGCCGTGGGTTTTTTGGGGTGAAGCAAACTATAGATTTCCCGTAGTGATATAGTACTAAGGGGCAAAGTTGTGCCAGTAGCAGCATAAGAGACATAGTAGGAGAAGCCGTAGCCGGAGTGTTTGATATGTTGCAAGCAAACTAGGGGGAGCTCTCGAGCTCGGTTATGTACAAACATGACAACCTGCAAATACAACCATGTTACAAAAGAGGGGTCATAGAACAACCCAGCTTGCAAACTCAAGGTACTAAGCATCACGTTCCGGTCAGCGGTAGGAAGCTCCTCCTCCATTATTTAGTGTCGTGAGGCACCTTGGGTGGGACGGCGACGTCCTTGATTTGCTTCAGTTTCTTCTTGTCAAGCTTGCAGCCCTCACCGAGAACCTGCAGTTGCCTGGCGGACAAAGGCGGTGGGGGGGGGGGGCATCTCCCATTTTTTTGGCCTTCAGATAGGATGCTTGAGCTATACAAGATAAGCAGAATGAGCTATACAAGCTAAGCAGAATGATTGACTAGCTTAGATAGAATCAAAGTTGCTTATCATGAGCAAAACTTCCACCACATGTGTAAGTACTCTCATCCAAGGCAAAACAAGAATTAGGTGAATCATAAGAATCTAGCCAGTTTCAATGTCTACAAGGGCAACAAGCATTCACAGAAAATGAGCTCTACAAACGCTCACATATGCAACAGAGACTCAGTTGATCAAGTGATCCTCATGTGTCCTCTTATCCATGCGGAGGGTCGCACGACTGGGTACGACAAACACCCCGAGGCTTCAAGTCACAATGTTTGGATTTAGTATTATGAGTAATTCTTGATCAAAGCATTTAGCAGATTTTTCAAGATTATGCACAAGACAAAAGAGCATGCCTTTGCGGCAAAAGGAACACATGTTCCCACAATGTTACATCATGAACTAAACATTTGCAATGCTTTCGATTTTGCAAACACAAGATGCTAAAGCCAAGACATCCTCTAGACCAGCCTCAATGCAAGTTTCAACAAAGATAAGAGCAATTATACACATGGTGAGCAAGTTTTGATAAGATTAGATCATAAGGTTCACAAGAAGCTCAGTTTACCTTTAAGATTAGCAAGTTGCTCACATGAGTCTATAACAGGCCATCTAGAAAATCTAAGCATGAGAGATTATCATCACATCCATACAACTTAGCTCAAGCTCAATCATAGCAAAGAGACATGCAAGAAAGCATAAGAATCAAAGCTCATCTACCAATGCATATATTACATATGAGATGCAAAGCAAAAATGGTAAGATACATATACAAGTGAACACCAACTCCCCCTCAAATGATGCCATACGGATGACAAACACCAAGTCCCCCCCCCCCCCCCCCCCGAAGGAAAGCATGTCTCGAAGCATCTAGGGGCTTGGTGAGGATATCAGTTAGTTGGTTTTTGGTATCAATGTATATGAGCTCAACATCCCCCTTTTCAACATTGTCTCTCAGGAAGTGGAATCGCACATTGATGTGTTTGACCTTACCATGTTGGACTGGGTTTTTGGCTAAGCATATGGCACTGGAGTTATCATACATAAGTGGAAAACCCTTAAAAGTCAACCCATAGTCTCTGTGAGCAGCAGCTACATACTCAGCCTCTGTGGTGGATTGGGCAACACTCGACTGCTTATGAGAGGACCAACAGATCAAAGAAGTACCCAAGAAATGGCAAGTAGCAGAAGTGCTCTTCCTATCAATTCTACACCCAGCAAAGTCTGCATCCGAATACCCAATAAGATCAAGAGATGAAGATGCAGAGTACCAAAGACTAAACTCAAGGGTGTATTTGAGATACCTGAAGATGCGCTTGACAGCCTTGCGATGATTCACCATTGGGGAAGCTTGAAAGCGAGCACAAAGACACACCGCAAAGTGTATGTCAGGTCTTGTCGCTGTCAGGTACAAGAGGGAGCCAATTATGCTCCTGTACTCCCTTTGATCCATCGCTTCACAGTCTTCATCAGGGTCAAGAGCCGTTGTAGTGGACATTGGTGTAGACAACGGCTTCACATTGACCATGTCAAACTTCTTCAGGAGATCCTTCGTGTACTTGGCTTGATGTATGAAAGTGCCTTGCTTGCACTGCTTGATTTGAAGCCCAAGAAAGAAGGTGAGCTCTCTCATCATTGACATATGAAATTCACTTTCCATAGCTTCATGAAATCTGGAGACAAGAGCATGAGAGGAACCACCAAAGATGATATCATCCACGTAAATCTGAACCATTAGAAAGTCATTGCCATGCTTTAGAGTGAACAAGGTTTTATCAACACACCCCATGACATACCCACGCTCTAGCAAGAAGGTCTTAAGCCTAGCATACCATGCCCTAGGTGCTTGATTTAGCCCGTACAAAACCTTCAAAGCCAGGGGGTTGCCTCACATACACTTGTTACTCTATGAAACCATTTAGGAAAGCACTGTTGACATCCATTTGATAAAGTCTAATGCCCTTGGAGGCAGCAAATGCAAGGAAGATCCTAATGGCTTCTATACGAGCAACAGGAGCAAAGGTTTCACCATAATCTAAGCCCTCCACTTGGCTAAAACCTTGAGCAACTAGCCTAGACTTGTTTCTCACAACCTCACCATCCTCCCCATGTTTGTTTTTGAAGACCCACTTGGTTCCTATGACATTGACATTTTTGGGAGACTACAAGGGTCGAGACTTTGTTTCTCTCAAAGTTTTCCAACTCATGCATTGCATTAACCCAATGTTCATCAGATAGTGCGTGTCCAACATCCCGGGGTTCAAAGGTTGCAACAAAGAGAGAATTGGTAAAGCAAGCAAGATGTGCAGACCTTGACCTTGTTGTCCTCTTATAGAGATTACCGATCATCTGTTGAGGTGGGTGTCGATGCTGAATATGGTGAGGAGCCTCTCTCTCAGAGTGTACCTCTCCCTCAACCAGAGCTGGAGCTCGCTCGATAGCTGCTGAAGTCAATGTAGAATCTTCTGGACCCTCTGCTGGAGTAGTGGTAGCAGCAGGAACAAGCTCAGATGAAAGATGAAGTGAATCATCGTCATCATCATCAAAGCCCTGTAGGTCCTCTTCTACAAAGATGCTCTCCTTCAACTCCTTGTCACCTGCAGACTCAATCACATTCCTTGCACAAGAGTTTAATTCATCAAAGATTACATCGCAGGATTCTACGATGGTGTTAGTTTCCAAATTCAAAACTCTGTAGGAATGACAATGAAGAGAGTAACCAAGAAAAATGCCATCGGAAGACCTCGACTCAAACTTATCAAGATTGCCACGCTTTAGAATTGTTGGTCGTTACTACGTACCCACTTATATACCGCAAGAGGACAATATATATTGTAGCACTTTTTCCCTTAGAGTATTCCAAGATTTAATCGAATCCACAGGGATCGGAAGAGAACCGTATTTAGAGTTTACTATTTCGTTTAGCAAATCAATCCTATCATGAAGTACATATTGCACATACGTGAGCATGAAAAGAAGATGGAAATTGGAGGTTGCGCCGACCGGCTCAACTGGTGCGTCGATCGACGTGAAGTCTTACCTGAGCCAAAGTGTGCCTGATCCAAAGCTTGGGGAGTAGGAGCATACACATCGACCAAGGAGTATCACCTAGAGTTAGCCTATATGTATCTAGCGGTCTGAGAAAGGCTGTGTCGATCGGTGCAACTGGTGTGCCGATCGGCACTGAAGCAGTAGTCGTTATCATCTTAATCCTAGCTTACTTGACACTTTAAACAATCGGTAAACACCGAAGATGAGCAAGACCACCCTGCTTTCTGAGCGGCTCCTAGTTTATCGCTGCCGAGAGGAAACCCTTAATCACACGAGTATCTTAACCCTACTTGACTATCTAAAAGTGCTGCGCAAGCTTAGCTCTGTCACAACTAAACCACACCCTAGCATCATCAAGCAATCATGATTCATACAAGATCCGGATACTAGCCTAATCACCATGATTAAGAGAGCATCTAAATACTTAGATATACGTCTAAGCAATTAAATAAGCGCATGTAAGATCAATCAATCCAGATGAACACAAATTGCAGCCAAGGATAGAATCAAGATAGATAACATGAATTGATAACTGTACCGATATTCATCACCGTCAGGGACGCGTCGATCGGTACAACTGGTACACCGATCGGCGCAACCATGATGCATCATTGACGAATCCTAAGGTACATGTTTCTGCAATAAAGCACTAAAACAATACTACATATGGAAATCATCAATATTAGAGGTAAAACACTATGATTATGATGAGAATATGGTATGATATTGGTGGTTATTGGCATATAGAACGGGTACATAGGAACCACCAACAAGAATAAAGTATTTGCAACCAAAGGCACGTAAATGAGAAACCGAGGGCTTTCTTCCAAAATGCAGCTCATAAGAAGTCACATTAAGAATTAAGCACAAGAAAATCCAATTGGAAACATAGCAAGCAGTGCTAATCGCCTCAGCCTAGAATCGCCTCGGAGTCCTATGCTCATCGAGCATCGTCCGGGCCATCTCCACCAGGGTTCTGTTCTTTCTTTCGACCACTCCATTCTGCTGGGGAACGCGAGGTGCTGAAAACTGATGCTCAATACCATGCTCAAGACAGAAAGCATCAAAGGAGGAGTTATTGAACTCGGTGCCATTATCACTACGGATTTCTCGTAATGCACCAGGGAGTTCCTTGAATAACCTCAAAGCTAAGCTCTAAAATTGATGAAACACTTCATCCTTGCTCTCAAGAAAGTAAACCCATGAGTAGCAAGAGTAGTCGTCAACAATCACAAGAACATACCACTTCCCACCCACCAAACGAACCCGAGAACTACCAACAGTGTCCATGTGAAGAAATTCTTCAGGGCGTTCAGTCATCACCAAATTGATTGGTGGATGAGAAGCGGCAATCATTTTCCCATGACGACAAGGAGCACAAACCAAATCCTTATCAAATTTGAGCTTAGGTAATACTCAGATCAAACCTAGGCCACTCAAGCGACATAACAAGTCAAAGCTCATGTGACCCAGTCTCCTATGCCATTTCCAGAGCTTAGAAGAAGATTGAGCAAACAAGCACTTGTGAGAACCAGGAGAACCAGCAAAATCAGCCTGAAAAACTCTAGCAATGCGAGAAATCCCACAAACCAAGGAATCACTCGAATCAAGAACACAAGAAGCATTCAACTTAAAGCGCACTTCCAAACCAATATCAAGAAGCTCAGAGACAGAGAGGAGATTGTACTTGAGATACTCAACCAACCCAACATCCTTGAGAGTGAATTTTTTATTTACCTTTACCGCACCTCTTGCCTTCACTCTCCCTCTCTTGTCATCTCCAAAGGTCACATACTCCCGCCGCTTCAAGGGAGTGAGGCTGGAGAACCACTTTGCATCTCCGGTCATGTGGCGCGAACACCCGGAGTTCATCAACCATTTGTTCTCCAAGCCTCCACCTGTTGCCTACAAAGAACGAGAAGGAAAATTCAATGGCTTAGTGCTGGGGTTAGTCAAAAGAGATTTGGGAATCCAAAACTTAACCATATGACCGATAGTAGTCATCACAATTCTTTGCACATTATCATTTTAACGCATAGGACGAGAACCATGACGTGGAAAACATGGCCTGTCAAAGCGTCTCGACTCAAACCTTGGGTTGTGAGGACAGAAATCATCAATGTGAAAGCCAAATCCACGCAAATAACGCTCACCACAATGGGGAAAACGTGGGGCACCAAAGCGCTGCTGTGTAAAGCCTATGTTTCGTGAATCAAAGCTATATGAGGAATGACCCTGTCCACGATAGGCACGAGAAAAAGAGCAAGGCTGAAAGTCAATAAAATTATCATAAAAAGCATCACCTAGTCAACTCAGCTTGCTTCCTCTTAATCCTCTTACGCCTAAAACAGAATTCATCCAAGTGGCCTTTGCGACCACAAAACATGCAAATGTAGACACCCTTAGGATTAGGCTTGGTTTGCATTGTAGGTTTGGGTTTTGGCTTCTCTGTTTGCTTTGGGTTGAAGGAGGGTTTGGGATCGGGTGGATAATATGTGTCAGTGGGTTTGATGGTGTTTTCCTCATCCTTGTAGCTGGAGCCAGGTATAAACTTACCCACATTCTCACTCTCCTTGTCACACCTCTCAAATCCCAAGCTCAAGTTATAGGTTGACCAAGAAGCACTCTCCTTCACCCTTGCCAAGTCACTCTCAATCTTTTCCTCACTCACTTGGGTTCTCTGGAGCCTAGAAACAAGATAGTCATTTTCCTGAACTAGGACTTTGTTTTCCTCCCTAGTGATTACTAGCTTGTCCTTGAGGGTGACACACACTTCACACGGATGTGGAAGAACTTTCGAGCGAGTCTCATGAAGCAACTTGGACTCAAGCTCTTTGACTTTGAGGGACTGAGCTTCCAACTCATCTGTGAGCTTGGGGCACTTCTGACATGCACCCAAAAGAGTTGGTCTGGCTTTGAACTCATCAAGCTCCTTGAGGGCACTCTCAAGCTGATTGGCAACTTGAGCATACACACTCTCCCTCTGTGCAAGATCACTCATCACAACTTGACAAGACTCACACTCAGCAGCAGTATCAACACAAGCAAGCTTAGACCTAGGGAAAGCAATTTCAAAATCAGCACTCTCCAACTTAGACTTAAGCTCCCTACTCTCACGAACAACACCGTGAAGCTTATCATCTTGCAAGAGCAGAACATCGCGCAAATGATCAAGTTTAGAAGAGAGCTCATCAAAAGTAGGAGGTACCTCGCTTGTGTCAGAGTCGGATCCAAAGTCGGTGTCATGGTTGTTCTTTGCCATGAAGCAAAGCCCGGTGAAGTCATCCTTCCTCTTGACTCATGGCTTTTCAACGTCCTCCTCCGAACTTGTAAGATCTTCGCTTGATGTGAGGTCGACATTGCTCAAGGCGGCAATGCAGGCGCGTGCAATGGCCTTAGCAAACTTCTTGGAGTTCTTGCCCTTCTTATAGAAGCGGTTCTTCTTCTGCCTGAAATCTTCAGTGTTGTTGTCGCGGTACCCGACCTTCTTCTTCTTCTTGGGACAATCAGCGATGAAGTGTCCCAGATCACCGCACTTGAAGCAGGTTCTTGAACCACCTCCTCTTCTCTCCTTCCGGTTGTTGTAGAACCTTCTGAACTTCCTTGTGAGCAAGGACAGCTCCTCATCAGGAATGCACTCCATCTGTTCATCGGAAGCTGCAACAAGAGAAGACAAAGCAAACTCCAAGGAAGACTTGTCAAGTGAGGGGTTAGTTCCATACGAAGCATAACTGTGATCACCCTTTTGAGAACTAGAAAGCAAAGCCATGCTAGAAGCAGGAATAGCAAGATTAGGACGAGATTTCCTAGACAGTTAATGAGATTTCAGCTTGCTATATAGTTGCTCACAGTTCAAGGTATTGAATTCAGCAGTTTCTTCTAGAGCAGCAATTTTAACCCCCTAAACATTTTCATCAAGTAAGTACAACAGTTGCTTAGATCTATCATTATCATTGTACACAAGGTTACTACAAGCCCGCAAGTTGCACACAATTGCCTCGAACCTACAAAAGGTGTCATCTAGTGACTCGCCAGATTTTTGTGCAAAGGTTTGGTACTGTCTATTATAAGAATCCTTACGCATAGACTTGACTTGATTGGTACCCTCATGGTAAGTACAGAGCTTAACCCACATAGCATGAGCAGTGTCAAGGTGTGCAACCCTATCATATTCACTCCTACCAAGTGCAGAGAGCAAAATATTGATAACTTTGAAGTTGTTCTCATACCTGACTAACTCACCTATAGATGCAATGTTCAGGTCCTGTGGTACAACATACTCCTGCTCAACAATCTCCCAAATTGCACGCCCTTGACTCAGCAGATACGCCTTGGTCCGTGACTTCCAGTAGAAGTCCTCTCCATCGAACATACACATCTTAACAACGTGCTTCTTCAAGTCGCCTTTGGATCACAAAGCCGGTGAAGGTCAACTAGTGATCAAACCAGCTCTGATACCAATTGAAGGACCGAGAAGGCGATCAGAGTGGGGGGGGGGGGGGGTTGAATGGAAGTCAATTAAAATTCTTCTCAAGAACTTGACCTATGTCCCAACTACCACCCAAACCAACCTCTAACCAAATCACCAAGATTACACACACCAACTTGTGATGTGCTAACCCCAGGAGTGACTCAATTCAAAAGGATCCATAGCGGAAGCACAAAAGGAACAAAAAGGGGAACAAGGAGGATCCGAGAGATCACAAAACAGAGCCTGACGGAAGTTCCGTGGTATCCGACAAAAGTTCCATGGTGCCCGATGGAAGTTCTGTCAATCATGGAAGTTCCGGGTGATGGGAGAACTGTCACTCACGGAAGTTCCGTGGTTCTTGACGGA
The DNA here is from genome assembly GCA_032690845.1 of Eleusine coracana subsp. coracana. NCBI lineage: Eukaryota > Viridiplantae > Streptophyta > Magnoliopsida > Poales > Poaceae > Eleusine > Eleusine coracana. Next base: position 59,107,748 of record CM064434.1, on the reverse strand, counting down.
AGTTCCGTCATGGTCAAAACAGCATCTCCATTCGGGAAAGAAAATTGCCAAAACCTTATCAAACAAAGTCCAAAAATCATGAAATTTGGACCAGATGATCCTCAATACATCACGACACTCCTCTAAAAAGATCCACTATAAAAGCATAAGCAATCATCATGAATTTCAGATCTTGTGCCAAGAACACCAAAAAGGGGAAACTTGAGAAATCCTTAAAATCGAAGGTGCTAGAGCTATTGATTCGGTCAAGGATCCATAGATGATTGTTCTAGCTCATCCTAGCAACAAGTTTCTCAAGAAATCTGAACCAAAAACTCATCCAAAAGTGAGATAAAAAAATCACCATGAAATAGCTCCGAAAATAGAAAAAAGGGAATTTCGGGATTTAAGGAAAGAGGGAAATCTTGAGCACGAAAATACTTCTCATATCATATAAAGGTGCTTACAAGATCCATAGGTACAAGGCTAGGAAGCCACCCTCTTCCTCCCACTATTTGGAAGAGCAAGAGATGTCTCTCACACACCCTTTCCTCTCCTCTAAAACATGAAGTCCTCTCCTAGCACTTTGAATAGAGTCCTAACACAAGGCTAATGAAAAGAGAGGCACCTCTCCCACTAGCCACACCGCTCCTATATAGGCCTAGGGTCTATTGTCCACATGACCACTCTACCCTTGACCTACATAACACACACACCTACCACCGGGGGCATAACCGTCCATCTTTCACCTCATCGCCCTAATGCCATCGGACGATTCACGTCTTTGCTTCATCTTGAAGCAAGCTCCATAATGGTGCCACGTGCACCACCAACCACCACAACCGGTTTTGAGGCCCAAATCGAGAAACCGCCTTGCACGCTTCTCAAAGCATGACTTCTCGATGGTGACGCGTGTCACCTTGTCCCGCGATCCTGTCCACCAGCAAGTCTCTCCTAGTCCCTGTCCATCGGGCCCCCTTGTCACTTGCACCGGCATCCCGTTCGCCTTGACTTTGTCAACACGTCGTCTTCATCACCACCACGGTTTTGAGGCTCAACCGCGAAACCGTCCGTGCTTCTTGCCTCTCCACGTGTACGGTGTGGATCATCCTTGACTTCACCCGGCATCCCGACCGTCTGGCCCCAAGTCCCCTACTTATGTCCGATCCTCTCGCCGTTGACCGCCAAGTTGACTCCAGTGACCTACACATCATGAGACAAGCAAACACATTTCCCATCTCCTGCAATTCACCAATATCTCCATCAAGTCTGGTTAGTCATAACCATGATATGCAAACCCATGCAATCCCTAGATTCCCGTATTTTAACTCAAACATCAAGTCCTCTCAAGTCAATTACTCATCATAAATATAACAAACCATGACACATATCCACATGGTTTCTCACAAACTGAGCTGAGGATGTAGAAGGTTACAACCCGCATCACTATTGTAGATGGCACCACAGAAGGTTTGGCAAGCATCTGACAAGCAATCTCCCGATGCGTATGAGGCCTCATACCGATGTTTAGAATGATCCCCACAGTGTTGGTGTAGAGGTTGATCATGGGGATGCCACGCGGTCCAGTTTTGTGGGTAGGCTGGGAGAGCCTAGGCACACGGAAGTAGGCCGCTTCATCGTTTGGCCCAAGAAGAAGCATATGAATGTTTCCCACCAAAACATGTATCTGAACCTGTGACGGTCGTGTGAATGAGGAATGTGTTGCCACCACCATGCTGGGCTCTGCAGCTGCAGGGTCCATGTCCGGCGTTGTGGTAGAGAGCAGCTGCTGGATGGCCTGGCGAACATTCTCGCCATGACCTTCGTCGCCCCTGGACACTGCGAGGGGGCCTGGAGCGGGAGGAGCAGGCCCCAGTGTCGACGGACCAGAGGAGCGTGGAGGCGCTCGCGGCCTAGCATGACTGCTTGAAGCACCACCACCGCGGCGCACGTGCCCAGGAGGTGGGGGTGGGGAGGGGGTGTTGCCCCCAGTGGCCCAACGGCGGATGTGGGTGATTTGGGTGAAGGAGCCTAGACCATCGCTATTCTTGATGTGCAGCTTGGTGGGAATGTCGAGATAGCTTTCATAATGTGCTGTGATGAAAACATCAGTATAGTCAGCTCCAGTGAGGGTCACGTGAGAGATCTTTATTGGGTTGGCAACCACTCCCATGGCCACATAGACCTGATGCTTGTTCCAGTGCTCAATAGGGAAATCTTCAAGTGCCAGGGACGCATATCCTGAGTGGCCAAAGAAAAAGCGCCTGGCATGCTCATGACGCTTGAAGGAAATGGTGAATTCCACTTCGGATTCCTGGTCAAGGTGAGTCAGGGGAGCACCGTCGTAGAAGAACGCACGGTCTGCGTTGGTAGCAAACTCGACCACAGCAGAGTAGGCACCGGAGGAATAGATTCTATGCTTGGTGCCGTGCGTGATGTCGCCGTCAAGGAGAGCACGACGGATGATGGCGCAGCCATTAGAAGCTGGTGGCTCGACGGTTGCAAAAGCATAGTGATTGAAATCCCTCATGTCAACCGGGGGCATAAAGACCTCTTTGAAGTCCGGGTGATGGAACTCGAGGTCCTCTACGACAAGAGGCTTCCCGACCAGCGAGGAACTCACAGGGTCGGCATTACCAGAGGGGTGGGGGGTGGGAAGGTGGGCGTGCAGGCGGAGGGGTGGGCACGAGAGCGGCTATTGGGGGTGGGGATCGAGCAGGAGTGGGTTGGGGCGGAGGGGAGGTGGGTGGTGGCGGAGGCTGAGGCGACGAAGAGGATAGTGGTGGTGGTGAGGGGAGCGGTGGGGTGCCGGTGGGAACGCCAGTGGTTGCGAGAGGAGGCGACTGAGATGGGTGGTGGGTGGCAGAAGGGTGGATGCTTGGGCTAGGGAGCCGGTTTGAGGAGGACTTGCCAACCCCGGGGAAGAGCTCACGATGAGCCATCGGAGGCGGGAAGGAGCGCTGGGGGCAGCGAAATCCCCGTTGGCCAGAGTCACCACAGAGGCGGCACCTCACCGGGTCTTTGCAAAAAGCGACGAGATGGTCGAATCCTAGGCAACGGAAGCAGCAGCAAAATAGGGAGGAGATGCAGGGGATAGGGATGGGAGCAAGTGTGCGGCGAGGGGGAGGTGGAGAGGGGGGTGGCGTAGAGCACGCCACTTTTGCAAAGGAGACACCCAGGCGAACAGAAGAAGGAGACTTAATCAAGATAGCCTCGTCGAGGGAGGAGAAAATCATCGGGGATTGCACTAATGAGGGGGAAGGACACGCGTTAGACTGAGGTGGGGAACGAGAGCCCTGCACGTGACACGAAGGGAGGGTCATAGAAGGGGACGGAGGATCAGAGGCCGACGGTGGTGCTGTGTTTTTGGGTTGGTGTGAAGCAGGGGACGGGACAGGGGAGCAATAACTGCTCAGACCTGCCAAAGGGGAGGCGCTGGTGGGGAGTGGGAACGCGGCATCGCTGGTCGTAATGGTTCCACCATGGGGACCACTAGCAGCAGGTCGCATTTCGATCGGAGCACACGGAGCCAATTCAAACTCAAGCCTCCTAGCAATGGCAGTGGCCAGGGAGTGGATGAAGAGGATCTGGATGGATCCGCAGAGGACAGAATCGCGGAGAAGGAGGGAGGAAGCCACACTGGAGTTAGCAACGTCCGCACAAAAAACACCTGGAGCCAGCTCTAGAACTGGACAGCGATCCTGAGGAGAAGCAAGCTAGTAACAGAGAGCATTGGAGATGAAGAAACGATTTATGGTGTATGGGGATGGGCCGTGGGTAATCCAGATGGAGGCGGGGGAGCTCGGGGAGGAGGTGAGCGGGCGGGAGACGAGGCAATGGAAGTCGGAGAGGATCGAGGATTGAAAGGCAGTGCCGGGCCAGGAGGAGGCGTCCGAGATCAGTCGCCGCGAGTTGCGGTGAGAGGCGGCACCAGGGAAGGGCACAAGAAGCCAAGAGCCATGGAAGAAGAAGTACCATGTAGGAAGCAGTATATCTGTAGCTGCACAAATCCGACTCCATTATGTTGAGTAGTTTAAGGATGGACGAGGCTATCAAGTAAGCACGGAACATACTACTCCTTATAGGTGCTATATAGTGCATGCTATTTTACATAGATGTATATGGTCTTATAAACTAATGTATTCATACGTTTTCATCTTAGGTCATCAGCAAAACAATGGAAGCTGGAAATAATAGGTTTTAATATTTGGTTTGGAGCTGGAACAACAATTAGAATTGATGGACAGTCAAAGTGCATACGTATTGTCTGACAAAGTTCCTTTTGCTTATTACTAACTAAATCAGTAGAGATACACAATTAGAGTCACAGGTGATGACTGCTTCTGATTGCTAGAATAAATTGCTGCCCCCAAAAGTCGATTGTTGTTTCACTTTCACCATATGTATCTGGTGAGTTAAAGATTATTGAAAAAACTAGGGTTCATATGGGTGGACTGCATTATTGTCTCCAAAGCAATGAGTATTTAGGCGACATGGGGCTTTGGCTTCTCAATTCTGATGACCAGGTAAGCCCAATGGTTCCTGGACTAAAATCCAAAATAAACTAAGAACAAAGTACTATATATATAAGAAGGATTTTTGTCATTGAAGAGAAATGCAATGCAATTGGTACTGTTCAATAGAACAACCCATAAGGTTAGCCTGTGCATTTGCACGGGCAATTTAACTAGTTGTAATAGTTGTTGAACATTCACTTTTGCTTTTATTTAATAATGATATACTATTTTGTTGCTATGTGTATGGTTGTGATTCTGATTTACATGTGCACTATATCTTGTTTTCTCTTAACAAAAGCGGGTGTGACAACCAAGCCACGTCCTGTGGCTAGAGGTGATACGAGATTTAGATATCTTTTCTGTCAATTGCAATTGAGGTTATTTATCTGCTTGTCTCTCTCATTGTTAGGGGGTCATTCACATGATGGCTATCTAGGTTGAGATTAGGACGAATATTTTGCTTGCTATGATATTATATTACCTCAATACATTTGATATATAAGCTAAAATTTATATAATAATTAGTTTTTTTTGCTAAAATGTAGTATTGGCATTTTAATAGGCGATAAGAGATAAATTAAATTAGTGACATATAAAAAAAGATCATATTAACTATATTTAACACTATTTTATAAGACCTTAGTGTTAGTATTAGGCACAAATAAATTTAAGGACCGTGTACACTACAAAACATGAGACAACCAACTACAAAACACTACAAAGCATCTCCAAGAGAGTCCAACAAAATTGTGACAAAATTTTGTTTTTGGTACAAACTAAAAAATTTGGGGGACCAAATTTTCTCCCATTCTCCAACAGTTCTCCTTCAGTGAATCAAAACATATTTTAGACTATAATATATAAGTATTCGGTTCTATAATGATGCTTTTTGTCTTGGAAGGAGTAAGATTGGGGCAACGAGTTCTTCTCTTGTTTCTAGCTACAAATGAAGTGAGTTAAAGGGAAACAAAAATAAAATGGAAAAGATTAATGGAACTGTTGGAGGCATTTTTTCTCACTAAAATCAAATTTATTATGTCTTTTGAAGATGCTCTGTTGAGAAAATCACCTATTCTAGGAACAAGGATATGTCTTTATAAGATTTTAGTTTACACATTATATGTTATATACACGTTGAACACTTAAAAGTAACCCACATAGATTTGACAATATGAGACGTGGCACAATAATAACAAACAAAATTTTTCTCAGTAATATCAAAAATACGCACACAAAGAAATTACTAAACAAAATATAACAATTAATTTTATTATTCGTGCAACACCAGTAATCACATTTCCATTGACATTAGCCGACTCTAAATAAAAAATGATCAGAAACAACTCACATAGAGTGGTGAGTACAACAACTCTTCTATTCACATAAAGAGTGGATGAGCGGCACAGAGAGAAAAAATTTGTTATAATTTTGTAGATGAGAAAAGCCCTTATACCCGACCCATCATCGATTAAACCTATTTCAATTATATGCAATTGCTGTTAAAATGTAATCTCTTCCATGCCACTATTAATCAGTTAACTTGTGCCACTGTAGCAGCAAATGAATAATTGTGAAATTCTATTTGTATGATATTCAGATAACTTTAAAATAAATAACATAATTTTACTTTTCTAAATAGAAGAAGACATGAAAAAAGGAAGCAGATAAATTTTTTATTTACTGTAGAAGAAAATAAGAATTAGTGTACAATGATAATGAATAAAAGGGAAATTTGTCTAAAACATACTAACAAAATGTGGCTTGTCCAGAACACATAAAACAAATCAAGTTTAGCTGATACACACTACAATTCTAGAAAAAATCATCTGAGACACACTATGACCATTTAACTATTATTTTCAACTTTTCTATCTCTATATATAAAATATGTAAGAATTTAAAAGAATTTAAAACTTCACACAAATATACATAGTTGTATTCTCTATTAATAAAAAATAGAGCTAGAATTGTTTCGACTATTTTTATTGTTTGCACATTGTTTTAATATTTAATTTATGGAGCAAGTCGTCTAAACAATCGAAAAAAACATCTAGCTGTATTTTATAATGATAGAGAATACAACAACTTATATTTGTGCAAAGTTTCAATTACTGACATATTATATATGTTAAGATAAAAAAAGGTTGAAAAAAAGTTAAAATGATCATAGTGTGTCTTAGACGAAATTTTCTACAATCATAGTGTTTATCAGCTAAATTCAATATGTTTGATATGTTCAAAACAAAATCACATTTTGCTAGTGTGTTCCAGACAAATTTCTCTAAATATTTTGTAACTATAAATAAAAAACATGCTACAATGGTGCGGCTACACTAAACAATAATTATATGAGTAACAGTGGCATGGAACAGATAAAATTGGCAGTGACATATAAAGTGCATAGGTTTAACCACGGACGGGATCAGATATCAGAAGTTTAACCAATTGCATATAAGTAATTTTTGCCTTTTAGAAAGAAAACTTCACTAGGAGGTATATTACACCAACTTGAATTATTTGGGGGAGCAAATTGAGCCATGATTTTTATTTAGGGAGGGGGTGAAATACACAAAATGAATTGTGTTCAGGGAGTAAAATGGATTTTTTCTAAGAGAAAAATATAATGCTGATCAAGGTGTTAAAATATACTATCTGGCCTGGTGGTTTGTTGGCAATGCTATTCAAGTTTGTTTCTTGGTTCTTATGGGTGCACGGATGCACAAGGTTTCCTATGAGGTTGGTGAGACTGAAGCAACAGAGAGGAGCTATCTCATTCAGTTGCCTCGACATGTTCATGAGTACTGAAACTGAAGCGACGGGGAGGGAGCTAGCGCTGCTACCTTCACCACTCATTGTTGTCGTCGTGACGGTAGGATGAGATAGCTGTTGGTGAGTTTGGCACGTGCAGGTTCTTCGCAAGGACCGACGAAGAATGGTGAACGTTCACAAGTCGACCCAATATTGACCGCAAAAGACGTATCGAACGGTCAGTCACGATCCTAGCTCCTCTGCTCCGCAGCGCGTCATCGCGCACCGCGGCCTCCGCCTTGTCCATTGCTTCCTCTTGTTTTGTTTTTTTTTCTCCGAAGGAGTTGTAGTTGCTCTTACGTGGATGCACACATCTTGGAACGGGCGTTTGAGCACCATGATCAGCACTTCAGGAGGAGTTCGTGTGGCGTCTCTGGCCGCCCGCCGACAGAGGCAATGAAGGCCGAATCGGTGGCGCATCGCAGTTAGAATTTAAGAAGCAAACCAACTGAGCTGCTGCATGCCCACGACGGTTGCTCGGTCGAAGTGTTGGGCGTGGAGTGAGGAGATTGGCGTGTTGGCCGTGTATTATCTGGCTCATTGCCTCAGGGAATCGGGAAATCACACGAGGGTCATCTACTCATCTACCGTAAGCCTTGAGGAGGTGTGTGGCGCTCCGAGTGGGAAAGTAGCATGTTCGACTGTGGACGCCGAAGGGCAGTGGCTGTCGTGTACCTTCCACGTTTTTTACCGTCGGAACATGGAGAAGCTGGGCTTCGATCGGCGACTTCTACGTGCACACCGTCACGCTCGTGCTGCTCTGCTTCGCGTGTAACGCTCTTGTGGGCGTTCTGCTCTTCGGAGCTCCACAAGGACAACCACGCCACCAGCGCCGATGCATGCTGTGGGCGGAGCATTCAGATGAGGTGAAAGAAGTTCGGGCTGCCGGAAAGCAGAGCGTGCTGGGGCTCAAAGTCACTGACGGACTATGGCCAGCCTCGACCACGTCGACACGCGTAACTTTTTTTCATTGCACGTGTTTCAAAAAAAAATGATTCATTGCACGTCGCCGTGACACACGGCCGTCCGTTACAGTCTCTGCTACGTATCATCCAAACATCATAACGTTTCCTCTGCATGTGACAAGGTCATCATTGCATTGCAGTGTCTCAGGGGTCACCGAATGACTCATATTGTTCATGCCGAAGTTCTGCCTATTAAATTTCAAAAAAAAAACTTCTGGTTATTAGAGTGATACCGGTGGTGGACTGGTGGGCGATCAATCTGATGACTGTACTGCAAGATGATCAACTTACAGTGCTAGTGACGGTCCGTGAGAAAGATGAATCTTGGGCAGCGCATGCACAACAAAATGTTGACACCGACACGACCCACCTCCACGGAGCTTTGCACGTGCTGCTGCTGACGTTGACAACTCAAGACCAGTTGGTGCGGCGCGCCGAGTCACGTTGGCCTCGGCCACCAGACCGAACCTGACCGTGAGTGATCATGAGTCCGCAAGGGTCTTCCCTGCAGCACAAAAAAAAACATTCATCTGCTATAACTCGTCAATGATTTAGCGTATGTACTCCTTGATTTAATCTAAAATATTAAACATCTGCTCTATTTGGATCAGATTTTGTATAGTGCTTTCCCTGTTGAAATCTGCAACAAGAGTACATAGTGAGAAATGTTCGTGCCATCCACCTTCATTCCTCATTTCTTGATTATTTTTGTTATTGGATTAAGAGTGGCACTGGATAAATGAGGGTCAGAGACACACTTAGAACTAATAACAACATATTAATATACTAAGATACAGTATTTGTACCTAAAGGGGTTAAAAAATTTCTCGAAAACAAAACGCAAAAAAGGTACTAACTCCCCTCTAAAGCTTTTGTGCACTACCTTCGAGATGGAAACAAGCCTGTTGCTTCACCCGCCTTCAGTTGGACTGATGGTCGTGGGATCAATTTAGGTGATTTATTTAATTGTTATTGTGTTTGTAAAAGTTAGTGGTGGAACACAACTTGCTCCATCGTGTGATTTAACCTTTTTTGTGTTATTCTTGTTGCGACCGTGTGCAAGAGTTCAACTTGACATAGCTAGATAAATCTAACAAGACAAACTTGATTTGTAAAATTGGCCCAGCAAATTGATGTTTATTTACAATAAACATTGTGCTTGAGTCCTCAATATGTGTATTTGTAACAATATATTATCTCAATATATGTCATGTATAAACTAACATTATTTGATAAGCTAGTTTGTTTTCTAACATATGCAATCTACATATTTTTAACTAATTGAGAAGAGAGAAAATTAAATTGGAGTCTAACTTCAAGATTTTTGTGGCCCTGGTTTAACACATGCCATAAGATACAATTTTAGTTGCATATAGTTTTTTAAAACAATTTACACTACACAACCAGGACAATCAGTTACGTCCTATACATAAGATAATATGTTATGATAAGTATAGGTTGTGCATGATATTTTTCTCCATTCGGCAAGACAAAAACATCTCCATCAACCTATTTATGTAAGATAATTTTATTTCATAAAGTGTAATATAATATTTTGGAGGTATAATTTTGTAATTTAAAAAATCTAGTCATGATTTCTTTTTTCTAAATCAAGGTTTGGCACGACACTGGATCAAAAAATTGTGATTTCTTCAAACCTTGTTATTCAGAAACTATAACACCTAAACAAACCTTTGCACAATATGACATGAGATCACATACTCCCTTTATTCTAAAATAAATAAATGTCATTCGAGCATTCAAATTTTATTCATTAATTCATGTCATTCCTACTTTCCAAATGAAGCTTCTCTCTTTCCAGTACATCTCTATCTCTATCTATCTCGTACTCGTTTTGTGTACATTCCATATTTCACTTTTCCTTAATTCATATGCCCAATTTCCAATATAACTTTCTCACTTTTCAACACATTTCTATCTCTTTCTCCTCCTCCTTTTGTACATCCATCTTTTTCTAGTTCTCCTTAATTTTTGTACCCAAAGCTAAAATAACATATATTTCTGAATGGAGGGAGTACTATATATGTACTATTCCTAAGATATTATGAATAGAAATAAGTGCGTATTCTAGAAATGGGGATGTTTTTTTAATATGTTAGACTACACATTATGTTAAACACATGTGTTCACGCTTTATATATTTAGATGCATGTGGTTTAAATGCATAGTTACCTATGTAAATCTGGCAATACGAGAGCGTGGCACAATGACAACAATATATTTCTTCTTAAAAATATCAAGCAGAAAAGAGGAAATTTAGCAAACAAATCGAATATAATACAATTTTTAATTTGCCACAGTATACATAACCATATGCCCATTGTCTCGAGCAGCCTCTAAAGAAAGTAGAAACAAAAACAACTTGCACGGAGTAGCTAGGCACAACAATGCTACAACTGTGCAACGAAATTGCATACAGATAAGGCGTGCAAACGAATTAGACAATCGGATGATTGGGATGATTATCTCAAAGCCATTGTCTAGATGCTTATTCTATCTCCCTTCCTAAATGTGTTTATCCCCTCAATGTCGTGGAGTTACAATTTCTTGCCTTTCTATGCCATCTACGCCATCTTTTTCTTTTTCTCACAGTCAATTTTTTATAATGACCAATATATCCTCTCTTTTCTTTCTTTCTCTCCTATCCAACCTGCCATGGTGGCTGGCTGGTGCATACCCACCGCCACCAATCGTCCCTCCCCTGCCCCTAAACCATGCCCAGCCGCCCCACCTTGCTACATGGCGCTCCTGTGCGGCCGCCAAGGGCACACTATCGTGTGCCGAGACCGGGTGCTGCCGCCATGGCACAACGAGCTCGCCTCCCTGAGGCCTGAGCGCAGGTTAGCCCTGTCGTCATGTGTGCATAGCAACACCCTGTCCAATGACACAGCCGTGCTGAGATTGGCCCTCGCCATCATGACCAAGTGTAACAAACTCGGGCGTCACGAGCCAACCTTCCCGTGGCCCGAGCACGCGCTACGGCAGCGCCGCCATCTTGTGTGCGTAGGAAGACCCGCACCCCCACCCACCGGCGCAAGGAGCTAAATTGTCACCATGATTGAGCTCAGCCAGAAATGGGAAGGAAGATGAGGACGAAGAAGACAGGGGTATTTTCATTCTTTCACATAAAAGAAAAATAATAAAAGAGTACGAATGGCATATAGGGATAAGGAATTGTATCTCGATGATGGCATAGAGGGGATATGCACATTTACGACGACAAATAAGGGTTAGGTGGAACTGCAATGACCAGTGGCGGAGCAAGGATTAAAATCTACCTTTGATGAACCTATCACTACTTATATTTATACTTACATTTATATAAAAGTATTATATAACCAAAGTTATAACTATAATCATCAAATATACATAAATTCACTATATTTCAGCTCACAAGTCACAATTATAAGAAAATAATAGACATTGTTAAGTAGACGATTAGCTAAACATACTGAGCGCACTGGTGGCGACCACCGCAGCTGGCCGTATTGGTGGCTCCGCCACTGGCAATGACTCCAAGGGAATTATCCCCATATTAATTTAGCCATGTAGAAGTGGACGAATGAAAAAAAAAATAGAGATGATGGATCAGCTAATGTGTAGGACTATATTTCGGCTGCTCGGTGCTGGCGCTAATTGGTCTATTACAGTATGTTGGAGGGCTTCGAATATAGGCCCCGTATTTATTATAACTAATTTTTTTCAAGGCGTCTGTGTTTGCACCCATCATATGTAAGGCAGCTTCGGCCGTGCCTGTGACCAATTGGAATGGTGCCTGATCAGAGTTTCAGACTCGAGAGGCGAACTCACACATAAAGTTATCCGCGGCTCGTTTACTCTCTTGCACTCACCAAACACGGCGCAGTTTGGGGTGCCAGTTTTGCTAAATGCTATGTAACCACTAACGACGCAGGGCCGCCAGCTTGGCCATGGCCGCCTTCTCCTCGTCCTCCCTGCCATAAAACGCGGCAGTACATACGTCCTGCAGCAGCTCGCACCTCTCTTCGTAGTCGTCATCGACCTCGACGTAGCCCTTGCTCTCGTACTCGCGGCGGACCCGGTCCTGGTACTCGGCGAACATAGCCCGCGACCTCTCGTGCGTGTGGAAGGCGTCGGCCAACACCGGATTCTTGAGCTGCCGCTCCGTGAAGGGCAGGGGCTTCATCTCGTGCGCCAGCATGGACTCGATCCACTCCCGCGACATAACCGCCTTCGGCCGCGACGTTGGTGCATCCAGCTCCTGCGGCCGCGCAGCATCTGAATCTGACTCCGCCGGCGCCTCCACGGAGTTTTCCTCTCCACACTGCTCCACATTGGGGAAAGTCTCTGCCTGCTTCCTCTTGAGGCACGGCTTCATTGCGACCTCCATGGCGGTCACCAATTGTTAGATCTAGTCGCCGGCTTTGCTGTGGTGGATCTTCCATTTCTGGTCGGAATCGGTCTCCGACTCCACCTCCGGTTTGGTAGATTGGTTGCCACGTGATCTGACCTTTTTTTTTTTTGAGTCGCCACGTGATCTGATTCGTACTCGTAAGTCGTAAATCCGTAATGAATCCCATCATGGGCTGGACGCTGTACTGGACTGGAGTCTGGCTCGCGATACGCAAATAAATCAATATATGGGCTAATGTAAGAATAAGGACCTCTCTGTCCAGTATCAGCCCAGCTCAATTCGAACGGAGGGACAATTCAAACTCCAGATACGACCAAATCGACGGCGTAAAAGTCTTTCCCGCCTCCGACTTTCTTGTCCGCACCAAATAAGGCAGTGATAGCTTCTGCCTTGTTTGAAGGACACCATTTCGTCGCCAGCGTCAGTGCCAGATCCTCCCATTACATACCAGTACCTTTAACGTCATACCAGGTGATCCTAAGGCAACCCAGTATTAAGCTAGTGATATGGGTGGACTTGATGTGTCTGCCCAAATTACTAAAGCTGTACAAGCGATCCCAAGGTCACCATGATTTTTTGTTCTCTGATTTTGGACACCTGCTTGGCTTAGCAACACCTTTTCTGTTTTGCTTGTTGAGCTTGTAAGCTAGAGCACTGGACTGCATCACATTAATTACAATGATTGTGCATTTTTATAGGGAATTAGTTGAATTAACTAAGCCATTGTCTTCTAATTCATGCATCAGTTCATTCTGATTATTTTGTTCAAGCAAATGCATGTGTGTCCGTTCTCTACTCCATGGCTTTTTGAAATTTGAACTTCCGCTTTTCTTTTGTCAAGCTCCACGTTGTTATCTGCTTGTCGTGCTCTAGAATTCGGGCGGTGTCTCCTTCAGAGTTGAAGGAGTAGTAGATGGTCACCTGGATCTGGATTTTAGTTGTGCAACAAACCTATGCTCGTATGGTGGCTTTGGTGCAAAAATAGTGTGACGTACGGTACATGTTCAACCCGAACAATAAATTTGAGTACAAATTATTAGAGCCAAGAAATTGACTCTCTATTGAGAAACAATATTGATAATTTTATTAATGGTTGTTCATATAGGGTGTTGAGGTAACCTAGGAAGTGGATGTATAATCTTTATGTTAGCAAAAGGAGTACTCATTTTCTACGGGGTTTTAATACAAATATTCCTTTTCTATGGTTAGCAATGTAGCATCATATAGAAAATAAGGTTAAGACATATGTTTTTATTTTATACAAAGGTTATGCCCTCATCTTTATTTTATTCGAAGTAGAAACAAATGTTTTATATATAGCAGCTCTTGCAGACAAAGTATCTCAAAGTTAATATTTTACCACTACAAGAAATTTGATATTCTATGACGTTTGAGTTTTGCTGCAGAATGTAAAAAAAATGACGTAGTTTAGAATTTGCGACATTAAGGTGACGAAGACTCTTTCGTCGCTGAATGTCCATTATAAAAGATATTCAGAGATGTTTCTATCCTTTTTTGACGCAAATTTTCTATGATAAACCTTACTTCGTTGCAAACTCATGACATTGTTTTGTCGCTATCTATTTTCAAAACGTCGTAAATGCATGTGATATAATTATGGGCTAGGCCCATTCAGCATTTTAGGCTCACCTTTTTGGCATATTGAACCAAGCTGTTTTATGGTGTGAACCAGGCCTATTTAATGTTGTGGATCAAGCCCATTTCATGTTACAAGTCAAGACTATATACCAAACCCATGTTATATTACAGGCCAAGCCCATTAAATATAGTGGGCTAAACCCATTAAGAACTATGATCCAGGCCTACATAGGACTAGACCAACCCCAACTAATTAATTTTGTGAACCAAACCCATTTAAAACTGCAAGTCAAGCACATTTTGTTGCCGGCAAGCATATTTAGAGCTGCTAGGCAGACCATCTTATTTTAATCTACCATTAATTATAATATAAAACCAATAAGTTAAAAATATCTACATCACATAATTTACACAAGAATTACCAAACAATTTTATAAACCACATACAAATTACAGCAAAATGACATTAGCGATGAAAAAAAATATTTATTTCTCTTTTTAGTTTGTGCTCTAGCTTATAAGCATAAAAAACTCTAAAATAGCATTAGTGACGAAAATATTTAGTTATGACATTTTACTAGTGTCATAAAATTACAACGTTTCTTGTTTGTCTCTTATGACAGACAATGGTTCGTCGCAATATGACATTAGTTTTGTTTGCAATGACTTCAATATGGTTTTTGCGACACATTTAAAATTACCGTCACTAAATTGAATGAAACGTCGTAAAATTGATTACTCTATGACATTTTTACTAAATTTCACTCTATAATCATCGCAGAATGTCATATTTCTTGTAGTGCACCTTATGTTTTGACTATAAAGCAAATATGGTTGTTGCCATTTTGGTGTTTTGGATAAAATCTTGACAATATAACCATGCATTTATGTTATGATAATTCATTTTTGTTGTTGTCTTGTTAAAATTACTAAATTGTATAATTATTCAAAAGAATATTGATTATTAATGTTCTATTAGAATGCTCGAGCTTGGCTTGAATGTGAAGGGAATCCCATCTTATTACAACTTTAGGCAAGGGGCCTAATTTTGTCCTGGTAAGTTTTGCTGGTGCATTTGCATTGATTCATTATTGCTTGTGCATTTACATTGAATGCATGATTGATACAAATATGTAAATGACTTAATATTGTGAAATTTCTTTATTTGCTCCTTTTTCCTTTTTGCAGTTCGGTGAGCTTCAAGTATTTGCTCTGTGGTTGAAGCAAATTGTAACAGAACCGGCTTACCACGGAGCCGGCTCCATTTCAGGATTATTCTCGGATGACGTCACGTGCTGCGACGTTCAATAGTACAACACATGACAGGCGAATATAATTGCAAAGAGAACATAGATAGTGTACAGAGTTTTACATATATCCGAATTTACATTACAAACCAGAGTCTTTAAAAGTGCGGAAGTGAAGAGTTCAACGGAAATAAAATGGTCCAACGAGATAAGTAAGATACATTCGCCCTCTCACGAAGATTCACACAGAACATTCGGCTTGTAGGTGTTTGCCAATACACCGTGTCGGAAATCATTGGCCTCCTCCTCCTCATCATCGGTACACCGTTCTCACTCGATGTTCCAGTAGTCAGGTCGCTGGCCTTCCCAGTGGAATCTCCCACCGTAGTGGCAGTCTCTGCCCTGGTCATCTGAAAATCACATAGAACGTCGCCCTGAGTAACTAGTTTACTCAGCAAGACTGACCCGTCAAGGTGGCCAACTACAACCGACTCCTAGACATGCACAGGCTAAAGGTAGGGTTCATGTTGCCAAAAGCCCGCCTAAGAATAAATCCCTAGTTTTCAAGTTTTAGCATCAGGTTAAGTTAATAGGTAAATAGTAAATTTAGTTTGCACTATGGCTACAACAATCATGGTTGCAATACAATTAATAATAATTTCCAAATAGCAATATTAAACCGTTTCAACAAATTAATGGCTCGACACTGTTCCGGCGGAGTTATCAAGTGGTACTCATTACTGTGAGGGGCAGCGACTCGAATCGATTTACATCCTGCAGGTGAACCTGCTTGCATGATGCATACGCTCTTCAAGGAAGCCACATGGAGCAACCTTTCGCTGCGGTACCACAAGGTCTTCCGGGTCCAGACTCCCCCGAGGAGGGTCCCCCAACGTGATGCGCGCCGTGTCACCATCCGTGGGTGGATTCTTCCCTCCCCTCAGCCCCAGTTCCACCAAAGAAGGGAGAAGGCTATCTTCCGACCAGGCAGTAGTCGTAGCTACGTCAGTTTACTGGGCCCATAACTCCAGCATGTAAACAGTACATTCAAACTTGATCCCATGGACCGAACACGAGGCGTAGCCTTAGGTGTGACTCGGATGGGGCTACCTCCTTGAAGACAAGTTGTCCTTCCCTTTCCACCTAGTTGCTCGTCCGGTCTTCATTTGTTATCGCGTGCCACCTTTCCTTTCTCTTGACAATATTCCCAAGTAATAGTATTTCCTGATCTACGAGTGGTCTCCTTACCACTCGATAAATGATCATCCTAAATTAAGCAGAGCAACTACCGTCCTGTGGCTAAAACCGGGTCAGAGGATCCTACTGCAATTTTAGGTTTTCAAACAACCCCTATAAACCTAATGCACAGGCAAGCTTACACACACCGTCTAGTGATTAAATAGAAAATAGTAAAACTTGGTGGGATGCACCGGGGCTTGCCTTGAGCGGGTTCCTGGTTAGCGGGGTCACCACCGGGTCCTTCTGGCTCCTGCTCGGGTCCCGCTTCCACGTGGTTCACCTCATGACCTATATGATGCAAATGCAATATTGTGTATAAGAGAAGACTCATGGCAGTCTAATTAAATAAGACTAATTTTAATATGTCTGATGAGTTCGGGGTGTGTTGATTGGTTCAGCAAATATAACGTACAAAATGGAGGCATAAGGTGAGTGCGTGTAGTGTATTCCTTCATGATCTGCAGTAAATAAACGTGTTAATTATGTATAGAAAGTACGGTGTGTGTGCAAGCTCATCGCGGTCGATATAAACGTGCAAGGTAGTACATGGCAATGGGTTCTGATCAAATAACGTTTTCAACGTGTTGTGAATATTGCTAGATATATTGTAGATAGAGCTCTAATGTACAACTAAACAATTAATTTAATATGAAACCTTAGAGGACGAAAATTAATTCAACATGGTTCTAGCAGTGGTGATCATATGAGCTATTTACTATAAGTATAACATACTAAGAGGGATTTATGCTCCAAGTTTTATCCACATGCATGGGGTTAAGAATTTTAAATAATTAAAACAAGGAAAAAGACAGTAATTTAATTTTGACTAAATTTCAGAGAGCTAACAATTGTCACTTTGCAGGTTGTTTATGCATGAAAAACTAGAATTAAATACCAAGTTTCATTAATTTGTCAATTATATAGAATTACTTATGAATTATTTAGTGTGTTGTCCAACTAATTTAGTTCCGATAATAATACTAATATGAGAGAGGGTTTGATATTTTTCCCCAATAGTACATAATCAGAGGAGCACAAAGAATTTTGTATGACCTCGAAATACCTAATAACGAATTAGTTATACATTTTACAAGTTTGCTAGTAATTTCTGAAATTTTGTTTAAAACAGAAAATGGAAAAATGGCTTTGGGCCAATCAGATCAGGGCACACCCAGGGCCACACCGCACTGTGGCGCACCAGATCCGGCCAGACCAACACCAGGTCGAGCGGCAGCTCGGCCATGGCGGCCACAGCACGCCGAAGGCCGGCGGCGCGTCGCCGGAGTGGACCAAACGGCTTCGAAAAATTCCAAATAAAATACCTATGTGAAGCTTAGCTCGACGTGATCCCGTTTGAGGTGGTCCCAAGGGAAGGAGCTCACCGGAGTAGCCGGTGGCGAGCGGCGAAGCTTCGGAGACGTGTTGCGGTCGACGAATTAGTGTGGCTTGCACAGTGGGTTTGGAGCGATGAAACTTGAGAGAGTGGAGGAGGAGGATAAGGCGGAGAGTTTGAGCCAGCTGATCCGCTCCGGGAGGGGCTGGAGCGGCGGCACGGTGAGCTCGACCGAGCTCACCAATGGTGGGTACGGTCGGAGCAGAGAGAGAAAAAAAAATGGGAGCCAAAAAAATGGAAATGAGGAGAAATACCAAAACCGGGGGCGGCACATCGGGTTTGGGGTGCTCAGATCGACTGGGGAGGCCGTCCGTCGGTGTACGGAGGCCACGCGGCGCGTCGGCGCCGGCAGCCCGGGCCCGCTCCGGAGGTTGAAGACACAGGCGTGGCTGACATGTGGGACCCGCTTCTCTTTTCTTTTTTGTTGGTTTTCAAAACAGTATCACCTTCATATTTTCACAACTTTAAAACCATTAATCCTATGCAAAATCTAAAAATATAGGCGTGTTTATCATGAAGGGCACTATTTTATAAAAATACTAACTGTCACTAGCCCCTAACCGAATTTAAATAAGAATTTTTTGAAAGGAGCTAGTTTTTGACCCTTTTACCATTTATTTCGGGAATCAGTTACTCGAATAAAAATCTGAAAAATTCCTAAATATTCTAATTGATCATGGAGTCTAACATATATTTTTGGTGGGGGTAAGTTCTATTAAAAAATTTAAACTTATAGTTCAACGGCAACCAAATCCATAAGATTTCAAATTTGAATTTGATCAATTTAAATTCAAACTTATATTTTAGGCTCTTATACCTGTGGGGTTTGATCCTAGGGCGTGTCATGGGAGTGCCCGACACCAGAGGTGTCACAGCCCTCCCCCCTTAAAGAAATCTCGTCCCGTGATTAAGGAAAGTACTACGGTTTACCTAGGTGCTGATGTAGGAATTCGGGGTAGTAACTTTGTAGGAACTCTTCCATCTCCCAAGTAGCCTCCTTCGCGGTGTGATTGCTCCATTGGACTTTGTAGAACTTGAGCGTCTTCTTGCGAGTTACGCGTTCCTTCTCATCTAGTACCTCCACCGGGCGCTCAGAGTATGTCAAGTCGGGTTGTAACTGATCCGTATTTTCTAGAGGAACGCCTACGGGTGTCTTTAAACATTTCTTGAGCTGGGACACGTGAAATGTGTCATGCACTCCAGTGAGCTCTTTGGGTCGCTGTAGTTTGTAGGCTACAGGTCTGCATCTTGCGAGGATTGGGTAGGGGCCGATATAGCGGGGTGCTAACTTCCCACGTATCCCAAATCGCTGCACACCTTTAGTTGGTGATACTCGGAGATAGACCATATCACTGACTTTAAACTCCAATGGGCGACGTCTCTTATCTGCATAACTTTTCTGCCTGGATTTAGCTGCTCGTAGATTACACTAGATTTCTAGTACGTTCTCTTTAGCTTGCTGCACTAATTCTGGGCCGAATATTACTCTCTCCCCTGATTCTGACCAACTCAACGGTGTGCGACATCGGCGACCATATAGAGCCTCGAATGGCGCCATTTTGATGCTCTCTTAGTAACTATTGTTGTATGCAAACTCGGCCAATGGTAAACACTCATCCCATTTCTTGCTGTGATTTAAGACGTAGGCTCTCAACATGTCCTCTAATATTTGGTTCACCCTTTCTATCTGACCGTCCGTTTGGGGGTGGTATGCCGAACCTTTAATTAACTTCGTGCCCAATGATGTATGGAGTTGCTCCTAGAAGCGTCCAACAAACTGGGAACCTCTATCCGACACGATGGTCTTGGGCACACCATGCAAGCAGAGAATTCGATCGATGTATATCTGTGCATATTGTTGCATTCGGAATCGGGTGGACACCGGTATGAAGTGTGCAACCTTGGTCAGCCGATCAACAATAACTCAGAGTCAAACTTTCGTGACGTCGGTGGCAATCCAACAATAAAATCCATGCTGATGTTGTCCCATTTCCAAGCTGGAACACTCAAGGGTTGCAGTAGGCCTGCCTTCTTCAGATGATCGGCCTTGACTCGGCTGCAGGTATCACACTCCGTGACATATCGTGCTATTTCTCTCTTCATACGAGTCCACCAGTACCTAGATTTTAAGTCGTGGTACATCTTATTGCTTCCTGGGTGCAGGGAGTACTTCGCGACATGAGCCTTGTCCAAAATCTTCTTGCGAAGTTCTTGATTCTTAGGCACTACTAGGCGATCCTTGAACCATAACACACCTTCTACGTCTTCCCGAAAACACTGGACTTTAGCATCGCCCTCCTTTAGTCTCCTTCTAAGGTGTGCCACGCCAACATCGTCCTTCTGCGCTTCTACTATCTCTTCTCGCAAGGTAGGTACCAACGCTAGGTTATAGAGAGCTCCGTGAGGTGTTACCTGGACATAGTGACCATCCCGTCCTTGTGGGCTGACCATCATATGGTGGCACTGAGCCTTACGACTTAGTGCATCAGCCACGACATTTGCTTTTCTGGGGTGGTAATGCACTTCCAGCTCATAGTCTTTAATCAATTCCAACCAACGACGTTGCCTCATGTTCAGATGATCCTGAGTGAAGATGTACTTCAAGCTTTTGTGATCGGTGTAGATATGAACTAGATTACCAAGCAGGTAGTGTCTCCACATCTTTAATGCTAGTACCACTGCTGCCAATTCCAGATCATGTGCAGGATAATTCTACTCATGCTTCCTCAGTTGCCTAGACCCATAAGCGATGACTCTACCGTCTTGCATGAGCACGCACCCTAATCCAATACCCGAAGCATCGCAATAGACATCAAACCGTTTCCCCAGGTCCAGTTGAGCTAATATTGGGGCAGTCGTAAGATGCTTCTTTAAGGTTTGAAAAGCGTTCTCGCAGCCTTGATCCCACACAAATTTCTTTTCCTTCTTCAATAGCTCAGTCATGGGTTTTGCAATCTTGGAGAAATTTGGGATGAAACGACGGTAGTAACTAGCCAATCCAAGGAAACTACGTATGTGAAATACAGTCTTCGGTGTCTTCCAGTTCAGTACATCTCTTACTTTGCTAGGATCTACTGCTATGCCTTCTTCTGAGATGACATGGCCTAGAAATGGTATTTGCTTCAACCAAAACTCGCACTTGCTAAACTTAGCATATAGCTGATGTTCCCTTAACCTCTATAGCACAATGCGGAGATGCTCTACATGTTCTTCTTCTGACTTGGAGTAGACGAGTATGTCATCAATAAACACCACTACAAATTTGTCTAGCTCTGGCATGAACACCGAGTTCATGAGATACATGAAGTGTGCCGGTGCATTTGTCAAACCAAAGGACATCACTAAGTACTCATAGAGTCCGTACCGAGTGGAGAAGGCTGTCTTGGGGATATCTTCGGCACAGACCTTAATTTGGTGGTATCCAGATCGCAAATCGATCTTGGAGAAAACCTTGGCTCCAATTAGCTGATCAAAGAGAATATCAATACGGGGCAGTGGGTACTTGTTCTTGATAGTCACGGCATTGAGTGGTCGGTGATCCACACATAGCCTCAAGGTCTCATCCTTCTTCTTTACAAACAATGTCGGACAGCCCCAAGGTGAAGAACTTGGTCAAATAAACCCTTTATCTAGCAGTTCCTTCAATTGCTCCTTCAACTCTGCTAGCTCCCTAGGTGCCATTTTATACGGCCTCTTGGATATGGGTGTCGTTCTCGGCTGAAGCTCAATCTTAAATTCAACATCCTGATCCGGAGGTAATCCAGGGAGATCATCAGGGAACACATCTGGAAACTCGTTAACCACTGGGATGTCTCTTACTTGTTTGGCTGTGGTGTGGTGAACTACAGGTGCAACCAGTTGTGGGGGTACTACTCGGAAACTGGTGCTACCATGGGTGGGAGAATTTAGGTGTACGGTGTAAGTGTCTATGTCTAACATCGCCTTGTGTTGTCTCATCCAAGGCATGCCCAAAATAATGTCAATGTTGCTCCCATCTAAGACCATGCATTTAGTAGAGTAAACCTTTGTTCCTAGGGTTATGGGGAGTTTCTCAATTTCATAGAGAGCAGGGGTTTGCCCACCAGCTGATCTAATGGTATATCTTGTTTTCATAAGGGTACGAGGCAGCTGGTGTTTATCAATGAAGAACCCACTGACAAAACTATGCGATGCCCCAGAATCAAATAGAATAAGCGCAGAATGGCCTCGAACAAAGAACATACCAACGACGATGGGGCTGTTCTCCGGAATCTCCTCCAGAGTGGTATTGTTCACGCGGCCCGAGCGGACGGGTCCCTTGTTGTTGTGATTGTTGTTGCCGCTATTGTTGTTGTTCCTCTGGGGCTTCTGGCCCATGTTCCTCTTGGGGAAGGTGCACTCCCTCAAAAAATGTCCAAGATGACCGCAGTTATAACAGGGAAAAGGCCCTGTCTGGGTGTTCCGCTATTGCTGTGGACGATACCCGCCTTGGTTCTGCTGCTGACGGGGTGCCTGGGGTCGCTGCTGAGACTGCTGGGGTGGACGTGGAAATGGTGCTGACACGGGGGTGGAACGATACCTCTGTCCCGAGGGATCCGTGTACACCATGCGATACTTCTGTGGGGGCTCACCGGATGACCCCATGGAACTAGCGGATCTCTTCCGCTCTGCCATCACCTTACGGAACCCATCCTCTGCAATGATAGCATTGTTGACGAACTCAGCGAATGTGCCGTCCATGTTGAGGTTGAGACGGTCTTGCAACTCTGCGCTGAGTCCCTCCAAGAATCGGTCCTTGCGCTTGGCGGGGGTGTCTACCTGTTCGGGAGCGTAGAGCGCCAGGCGGTTGAACTCCTCGCAGTATTCTTCGATACTGCGGTTGCCTTGCTTCAGGGCTGCGAACTCCCGTGCTTTCCTGCGAATAAGCCCTACAGGGATATAGTGTGCACAGAACGCTGTCTTGAATTCATCCCAAGTAATCTGCGGGTTCTCCCCAACTGATGTGACATGGTTGGCCCACCATGCCCCAGTTGCACCATGCAGCTGCTGTGCCGTGAACAACGTCTTCTCCACAGGCGTGTAGTTGAGAAGCCCAAACTTGGACTCGAGCATGCGGAGGAAGTTTTTAGCCTCCATGGGTTCAGTGGTGGAGCTGAATGTAGGTGGCCTGGTGGCGAGGAAGTTGGCGTAGGTGCTGTTCTGCGCTGCGCCATCCTTGTTGCCCCTAGCATTTCTGTTGGCCACATTATGTTGTGCCAACTCCCGCATCAACTCCGCCTGTTGCTGCTGGTTCTCCATCATGCTGGTGAAGAACTGCACCCTCATCTGCATGGGGTTGGGAGGCAGTGGTGGAGCCTCATGTTGAGTGTTGTCCTCCCTAGCCCTGGAGCTTTTGGGCTGCTCGCCGTGGAGCTCGTTGGTGTTACGGGTGCGAACCATTCTGAAATGCAAGAATAGGGATTCCAATTAGCTGCTTTTCCCACAACATCATTGCATAAATGAATTCATATAACATCGCAACACAGGTAATAATGAAACATCCAACATTTTTCCGACAAAGTTTGCATCCATAAACTAACATAAGTGCAAGTACAAGTCAATAAGGTCTGCAGTACATAACTCGGAATATGTGGCCATCGAGTCACAAAAGAAATTCACGCGGGTGATCCCCAAAATACAACAACCTCGCGTGAATCAACGAAAGCTACCTACCCACTCTGTCCTACCTGCCCGACCTGCTCATGCCTACTACGACCTACTACTCCCTGTCTCCAGCCGTGCCGGAGGGTCCTGGACAGTCTGCCCCCGTTGGTGCCGGAGGCTCGTAGTCTACGTCGAACTCCTTGTCCATGTCCTCCTCTGGTGCCGCCGGTGGCGGCAGAGCTGCCTCCAGCTGCTCCTGCAGGCCCTGGTTCTCATGGGCCAGGTTCTCCAGGTCCTTGCCCATAAGCTCCATGTCCTGCTGGGCAGCCGCCAACTGCTGTTGCAGGTGCTCGTTGTGGTTGGCGCGCAGCTGCATAATCACGCCGCACCTATTCACCTCCTGCTCAAGGGCGTCATGCTGTCCTATAACCTCGGTCATGCGAGTCTCGCTCGCCTGAAGAGCAACGGTCAGCCGCTGAATCTCCCTCTGCTGTGCGTCAACCTACGTCTGCAGGTCATTCCTCTGCACCCATACCTGCTCAGCTTCTGCTAGTAGGATCCTACTGCGGCTGCTCGACTCCTCATCCAAGTTGAGGAGGCACTCGGCATAGTAGGATATGCGGTCGTACCCCTCGTGGTACTCCGGGTAGTCGTCATGGGCAATGCGCCTTACGCGCCTCTGCCAGACCGGGTTGGCCTGGTGCCATATGGGAATCATCTCGGACGAGGTCCCCGAGAGTACTGTGGTGTGGCACCCGCAGAAGTGGGTGAGAGCCCTATGGGCGGCTCTCTCCAAGCCCTCCCGAAGGCTCCCGCCCGTCACCGTGCTCCCCATCCCCGGCAAGTTGGGGCTGCATGGGTGGGTGGACACGCTGATGTGCACCTCAGCTAGGATCAGGCCGTGGCGGCGGACCTCACGCCCACGGTAGGACGGCAGCTCCACGTAGCCCAGCAAATGCAGTAGGCCCCACAAAAGAGTAGGAAAACCGCGGTGGTGAAGGCCGGTGGTGTAGCAGCACCCGTCGTGTGCCAGCTCCTCAAAGCCGTGGTCACCCATCTGGAACAAAAACCCAATGGTGAGTGTAGTGTTCCACAAGCTGAGAATGCATATTAATAACAAGGGATATGGTGCTGGAGGTGATGGGAAAATTGATCACAAAGATAGATTAAGTTTTGACCTTTGGAAATGAATAATCTGTCCTAATATGCAGCCGTCACTAAATTAAACTTTAAGCTATCTTAAGAACAGAATCTGGAGAACCATTAAACATCAATGTTTGAGATAACTTAAACATCTTTCCAACGAGTACCTACACACCCCTGTCCAATAAAAGATTCAGGAGATATGAATTTTTCAAGTCGACTATCAGTTCTGAAATTCTGCTCCCTGCCAATTCTGTCACCTTATCAACCGGTAACATGAAAACAGAATCTGCTCCTAATGTGGGCAAAACTAGTTATTTTGGCTCATACCAAAGTTGTAGAGGATGCTCTTACCTTTCTGACTCATATTTACTCACCCTCATTGGATAAGCGATTTAGAAGCTACGAATTTTCTAAGTCACAGTTCAGAATCTAAAAGTTCGATATGAGAGGGCTATGTTTGATCTGAAAAATGGGCTGAAGTCCAGTTTTCTTCTTATTTAACCATAGAAGTAAATTACCAATTTTGTGGAGAGTTTTAACACCTTTCTATCGCATATTTACATGCCTCCAACAAATTCTTAGAACTCAAGATATGCAATTTATACTACCGATCACTTTTCTGAACCGAGTTTCTGGACAGAACTGGGTGACTCTGAATATCTGCCCATAGCACTATCTTCCAGGTTCCAAACCTAAAAACTTAAGCTACCAAAGTTGTAGATAATTTCATAATCTTTCTAGGGAGTGCTCATACAACCTCAGAGGTGGTCCGAGCAAAAAGTTATGAATTTTGCAAGATAGGTCATGACTCTGAATTTCAGATTGACGTCCCTTCGAAGTGCTGACTCGGACATACCCAAAATGGCATTATCCGGACAATTTCAAAACCAAACTCTTTGCTGGATGTCCAGAGGGTTTGTTCATGATGTCATCAAGTATCTATTTACATGAATTTGACTTTCGAGTGAGGAGATATAGATTCTTATGTGGGTGACATGCTAGCTGAAATTTCAGTTTTCCTCAATAAATTAATGCTCCAATATTCTACATGAATGTATATGCTTTCGGCCTACACGTCCTCACAAAAATAAAATTTGGCCATGAATAGGACCATACGTGTAGTCGGTGGCAGACGATCTCTCAAGTTAGTCGTAATCTACACGTTTCTTACGCGAATCGTGGTTAGCGTACCTATAGAAAAATTCCATCCAACCAACCACATTTCAGGCAATTGATAGATAGATAGATATATAATATTTGATAGGAATTTAAATACACCCTGTATCATTCCATACGGGCTGCACCCCAGGTAGGCCGTTCCTGGAGAAAAGCGTCCGATCTACATCACGTGGCGGGACGTTCACCATGGCGTCGATGACCTGGACGGCCCCATATGTTCTGAAGAACGGGGACTCCCTTTAACCAATTTGGGTAGGGACCCTCGTGACAATCCGAAGACCGGAGAGTATGAGCATTTCGCAACTTACCTTCTTACCTGAGCGTAGGTGCGTCGTTACGGAATAGTAAGTTTTGCATTAATATAAATCTAGGCCTATGTTGCAGTCAGAAGTTAGCTTGCCACCTGATCATAACTATTATAGACCTAATGGGCACGTTCCTCACATGTTCGTAATGGGGTCTTTTGAAAATATGTATTTGAATGTTGCACTATTCCCGAGATAGCTCTGATACCACGTTGTAACAGAACCGGCTTACCACGGAGCCGGCTCTATTCCAGGATCATTCTCGGGTGACGTCACGCGTTGCGATGTCCAATAGTACAACACATGACAGACGAATATAATTGTAAAGAGAACATATATAGTGTACAGAGTTTTACATATATCCGAATTTACATTACAAACCAGAGTCTTTAAAAGTGCGGAAGTGAAGAGTTCAACGGAAATAAAATGGTCCAACGAGATAAGTAAGATACATTCGCCCTCTCACGAAGATTCACACAGAACATTCGATTTGTAGGTGTTTGCCCAAACACCGTGCTGGAAATCAATGGCCTACTCCTCCTCATCATCGGTACACCGTTCCCACTCGATATTCCAGCAGTCAGGTCGCTGGCCTTCCCAGTGGAATCTCCCACCGCAGTGGCAGTCTCCGCCCTGGTCATCTGAAAACCACATAGAATGTCGCCCTGAGTAACTAGTTTACTCAGCAAGACTGACCCGTCAAGGTGGCCAACTACAGCCGACTCCTAGACATGCACAGGCTAAAGGTAGGGTTCATGTTGCCAAAAGCCCGCCTAAGAATAAATCCCTAGTTTTCAAGTTTTAGCATCAGGTTAAGTTAATAGGTAAATAGTAAATTTAGTTTGCACTATGGCTATAACAATCATGGTTGCAATACAATTAATAATAATTTCCAAACAGCAATATTAAACCCTTTCAACAAGGCTTCCGATACTGTTCCGGCGGAGTTATCAAGTGGTACTCATTACTATGAGGGGCAGCGACTCGAATCGATTTACATCCTGCAGGAGAACCTGCTTGTACGATCCATACGCTCTTCAAGGAAGCCGCATGGAGCAACCTTTCGCTGCGGTACCACAAGGTCTTCCGGGTCCAGACTCCCCTGAGGAGGGTTCCCCAACGCGATGCGCTCCGTGCCGCCATCCGTGGGTGGATTCTTCCCTCCCCTCAACCCCAGTTCCACCAAAGAAGGGAAAAGGCTATCTTCCGACCAGGCAGTAGTCGTAGCTACATCAGTTTACTGGACCCATAACTCCAGCATGCAAACAGTACATTCAAACTTGATCCCATGGACCGAACACGAGGCGTAGCCTTAGGTGTGACTCGGACGGGGCTATTCCTTGAAGACAAGCTGTCCTTCCCTTTCCACCTAGTTGCCCGTCCGATCTTCATTTGTTATCGTGTGCCACCTTTCCTTCCTCTTGACAATATTCCCAAGTAATAGTATTTCCTGATCTACGAGTGGTCTCCTTACCACTCGATAAATGATCGTCCTAAATTAAGCAGAGCAACTACCGTCCTGTGGCTAAAACCGGGTCAGGAGATCCTACGCCAATTTTAGGTTTTCAAACAACCCCTGTAAACCTAATGCACAGGCAAGCCTACACGCACTATCTAGTGATTAAATAGAAAACAGTAAAACTTGGTGGGATGCACAGGGGCTTGCCTTGAGCGGGTTCCTAGTTAGCGGGGTCACCACCGGGTCCTTCTGGCTCCTGCTCGGGTCCCGCTTCCACGTGGTTCACCTCGTGACCTATATGATGCAACTGCAATATTATGTATGAGAGAAGACTCATGGCAGTCTAATTAAATAAGACTAATTTTAATATGTCTGATGAGTTCAGGGTGTGTTGATTGGTTCAGCAAATATAACGTATAAAATGGAGACATAAGGTGAGCGTGTGTAGTGTATTCCTTATGGTCTCCAGTAAATAAACGCGTTAATTATGTATAGAAAGTACGGTGTGTGTGCAAGCTCATCGCGATTGATATAAACGTGCAAGGTAGTACATGGCAATGGGTTCTGATCAAATAATGTTTTCAACGTGTTGTGAATATTGCTAGATATATTGTAGATAGAGCTCTAATGTACAACTAAATAATTAATTTAATATAAAATTTTATAGGTCGAAAATTAATTCAACATAGTTCTAGCAGTGGTGATCATATGAGCTATTTACTATAAGTATAACATACTAAGAGGGATTTATGGTCCAAGTTTCATCGACATGCATGGGGTTAAGAATTTTAAATAATTAAAACAAGAAAAAAGACAGTAATTTAATTTTGATTAAATTTCAAAGAGCTAACAATTGTCACTTTGCAGGTTGTTTATGCATGAAAAACTAGAATTAAATACCAAGTTTCATTAATTTGTCAATTATATAGAATTACTTATGAATTATTTAGTGTGTTGTCCAATTAATTTAGTTCCGATAATAATACTAATATGGGAGAGGGTTTGATATTTTTCCCCAATAGTACATAATCAAAGGAGCACAAAAAATTTTGTATGACCTCGAAATACCTAATAACGAATTAGTTATGCATTTTACAAGTTTGCTAGTAATTTCTGAAATTTTGTTTAACACAGAAAATGGAAAAATGGCTTTGGGCCAATCAGATCAGGGTACACCTAGGGCCACACCGCACTGTGGCGCACCAGATTCGGCCAGACCAACACCAGGTCGAGCGGCAGCTCGGCCATGGCGGCCACAACACGCCGAAGGCTGGCGGTGCGTCGTCGGAGTGGACCAAACGGCTCCGAAAAATTCCAAATAAAATACCTAAGTGAAGCTTAGCTCGACGTGATCCCGTTTGAGGTGGTCCCAAGGGAAGGAGCTCACCGGAGTAGCCGGCGGTGAGCAGCGAAGCTCCGGAGACGTGTTGCGGTCGACGAATTAGTGTGGCTTGCACAGTGGGTTTCGAGCGACGAAACTTGAGATTGTGGAGGAGAAGGATAAGGCGGAGAGTTTGAGCCGGCTGATCCACTCCAGGAGGGGCTGGAGCGGCGGCGCGGTGAGCTCGACCGAGCTCACCAATGGTGGGTACGGTGGGAGCAGAGAGAGAAAAAAAATGGGAGCAAAAAAAATGGAAATGAGGAGAAATACCAAAACCGGGGGCGGCACATCGGGTTTGGGGTGCTCAGATTGACTCGGGAGGCCGTCCGCCGGTGTACGGAGGCCACGCGGCGCGTCGGCGCCGGCAGCCCGGGCCCGCTCCGGAGGTTGAAGACACAGTCGTGGCTGACATGTGGGACCCGCTCCTCTTTTCTTTTTTGTTGGTTTTCAAAAGAACATCACCTTCATATTTTTACAACTTTAAAACCATTGATCTAAAAATACGAAATCTAAAAATATGGACGTGTTTATCATGAAGGGCACTATTTTATAAAAATACTAACTATCACTAGCCCCTAACCTAAGTTAAATAGGAATTTTTTGAAAGGAGCTAGTTTTTTACCCTTTTACTATATATTTGGGGCATCAGTTACTCGAATAAAAATCTGAAAAATTCCTAAAAATTCTGATTGATCATGGAGTCTAACATATATTTTTGGTGGGGGTAAGTTCTATTAAAATTTTTAATCTTATAGTTCAATGGCAACCAAATCCACATGATTTCAAATTTGAATTTGATCAATTTAAATTCAAACTTCTATTTTAGGCTCTTATACTTGTGGGGTTTGATCCTAGGGCGTGTCATGGGAGTGCCTGACACCAGAGGTGTCACACAAATGATCCGACAAGTCGTGGGAAAGCTATAGGCAGTGAGGTAAACATGTCCTATGTCATCTCACTGTCATCACTCATTACATGCTTTCAAAGAAACAATAGAAGAAAAAATTATATGAGAGAAAAGCTAACCATATCTATTGTGAGAGGCGACATGTACAAGATGATGTGTTGCATCTCTACTGTTAATGACTTCGAAATATTGGGGAATCAAATTGGAAAACAGAATGACAAGACTATTAAATTATATTTACTACATTGATAGAGTAACTATTTATGGTCCTTTTGATATTCATTAGCCAATTGATGTTCATACTCATAGTGGCAACAAAGATATTGCACTAGTATAACACTATATTCCCTCAATATAAGACATGTATATGTAAACAATTATTTGATGGATGAGCAATGTTTGCTAGTTATTGTTTCTAGAATGTGTGTTATGTTGATTTTTTCATTTAATAGAAGAGGAAAAACTAAATTGGAGTCAGATATGAATATCTCCATTGACCCTTAACACTCTCTACAATACAACAATATCATATACATAAGCAATATAAATTCAACAATATAAGACATGACACAATGAAGACTATGGAACATTTTCTCAAAAATATCAAACAAAGATCATTTTTTTTCTATTTAAACATGCATGGGTCGGGCTTTAAGGAATTGGGCAGAGAAGCCAGTGATTTCGATACAAAAGCAGGACGATCATGGATCACAGTTCACAAATGCTCATAGATCACAGTTCACAGAGCATCTACCGATGGCTGCTGGACATTGTGGATCTGTAGTGTTCACGCGTATCGCCTAGCGACACTGCCACTTCATAGCATCCTAAGATCATCCCGCTTGCAGCCCCAGCCTTATCTTTCTTCATCATCAGTTTGGAAATGCCCTAATCTATGCAATCAAGGAGATCATGCCCCGATCCCTGAAGAGATCATACCAACTATACTTATATTAGTACAAAGAGCCCAACTTGATCAACAACAATTTGTCTGTCGCTGTAGTAATCAAGATATTTCACCAGAATTCTCCTAAAAATCACCTTTTCTGATATCAAGTCCACCTGCTTTGTTTTTTTAGGCAAGACCACTTATTCTTTATGGCGGACTCATGAACCATACATGTCTACCACAAGTTTCACTAACAAGCATGAATCATTCCATGATTCTGATCGATGTTGACTGCATTAATCATTCCATGATTCTGATCAACATTTGGACTGCATTTACTGGTATGATTGTCGAAATTCGCCATGCTCTCGCCGTCGGTGAACTCTAGAGAACGCTCGCGAACAAAGGTGAATGGCGGCGCGCAAAGGAAAGTGGAAGACTTGGGTTTTTTTGCTGCAAGGAACTGACAACTTTTTCCGGTTTATAGATTGCTATATATACAATGGACAAAACAACTCATGGCCAGCCATTGAGGGCGCCGTGGGCGGCATGAACTCACAGTCATGCCGGGTGATGTGCTACAGCATGGTCGTTGGACGCGTCGAGCTCCATGAACGCGCACAACTGGGAAAACATGGTCATGCTCCTCTAACTGAATTGATAACAATGCTAAAGCAAATTAAGGATATAACTAAGAATAGATGAGCCGCTCTGAAGTATGCAACATTTCTCGACCGATCATCTGCAACCTTGACCCTGAATATGGCACGCAACTCCTGGAAGCGAGCACGCCTGAGGAGCTGCACGCCTTATTCAGCGTCAAGGTTGCAGATGATCGTGTGAGAAATGTTGCATACTTCAAGCAGCTCATATATCTTTAGTTATTTCCTTAATTTGCTTTAGCATTTTTAGCAATTCAGTTATAGGAGCACGACCATGTTTTCTTGGCTGTGCGCGTTCGTGGAACTCGATGCATGCAACGTCCATGCGGGACCGTGTCGCACGGCATGGTCGTGAGGTTATGTCACGCATGGCGGCCTCGATGGCTGGATATGATTTGCTTTATCCATTGTAAATATAGCAATCTATCAACCGGAAAAAGTTGTCAATTCCTAGTAGCACACATAGACAAACTCATGTCTTCCACTTTCCTTTGCGCACCACCTTCACCTTCATACACGAGAGTTCCGGCGGTAGCGAGAGCGTGGGGAATTTTGATATTTTGTATTAGAGCCGGTGTCGAGATTCGATGTAGCCATGTCGGCCATTGGATGTCTCCAAGGACATAAGACGCCATCTCCTGAGCGGTGGCACGGCGAATCACTCACCCCACCTTTGCGCAGTGGATGCTACCACAATAGTGGCCGCAATGTCATTGTTAAGCACGTCGTCAAGAGGAGCTCGAGTTTGGTCATCTATCCAGTCCTCATGCTCACGAACTACACCGAGTGGTCCCTTGTCATGCACGTGAACTTGTAGGAGCAGGGCCTGTGAGGCGCCAACGACCCCGGCACTGACAACTACCGCGATGACCAGAACGCGCTCGCCACCCTGCTCCACGTTGTGCTTCAGGATATGCACCCGGGGCTGACGGTGAAGGAATCCGCGATGCACAATGCTAAGTCTTTAATCGACTCTCCACTGTGGATTCCTTTATCGCCTGCCCTGCCTACATCTCCTAAGGCGTGGCGTGGAGTAGGGCGGCGAGCGCGTTGTGGTCATCACGTTGGTTGTCGGTGCCGGGTCGATGGCGTCCCAGAGGCCCTGCACCTACAATTTCATGCACATGACAAGGGACCACTCCATGTAGTTCGTGTGCGTGAGACAGGGTAGATGACCACACTCGAGCTCCTCTCATCATCGCGGCTGCTGTTGCGGCAGTGTCCATGGCGTGGAGGAGGGGAGGGCGATTTGCAGCGCCACTGCTTAGGAGGCGGCATCTCGTGACCTTGGAGACGTCCCATGGCCGACATGGCTGCGTCCGGATCTCGACACCGGCTCCAAAACTAAATGTCGGAATTCACTGGGCTCTCGACGCTGGTGAACTCCATGGAACGCTTGCGAACAAAGGAACCGTGGTGTTCAAATGAAAGTGGAAGACTTGAGTTTGTGCTGCTGGAACTGGCAGCTTTTTCCGGTTTATAGATTGCTATATATACAATGGACAAAGCAAATCGTGGCCAACCATTGAGGCTGCCATGCGCGGCTTGAACTCATGGTCATTCCGCGTATCGCGCTCCCGCATGGACGTTGCATGCATCGAGCTCCACGAATGCGCATAGTCGGGAAGACATGGCCGTGCTTCTCTAACTGAATTGCTAAAAATGCTAAAGCAAATTAAGCAAATAACTAAAGATAGATGAGCCGCTCTGAAGTATGCAACAATAGTCAGCAATATACTGATTTTTTTTTATTTTGGCCGGAGCCTGTAATTTATGATTTTTAACAGCCGTAGCTTGAGCGGAATGGACATTTAGAGTGCACTTTGTGCTGTCAGCATGTATATACCATGTAGGTGTCTGTTGTCGTATGTGAAAGTGAAAGGATCATCGGCGCGACTGGCCATCATCATAATGATTATTGGTCAAGATTAAGATTTTACTCCCTGTCATTTTTGTTCAGGTCCATCCAAGAAATACAAGAAGAGTTTCAAGTGGGGGTTGGCATGTTCATTTTTCCGTGCATACTTTGCTCAAACAGTAAATTAAAAAACAAATCAGAGATGCCCATGTAAACCATCGTCTTGTAACCTGAAGCTTTTCTTTGCTTGCAAATAAACTGTAAATCAGCCAGACATTATTCAGTTCTACCACACATTGGGACGGGACGCTGAGCCTGAATGCGTAGGAGAATCGTGGCAGGATAAAGATACAGGGCCAGGGTCGCCGCCGACGAGATGGAGAGCTCGTGGTCCAGAAGCTCTGCTCTGCCGCGTGCCTCACGGCTCCAGGAGCTGCCGGCACATTACGCGTGTCCTCCATGACGCTTGGTCAGACTACGGCGAGTACTTCGACTTTTGAGGTCGCCATGCGCGGCATGAACTCACGGTCATTCCGCGCGACACGCTCCTGCATTGACGTTGTATGCGTCGAGCTCCATGAATGC
Source organism: Eleusine coracana subsp. coracana (assembly GCA_032690845.1). Lineage (NCBI taxonomy): Eukaryota > Viridiplantae > Streptophyta > Magnoliopsida > Poales > Poaceae > Eleusine > Eleusine coracana. The sequence continues at coordinate 59,073,595 of CM064434.1, read as the reverse complement.
GCACAGCCCTCTAACTGAATTGCTAAAAATGCTAAAGCAAATTAAGGAACTAACTAAAGATAGATGAGCCTCTCTGAAGTATGCAACAATGGTCAGCAATATACTGAATTTTTTTTATTTGGGCCGGAGCCTGTAATATATGATTTTTAACAGCCGTAGCTTGAGCAGAATGGACATTTAGAGTGCACTTTGTGCTGTCAGCATGTATATACTATGTAGGTGGTTGTTGTCGTATGTGAAAGGATCATTCGGCACGACTGGCCATCATCATAATGATTATTGTTCGACATTCAGATTTTATTCCCTGTCATGTCATTTTTGTTCAGGTCCACCAAAGAAATACAAGAAGTGTTTCAAGTCGGGATTGACACCTTCATTTTTCCGTGCATACTTTGCTCAAAAGTAAATTAAAAAAAATCAGAGATTCCCGTGTAAATCATCGTCTTGTAACCTGAAGCTTTTCTTTGCTTGCAAACAAACTGTAAATCAGCCAGACATTATTCAGTTCTATCACACATTGGACGGGACGCCGAGCCTGAATATATCCGCAGCATGCCCTCCAGTTTGCCCGCGCGTCGGAGAATTGTTGCAGGATGAAGATACAGGGCCAGGGTCGCCGCCGACGAGATGGAGAGCTAGTGGTCCAGAAAATCGCGGTCGAGCTCGCGGATGTCCTCGACACTCGGGCTCGCCGTCGACCTCTGGTCTTCCTCCACGTCACGCTCTGCTGTCGGCTCTCGCTCTCTGACATGCGATGTGACTCCAGAGACGACGACCGGTGGTGACTAGTCAAAACGTAACCGATCGGGGCCGTAGGGATCCAAACGGACGGGTCCCAGGCATGCAAGAGTGGTTGGTATTTCAAATACCGACCCCTCCGATCCTTACGAAGTCACGAGAACGTCCTGCGTGCACCACGATGCCGTGGAAGCGAGCGTGGTGGAGGCAAATGGCGGCCTCACGGCGCGGCAATCCAGTGCACGTGGTCGCTCCTTCTTGCCGCTTTCCCAGTCCCAGCACGGCGAACTGGGCGTGCTTGGTCCTCCGTGGCGCATCGAACCAGCCCATGGATCACGCAGCGCTCCGGCGTGTGTCACGACGGCAGACGGGACACGTTCCGACGCCACCGTTTCAGACGCCGCGTTTAGCACTCGGCAGGCTTGCTGCCTCTGGCCGTCGAGCTCTGGTATCCATGACGAGCCCCCGTGCACGGAGCAGAATCAATAGGCGGGACCATAAAGAAACATGCACCACTGACAGTAAATTTACCTCAGGAAAATTGCTTCGCGCTGGAGCAAGGCATCCATCGCAACAGCAGGTCACGGCATAGGCCATAGGTCGAGCTCGTCGGGACCCCATGCCCCGACCCACCGGCCCCTTGAGCTTGGCACACTCTGGCTGCACGCTCTCCCATCCTTCTTTCGCTCTGTCCGCCACCGGTGCTCGCTAGGATTGAAAGAGAAATGTTGGTCCAAGCCTCGCGATTCGCCAGCGTGGTGAACGGTCCGATTAGGTGTAAGGAACGTATACGCGTTTATGAATTTAAAAATGATATTCTATTTTGGGTTAACTCATTTATGTTTGCTATTATTTTTTTAAAAAAAACTACGGTCCTTATTATGCCAAACGTATCATATATGCCATTTTGCATAATCTATGGAGACTCATATATATTTATGACTATATGACATAATAACATTGTTTCCAAAATATATATGCCATTATGCTTATAATGTGTTCTCTTAGTGTAGTTTGATGTTGCTCGCTCATCCTTTACCGTGTTATGTAAATCATCTTTAAATATGTCGTCCACGACCTGATTTTGTGGAGAATGTAGAAATACAGTCAATGAGAATTTATTTTCAAATAGGATATATTGTTTCTCCCTTCACACTTAATAAAATAAGCGCATAGCACATTCTACAAAAAATAATTTAAAACTAATAACTTTGTAGCTTAAACATCTAATATATTGAGATAATATAGTATCATACAAAAATAATATAAACTTTAATAGTAAAAAGAGATGAACTTTCTTCAATGTTGTATAGAAAAAAAGAGAACAATTCTTTAAATTCTCACAAAAAAGCAAACCATCTAACCCTTAATCCTTAAATTATATAATCAAACAATAAAATCTGACCATCCATCATGTCCTTGTGTGATGATCAGGAAAACCATTTCCTCACATAATCCTAATTATCGATCCTAGGGACTCCACAGCGCACAAACACCGCCTCTTTTTGATCTCCATCCCTGACCCCTGAGGATCGAATAAACAACCCATGGCTGCTAATGCATTGCAACCAAATCGTTCTCATCCCTGGCAGATCCAGCCCCGTCCTCTCTCAATCTTCTATGCTGAGATAATGCAATGATGCTCCTTCCCAATGCCCAACAACCGGTTGATTGTCAGGAGGTCACACACCAGCAGCCACGCGATGTGATCTAAAGATCAATCGTCTCGAGGCGCGATCTAAAAATCAGGCTGGGTAAATATGTTAAAAGAGAAGTGACTAAACAAAGATGAATAAGGAAAGGAACCCATGAATTGTTTTAGATGAAATACCGAGTCGCAAAGTTTTGTCTTTGATGCTTATACTTGCAACTATATATGAGCTGACATTCTTAGAGAAAATAATCCATCTTATATATTCTCAAATAAATACATGAAAAATATTGCAATGTAATAACTTAATAGTTGGTTTCATGGTATCTTCCCTTATGCATATATTATATGAATACATTACATCAGTTCAAATGATTTAATATAAGGCCAGATTTCTATATCTAAAAGCTAGAGGCTAAGCACAGCAGAGTATTTCTACGATCTATATAACGAGATCAATAATGAACATATCGGGTGATTACTCAATGTGTAATATTTCATGGTTTTACGTGTGGTAAGTACTAAGGATAAATATTGAGTGGTCCCTGGATGAAGGAATAATAGAGCACATCATTGCTTTGTAGGGCAAGTCCGAGAGACTGGGTAGGTAGAGGGTATTTGCCTAACCATAGGACTATAAAAATAATGAGAATAATGTTATATAGCAGGGACTAATCAGTGCATTGGACTTTGTATATAAACAGTGAATAAACATAGTTTTGATCATGGGGGATCTAGATACATGGCTTCGGATGCGGCAGCACCCAGAGTTTTAGAAAAGATTAGTTGTTTGTATCAACTTTTCACTCTAATTTTGCACATTCCAAGAGCAAATTTCTACACTCCGCGTCCTCCTCTATTTTGCTCTAGCTCCGCCCCTGGTTTTGATCCCCCTTCAGGAGCAGGAATTACTAGCAGTGAATGAAACAAAACATATGAATATTGTCCCTATAACGAATGATCCACATGACCAAACATATGAATTTTAGAGTAATGGAGGTTAAATAGTTTATAGAAGAAAGACAAAAAAAATGATTAATCAACGAGATTGATGGAGAGATCAAAATCGTAACAATAAAACAGAGACTTATAAGAAAATTCATACATATTTAATGTCTCATAGTGAAATAATGTTTTGAAGAAAATATTACGCGGGCGTATTACTTCAAACATTGGCATATCAATAAATATATTAACTATTATCATGCACTGATAATATGGTACCACGCAAAATAAAAGGGTGTATCCATTGAAGCTTCCGCGCCCATTGGCAGGATCTGGAGAAGGGTAATTGCTACACTCCATTATCCTTGCTGTCACAGAGGGGTTCATTTGAACACAAGACCACATGATACAAGTGGAGACACTCTACCAAGCAAAACCAATCAAGAAAGTAAAATCAAGAATGATATTTTCTTATGCAAAGTTGAAAGTTGTAATATAAGAAATAATATGAATAAAATAAGCATGCATAGCAGTAGATGTAATGTTAAAAGTGGGCCTGAGTCCAGCAATATGGTACAAGTCAATCTTTAGTTGCATGTTAAAAGTGTTGACTTTAAAATGATGTTCAGATATTTAATATCCAGCCTAAGCAACTGCGCAGGCTATTTACCCCTCTAGACGGCCAGCAGAACCCGCGCTCTCTGTGCTTCGCGGGAGCCGGCGCTGATTTCGGCCGTTGGATTCCGATCGGCCCCTGGGTGCGCGGTTTGGGTGGCTTCGACCGGCGGTGAAAAAATGTCCCGTGTACGGCTCGCCGCGCGTCGGCCTCTCCTTCGCGGGTCGGCGCCTACCCACAGTAAAGCGGGTGGTTGGCGCGTTTGCTTTTTACTGCACATTGCCCTCGTCTCGGCCACTACCCGCAGTAAAGCGGGTGGTTGGCGTGTTTGCTTTTTACTGCACGTCGCCCTCGTCTCGAGCCTCTCGCTCGCTCGGACGCCGACGCCTGGTTCTTGCTTTCAGTTGCCTTCACCATCTCCTTCGTGTCGGTGTGGGTTCTATCTTCCTTTCTCCTTTTTTCTCGCTGCTTCTTTGGGGGGTGAATCTTGCCGTTTCTCTTTTTAGGGTTCACCACGTTGCTTCTTTGTTGGCATTTCCCTCTTCCATTTTGCTGGCGCCGGCCTACAAATCTGGTGGTTCCTTTCGCTTGGGCCCGATTGCTTTTTATCGCGATTTCATCTCCATTTTTCAGAGGAGACGGCGTGGTGGCACGGTGGTGGTGCGGAGGGCGCGAGGCAGGGCGACTCCATGACTGGAAGTGGCAAAGCCAGCCTCGGGTAGTCTGAGAGCAGGGCTGCGCCGTCGGCGAAGGCGCCGACCGGCAGCAGCGGCCGGAAACGGCGGTGAGCGCGCTCTCCCTCTCTCTCTACATTTTGGCGTTTTTGCTTTTTAGATTTTGCTCTGGGATTTTGCCCAGATCCACCTGTTGTGTTCTTCGCCAGGATGCCAGATGCACTCTCCCTCCACCAAATCGGCCTCGTCTTCTAGCCCACGCTGCGCCAGGGTAGAGATAGTGAGACGAACGCCAACCTTGCAGCCACGAGGACAGCAGGCCTGAAACGGATCGACTCCGTCAAGGTCCCGCCGGCCGGCAACCAGGTGAGACTCATACATGGCCACTTTTCTTCCTTTTCCTTTTGTGATCCATTGCTTCAATGCTTCAGACTTTGGAGATTTTTCTTTTGGTTAGAGTTCCTGTTAGGGAACGGGTAGGCTATGATAGCATATAATAATTTCTACCGTTCAACCAGGAGACCTTGTAAGGAGGGGATCATGGATCATTACCATTAGACGCGCAGGCGGAGCGGAAGCGAATGTTGGAGCAGCTCGTCCAATGTAGTCACGCGTCGGTGTAGAGGAAGTAGTCGATCACGTCAAACGTCTCCCTCCAGTCCAACCGTTCGGCATCGCAGCAACAACAGCGCCTCCTCACGGTATCCACATGTACGGGATTTGAACACCGTGCCCGGCGTGCTAGCACCGGCAACACGGTTAGGGTTGTGGGCGAGAGAGAGAGGAGCGCGGCGGCTAGGGTTATGGACTGGTGGGTCCTCGTACCCCTTGTCCCGCCTCCACTTATATAGATCCTTCTAATGGACCTCGACAAGTTGGCCCATTAGTAGACTAATCCCACACGGATCAATATCCGTATGACCCTCACATACGGATCAAATCCGTAATGTCTCTTGGGCATCTTTTCAACAATGTCCCACTTGCACTAGAGATAACCACATAGACAAGCGATATTCCAACCCATTAAGTGTGTGACCCGTTAGGTTCACATGTACACGACAATGATGTGAAAATGCCTTTTCAAATCATAAATCAATAGCGGCACCTAGTAGCACATACTAATTCTCGTGTACACATAAAGATCATATCGGCTGAACCTTTGACATACGCATTCAGCGATCCCTTTGCCTCATGATATCAGTCAAGCTCAAGACGAGATACGTGCCATCCCTGTAATAGCTCGACCATTCACTCAAACGTCTAGTGGATTTATCATGACTAACTCTTAGTCATTGTGATTAACTTTTAATCACATTGGCATGGCCATGCACTTCCAAATCCATCTAACTTGAGGGGCCCAGAGATATCTCTCCTGTTATTAGGAGGGGCAAATTCCATCTTGACCGCTCACACCCCATGACATGTTTCATAACATACCCGAAAGCTACCTTTATGACTACCCAGTTACGGAGTAGCGTTTGGTAACCCCTTTACCATGTCTTTCTTTTTCTTAAAAACCCATTTACACTCAATGGTTTTTACACCATCAGGCGGATCTATCAAGTTCCAAACTTGATTTTCTCTCATGGATTCTAATTCGGATCTCATGGCTCCAAGCCATTTCTCAGAGTCCGGTCCCATCATTACTTCACTGTAAGTCTTAGGCTCATCATTGTCTAACAATAATATGTCACGCTGCCCTGTGGTTAGGAGCGTGAACTTTTCAGGAGCGCGACGTGCCCTTTCTGACCTATGCGGGGCTGGTGTTTCAACAATTGGTTCAACAACAACTTGTTCATCCAATTGTGCTATAGTGGAAGAAGAAACATTTTCTGGAGCATCTTGAATTTCTTCAAGTTGCACCGTTCTCCCACCTACCCTTTTAGAGAGAAACTCTTTCTCTAGAAAAACACCATTACGAGCGACAAACACTTTGCCCTCTTCCCGGTTGTAGAAATAATAACCTTTGGTTTCCCTAGGGTATCCTACAAAGAAGCATTTATCAGACTTGGAAAAAATCTTATCAGACGTCATACGTTTTACATAAGCCTCACAACCCCAAATCTTAAGAAAAGACAACCCGGGACGCTTCCCAGTCCATATCTCATATGGTGTCCTTTCTACGGATTTAGATGGAGCCCTATTAAGTGTGAAAGCGGCAGTTTCTAGAGCGTATCCCTAGAAGGACAATGGAAGATCACTTTGGCTCATCATAGACCTAACCATATCTAACAAGGTTTGGTTCCTCCGTTCTGATACTCCATGCCATTAGGGCGTTCCTGGCGGAGTCCATTGTTGAATAATTCGACATTGCTTTAGATGTTCACCAAATTCATGGCTCAGATATTCACCACCACGATCAGATCGTAGGAGTTTAATAGTCTTGCTCAATTGATTTTGTACTTTATTTTGAAATTCTTTAAACTTTTCAAAGGATTCAGACTTATGCCTCATTAAGTAGATGTAACCATATCTACTAAAGTCGTCGGTAAAAGTTATGAAGTACTGAAAATCACCTCTGTCCGTGCAACTCATTGGTCCAAATACATCCATACGTACAAGTTCCAATAGTTCACTCGTCCTCTCATTATTTTCTGTGAAAGGCGACTTAGTCATTTTGCCAAGTAAACAAGACTCACATGTGTCAATTGATTCAAAATCAAAAGAACTTAGAAGACCATATGTATGGAGCTTCTTTATGCGCTTCTCGTTTATATGACCTAAACGACAATGCCAAGTATATGTGGGATTCAAATCATTAGGTTTGAGCCTTTTCGCATCAATGTTATAAATAGGCTTATTCTCAAGATCTAGGTAATATAATCCATTCACCAATGGGCAATTACCATAGAGAATATCATTCAAATAAATGGAACAACACTTGTTCCTTATTATGACCTTATAACCATCATGTTCCTCCAAACACTTTGAAGAAATAATATTTTTGCCTAAGGCAGGAATGTAATAACAATTATTTAACTCCAAAACTAATCCTGATGGTAATGAAAGTGGATAAGTTCCGACGGCCAACACAGCAACCTTTGCACCATTGTCGACACGAGCATCCACCTCGCCCTTTGCACATTTTCTTGCTTCTTTAAGCCCCTGCAACGATTTGCATGTATGAATCATCGATCCGGTATCAAATACCCATGAATCATAAGGATGTGTGGCAATATTATTAATTTCAATAACATTGATACCTGAATTAGAAGTGTTTGCACGCTTCTTCTTCAGCTCTTCCGGATAAAACTTGCAATTCCTCTTCCAACGACCGGTTTTCTTACAGTGAAAACAAGGTTCACCAGTCGCCGATTTAGGATTAGGAGCTGCTGCAGGCTTAGGCTTAGCGCTAGAGATCTCATCTGTAGCCTTAGCCTTAGCCTTGCGCTTTCGCTTCCTGCTATCCTTTTGAACCAAGTTGACTTGACTTGGACCAGATTTCTTGATGCTTGCCTCAGCTGTCTTAAGCATCCCATGCAACTCAGCCAATGTCTTCTCCATGCTATTCATTTGAAAGTTCAAAATGAAAGGATCATAGCTCATGGGAAGCGACTGGAGAATCACATCTGTGGCCAAATCAGGGTGTAGAGCAGCACCAAGTTTCTCCAGATTCTCAATGTAACCAATCATCTTGATCACATGAGGACTGACAAAACCATTTTCAGCTAGCCTGCACGCAAACAAGGACTTTGAGATGTTGTACCTCTTGGACCTTGCTTGGTTCTCAAACATGCCACGGAGTCCCTCAATCATATTGTGGGCATCCACGTTCTCATATTGCTTCTGAAGCTCAGAGGACATAGTGGCAAGCATGAGACAACTAACATCAATTGCATCATTGGCATGCTTCTCATACTCCCTTTTCTGAGCGACAGTAGCATTTTCTGGCAGATCATCAGGATAGGGAAGCTCTAGAACATATTCTTATTTCTCTTGCTTGAGAACAATTCTCAAGTTGTGATACCAATCAATAAAGTTTGTTCCACTAAGCTTTTCTTTTTCAAGAATCGAGCATAAATTGAAAGTGTTACTAGCGGTTGGTGCCATGATCTACAACAGAAAATATGCAAATATAAGCACTATATAAATGTAAAACTTTTATTAAACATTTTAACAAAAGTTCATTATTCCACTATATGCTTGGAACCATTTTCCCTCAAAACGACATATAGTGGTTCAAGATCCATATTCAACTTTGATCCTAATGAGATTTGGCATCACCGCTAGAAATCTAGTGACATAGGTAAGCAACACTTTGCTAATCACATCCCTATGTGACTCTTGTTTGTTGGGTGGCATCATATGCCCCGGCGCCAACACCATGCCCTAAAGCCCAAAACCGTTTTAATAGCTTTGTTAATTAAACCAAGACTATGTATGTAAATGTCTGACATTTACCCTAATAATTAAGATAGTTGAGGTATTCTACTTTAGCAGACCTACCGTACAACGATTATAATTTTAATAGGTGCAGCTATTGGAAGGACATATAATTTAATTTTTCTTGAGGGAACCTACTCTAGCATGTTAATCATATCCAATATAAAAAACACATGAAAGAATAGGATGACAGGAGCATCATCACAGTTAATCATATTAACTATGAAATAGCATGACCCCTCAATTGGTGATCTCCATCTCCATTATCATCGTCATGTCTCCCGTCCCTTCAACCATCATGCTTAAGGTCTCCATGAACTAACACTTAGCTACTACAACTAATAGCTAGTAATAAATTATATGAGAATATCAAGCATCACAGGTCGACATGCAGGCCGTTATACAATAATATGACAGCCTCAACCCAGCTGTAACAATCATGGCACACAGGCCATGCAAATCACATACATACATCACATGCATCTTTTGGGCCATACCATTCACAACATTCTCTATAAAAACAAGTTAGGCGAGAAGCGAATGCTAACGTGTGGCCAAAAAGAGGTGTAACAATCTAGGTGTGTCCGTACGGCGGTCCCGTATCTATGAAATCGCAATGGAAATCCTATCGGAAAAATTATATTTGCCTGATTTCAAGTCATTCACAATGCCTCAGTTTCCCATTAGGTTTTCATGAGTAGACCGCGGTACATGATCATGATACTATTGGCTCCTCTACTGGCGCAAGCAGTTAGTCCCGATGGTAATTTCAGTCGATAGGGACAAGTCGCGCACGCACGGAGAAGGAACACAAATAAATCAATGATACATGTATCGCTATTCGCCCATTACCTTGTGAACCTCCCTATGACCATTGATCTAATCAACCCGTACACAAGAACATGTAATAGATCTCATCTAATACATCAGCATATCAACTATATGCATAAGATCCAGATCACAAACTATACAAGATTGACTCTAATACCACTGTTAGGGAACGGGTAGGCTATGATAGCATATAATAATTTTTACCATTTAACCAAGAGACCTTGTAAGGAGAGAATCATGGATCGTTACCACTAGACACGCAGGCGGAGCGGAAGTGAATGTTAGAGCAGCTCGTCCAACGTAGTCGCGCGTCGGTGTAGAGGAAGTAGTCGATCATGTCAAGCGTCTCCTCCCAGTCCAGCCGTTCGGCACCGCAGCAACAGCAGCGCCTCCTCGCGGTATCCACACGTACGGGGTTGGAACACCGTGCGCGGCGTGCTAGCACCGGCAACACGGTTAGGGTTGTGGGCGAGAGAGAGAGGATCGCGGCGGCTAGGGTTATGGACTGGTGGGTCCTCGTACCCCTTGCCCCGCCTCCACTTATATAGACCCTTCTAATGGGCCTCGACAAGTTGGCCCATTAGTGGATTAATTCCACACGGATCAATATCCATATGATCCTCATATACGGATCAAATCCGTAATGTCTCTTGGGCATCTTTCCAACAGTTCCGGCTTGGAACCTTTGGTGCGTGTGGCTTGAGGTCCTGACATGGGTGTTCCGCCAAGATCGTGTTCCTGTCCCCTGCTGATCTGGGTCTGTTCGTTTAGGAACTGTAGGAAGGGGACAAGGTAAGACCTAGATCTTACCGTGTTCTTTGCTCTCTCGATCAAGTGCTGCTCTCTCGAAGCTTTATACATGCTATTCAACTGAAATTCGCAAGAGTTGTGATTCTCAAAATCTCTAGATCATTTTAAGATTACTCTTTCGTTAATCTGCGTTTTTATGTGGCAACGTTTCTGACATGCAAATGGTATAGCTCCGTTCCAGTACTTATGGGCTTAGCTTGTTAGGGAAAAGATAAGATATCTGGATAAGTATCCTTTTCCCTTGTCAGATCTTTTTAGCAAGGACCTGCGTGTGTTGTTCTTTATTTGTCAATGTAGAGTAGTTAGCTAGGCAATGCTGGCCCTTGATCTCTCGGACAACATTTCATCGTCGTTCTAATGTAAGAAGGAAAATCAGGCTACATATTTAGTAATAGTTTTTTTAATCTATTTCAACCATTTTATTATTCTGGTTGATTCCTGTTGGAGAGGATGACAGCAGTAGAAAAGAAGACAATTATACATCACTCTTGAGTTGTGACTGTACTGCCATTTTCATATTAGTACACTGTTATGATGCTCACTTCTCACTGCTGATAAGTGATGACACTAGCTACATCAAGTGAGTAGAGATTTAGGAGCCTGCCAATTCCCATATGTCATAGCCGAAGGTGTCCATGTGAGTAGCCTGATGGAGGAGAGGCCGACCCAGTGGAACAGCCGAATTCATTTTTAGTCTGTGCTAGGTGAAAATAACTGTCATATTTCTTTCCTTCTGGTATCTAGAACCTATTGTTCCTATGTTTATGGTTCCATGTGGAATGCATCTTTTAGAAAACAAAATTAAAGGAATATAGTATAACATATATGATTGCTTTTTTGCAGGTGAGCTGCTTGTGCATCTATAGAACATGGATAGATCTTGCAAGGTCTCTTGCATCATTTTCATTTGAAAGCCTAAACGACTTTATCAAAGTTTTGCCTTGCTGTTTTCGTTGTTCTATTGCTGTACGAATTTGAATAGTTTTGTGCTTTTATTGTACAATGATATTTCTGCTGAATCTTATATTGTATATAGTGCTTTAGTTTCTTAGGGGGCAATAAAGGAATTGATTTTAGCTGCATTATGCCTTGAACTATGCGATTCTTACGATCTGTTGTGTTTATTAATCTGGCTTAATACTGATTAGCGATTTTACTGAACAATACTACTCTCTGATGCTATATATGTACTACTACTATGACAATCCTTCCCACATATATTTGTGAACAAATGATGTGAACGTGGCTTGACATGGTCCAGGTCAGAAATGAAAAAAAAAAAAACCCACAATCAAGTAAATCTTTGCTGTCATGTAACAGACATTTCTTTAAGCAGTGCGTGAAAGACCAGTAGTTAATAACAATGCTCGGTTCCTTCCGGCTTGGTTGCCTCCAACTCACTATAAAGCTATTTACTTTTGGCCCTTTACTCTATAAGCCATCTTAAGCACCAATTTAGAAAGAATGGCCAACATCTGGCCCTATCAGCAACACGCAGTAAGAAACACAGATCAAAGCATTCTGTACAGTGAGACTGTATCCACGCTGTCTCAACGAGCGGCGCGCGATATACTAGTACAATCTAATTTTAATATAAACGAGGGAGTATCCGCAAACAATACAGAAACTCAAGTTCATGTCATGAAAGGGCGCGCTGATGCGGCCCCTGCGCACGTACAATATGCATGACCACCTATCAAGCCGGCCATCTGGGCGCATCGAACGGAGAGACGGATCAAGATGGTTCCAGGAGCTCTGCTCTGTTGCGAACGTCCCGGATCCAGGAGCTGCCGGCACATCATGCGTGTCCGCCATGACAAACTGGCCAAACTGCGGCAAACATTTCGAGAACAAAAGTGAGGTCAAGCTCGCCGGTGTCCTTGACGCTCGGGCTCGCCGTCGACCAATCCTCCGTGTCATGCTCTGCCGCGAACCTCACGCGCGTCTCCCATTACGCTTGGCTAGACTACGGCGAGCATTTGGAGAAGAAAATTGAGGTCGAGCTCGCGGGCGTCCTTGACACTCCGGCTCGCCGTCGAGCTCCGGTGCTCCTTCACGCGGCGCTCTGCTCTCGGCTCTCGCCTTCTGACATGCGATGCTGACTCCAGAGACGACGACCGCTGACTAGTCAATGTAACTGATCGGAGCCGTAGGGATCTAAGCGGACGGTTCCCAACCATGCAAGAGTGGTCGGTATTTCAAATACCGACCCCTCCTCACGAAGTCTCAAGAAACCCAGCCCATGGCTTGGCGGAGCACTGGCGCGTTCAGACTTCAAAGCCTACCTTGCCGGTCCTGCTTGTGCCACGACGCCGTGGAAGGGCCCGTTTGTTATAGATTTTTAGAAAAATAGATTCTATTTTTATTTTAGCTTTTCTCAAAACAGTTTTTATGTAAAAAAATAGTTTCACTATCAAAATAGCTTCTTGAGATGTTTGGCAAAACAGCTTCTACTTATTCTTGAGGTAAAGGGGTGAGAGAAAAGCTGAAAAAAGTATCATTTTGCTGCTTTCTGCTTCTAGGTATTTTGGGAGAATCACTTCTCACATCCAAAACATCAAAAACGCTTCTATCGAATCGTTTGATAGTGATTTTTAAAGAAGCATAAACAGAAGCTGTTTCATAAGCCATACCTCGAAGTGAGCGTGGTGAAGGCGGTGTCACGGCGCGGCAATCCAGTGTGCGTGCTCCGTCGTTCTTGCTGCTTTCTCAGGAACTGGGCGTGCTGGGCCTCCGTAGTCCAGCTCTCGGGGGCATGTGTTTGCAAAGTCGCGTCCTCTGCAACACCGCGTTCCAGATGTTGCTCGCACGGTCGCCCTGCTTCCCTTCCTATTTGCAACCGGAGGCCTCCCTTTGTTGCGCCATCTGCCATGGTGCCATGGCCTCCAAGAGCTATGAATAAAACAAACAGAACCAGAGTTCATGCTTCATGTCGTGCTGGGGCGTGCCGCTTCTGTCTGCGCGCACTTGTAACACGCGGCCGCGCGCGCTGGCGCATTCAACCAGAGGCCAAGGATCACGCCGGCGCTCCGGTGTGCGTCATAACTCATAACAGCAGACGGGACACATTCGGCCGTTCCACTCGCTTGCACTGCCCATGGCCACCAAGAGCTACGGATAAACAAACAAAGACCAGAGATCATGCCGGGCAAGGACAGCGCCGGCGATGCCTGCGTAACGCCTATCAACCAGCCATATGTGGCGCATCGAACCAAGCCAAGTATCCGAGGTGGCGGCGCTCCTGCATGCCCCACGGCGTCAGACTGGATGCTGTGTTGCTCTGAAAGAACATCCATCTACCACCAGACGACAGCCAAGAGAAGGACATTAAGATTTTTTTTTTTTTTGTCTTCGAATAAGGATCCAACGAAAGTAAGAAAAAAAAAGTAGCCTGACATATTCTTGTTTACTTTAACTTTTGTTTTCAGCGCAACAAAATCTCATGTTGCTCTGCTCATCACCACAAGCACATGTGATGCAGAGGATTTTACAACAAAATCTCATGTCCCTTCATTCATGCATTCCACATGTCTTCAATTCGGCTGTTAGGTGAACCCTACGGAACTCCGAGGGGTCGACCCAGAGAAGTAGAGAGCAGAGTAGCATCGACTTCACCTGTCCTAGTTCCAGCAGAAATGCATAACCAATGAAGAAATCTTCTCAACTTGTCATGCATCCGGGACGCACCAACACATCTCTTCTTTGTGTGTATGCATATATACAGTATATATACACACAGATCTGCTCATATATAGTGATATGCTTCCTGTTCTAGTGCATACATGTTTCTGTGTGGCATTCTTCACTTCCAATAACTTCGGTTCACCTGTGCCATGAGATTTTGGAGGCAAGCAAATCTCAACTCATGTGGCGACGCATGGGTTGCTACTCCACTAGCTCGATAGCTCCAGTGGCGTTGGACTGATGAGAGACGATTTGCGGTCAGAACACTAGGAAACTGATCTATCAGAGCAAATCTTCTTCTGCAAGATCTTTGATAGGAGCTTTTGATTTAGTGACGTTGTAATCAAAGCTCCTTTGTGCCACTAACAACGGTCTAGGTATAGGCTCCGTTTACTCTTTCCAATTCGGCCGAGTGTCGCAGATTAGCAATTGGAATGCTGGAATTTCCCCAATTCAGTTCAGTTCAATTACCGTCGAAATTATTACTACAGAAGGAAGGATAGTTGGCACAATTCTATGATCTGCACCTCCAATTTGAGGAATAACGCCAGGCCACACAACAATGCCGAGCTCATCTAGCACATGCGTCCACTTTAACAAGACAGCCCAAAGAGCGAGATTTGGATTTTGGGTTTTTGTCTTTTCGATTATGGAACCAGAGCTCCTCATTTGTTTCCTCCAACTGATTTTGTATGCTATAATCAGCCTAATAAGGTAGGATTTTCAGGACCTGCTCTCAACTTTAATGTCAGTACATTGTTCAAAATAGACAATATTGCAATTGATGGATTGATGGAAAGTGTCTAGCTGGTAGCCGTATGTGAAAGGATCATTGAATGAGTGGCCATCAAGATCATGTTTTTGAGGGGTTGGTTGGTAACTGGGTATGTTAGAGAAGTTTGCCTTGTTCAATCTCCAAAAGTGTACAGGAAAATAGCCTGCAGAATCTGTTTCCGTCTAATGTGTTATCTACAAACCATTTGTATACGCACAAAAAAAAAAAAGGGAAAAAAGCAATGACTGGTCAATGTTACCAATCTTAAGGATGGCGAGAATAACATGCTGTCAAGCTCCCTCCGCCACGTCATCATCCTAGTTCCTACGATCTCGCGTACCAGCTGGCCATCTGGGCCTGCGCCATCCAGGTGCGGTGCCTAAGGAACACGACGACCAAGTTTGAGGACACCTCCGCCACACCACGTTCCAAACAAGCCACCATTCCTCACGCGGTCACGCCACCGGCTTGGCACCAACCATGACCAGCCACCAGCCCAACAAGCGCAATGAAGAACACAAAAAACGGAGTTCACAAAGATACACGCATTGCTAACTCACCGAAGAGCCGAGGCGCGTTCATGCTTTACTAGAGCGAGACGGCGCGGCCTGCGCACAAGTGTGACAGCTAGACCAACGCCGATGTCCGTTCAACGTCATCGAACCGGCCGTCAGTGCGCATCAAAACAAACCATGGATCAAGACGGCAGCGGCGCTCGTCAGTGCAGCAACCAGAGTCCAGAGTCAAGGACCACGAAGAAGCAAGAGACACTGAAGCAGGAATCTCTGGAGCAGCACCGAGCAGATGCGTCATGACTCTGGCTCTCCGTTGCAATAGAGGACGCCCGCGGCAGTGGGGGACGCATGTGCGGGCACTAGCACTGTTCATGGCTGCTCACTTGAGCCGTTTCCTCTGCCACCTCTCCAACCATTGTCTTCACCATTCTCAACCCTTCGCCTCTCTTTTGGCGCCGCCACCTCCATGCACTGGTGGCCTTGTCGTCAGACCCTGCTTGTCAACGATCAATTGATAGATATGGAAATTCCCCAAGCATTTTTTAAGGAACATTACCCAAGCATTTGCATTTGACAAATTGCTAGCATCGGCGAGTTGTTCCTGGTGTGTTTTCCTCCTATAGTTTGCATACACCAGTCGTGCTGAAAATCAGCCCGAACAACAATTATGATTTGAGGGCTTTACTGTCCAAAATACTGACGGTATAGATTTTATAATCTAAAATCATAACTACTAGCTAATAGTTTCTCAATTTGAGGGCAATATCAAAAAAAATAAAAGTTATAGATTTATAGTTATTAATTTTTATTGTTATAAATAAAGTTATATTAACAATCAGATTAATAAGTAATGTTTTACTCCCTCCGTTCCAAAATTGTTGTCGTCATTGACTTTTTTCGTTATCTTTGACCATTCGTCTTATTCAAAATATTTGTTTAAATATGAAATGTTATAAGTTATATTTAAATTTTATCTAGTAATAAATCAAATTATAAGAAAATATATTATATTTTTTGAATAAGACGAATAGTCAAAGGTGGCGAAAAAAGTCAATAGCGATAACAATTTTGAAAACTGAGGGAGTATATTTTTAAAAAATAAACTAACATTTTAATGATTTGATAGACTTAATATTTTATCGTAAAAATAAATATAAATTTATTAATTAAAAGTTTAATTACAAAATTACCCTCAAACTAATGACTAGTATTTTAGACAGTAAAACTCCCTGATGATTTTCAGGGCCGGTCTCAACATTAAGTGTTATAACTTGTTCAGTGAACTGTAGAGCTGCATGCTGAGCGCTAGGTGAATCCCTTGGCAGAAATTTAAGAGGAGACTGAGTAACGCTCATAGTTTGCCATCTAGAAACAAGAAGAGTACATGAGAAAATTCCTGTCTAAACAATCAAGCACTCTCGTTAGTCGTCAAAGGAAACATGTGGTAAACCATACATATCCTAACGGTTCCACATGTAGTTTGGCTCCACTAAGAAACTGCAAGGGGACCCTTGCAGTCACAAAGAGCATGTTGTATTCCACGTATCTTCAGCTAGGCTGTTACGTGGACCCATTTAGTCACAAAGAGCATCAATTTCGCCTGCTCTGATTCCAGCAAAAAATCATGACCAATGAGGAAAATCTTCTCGTGCATTGGGCACGCACCAACACAAATCTGGCTCACCAAGATACTGCACGGCAATGCGTTCCACATGTTTTCGACCATGACGAAAATGGTCGGCTCAGAAAACTGGAGAAGAAGTAGAGAACAGAGCATCAATAGCGCCTTGCCCCCGCTGCAGTAGAAATACATGACCAATGAAAAAAAATCTTCTTCTGTATTTTTTTTCTGCGGGCAATAAACTTCTCATGCATTCCGGATGCACCAACATACATCTCTTCTTGTTTATGTTTGTTAATATATATAGCTCATCTCTAGTGATAGGATCTAATTATTGTGCTTTGGTCAGCAACACCTTTTCTGTTTTGCTTATTGAGCCTTGTAAGCTAGAGTACACTGGTCTGGATCACATTAATTGTTCATTTTTAGCAGAGTTAGTTGAATTAACTAAGAAATTATCTTTTGATTCACGCATCAGTTCGTTCTGTTTATTGCATTCAAGGAAATGTACGTGTCTCCGTTCTCTGATACATGGTGTCGTCTTCGTGGTAGGCGTTCAAGATGGTAGGTAACCCTGTTGCATATTTGAACTCTTCCGGTCGAGCTCAGTTCCACGGTAGAAACAAAGTGAATGGACCCACCTGCACCAGCCCGATCAACACAGCGTTCGCTCAGGCGTTCAATATATAGTAGGTAAAATGTGCATGATGCGCGTTTTGGATGTGTGAACACAGTCCGGGCGTGCTTAGTTGCATTGTAGAAACTAAGCAAATGGATCGACCTGCGCCAGCCAGTCTGATCAATACACTCTTTGGCAGTGCCGAGCCAGGAATTTTACATGGGTGTGTGCGTGTGATACCAGAAGTTGACTATATATATACTAGACCAAATGTTTACTATGTATGCATGCACTGTGAATTTGCATCATAACATTTCTAATTGCTAGTTTGAACTATAGGAACAAAACATTTAGAGCTAACCATCTTCATTCTAATTTTTTTTTGACACTTCTTTGCTCCAGTTTCATTCATCATATACTATGAAGATCAATGATCCAATCTAGAGAGTATACAAACCAAATTAAAGCTAAATTTCAAAACCATTCAGAAATGCTAATAGAAAAAAAAAAGAAAACAGGGCTAAACCATCATGGTGGGCATATATCAAATAAATTGGCTGCTAATAAGCCCATCCATGTGCTACTTAGATGTCCTTGGGCCACAAAGCTCTGCCATTACGTGGGGAGAGGCATGCCCCCTAGCACCGCCACTGGTATTCACACAAGCGTTCAGGTCTTCAAGATGGTAGGCAACCATGTTGCATCATGCACTTGTTGAATATGCGAACTCGCCCGATTGTGCTCAATTCCAGAATTGTGTATAGCATAACTTTTGACTTATAGTTCCATGCATAGTTGAGAAATCCATATCTCCATAGCATAATGATAACTGCACGTGGTACAAAAATATCATCATACTAGAACAGTCATGCATAGCGTACTGAACCAAACGCTGTCGTTCTTCAATTTGTGTAAGAATCACCAAAAACATGAAGCAAACCCATGTTCTAGAATTGGCAGACGCAGTGGATCTACTTTGCATCTTTAGCTTGTAGGCAGGTAGAAAAGGAGCTATCATTCTGAACACATCAAGTTGTGCTCAGTGTATTGAAGTGAAACAACCTATAGGAGAGTCTTGCTATATTTTTCTGACATGTGTGCCTTGAAGAGAAGACAAGGAGAATACTGGCCGAAAATACCATACTCTGACTGCTGCATTGTCACGTTAGTGGGATCTGCACTGGAACATCATCCGCTCGCTCGAGATTGATTTTTTCATACCACCGCCGGTGCCATCAGGCACATCATGAATGGTATCACCGGCATGACAGTCTTGGTGGAAAGAATGTTGCTAGTCACCCATTGACCCTAGCAACATCCCATAGCGAAAGATGATTTGAACTTTCATTGTCTTTTACATTAATTGCAATTCATATCGTATATCTTGTTGTCGCTTTCATAGATCAGGGGGCATTCACCTGTTGGAATTCTAGGCTGATATTTGCGTGATTGATTCGCTTGCTATGATCCTATATTAGCTCCATATATTTGACGTATATGCTAAAAATTATATAATGAGGTAGTTATTTTTTCCTCGGATGTATGCTTAGGTTTTATATTAGAACTAACAAATTGCCCATGCATTGCAATGGGCCAAATAACTTATATGATATCATGGCCAATTGCATGCATGTTTGGTACATTTATGCATGTTAAATTCTCTCATAGGTTAGTATTGCAGAAGGTTACAAACATCAAATGTTATTTAAATTATAGGCCTAACTATGCGGGCAGGTCAATGCTACAAAAAAAATTTAGCACATTTGATCAACAAAGTTTGTTTGTGTAAGTTTGGTTGATGAAAATCAAATATAAATATCATAGCAAAGTTTCCATGTGTTACTATGGGCTTTAATATTGCCTTTGATATTGCACTCTCGATACAAGTGTTGTCCTCTCATCGATCAGGGCCTTTGTTTTCCCTCTTTTCCTGAAAAATGTTTAATTGATCATTGATCAGATTCCTATAACCCTAGGCACAACTTTAACATTATCAGGAACCCATACTAAAAATGTGAGCTTACTTTGAATTCAATTCAAATGAAATTTAATCAAATTTGAATGACATTTGTACTACAAGTCAAAAAATTTCAACATAACTTGGGCCCACCAAAAATCTATGTTGTAGGAAAGGATGAAAGATAATTTTGGGCCGACTTCCCTAATTCTTATTCCAATTTTAAGTTGCCCAAATAAATGCAAAAAAGCCTAAAAATGACCTAATTTTTAAAATTCTCTATTCAAATTTGAATACAAGTTTGAGGACAAACATATTTTGTATACGACTTGTAAATTAAAAATGACCTATAAATTAAAGAAATTGGAGCACTTCTTTCTTGACATGCACATATTTTTGGTTTTTGCATACGACCTATAAATTAAAGATATGAAATTAACAAACGAGTGTTGTTTTAAAAAACAACAAAAAAAAGACAGTGTGAATCCCGCCTGTCAGCGTCCTCTTCCTCACAGTCACCAGCATGGGCCCGGGCTTCCGTCGCCTCACCACCGCGTGGCGGCCACCGGCCATACGTTGGAGGTGGTCGCGATAGGTCGGCCCGACCGCTCCAAGCCAGGAGTGCCACACCTGGTCCCCCCCCCCCCCCCTACACTTTTCTTTTTTGGCCTCATTTCTTTCTTATTCCCCGCTGCCACCACCATTGACGCCATCGGTAGAGCTCGTTGCCCCGCCGTCTTGCACCATTCCCGCATAGATCTGGCGACTCATTCCGTGCGCGAGCTCGTACTCTACCACCTTCACCCCACCCCATTCCGTGAAAACCGTGACCACACCTCCGGCCTCGCCACTCACTGCCGGCCACTCCGGTGAACTCCTCTCCTCAAGACCACCTCAACCTGGTGCGTGTCGAGTTAAGTTTCGAGTAGATATTTTATTTGGATTTTTTCATGGCCATTTGGCTCCGTTCCGATCAGGGCCATACCATATAATTTGAGGCCCTGGTGCCAAAAGAAAAATGGGGCCCCTACATCACAAAATTTTTGACAATGCAATCATGCTGCAAAAATGGATGTGCTGCTGACATAACTAAAATCAATTTTGCAATATGTTCACAGCAACACAGCATCAAGATTTTTTCCTAAAAATAGTATTGAAAGTTTAGTTTTCAAAAAGAATTTGATGCTCCTTTAAAGAAGCAATTTATTCATGCTCAGAGAAACAACATACTTTTATTTGATTCTTCGGTGCAATGTCTTGAGTTTGAGACTCAAAGTCGAGAGGCCCCATACCAGCGATCTGGACATGTCTCTCCCTTGGTAATTCGACCCCTGTGCAGCTCAATGTAATTTGGGGTCACGAAGCCAGAAACAAACAAAAAATAAATGGATAAGAAGGGGAGCGAAGAAATTGGAATGAGTGTTACCATATTTGGGCAATCGTGGCTTAATTTGAGTAGAAGATTGAGGAGTAGTAGTGGAGGAGTTAAGTGCAAATCAATATAGATTGATCGTTGAGTATAAAAAGAAAGAAATGGGATACATGAATGGAAGGTGTTTAATTGTTTGGGAATGACAGGACTTAACGCTCATCTAATATGATTTTGGGGCCATTAATTTTTGGAGGCCCTGTGCCGTCGCTCACATTGCACATGCTGATCGACGATCGATGAGATGTCGCCACTTCGGCAAGCTCTGGCCGCCATGGCTAAGCTTTAGCTTCCCCTATGGCAAGCCATCGTGTGGTCATCTGTGTGGCTGCGTTTTGATTGGCCAGCCCAATATTCTTTTTTTTCTTACAATTTAGTATTTGCCTATAAATCATTGTATATTGTAAAATCCATAACTAATTTTGCACTTAGATTTTAAGGTCAAAGTAAATTTTGTTTGATTCGCCCAAATGTGTAGTATTTTAGAAAACTGCTAATGACTCATGTATTTATTTTTTTATTCTAGAGCTAAAATAAATAGGACACATACAAATAAATTCTTATATAGGTTTAGGAAATTGATAAATTCATGGAACTTGGTGCATGCTCATGTTTTATTCTTTCTAATCACCCTGCTATGTCACACATTTTAATTCCTAATATTTTTATTATAATTAATTATCTAGCATTTACATTAATTTAATTATTCAAAATAATTGACTTTATGCATGTCATTAAAATTTGGCAAATAAATCACTCTTATTATGTACTATCTATAAAAGATTTCTCATCTTCATATGTCTTCCACAACCATGCTAAACTAATTATTTCGTCTATTAGGTCTAATATTACACTTAACTATGTAGTTAGGAAATCGATGTTCATAGGGTAACACCAACTCTTGAGAAGTGGCACCAAACTGGTGGATACCACTTCTTCAGTGAACCCACACTTAACACTTCACTCTATAACGAGGAGACCTTCACTCTAGTATATGTTAGATTGGGAGACTATAACTATTTATAAAAGAGCTTAAAACCTTTATTCACAACACACATTTGATACACATACACACTTTTGGTGGCTACCTATGACTCACCATGGGACCTACACACTAGCACATCATGACAACCTTGTCATGCTACCTAAGACTAAGGCAGTTCAAGTCATGGTGCCTTAGGAGTGGGGGAGACACCCCTATTTGTACTTATACATGATTACTAGGATGTTGTCATGTGGCAATATTCCACACTCTTCTAACATAAATATCATAACTCTAGAATATTCTTATCCCTATCTAATATATTTTTTACCATACATAAATATCTAGGTTCTACACCCTTCTATATTTTTCTATGAAGAAATAGTTCTAGACTCTTCTATGGCAAATGTCTTCTCCACTACAAGAGATGTGTCTTTCTATGATAAATCAACTCTGTCACAAAAGACTAAACAATGGTCACAAAACCATATCCATGACGTTTTTGCATAATGTCATGTATTCTCCGTCACAAAAAGTCCGTCGTGACGTTTATGTCAAAACGTCATAGATTAATACAATCTATGACGTTTCTACAGTGTTATAGAATTGCCAAAAGCCCACACAAACCCAACCCAGACCCAATGTTAATGACAAACATAAACGTCATAGAAATCATCATAGATTGAGTAGCCCTGTCATCTATAACCCTATGAGGATGACATGGCTGTTGACGTAGATTGAGTAGCCATGTCATCTATAACCCTATGAGAGCTCTCTTCTCTTGAGTTTTCCCAAATATTCTAGAATGCTCCAAGTATTTCCAAATATTCTAGAATGCTCCAAATATACATTATAATAATTCAACACTTCCCCTTAATGCATACTTATTTGGATCTTCTGTGCTCTGCCATTGCGGGAGTTCTTCTTCTCTTGTCTCTGTGTCGAGAACATCAACCCACCCTTCATCTTGAGCTCTTCATTTTCGTCTCTATTGTGTAGCCCTTCTTTCATCTTTGATCTTCTCCAGATTTGCCCTGGTGTAGCTGATCCATCAGAACGAACATTTTTTCTGCAAGCTCATCTATAGGGGCTTTGGTTTAGTTGCCTTGTGATCAAGGATCCTCCCTGCTGTTAGAAAATTCTTTGTAACTGCTTCTCTGTATAAAAAAAACTGAGGAATAAATAATTTTATGGCAGGAGTGTAAACGATGTTGACTGCTTACTGCTTTGACAATCCCAGAACATGACCATCAGCCTGTAATTGATGGTATTTAACAACAGTAGCGCTCTAGAGCTTGAGGAGAATCAACATTCACCGTGTGTTTTGTGCCTTTGTCCTGAAGAGCAATAGCAGTACACTATAGGCATATATATAGTGAAAGGATCATCCGCACGAGTAATCGTTGCGACCATGTTTTGGATGATCCAGGTATATTAGAGAGAAGCTTTGCCTTGTTCAATGCAAAAAGAACCTCGATCAAGGAAATAAATAGGTAGCCTGCAAAATCTGTCCCCGTGTAATGTGACATTTTGAAACTGTTGGCATACACAAAAGAAACTACATTCGAGGCCATCAAAGTACTCAAGTGTATGCACAAATCAATACAAATAAAAGGTAGACTATGGGTGTGTTTGGCAGGGCTTATGTAATGGCTTATACAATGACTTATAGTGTGATAAGCCATAAGCCCTCCCAAACAGCTATTTTGTATAAACACTTATTGCAATAAGCCCTCATAAGTTATTTGTCTTTTTACTAAAATAGCAAAGCCAACAAACACTAATTTTTTGGGCTTATGGACCATCCCTCACTAGAATAAGACATGGATAAACTATTTTTCCAAACGATTTGAGAGCTTATGCTACAATAAACCAAATAAGCCAAATAAGCACTTTTCATCGATAAACCAAAACATAAGCTATTTTCAACATAACCATAAACCCTGCCAAACACACCCTAAACTAGTCCTCTTGACCTCATCCCATGCTCCCAGTTCATCACAGACCAAACCTTTCCTTCGCCTCGTGTTGCGCCACTGCAGGCACGTCTGCGAACTCATCGTCCTCGTCATCCGAGGTGTCGGCAAAGCCGGATATATCCATATCAGCGAACGCCTTCTCCCACAGCTGCTTGGAGTACTCTTCCGTTTCGACCCTCCTGGCTATGTACGCGTCGTCCACTGCAACAAAGCCGTGGGTGACGTACTCCTTGACCACGAACTCCTGGAACCTGATGGACCGTTCCTGCTGCGATTCGTGCTGCACGGCGGCGTCAGCGAGCTCCTCCGGCGTCGTGGACGGGTCGGCGGTGAGGTGCTTGTACTCTATGGTGTCAGCGAACGGCTTGTGCGTCCTCCTCTCCATGAGGAAGAGGTCGATCTCGCGCTGTGGGAGGCGCTTGTGGGTGATAATGTAGTCGATGCAGGACATGGACGTGGCTTGTGCCGGAGCCTTCTCGCCGGCGGCACCAGCAGCCTCCTGCTCCACTGTTGTCTTTGTTTCCTTCGTCATCGGAAATCCTTGGCCGCCGCGTCTGGGAACTCGCACTGCCTCATCGAGCCCTTCTCACCGGCCATCGGGTGCATGTGAAAAATTTGGGGAATTCGGAAACCCTTGGTTTTCGTTTGGAAACAGGAGCTGGTGATTCGTCCCCGATGTAATATTGGACGAACCTAGCCCGGGTTCAGCCTGATCTCACCGTCTGTGTGTACGGATTCGGCCGCGTCTCCTAGGTCCTAGCCCATCATGGCCAAAAAACCACAGCCCATGTCGAGCCCAACTAACCCATGATGCCCATTGCTGCATTTTTCTTTTTGAGGAATCGTGTCAATCGCTGCATGAGTTGCCGTAAATCCTTTCCCATCATCGCCGTCGTGACTTGTCCCCGATTGCATCTGTTCGTGCTTGGTTTATTTTTTATTCTTTTTTGAGGGGAATCACACTCGTGCTTGGTTTATCTGGTTCGTCTTTTCTTCTTGCGTCCTGCTTGCTGATTGGGCCGTGCGTTCTTGGACTTCTCTCGGGGGCCTTATGTTATGGCTGGTTCTTTCGATTGGTTCAGATGCATCCTAAGCTGTTTATTCAAAAGGCGTTAAGGTTTGGGGCACAGAGACGGGGGTAAGCCTGTCATTAATGTTGGTCACCTGACCACGCGAGGTGATTAAATATTCACAGCATGTTTGCATTGTACCCTGAGAAAACACCAGAGTCCGGTAGCCTCATCAGGCATCCATTTTCAGACGCCTTCGATTGGCGTTTGTGCGTGAGCCAAGCTACCTGACTCAGGGTACAATCCAAACAAGGGGCCTGTTTTGAATATTCTAACAGTGCTAGAGGTTAAAGTTAGTTTCTATTTCATGACTAATCTTAAACTATAACTATAATTCTTGAGGTGTTTGGATATAAGGTTTAGATTGATAATAAAGACACTAATATAATTATTTGTCTCCTTTAAATATACTAAAAAAATAACTTTTCAGTGGACCTCACTCAAACTAGCTCCAATTAGCACCTCTCGGATGGGATAGTTTTTTTAGGTGAGTTAGATGCAACTAGCCCGCAACTAGCCCTAACTATCCCTGTTTGAAGATTTTAGAGCTAGTTGTGACTAAACTAACCGAAACTATCTCTAACAGATCTAAACAGGGACAAAGTCTTCTCATTTGTCGAGCACGACTGGTTTACTTGTGATGATTTGAGTTGAGTCCATACATATACAACCCAACCAATGCGGGCCGCAGCGACCAAAACGGACGACGAGAGAGTAAGGGTGGTCGTTGTTTCAAGTTTCAATTCCCTACCATCCCTGGACCCTAGTAGGCGGTTCAAATACCGACCACTTGAGTTCAAAAACAAAAACCGACCACCTCCCATCCTCAAGAGAACGAAGGCACGAAAGCGCAGTCTGCCCGACATGGTCGATTCTTCTTCACGGCAGACATCACGAGAGGTGTCACCGCTTTACCAGTGGCCAATGCCATCGGAATTAGTCGGCGAGGTGCTTGCCATCGAGCTCCCTTCCCCCATACGATTGAATAACCACCGTCGTCTCTGGTTCTTGCGAGAACGCCAGTGCAGGCGCGCGCCCCTGCACACCACGGCTCGTGTGAGCACTGCCGTGTTCAGAGACCATTTTGCCATTTTTGCCGAGTGCAACGCCGAGGCTCACGCCCATATGAGGTCGGGCACGAGGGCGCTGCCGGAGCTGGTCCTGCATGCGTGGGCTTAAGGCGTCATGAAAACGAGCGTCTTGTTGTCATGGCGCGGCAACTCTGGGCTCGTGAACGGTTGTTCTTGGCGGCAGCGA
Source organism: Eleusine coracana subsp. coracana (assembly GCA_032690845.1). NCBI lineage: Eukaryota > Viridiplantae > Streptophyta > Magnoliopsida > Poales > Poaceae > Eleusine > Eleusine coracana. The sequence continues at coordinate 59,047,059 of CM064434.1, read as the reverse complement.
GTATCGTTTTGCCAACACGGCGTTCCTTGCCGTCGATCAACCTCTGCTCCGCAACCAAATCCTCCTCGTGCTGTGCTGGGCCTGCGCTATCCAGGTTCTAGACATGTACGTTGCAAGGTCGCGTCCTCTGCAACACCGTCGTCCAGACGTTGCTCGCTTCGTCGCTCCACTTCCCTTCCCTTCCTGCTTGTAGTCTTGCTAGGTTGCTACTGCAGGCCTCATTAGCTGCGCCAGCCGCTTTGCATCGGCCATGGCCACCAAGAGCTATGAGTAAACAAACAGAAACCAGACTGGGGCGCGTGAGGCCACGGCCCGCTGATGCGTGTAAGTGTAACACGCTTACAGGCAACACAAACGCCCATGTCTGCGCAACGCCAGCCAAGGCAGTGCCGTCTGTGGAAAATCGAACCAAGCCATGAATCACAGCGGCAAACGGACATGTTAGGCCGTTCCCCTTAGCCTGCGCCAGCTAGGAGGACGGCCGGAGAGAGGACGGAAGCGCCACGCCAACACAGACAGCAGAGAGCTGGTTGGTGATCCATGGATAGGTGTAAAGAGTGTATATGCATTTCTTTCTCAAATATTTAGAAAAACAATATGGTATCATTTATCTTTGGTATCATTTAGAAAAACACTATTGTCTTCTTTATGCCACATGTATCGTATTTACCATTTTGCATAACCTATACACTAAAATATATATAACTATATGACATATATCAATATAACACCTATATGTATTGTCTTAATGTATGTTGAGATGCACATCCTTAGTTGTGTTATGCAAATCATCTTTAATATGATAACACCATAATTTTCTGAGAAAAGACGATGGTCAAGGGATTTCCTTTTATAAAAATGATACAATTTTCTCCATTAATCTTTGCATTTTTTAGAAAATAAAATTATTAATAAATCATTTTTTAGTCTATGCTATGATGCAATGAGATAATATCGTGTCATAGATATATAAAATAACTACCAATCCAAGAGATAAGATATCTATAAATATTTGGATTGTAATCAATAGTTGCGACCTAAATTAACTAGAGATGTTCTGCACGGGGAATGATCACCTAGCACGGTGAAACTTACATACTAGGATTGTTACTTGTGGATCTAGATTAGCCGGATTCACTACTAAACAACAAGGCTCGAGAAGTGCATTTTAATTTGGCAATTCTTCCTCCCCGCTCCTTTCCAGGGTTACCTTCATGCGTCACTCATATAATCTTAGAATTTTCCTAGGCATTTCCATTTGACAAATTGGTCCCCATCCATGGAATAAGACATAATATAGTCATAACAGTAGGGAAACCATCTAGTACACATCTTATTTTCATTTCGTACCCACGTGTAAAAATAGGTAAAAGTTGAAATTGCATAATTACGAGAAAATCAATGGCTAAATATTTTGGTTTAGCATAATTCATTCCCTGAGCAATTAGCAATTCAAATAGAATGAGTTACATGGTTAATGAAAAAGAACTGGCAGGCCTCTATCTCGCTAACATGCTAACATATTACATCAAGAAATCTCAACACATATAATTCTTTCTAATTAATCTAGCTTTAGAAACTTGGTGTGTAACTATAAACAAATTGTCAATAAACTTATTATCATTCAGAGTGATATTAGAAGAAAACAAAGTCTAAGATGATAGAGTGGATATCAAAGTGGCCTTGCATAGAGATAGTCAGACAATGGCAGGTGGATGTGCATGACTACATTTCTCGAGCGAAGAAGGAATAGGACAGAGCAGATGCCACAAGATATAAAATGAAGTCATCACCAAAGTATTTTTAAGATTGACATAGAGTGTTTATCTTCGCATGATATCTAATTATAGATTGCACTCTTTAAAAAAACTATAGGTTCAACAGAATACTAACAAGATAGTTTAGGATTGTGCATGATAACATATCTTCAGAGTTATTATATTGCCTCCATGAAACATAACAAGAAAACTTTGCTTCACTGTCATGTGTAAGTTCTTTTCAGGCAAGCCGAGAAAAATGCTCTAAATTATTAGTTGGCTAGGATTGGTCTTTGCTTCCAAAAACTAGGCTTGGTTCCTTTTGTTGGATTGTTTGAATTGGAAAAAGTTATTTGCGACCCATTTTGTTGCATTTAGGTGTCATTACATGATGATTATCACTCTTATTGTTTTGTTATCTTTCCTATATGGAATTGCAAGGTTTAGGTTGCTTGGCTGCATGGGTCTTCGACATAGGCTGCCTTCTTCCAATAACAGTATATAGTGTAGAGATGTGATGAGCCTTTGTGTTCGTCATATGTTGCTTTATCTAACATTCTAATTGTTATTCTATTTTGTCTGAATTGCACATCTTATTCTATATATGAGCTTTGTATGATGTATTATCCAAACATCATGTGTTTTTATGTGGTAGGCGTAATATTACCAAACCCATGCAAACACGCAGCCCTAACAACCAAGACCTGTGTAGCTCAAGCAGTTTGAAATAGGATTTATGTTGTAGTACATATTGTCTTAAGTCTTAAAGCATACATGCTGGAGCCAAACAGTTATTTACACATATAAACAGGAAAATAAAGATTATATGTTTTTGTATAATAAAGGAAATAAAAGGAGCAAAAACTGCAGTCATGTTGCACAGTTTAACGCAGGCACGGCGGAGCGAGCCCCCAACCTAGTTTATATCATGCACTACCCCTTCGTGATGGCAGCATTCTGTTGATGCAATCCAACCAAAAAGGCAACACACCATTTTCTTCAAGTCCAGCAGAAACATTATGGGAGAAGAGTCATATGCATGGAGAGTGTTTCCAGTAACGTACGGAACGTATGAATTATTCCCAACAGATTTTCCGCTTAACTTGGTTGCTGGGCTTGAATGCAAACTGACTCGGCCGAGAGGGATCTTCATCAGGGCATATGCGGTCTCATTTCAGCTAAAGCAAACTTACCTGATGTGGAGATCGTACGGACTACTCCTTGAGTGAAACACTAAATCGCTACCCTGTCTTTATCAGTAAGCAACCTGTAGTAGCTGTGAACTATAGAAAAAAAGAGGAGCAGTCGAGATAAATATATATGTCTGCAATCAGGCCCATGTTTATATCAGTATATGGCGAGGTAAGTGCATGGTGAATGCTACATGGAGGGTGCAGTATAACGCACTTGAAATCGTATAGCGTTCGTTTGTACATAACATGGCGTGTATGAGCCTGTATGGGAGGTGAAGAGAGCTCCTCCAACGGGTCGGGAGCGGGAGGACCTGTTTGTTGCTCTCCTGTTTGGAGACACCAAAAACGAGCTGTCTGTCTCCATGGCGTCCGACCTGTGGACCCTCCTCCGCTTACTACACTTTGTGAACCTGCGCCACGCCAGCTTTGGCCTCCGCCACCTTCATCCACTCGCCGTCCTTCTCCTTGGACGCGTACACCTCCGCCACGTCGGCCCTCGCCTCGGCGGCCGAGATCACGGCCAGCTCAGCCTTGGCCGCCATGACGGACGCGAAGTTGTTCTTGGACGCGTACACCTCCGCCACGTCGGCCCTCGCCTCGGAGGCCGAGATCATGGACATGGAATGTATCGTCCGCGCTGACGTGGCGGACGACGGAGCTGATGATGCCGGGCCGCCAGAGATGCGCGGGCCCAGGTGGCGGAGGAGGACGGAGCCGGCGGTGCGGGCGTGGGAGCTCATGGCCATCGAGTGATGATGATGAGTAGTGGCGGGGAACGAAGGCAGGTGTGTAAACTAGCGGTGCTTCTGCCTTTCTGATGCACTGCTTGGTATGAATGATCGATGAATGAGTTGTCCAGTCTCTCTTCTCTGGCCTCATTTTATGGTCGCAGCTGACGCCTCCATGGGTTCCGTGCATATTCTGGCTGGGCCCACCTGTCGCGATTCGGCGCTGCGCCCAGGGCCAGTGGCCATACACGGGGACAGTTTTTCATACCTAGTATTGTGTGGTTCTTTGGCACTGCTGACAACAACAACCGCACAGCCCGAAACTGGATGAGTTCGATTTGCTGGTACTGCTGCACAGCATGTGGACACAGTACCACACTAGTTGCGTTTTTTGGATGGTCTTCAGTTGAGGCCGAACAAATGGCTAATGAAACGCACACCATCAGGTTTCAATTTTCATTCGCAGCATGCTGAATGGATAAAGACCAACTAAAAAAAAAACTGTTCGGTGGATCCAGGTTTAGGTCGACCAAGTAAAAATGGAATCGCGTAACAAGTTCGTGGTTCCAGAAGAGAGATGGCCTCTTGACCACTCGAAATTGTGCAGGGCGTTCGAGACCGAATCATCACCTCCACCATGTTGCAACAGGCGCTTGGCGACGTTTGAGGGAATCGAGTGGTTTGTTTGTACGTGCACTGTTCAGTTGTGCAACTGTTTATTCTGCCTCTGCTCGTTCGTACTGGGCCAGTGGAACCAGTTGAACATATATATATGGCCACGAAGGCCGACTCCGTAGCTGAAGCCCAAATTTAGATTGGTCCTCTGCGGCCCATGGGTTATGGCGCCACGGGTGTTTACGTGGCTGCGTGTCACGTCGAGGTCCGGCGGCAGGTTCTACTGAGTTTGACATCCAACTAGAGCCGGTCTTTTTTTAAAAAATAAACGGCACCTTGTCACTGTCTTCCTAGAGACAATTGCAGGACGGGGGCTCGTACCCACGTCGGCTTTAGCGCTCCCATGCGCTTTACCATCAGGCCACGGGCCTGTCGCAAGCCGGTCCTTCTCCACCAACCTCAGCCCACCGGCCTCTAGCACCAGAACGAGGCTAGCCAGCGCCACTACAATCAGCGCCACGAGCTGCCCTAACATTCACTACAATAAAACTAGCCAATAGCGGCAGTTACAGATGCACTGTAGCAGTAGGCGGGTTAGTTCGCCGTTATGCAAACATAGCTGAAAAAAAGTGTTTGTAGCGGTAGATTTCTTTGGAAGAAAATAAATTGCAGTTACCGCACAAATAGTAGCGGCGGGTGACAATGTCACCCATCACTACCTCGAACCAAAGAAAACAAAAAAAAAGCCCGTGTCGAGCCCATCTAGGCCCATCCGCGCTGCCGCGCCCATGGGCTCCAACCACGCCATGAAGAGGGAGCCGCCACCGACGGAATCCTCCATGCATAAGCTGCCGCCGACGGATCCGCCACCGACGGAATCGCCGTCGCTTGGATCTGCGCCTGCCCGCGCGTGAGCAGTCGCTGCCTCTGCTTGAGCCTCAAGGCCGTCGACGGATCCGCCGCGTCACCACTCGATCTGTCACCGCTACAGGTGGTGGGAGGCGCAGATCCACTTGCCGCGCGCCGCCGTCGTCGAAAGGGGTGGGAGGCGTCGGATATGGCCTCCCCTTGCCACGCACCATCGTTGGAGGAGGGGGAGGTGCCGGATCCGGCCTTCCCTTGCCGCACGGCATCGTCAGAGGAAGGGAGGCACCGGATCCGGCCTTCCCTTGCCGCACTGTCGTGGAGGCGGGACGAGGAGGGGGAACGCTTTGGATCCACCGCCGCGCTTGAGGGCGATGGCCACCGCGCGCACAAGAAGAGGGAGACGGAGGAGGGAGGAGGGAGGCGGCCACCGAGAAAGGGAGGAGGGCGGTGGTTGGCGTGCCGGTTGGAGAGAGAAAGAGAGGAGAGAAACTGAGTTAGGGTTTGGTGGGTGCTGGAGAACCGTGTGTTTATTTGTGCACACTGCTAGGCCGAGTTCTGATAGGCTGTTTATTTTTCTAACGGTGGACTGTTTTATGGACCACCGCTCTAAATGATTATAGCAGTGGCCCATGTTATCAACCACCGCTAAATTGTTTTGTAGCTATGGTTCAACTTTTGAACCACCGTTAAAGTGTCTATAGTACTGTAGTGGTCACTGTAGTGATGGGGGATAATATTACCACTGCTAGACATATTTTTTAAGCACCGCTAAAGACCACTTTTGTGGTAGTGATTGCCACGCACCACCAGGTACGAGCGGCACCGGTATGCCCGCACAGGCAGTGCAACACATGAAAGCCAGGAACTCGAGCAGCATGCCAAAGCAGAAGCAGTAGACAAAGTTCCCAGCGAAAACGATTTCATCCTGGAAGCTCATGGAGGAGAACAGCATGTCCCGCTCCGCCCACTATACCACGGTTGACTATGGGCGACTTGCAGTTGGTCATTAAAAGGCCCTTCAGCATCCCACGGTCGGTCGTTAAAGACCTTTGCCGACCTATAGCTCTGGTCAGTATAGGCTGTGTCGGTAAAGGGTTTTGCGACCGACTTGTTTTTAGCAACCAACCTTCAGTCGGAGCTTTTGAAACATTACCGACCGACTGTGCATTGCTACTACTTGTATTACCGACCAACCATCAGTTGCGATTGATACATATAATCAAGCAGTAGGACATCAGCATTTATGCTAATCACATCATTAACACTAATCATATCATTAACAGTAATCACTAATTTTTATCCACCAACAATTTCATTGTCATTCTGATTCCACAAGACCACAACCCATTAACATATTCACACGAAACAATTACAGAATTTCAGTCATCAAGGTGAAAGATTTGATTCAGTTCAAATGTCATTCATAGAGCAAGTTTCAGAAAGTGCATCCATTACACATAGCATGAGGTTTTAAAATTTCAGAAAGTACATGACAACTGTTACAAAAAGTGGTTCAATCCGGTTCACCACACAAAAGAATTAGTCGCTTATAGTTACTACACAAAAGAACCTTTCCCACTTGCAGTCAAGACACAAAATAATCTTCCTCCCCCCAACAGATACTTCTAGTCACAAACATCTAGCTTCAAGTCATCATATCTTTATGGATGTCTTAATAGTAGCTATCAACGCCCAATACTTCCTGCAAAACAAAATCATGACCAAGATACAATTGAGAAGCCTAGAGAGTATGCCATTTCAAGCTGATTGACATAAACAAATAAAATGAGAAACTTCAAAGCTGCAATGATGTGGCTTCCAAAAACAATATTCAGATATCACCAACATGTTTTGTTGTTAATCTTGAAGGTCTACCTGAAGGTGCTGATGGCGCCATGTGCTAAGCAGCTGGTACGACGGCCGGGGGCAGGTTACGCAGCAACGGAATCCAGTGTCACGTCATACTATAAAACCAATTTTCAGCAATGAGTGGTCTTTCCCTATTAATAATGGGCATTCTACACCTCACTAGCTGGTACAGCTTACTGACAAACCGTAATTGCAATCCGCCAATAATTTGTGCTACTTCCTATAAAACAAGGGGCTTGGATGAGCATAACTCTATCTGTTCCCCCTTCTGTCATTACTTAGACTTTGTCTCCCTCCCCCGCCTCATCTCCCGCTGCCGCCTAGAACACATGAACAAAATAGATGACATGACACATCAATTAAGATGAAAGACATTTAGCATGGTTTTGTATATATTAAAGTCTATTGAGACTTTAATTACAAGCGAAAACTTTCATCCTAGCATATTTTGACCAATCTTAATATAATAATTTAATATTATGAGTTGTCTACAAAACTATGAGATAAAATCATGGATTGAGAGGGGTTGTTTCATTTATCAAATCAATAATCTAAATAGTGACACACTTGAAAAATGTGAAATGAAATGATGCATTAAGACTGGTCAAAGAAGTAGAAAAAAAGATATTAATCATGTAATTCCCTTGCTCTCCCATCTCAAAACATGGTAATCATTAATTCACTACCACCTCTCTATAAGCTTTTTTTTAGATAAACCTCTCTCTTCATGGTTATCTTCTCTAGGGATCTAAACTTAAAGGGCCTATTTGGTTGATTCCTAAACTTGCCACAACTAACCTTAGTCAAATTTTGCTTGTCACAAGAAGTGTGGCTAAGAAATTCTTAGCCACAAGTTTGTCAAAATTAGTTAGAAAGTGAGAGTATGACATGTGAGCCATAGGGTTTAGAAAGTATGGCTGCCACAACTGCAGCAAAGAACCAAACAACTATTTAAGAAGTTGTGGCATGATTAAGCTTAGGCCTTGCAAAGTTAGGCACGAACCAAATAGAATTATCAATTTAGTTATATTTATAAGCTATATTTATAACTGAAATAATAAATACCTACAAAAAGTATACTTCATTTTAGATTTATCAAGTAAACCTTACACCTAAATCTTTCTAGAGAAAAGATATTTGTTTCAACTAAAATGACCAATCTAGGCTGTGCTATATGAGAGCACCGGGTAGTTATTTTATTTTGCTGTTGTTGCTTATCTCAAATATTGGACTCTCTAGTTATTTTGTTATGGTGTTGTTGTTTATCTCAAATATATGAGAGCAGTAGCTAGTTATTTTATTATGGTGTTGTTGTTTATCTCAAATATTCTACTCTCTAGTTTCATATATTCAAAATCTTGCGTTAATAATTCACAATATAAGAACCACAAAAAAAGGTCACACTAGGTCAATATATTATCCATGGACTCTCCTGTTACACTAAAATATATTAGAAACAAAATATGAAAGTTAGATCAAGCATACCACAATGCACATAAGTGTTTGTTTGTCGGAGTGTTCAGTAGCGACAAGCATATATCATCATTAGATAATTAGAACACCTAAGAAAATAGCATCCATTTGTAATATTCTTTAAAACACAGACAAGTTAACATTTATGAAAATAGCCGCATCCCGCGCAGCCCCGCGTCCGTCGTGTCACTCTGTGTCCATCTCTACATGTCCCGATGTCCGTGCAGCCCCAGTTGCTCAGCCCCTGCATGTCTCTGTATGTCCCGATAGATGTCCGCATCCTCTACTTCGGACATGTCCGTGCAGCACAGTGCAGGGCTATCATGTTGCATCTATCAGAGCAGGGCGATTGTGCGGCTTCGGTCCCCAGCCTCCTCCAGCATTGCGCATAAGCAAGAGCAGAGCGATTGTTGGATGTTCACGACGGATGTCTGCTTCAGCCTCCCTCCTGCGTTGTGTTGCGGCTTCACCACGATGCCTACTACACTACTAGACTAATAGTTCTGTCAACTGGACCACCAACAAACTGTGTGTATTGCTATTGCTCTGCTTCTACAAGACAAGGCTACAAAACCAAACAAACACACATCCCTTCAAGTTCAAGCTACTTGATCCACGAACGATCAAGGAGCCAGTAATGGATGCAACTTCTAAATCTTGGGTATTCCCAAGTCAGTCAAGTAAAAAAATACAAACCAAGATGCTCACCGTATTGAATTAAAACATAAAATTTTAAATATGAGATAACCACAATAATGAATTATAGCATTAAAAGAGAAAATATTCATAATTAGAGTTAATTAATTACTTAATGTTAAGTAAAATCAAGATTTGATTTCTTCTTTGGTCTTAATTAGAACTATACATTGTGGAGAAGTGACGAACAAAAATTAACAAAATATACAACAAACCAATAATGCTCAAAGATAAAAAAAATGTGTAAATATCAGTGAACATGACAAGAAGGATGAGGTTAGGGTGGAGAGATATACCCACTTGATGTTTCCATTAATGGAATATAGACAGCACAACTAGCCCATTACAGATGAGTGACAAGCATTTGCAAATTTTGGAAAAACATGGAAAAACAGGAGGTGAGTTTTTATTAGAACTAGAAAGTAAAAACAGAGCACAATGCAGCAGCAAGTGATGGTTTTCTATATATTTGCTAATCTATTTTTCAATTTGTTCAAATGAACAACTAGACAATTATTATACCTATAGTAAATATTTTTGCAAAGTTGTTGGGTATTCCTCGGAATACCCAAGCAACCAGCTGGGTCCGTCAGTGCAAGGAGCTACAAAAGCATACTACTACTTAGGCTAGTCCCAATGGAGTGTTTCATTTTGTTGTTTTCAATATGTCACATAAGCAACAAGGATGATTGAAACCATAGCTATAATGCATGGTTTCATTTTATTATTTTCTAAATAACACATGCAAGAGATAATTGTCTTGGAAATAGTGTAGACATGGTTTCATCTAGATGAAACCCCTTCCTTCTCCTTTCCTAATTAATTTCTTACCACATCATCTAAAATAATGACATGGCATCCTATTTAATGAAAATGAAACCCCCATTGAGAGTAACCTTACAAGCAACACAACACTGCAAATCAATGATCTTTATATACCCTACTAGCTAGTACTAATAATAAACTCATTCCATCACATCGTTGTGGCCTGCCGATACACACAATTAAGGACACCCATATAGGTATCTATCTATCTATCTATCTATCTATCTATCTATCTCAAAAGACTCACCAGCGCCACTACGATCAACACCGTGAGCGGCACTAGCATTGCCACACAACACAGGGTCCCGAGCGGCACTCGGTACGGCCGCTCGCGCGGCAGCACATGAACGCCAGGAACTTGAGCAGCATGTAGAGGAAGCTCCCGGTGGCCATGATCTCATACTGGAAGTGGAAGCTCATCAAGGAGAGCAGCATGTCCCGCTCCCTCCGCAATGCCCAGCAGCTGGTACGATGGCTGGTGGTAGGCTCCGCAACAGTGGAAGCCAGTGTCACGTCAGCAGCGTGCTTCTGGTGTGATGCCTCCTGCAGTCAACGCGTCAAAGGCCTGTCGTCACAATTTAGCCAAAATATTGTGTTGGAGATCGTGTTGATATCCAAAATGACATATTTTGGGAATTGCCTGGAACATGTGTTTGAGTGGGTCCCCACTTCGTGTTAGTGATGGAGGTCAGCAATTTAAGAAGACAAAAAGAGAGATTAAGCATTTAATACCCTTATTACTCTCCCATCTCAAAACTCAGTAATCATTGATTCACTACCACTTCTTTATAAGCTTATGCCTTCTCAGTAACGCTATCTTCGCTCTAGACATTTAAACTTTATACGACCTATTTGGTTGATGTCTAAGCTAACCATAACTAACCGTAGACAACTGTGACTTGTCACAAAAAATGTGACTAACAAATCCTTAGCAAGTGTGGCAAAGTTATTTAAGAAATTGGGAGCACAACATGTGGGCTAGAGAGGATTAAGAAAGTGTGGCTTGCCACACCTAAGGAAAAGACAAAGCTTAATTAGACCTCGCAAAGTAAGCACCAACCAAACATACCTATCAATTCAGTTATATTTATAAGCTATATTTATAACCAAAATAATAAATTCCTATAAAACTATATCATCTTTTCATAATTTTGTAAGCTAATAATATATTTTCTTTCAAAATATGTGTAATTCATTTAGATTTAGCATGTAAACCTTACATGTAAATATTTCTAGAGAACAGATATTTTTTTTCAAATAAAACAACCAATCTGGCTATATGAGAACACTACTACCTAGTTATTTTATTATATTGTGTATACATATATAGATTAATGGTGTTGTAGCTTATCTCATATATTCTACTATCTTGTTTCACATATTATAAATCTCGTGTCAATATTTCACAATATAGTAGTAAACATATAGCACACAATAAAGGCCACACTAGGTCAATATATTATCACTAGAGTCCCCTATTACACTAAAATATATTAGAAACAAAATATGAATGTTAGAACCAGCATACTCCTATTTATATAATTTTGTGTTTCATGACTAGGAATAAGCATATATCATCATTTGATAGTTAAAAAATCCACGGCATCCACTTGTACTACATTGATATACACAAACATAGCTAATTCCTATCAAATCAGAAAAAGGACTTTGCTAGCAGCCAGATGTCCGATTGCATAGGAACCCTCCCATCGGATGGTCCTTAGCAAGAACAGAGAACACGGAAAACAATCAAAGTAGTTGTATGGAACACGGAAAACAATCAAAGTAGTTGTATGGAACATAAAAAAATCAAATAGCTCGTTGCAGGAAAACATTCCTACCGCAACATCACCACTTGTTGCATGCAATATTTTTTAATAAATCCATGTGATCCTTGGGTCGTGTGAATTCTATGAAGAGATTTTGAACGAGCTTGACTTTTTTACTATTTCAACTACAAATATGAAATGAAAATAACATGTACATGCTTAATTCGAATTTTTCTACACATCTCAAGGCACTCTAACAAACTCCAACAACAAAGAACACATATTGCAATATTATAGAACATTTCATGCAACATTGATTGAAGTTAATTTAGTGTGATCAACTACATGGCCATCTTCATGGTGGTGGATCACCGTTATCTCTTCCTTTCGATCACCGGATGGCCGTGGTGCCGCTGGACAGGAAAATACAGCTACCTCCAGGAACTTCCTCTACTGGTACAACATACTGCTCGATATCCTAGCATTCGAGCTGCTGCACTGCAATCGAAAGACATCGAATCTATTGGAAAAACTTTTTACTAAATAATAGCTATATCTGACTTTATAATCCATTTTGGCTATTCTCTTAGAGTTGCTAAACTCTATTTTGTGTCTCCTTAATGAAGGGACAGGATTGAGAAGCATACACAATATGTTATAATACAAACTTTGCTTTTTTACAAAGTCGATCTGGTGTACAGTCCTCTTAAAGGATCAGTTTGCTGCTACTCACTAAACTAAAGGTTAACAGAAGAAAAACAATTGATGGTATATGATACTTTCAGTTTCATATATGTGAGAAATAAGTACAAAATCATAAGTAAAATATTCTACAATATGTTTGTTTGACCAATGACAGTACCAAATCATAAGCAAAAAGTTCTACAATGCCTTTGTTTGACCAATGACCATTACAAAAGTGGTAGATACAATTTAAACCTTTTATTCCATTCCTTGGTAGGAGAGAAATAGCCTCATCGTTTCAGCTATTTTCATGCGACAGCGATATGCATCGGCGACAATAGGATACTTGCACATCGGTGACAAATCTTTTTACAAACTTTAGCGATATGCTAATAGTCTTGTATACATTGTATCTTATTTTAAACAATTAGCAAATAATTTTTAGGTAACATGTTCGCTACTCCAATTGTATAGAACCACATTTTAAAAAAAAAGAACTGTTATTAAGACAAATAGTTATGTGTGTAGAAACAAAATCATAAAAGTTTTGCAACTGATTGTTATATATAAAACCAAAAATAATGTGGTATACTGTAGATTAAGTTAGTCATCGATCATTTTTATATAGCACTCATAACCACCATGATTTTTCATAAATACCTTGTTAGAAAAATATCTCTAGAAATATCTAGATTTATGTAAAAGAAATATGAACGAAATCACTTCTCTAGCAGGAGTTCATGGTTCATCAAGTTCATATAGCGTAGACGAAGGCAAACAATTTAAGTAACTAGTTGGATCCAACGGCAACCCCATCTTCTTCACCATGCCCCTCCATATCAAGGGATGGGGACCCCAACATCGCCATTCAACTCAAGCGCCTCTGCCTTTTCAGCCCTGGCTATTGCAGCGTCCCAGTCCTCCTGCACGGCCTGGCGGAGCAGGACCCTCTTCACGATGTAGGTATCGTCGACCTCGACGCAGCCCTTGGCCTCGAACTCGGCACGCGCCCATTCCTGGAACTCCTTGAACTTGACGTCGTTGTGCTCTGACATCTCCTTAGGCCTTGTTCGTTTGTACAGGATTGATTCTTGGACCTAAATCATTCTAGGCGTGGAATGGATGGATCCGGCTGATTCACTATAGCCCAATACGAAATAGGGTTTTCATTCCTGGTGTCCCTAGGTGGGGATTGAAAAAGGCCCGATTGGGAGTCGGAATGGCCGAAATGGACCCTATTTCATTCCCTTTCGGCCCAAACCGAACAACTATTTTTTACTCCAACCTATTTCATTCTGACCCTCATAATTCCGGCCGGAACAGGCCTCATTCCGGCCCATTCCGGCCAAACCGAACAAGGCCTTAATGTTGCGCAGGGTCTAGGTGTTCCGGTCGATGTACTCCTGAGTGAAGAGCTGAAGGGGGTGGTTGATCATCCTGTTGTAGTACTCGTCCGGGTCCTGCACGGGCGTCGGCTCCCACGACAGGATGTAGTCCACGAGGCTCTGCGACAGGCGCGTCAGGTTATTTCCTTCCTCGCCGCCGCCGGTGGCAGCTTCCGTGGACGACGCTGCCGGTGGCTCTGATGTGATGCCTCCCGCGGCGATTGTAGAAGGCCCTTCCTCCTCACCGGCCACCGCGTCCATCGAAGAGCACTGCTGGAGACACGAGTCACCGTCCATCAGAGACTCCTCGTAGAACGCCGCCGGCCAGATTTCGTTCTAGTCGAACTCGACGCTCGATGGATGGATTGGGATTGTGGACGGGAGGTGGCGCCAGCTCGGTTATGAACGGGGGAGTCGGGGAGATTTACGACGCGCCCAAGAGTCGTAATGGATGTGGAGTCCGACGACGAAACGACGTAGGAAATTCGCAGTTTCGATGGACCGCATCGCTAACAGAAGAGTATCAGAGGATTTGCAGTTTACTTTGTAGCGATTTGGACAGCATGGAATTTATTCAACCGTGCAGATGATCTACAATTACAACTGAAAATCTGTTGTCTGAAGTCTGAACTCCTCTGAAAGGATTATTTTTGTTGCTACCCACTAAAACGATTACAATATAAAGTTCCACTCATATAAGGCTGGAAGTTTTTTCAGATATCCATATTTTTATGCTATTCGATAACTATTAGAATAGCAGCATATTTAATCACTGTATTTTTTTTTATCTGGGAACTCGCTGTGACGAGTCGGTACTTGGATGTAAAACTCTGTTCTGTGTTAGCTTTCAATATAAGCGGGGGTGGAGACCTTTTGTCTGAAAAAAATCAGAGTAAAGGAAAGTGGTCAGTGATTCATGAGCGTTAGAATTCCTATTGTCGGACGAACGTCAGAACTAGAGAGACAGAATTTGGTGCTGTAGGTGCTGGTATTTTGGTGTTTAAATACAGTGTTTAAAAAGTCTATTGCAATCTAAATCTACGTGCTGGAGGTAGTGACCATAATCCAGGCCTTTGTGGCTGCCTATTCCATATCCATGATCAGCAAAAACGGAAGTAAGCAGATCAATTCAGTGGAAACCAAAGATAAATACTGAAGCTCTTAGATCGATGGCCTTTAATAGTTGAATTGCTGCTGATTGGGTTCACAAGAAACAAACTAGCACCAACAGGCAGGTCTTTGTGGAAGGTGCTCTCGCAGCAGTCCAGCAGGCTTTCAGCACGAATCTGATGCATCAGACGTAGTGTGCTAAAGAGAAACCAATCTTATGAATCTCCATTGGGAGCTCTTGTAAAAGCTAATAGTCTGGAGCTGCGCGCTGATGAATTAACGACAGTGAGGCCCTCTGCTGCCCATACACATTCAACTCGGTAGCAGATGGTTTGGCTTCTAGATTTTGTAATCATTTATGTGGCTACTGATTTGGCTGAGCCTCCAGTCTAGTGGAACTAGTTTATACTAAAAAAGACCTTCATAAACAAATAAGAGAAGCCAAAATACATTAAGAAAATGACAGAGCAACAAGATTCGAACAACAGAAGCACCCCTGATGAACATGAAACCTAAGCATACAGGAATTAACTAAAAAATAAATATAAGGGTCACAAGTTAATATAAAATACACAGGTAGCAAATAACGTCAACACATTTGCCTAATAAAATTCCAGCTACTTAGATAACATACGTGGAAACTTATACATTAGCTCACCCTGTTTAGCTCACCTAAGTCGCAAGGCACTATGTTTTTTCGCGCGCTACCTGTGCATAGTGCATCCGTCAAGATTCGAACCCGCAACCTCACCTTCGCGCATAGACTCTCCTACCACTATACTCAGGTTTGACCCTTTTTATATTATATCTCTTTGCCGAGTGTATTTTGTCAGGCACTTGGCAAAGACCATGTTTGCCGAGTGCAAAGTAAAATATACTCAGACAAAAATAATGTTTGCCGAGTACCAAACATAATACACTCGGTAAAGACCTATTTATATATTTTCCAACGTGCTTTTCGTTGATCAAATTAATTCAAATAAAAAGCTGTTGAACTACAAAGTTGTATAATTTATTAAGATCTACAACTTTTGTTTTGGTCATTTATTTATTTGACAAAGTGATAATAACATTGTTCACGAATCATATATGTCTGAATATTTCATAAAACTATATGAGACTATTAGATTTTATGAACAATGTTATACATTAAACTGAGTAATGAACAAATGATGAAAATAAAAGTTGTAGGTCTTTAAAAGTTATACAACTTTGTAGTTCAAAATTTTTTTATTTGAATTAATTTATGATTTTAAATATAATTTGAATTTATATTTTACCGAGTGTTAGGTAAAAAACACTCAGCAAAGAGGGTGTTTGCCGTGTGTCAAATAAAACACACGGCAAACATCATCTTTACCGTGTGTCAATCTCTTTTTTTTATATATAGCAAAGATTTTGCCATGTATTTTAATTTAGCATACGACAAACACAATCTTTGTTGTGTGCCCGAAATAAAACACACGATAAAGATAGGGACACACGGCAAAGATTGATTTTCCCATAGTGTGCGGGAGCACCACGTTTGGCCATTTTTTTTTCTTTTGCTGAAGCTGCATGCCAAGCCGGAGCTGAAGGGCGGCAAGCAGGCCCAAAATGATAAGGAAGAAAATTCTGTGCGGCCGGGTCGAGAGCACCAGCAACGTTGTTCGGAACCGAACCATTGCCTACGTGGTGGTTCGGTAATCGAACATTGCAACACTACAAGCGTCGAACCAACCGAGGAGAGAAACAAAAGCGAACCAAGTCTTAGCGTCGAACCGTGACGAATAAAAAATAAACTCAGGCCTTCGTTTACTACTTCTGCGTTCATGTGCCTTGAACAACACTAGAGAAATAGACTTTTTTAATGGTTAAGATAGGTCCCACAAATCAAACAAACGCTGTGAGGATCGAACCGTGAAACAAATCGATTTTTACCCCATCGACTCTCGCCGTTCGGTTCGAACCAGCATTGCTGGTGCTCTAAAGCGGCGTTGTGCGGCCCTAATCTCGATTGCTGCCGTGTGGCTACAGTGTCAGATCGAACGCATCAGGTAGGCTTGGCGGCATCAAGGCTCCCAGATGCAACATCGGCTCAGCAGCTCGATCGGCTTCACAACATTTGCAAGCCGGAAACGGGAAAAAAAAAAGGAGCACGTGCCCTAATTCCAGTGCGAGGGTGCCGCTGGCTTGGCCCTTGGGAGCAACGGAAAATGCTCGCCCACCAGAAGTGAGAGTCGGCGCGATCTCGCTGTCAGCGCTCCGTGCTGATGAGGCCTCCGTTCTGGGCACGCTGTAGCTGCTGGCTGCTAGACACGAGGACGACAGTCAACATGAACAAGGATGATGACTGATGAGATCGGGATCTTGCATTGTAAATTGTTAAAAATATTTGAGAGTTTTGTGAGAAAACTTCATATTTTAACACATTCTAAATTGATATTAAGTAATCATGCTTGTATTTCTGAACCTTCGACTGATATGTAATACAACTAATACTCTTGGATTTAAGAACAGGAGAACACTTAGACAATATCAGAACATCCATATTTATTTATTTAAGAATAATGTAATTTTTTAGCATCATATATACTCAATCTTCCCACCAACATCAGGCCTCGAGCCATCCACAAGCATGAACTCACATGCTGCAACACTGTTCTGAACATGACATAATGAAACTAAAGTAAGACTCATATTTATAGGTCTAAATTGAGACAACCTGACTTTAGCTTCAGTGTAGTCACCAATGATTTATGGTTTATTATTTGACAATAGAACTTTTGGAGAAATCTTCCAAAGATGTACGTCGTTAGTAACCAGGATTAGTTAGCAAAGGAGTCCCCATTGCTGCATGTTTTCCTTTGTTGTTCAGTCTAATGATGAACCCATCTGCTACAAAATTCATTCATGGACCACAGTAGCAGGTACAGGCGCAGTGGGTATATCTAGACCAGAATTTGTAAAGCTCTGCTCACAATTTGTATTACAAACAATATGATACTCAAACAAAACTGAGTGAATAATATGTTAGCAACAGAGGCAGCAATATAACAGCCTGATATTGCAAACGGCTCAAGTTTAATTTGTTTCATAATCAATGGAATTTGTATATCAGTACAGCTTCCTCGGCGTTATACTCAAATCATGCTCGTCGGCAAGTACGCCATACAGTCTCCTCATCGTCGTACATCTTACATCTTTGGTGACGGCGTGAGGCGCCATGGATGGGTCGGGGCAGGCGGCCACAAACTTGAACAACACCGCGCCCACGCTGCTGTCCAGCTGCACCAATTCTCCTCTGAGGTCGTCATCGTCGCCATTCTTTGACGTTGCCGTGAGCTCGTGGCGGCGGTGGCAGATGCCGGAGCCATGCGCTGCGGATGAGAGAAGCGATTGGGATCGAGCCAAGCCGCTGCGCGTGAGAGCCAACTAAAATTATTTCGAGTCAAGCCGACATTTGGTGCTCCTGTTTGATCTGACACTATAGCCACGCGGCAGCAATCGAGATCAGGGCCGCACAGCGCTGCTTTACGACCCGGCCGCACGGAATTTTCTTCCAAATGATAACACGTCCTGGCAATACGTATTTTATGGAACGAAGTCATCAAATGTTACCATTATTTCCTTTTACATATTAGATTTCTAGACAGAAGAAATACTCAATCAGACCGAGCATGCACACAACAAATTGACGTACACTGACGTCAGATGTTGTAGCAACATCATATTCCATATATAGGCATATAGCGAAGTCGTATAGGATGGGATGGTGGAACGACTCAAGCCCACTGGGCGACGAAGCTGCTCAAATCATTGATCTTGTCGTAGTACCAGTCCCAGAGCATGACGCCGCCGTAGTTGGCCGCCGTCTGCGCCACCGGCAGCAAGCTGTAGTAGATCTCCTTGGGCGCGACGTACCCCATCACGGCCGCCTCCGGCGCCGCGGGCAGCCCGAAGAAGACCTTGGTGTACGGGTACGCCGCCGTCCAGTTCGCCCACAGCTCCTGCCAGTACACTCTGCAGTCCTCGTCGTCGCCGTAGAACCGCACATGGATCCGCTCGAAGACGCCCGTGTCCAGCACCTTCTTCACCCGACCATCAGGGGGGAACCGGCACCGCGGCGTGGCAGTCAAATGCAGCTGCGGCTTCCCGGACCCACCGCGGATAATGTTGTGCTTGGCGAGCTCCCGTGCCAGCACGTCGTAGTGCTCGGTGGGAGCTGCGGCGTTGTGGTGGTCGAGGAAGAGGTCGACGCCGTCGAGACACGCGTCGCCGAAGGGGCGGCGCACGGCCTTGTTATTATTGGAGCCGCCGCCGAGGAAGGCGTTCCAGAGGTAGTCGAAGAGGTCCAGCGCCGACTCTTTGGTTGGGAGGGAGTAATGGTGGCTGCCGAAGCCGCCAATGGAGAGAGACACCGGGATGCCCTTGGACTGGCAGTGCTTGATGTCCTTGCCGGTGGGACCCACCGGATGGCCCGACAGGTCCAGGTGGTACTTGTTGCCTATGCCGTACACGTCGAGGAAGGAGATGATCACCCTGGTGTACCTGCCCGTGTCGCAGGCTTCACGGAGGGAGCCCTCGTTCTTGTTCCGGCCCCAGAATACGGTCAGCTGCCCGGTCTTGTTCTCCAGAGTGGCAGAGGCCGGGACGACGAGGAAGGTAACAACGGTGGCGAGGAGAACAAGCATCATAGTCGGAGCTCTCCAGAGTGTAATAATCTCCATCGTTGCGCACATTGGTTATTTTCTAGTAGATTGTTTGACGGTAGACAAGTGAACTGATGGGTGATTAACCCATCAAGTGCATATATATATAGAGAGAGAGAGAATCATTATCAGTGGGTTCCAGCTGATCTACAAATATGTATATGCAGCGGCATATAGTTGACTCTGACATTACCACTTTTCTTTTTCCGCTGGCTCCTGCTTCTCTATGGAAGAAATCAGGACGATGCCGCGGGATATAGTTGACTCTGCGTGCGCATCAAGATGGACAAGGAAGATGCTTCAACATGCAATGCAAGCCAAGCATGTTTGAACAATACTTCCATTGATTGATCCATCAGCTGACTCGAGTTGCAGCGTGCAAGGGATAACATGCATGGACGACAGCTCATACCAACTGAACTAAAATACGGAAAAAATTTCTATGGCACCGCTGCCATAGAAATTATGTGGCAGCGCCTCTCATGTTATGCCACGTGGCAATTCGATTTTCCACTTAGTCCATTCGTAACCTCTTATCTAGGTTTTTTTTTTTCCTCTCACTATCTGTTAATCAATCTAATCAACACATTTTGGCGGCAGCGGCTGCCAATCTTGCTTTTTCATTCTGTTGTCGCAGATAAGATTCTTCGATGGGTTCAAAGATAACGGCTGTCCAATGATGATAAGAAGAATTAACTTAATCTATTAATGTGTCTCGTATGGGTTCATCAGTCGAGTTCATGAAGAGATCCTTTACGAGCAAAGTAATTTTATAAGGATACGTCTCTCTAAATTTGATGGAAAGAAAAGAAAGCCTGAACAGAAAGGTTACGAAGGGATCAGTTGAATAATAGTCTGTTATTACGTGGCGCAACATGGAGGGCGCTGCCACATAAGTTTTATGGCAACGCTGCCATAAAAAAAATTTCCAATAAAATACTACTGGATTTAGGTCAAAAACTGTTTGAGACAAAGGAGGACGGAGAGGCATATACCGCAACACAACGTTGACCACTCAACAGTCAACACTGGAACAGACGTGGTTGACATTTGACTGAGCACCAACAACCAACCTACGTGGCTCGTTCTATAAGATATCCAACTTTTTTGCAATAATATAGAATACAGTATACCAGGGAGATTATTTTTTATTTCGAAACGTCATCTGCTAGTGGTTCCTCTTTTTTATGTAAGACAATGTTTCAGAATATGAGAAGCTAGCATATCTGCCACTAAAGTTCTTGCATAACTTTTATTAATACAAAAGCAAAATAAAAAAATACAATTTTATTCATTACAAAGTAGTTTCTTCAGTAATAAGAAAGTTTTATCACATTGTAAGAAATACAATAGTTTTTGTTCAGCTAAATCTGAAATATTATAGCTTCATTAATTTGAACTAAATAATGACCAATTGATTTATATTGTAGTATAATTTCAATGCCCAGAGTTTTTTTATATTTGAGCATGCATGCTCCCTGCATTCTAGAATTAGTCACGCGGCGTCGTAATTTACATCCCTAAGCAGGTCATGGCCGCATTGTCGCGTCCAACAGTGGCCGCTGGACGCTACGATTCCACAATAGTCGCTAACTCTGCTGGGTCTATCATTTCGTATTGTCCAACCTATCGTTATGCTCAAAGTTAAAACCATGAGCGCTATATAACGACACATGGATTTGATATCAGGTTCATGTATTTCATACAAAGAGTCCAACTTGATCAGCAGCGCGGCGTGGGATCGAGATATTCAGTATTGCTATCATCATATTGATCATGATGACCGGAAGCAAGTTTACTAAAACATTGAGTCGCATGCATATAAAATTTAGTCTCATCTCATAATAAACTAACCCTAAATAAATATACACATAATGAGAGTGATGACTAAGTTATTAAAAATTTATGTACAATTACCTAAGTATATACCCATGACTCATTTTTGTTGATTGCCGTGACATATATAAACATTATACATTTGTGTTGATCATGTTAAAAAAAAATTGAGATATTTTTCATATATGACATATGAAACCCGATGGGCACTCGACACCCACCCGAAACCTGGTGGGTGCGGATGTTAGTCTCAATTCCCATCCGTGGGTGCTGGTGTGGGTGTCAATTTCCACCCGAAATATTTTTCGTGGTGGTCAGTTTTTGCTCCACCCGACTCGAACCCGACCCACTGCCATCCCTAACCCTAACTGTCAGAACATCAGAGATACTGCATTCGTTGTTAAGTGATAACAACTGCCAGGAGAGACAGATTACTTAATTTGTTAAGCATTCAATAGTTTGGACTCCTTATCTTTTATCTATGGTAGATCAGAATCATCCACTTTAGATTTCAAATTAACAGGTCTCAATTGCCCATAAAGAAAAAGAAAATTTCCACTGTGTTTACACTCGGTAGTGGTCGATGGGTAGGGTGTTATGTTGCTTCATTACACAGCAGTCAAGAAGTTGTCCAAATTTCCACGCTGATACACAGGAGGCTACCTATATTTTCTAGGCCAAGGGGGTGCTGCAGCACCCAAGCACGGGGTGCAGCTCCGCCCCTGTTAAGAGTACACATACTGACAATAGGGATTAAGGCTGGCCATCAGGCGGGTATCCACTTTTGTTGACTTTCCGCCCTGTCCGACCCCGTCTTCGAAGTTCGGACGAGGTGAGCACAAATAGTCGTTGGAGCATAGCCACCAAGCCTTTGATGAAGGATAAAGGGATGAGAAAGAGGAGCGGAGGAATAGAGGTAAGCAAAAGCATAAAAAAAAGGGCAATAGAAAGTGCAAGATTAAAAGTAGAAAGGGCGGTCCCCAATCCTAATCCCTGCTTTCTTGATTTTCTAATGTTTGTTCCTAAATACATGTCGTTTGCATAGTAGTGTAGGTAACATCTCAACTAAAACAAGAAAGCAGGGATTAGGATTGGGGACCGCCCTTTCTACTTTTAATTTATTTTGTTACTTGGCAACCAAAGTTATTTTGGTAACATGTTCACTATGCCAATTGGAAAGAACCACAAATCTTGTGAATAACTGTTGAGACAAAAAGTTGTGTGTGTACCAACAAAATCATAGAAGTTGTGCAATTGACTAGTTTAAAATTAAGTGATATACTGCCATAGTCATCGATAATTCCTATATAATAAATGTGTAACAATTAACAATCATGTTGTTGCATAAATTCCCTTTTAGAAAATATCTCTAGAAATATCTAGCTTGATATTATGTAAAAGAAATATGAGAGAATATACACTTCTCTAGTGCAGGCGCAGCAGTCCATGGTTCGCAGTTGAAGTTGAAACGACAGCTATATATAGCGCAGACAAAGGCAATTGTTTATTTAAGTTGGATTCAATGGCAAAACCATCGTCTTCACTTCACCATTCTCTGTTGGGTTGATCGGTCATGCATGTTGACTGAGTCTTGAGAACAACCCAACAAGCTCCTGCATCTCAATGGAGTCCCCCAGCAGCATCGTCATTCAGCACAAGCGCCTCGGCCTCTCTAGCCCTGGCCATTGCTGCGTCCCAATCCTCCTGTGTCACGGCTTGGCCGAGCAAGACTCTGTTCGCGATGTAGATGTCGTCGACCTCCACGCAGCCCTTTGCGTCAAACTCAGCACGCGCCCAGTCCTGGAACTTCTTGAACCTCTCGTTGCTGCGCTTGGTGATCTCAGCGATGTTGCGCAGGGACTGGGTGCTCCGATCGATGTACTGTTGCGTGAAGAGCTGGAGGGGATCGTTTATCATCCGATTGTAGTACTCGTCCGGATCCTGGAAGGGCGTCGGCTCCCACGACAGGATGTAGTCCACGAGGCTCTGCGACAGGCGCGTCAGGTTTTCCCCTTCCTCGCCGCTGGTGGCAGCTTCTGTGGACGATGCCGCCGGTCTCGCGTCGGCAGCAGCGTGCTTCTCTCCTTCTGATATGATGCCTCCCGTCGCCACCGCAGCAGGCCCCTCCTCACCGGCCACCGCGCCCATCGAAGAGCACTGCTGGAGACACGAGCCATCGTCCATCGGAGCCTCCTCGTCGAACACCGCCGGTCGGATTTCGATCGAGTCGATAACTCGACGCTCGATGGATGGATTGGGATTGTTGATGGGGCGGCGGCGCACTCCTTTTCGGTTATGAACGGGAGACGAATACTCTTGCTCTTCCTGGATCCGTTTTGCGACGCATCCGAGTCGTAATGGACTAGTGGACGTAGAGTACTAGAGTCCGACGACGAAACGACGCAGGAATTTTGCAGTTTCGTTGGACCCGCGTGAGAGTATTAGAAAATTGGCAGATTATTTTGTAGCGATTTGGAGCGCATGGAACTGCTTTGCTTCAACCGTGCAGTGCAGATTATCTGCAACTGAAAATCTGCTGTACGAACTCCTCTGATAGGACAAATTTTTTTGTGGATGATACGACCAAGTTCCATGACACTCGTATAAGGCTAGCAGTTTCAGATTACCATATTTTTATGCTATTAATTGACTGTTAGAATATCTGAGTACTTAATAATCAGAGTAAAGGAAAGTGGTCTGTAATTCATGTGTTGGAATTCATGTTGTCGGACGAACGTCAGAACGAGAGAGAGACAGACAGACAGACGGGCAGACTTTGGTGTTGCAGGAACTGTTGTTTTCGTGTTACAACCTTATACATACTGTATTTAAAGCCTAAAATAAAAACAAATTTTCGGTCTTCCCCTGCTGGAGGTAATGGTCACGATCCAGTCCTTAGTGGCCACCCATTGCGTGTCCATGATCACCAAAAATTTGCATACCCAGTCAACTTAGCTAACTGTTATTGACTGAAATAAACAGAGCTCGGCTAACTGAAACTGGACTGAAAACAAGGCTAACGTAACACTACTGACGCTGTGTACAATATTCAAAGATTTTGTAATCATTTGTGTGGCTAGAAATTTGGCTGAGCCTCAAGTCTAGTGGAACAAGTGTCCATTAGAAAAGGCTTTCATAGACAAACAACAGAAGCCACAAGATTGGAACAGCAGTAGCAACACTGATGAACATGAAACCTACCCATATCTCCAGGAATTAACTAAAAAGATACATAGGTGGGAAATATGTAAAACTTGACACATTTGCCTACACAATTTACCAGCGACTTGGATAACATATGAAGGATCTTATACATTAGCTACCCTGTAACCCCTGTCAGGCCTTATTAGGCATAAACTCAGATGTGCCAAGTGCCAACGTAGAACAATACTCAACTGCATGCGAAGAAATCTACATTAGCGTAGTTGGTCAGGTGGATTATATTTGGACCCCGGTGGAACCTGTTCCTCTTCTGCATCCTCTGCTCCCTTCTGTTCGTACTCATCCTCTTCTCCATGATTCTCTTCTTCACCTTCACTTTCGTGTTCGTCCTCAGAGTCTCCATCATCCTTTTCTTCACCTTCACTTTCGCTTTCGTCCTCAGAGTTACAGTAGCTGTGTTCTTCACCATCCTCATCTTCCTCATCCAAGTTGTTATACCACCTGTCACTTGAACGTGATGCCGGAGAAATCAATGACGTCGAACAGGTCCGCAAGCTCCTCCCTCATGCTCTGCCGGCGCTCCTCCCTTCGCTCAAAGTAGTCGTCGTCTACCTCGACGTATCCCTTGGCCTCGTACTCGGCACGCACTTCCTCCTGGAACTCGGCGAAGTTGTCTCTCAGGATGTGGAACGCTTCCGTTCCCCTGTTCAAGATCTCGACGCTTTCCGGGGGATAGTCCGACGTGTCGGGCGCGAACTCCTGCCGCTCCCGCGACAGGATCCACTGCACTTCTTCATCTGACAGCCGGTTCTTGGGCTTCCCGTTGTTATCAATCGGAGGAGCAACTTGGCCGTCGTCATCACTGGCCGCGGCCTCGGTTGTTGTTGGTTCGGCAGCCATTGGCCTGAAAAAGGCTTGGATCAAGTGGCACACTAGCACTGCTGTCAAAGAATCCTTGGCTCGGGGATTTTGTGATTGCCGGTGGTGGAGGCAGAGATTGGAGGTCGAGGCGGCGTGGTGGTTGTATAAAGGTTGGAGTCCTTAGCGCTGTCCGGATGGACACGGGGCTGGTGGTGATTCCATCGTGATCGTCCAGGAAACAAAGAAATCGGGAAAAGACAAGAAGAGCGAGCGGTCTGTTCGAAAAAAAAAACAGAGAGAGATAATAGTAACAGCATAGTGAACCTAAAGAACGAGAGCAGGACGCCGAGGAGCCTGTGCCTACACTACACAGAGATCGCCGGCCTGCCGCACCGCGGATGCTGAGACGTCAACACTGATGCAGGGGTGATGGATATCGCACAATGAATACTGGAACGCCGACACACACGTGCGCGATATGATAAGATGCCCGGCGGCATGACCTCCGACTGACACCGACACGTCTTTTTCTTGGTGCCCTGCGAGACCCGGACCAAGGATGAGGACGTCGGCGTTGCTCGACGCCGTCACTCACCGCGCCCAACCCGAGACGCGGTGTCTCCGTCCGTGTGCTTTGCTGCGCTGAGACGCCGGCCTCTTGTATCTCCAAAAGCAGTCGAGGGGGTGGACGGTATTCCATTCACCGACCACTCCTTGGGTGCCTGGGTTGACGTCCGATTGAGCACGGACGGCCTGGATTTGGTAGTTTGACTCGGTCCTGGTGAGTCCCCCATGCAGGCCGTAGGGGCAAGCCTCCTCGAAGATAGTCAGCTCTGGATCGATCGGAACTCAACGAAGCTCAATGAAGAAGTAAGCACGTAGCCACTTATTGGGTGGGAATGACAATTCATTCTGGGGCCGGTGGTTGGGCGGCGCGCGCGCTAGCGCTCAGATCAGATGATGACGCCGACAGAGCGCGGTCGGCGGAAGAAAAGAATGACACCCCGTGCCTCGCTGGCAAATGCGCACCACATGACAGCCTCTTCAGCCGATCGCATCCAGTGACGTGACGCCTTGGTCGGCACACGCATGGCGGCATCGATCGGGAAACCGCTCGGGCCATGCATGGAAAGGCGTCGTCGGCGTTCGGCGTGGTCAGTCACACGAACAATATGCGAGCTTGGTTACGAGACTTGGACGACGGCAAACAGCACGCGCCTCCATCAGATCCCTGTGCATGAGAACGTGGTCACTCACACGTCCTCCTCTGCTCCATGCTGCCGCGCGCTCGCCCGGCGCACGGCCACCCTCCCTCCAGATATCCTCCGCGTGCCTCTTCTTTCTCCATACGGCGGTCTCCAAATAGCAATCAACGGGTCCGAGGAGGGTGGCGTGTTCATTCTTTGCGAGCCCCGCCCAAAAGTCTGCTCGCTCCAGTGCGGTTGCAACGGTGAGGAACACTGCTTCAAGGGTTCAGACTGTGTCCAGACTTTCCCCCTGGCATGGTGCATTTGCTCGACAAATTCACAGCAGTGTGCTCTGATCTTGTGGGAAGGAATTTGACCGAATATATAGCTACTCAAGTGAAACCTGAACGAGCAATACTCACGGAGCGCTAAGTGAAACCTTTTCTACATACTTGCATAGAACATGAACAATATTCTAAAATGATAAAGTCAGTGTAACCTCTTTCAACTGAAATGAAATTAGAAGTGGCCTAATCAGAACTTTATTACATTTTTGGTAAAACTACATTGCATTTGTGAAAGCTACAGCGCCGCGTGCTTGTGGGCTGGCCGGGAAGGACGAGCCGTGAGCGGCCCTGCGCCCGTGTCTCACGACATTGCTCAGTCCTGCCGATGCTCAGGAGTCGGAAAGGACACCTCTCCGCATCTATGGGTCGGCGGCTCCTGGTGCAGTGCTTGGTGCAGCTGAGGCGGGTCGGCATGCTTGCTGCCTGGTGGCGTGTTCCATGGGTTGGCGGCTCTTGGTGCAGTGCTCCGCACGGCTGAGAAGAAAGAGACAGATTGCTAACCTAACATATCATGTGCACTCCCGGTGACACAATCTCTAGCTTTTGTTTGCGGCCTCAATCATGGTAGATGCACTGAGCTTGAGAAAACGTGGAAATACAAGTGGGGGGAAAGGGCAGGACTCAACGAAGAGTTCTTCGAGATTTGTTACAATGTTTGTTTATATAAATTATAATTTGGTTATTCATTTTTCAAAAAATACAACAAAACATTTGCTATTTCATTTTCATAAATGTATGATTCATGACTATATGAATTTTAGCCAAACAAACTTTAGGGGCGTAATTTCCATATGATTTCCTTTTTTTCTAGTTGCATCAAATTGGCTACATCATTTATGAAATTGTGAATGAGTCCTTCATACATTGTTGGGTTGCTGCTTGTTTACACAATTATGATGCAGCATGATAGTGTCTTAATTCTTTAATTTTGTTTCTCTTATTAACTTAAAATATGCATGTTTCATGAAATTATGCAGAAGGGTAGCAACGATATGGCTTTCTACTCTCATGGGGTAGGAGAAACTTATGTACCTAGGTTTCTTTGTCCCCTATTTTCTACTTATTTCAACTAACTAATATGCATCTCACCTTTAATCTGGTTATCTTATTATATTATAATGTAAGCATCAATGTTGATGGTGTCCTTATGCAACAATGCCTCGGTATTACTGGTTGATTTTTATTAATTTGTCAGTCATTTTTCAATTGTAGATAATTATTATTTTGGGAAAAAAAATCATGTATGCCCCTGGAAAAAATTAAACCCCAAATGTGGCACTATCAACGAATACTGTAACAGGTCTCACATGTCATGGTCACACCAATAATAATGACATATAAGGTATTTGAAGTTTTTTTGGTTGTATAGAAAGGAATGCATCTTTTGTTTCTATCACTACATGCGTGCTTCATACAACTAGCATCCGTTTTTATAGTTTCAAAAAAAATGTTTTATTCGAGTAAGATACACCAAGGATTGCTACAACATGATGAATAAATGCTGACAATAGTGTCTTGTTTGTAATCCTATGCGTCCATCCTAGTTTTCTCTTATCTTGGAAGATGAAAGGTCATCCTTCAGTACAAGTGTGAACTCTACCTTGTACTAATAAATACAAGATTGTGTGATTTTGGAGAAGTGCCAATTTTGATCGAAATAATGAGGTTGTTTGGTGCTCTTTCTATTTTTCTTGAAGTTTCATCAATCTACTATTTTTCCTTACTTTCTCCTCTTTTTCGATATCATGTTCTTTTTTAGGAAAAAAAACAAATAGATCTAAGATATCAGTACATTGGTGGAGTTCAATCGTAGTCGTAGGGACCACAAGCTTCACAGGAGGAGATCCTAATCTACATGATTAGAGGGATTCTCGCTTACCCTTTTTCACTTGTAGAAGAAGTCCATTAGGACGAGATAACGTCCTCGTGCCCTCTCTCACTGCAACTGCCATTGGTGGACGGTGGAGTAGAGTCGCAGATCCCGTGCCCGTGGATGGCCTACCAGTAACTGATGGCTACTTGGCTTTGATCTTAGAGTCAATTCTACATAGAATCAACATTGGATAGAATGCACTGCTGGATTCTGATTGACGAGTCCGGTAGACCCCGCATTCCAGTTCGTCAATAAACAAAAGTTATACAATGCATCATGGCAGCTGTTCATATCTCCACACTCCATGCAAACAGCCAGAGAGTCAAAGCCTTGAGTTTTAACTCCAATCCGCCATGGCGTCATGAACAGAATGAAGCTCTAACCATCACTAAACGGGAGAAATGCGGATGTTGGGTTATCGAAAAGTAATGCGTCTCCCAAACCCAAAGGTACCTATACTCCATATACACACACTGTGTAATTAGTGGAAAACACTGCAACTAGGACCAGTTATCCCATGGAGCCACTAGTCATCCATGTTGAATTCATGCTGCTGCTTGAACACCCCTGCCTCTCCCGAGACAGGATCCACTTATTGATCTCTTCATCTGACAGCCGATTCTTCGCGTTCCCGTTGCCGGATGGAGTAGCAACTTGACCCTCATTATAGACGGCGGCCCCTAATACAAGCACAAAAGGACAAGAAGAGAGAGGTAAAACAGCTTAACGAACAAATCTGAAGAACGAGCATGAAGCCAGGACACGAGCACACTTCAGCAATGCCATGACGGTGTATGGGGAAAGCGATTATTGCCTAGAATAGCCGAGTTCGACGAGCTGGGATACATGCTGGTTTGAACAACTAGTAAGTAACATATTTCAATCAGTGAAGTTAAAGTAGGTCCCGACGTATGTACGCGTGTGATGTCTCAGTAAATGCACGCACTCACTCATGTGGGACAGCCACAAATTGGAGGGGTTCGTGCCCACCGTGCGTCGTGGCTCCGGAAGCTTGCGACTGGCGGGCACCCGCAAAGCCCGCATACAGTAGTTGCTTCCCGGCTCATGTCACACCTGCAACAAGATGCAAACCTAAACACGTGGAGAGAAAAACTAAAAGCTGAACAGAGATGATGCATGTGAGTGGCAACTCAACGCCGTGGTCCATGGAAATAAGCGGCAGCGGACAATCGCTTCTCGTATTCAAGACATCAAAAGCGCTTCTAACCAAACTATTTGGTAATGATTTTCAGAAAAGCAAAAGCAGAAGCTGTTTTAAAAGTCATACCAAATGGGCTCTTAGCTTGTTGACCATGACAAACAGCACAACACGCGCCTCCAAGATCTCCTCCCTTGTTCCGCGCGCCCTCGACGCTGGTGCCTGAGAAAATGCGGCCAAAATAATGAGAAACCCTGGGGCACCCGTTCTTGAACATGAACGACGTGTAAGTGGCGTCGGAGTGTGTAACAGCAGGGAAGCTGTACTGAAGCGAGTCGACCTTGGTCGGGCTAGAAGTCGCATTTGCAGGGCAGCCCAAGACGCAACGCCGCGAACATACACTCATTGGTCCTCAACGCGCGTGGCGGCACCGGGAAGAAGGCAGCGGGCTCAAAAAGTCCTCGTCCATCGGTGTCTGGCATGCTCCGTCACAGGCACGCACCATGCAAGCTTGACTCCAAATTCCCGTGCTGGCTCCTAGCAACCCAACACCTCCAAGATCAAGATTTCATCCCTTGTTCCTTGGAGCAGCCGTTCCTACAACGACGTGCAAGTGTCAGTGTGTAACAGCGGGGAGATGTATTGAAGCGAGTCGACCTTGGTCGGGCTGGATACCCTATGGTGGCCAGAAGTTGCATTGCAGATGCCCAGCCCAAGCCAAGACGAAAGGACCACCATAAGCACTATAAGCTACATTTTGCTGCTTTGTCCAAAGTGTTTATGGGTAGTATAAAATGATAAAGTGCTTATACCTCATAAGCACTTCTCTATTTATTGTTTGGCTATGCAAACTGCTTATTGAGCATAAGCACTTCCAATAAGCAGCTCAATAAACAGTATCAAACGCACCCTTGACATTTCAATTGCATTATTTAACAATATATAAGGATAAATAATATTATTATTTAGATATTTTTAAGATTCATTAGTTGGTTTGTTGAAGATGAGAAAACTAACCGCATCAAACTTTTGTGATTCATATGTGGTCAGGAGAAATAGGCAGTCTGCTAACCTACATAACACGTCACGTGCACCCCCGATGACACAATTCCTTGAAGTTCTCCGCTCTTGTCCACAACCTCAATATCGGTGTCTGTCATGAACTATAGAAAACACTATAATACATGTGACGGTAGACGGTCTGTGCGGACAAGCCTTGATGCTCTTTGATGATGTTTGTCTATATAAATTATAATTTGGTGAATTATTTTTCAAAATTTCTACATAAGTATTTGTTATTTTACTGTCATAAACATATTACACATGAATATATGAATTTTAGCTAAATAAACTTTTGGGGTCTTAATTGGTATATGATTTTTTCTAGTTGCATCAAATTGGCTAGATCATGTATGAAATTGTGTATGATTCCTTCAGATATTGTTGTTTGCTTCTTGTTTACACAATTGTGACGCAACATGTTGGTGTCTCAATAGTTATAAATTCTATTGGTCATATTAAATTAAAATATGCAAGTTTCATTAATGTCCAAAAGGGTAGCAACATTGTTGCTTTCTATCAAATGGTAGGAGAAAGTTATGTACATAGATTTGTATGTCCCTTATTTTTCCTAGTTATTCAAATTATATAATATTCATCTCTCCTTTAATCTGGTCAATGTAACCATGTGTTCAAGCATCAACGTTGATGTTGTCTTACGCATTTTATTAATGCAACAAAAGTATTTACTATTTACTTTTCATAAATTTATTACTCATAAACGTATGGATTTTAGCTAAACAAACTTTGGTGGGCTTAATTTGCATATGATTTCTTTTTCATAGTTCATGAAATTGGCTAGATCATATATGAAATTGTGTATGATTCCTTCATATATAGCTGGCTTGTTGTTGTTTCACACAATTGTGATGCCACATGCTGGTGTCTTAATTCTTTGATTTTTGTTTGTCTTATTAACATAAAATGTGTATGCTTCGTGAATATTGTGCAAAAGGTTAGCGTCATCGTGGCTTTCTACTCAAGGGGTAGGAGAAAGTTATGTACCAAATTTGTTTGTCCTCTATTTTCTAGTAATTTGAATTAGTTAATACTCATCTCTTTACTGTAGTTATATTGTTCTATGATAATTTAACCATGTGGTCAAGCATCGATGTTGATGTTGTCCTTACGCAAACATGCATCAGTATTACTGGTTGCTTTTTATAAGTTCCTCCATCCTTTTGTCATTGTAAATATTTCTTTTCTTTTAATCATGTATGCCTCCGGAAAAATCAAACCCCCTAATATGTCACTATCAGTGACTACAATGAGCCCCACATGTCATGTCATGGTCACATCAAAACCCACGCGAAGTCGGAAACAGGCTTCCTTTCCTTGGTCGTGAACGCGCGTGGCGGCATCTGGAAGACGGGAACATCGCTCGGGAAGGCCTTGTCCATTGACGTCCCGCGTCCAGCGCGCTCCGTGGCACGCACCATCCGAGTTTGGCTACGAGACTTGTTGAGTGTTGACCATGGCAAACAGCACAGCACGCGCCTCAAAGATCTCCTCCCTTGTTCCGCGCAGCATCGACGCCGGTGGCTGAGAAAATGCGGCCAAAATAATGAGAAACCCTGGGGCAGCTGTTGTTCTTAAACTTGAACGATGTGTAAGTGTCGGAGTGTGTAACTGCAGGGGAGCTGTACTGAAGCGAGTCGACCTTGGTCGGGCTGCGTACTATTGGGCCAGCGATCGGCAGCGCAAGACGTCAGGAAACAGAAGAAATCTGTTCGCTCTGTTTCGTAGCACGCCAACAGAGTAGAGGTGAGGAAAACAGAGTACATGGAGGTTGAAATTCAGAGCACAGTTCAGTTCATCCTCCGTCCTAAAACAATCCATGCTCAACTCAATCCTGGTGCAGATGCAGGACTCGTGTTGGTTCCATTCCAGTACCAAAAACTGGGATTGGTGGGTGTATTTAAGCAGTGTGGCACGTGAACACTGGTTGGGGCCTTGGGCGTACGCCGTACGTACATTTGGCGTACACGTAGAGAGACAGAGGATGATTCGGAGTCCGATCATCATCCATTGCTCGCAGACGCCGATGGATGATTAGGATCCGACCAGGACAAGAGCCAGGGTTCATCTCCGCCTTTATTAACCCCCCACGCACACACCCCGTCCCCCCCTTGAGTAGCCCCAGTTCCCCATCATCCCGCTTGGAAATCCCCGACAGAAGAAATTCTTATACTCATCGAAAGCCTAGTAAGATCATCAGACCTTGCAATGGCCGGTGGATTTGGCCCGCTCGGGGGGTTATCTCCGAAGGCGGCGTAGGAAGAGCCGGCGGCTGCGGTCGGAGACGGTGAGGAGGAGGTCATCATGGCGGTTGGGGAAGGGGAGGAACCGATGAAGGGGAGCTCCACCAAAAGGAAGGCGGAGTCCGGTGATGAGGGGCCATTGGAAGGCTGCTACGCGACCAAAAGGAAGGCGGAAGAAGCAGCGGCTGGCTACTGCTTGACGGGCGAGAAGACTGCTGATGCGATGGCCGCCGCCGCTGCAGGTGGTGACGGCGACGGGGCTCCGGCCGCCGCTGGGAGTGTGGAGGTCCAGTCGTCTTCGTTGGAGGAACAGGAGCAGCAGGAGGAGGGGGGGGGGGGGGGGGGGGATCTTCGACTTCTTGGCTCTTCTCTCGCCGCGGACGATCGAGATAGCTACGGCTGAGATCAACATCCCTGGCTTGGTGATCAGCAACAACCCCTCTGATTTCTACCCGACCGATGATGAAGACAGCGATGACGAGGAGGACTACGAAGATGACGAGGATGAGGAGGAGGAGGGCGACGAGTAGGAGTAGCTCCAGGCCAACTGATCATCTATATGTTTGTTGATCTGTACTATGGTTAAGTTTATGACCTGATTTGCGCGTTTATTAGGTAATGTTATCAGGATCCGAAGCTTATGCATGTTGCAGCTAGGTTAGCAAGTTACCTGTTCTAAGTTATTAATGGTCATCTATGTTATTAATTCGCAGACTGTGAATCGAGACACTTCTATTTTCTGTCATGTCTCTGCAATGTGACAATGTGATTGTCGTTGTATGTCAAATATGCCCACAAAGATCATGCTTGATAGGTGGGCACTGTTATTTCCTATAAATTCTTGTTGTGGATTCTATTTTGACTAGTTTATACATGCAGCAGCCACTCTAGGGCATGCGGTTGTTTACTATGTGAATCTGTCAACTGCCATGGTGTTTCCATGAACATGGGAATGTCCTTTATATTCACATACTATGTACTCCGGCTGTCTACTTAATCTTACTCATGCTGTACGTGCTGAATTTAGATTGATTAGAGTCAAGTGTTTATGTTGTTGTTTTTATGGTCAACGGGGGGGGGGGGGGGGGGGGGCTTCCCACCTGATTTCATTGCATAAGCGGCCCCAAAATAGCCCAAAAGATCATGATTACAACTAGTTCGAGTTGAAGTAGAAGAGAAGGTACAGGAGCTAGTTTACATTTGGACTAAAGATAGTGCACCAGACAGTACAGACTTCCTCTTCAGAGCGCTTGAGCCTGCATCGCCATGCATTTGCTTCTTCCCGACAGCTCGCCAGCAACCGTCGCAGCGACGGTCGTTCTTCTAGGAAAATGACTCGGTTTCGGTGCTTCCAGAGGTTCCAGTAGCAGAGGAGAGCTAGGCACAGCTTCGGTGGTCAGCCGGCGTTAGCATAGGCCAATTCAGTTTCCATGGCTCATTAGCAGACGCTTCGGAGGGGTTGACGCTGATGGCCCTCCAAAAGCTTCGCGCGAAGTCACA
Source organism: Eleusine coracana subsp. coracana (assembly GCA_032690845.1). NCBI lineage: Eukaryota > Viridiplantae > Streptophyta > Magnoliopsida > Poales > Poaceae > Eleusine > Eleusine coracana. The sequence continues at coordinate 59,012,152 of CM064434.1, read as the reverse complement.
GTGAAAGAAAATGTGGTTTGTGTCCTCCATTGCTGCGGTGCAGCTTTCGCAGGTGTCATTGTCGAGGATTTGTTTGGTCATCAGGTTCGCTTTGCATTGGATCCGCTCCTGAACAAGAAGCCAACCAAAAAACTAAACTTTCGGTGGCGCTCTGTTTCTCTAGACAAAGGTTGCAAAGTTGCAGCCCGGATCCGTTCCGGACATGACAAACTTGTAGAGCGCCGCGGTGCACAGTGTGCCATCGCCACGGAAGAGGTCGCTGCACCAGACGTCCGATTCCACCGTGAGTTGGACCGCATCGAGGAGTCTTGAGACTTCATCGAACTTGTCCATTGCCGCCCGAGATAAGCGCGGCACAAGTTGGGCTCGCTGGCCCGTCGCCATGACCTGAGACACGGACTTCATCGCGTTCACTGCATGACTGGCCAGGGCCGGGTAGACATCGTGCAGACGGCCTACGTCCAGCCATTGATCATGCCAGAACGAGGTCGTCTGCCCGTCCCCGAGCTGCGTGGTTGTGATGGTTTGGTAGACCGGGAGCAGGCGTTGAATGGATGCCTAGTGGGTGCCTGCTAAATCGCCTGTCATGCTTGAGATGTCGGCGTGCTCGTGCACCCAGGTGGCCCACGATGAGTTGGTGGCTGTATGTAGAGATCACGAATTCCTAGACCGCCCTGTTCTGTTGGCCGCGTGCAGGTGTCCCAAGGGACAAGGCACTTAGCCCCTGATCATTGAATATCAAAGTTGTAGAACTTTCCGATGGCTAAGAGATAGAGTCTGAGTTTGCCTCATTTGAACTCCGGACAAGGGATTTATGATTTTTTGAATTCGGTGCTTGATATGAAAGATATGAAACCGATTTGGATTCAATCTCTAACTTTATGGGCATACGACAGATTTTTTGATGGTGTGAACGTGTTCACCTAAATTAATAGATTGTAGAGATAGAGATAGAGATAGAGAAGAGATTCTGAATTATATATGTGGTTAAGGCACCCATATTATATTCACTGTGTATGCAATTAATGTTTGCTTGTCTTTGTATTTTATATTTGAGATTGGGATTATGTTCTCATGTGCTATGGGGATGGGTTGCTTTGTTGGTACTAGTGATTCGTGAACTCAGCTGATTATGTCTGTGGTTCCTTGATGTCCCTGAATCTGAGCATATGAACTATTCTGGAATTTATTTTCCAACTGATTGATATCTGTTCTATCTTATCCATCTATTGTCCTTGTGGAGCCAAGCTAGGCCATGCTTTGCTTTTGTAATGTGATTATGTATCCAACGTGGTTTTCTATATTTTGAAAGGATATGAACTAGCAAAAGGTTATGTGCTTGCTGTAGGTTGTGTTAACTCTGATATCTCTCATCCGCTTTGACGTGATTACTTTCTTGTTTGCATTTTCTAATTTCTATAATTCACAAGAACGAGCCTTGATTTGATCTACTCCGTTTTTGTAATGTGATTATGTATCTATCGTGGTTTTCTATTTTTTTGAAAGGATATGAACTAGCAAATGTTATTGCTTTGCAGTAGGTTGTGTTAAACTCTCTGAGCTGGTCCTATTTGCCGTGATCACTTTGTTGTTTTTTTACTTTCTATGATTCACAAGAACCTTCCTTGGTTCCATCTATTCTGAAACTGTGGGCGTGATATCCTACATGTTTCAGGCATGAGCACTGATTTTGGGATCGAGTTCCATGTATTTTGGAACCTATGCAGCAAGCTGTTCAAAATGCATGCAATTGATTCCTATTGCCATCCAAAAGATGAGCCCAAGGCTGTGCGTGCAGCTGTGAAGATACTGCTGATCTCCAACTGCAGTAGCGTATCATCCCCATTCTATCTAGTAGTACTGGTAGTAGAATAGCAATCAGCAACCTGCATAAGAAGTATGACAACTTAAATTTCGTCAGTGCATTTAATCTTCAGTTCAAACAGGGCCTTTAAGCCCTGCCTTCATTAGAGGCATCTCGTCTTCTGTTGTTGCTAGAAATATGGCAATGATTAGAGATGATGACCGAGTGCTTGTCAGGCCGCGTTTGTCACCTGCAGAGTGCAATACCAAAATCACACTAGGCAGGGATTAAACTCTGAGCGAATATTGGCTATGGGATTTTGGTCTGAAAAATACCGTCTGTCCTTCCCAATTGGCTATGGGATCTGAAACCCAGGCACTGAAAAATAAATCCCGATCGTACGCATGGAGCAGCTGCACAGCATCACATCACACAGTCCAGTTAACGCATCCCTGCTGCACACCGTTGACCGTACTCGCGATCGTGGGGGCAGCTACAGCCGCGGTAAGACACACGGCTTCAGAAGTGCACGCTACTGTTCTGCAGGTTTCCCGCTTGTATGGTGCATCGATTTTGGATACCGAAATTTTCTGCAGTGCTATTCTCTTTCATCGCGAACTCAAAATCAATAGCTGTACTGAAGTTTACTACGGAAATGCTCGCGCTCTGCTAAGTGAAAATCCTGAACCTGAAATTTGTGCAGGCTGGTGTAACAGCAATGGGTGTTGATCCGTCTTTCTGAAATGAGAACCTGAACATGCAGTATTTTGATCAGAGTATAATGTATTTTGGAACCTATGCACCAAGCTGATCAAAATGCCTGCAATTCATTCCTATTGCCATCCAAAAGATGAGCCAAGGCTTTTGGTGCACAACCGATAGGTCACAACACAACCGACAGACATCTATTTTTGCAACTTTTCGAAACGTACCTTAAATCTGCAAATTTATATTAAATTAATAATAATAATTTTTTTTTAAAAAAAGCCTCAAATGAGCAACAATCCGGCGAAGTCATGTTACCCGTCCTCTGCTTGAGAAAACACCGGTAGAAAAAGGCCTTGGACAACGACCCTGGTTGGGCTGGAGAAACTACTGGGCCAGATGAGTCTCGTTTAGTCCAGTCCAAGACGTGAGGAAACAGAGAGGAAATGCTCTGTTCCGCGTGGCACGAGAACAGATCAGCAGCAAGGGAAACAGAGTAGTACTAGCAGGTTCGGTTGCTTGCTTGTGTCTTATGTGGATGAACTGAAGCCAAGATTTTCTCAAACTTCAAACTAGCTGGACACGTTGCCGCGAGAACCTAAGTTAAATTTGAGAATGGCACGGATTGGGTTTGCCTTTGGTGGGATGCAGCCGGGCATTGTGGGTTGCGAACAAACCTACAGGACAGAAACCTTTTTTATTAGGTGCTAGCATTAGCAGCCTGACAACAGCCGGCAGAGCCGAACACGTTCGGCCTCGCTCGCGATCGTAGAGAGATAGATTCGTTCCGAGTCGGAGCCCAACCGCGATTCCGATTCCGATTCCGATTCCAATTCCGATCCATCCATCATCACGTTTATATATAAGCAAAAAGAGCAGAGAGAGGGCGGGCGCCCCATCGCCGTCACGCGTCGTCAAACAGATCCCCATCCATCCAGAGCTTCGAAATCTCCTGACGGAAGTCCCCGATGGCCGGCGGTGTTGGGTTCACCGACGATGTCGCGACGGGCGTTCAGGGTGATCTCCAGACGCTGAGCTTGTCGGAGACGCTGCCTTCGTCGGCAGCCGAGACGACCAAGACCACGGCGGCGGCGGCGGAGGAGGAGGAGCCCGGCTGCTGCGCCGAGGGCGAGAAGAAGAAGAAGAAGTTCCTGCTTCACCTGCCGCGCGAGGAGATCGACCGCGTGCTGTCGTGGAAGCGGCGCCACCTCTCGCCCGACGTGGTCTCGGCCGACGACATCGCGGCGTTCGACGCCATCAGCGACAATATCGAGGCGTACCAGACGTGGATGCGCGGCGAGCTCGAGCGCAACGGCGGCGGCGCCGTGATGGTGGACGAGGACTTCGTCGCGTGCAGGGAGTACCGACTCAAGCTGTGGGAGGAAGAAACGGCTCCCGTGGAGTGGTCCGAGAGCGAGCTCGCCTACTGGAACATCAGCGACGACCTCTCCGACGACGACGAATATGTGGACGAGGAGGATGTTCAGGAGGAGCCTGAAACAAACTGAGATGATTAGGAGGATGTTTAGCGCGCCTGCCATTACAATTTGCTTTTTTAAGGTGGGAGTTTGAATTGCTTTCTCGTGTACATGGGGATCAGGGAATGATTTGTGTGTGTATTCCTTTTAAGTCTGTTGAAAATGTGTCCACGGTCTATATTTTATGCTTATTTACTATAGTAAGGTGGCCACGCATTTGCACGGCAAGATTTTTATATTTATGCCTTTTACTGTTGACTGGACATAACTGTATAAAACTTTTATATTGAAAAGGTAAGAGTTGTTTTATCATTGTCAATACCCATATGTCATATCTATAAAAAAAATCAAATTTGAAAATACGTGAAATATAGCTAAGATATCATCCAACATATATGAAATATAGTTATCACAATACTCCCTCCATACCAGGGTTTGAATAACCGGTGGTAACAGGCCGGTTAACCGGGTTAACCAGAAAACCGGTCCCGGCTGGTCGCGCTAACCGACCAGTTAGCCCCAGAAAACGACTTGGTACTGTAGCAATTCGGTTAACCGACCGGTTCCGTTACAGTTGGCTAGGCCCACTCGGTTGCATTCAAACTGCACCGGACCCGAAGCGGCAGCGCGGAAAGTTAAAATAGCCCTTAAGGGGATGTGCCATGCCACATGCAACCCTCGGATCCAACTTGTTGAGATTCGTGTTCTGACCTCATCAGTTGCAATACAAATAGTTTTATGACTGACTACCAACGGATTGTATTAGTATACTATCTACGTCGGGACCACGAGTCTGAGAAAAGTTATGTCTACGAGCAGCTTACCTCGTTTCTGTTGGAAATTGATCTGTGGATAAAATAATAAAAAAAAGTCATAAATCAAGAAAATACAAATCCACAAAATTCAAAGTAAATACCATGGTTTTGAATTCAATTTAAACCTATGGGTATGTTTTTCAGTGGTTTTGACTCAAATCAAAACCATTTAAGCTTTGATGAGTTTTTGCCCCTGATCGGTGGGCAAGAACCGACCTTTCCAGTATCGGTTCCCCCTCTATGGAATGGATATAAAAGGAGACCACTAGCTTATAAAATATGCATGAATTTCAAGTTCTCCACTAAGGCTATCCGATCAGCTATCCTATTCAGAACAGAGGGAAGAACCAGAACACTATCATCAAGATGTCTTGATGAAACCTAAACCTAAGAAGATGATGTGGCGATTCAAAAGAAACTAGAAGATCTTGTCAATCTATCCAAAAGTGGTATCAGAGCCATCTAGCTTTTCTTTTGAGTCCAATTCATGCCCAACTACATGTTTATATGCCCAATTTCTTATGATTCATGTTACTAAGCTTTTGTTTTTCATGCAAAGTAGTTCATTTTTCTTGAACTTGCTTTTGCTACTCATGTTTCTGCTTTACTGTTCAAGCTGATGATTAAGTATCATGTTATGTTTATGCAAAATTGATGAAGATTGAGAGGCTAGGGTTACGGATTCATGCTGCAAAGCATGAAGAAGGAGGGGAATTGCAAAGAAAACGAAACAAATCCTAATGAGTTCCCCGATTTATGAACCCTAACCCTAGCTATTAATGAAATCCCCACTGGATCTCCTCAAAGTGACGAACCCTAACCCTATCAAGAAAAGTGGTGGGCTCAACTTACGGAGATCGAGGCCGCCGTAGCCGCTGACGTGCTCGCCGATGGTAGACGTGCCTATTCTCGTCTCTGCCCACCTCCACAGCCCATACGCATGGCCTTCAGCTCGCGGTTCATGTCGCCACCGTGCGACTCGTCCCCATAGTCGCCGTCGTCCGGCTACGGGAGAAGTCCCCACCGCTCATCTCGTCGCCGCTGCTCGGGTCTCTCGAAGATCCGGCGTTTGTGGATTGCGAGCACCAGCGGGAAAGGGCACCGACCGAGATCCCCTCGACGGAGCCGCGTGCTCCGGCGAAAGGACCTCACCGGCGCCGCCACTCTCGCTCTCTCTCCCTCAATTGCCTGGCGCCACCACCGCTGAGTGGAGAAAAGGGGAGGAGAAGAGAAAAATGAATTAGGTTTTCGTTTGGGGAGGAGGCAGAGAACGGTTTTGTTCTCCGTCAAACGAGTCTCGGCCGTTGGATTGCGATCGGCGGCTAAAGGGAGGCGGCGGGGCTGATGGGCTGTGTGGACCGTGTGAGCGCGCGGTTTTCCTGGCCCAGGCCCAAGTAACTGGGCTCAGGTTCCAAGTGGGGGCGCCCGGAAAGAAATATGGGCCAAAAGTGAAGCAGGCCGATTTTGGCTGGCTGTGGCCTGTTATAAACAGTATTGTTTTCTTTTTCCTCTGCAAAATTAATATAATTATAGGCTGAATAAGTATGGGCTAAAAGGCTAACGGGCCAAAATATTATAGGCCAATTTTTCTGATTTTTTCAGAATTGGATAGGCCAAACCAATGGGCCAACTTTGATTGTCTGACAGCCCATATAAGTAAAATTTATGATTTTCTAGAAGGCTGAAAATTTCAGCATTTAAGTTTGATTTAAAATCAAACTTTTAAGTAATAATGTTTTGGTGATTATTGGGCATAATAGTTGGGCTATTAATTATTGTTATTTGGTTCTTCCCCTAATGTTTTACGTTTCCGCTGCATTTAATAATGTTGTTAAGGATATTTTGTTATGCCTCATTTTGATGTATAAAATTTATTTATTTTTTCTGGCCAAAGCTGATAAATGAATAACTTTTATAAATTTATTTTTCCCGTTCATTTCTGGCCAAAGCTGATTTGAATTGGATTAATAAAAGAAGTTTTTGAGGCATATCTATTAAAAGTGTAAAATTTATCCGTTATTCTGGCCAAAGCTGATTAATGGATAATTTTTGCAAACTTTTATTTTTCTAATCCATTTCTGGCCAAAGCTGATGTGGGTTGGATAAATAAAAGAATGATTTTGGAAGTTTCTGTTTAATGTGTGAATTTTATTCACTCTTCTGGCCAAAGCTGATGAGAGGATAATTTTCGCAAAAATTTTATTGATCCCACTTAATTCTAGCCAAAGCTGATTTGGGTTTGATCAATAAAAGAAGTTTTTGGTGTTGCTTATTAATAATATTTTTTATAAAGTACAACACATTTTGCTTATTATTGTCAAAATTAAAGTTTTGACATTAAGCAACCATTAATGGGAACAATTATATTTCTTGGAATAAGAAATAATGATAATTTTGCTCTGATTAATTATGATTATGCTCTTAATGATGCTCCTAATGAACCTTAGAAGGTTCATATAATTAAGACATATTTTATTAGAAATATGAATAAATCAGGGGGAGCAACTAAGTTATGTGTGTCTCATGATCATAAAGTACATTTATTGAAAATCTAAGAGGCACAATTAAAAGAGCATAATATAAAAGAAGTGCAATAATCATGGAACTAATGCAATTGGAAATTATAATTTCCAAGAATGATTTATGATGCACTTCATTTTGTCCTTATTACCTTTGTAATTTTCCCCAATTACAGAGGCATTAATGTTGTTATATTAAAAAGGACATGATAAGTTGTTAATAAAGTTGACGTTAAAAACTAATGAGTTGGTGTTTCTACACTAACATTTGTTAAATACTTATAAACTTTAACTTAATGATGTTCTTCATTCATGAAAAAGAACATTATATCATGAATGAAATATGATGGCATCTTAAGTAAGTTTGAGAATAAGAGAAGTATGATTATATACAATATTAATAATGTTACTCTTGTCTTACAACAACACAATTTTATCTTATTTCCTTAAAGTTTGCCATCCACACATCAAAATTTTTTATGAGACTAATTCGAAATTATGGCCCTTTAAGCCATATTTCGAGGGGGAGAGATAAGAGTCTCATCACCATTCCAAGAAAATAAAGCACGTGAGCAATAAATTAGAGATATAATCGATATAATCCAAATCCAAAAATCTTTTTGGATTTTGAGTTATAATACTCATTTTTGCATTTTGAGTTATAATACTCATTTTTGGATTTTGAGTTATAATGCTCATTTACTTTTGCCCCATTTAATAAAGACTTATAATAAGAAAAATGTTATGATAATGTAGAGTTTCTTATTGCCATATTCCTAAATGATTATATTAAAGTTTTATAGGAAATGGTACAATTATTTAAGACTCTACACTAACGATATTGAGAGACTCAATGACAAATTTTGCATTCTTATGTTTTGGTACAAAATATATTGAGTCTTCTCATGATGTGTTCATGGATTGAAATTTCTATAACAATTTTGTCATATAAAGCTCCTAATAAGTTAATGTTTGTAAATTAAGTATTGGAAGAAAGTATCAATTCAGATATGAACAGTATTGATCCCAAGAATGTCAGTTGCCAATTTGGCTACTCTAATGAATTAATGCATTATCCAGAATGATGTCTCATGCTCATGAATACAAGATAACATTGTTGTCTTGGAAGTTGAAATTATGAGAGCATATTTTACATCAAGGAAAATAAATCTTGAATAAAGTGGAATTATGTTCCAACATAATGATTGATTATTCAAGAACTTATTTTCAAATGCATGTTACTAATGCAAAAGCTTTGTGAGCAATCATAAATAAATTATGAAAATCTGTTCTGTCAAGTGATTTCGTCACTTATGAATGAGTTGAAGTTGAATATTAATCCAACATTATGGAAGTCATTAAAAAAATATAATATGCTTCTTAATGACTTATGTCATGAAAGAAGAAATGATGACTATTAGTATTAAGAAATTACCAAAGGAGCCAATACATTAGACTACCAAAGGGTCTATAAGGTGCAAGTGACTCCATAGATAATATTAAAAGTTGAAATAAAACTCATAGTTTATGACTTCACAATGAGAAAAGACCTTCTCATTTGTCTAATTTCTCAAATGGAACTCATTCAGAAGAATAATGATGATGCTTGTAACATATTAAAGAAATTATGATGATTGATTATGTCCTAAAGACAAGCATTAATATTATGATATCAGAAAAGAATATGCTGGACAAATGAATGCTATGTTGAGGAGGAGTAAGTTTATATTAATGATATTTCTCCTCAAAAGCTTGATAAAGACAATCTTGGTGAAAGACATATACCAAGATGTATTTATTATGATATGAGGTTATATGAAAATGCATATTGAAATGATATTGGTGAAAGTTGCAATATGCATAATTCTATAGCCTTGCCTGTTCAAATGAGTCAAGGGCAATAAAGTTAGGACATACCAATGTCCAAAATATTAATGTAAAGTTGCGCAAAATATTCCGTATGGATTGGCATTCGGAAATATGATGTATGCACAAGATGTGCTAATTACCTTGACTAAATGTCATGACTGGGATCATTGGCAAATGATAATCCAACTTTGGATTTACTAAAAGATCAATTATGATTTCATGCTTACATGTAAAAAGATCTGGTATTCTTGATGTTTTAAGGATATTCAGATATTATTGTGAGCTGCATTGTTATCAAAAGAAGGTAACACACTCACATAAGGAGCAGTCCTTGTTAGAAAGCTCAGAAAACATGTATAGCATGATATCATGCCATTGGACAGGCAATATGACAAATGAATTCTATCCCAGAATAAAGAAAGGTGAATATTATTCATCTTATATTGTGGTAATCAAGTCACAATATTTCTATCTAGTAACAACAAGTCAAGTGGTTTTGCCAAACACTTTGACATTCTGTACCAAGTTGTGAAAGATAGATTCCAAGATCAAATATTATGTTTAATAAAGTTTATGGGATATCCCTAAGGCCTACCATCCAATAAAGTTGCTAGCATGGGTGTTGTAGAAAAGCTTTTGATCTTAGAAATAAATGGAACTGCTATGACACTGTCTCCCCATAATGACTAAGACAGTTTGTCTTTAGATGTAATGGAACCATGGTCAATTGATTCAATAGGACTTAATTGACTATTGTAATTTATTGATCCGGTGTACTGTTCTTCGAAAAGCAAACTATTATGTTTCTGCCTAAAGTCTAAAGTTTATGGAGCTCCAAATATTAAAGAAGTTTGTTTTGATATGAGGTGGTATACAATAGTAACTGTGTTCCATCGGTATATTAAATGACCGTTGTGAACCTGTTGTCTTTGCATGCCATTTTTATTGATAAATGAGCTTTTAATGTTTTAATCTTACGATCAAGGGGGAGAATGTTGGAAATTGATCTGTGGATAAAACAATAAAAGAAAAAGTCAAAAATCAAGAAAATACAAATCCATAGAATTCAAAGTAAATACCATGGTTTTGAATTCGATTTAAACCTATGGGTATGTTTTTCAGTGGTTTTGACTCAAATCAAAACCATTTAAGCTTTGATGGGTTTTTGCCCCTGATCGGTGGGCAAGAACCGACCTCCCCAGTGTCGGTTCCCCTCTGTGGAATGGATATAAAAGGAGACCACTAGCTTATAAAATATGCATGAATTTCAAGTTCTCCACTAAGACTATCCGATCAGCTATTCTAATCAGAACAGAGGGAAGAACCAGAACACTATCATCAAGATGTCTTGATAAAACCTAAACCTAAGAAGATGATGTGGTGATTCAAAAGATACTAGAAGATCCTGTCAATCTATCCAACAGTTTCATCTCTCCCTCCCTCTCTCTCTCTCTGCAGTCGCCGCCAAGGGAGCTCCAAGTGCTGGTGCCATGGCAGAAAGCCAGAGATAGTCCCCGCCAATGATCCTCATTCCCCGTCGCTGTCGACCTTCATTGGTGAATGCGAGTTTGTCTGCGGCACACAGCTTGCTTTGTCTCCAACCTCGATTTATCTCTGACAGCCATGGGAAAGGTCCTCCAAGGCCAGATATTCAACAACTTCGTTGTTTCCGCTATCCCGTGGTGAATTTGAATCTGATCTGACAACCCTTCCAGCTTCGCCACCGCCCATCATCGGAGGAAACGCGAGTTTTAGTTGGTGACGCCACTATTCCTCGACTGTCAGATCCTCATCGGGGATAAGGGATTGCTGGGGGATCTACAGCTCCAAGGCCACCCTTATGCTAGATTTGGATCTAAGAGGCTGCAGTCAACGGATTGCTCGAGCTTCATTCCTTCATAGCGTTAATGGCTGGAGCTGGACAGACACCAGGTATTATACGTGGCTTGTCAAAATGTCCTTACTCCGGATTCTTTTTTGAGTCATTAGCATGTTGGTAATGTGGATGTTGTTTTGTATATCCAGATTCAGTTTATTCATGAATTTTTAATAACAATAGTGTGAATAATGTTTTGCTCATTGTCTTGCTTAGGAAGAGGTACATTTGTGTTAAACTACATCCTTTCTAGAAAATGCAGGATTGTTTTGTGCCAGAAAACAGGATACAATTTCTTTTTTCTACGAAATAGAGAAGAACTGATGCCATGGGGATGGCAATGAGGAAAGCAGGCGCACAAGACATGTTCCATGCAGTTGTTTTTTCTACCTCCTGTGTGGGAGATGCGTATCAGTTCTACAACCTTTTTAAACAACTTGTACAGACTATGTGGTGACAACCGCTCTTCTGTTTGGGCTCATCTGAACGTGGCATGCTAAATTTACATTGTGAAACTCCTAAGAAATTGTGTTGTTCTAGTTTATAGTTCTGACAAGGTGTGGTCCTTCATGCATATAACTTGCCACAATAATTTGACTTGGTTGTAACAGATTAGTGAATCAGGTAGTAATTTTTAGGGATGAATGCATTACTAAAGTGTTTTCCTGCTTTAGTTTTTACTGTTTCTGCTAATGTTCACAAACAATATGCAGACTCTTCTCTTAGGTTTCATATATTAACAACTATATACTGCTATCTACTTATTCTGCACTGTCTAGTATAGCATTAATTATGTCCTTTTTAAGTAAAGACATGAGTTTTGTTTAATGATATGGATTTTGTTTAATGAATCATTCTCCTCGCATTACCAAACCAATGAGTTTTGTTTAATAAATCACATAGTTTTGTTTGATTTTGTTAAACCTGGAAAAATAATATTTAACACTATCTCTGGGTTTCTTTTGTCGATGCAAAAACGTGCAACTCAATTAAAAATAAGAATGGTTACTGGCCAACAATGTGTTTAGTTGCCACACCGATTGGACTCATGTGTAAAGAAGACATGCTAATTTTAGTAACCGACATCCTGCAGAAGTTCAACCTACACACTATCAGGAGATGGAACTGTACCATTCTACTGTTTTTTTTATTCTTTTAGAGGCATTCTACTTTGGAACTACACCAGACTCTTTCACACATGTTACATACTAACATGTTTGCTTTTTTGGGATTTATTCACAACCAAACTTGGCTGTCAAAACATTCACATTATAAGTTGTATCTTAATCCTGATTTGTAACTAAATTTTATCGGAGTGCATTTGTATCAATATTTTATCCTTGTAAAACCTTAAATCTTGGACAAGTTTACCAAACTATTAAAATTAAACATTGCATATTTTATCATACCAATTAAGATGTTATGTCAAGTTTTAAATCTTTTTTTGTATTATCCAAACTGGTCATGCCTGATAGCGCTCCCCCTGGTTCTGACAAAGCAGCATGATGAACCACATGCAGAACAAAGTAGTACTTTGTCTGTACTATTCATATGGCTAGCCACAGTCAACAGGAATGTCTTTTTTTTTTCTTAACTACGATCATACAGTTTGAGAAAACATTGAAGTTTAACTAAAACAAGATTTGTTTTTTCAACAGACAAAATTGGAAAATCCGTGGCTGCCTTTTGTTGCTTTACATACGTAAGGAGGCATATGGTGCCAACTGCTCCTCTTGTTGGACTCACTTGTGAAGGAGACATGCTATTTTTAGTAAGTGTCAGCCTACAGACTGGTGAAAAATAGTTGTGTTGTGGTTCCTCATACATGTAAGAACGCTTTCATATTTTTCCATGGATAGAAACACCTGTTTAATATTTTGAAATTATTTTATACAACTCAATGGTTAGTTGTAATTTAACTACTAGCAATTTATTGGTACTTGACTTTACGTGTAGTTGTCCTTTTGCCAATAAAGCATGCTGCACCAATCTAACAAAAATACTTTTGCCCGGCTGTAGAAAAATGCACTAGGAGTGAATGTAAAACCATTAATTTATAGTAATCATTGACTATAAATCTTTTATTGTTAACTATTTCTTTATAGTGATCATTGACTAAATGCATATGTCCACTTGGAGATTGATAAAAAAATGTATTTTTTTACGTGAAGGTTTCACATGCCTCAAAAATTTACTAATTTAGATAAGTGTCTTCATAGTTGTATGCTTGCACATTGAAATCCAGTTCTGCTCTGCTGCCATGGATGAAAGAAACCAATTTCGTATTTTCATATGTTGTGTTTTTCTTGAAGTATAATAAATAATTATACATTGAAATTGAACAACCAGAAGATATTGTCTACTTTTGCAGACATGCTCTTGTTCTTAAGAACTGTTTCACACCAGTACTGTAGCACATATTTAGGTAAACTCTTACATTTAAAATTCTTCTTGAAATTGATTAAAAACTCAAAATGTTTTGTATCATAATGATAACAACTTATGGCTAGCAATCATTTTGCATGTTATTTTTGCTCTTATGAAATTGAATCAATGCAGTAACCATGAATGGGTTGTTATTCATCAGGGACAAATAAGATAGATGTCTATAGTACACTTTATTATTTCAATGTGGAATTACTTCTTCTGTTGTTATGCAACTGACAACTTTTTTGTTATTTCTAAAAGAAGTAACATCTCGGACTAGGCACTGTGATGCCAGTACCTTTTCTCAAGGAGCACAGGTCCACCACATGGGTATACTGGAGCACAAACCCATTCCTTTTTGGGTAAGGGCCACCTAATTCAGACCTCACAGTATAGACGTTGTTGGCTTGTTGCAGTATAGATGTTAGTCAAGTTATGGTCCTCCATGGACTAGGATCACTAGATATTCAAACATTATTTCTGTTTTTTGTTTGTTCACAACTTTATTAAATATTATAACATGTTTTCTAGCTTTCAGCTGATTGAAAGCTTTCAGTAAATGATTTGTTCTTTTGAGTTTTAATTTTTCTTTTATAGGATTATTTATATAATAATTATAAACCATTGGATCTAGATCTAATGACTTAAAGAGGTGACTGAAAGTTATCCAAACTTTCAGTCAGCTGAAAATTAGCAAGTCCCATATTATAATGGTTAATTATGATTTACTTACCAGCAAGGTATTTACACTTGTACTATCTTGTACCTGCACCTGCATATATCACATCCACCTTTTTCAACACTTTCTAAATCTTTAATAACCATGATGTTGATAGCTAATATCTCTGCCATATACTAGATTAATGAAAGGAGATTTTTCATAAAAAAAAACAAAGATGTTCAAAACATGAAAAACCATCGAACTAAGGTGGTAATACTTACATACATAGGTAATTATCTAGTGAACAGTGGATCCATTGTGAACTGGTTGCACTCACATGTCAAGCAAGCATGTTATTTTTTAGAAAATAGCACACACCTACGAATGTCAGACATGTTATTTTGAGACATAAATTAAACATAATAAAATTGAACACTTGCAAACAAAGGATTAGTTATTGCATTTTACTTCAAGATCTGGGTTGTTTCTCTATTTTGATTACACATGATTATATTTTATCTTAATGAAAGTGTCACGGTTGAATGAACTTTTCTTGTGGCTATCTTGCTGATTTAACAACCAGCAACAAGTTCACTTTGTACTGGCATTTGATATTACAAAAATCTAATCAAAATAAAATATTTGCTTCCGACCTCATTTCTTAATTATAATAAAATTCAGTCTGCATATGATGTTGTTAGGATACCAACTCTAACATACTGATGAAACAACTAATGATTTACTAATGGTGTCTCATAGATTTGATGGTTTAGTAAAAAAAATTAAAAAATGCAACACTTGACCATCCAGTTGAAATGTTGTGACAAAAAGAATCAATCCATCAGCTCACCGACCGAGCCTGGAGTCTGGAGAACACATGAGTTCCTATGGTCCAAGTACAAAGCATGTCTCTCTTTTGTCCTACTAGTTTGACGTGAACAGGAAATGTGATAACCTGGCAATGGTGATGCGGGTAACACTATGGTGAGTCAAGTGGGAAAAAATGCTGACGACTGGATCTTCACACCACAGCTCCAATGGTGATGCGGGAAACACTTTGGGGAGTGACCGAGGTGAATGATTGAGCTACTAGTGAATGGAAGAGGAACCCGTGAGTCCCGGGTTATTTACTTTTTCACCATCCTACCGGAGTGGTCGTTCCCAAAAGCCACCCAACCAGATTTTCATTCTCAAATGCCACTAGGTCTTCTTCTTCCTTCTCTCTTTGCCGATAGGCTCATCGTCGGAGGGATGGCCGTGGCGGCGCTCTCGCCAGAGGGCGGGGCCAAACTCCCTCCTCGCATAACCATGCCAGTCCGAGCTCTCTCATCGCCGCGCGCGGCCATGGCGGCCAAGTTTCGAGTCGGCCATAGCGGGAGGGTTCTCACGACGGGAAGGTGAGCTCCTTGCAACGATGGTGGAAGTGGGTGGCCGTCACCCGGTGACGACCGAGCAGGTGGGAAGGCTCAGTGGCGATCCGGGCGGATTGCTACGGTCGGGCGGCGACGGGTGTGCGGATGGGTTCCTACGGTCGGGTGGCGACTGGTGGAGCTCGATGTTGGGGCTCAGCGGCGAGGGAGGGTGGCAACGGGTGGGGCTCGACATGGGCGCGTGGCTGGGGAGGTGGCGCCCTAGCCCGGTGCGGTGAGCTACAGAGGTAAGCTGGAGGAAGGAAGAACAGGAGGATGAAGAAGAAGAGGGGCACTATGGTCTTTTTACAGCTGAGAGTGTATTTGGGAGTGAAAATCTGGTTGGGTGGCTTTTGGGAACGACCACTTCGGTAGGGTGGCGAAAAAGTAATTAGCCCGTGAGTCCCTGACCACTCGCCCATGTGCTGATTGCCGGAAATACGGATGCGCAGAAAAGGCATGGGAGACCAATACGCTAGGAATACCAATGTGTTCCCGGGGACCAGCCAGTTCCACGGTGGCAAAACGAGTGGCTGCAAGCAACATGGCATGTACCCCTAAGGGTAGATTTTCCGCTTCCCAGCGGCAGCGCCCGCGCATGCGCATGTGCCATGAGCCTCATTAAAACCGTCGCTCTCCCATCTCTGCTCTCAAGGTCCGCTCCACTGTCTCTTTGAACAGCAGGCAAGCTCCAACCGCCATAGCTCGACGTTGCCATGGCTCGCGCTCTGACCTGGATAGCTCGCCGTCGCCGCTCCGGCCTCCTGCAGGGCCACCTCCATCGCGGCCTCCTTCACGGCGCCCTACTGCGCGGCCTCCGGCTCGGGCTCAGGCGTGGCGGCCTCCTGCGTGGCGCCATCCGACGGGGACTGCTCGGCGGCGATCTCGTGGATGGCCTAGTGCGCGGCACAGTCCTTCGCGGCTCTTTCCAGAGCCGCGCCCTGCACGGCGCACTCCTGCGCCGGCGCGGCGGCGGCCTGCGAGGCGTCCGGCGCAGAGTCCTTGGCGGCGTTCTGCATGGCGTCCTGCAAGGTGTCCATGGTGTCCGGCGCAGCGTCCAGCACGTCCCCGGTTCATCCAGAGAAGAAGAAGAAGCATGCAAACGATGCAACTCAGTCCATAGTATCCACGATTTTGAAGAGTGCAGCCGCATTCGTTTGGAGGCGAGTAGGTTTTCTGGATGCTGGCTCATCCATAGTGTGTATGCTACGTCTGCATGGATCATAGACGGTTTCGACAATTTCGATTGCAAGTTATACATTCCCAATGTTGATGAATTGCAAATGGACAGTGATACACCCATTTTGCCGGATCATGTCCAACACAAAGTCGATGAGATGAGTCCTTGGATGAAAAAATTGAAAGAAGAGGATCCGGACATAGTGAGGAAGATGGATGAATTTAGTGCAAGGTTGAACAAGTACAAGGCAAAACATCCATAAGGTTACAGTTTTCATCTCATTCATGCATCGAACCACAATCTTTTTTTTCCTATTTGTAACCTTGTTTTTCTAATTCATTTCAGCTAGCTTCGTCTTCGCCTCTTCAACGATGGATGGCTCACAAGAAATTTGCTGCAGAAGTAGATGAAGCCTCTCTAGTCTTGATTTGTGGATATGAGGGATTTTGTACTTATTTTCGTCGCCAACCTTCATTGTCTCCTTCATCACTAGATGTAATGTTAGCCATATCTTGTTTGCTTTCTCAATCATGAACTTCTGAATCACGGACCTTGTGATATGAGTGATAGGCTTAATTTCAATTGTTCCCGCTCGCCGATTAACACTATTCCTCTTAGCGGCTCATATGTCACAAGAGGAAAATCCCAAGTTTTCCATAAAAAATACAAACACCATCGCGAAACCTTGGCAAGCAGTTATGCACAAAAACATTAGATGTGGGATGTAGTTCTTAGACTTGCTAGTACGATGTGGATCATCCTTATCGGGTAGCAAGTAGTACTTGGATGATTTTTGTGTTAAAAAAAACACTTCTCGTCGATGAAGACATGATCAAATAAATCTTTGAAGTATGGATCATCAGATGTACTAGCCGGATCAAGCATGTCAAGACACCACTGCAGCCTACTCTTCTTGTTTGCAGGGGTTAGGAACGGTTTTATTTTGTTGTGATGCCTCCGAATGAGACCTTTGCGCATGTATCGCATGACCTTTGACTTGCTACAACGTACCCACTTGGCCACATCTTCTATAATCATCCTTTGAGAGAGAGGAACGTCGCGTAATCATTCTAAGTCGATGGGTATTGCCTTTCATCCAACTCGTCCTCTCTTTCTACAAGCTACATTGACCACATTCCCTTGAGCTAGATCCTCTTTTCCCTTATGCCAAATCTTCTGAACAGTATGGATAGACAAATCAAAGGTGGGTGCAACTTGTTTGATCACTTGTTTCCCTAAAACCCCATTCTTATTTCTTGCCAACAAAGATTGGTAAATTTGTTTCCTAACTTCCTCAGATGTATCTTTTTCCCCTCTAGGACCTAATAGTTCAAATAACAGTTTGGAAAATTTAAGAACATGGCAGCATGCTAGAAGAACACAAATAAAAGAGGAGTGGATAGGAGCAAACCTTGCACTTGTTCATCATCATGTTCGAACTGCATGGGTGCTTCATTTGCCGGTTCAAGGTTAAGATCAAATCCATGAACGGGTGCTTCATTTTCCGGTTCAAGGTTAAGATTGAATCCATGAACGAATGCGTCTTCAAAAACTTGAGGGGGCTCAAAGTTCAAATCAAATCCTATTCAAAAATAAAAACAAAAAGCAATGTTACCAATCAAAAAAAGATGAACAAAGATGAGAGGAGCTCGGTTGAAACGAAGAACAAAAGACATGGAAAACAGATGAGAGGAACACGTACCAGTAAAGACACCTATGTTCTACTGGAAAACTGTGGTGAAGAGGCAACGATGGAGGCACGGTTAAATAGGTGAGGACCGAGTCTCAGAACTAGTGAAAAAACAGCGGCAAAAAAAGCTTGCAAAACGCGCTGCAGAAAGAAAAGTGTGGCACTGGAAATTTTGCGGATGGTGAACAGGTCTCAGCGCGCGGCATGCAAAAAAACAGAAATTTTCAGAAAGTGAATAGGCTGACCGCGCGCGTTGTGAAAAAATCCGGACACGCTACACCGCGCGTAACGCATGCAAAAACTGAAAAGGAATGTGAATGAGCCTCACCGCGCGCTGCATGCAAAGGAATCTCACCACGTGGGCCAGCCAAAAAAAACGTTACCGTGAACAGGTCTCATCGCGCGGCAGTCTCACGTCCGCTCCGCGCACCTCAACAGCCGACGTGCATGCCCATGCAAAATGGAGCAAAAAAATGCGGCTGCGAGCGCTTGAACAAGCCAGCAACCACTCAGGCGCAGAATTCTGTGTATAGGAAGGAGCGCGGAGTATATTTATTAGGGGCAAACAGGAAAACTCCCCTCCCCCCTAAACCCTTGATTAAATGCTTCTTGGTATTATGAATGATATCCAAAACACCTTTTTTTAGTATGTATGGAGGGAGTATGTTATATCCATGCTCATCTATATTATTATGAGGTCTGTTTCCTGCTTGAGATTGTGTCCGATTGGCAGTGGAGTGCATCGCGCGTGGGGCCGCACCTGGGCGCGCGTGAGCTCACCCAATTTATTTCCGTATAAAACACTCGGCCACTCCGGACTGACCGGGTTGGTGATCCACGTGCTCTCACACCGTTGGCTAGTAACTCAATTACTCAAGCAAGGCAGTGTGACCCAATTGATGAAGCAATGTGCAAATGGGTAAATTCGTAAATAGAAGACGGGAAGAAGACATTTGGGTGGAACGACTGAGACAACACACTACGAGACGAGCTGTACAAAAAAAAAGGCCTTGGAGAAACAACCCCTGGTTGGGCTGGACACTAGTGCGCCAGATGAGTAGTCTCATTTTAGCCCAGTCCAAACTCCTAGGCGTGAGGAAACAGGGGAGCTGCTCTGTTTCGTGGCAGTGGCACCCTAGAAGCAGGGAAAACAGAGTCAGTGGTACTGTATCAGGCTAGCAGCACTGCACCAGGTTGCATATGCTTGTGTCTTTGTCTGGATGAACTGAATCCCAAGATTTTTCCAGACTTCAAAGTAGCCCGCCACAGGTTAGACCATGTAATAGTAGTACGTTGCCGGCTCCGGCGTGCGCGTCGAGGACGGCGGCGGGGTGATGTTGCCGGAGGAGACGCCTTGGACGTCGGCGCAGCTCCATGGGTAGTTGCTGGACTTGGCGCAGCTCCATGATGTGTTCGTGTACCACCAGCTCTTGATGTTGATGGCCACGCAGTCGGATGTAGCAGTCGTCGATGCACCACGGCTCTGGTGCACTCGCGAGATTGGCCACCGATTTCGTCTCAGCTGTAGCGTAGCAGGGGACACAGAAGGTACAGGAAAAGACCAAGGACGGCATGCAAAGTTGGACATCGAACGAACGCGTCTACTCTGTCGGCGGCCTGCGCACGCCTCCGCGCGCGGCGTCATCTTCTTATAAGCACAGGGCCGTAGACCCGAACACGTTCGACGCCAAAGACCCGAACACGTTCCCGCCCTCTCTCGCGATCGTAGAGAGAGAGACTGACATCCTGGGCCGTAGCGGATCATCATATAGTTCGTTCCGAGTCGGGAGCCCAACCGCGATTCCCGATCCATCCCCTTCCTTCATATAAGCACAGGGAAAGAGGGCGCCGCCGGCAAGTAAATTGATCCCCCAAAATCTCCTAGCGAAGAAATCGATCCCTGATGATGACCGCTACGGGCGTTCCGGGTGACCTCCAGAAACTGACCTTGTCGGAGACGGCCATGGCCTCCAATGCGGAGGACACGCCGGCTCCGGCGACCAAGAGCAATAAGGCGGAACCTGGCTCCTCCACCGCGGCCGACGACGAGGCAGCCCACGCTGATGACGCGGCGGGTGAAGGCAACGACTCTCCTCCTCCCGCGGAGAAGAAGAAGAAGTTCCTGCTGCAGCTGCCGCGCGAGGAGATCGACCGGGTACTGTCGTGGAAGCGGTGCCACCTCTCGCCCAACGTGGTCTCGGCCGAGAACATCGCGGCGTTCGACGCCATCAGCGACGGGATCGAGGCGTACCAGACGTGGATGCGTGGCGAGCTCGAGCGCAACGGCGGTAACGCCGTGATGGTGGACGACGAGTTCGTCGCGCGGAGGGAGGAGAGCCTCAAGATGTGGGAGGAGGAGGTGGTTGCGCCCGTGGAGTGGGACGAGAGCGAGCTCGCGTACTGGAACATCGTCAATGACGACCTCTCCGACGACGACGAGTATCAGGACGACGAGGAGGATGTTCAGGAGGAGACTGGAACAAATTAAACTGAGATGTGTAAGGTGTTTGGTTACTGTGTGCCTGCCTCCTTGATCGATCCAACGTTCTTCGCAGCTAGTTAATTAAGTCTAATATATCTGACAGTGGTGTGTAGGATCATGTGCTTTCTCTACTACTACCTTATATTGGTTTTGCTATGATAGATATTCATATTATCTCTTACGGAACAACCATGCATGTGTCTGATGAACTTATATAGCTGCCTGTATCATCCTGTGGCTTTCTGTTGTTTCGTCAAATCGAATATTTTTCTGCCAATCTGTAATCTGCCGTTCACGGCCAAGACTGCAAACAGAAAAAAAACAATTTGACACTACTAATCAAGGGTAAACGAAAAGAAAATTTCGATCGCATTTTTAGTCTCCGCACAAAACCAGTGTTACCATGGAATTACCGCAGCTGAATCGTACGCTTGTCAGCTGAATCCCGTTCAACGGAGATCCAGATGCCGAAAAAAATAGGGTGAAAATCTGTAAATGTAGTCCGGACAGTGTCCAAACACTGCGTGAAGCTTTTATTTTTTTGAGAAATTCCGGGGGGGGGGGGGGGGGGGGGGGGGCAGAGCATCCCCACCTTTTCATTTCATTTCAAAAGTGCATACATGATGTTACATGTCGCTTGTGATAGTTACAGAGGAGGTTTGAGAAGGGAACATCGACACCCAAGATTGGGCGATATGGCGATCCGCATGTGGCAACCTACAAGACCAAAGTTCGGCATCCTCGCGACACCCCGCGAAGAGCCTAGCATAGCAGGGGGGCATGGAGCGGAAAACAACATCATGGCGGTGCTTCCATAAACGCCAACAACAAAGGAGCATGAAGGCGTTGAAGTGAGCACGGGGCAAAACAACTGGACGCTGGACTTGCCATAAATGGCACACATCTTCCTCGCTGAGCATGATGCCGATGCGGCGCCAAAAGCCAGCGGCAAATGGGCACCCAGCAATGAGGTGTGCAGCACTCTCAATATGTGTAGTGCACAACTCACATAGGTCAGAGTCAACACATTTCTTCTTCAGCAAATTTTCCTTTGTTTGAATCCGGTTTTGCACCAACAGCCAGCCAAAAAATTTCACTCTCGGGGGTGCACAATTCTCCCACACAAACTTGTAATACTCACAACCAGTACAACTTGAGACCACGGATTTATATATGGCAGACGAGCTGAGTCGATGGGCCTTATCCTCCCATGGGCACCTACGACGATCCAGCTCTTCAGTGAGAGAAATGTCGGCTAGCAGTTCGGTTAGCTTGGAGAGCTCATCAACAGAAGCTGTAGATAGCCGTGGGACAAAGGCATTCCGGAGGTTTGAGGTCATGACACTGTGAACCGACGCCTCCAAGCGACGGGCATGTGAGTACAGTGCTGGCAGCGCATCGACGAGAGGACCAACTGAAAGCCAACAATCATGCCAGAAAGATGTAGCTCGCCCATCGCCAACCTCGACTGTGGTGAGGAGTCTATAGTCAGGTAGAAGGCGCCGCAGGGAGGCCCAATGGGTGCCGGTAGCGGTCGACATCGGGGCTTCAAGAGGACCACCAAACTTCACCTCAAGCCACTTGGCCCAAGCAGAGTCAGTAGCGGCATGGGCACGATGGAGAAGCTTCAACAATAGGCAGGTGTTCTGGAGACTGAGGTCATGGACTCCGAGGCCACCATCCTTTTTGGGGAGGCAGGCTCGCTCCCAGCTCACTAGACATTGTGCGCCGGAGACTGATTCCTCGCCGGCCCAAAGGAACGCACGACGACGAGCGTCGAGGGCGTCCACGACGCCTTGTGGCAGGAGCAATGCGCCCATAGCATAGACCGGGAGGCTGTCGAGAACGGCATTTACCAAGATTAGCCGACCATGATGGTTGAGAGGACTAGCCCACCACCCGGATAGATATCTGTCCGCACTGGAGATGATCGGAGAGAACGCGGAGAGTTTCAACTTTTCGTTGGAGAGTGGGAGCCCAAGGTAAGTCTGCGGAAATGTGCCAGCGGTGCAGCCAAGTATATTGACATAGTGCGCGACATCTTCATCTGAAATGTGCATGGGTACCAACATGCTCTTGGAGTAATTGATGCTCAAACCTGTGGCATTCGAGAACCTTTGGAGCTGATATTTGAGATGTGAAATGGCTGGCTCGTTGACGCGTGCCACAAGCAAAGTATCATCGGCGTACTGCAGCACTGTGCACGGGCGATCTGCTGCGAGAGGATGGCGCAAGAGTGGGTCATTTGCCAAGAGTTGCTGTAGCACATCAGCCACGAGAATGAACAGATAGGGTGACAACGGGTCCCCTTGGCGCAACCCTTTATGACAAGAGATCCACTTTCCAGGCACACCATTGAGAAGAATGGCGGACTTAGCTGTTTCTTGGAGTTGTTTAATCCAACTGCACCACTGCTCTGGAAACCTTCGGGCACCCAAAACTGTCAGCAAGCTGTCCCAATTAACACTATCAAACGCTTTGGCGAAATCCAGTTTAAGAACAATGGTTGGAGCTTTTCTCTTATAACAGCATTGCACAAGCTCTGTTGCATAAACAAAGTTCTCTGATATGGATCGAACATCCACTAGACTGGACACTTGCTGTTGTAACCTCGTAGTCAAGATTTTTCCTGCAATTTTTATTGGGCAGCCTTGCAAAGAGATGGGACGAAAAGCACTTGGAGTCATGGCATCAGGAGTCTTCGGCAGCAGCACCACATATGCACGATTGATTCGCTCCAACTCGGCAGTGCCATCATAGAAAGCAGAGAGGAAACCCATCACCGCAGGCATAACAAAATCCCATGCTGATTTGTAGAAACCCGGGCCGAAACCATCGGGGCCAGGCGCGCTGCACGGGTTCATAGCTTTGACTGCAGTTTTTGCTTCGGCAACAGAAAATGGCGCAACCAAAGGCACTGGATCAACTTTGGGCAGGTTGCTGTACATATCGAACACATCAAAATCCCAGGACCCCTGACTTGAGGCCCCCAGCAAGGCAGAGAAGTGAGCATCAAGAATCCTCGCCTTATCCGTATGCCGTGAGTAACGAACACCATCAACCTCAAGAGCTTTGATCTGATTCTTCCGCATCCTTTGTGAAGCGCGCGCATGGTGAAATTTGGTGTTCTCATCTCCTTCGCGTATCGCCCAAAATTTCCCGCGTTGCTTCCAGTATGCTGCACGTGCCTTGAGGAGTTGCAAGAGCTTTTCTCGGCACAGAGAGCGCAATTCCCTTTCACCTGTGGATAGAAGACGACACTCTTCGAGCAGATCAAGCAGTCTTATGATAAACTTGCAGTTATTAATCAGCAAGGGTGTGTGTTTATTTATTGACCAAACCTTAGCGACGCGGCGTGTGTCCTTGAGCCGAACAGCGAGCGCACCCGCAGCACCACATGCATGGTTAGTCACAGCATTCCAAACCGAGCCAATGGCAGGGAGAAAAGTGGGATCATGGAGCCATGCATTTTCAAAGCGAAAGCAACGAGTTTTTGGTATAGTAGTGTCCATGGTGACGAGGAGAGGCGCATGGTCAGAAGTGGCATGAGAAAGAGTCGTGAGAGTGGTGTTTGGCACAGCAGTGTCAAGATCACCATTGAAGAAAACCCGGTCAAGGCGGGCGAGGACAGGGTCATCGCGTTTGTTTGACCATGTGAAGAGCCTGTGAAGAAGTGGAAGCTCCAGGAGGGAGAGATCATGCACAACAGAGTTAAAAGCATTAGCAAGGGAGGCATTGAAATTGTCATTGTTCTTCTCATCAGGAGCTCGAATCAAATTGAAATCGCCGACGATAATCCAAGGCCCTGAAACCGTAATAGAGAGATCGCGTAGCTCAGCGAGGAAATCCGGCGCGAGGCGGTGGTCAGCAGGCGCATATACATTAGTGAGCGTGAGGGTGAGCTCAGCTGTAGCGTAGGAGAGCATGGTTGTGAGAGTGTATGTACCGGTTTGGGAGGAGATCAGAGCAAAGTGGTTGGTGTCCCAAGCTGTGGCTACACCACCACGCGAGCCATCCGCAGCAAGGAAGCAACGAGAGTTAAGGCTTGTGGGAAGAAAGGATTTGAACTTCGAGGCAGGGATGTCACTTAGCTTCGTCTCTTGGATGCATGCAATGAGAGGGTGGCAGGTAGAGAAGGTATCACGGACAACATCACATTTGTCATCATCACCGAGCCCTCGGACATTCCAAGACACAATAGTAATTTTACGATTAGTAGTCATGGGAACACAAGGAAACATCAGAGGTACATAAGATGGGAGAAGGAGGCACATAAGAGCAGGGAGTATAGAAGGAAAAAGGACACAGACTGCTAAACGGAGACACAAAACATGCAAGGGAACTACACGAGGGGGAGCAGCTAGGAACGCACGAGCCTAGCATCGACGTTGCACAGAAGTGGGCGCGCTTCATTTGGAACCATCAAGCACCTTGTTTAGACGGGCAGTGTCCTTGGCCGATAGGTTGGCCGTGCCAGCCATGGCCCTCAGGTCTGCAGCGTTCAGTGTGTGTTTGCGAAGTAGTCCGCGGCGCTTCACCTGGACCTTCAGTTCCTTGGAGCAGGGTGAAAGTTCATTTTTCAAAGCCTTCAGCCTAGAGGCCTTGGATGACATATCTTCAAAGGTGTCAGATTCTTTCGCGCGCAGCCTGTCACTGCGGCGAGACTTGGGTGGCTGTGCCCCTTTCTTGTGCTTGGCAATCTTATCAGCAGACCTCTTGGCGCGGGCGCGCAGCTTACGAGCAGAGGCCTCATGTTCCATGTCTGCCCACGTATCAGCTGGCTGGGGTTGCTCAGGAGAAGCGGCTGTAGGGGTGGGTGCGCGGTGAACACGAGCAGCACGAGGGGGTGTGGTAGGTGCATGTGCGAGGAGCGTCATGTTGATGACGATAGGAAAGGCAGGCAGCGACGCATGAGGTTGGAGAAGCAGGGCTGCGAGGATGGTGCTCATGATGTGTGCAGGAGGCTCTGGCTGGTGGCAGGGGGCAGGTGGCGGTGGGGGTGGGGGTGGCGGCCTGGCCGGGCCGGTCCCTCGGGGGTGGGGCGGCGCAGGCGGAGCCAGCAACAAGTGAGGAGGCGTAGCAGGAGTATGAAGCGGTGGTGGTGGCGGCGGGCCAAAGAATGGCATGGACACCCCGTGAGCATCAAAAGAGTCTTCAAACGACCAAGAACGGAGCAGCTGAATTGGGCACACATTGCAGCTTCCGGTTGAGACATCGCGGACCCAGAGATGCCCCGGCACATAAGTTGCATCCTCCACTTGAACCACCACACGGAGGGATGAGTAGTCAAAACCGGTGAGACAGCGCCAGTCGATCTCAATCACTGGACCAAAGCCTTGGAAAGCCTCGAGGATGAACTCCTCGTACCAATGTGCCAGCGGGAACTCAAGGGCAGACAGGGCCACCAAGATTGTAGCAGGGCGACGGACGCTGGACTTGTCGTGCGGCTCCAAATTCACACGGATATCTTGATGGAGCAGCGGGGATCGCCGCACCGCCTCGTCGCGCTCAGCAGTCGACCGGAAGCGCAGCAGCATAGAGCCTTGAGAGGATGGTAGCACATCAAAGGAAGCATGCGGCAGCGCAGTCCGAACAGCCTCCCATATAAGTGGCGCCGGGGACAGAACCTCAGAAAGCGGGTTGAGGAAAACACGGGCGACCACAGCAGCCTCAGCATGACGTCCTGGCCTCAAGAACACCTCCAGGAAGCCTTGGCGGCGAGAGCTGGCCGAGCAGACGGTTTGAGACGACACGCTTTCGCTCCCGTCCGGAGAGAACAAAGGAGCAGGTGATGCAGGCGGCAGAGCAGCGCGTTGCAGCAGCGGGAAGATGTGCTGGAGGTGGAGGAGAAATGTCTGGATGGATGGTGCGAGTGGGCGGCAGCGGGGGCGAGAAAGGCAAGAGCGGCGTGCGACTCGAGGCAGGCATGGAGAAACAGCGACACAAAGAGTGGGGGGGGGGGGGGGTAGCTGGGATGGGGGTGGCTAGCGATGGCGAGGTGTTGCAGGTGGCGCAGCGCACGGGGAGCTCAAGCGTGGGGCGGCCGGGGGGCCAAGGGGTGGGTGTGCGGTTGATCGGCATCGAGCACTCGCGTTGCCGGTGACCGGAGCGCCCACAGCTGCGGCAGCGAACAGGTTCGCGGCAGACGCGGATATGATGATCGGTGGCAAAGCAGCGAAAGCAGGCATGCGGCAGAATGCGAGGGGGCGATATGGGTTGGGGGGAGTTCGGCAGGGGCGGTGGTGTGCTCGCGCCGCGCAGCAGCACGTCGCGATATGAATGCACGGTGGTTGGGTTGGCAGCTGCGGAGGTAATGGCGAAGGGGAGCGGGGTGGGAGCAAATGCCTGGTCAGAGCGACAAGACGGCACCTGAGGCAGACGCATGAGGGGGGGCAAAGAGCTGTTGGCGCTCCATGCCGCTTTAATGGAGAGCCTGGTGGTGAAGTTATGCGCCGAAAGCTGCACGTTCTGGTTGACTTGTGAGGCCGCGTTGACAGTTGTGGGGTCCAGCGGGTCTTCTACCTTCGAACCTGTACCCTCGTGCTCCGGCACCGGCAGCCGGCGAGCTCCATCAACAGTCGTACCCTTTTGCTCCGGCAGCGGCAGCCGGCGAGCTGCATCGTCCTCTTCTGCCGCGGCCTGGGAGGCATGGAAGAAGAACACTGTCGTACCCAACTTCTGTGCACCGCGTGCTAGGATAATGTTCGCGACGTTCCTGCTAGCTAGCCGCGTGTGGAAGACGCCAGGTGAGGACATGGACACAGCAAAGCGCTCAGGCGGAGCATGTTCGCTACAATCGTGGAGCTCAAAGCAGGGACGGAGGGACAGGTGACCCACAAATCACCAGGGATGCCATGGGCACAGATGGGAGAGACGACTAGAGAAAAACACTCGGACAGGATTTTGTTTTGGAAGAGGAGACCGGGTTTGGCTGCTGGGACTGACCTGCGTGGCGCCGGGGTGGTGCCGCTGGCCGGGGCAGCAGCCGCGTCGCCGGGGATGGCTGGGGGAGCGGTGGCATCGGGAGGTCGGGCGCTGTCGCCAGGGGCGACCGCAGCATGGACACGGAGATGCGTCCATACTACCCGCAAGAAAAACAGAAAAAGAGAAGTTTGGTCGGGGAATGAAATCCCGACCACCCTATGTCCAGTCCACCATGGCGAACCGCCACGAGAGCGCGCTATAACCACTGATCTCCATTTACTCTCTCCTGCCTGGCGGTCGGTCGGGACGGAGCAGGCCTCATCCTCGATCGCCGGCGAGCGTGGTCTCATGCGGTGAGGTTGTTGTACTAAAAAACTGAGCACGGCATGTGCTCCGTATCGGGGACTCTGATAAGGCCTGGTTACTGTGCGCACGGGAACGAAAGAAACTGTGTTGCGGTGCACGGACTCCTTGTTAGAAATGGCGTGGGCATAGTGTCGCGAGCGCGGTCGTCCCACGGTGACCTGGCCAAGCACGACGTTGTGAATGGCGAACCCCAGTCCTGGCCGGCACGGAGACGGAGGCAATCCTTCCCCTCCAGTCCATGTCCAAGCTCCTCCCTCGACCCATGGCCATCGAACGGAAGCTACTTGTTAACGTGAAAACACGCCGTTAAACACGAGCATGCAAACGTGCAGCAACACGCAGGTGAGTCTGCTGGAAACCGGAGCTACCGGTTTTCACGGGTTTAACAGAAAAGAGGGTAACTATCACCGTTACGTGGTGAAGGACAACTAGGTTTACGGGCAAACCAGCAAAGAGATAAACGACGCATTACGTGACAAAGAACGACTAGTTTACAAGCAAACTAGCAAAGGCCGTCGAAGATCTCGTCTGGGAGGGACCCCGTCAGGACGTGAGCGTCGCCGGTGTGCCCTAGGTCGACCAGCGAGCCTTAGGACGCCATCTATGGTCGTGGAGATCAGTAGATGAACAACAAGGAGAGGTTGGAAAAGTAGGGTAAAAGGAGAGACATGTAAATAAATTGATAGATTCGATTGGATGTTGTCTCAATCGGCCATGATCCTTTGTATATAAAGGGTGGGGAAGTCTATCCCCGTGGGAGGTGTAATCCACAAGGAAAAGCTCAAAGAAACCGACCTAAAACGGATCTAGAACTCTGGTCTCGGACAATCAAAACCGGTCCCACCGGTTTCCTAAACCGAAACCTCCGGTTTTACTAGTAAAACTGTCAAAATCGATCCCTCCGGTTTACAAAACCGGTATGTCAGGTGTTACAGCCTGGGAGTACTTTTCAAAAGCCAGAACTTATTCATCCGAAGTCCAAATTAAGCGTTTCATATATCTATTTCGATCGTCTCGCCGAGGGCTTCATCATAGAAACATCAAATATGCATTTTGGCTTTATCATATTGACCTTTTAAACACTTCTTTACTTCTTGGGTGAAAATTAGCCAAAATGTCAATACAATATTCCCATAACCTGCAAAACATGTCTAAACACCAAACTTGTGAAATAATCAATGTCAGACTAAATTTAGACAATTTTGACTATAGTCAGCCTGCCAAAACCAGTCCCTATGGTTTGGCAAACCGGTGCCACCGGTTTTTCCAGAATATCAATTTTGGTTGTCAACACATGCCCCCCCTATTTTCTGGTAAAGCTTGCGTACCATAAAATAATCTTTTCAACCAAAATTGCCTAAAGAAGATGATCCACATACATGTTGACCTCACCCAGATCTTACTCAATAGCTCTTGCCCCCGTGCATTTGAAGTCATTTATTCTCAATGATGGTCAATACAACTCATCGGCCATACATGTAGCTCCATGATCCACTCCTATGATCATAGTAACTTGCTAACATGAATTTAAATCCTTCAAAAGCAAATGACCATAGTTCGGTAATATGACTCACAACTTACAAAATTATGCAAAATATCAAGTGCTGAACTTTGACCAACTTTTTAGCTACATTTACATATGTAACCAATAATAGGACTCTACTAATTTTTTAATTTGGCTTACCAACGTTTTAATAATATCAGCCGAATTAACATCCTTTGACCGAAAACCGGAACATCCAATTTTTCTGGGTCTTAAGATGCGGCCTCTGAATTATTGAGAATATTTCTTTATTGAACAACAAAACCAGATGTTTGTTATGCCAAATAACTAAACCTTATCATTGTCATGCCTAGATACATAATGTATATCTATCAAAACAAAATGTAGTATCCATGCATTTAACAATAAAGACAACAAGTAATCCATCCATACTACAAAATACATGACCGAAATAAAATTCAGGAACTAATATAAAGACAACACAAGTAAATATTTCGGTCTTTGAGCAACTAATAATCAAATCATGTAATAATTTGGATACCCTCCATAATATGAATGCTCTTGGAGCATCCACGGATTAAAATAAGGCAACAAAGGGTAACCAAAAATATTTGAGGATGGATTCCATGATATATGCATCGGTGGCATAGGTAATGAATGTGGATGATGAAAGAAACAATAATTTTCATGATTGGGCGCATACCTTAGTTTGGTTTTCACTTTCTTCAGCTCCGGCTCTTTTGCACCCTTCACTTGAGCATCATCCTTGCTATGAATTTGCACACTCCCTTTAGGAACCCATGCCATGTTCTTCTCCTTCAACTTCTCAACAGTAAGTTTTTGCAATTTTCTTTTTTGCCAATTTGATAAACCGATGGAACCTCTCGGTTTCACTTCTCTCTTGGACATTGGCAATTCTATCTTGATTTCGGGCACTTCTAACTTCTTTGGTTCAGATTTGATATCTAGTGAATCAATAAATTGTTGCTTCACCTCTTTGACAACATTAGCCGAAGTATTTATTAGCTTTTCATTATTTGTGGACAAATCTGAACTTTTGTTTTTACGACCATCCCTCTTGACACGATAAACTTGCTTAACCACATTTTTCTTTTCTTGAACTCTTGACCGATTCTTTTGATCTAAACGGTCTTTTAGATGTGGTCTTCCTTCATGCATTGGCCTCTTTGAACTTGCATTCTGAAAATAACGAGGTCCAGAATATGTTGGAGGTTGTACCAATGGACCATGCCCTCCCCTAATGAATAAGGATGAAAAACTATAGGACGTGGTCCATATGACATTGGTGCATCAATCGGCATATGAAAAACTATAGGAGGTAGCCTTATTCAAAGTAAGAAAATGCTTCCATGTTTATATGAAAAAGTATAGCCTTCATGTTATACATGTATGATTTCTCTAAGAAATTGGAGAAAACCTTCTCTGCACCATCCTAACAAAAAAACAACTGTTCTGGAACACTCAACAATCAGAAAGCATTGAAATTAAACCATTAAATAGAAATGTTGTTATTGACCTTCATTGAATATGCATATGTAAAAAAAATATGGCAGTTGACATCTTTCGTATTCTGTTGTTTCTCATTTGAAACTCGATCAAAGAACAGTAATTATTACATGGATTGACTACCAACTCTGTATCCATGGTGCCGCTAGAAAGCTAGGTGTCCATGTTCAATGACTGTCATTATTCATGTGTGCTCTCCGGAATCCTTCACGGGTAGGGCACCTAGCTAACACAATGTTGCCTGCCTATCGCTGATCCTTATTACCGTGATCCATATGGTATATTCAAGGATACATTATTTAAATCAAAGGATTGGCAATAAACAAATCAACTGAGTACATAACCTTTGCCTTTGGTTGCTAGATGGCTTTGATGCCTGCACGTGTAAGCTTTGGTGCCCACATCACATTTGTCATCTTCACAGCGTGTTGATGTACGTGTGAATAGTCAGGGGGCCAATACGGTGAATATCTACTTGTTAAAAAAAAAATACGGTGGATATCTTGATGGGTCTTGATGCTTCGACCTGCTCCAGCATGCAGCGTATCAGAAAAACACTAAAACAGGGTTGACATCTAGTTACCATTGCAGCTAAAATACTGGACCGCTTTAGAATCTACCGCGCACCAATTTTACTCCCTTCTTTTGCCTGTTATCTACAAATGGTGCATCAACACAGTGTTAAGATTGAGATTATAGAAGTACAAATAAATTATGAACATCACTACATCAGAGCCACCAATATGCCAAATGATTAAGAATCTTATACATGCTGATGTTGCCCGGGCGAGACAGAATGATGCAGAAATGCAGCCACCCGAAAGTGCAGATATCTGAAAATAGGAATATGGATAACATACTGGTTACAAACTTGAAGATACGACGCAGACCCAAAGCTGGGCATAACCAAGGGAGATTTTTTTTGCTGCTGTGCTTTTCCTTCTTGTCTCATCCAAGCCTTCACGAACTTGTCTGCCTGAGAGACCACGAGGGACATGTATATTTGGCTGCTTGCAAAATTACGAGCCATCAATACGGGTAGGCGGTGGCTTGAGCAGGTGGAAGATCTGTCTTAGGGTATGCTCGATGGAAGGGGCTCATAATTTTCAGTGCTTTGGATAGATCCTCTATTACGAAGGTGCCTCAGGGAAGAGGTGCGTGCGGTACTTGAAAATCACGTTAGGGGGATTGACGGCTAGATGACAAGAAAATATAATACTAAAAGAGGATTAAGGGCTAGATGTTTTGCTTTTTTGTGAGAATTTCTAGTTTATTTCTCTTTTTTTCATTGCTTTGGATAGGTCCTCTATTACGAAGGTGCCTCAGGGAAGAGGTGCGTGCGGTACTTGAGAATCACGTTAGGGGGATTAACGGCTAGATGACAAGAAGATATAATACTAAAAGAGGATTAAGGGCTAGATGTTTTGCTTTATTGTGAGAATTTCTAGCCTATTTCTCTTTTTTTCTAGGGCACATGGTAGAAGAGTCATCTCTTTTTATTAATAAATAGATAGATGGAGGCAGAGCGCTCCTGCAATGCACGAAGGGCCTTCGCGTCATCTGCACCAAGCCTGCCTTTAATTAGGCAAATAAAAAATTGAAGCCCTTGCGGTTTCAACAACAAACGCAGGAGAAGGCACGCAGCACCTCCGATCCATCGGCAAGATGAGGGCAGATGCATACATGCTTCCAAATTGGAATCCAACGGTACAGGAATTTCTTCCGATTAATTCTTGCCTCTCTGATTTTCATGACGTTGGAAGTCTCCATGGCATGATGGCAACCGGTCCATGCACAGCGACGCAGACGCGCCCCTAACGGCGGACCGTCCCGGCCTGATTGAGATATTTCAAGAGTTTATTGTCTGTCTACCTGTATCATACATTATGTATGTCTGCTTCGTCTATCTGTACTAATTAGGAGCCTGAAAGCTGAAACAAATTAAACTGAGATGATGAAGAATTTACCGTCTGTCTGCTTCGTTGAACAGCCGATAGACCGCGCACGGACTCCGCATGAGCGCGTCCGGAACGACGCTTGGCAGCGCACACCCACACGATCAGCCGATAGACCGCGCAGAGGCGGCAGCCTGTCCGGCTGGGCGCTCTGCTTGTCGGATTGTTGCGCGTCCAAGGGCCAAGGCGGAGGAGTCTGAGGCCCGTCTCGACGATCGCAACGCATATTTTTTCGACCATGGCAGCGTCACCCCCAACTACAGCGGCGCCAGCGCGGCTTTGCGACGCATCATTGGCGATGCCGGCGTGCTCCCGACAGCAACGGCAGACGTGCCTCGCGGTCCGTCAACCCGATGACGACCACCCAATGGCCCTCCATGGCGGCGCAAATCGTGAGCGCTGCGGGCAAACGACACAGATGCCACTACGGCAGCACGACCACTGAGGTGAAATCTCCCGACGTCTATGGCGGAGCTTCTGCTCGGCCACGGCAGCGGTCCAGCCAGGGCGAGGTGACGTCCAATCAGCGCACAAGGCGCTGTGGGGCGACGCGCGCACAGAGCCGCTGAGTGCACTGTGGCTTGGAGATTCTGGGAAGCAATGAGAGAACTAAGAGCAACTCCAAACTTTCCTCTTTCCTATCACCTAAACACAAAAATCTATCTTATAGAGAATGGAAATGGAAAAAACTTCTTTATCAGTTTCCCTTTCCTATCCCCTTGGATAGGTGATCACCTAAATCCAATTCACCATCCCCTTTATGGAGGGGATCACCCATCCCTTACCTAAATGGTGGACCCTAACCTTTTAGGTGATGTAGTAGGTGAACTGCTACAATACCATCACCTATAATTCAAAAAATAGGTTGAAGGAATTCCCTTTAACCTATTTAGGTGATGAGATCAAAAGGGAAGAGTTGGAGTTGCTCTAACAGGAGTAAGTTGCTGAGACTTCACCCTCTCACTTGGGCAAAAGACCTGCTTGACCCAAGTGTTTGCACGCCACGAGACGCGGCTGCTATCTTGTGCGGGATGTGGTCTTTGTAGATGGCCCGAAACGAACGTCGACATGGAGGGACTCCCCCACCTCAGCATATATCTGTGAACTGGGCCACGGATACCGCGTATGACTTACGGAGAATCAAGCATCCGACAATTTACTTCTCCAGGGTTTTCTCTCAATCTTTGTACAGAGTTCTTAATTTTAGAGGTTGTACAACCGGTTTATATTCCGGCTGTTTGGAAACTGCATGTCTCTCCTAGGGTTCATTTTTTTCTTATGGTTGATGTCGAAAAATAAGACACTAACTAGGGATAACGTAGAAAAGAGAATACACATAGATGATGGCTCGTGCCTTTTTTGTTCTGAAAAAGAAACAGTTAACCATTTGTTTTTTGATTGCATTGTTGCCCAGAAACTCTGGGAGGAAGCTTCTGAGTTAGTAGGTTTCACTATTAGTCCAAATTTTGAATTTATAGCTTCTAGATGGTTGTGTGATAAGAAGTTTTTAGTGTTTAACATGACTACATCAGTGGTTTCCTATAGTATCGGCCATTTCCCCAACTTTCCTCCATATTTTCTCAAGTGGTCGTGCTAGAGCCAAAAACAGTCATGGATAGTTATAAGGATGGTATCCTTCCAAATGGAACAAGAGAATTCTTACTACTCTTTACCTTTCTCTCAATTGAAGAAGTAATTGGAAAATAAAACAGCAAGTACAAAAATGAGTAATAAACACTCTTTGGAAAGTAAGAAACTCTCTTTGTTTTCAGAGTGGGAGCTGGAGAGGTGTAGCACAGGTCTGGAGCGAGGCGATGGCTATGTTCAGAAAGTGGGAACTCTTATGCCCACTGAAGCATACACAAGAGTTCAACTGTGACACCTCGGGTGTCATAATTTTTTCCTAGCACAAATATTAGAACTCTCATCACTGCAAAGAACCTAGGGCAAAAAATTTGAACAGCAGTTGATCAAATTTGAGTCAAATTTGCACCATATTTGAACTACAAGTCAAATATTTTGAACACAACATAGTGTCATAAAAATTATATGTTGTACAAACAGGTGAAATAGAATTTTGAGGAATTTATAAGAGTTTTATTGCTTCATTTAATGCCCTAAATAAATGCTCGAAGTCCAAAAACAGTCACATTTTGAGAAATTCTCATTTTATTCCTAACTTGATCTAATGTTTAACTTAATTTCGTAATTTTCTACACATTCTAACGAGCCCACCCATATCTTTGGTTTTTGTTGATCCTCTGTAAATTAAATGCTATGAAATTAACAATAGTTGGCTGTTTGCAAATTTGGAAAAAACTTGGGAAATAACAAAACCTGGCGGGCCCACCCATCAGCCTCCCCAAAGAAACACAACTCGGCGCCGCCCGTTTCCCCGCCTGCCCGTACGCCGCGTGGACGCCGCCAGCAAGCCAACGGCCTCGCACCGCGGATCAACGACCCCACCTCCATTCCGACATCCTCATTGCCCCCCCCCCCCCTCCCGATCGGAACGTGTCGCTCACTCCCTCTCATCCTCTTGCTTCCCTGCTCTCCCGCCCGCTCATACAAATGCCGCCATTGTCGCGCGGTCCAAGCTCCCGCACCCGGCCGCTGCCCTGCCCCGCGCGAGCAGCTCTGTCGCCTGAAGCAACACTTCGACGTACTCAAGCTCCATGTGAAGCCGCTTCTCCTCCCCTGCATCGAGCCGCCACCAATCGACGACATCGTCTCCGCCTTCGACCACCGCTCCACCACCTCGCGCGCGCTCTCTTGTGAGCCATCTTTCGATTGACCTCTCCGGCAACTCCCCCCCTTCGGTCGCGCCCCTCCTATGACCACCTCGGCTCACATGCGAGCCGCACTGGCAGCCTCGCCCGTCACATGCACCCTTGTTCAACTCCCCTCGTCTTCCCATGTGCCGCGCACCCGCCCTTCACCCCTGGCCCTCGGCAAACTCGAAGTCGCCTCCACAGTTGCTCTGGCTAGCCGCCGCGCCCACGCCGCCGCATGCGCGCGTGCTCGACTCGGCCTGGCCGAGCGGGCCACTGGGCCGCTATGGCCTTTGGGCCTGACCCCGTACTCAGGCCAGATCTATCCCGAGGTCGCCCCTCCTCGTGCACATCCAGACTGGGCCGTGGCAGATCTGGCCCATGGAGCCGGAAAACAAATTTCTACATTTAGTTTCTATTTCCAAAAAATCGCCGGAACTTTAAAAATGCATAGTAAAATAACTAAAAACGAATTTTCGTACAAAATAAATTTTGTTGGCCTTGTCTGGACTGTTACTATTGTATAAAAATACTAAACCCCTCTGCATATTAGTAGTTTTGTCAGAACGAAATTAGTTGGCAAAAC
This sequence comes from Eleusine coracana subsp. coracana, assembly GCA_032690845.1. Classification (NCBI taxonomy): domain Eukaryota; kingdom Viridiplantae; phylum Streptophyta; class Magnoliopsida; order Poales; family Poaceae; genus Eleusine; species Eleusine coracana. The sequence continues at coordinate 58,975,604 of CM064434.1, read as the reverse complement.
CACTAATAAATTCATATGTAATTTTTGGTAGCTAATAAATTCATGATCCTTGGTGTAAAATCATGTCTGGATTTGTTAGACTCTCTTGTAAAGGCACAACTTCTAGCTCTCTGTATTTTTGTCTCAATTAATTAATTAGCCTTTTGCCTTGTGTTAATTATTTAAAATCACCGACTCATTGCATGTAAGTGAGACTTGACCAGTAAATCACTCATGGTATATACTAATTACAGTAAATCACCCCTATGTAAATGAACGCCAAAACCATGCTAAAATATTATTTTCTCTCTAAGATTCAATAATATCGTTAAACCATATAATGCTGAGTGGCATTTTAGCAAAGGACACCCCTTTCACTTCTACATGTAATATTGATGTTAATGTATTTATTGAGGAAGTGTCATGGATCGAATAATATTCTCATGCGCCGCATCATTCGCATCATGTAGTTCACGAGGTGAATCACGTGGAAGCGGGATAGGAGCAGGAGCCAGAAGAGGCCCAGTGCATCCTACCAAGTTTTAACTCTTTTTATCTTATCACTAGTTAGTGTGTTGTAGTCTTGCCTGTGCATTAAATTTATAGGAGTTGTTTAGAAATCTAGTATTGCAGTAGGTTCCCTTCACCTGATAATAGCCGCAAAATGGTAGTTGCTCCGCTTAACTAGGGACGATCATTCATCGAGTGGTATGGAGATCACTCGTAGATCAGAAAATATTATCACCAGGAAATGATATCGACTGAAGGAAAGTTGGATGGGATAACAAATGAAGACCGGACGGGCAACTAGGTGGAAGGGGAAGGACAGCTTGTCTTCAAGAAGGTAGCCCCGTCCGAGTCACCTAAGGCTACGCCTCGTGTCCGGTCCTATAAGGTCAAGTTTGAACGTATTGTTTGCATGCTGGAGTTATGAGTCTAGTAAACTTACGTAGCTATGACTACTGCCTAGTCGGAAGATAGCCTTCTCCCTTCTTTGGTGGAACTGGGGCTGAGAGGAGGGAAGAATCCACCCACGGATGGCGGCACGGGGCACATCGCGTTGGGGGACCCTTCTCGGGGAAGTCTGGACCCGGAAGATCTTGCGGTACCACAGCGAAAGGTTGCTCCATGCGGCTTCCATGAAACGCATATGGATCGTGCAAGCAGGTTTCTCCTGCAGGATGTAAATTAATTTGAGTCGCTGCCCCTCACAGTAACGAGTAGCACTTGATCGCTGCTCCGGAACAGTGTCGGAAGCCATTAGTTTGTTATAAGGGTTTAATATTGTTGTTTGGAATTATTATTAATTGCACTGCAACCATGATTGTGGTAGTTATAGCGCAAACTAAATTTATCATTTCTCATGACAACTTAACTTGATGCTAAAACTTGAAAAGTAAGGATCCACTCTTGGGTTGGCATTTTGGCAACATAAACCTCGCCCATAGCTTGTGCATGTCTAGGAGTCGGTTGTAGTTGGCCACCTTGATGGGTCAGTCTTGCTGAGTAAATTAGTTACTCGGGCGACATTCTATGTGGTTTTCAGATGATTAGAGTGGAGACTACCACTACGGTGGGAGGTTTCCCTGGGAAGGTCAGCGTCCTGACTGCTGGAACATCGAGTGGGAGCGGTGCACCGACGATGAGGAGGAGTAGACCATTGATTGCCGGTACAGTGTTTTGGGCAGAATACCTATCATTGCCGGATGTTCTATGTGTATCGCCATGAGAGGGCGTTGTAATTTATTTCCCGTCGAACTTCTTTTGTAGTGTTGATCTATTTCGCTTCCGCACTTTAAAAACTCTAGTTTGTAATTTAAATTCGGATTTATGTAAAACTCTGTACTCTCTATCTATGTTCTTGTTGTAACTATATTATTCTGTCATGTGTTGTACTATTGGGCATCACAGCGCGTGTCGTCACCCGAGAAAGATCCTGGAATGGAGCCTTCTCGATGGTAAGGCGGTTCTGTTACATCAACTTGACTTTGGAGAAGATGCAGCAGATGAGCACCCGCCCCGCCCGACTCTCATTCTGAATGAGGGCAATCTGCTGGTGTATCACGACGGATGGAGTCACTGAAAAAGAAGCAAAGCAGCGAAAAGGAGGCAAAGAAATTTCTAAGTTGAGTTGGCGAGTGGTGTAGCTAGCTCTTGTTCTGGTCAGATTAGTCTAGTTTTTTTGGCTGGTCGAGGTGTCATGTAAACCTGTTGAGGTGTTCCCGAATCATTCTGTAAACTTTGGAGGCCGATGCTTTAAGTAAGGCTGGGGCTTAGTCCCTTTAACTCTAAAAAAAAAAGAATCAAACATCCGGAAAAAGGCAAACCGAAAGCAGAGACTAAGATGGCCTAGTCGAAACCAGAGGTGGGTTGGGTAAAATGCAATACAGATGCAGCCTTTGATGAAGACTCAAGGACAGGTTCTACCGGAGCAGTTCTCCGTGAGCATGAAGGAAGAAATCAGGGTGGACGAGCAAAATAATATGCACATTGCCTGGATGCTCTAACGATGGAGGCCACTGCTTGTATCGATGGAATGGAGCTGGCTAAATTAAAAGGAAACTGGTACTAGAGACAGATTACCAACAATTAGTGTCTCTATGGTACTGTGGCGAGAACCAGAGGTCCCTTATTGTGCAGCATATAAGGAAGATGACACGGTTGAAAGAAGAGTTTGATGCTTTTGTTGTTTTTGCTCGTAGATCTTGTAACAGGCTTGCACATGAATGTGCCAAACTGGTATCCTGTAATTGTGGAGTGGTAGAGTGGCAAGCTATAGCACCACCGCCTTTATAGGGTATCATAGACCTTGAATGTATTGCAGCCAATGGCTAAGTAATGAATGGCCTTTTAATCTCAAAAATATAGAGGAGCAGGTGATACCCGCATCAAGCGGCAAGGGAAAGGGTTCGGTTATCGTGCGATAGATCACGTGTTGGGGGATCAAGGATTAAAAAACCGTTTGTTTCACGGACACCGGAGCTGACCGGTTTGACGAAAACCATAAAAACCAAAAGATAAACCATTCAAATGTCAAAACACGAATTTGAATATGATTTGAAAGCAAACCCGTCATTTTTTTTGGTTTATCGCTCAATTTTCGGTTTATCATTTGGTATTTCGGTTTACTGCTTGGTTTTCTCTATTTATCATCGGTATTCTCAGTTTAAAAACAAACCGCTTAATTTCAAAGTTTTTCAAAATTTTAAATTTTTAAGTTGTATTAGATAAAAAACGGTCGTCCAATCAAACCAGGCCGGACCAGTTTGGTAAAAAACCACAAAAACCAAATGGTTTTCGATGGTTTTTGAATCCATGTAGGGGATTGTGCAACCCATCCCACTGAGCACCACATGCCCTCCTGCCAGCCCCGACCACCGCACGCGCCATTCTCGCCCCACCTTGATCGCGTCCGCCTTGCGCTCCCCTACCACTAACCCCGCCTCGCCGCACCGTCACCCGCTGCCTTCCCAGGAACCTTCTAAGGCCGCCAGATTGCATAGGTCCTCAGCAACACGAACCTCCTAAACCGCCGACCGGCATCATGGCGGCGCACTCGCCACCACGAGGCCCTGCTCGCACGGCCCCGTGCTATGCTGTTGTCAGCCACTGGCGCCACCGCCCACATGAAACCACCACCGGCGACATGGCGGCGTCCTCGCCCGCGCGTCGTGCTGCCCATCCCTGCCCACGCTCCATCGCCAAGGCTCATCCGCCGTCATTGCTGCCCATAGTAGACCGCTTCACCTTGCCGCGCCCCTTCTTCCTAGGCTGGGTCATGTGCAGGGGGTCGCGCGCTTGAACATCTGCGCGTTAGAGTTTCCCTTAGGGAAACTATCCCTAGCATCTAATCAAATAGAACATAGGCCCATTTCTTTAGATCCGCCCGGGCCGCACTAGGCCTGATTACGACCTAGCCTGTTTGGCTTGCCTACACGGACCATTAACCTTTTAAAATTAAGCCCTCTAGGTTTTTGTAATTACAGAATTTTTATTATATTCTGTTTTATATGTTTCAGCCTCATGCGTTAACAATAATTGCACTATATAAAATTTACAAATGTAAATTTCTCACTAGTTTGCAATTTCAATTTCAGATATTTTTTCTAGATATAATTTTATGTTCAATGGTTTTCCCTATTAATTAGCATTCCCTAGCACCGCCGTGCTCGTGGTCAGCCCGCGCGGCCGCGCCTGCTCGTGAAGCCATCATTCCCGCGATCGCCCTTGGCAATGTTCCCGTCCTAGAGTTGCACCCCCGCCCCGGCGCCGTCCCCGTGCCCGGACTAGGTTCCGGATCCGCCCCCACGCCTGGATCTCCCAGCCCTCTCCAAGGACTAGGGCTGGCGGTGCCGCTGGATCTCACGGCAACGGAAGACGCCAAAGGGTAGTAGAGGAGGAGGCAGCAGGGTTTGTGGATGACCCAGAGAAGAAGAGTGCGCTGGAGAAGAAGAGCTCAGAGATGGTGTTGGGCGTCAGAAAAGAATGGGAGGAATCAAGCTCAGGCCTGAGCTACCATCGCCGCCGGCCCAAGCCTGAGCTGCCACCGCCGACCACCGACCACCGAAGCCCGAGCTTGCGCTGCCGCTCTCGTTCCCGTGCCACCCTGCTTGCGTCACCGCATGCTCTCAGAGCCGCTGCGTCCGTCAAGGCTTCGTGCCTATGCCTACCTGTGGCATCGCGCTGCACCCTACCCCTCCCGCCTTAGGCGTCGCGTGCACTCGCTTGCAACTGCCGCCGGGGATCTGGGCGAGGGCGGTCTAGCCGGCGGCAAGGGGGGAGGGGGGCGGATACGAGGCATGGATAGTGGATGACGGCATATCGGTGTTGGTGCTGCCGAGCACCTCTTCTTGCTTGAGTATTATTGAGAGAGGAAGCTAGAGACAAGGACTAGAACAGAGGAGTAAGATGAAGATTAAACCTGGGAGCTAACCAGCACTAGATGCTTCTCTTTATTTCTCCTCACACACACACAAGATGGGCTGAGTCTCAATTTATAGTCAGCATAACCGACTTATACCACCGCCATTTCTATAGATTTTTTACTTGCACATGCTAACTAGATGACTCCAGAATATTACTAGCTGAACCGATGTAACTAGAAAATAGTTTAGGCAACTCACGCATGCACTAGACTACTCTGGAGACTATTGACTGAGGAACACATGCAGGTTGCAGCTGCCTCTTTGACTTCCATGCACATTGGTGTGAACATGTGCTTGCAATAGCTTCAGCAAAAGAGAAATATCTACTACCAGTACTGTACACCTGCTGCTGTGCTTTATTTTGGTTCACCGTAGAGACCTGAAGATTCTAGAGATACTTCATAGGTAAGGAAATGAATTATTTGTTCCAACAACCCCCCCCCCCCCCCCCCCCCCTAATTCATTTCCTTGAGACACCAATCAGCTCTCTGTTATATATAAATTTTTCTCGCAGGAGCGCCTTCGTAAATATATCAGCCAATTGAAGACCAGTTCGACAGAATTCCATTTTAGTTTCTCTGTGCTCCACTGCTTCCTGAATATAATGATACTTAATTAAAATATGCTTTGTCCTCTCATTAGTTACTGGGTTGTCAGCTATTGCAATTGCTGATTTATTATCACAATAAATTGTAGTCGCTTCATTTTGCTTCTCACCAATATCTTCCATTATTCTTCTCAGCCATGTAGCTTGTGAAGCAGCTCTTGCAGCTGCTACATATTCTGCCTCCGTTGAAGATTGAGCCACAATATTTTGTTTCTTAGTAGACCAAGAGCGCATACCTGATCCAAGTGAAAATGCATATCCTGATGTACTTTTCATATCATCAAGACAGCCAGTCCAATCGATGTTTGTATAACCAATTAACCTTGAGTCTTTGACAGGCTTATAACAAATCTCATAGTCTGTAGTCCCTTTAATATAGCGTAGAACTCTTTTGGCAGCGGAATAATGCAGTTGACTAGGACTACACATATACCTTGATAGTAAACGACAGTACACATAATATCTAGTCGTGTGGCAGTCAGATATAATAAGCTTCCAACCATACTTCTGTAACTTGATGGTTCAACCTTACTTGCTCCATCATTTATCTTTTGCTTTTCATTAGGCATCAATGGAGTTGTAACTGGCTTGCAATCTTGCATTTTAAATTTCTTTAGAATGCTTTCAGCATATTTCTTTTGACATATGAAAATGCCCTCATGATTTTGAAAAAATTCAATACCAAGAAAATAATGAAGCAAGCCGAGATCACTCATCTCATATGTCTCCATCATATCTCTTTCAAATTCTTGCATCATCTCTTCATTATTTCCGGTAAATATTAAATCATCAACATATAAGGAGACGATGAGAATATGCGTACCTTTCTTTTTGACATATAATGTTGGCTCACTCTTGCTCTTCTCAAATCCATTCTTCATGAAGTATTTATCAATATTACTATACCAAGCTCTTGGGGCTTGCTTCAATCCATATAATGTCTTATTCAGTTTCAACACTTTATCCCCCCCCCCCCCCCCGCCCCCCCCCCCCCCTCCTCCCTTCAACAGAAAATCCTTCAGGCTGCTCAACATAAATCTCTTCTTCAAGGTAGCCATTTAGAAATGCTGATTTCATATCAAGTTGGTAGAGCTTCCATCTCTTTTGAGCAGCTAGAGCAATTATTGTACGAATTGTCTCAAGTCTTGCGACTGGGGCATATGTCTCAAAATAATCAATACCTGGCTTTTGTTTGAAGCCTTTAGCAACAAGTCTTGCCTTATATTTCTGAACTGAACCATTAGGATTTAATTTAGTCTTATAGACCCATTTAACCCCAATTACTTCATGGTCCTAGAGACGATCAACCAATTCCCAAGTATTATTTTTCTCAATCATATGAATTTCTTCTTCCATGGCTTTTACCCAGTTTTCTTGCTTCTCGGCTTCTTTAAAAGATTGTGGTTCAACAACCGAAAAATTGCAAGACTCATTAATCTCAAATAGTGGTTTTAGTCTTACTGGAGTTGAAGGCATTTGCTCACTAGCACCTGGGCTAGATCTTGGACTAGAGTCTGATCCATCTAGATTTGGGGCATCACTCTGTTCTTGATCTTCATCAAGATTTTGTGGCTCCTCTTCTGAAACAATTTTGGGTGGCAATAATTGGTCCTTTTGGACCTTTTCTCCTTTCCAATCCCAGCAGGAATTCTCATAGAAAATAACATCTCTGCTAATGATAATTTTCCTTTTTTCTATGTTATAAAGTCGATAACCTTTTCTACCATTGGCATAATAAACAAATATGCAACGCTCACTTTTACTATCAAATTTTGTTCTCTTTTGTGCTGGGACTTGGGCATAACAAATGCAACCAAATATTTTCATATGACTGATGACAGGCTTTTGACCAAACCAAGCTTAAAAAGGAGTAAGATTTGGAACAGCTTTGGTTGGGCTTCTATTTAAAATATAAACAGAAGTATTAACAGCTTCAGCCCAGAAAGATTTAGGCATACCTTTTTCTTGAAGCATAGAATTCGCCATGTCATCAATCGTCCGATTTTTCCTCTCGGCGACACCATTTTGTTGAGCACTATATGATGTTGTTAGTTGCTTTCTAACACCAACACTTTCACAATATTCTTCAAATTCATTTAAGATATATTCTCCACCTCTATCACTTCGAAGGACCTTAATATTTTGGTTGCTTTGATTTTCCACCATAGCCTTGAACTTTATAAATATCCCAAATGCTTCTGATTTTTCCTTTAGAAAATATACCCAAATAAATCTTGTATAATCATCAATAAATGTGATAAAATACCAGTGATGTCCCTCTGACATGGTTGGTACTTTACCAACTATATCACTATGCACTAATTTGAGTGGTGCACGTGCACGCCATGCTCCAGTATGTGGAAAAGATGCCCCAATTTGTTTACCAAAAATACAACCTTCATAGGGATCAGACTTAATATCAATATAGGGTAAGCCATGGACCATACTTTTTGTCCGGAGCAACTTCAAAGCTCTATAGTTTAGATGACCAAATCTCTTGTGCCACAAGTCAGAGTTGTCAGCTTCACTTCTCAAAGCAAACTAAGTTGGGTGATTCATTCTTAATAAAAAAAAATTCCTATTTTTTCCATTTGTACTTTGGCAATAAGGCGATTTCCATTTTTATGGTCAAAAATCTTGCAACAAAAATCCTCAAAATAAACCGCATAACCATGTTCTACAAGCTGCCCAACACTTAGCAAATTTTGCTTCAAATCAGGCACCAATAGAACATCTTTAATAAACTTTGGGACATCTTCAGTTTGAACAGCAACAGAGTCCTTACCTTCTCCTTGGGCAATGGAGCCATTTCCCATCGTATTTTGGCTTGATGTGAGGAGTCCACATCTTGAAATATTTTCGGCTCAGAAGCCATGTGATTTGTACAACTACTATCAATGACCCAAACATCATCATTTTCTCCTTGAGCGGTATGGCAAGAATATACCAACTCTTCTGAACTTTCTTTTTCTTCAGAAAAGTTAGCCCGGTCATCATCTCTGGTTCTACAAAATTTTGCAATATGACCTTTCCTCTTGCACTTATTGCAGATCTTATTTTTCCAGCATCTATCTGTAGAATGATTTGATTTTTTACAAATATCACACCAGAGATTTAAACCAGACGTACCTTTTCCTCCTTTTTCTTGAACGGGCTATGTTTGCATATCTTGCCTCGAATTATCCTTGTTCTGAAATTTGCCATGAAACCTTGGATTTTGAGGCTTGAAACTCAACTTCGATCGGAATGCACTCTCCATAGAACTCCCAGAATTATTTGCTTCACGCTGCAATTTTCTTTCTTCATGGGAGTCCAATGAACTCATTAGTTGTTGAACCGTTAATGTAGATAAATCTTTGGACTCCTCAATAGCAGCTGCAATGTACTCATATTTTTCTGGCAGACTAATCAAAATTGTCTCCACTATCTTTTGATCATTGATATCTGTTGGGGGAAAGCCCACCCCTTAGTCTCCCCAAGACCAGAAGACAGCCCAACAGCAAGAAGCAAGGCCCAGCTGGGCTGACGGCCCAGAGGACCTCCAGCCCAGTAGGTGCCCGAAGGCTGGTACGGCCGAAGGCTGTATGGCACAATGGGCCCCAGGCGCAGGCGCCAGAGGATGACAATCGGGGGCATGTACCGGATGGAGATTGAAGTACCGAAATACCCTTAGGTTAAATAGTAGGGTGTGTGATGTAAGAGTCGGGGCATATCTGTAAACATACCCGGAGGGCAGGTGGGCATGGATCTATAAATGCTCACCTGCACCTCTGGGCGACGGGACAGAAGGCCTGTCATGAGAACTTTCTTGTACTATTCTAACCAGATAATACCAAAAATTTGTTAGCCGAAGGGCGCCCGTTCGTGTCCTTCGGCGTGAGTGCTGCTACTTGGTCTTGTTCACTCCCATCATAGCTTGACCGAGGGGCCTTCGGCCTGTCCAGCCCTCAGCTAGCCCATTACGTATTTGTTCTGGACTTGTAACCACAATAATATCTTCTCCAAAAGTACGCATCTGATTAACCACTTCAATTACTCTAGAGAAATACTCTTTTACCTTCTCGGTCTCCTTCATTTGTAAATTCTGGAATTGCCTTCGTAGAGTTTGTAACTTCACAGCGAGTACCTTTTGAGAGCCTTGAAACTCCTCCTTTAGCTTGTCCCATGCCTCCTTAGATGTCTTTGCCCCAATAATCCGTGAAAATAAGCTATCCGCCAGACCTTGCTGTATTAGGAACAAGGCCTTGGCATCCTTCATTTGATCCTTAGACAGAGTTCTCTTTTGCTCTGTCATAAGAGCGACTCCTTCTCCATATGTCTCAAAGCCTTCCTCAACAATGTCCCATAATCCTTGCGATAGTAGCAATGTACGCATCTTGATACTCCATCTATCATAATTCTCACCAGCAAATATAGGCACCGTTGTTTGTGCCATCCCAATACCTGAACTTGAAGCCATCTTCTTCGCCTCAACAACTCCGATGCCTTGTGCTACCTTGCCAACGCTCAACCTGAAGCTCTTGATATCAGTTGTTGGTGCTGCCGAGCACCTCTTCTTGCTTGTGTAATATTGAGAGAGGAAGCTAGAGACAAGGACTAGAACAGAGGAGTAAGATGAAGATTGAACCTGGGAGCTAACCAGCACTACGTGCTTCTCTTTATTTCTCTTCACACACACACAAGATGAGATGAGTCTCAATTTATAGTCAGCACAACCGACTTATACCACTGTCATTGTTAGGAATATAATTGATATTGTATATCTGTACATGATCTCCTAGCTGTTGTATTAGGAAGTTTATCTGCACCGATACGATTCGGGTATCATACTCATGTAAACCAACTGGCTTTGTCCAGCTATATAATGGCGCCCCAGGCCTTCGTGCCATGTGTGGCCAATTGCCCCAAATCTCTCTCTCTCTCTCTCTCTCGTATTTTACATGGTATCAGTTTTATTCCCGATCTGATCCACGCTAGCGCTCGTCCCCACGACGTTCGCTCCTTTCCGCTGCAACCCTAGCCGCCATGATCCCAACCTCGTCCATGAGTTCATCCAGCTTGTCCTCCCACACCTCCTCTGGCTCCATCGGCAACAACCTGCCCGTCATGCCGTCATAGATTCCCAACCCCTTCTGCTCCATCAACGTGAAGTCCCATATCCCCATCGTCCTCAGCCTCACCCACCCCAACTTCACCAAGTGGAACAATTTCTTCAAGTCTCTTCTGGGCAAGTTTGGCCTGCTCGCTCATGTCGATGGTTCTGCTGCCCAGCCCGATGATGCCAACTGGGCGCAGACTGACTACGCCGTCAAGAGCTGGATCTATGGCTCCGCGGAGGACTCAGTCCTCGACCTCGCCATGGAGGACCACGAGCAGACAGTGCACGACCTCTATGTTGCCGTCAGCAACCTCTACAACACAAACAAAGCATCGCGCGCGATCTACCTCACCAGCGTGTTCCACTCTGTCGTTCAAGGCGACATGAACATCATCGAGTACTGTCAACGGGTTAAAACCCTTGCAGATTCCCTCCGTGACGTCGGGCATCCCGTCGAAGATTCCCAGCTGGTGCTCAACATACTTCGTGGGTGAATCCACGGTTCTCCAATACCGCAGACAACATTGCCTCCATGGACCCCTTCCCTGACTTTGCCAAGGCACGATCAACTCTGTGGCTCAAGGAGCTTCGCATGGCCGATGAGGCCAAAGTTGCTGCCAACACAGCACTGGTTGCCTCAGGTCCGTCCTTCACTTGTGGCTCAGGCAACTGCCGTCCCCCTGCTGCAATGGCATCTCGCCCACCTGCTGCCTTCCCACCACAGTCCGGCGGCGGCCGCGACAACAGGAACGGTGGTGGCAGGTCTGGCGGCTCCAAGAAGAATAACCGTGGCCGGCACTATGGTGGCCAGCAGACTTATGCCGGCTACCAGTACCGCGGTCCGACTCCTGCTGGTCCATGGGTCTGCTTTAACCCATCGGCAACTCACCAGGGTGCTCCTGCATGGCGCCCCAACTCTGTCCCGGGAGCCGGCATCCTCGGCTCAGCGCCCCCGACGTTCCAGCAGGCCTACCACACATCCTTTGTGCCTCTACAGTTGCTGGCACCCCCTGCTGCACCGGCATCACCACAGTGGGATCCCTCTGGCCTCATCGCTGCCATGAACGGGCTCACTCCACCTTCACAGACAGGCTGGGTCTTCGACTCCGGCGCCACATCTCATATGGCGTCTGATGATGGTACTCTCACCTCTCTCCATCCTCTCCCTTCCCCCTACTTTGTCACCGTTGGTAATGGCAATTGTGTTCCTGTTCATTACTATGGCAATTTTCAGCTTTCCGGTCCTTCTTCTAACTTTGTGCTCGATAGTGTTCTTCTTGTCCCATCGTTAATCAAAAATCTAATATCTGCTCGAAAATTCACACGTGATAACAAGTGCACCATTGAATTTGATGCCTTTGGTTTTTCTGTTAAGGATTACAGGACGAGACGCGTGATCATACGCTGCAATAGTGACGGAGATCTTTACACCATCCCCCGGCCGTCTCCGTCGAGTCACCCCTTGCTCATGTGTCCGTTGCTGCTCCAGCATCCCTGTGGCATGCCCATCTAGGCCATCCTGGTCATGGCGTCCTCAGTAAACTGAAGAACTCTTGTTCCATTGGTTGTAATAAAATAGACCGTCATGTTTACCACGCTTGTCAGTTAGGCAAACACGTCTGTCTACCCGTCACACATTCTAGTTCTTTTACTAGTTCTCCATTTGAGTTAATACACTGCAATGTATGGACCTCCCCCGTACTTGCCTCTGGCTATCAATACTATTTGGTTGTGCTTGATGATTTTTTCCATTTTTGTTGGACCTTCCCTCTTGCAAAGAAATCTGATGTGCACTCCAACTTAGTCCATTTTCACGCTTATGTACTAACCCAATTTGGTATTCCCCTCAAAGCTATCCAGGCTGACAATGGCACTGAATTCATCAATAACGCCACCTCTCAGTTAATGGCCACCCGCAGCATTCATCTTCGCTTCTCGTGCCCCTATACTTCACCACAAAATGGCAAGTCTGAGCGGATGCTCCGCACCTTGAATAACTCTGATGCGAACGCTGCTCTTCCATGCTTCCATGCCTCCTAAGTATTGGGCCGAAGCCCTCGCCGCTGCCACATACCTCATCAATCGTCAACCCTCCTCCACCACTCCCAACACAACACCATTCCAAAAACTCTACAACAAACCTCCCATCCTTGATCATCTCCGTGTGTTTGGTTGCTTGTGTTACCCAAACACATCTTCTACAGCCCCTAATAAGCTTTCTCCTCGATCTGTAGCTTGCGTCTTTCTCGGATACCCATCATCTCATAAGGGCTACCGATGTTTAGACCTTACTACTAACAAAATTATTGTCTCAAGACACGTCGTGTTCAACGAGACTTTCTTTCCATTCCATTTCAGGTACCCGGATGCTGCCCCATCACTGGACTCTATCCTGACGCCTGACTGTGTTGTTCCTCCAACGAACAGCTCGGGCGTTCATATGGCTGCACCACCAACAGACGATCATGAACAGCTCGGGCGTTCATATGGCTGCACCACCAACAGACGATCATGTCTGGCTTCCCTGGCCTGTGGTGCTTGGCCCGTCTCCAGCAGCCATGCAGATGGCAACGGGTCATGCAACGCCCAACACCCCGCAGCCACCTGTGGCACCACCTGCAGTACCGCAGCCACCTGCGGCTCCGCGGCCACCTGCGGCTCATCGGCCCTCAACCCGGCGTTCGGCTCCCCCTGCGCCAGCATCTAACATTGGTCCCTCGGTTGTAGTACCGCGTCCTCACACTGGCGAGCATCACATGGGCACACGTGCATCTTCTGGTATTGTCAAACCCCAAGAACGGATGAATCTTTCTACGCATGTCTCTACTTCTCCTGTGCCCTCCAATTATCACAGTGCTCTAGCGGATCCACAGTGGCGCGTGGCAACGAGTGAGGAGTTTCAGGCTCTTGTGAACAACGGCACCTGGACGCTCGTGCCTCGCCCTCTCGGCGCCATCGTCGTCACAGGGAAATGGATATTCAAGCACAAATATCATGCTGATGGTTCCCTTGCTCGGCATAAAGCATGATGGGTTGTTCGTGGGTACTCTCAATGCCCCGGAGTAGATTACGATGAGACCTTTAGCCCGATCGTCAAGCCATCCACCATCCGGATCGTCCTCAGCATTGTTGCATCACACTCTTGGCCTATTCATCAACTCGATGTGAAGAACGCATTTTTGCATGGTCATCTCGATGAAACTGTTTACTGCCAGCAGCCTCCCGGTTTTGTGGATCCGTCACACCCTAATCATGTGTGTCTTTTGCAGAAGTCTCTTTATGGCCTCAAGCAAGCCCCCTCGTGCCTGGTAGCAACGCTTTGCTTCATATATCACTATGGCTGGATTTGTTGCCTCCTCCTCGGACACCTCCCTATTTGTTTACAAGCATGGGGACCTGCTGGCGTACCTCCTATTGTACGTGGATGACATTATCATCACAGCATCATCACCCACACTTCTTCAGCACCTCATTGCTAGTCTGCATTCAGAGTTTGCGATGACTGATCTGGGGGCTCTCTCATTCTTCTTGGGTATCTCAGTGACACACTCTAGCACCGGCCTTTTTCTATCACAACATCAGTATGCATTGGATCTTCTTCAGCGAGCAGGCATGACCGAGTGTCATCCTACCTCCACTCCAGTTGATACACAAGCCAAGATCTCTGCACTTGTCGGCGACCCTGTCTCTGACCCTTCTCACTATCGCAGCATCGCTAGGGCTCTTCAGTACCTGACGCTCACGCGCCTTGATATTGCATATGCTGTTCAGCAAATTTGTCTCTTCATGCATGATCCTCGTGAGCCGCATCTCACATTGGTGAAGCGTGTTCTCCGGTATGTCAAAGGAACCCTTGACTTTGGTCTTCACATTGGTCGTTCTTCGACGACATCTCTCACAGCATACTCTGATGCGGATTGGGCTGGCTGTCCGGATTTCCGTCGTTCCACCTCTGGCTATTGTGCCTATCTCGGTGACAATCTGATCTCTTGGTCCTCCAAGCGACAGTCGACTGTGTCCCGCTCTAGCGCTGAGGCTGAATACCGTGTTGTTGCGCATGCTGTTGCTGAATGTTCTTGGATTCGGCAGCTTCTACAAGAACTCCATCACCCGCTCTCGGCAGCCACTATTGTTTTCTGTGATAATGTGAGTGTTGTCTATATGTCCACCAACCCAGTGCAACATCGACGCACAAAACACATCGAGATTGATATTCACTTTGTCCGTGAAAAGGTATCCCTTGGAGAAGTGCGTGTGTTGCATGTTCCTTCGGCTCACCAGTTTGCAGATGTGCTGACAAAAGGCCTGTCGTCGCCTCTATTTACAGAGTTTTGATCCAGTCTTTGCGTCCGGCCAGCTACCGCTTCGACTGCGGGAGGGTGTTAGGAATATAATTGATATTGTATATCTGTACATGATCTTCTAGCTGTTGTATTAGGAAGTTTATCTGCACCGATACGATTCGGGTATCGTACTCATGTAAACCAACTGGCTTTGTCTAGCTATATAATGGCGCCCCAGGCCTTCGTGCCATGTGTGGCCAATTGCCCCAAATCTGTCTCTCTCTCGTATTTTACAGTCATTCTATAGATTTTTTACTTGCACATGCTAAATAGATGACTCTAGAATATTACTAGCTGAACCGACTTAACTAGAAAATAGTTTAGGCAACTCACGCATGCACTAGACTACTCTGGAGACTATTGACTGAGGAACACATGAAGATTGCGGCTGCCTTTTTGACTTCCATGCACATTGGTGTGAACATGTGCTTGCAATAGCTTCTGCAAAAGAGAAATATCTACTACCAGTACTGTACACCTGCTGTTGTGCTTTATTTTGGTTCACCGTAGAGACCTGAAGATTCTAGAGATACTTCATAGGTAAGGAAATGAATTATTTGTTCCAACAATCAGGCGCAAGAGAGAGGGAGAAGAGAGAGAAAGGGGAGGAGAATATAGGATAGAGAGGAAAAAAAAATAGAAAAAAAATTAGTAGAACTCACAAGTTTACGAGGGGGATAGGAGGCTCCCAAAATTGAAGACTTGAGATAGAATTTGGGAGAGCATGTAAAACAGTAGAATAGATGAGAATCCCACTGAAATTGATATTTTGTTTTGACTTCTAAAATTTGGAGTAGGACATTATTTAGGAGCCCCATTAGATATATATTCAAATAACATGTATTCCACGCAAAGTTTATAACATATATAGTAGTACTAGCATAGTATCTGTGTGTTGCAACAGGTATAATAAAAAAAAGATAAAATAAGATGTACTTGTAGAAAAAAAAGCAAAGCACACAGAAAGAAGAGGGAAAAGAAGGGGAGAGGAGGGAGGGAGAGAATGAGAGGAGTTGAGCCTGCTCACCTCTCATCATTCAGAAAACATAATAATCAAACCGAGATGAAATGAGACAATTACTCTGAGACCTTGCAACTGGGAGGCATTATTGGCAACAAAAGTCCATTGGCCATGGCCAAAATCACAAATTCAAACCTTGACATACCCATACCTTCAATCTTCACAATTGCAAATTTAAGTTTGTCTTTAAAAATGTTTTTTTGTCACTCCAAAATCGGATCACTTTGAAACTGTCTGGCTAGCTACTTATATAGTATTGAATTGATCCTCATAATCTTGGTTGCTTTGTTATTTATAATCACAATAACATGTAATGGGTTTGGAGAACATATAATACTCAAAAGCACCATTACAAAATGTATGTCTTTACTGTAGTTTTTAGAGAGAGTAATATTTAAAAATGCTATTAGGAAATGTATTTTTTACTGTAGTGGTAAGTGCCCAAAATTTTCTGCTATTGAAACATGTATGTAGCTTGTTGTGTGCACCTAGTGAGTTAATTAAAGAAATTATATAGCTTGGCATGTGCATCAAGTAATTTAATAAAAGAGCATGCAAGTCCTATACAGTATATAAGAGACTAGCAAAGTACCCGTGCGTTGCTACGGATTTTTAAAAAATCTTACACAATATAACTAAATTGACATGTGTAGAAAATAGTTATCCTACAACAATAGCATATAATTCCTAATATATAATCAAATAATTTTGATAGGTCAGGACATAATGGTCATGCAAGTAACAAAAGCTTTGAACCCTTCTCTCCTAAAATCAGCACAAAACCATCATTTAGTAACATATGCAGATTGCTACACATCTCTCCTAACCAACAGACAAGCCGGTTGAACTTATGTATGCACAGGACACACTGTAGCGACTGGCAAAATAGCTCGTAGAAGGCATACATGCATGAAAGTTAAACAGACAAGTATATCTGCTTGCCAACAAGCACACCTATCACAAACTCAAACATGGAAGATCACTTTTACATAAATATAATAAAAGAAGATGTCTCAAGGTAGCTAATAATTCAGGAACAGCAATCAAAAGGTGGTGCATGACTCAGTTCATCGAAGGAACCAAGTGATTTCATGAGTAAAAGAAAAGTATTGTGCGGATGGATTGTACAGATAAGCAATAACAATTTACAGAGGGCCAAAAGACTGTCTAAGAAGAAAATTTAAATTCTGAATTGGACTTAAAAGCTAGTCCTCAGCCTGAATAGCATCGAATCGGTAGTTTTGAGCTCTCCTACTTGCTACGTATTCAAGTTCTGCATCGTAGCTGCCTGCAATTGATCCAAATCAGTATGTCAGGTTACATTCTTATGAAAAGTGATGAACAATAATTCTAGACATCTCAATTGCAGCTTAAAGGAAATTGAAAAAACCGATGCAAAAAGTAGAACAACAATTTGCTAGCTTTTTGCTGGCTTTTTTCCTCAAGATTCAGTCCATCTGCCTGCCAACGGTGAGCGGTTAGTTCAAGCCAACAAGACACGCCGATAGTAGCACATCGTCTCCACTGCTGCTCGCCATATATCAGGACGAGCCGCTGATGTCCGTCACGAGATGCTGGATCCTTTCTTCCATGGTGCCGCCCCGATAGTGTAGAGGCTGGGACCTTTTATTCCATTATCTAAAAAAAAGAATCTGGTCGATCCCCATGGAGGAGCGACGAACTGAACCTGCATTTCGTGCTCCAGTTTAAAGTTTTTCCTTTTTCTCTTGTGGAGAATAAAATTCCAGTAAATAGGCAGAAAGTTTAAGAGGGAGATGGGAAAGGAGGGAATTGTTTCAGCTGCAAAACTGGTTTTTTGTTGTTTCACTCAGAAACGCTTCGATCTGTTTCACGCTCAATACATTCAGAAAATTGGCATTTGGTAGGTTTTGAACTGAACTCTAGATGGACATCTTGAACTCCAGACGTATGTTTTTTTTAGGGAACTCCAGACGTATGCTTTACTTCCTGTCTTTTGATCTGGATTTGAATTGGTCTCAACATACCGAACAAAGGCTACAAGTTGTATGCGGAGACATACAACAGGAAGAGACAACCGCACCGTATACTTATCAGGTCCGGGTAACTTACGATGATGGACACGAAAAGGAGTAGGAAACCATCATCAAACAACATGTATTCCACGCGAAGTTTATAGGAAACCATTATCCGGTCCGGCCCGGACTCTCCCCCCTCCGAGTCTGTTTGGCCCTCCGATTCTCCAGAGCTAAGGTTGGTCTCTCCCTCTTTCTTTTTACATATAGAAAAAAGACTAGAGCCGCCGCCTCCTGCAATCCCCTCAATCCGCATCCATCCAGCTTCCAAATCCGAGGCTCGGCGGCGAGTATCTCGAAAGATTTTCCGGTGACCGGGTGTGTTTGGTTCCCTCAGGAAGGCGGGGGTGCTCGTTGAAGGCGTCGGCGGATTGTGAGGAGGGCACGATGGCTGGTTGCTCGTCGAAGGATTCGGTGGTCGGTGAGGAGAGCCAGATGATGAAGGCGGAACAGGCGGAGGCCAGCTGCTTGAAGGGCGAGAAGGCTATAGAGTCAGAGCCCGGCTGCTTGATGGACGAGAAGGCTGCCGAGGTGGCCGCCTGCGAAGAGGCTCCAGCCACAGCCAAGAAGCTGGTCCAGCTTCCTGAGGACGAAGTGAAGTGGGTTCTTGCCAGGAAGAGGGAGTACCTTACACCAGGTATCTCCACGGCCAAGGCCATCGAGGCGCATAACTATCTGAGCGACTGCTTCACCGAGTACCAGGAGTGGGTGCGCGAGCAGTACGAAGCCAACGGGGGCGTTGTAATGGTGGACGAAGAGTTCCTCGAGAGCAGGGCCAAGAACGCGCAGATGGTGCAGGACGTGATAGACCAGATGGACGTCATCTCTTTCGCCGATTTGGGTTTCGAGTTCAGCGACCGGTACTCTGATTTCTATGATAGCGACGAGGAGGAAGAGGAGGACGAGGAAGAAGAGGAAAAGGAGGGGGAAGAGGAGGAAAAGGAGGGGGAAGAGGTTCAGGAACCCAGTGCCAACTGAGATGGTGAAGACTGTCTCACCGATGCGATGCTATCTATCATTGATGTGTTGCAAGACCAATGGAGGGACAGGGAAAGGGAAAAGCATCCATGATATCTATTTATGTTTTTTATTTATGCAATGCTAGCAGCTAGCTATGTTTATGACCTGATGAGATTCATCCATGTGTTATCTATGTCGCAGCTAAGTTAATTAGGCCCCATATATTTGTTGGAGATATGCCCAACAGACAATACGGATTTGATCCGTATGTGAGGGTCATACGGATATTGATCCATGTGAGGAATTAGTCCACTAATGGGTCAACTAGTCGAGGCCCATTAGAAGGGTCTATTTAAGTGGAGGAGGGGCTTAAGGCGCAGGGGATTCCACCAGTCCTTAACCCTAGCCGTCGTGCTCCTCTTTCTCGCCCACAAAACCCTAACCGTGTTACCGGTGCTAGCACGCCGCGCACGGTGCTCCAACCCCGTACGTGTCGATATCGCGAGGAGGCGCTGCTGCTGCTGCGGTGCCGACGGCTGGACTAGAAGGAGACGATTGACGTGATCGACTACTTCCTCTACACCGACACGCGACTACGTTGGATCGAGCTGCTCCAATATTCGCTTCCGCTCCGCCTGCGCGTCTAGTGGTAATGATCCATAATCCTCTCTTGCAAGGTTTCCTGGTTGAACGGTAGAAATTTTATATGCTATCGTAGCCTACCCATTCCCATCAGTGGTATCAGAGCCGACCTTGTGTAGTTTGTGATCTAGATCTTGTGCATATAGTCGATATGTTGATGTACTAGATGAGATCTATTACATGTTTTGTGTTCGGATTGATTAGATCAATGATGATAGGGAGGTTCACAAGGTAATGGGCGGATAGCAATACATGCATCATTGATTTATTTGTGTTCCTTCTCCGTGCGCGCGTGACTTGTCCCTACCGGCTGGAATCACCATCGGGACTAACTGCGTGCGTCAGTAGAGGAGCCAATAGTATCATAATCATGTACCGCAGTCTACTCATGAAAACCTAATGGAAAACTAAGCCATTGTGAATGACTCAAAATCGGGCAAATATGATTTTCCCGATAGGATTTCCATTGTTACAACCCTTTTTGGCCACATGTTAGCATTCGCTTCTCGCCTAACTTATTTTTGCAGAAAATGTTGTGAATGGTATGGCCCAAAAGATGCATGTGATGTATATATGTGATTTGCATGGCCTGCGTGCCATGATTAATTACAGCTGGGTTGAGGTTGTCATATTATTGTATAACGGCCTGCGTGTCGATCTGTGATGCTTGATATTCTCATGTAATTTATTACTAGCTATTAGTTGTAGTAGCTAAGTGTTAGTTCATGAAGGCCTCAAGCATGATGGTTGAAGGGACGGGAGACATGGCGATGACAATGGAGATGGAGATCACCAATTGAAAGGGGCCATACTATTTCACAGTCAATATGATTGCCTGTGATGATGTTCCTATCATCCTATTCTTTCATATGTTATTTATATTAGATATGATTAACATGCTAGAATAGGTTCCCTCAAGAAAAATTAAATTATATGTCCTTCTAATAGCTGCACCTATTAAAATTATGATCGTTGTATGGTAGGTCTGCCAAAGTAGAGTACCTCAACTATCTTAATTATTAGGATAAATGTCGGACATTTATATGCATAGTATTGGTTTAATTAACAAAGCTATCAAAACGGTTTTGAGCTTTGGGGCATGGTGTTGGCGTCGGGGCATGTGATGCCACCCAACAAACAAGAGTCACATAGGGATGTGATTAGCAAAGTGTTGCTTACCTATGTCACTAGATTTCTAGCGGTGATGCCAAAGCTCACTAGGATCTAAGTTGAATATGGATCTTGAACCACTATATGTCGTTTTGCGGGAAAACGATTCCAAGCATATAGTGGAATAATGAACTTTTGTTAAAATGTTTATAAGAGTTTTATATTTACATAGTGCTTATATTTGCATATTTTCTGTTGTAGATCATGGCACCAACCGCTAGTAACACTTTCAATTTGCGCTCAATTCTTGAAAAGGAAAAGTTTAGTGGAACAAACTTTATTGATTGGTATCGCAACTTGAGAATTGTTCTCAAGCAAGAGAAAAAGGAATATGTTCTAGAGCTTCCCTATCCTGATGATCTGCCAGAAAATGCTACTGCCACTTAGAAAAGGGAGTATGAGAAACATACCAATGATGCGGTTGATGTTAGCTGTCTCATGCTTGCCACTATGTCCTCTGAGCTCCAGAAGCAATATGAGAACGCGGATGCCCACAATATGATTGAGGGACTTCGTGGCATGTTTGAGAACCAAGCAAGGTCTGAGAGGTACAACATCTCAAAGTCCTTGTTTGCATGCAGGCTAGCTGAAAACGGTTCTGTCAGTCCTCATGTGATCAAGATGATTGGTTACATTGAGAATCTGGAGAAACTTGGTGCTGCTCTACATCCTGATTTGGCCACAGATGTGATTCTCCAGTCGCTTCCTGCAAGCTATGAGCCTTTCATTTTGAACTTTCAAATGAATAGCTTAGAGAAGACATTGGCTGAGTTGCATGGGATGCTTAAGACAGCTGAGGCAAGCATCAAAAAATCTGGTCCAAGTCAAGTTAACTTGGTTCAAAAGGATAGCAAGAAACGAAAGCGCAAGACTAAGGCTAAGGCTACAGATCAGATCTCTAGCACTAAGCCTAAGCCTGCAGCAGCTCCTAAGCCTAAACCGGCGGGTAGTGATCCTTGTTTTCACTGCAAGAAACCCGGTCATTGGAAGAGGAACTGCAAGCTTTATCTGGAAGAGCTGAAGAAGAAGGGTGGAGACACTTCTAATTCAGGTATCAATGTTATTGAAATTAATAATGTTGCTACATGTCCTTATGATTCATGGGTATTTGATACCGGATCGATGATTCATACTTGCAAATCGTTGCAGGGGCTTAAAGAAGCAAGGAAATGTGCAAAAGGCGAGGTGGATGCTCGCGTCGGCAATGGTGCAAAGGTTGCTGCGTTGGCCGTCGGAACTTATCCACTTTCATTACCATCAGGATTAGTTTTGGAGTTAAATAATTGTTATTATATTCCCGCCTTAGGAAAAAACATTATTTCTTCAAAATGTTTGGAGGAAGATGATGGTTATGAGGTCATAATAAGGAACAAGTGTTGTTCCATTTATTTGAATAATATTCTCTATGGTAATTGCCCATTGGTGAATGGATTATATTACTTAGATCTTGAGAATAAGCATATTTATAACATTGATGCGAAAAGGCTCAAGCCTAATGATTTGAATCCCACGTATACTTGGCATTGTCGTTTAGGTCATATAAATGAGAAGCGCATAAAGAAACTCCATACAGATGGTCTTCTAAGTTCTTTTGATTTTGAATCAATTGATACATGTGAATCTTGTTTACTTGGCAAAATGACTAAGTCGCCTTTCACAGGAAATAGTGAAAGGGCGAGTGAACTATTAGGACTTGTACATACGGATATATGTGGACCAATTAGTTGCACGGCCAGAGGTGGTTTTCAGTACTTCATAACTTTTACCGACGACTTTAGTAGATATGGTTACATCTACTTAATGAGGCATAAGTCTGAATCCTTTGAAAAGTTCAAAGAATTTCAAAATGAAGTACAAAATCAATTGGGCAAGACTATTAAACGCCTATGATCTGATCGTGGTGGTGAATATTTGAGCCATGAATTTGGTGAACATCTAAAGCAATGTGGAATTGTTCCACAATGGACTCCGCCAGGAACGCCCCAATGGAATGGAGTATCCGAACGGAAGAACCGAACCTTGTTAGACATGGTTAGGTCTATGATGAGCCAAAGTGATCTTCCATTGTCCTTCTGGGGATACGCTCTAGAAACTGCCGCTTTCATACTTAATAGGGTTCCATCTAAATCCGTGGAAAGGACACCATATGAGATATGGACTGGGAAGCGTTCCGGGTTGTCTTTTCTTAAGATTTGGGGATGTGAGGCTTATGTAAAACGTATGACGTCTGATAAGCTTTCTTCCAAGTCTGATAAATGCTTCTTTGTAGGATACCCTAGGGAAACCAAAGGTTATTATTTCTACAACCGGGAAGAGGGCAAAGTGTTTGTCGCTCGTAATGGTGTTTTTCTAGAGAAAGAGTTTCTCTCCAAAAGGGTAAGTGGGAGAACGGTGCAACTTGAAGAAGTTCAAGAAGCTCCAGAAAATGTTTCTTCTTCCGCTATACCACAATTGGATGAACAAATTGTTGTTGAACCAATTGTTGAAACACCAGCCCCGCGTAGGTCAGAAAGGGCACGTCGCGCTCCTGAAAAGTTCACGCTCCTAACCACGGGGCAGCGAGACATATTATTGTTAGACAATAATGAGCCTAAGACTTACAGTGAAGCAATGATGGGACCGGACTCTGAGAAATGGCTTGGAGCCATGAGATCCGAATTAGAATCCATGAGAGAGAATCAAGTTTGGAACTTGATAGATCCGCCTGATGGTGTAAAAACCATTGAGTGTAAATGGGTTTTTAAGAAAAAGATAGACATGGATGGAAATGTTCACATCTATAAGGCACGATTGGTGGCGAAAGGTTTTAAGCAAATTCAAGGGGTTGATTATGATGAGACCTTCTCGCCCGTCGCTATGCTAAAGTCTATACGGATCCTTCTAGCAATTGCCGCATTTTATGATTATGAGATATGGCAAATGGATGTCAAAACAGCTTTCCTTAATGGAAACCTAAGTGAGGATGTGTACATGACACAGCCTGAAGGTTTTGTCGATCCACAAAATGCTAGGAAGATATGCAAGCTTCAAAAGTCCATTTATGGACTAAAGCAAGCATCTCGGAGTTGGAATCTTCGCTTTGATGAGGTAGTCAAAGGGTTTGGCTTCATTAAAAACGAAGAAGAGCCTTGTGTTTACAAAAGGGCTAGTGGGAGCGCGCTTGTCTTTCTGGTCCTTTATGTGGATGACATATTGTTGATCGGTAATGATATTCCAATGCTTGAAGCTGTTAAGACTTCTTTGAGAAAGAGTTTCTCAATGAAGGACTTAGGAGAGGCATCTTACATTTTGGACATTAAGATCTATAGAGATAGATCAAAGAGGCTAATTGGATTAAGCCAAGACACGTACATTGACAAGGTATTGAAACGGTTCAATATGCAGGATTCCAAGAAAGGTTTCTTGCCCATGTCACATGGGGTTTCTCTTAGCAAGACTCAGTGTCCCTCGACACCAGATGAGCAAGAGAAAATGAGAGCGATTCCATATGCTTCGGCTGTTGGGTCCATCATGTATGCCATGATAAGTACTCGCCCAGATGTAGCCTACGCTCTTAGTGCTGTGAGCAGATACCAGTCAAATCCAGGAGAAGCTCATTGGGGAGCTAATAAGAATATCCTAAAGTACTTGAGAAGGACTATGGGTATGTTCCTAGTCTATGGAGGTGAGGAAGAGCTCGTTGTAAATGGTTACACTGATGCTAGCTTCCAAACCGACAAAGACGATTCGAGATCGCAATCTGGATATGTGTTTTGCCTCAATGGAGGCGCGGTGAGCTGGAAGAGTTCCAAGCAAGATACGGTTGCTGACTCAACAACGGAGGCTGAGTACCTTGCCGCTTCAGAAGCTGCAAAGGAAGCTGTTTGGATCAGAAAATTTGTTTCTGAGTTGGGTGTGGTTCCTAGTGCATCCAGTCCAATGGACCTCTATTGTGATAATAGTGGTGCCATTGCGCAAGCCAAGGAGCCTAGAGCGCATCAAAAGAACAAACACGTACTACGGCGTTATCATCTTATTCGGGACATCGTCGCTCGAGGTGATGTAAAGATATGCAAGGTGCACACGGACTCAAACATCGCTGATCCGTTGACAAAACCTCTCTCTCAGCCCAAGCATGAGGCACATATGAGATCCATGGGTATTAGATATCTGCATGATTAATGTATGAGAGATTGTGTAATGTCTATGTTTATGTGTGATTGAATAAAGTGTTATTCTGTTCTATGGATAATAATTATTGCATTGATTGACAAGTGCGTGACTTGTTTGTGAAACTCATTGTTCTTTTATAATATTATCCTAAATGATCCCTAGTTCCTTATCATTGTGTTGGACAATAATGATTCATGGACTAGCACATGTATTGGTTGATGATCGTGTTTCACAGATCATTAATATGGAGATATCAAATCAATAATGTGAACACATGTTGGAGAACATAGTGTTGGACTGACCCACTAATAGACTTTGCTGAGATGTTATTATTGTGTCATCAATTGTTGTCTTGTATGATGTACCTTTGGGATCCTTAGACCTGAGATTGTCATTGATTCCCAGAATGTATAATAGCATATTTAGGGATTACCAAACGCTATTCCGTAACTGGGTAGTTATAAAGGTAATTTTCGGGTATGCTATGAAACATGTCGTGGGGTGTGAGCGGTCAAGATGGAATTTGCCCCTCCTAATAACAGGAGAGATATCTCTGGGCCCCTCGAGTTAGATGGATTTAGAAGTGCATGGCCATGCCAATGTGATTAAAAGTTAATCATAATGACTAAAAGTTAGTCATGATAAATCCACTAGACGTTCGAGTGAATGGTCGAGCTATTATAGGGATGACACGTATCTTGCCTTAAGCTTGACTAATATCGTGAGACAAAGGGATCGCTGACTGCGTATGTCAAAGGTTCAGCTGATATGATCTTTATGTGTACACGAGAATCAGTATGTGCTGCTAGGTGCCGCTATTGATTTATGATTTGAAAAATGGTTTTCACATCATTGTCGTGTACATGTGAACCTAACGGGTCACACACTTAACGGGTTGGAACGTCGCTTGCCTATGTGATTGTCTCTAGTGCAAGTGGGAGATTGTTGGAGATATGCCCAAGAGACAATACGGATTTGATCCATATGTGAGCGTCATACGGATATTGATCCGTGTGAGGAATTAGTCCACTAATGGGCCAACTAGTCGAGGCCCATTAGAAGGGTCTATTTAAGTGGAGGAGGGGCTTAGGGCGCAGGTGATTCCACCAGTCCTTAACCCTAGCCGCCGTGCTCCTCTTACTCGCCCACAAAACCCTAACCGTGTTGCCGGTGCTAGCACGCCGCGCACGGTGCTCCAACCCCGTACGTGTGAATACCGCGAGGAGGCGCTGCTGCTGCTGCGGTGCCGACGGCTGGACTAGAAGGAGACGATTGACGTGATCGACTACTTCCTCTACATCGACGCGCGACTACGTTGGATCGAGCTGCTCCAACATTCGCTTCCGCTCCGCCTGCGCGTCTAGTGGTAACGATCCATGATCCTCTCTTGCAAGGTTTCCTGGTTGAACGGTAGAAATTTTATATGCTATCGTAGCCTACCTGTTCCCCTACACATATAGTTTTCAAGGTGCATGGTCGTCTTCAATTGTTGGGAAAAAATGAAAACATGAGCCTTTGTCTCTATGGAAGACCAATAAAACTTAGCTGAAAAGTAGCTTATCTTGTCCTCGATTTGTTCATTTCTGTTGCTCCATGTGGCTTTCTCTAGGCAAATCTCACTATTTGTATCAGATCATGTGATAGCCAATCCCTTCGAAATCAAGCCACCCCAACATGATAACACCAGACCATGACAATTCCTCCATGCCAGCTGCTTTTGCTCCTTGTTGTGCTCGTGACCTAGTTAAAATTGAGTACCAAGAAACGGGCGCATGGCTCTAAGTCCCAAGCTGCGCAAGTCACATTCCCAAGCCTTGGCCTTATCAACATGCCTACCTCTGCAAGCTACATGACGACTATGGGCATCATGTTGAGCTTGCAGCTAGACGTGTCATCTCCAGTAGTCTATTTAATTTAGTCAACCTTAATAAAATGTTAATTTTATTTGTACATGTGTGACATATTTTTTCTCTCTCTACCTTTTTTTCTTCTTTGGTTATTACATACAATTGAGAGACTATCTACATTGGTCTGTCGAAATTGAATACCAAGAAACGGGTTCCTGGCTTCAAGGCCCAGGCTGAGCAAGTCGCGTTTCCAAGCCTTCTAGAGCCTTGGCCTCACCAGCACGCCTAGTCTTGCAAACCATCGACTATTATATTACCCTATTTAATATATATCCCTAGTAGCCTATTGAATTTAGTTAACTTCCTCAGTGAAAAGTTCAAGTTAGTTATACATGCATGACATAAGTATTTTTTTAATCTCTACTGAGGTCGACATCGACCTGCGCGAGTGCCCGTGGGCGCCATGCTGCTGTTCAGCGTGGGGCTACATGTTCCAGGGCTCACCACTAATGCTTCACGACCACATCGCTGCCAAGCACAATGACCCTCCCCCGGTCATGTTCCGCTACGGTGTGGACCTGAAGCTCGTCTTGTTCATGGAAACGCATTGGCGCGCTCTCAGTGAGGTGGAGGATGAGGACCTGTTCCTCGTGTCGCGAGGTGTGTGCGGCATGGTCAATGCAATGTCTGTGGTTTGCGCGTGGGCGTGTGAATACCGCTTTGGTGGCATGATAGTACACGTGCTGGATTGCGGTTGAGCTCCCATGTGGCGGTGGCAAGGTGGGCGTCAGGGTGGTTGATGGTGTCAAATGTAGGAAGCAACATATTTACTGGCGAGGCGCCATACTATGGATGTTCGAGGCCCACGCCTGCCGTTGACAAAGTCTCGCCTCGCCTGAGTCATCAAAGCCAATTGAGGCCAAAGTCGTTGAGCCTAAACCAGGAAAAATCTGTTTTCTGGTGGTGTTGCTTTGATGCAGAGCCTTGCATCATCGTCATTCTTGCATCATTAGTTCATTACTCACGTAGGCTCTGGCTCCGGCCATGTCATGCTCAACCTCCTGGAACACATCGATCCAGACATGCACGCAACCGCTTTTCCTTCCGCCCGTAGCAAGGATTTCGGTTCTGACCCTGCATCTCGTTACCTCTTGGTCCTGTTATAATCATGGCGCTGCTGATGTGCTCCTTCTCCACAGCGATCAATGTTGTTGTATTCTTGTGACAGCAAAGCTTTGATTTCTTGACACATCACTGCATGTATAAGGGATTATTCTGATTTGAGTATTGCTTTCATCTTCTTCTCTATACGGTGTTGTTATTTCCTTTTGATTGAAACTTCCATTAATCAAAAGATTCCATGCCGTACAAGCTTAGGAAAGAAGAAACATAATTCACTTTTCTATCGGCAATGCATCTAAGTTATATTTTGAATATAACTTTGTAATTATATTTTTATCTATAATATATATAGTTTTCAAATTTTATATGTACTACTTGGTTTTATCTAGACCATTAGATGTTCTTAAAATCCAACGGTGTGTAGCTTTTCTATTTTCTGATTAATGGTTAATATCTTCTCTTTTTCTGATTAATCTTGGCCCTTAGATCTTCATAAAATCCAACGGCTAGAATTTTATCTTTTTCCGATTAACATGGTAATTTCGTTACCTTGAGAGCGAACGTGGTGGCTCCTTTTTCTCTTCAAATAAGAAGATAATAGAATTATATTTTTATCTATAACATATATAGTTTTTAAATTTTATATGTACTACTTGGTTTTATCTAGACCATTAGATGTTCTTAAAATCCATCGGTGTATAGCTTTTCTATTTTCTGATTAATGGTTAATATCTTCTCTTTTTCTGATTAATCTTAGACCTTAGATCTTTATAAAATCCAACGGCTAGAATTTTATCTTTTTTTAATTAACATGGTAATTTCGTTGCCTTGAGAGCGAACGTGGTGGCTCATTTTTCTCTTCAAATAAGAAGATAATAATAGATTAGTACATCTTTTTTTCTTCTCATTACATGACTGAAGTTATTAATATTTAGGAGAATTTGGGTTGTCACACGAATACTAAGTTTTTACATGCAGATTTCCCAACTGTTTAAAGAATCTAAATGCTAATGACAGACCACATATTCAACCCTTAAATGAGAGGTGACTGGCGTTACTGTTGCCTGAGAAAATGTAGCCCGTAAGATGTTCAGTTTTCTATTTTTGTTATAATAAAAACTCATGTACAATTATGCCTGTCATTTTGGTATACTTCGATAAGTTAAGCCACTATAATTCAAATTTTGCTATATACTCTAACAACAAAAAAATGTACGCAATCAGTGTCTGAATTTCATGTCACACAACTGCCAGGGTGATCTGAGGTTCCGAATGGCTAAATGACAGAATTATCACATAGTTATTTGGCTGCAAATAAGGCTACTCTCAATGGTAAGTTTTATTTTGTTGTTTTCAAAACTGCCACATAAGCAATAAGACATTTGTTTGAAAAATGAAACACCTCATACAATGTATAGTTTTATTTTTGTTGTTTCCTAGGAGTACATGGAAGATACAAAGTATGTTGAAAACAGTATATACATGGTTTCATCTAGATGAAACTGCTCTCTTCTCTTTCCTCATTAATTCTTTGCCACATCATCTAAAATGTCTAAAATGGTGACATGGCACCCTATTTAATGAAAATGAAACTCCCATTAAGAGTAGACTAAAACACTTGTTACCACCGCCAAATGGAGTGCAAGCTATATGTACAATGTTGCGTTCATTTATTTACTAACACTAGAAGGGCCCAAGAGAGAACAGAGACAAGACCATCAAAATATAATTTAGGAAAAGAGATCAAATTATGATTCTGGAAAATTAATCTGTTGACAATTTTCTTGAGGCTTTTAAGGCAGAGCAGAATTTGTTCAAGACGCCATAAAAGAAAAAAAAACTACAAGGGGGTAACACCTAAAACAAAGGTGTAACAACACAGAATTCCCATCTAAAAGCTTTGCAGTCAACAAAACTGCTTACAGTTACAGAATCTCATTGTGAAGAACATCCTATTTCTCTTTGCTTTCCTCAGCCTCCTGCTGGTATCGGCGTTTAAACTTCGCAATCTGGCCAAGGCTTTGAGCCATTTGTCGCTTAGCCCTCATGTGATACACCTTGCCGGTATGGTTCACCTTGGTCATCATGGTATTGATCAGCCTGCCACTCTGTGTCACATATGAAATCCATTGCATCTGTGGATGTAGTCCCTTCCTCATCCTTTCAATCCAATCAAAAGTATTTCAGGATAAGGTCACTAGAAAAGAAAAGAAAAGATGGTATTTCTTTACACTATATTTATCCATCACAACCCTCTATAAGACTATAACTGGATGTCAATACCATATGATATAAAGTGTCAAACTAATGCACGAAGAAATGCAACTGATATAATGGTTAACATATTTTAGTTATCAAACAGTTTTGACTGTAATCAGCTAGACTGTATCAGGTGATTATGCAGTAGCAGTTAAAGGAAATAATTTCCACCCTATTTAGGTGTATGCAATGCCAATCTAGGAGTCCACATGCATGCATATTCAACACTTAGTAAAAAATGGCCTGAAAAGAAGCTTGCAATCGAGTATTCATATGTTACATGTGTCTCATATTTCAGATGCATCTTCCATGTGAAATATGATTGTTTATATTACCATTTAGGATGTGGAACGCCAACCCCGAGCTTTGCGATTCTACTGAAATATTATCCACACTTCGGTCAAAAGTTCCAATTCATAGTTGAAGGTCACACTTTCCAATTGAGACACCAACTGGAAACCAGTGAGCCTGTTATGGATGATATCGAAGTTGCAATGGAATACAGGGGTGATCGGCTCATAGGGAGGGTATGGTATGGCAATCATGTGGGTGTGTGCATAGAGGGTTTATCATGCCTTATAGAGGAAGATAAACTAAGAAAGTGTATGAAGATCATGCCAGGAACAGTGGCTGCAAGGCAAAGAACTGCCGGTTATCCGAGAATCATCAGCTAGATTAATTTCTCAATTTCCATTGTTCAATAATTGAAGATACATAAACAATTCTATTTGAAATGCCCAATTCTTCATTGCTATATTAGAACAGATTTGAATTACTAGCAATCTAGGTCATATCTATATAATTATAGGGCATGGCTTCCACCACCCTACGAGCGCTCCGTGGCCTCCTCCACCAATAGGAACGCTTCCTGCGTTTTCTGTCCGCTCTTGCCTTGACACCTATGCTAACGGGCGGAAGGACGCACTTGGATGTGATTCTGACGTCATTGATTCCCGTTTGGACTGGGCTGCTTGGTCGACGGTCATGTGCTGTTTTTCTCGTCCTTTGTTGGCCCGTTTGTTCGCAGGCCGTAGTTTTGGTGGCTGGGAAACTTCTACAACGAAGCACCAGCAACCCGGGAAGCTGAAGTAGTGGTGGGCTCGAGCGTCATGGCCTGCAGGCTGAAGTGTGTAGTAGGCAAAATGTCGCAACCTGGAGTCCTGGACGATGTCTCGCGCCATGGAGCCACACGCCATCACCAGTTCACCATGGGCTCAGGCAGCGGTCTCGGACGCCCAGACACGACGACGTGACTGGTGCTGAGCTTGGGCGGGACGACATGGCTACAAGTGACGACGCTTTTGATGGTTGGGTCAGACCGCAAGCTCTTGCAACCCTGTCCTTGGCACATTGAAAAGAGGAGCACTGGCCCAAGAGATGGCGCGACGAGTAATACTAGCAACTGACATCTAAGCTAGCTGCTGCTATGCTTTTGTGAGCAAAGGAGTGTGGGAGAGAGCAGCAGAGAGGACATCGGCTATGGCTTTCCGTGGCTCCAAGAATGGCAATGGCCTCTAATACAGGACATGCATTAGACAGGATGGTGGAGGTGTGCGGAGGAGAAAAGAAGCCGCCGTGCATCCTGCGCGTGGCAAAGAGGATGGCCGCGTGGCCTGCTTCTGCATGGAGCGTGGCAGCCTGCAGGAGCACATCGTGGAGCACAAAGAGGAAATAAAAACTGAGAAAAGAAGAGGTACCGGATCAAACTTCACGAGAATAACCTGGTAGAGGTTGCATTTGATGGTCTGGTCCATAAATAGTGGCCAAAATGACACGACGTCAAGACAAATGAACATTTTAGCCCATACTTTGCTGATCATTCATGTAGCGTTTCTCCATTTTTTTTAGCTTTTTTAATCTCTTTACTGGTGTTTCTTCGGCTTCACTCAACCTTGTTTTTTTTAAAAAAAAAACATCAATTACTCTTGCATGCATCTACCTATATAAACAAAAATTATGCACATACAAAGCGAACGTTGTGTTCTCCATCCGACTATAAATTCTTATGTGTATAATATAATATATACCATGATTGTATTACATAGTATTTGGTCATTAATAAAAGACAAAATAAACAGTACATGGCTCAGCCCAATTCAACCACACTAATACACACATACGCAAAAAATTTGACAAACCAATCCCAGGCGCGCGGCAGGGCGCGCCTAACTACCTAGTAAGAAAAGAAGGTAGTAAACAGGATACTGGATAGAAACACCAATGCAGCAATGACCATTCTATTACAGTCAAATGAAAGTAGAAATCAGAACTCAATGCTATCCTTACTCATTAATCACTCAAGCAGGAATACAAAGGGTGAGAAAGACAACACTTTTATTTATTGTAATTGATCCACTCTAAAATACAGCTCCAAGTATCTTTTATCTGATACCTTAACATGGTGAAAGTTAATTTTTATTTCATATAATGGCTCTATTCAGCTACATGTTGAACCATCTTAAAGTACTAAGTATAAGAGTTTCAATTTCCGCTGATGGCTACCACTTGGAGTTGTCATGAATGATTCTGAAATCTATGTTTTGTACCATCTGTAGCCAGCCTACACTTCTGATTACTTGCTGGTGCATGCAATTCAATACAACAAACACACCCAAATACAACTAGTCTTATCCAGGAATCCCTGAGTTACATTAAAAAACTGGTAATTAGACAAGGGCACTCAAGGTAAAACTTCAAAGAACAACATTTATCTTTATAGCACATTTGGGTGTCCGATGCAAGCATACCATGTTAACAGAAAGTAAGAGGGCATATTCTGAAGATTGAGAAATATGCCAGATGTAGCTAAGATGCAAGTTAACAGAAAGTAGCTATGATATAATCCTGCTCCTTCAAATTGAAACCTGAGTAACAGCATTATTTTATATTTCCAGACCAATATTCAGACTTCTCTGGGATAACAAATCAAAGTGGGTTAAGCACAGATTACAATTGGTTACATTCTGAAACACAGCTAATAGATTTGCTTTTTTTTCTCTAGTATCTAGTCAATAAAAGAGGAAAATACTTTCAGATTGTAAAATATGACTCTGAATAACCACCACAACAAGGCTATGGCTTGACTGATAAAATTGGAATCATTAGGGGACCCATCATCATCAAAATAATGAAGTAAATGAATTCTATTGGTCACCAGGCCCTGTGATTTCACTAAAGACTTGTGCACGACAAAACCTAAGACATCAGCCGATGAACATGATCGAATAATTGATCCATTGTAGATCGAAGTGGTCGCCAGACATTTCCATCACATCCTTAAGTTCCTAACCACATCTTCTTTACGAAGTATAACAAAATTGGTGGAGAGTTGGTCAGGCACACTGCTGGGCATTGGGCAGTGAGCACAGGCCCAAAAACAGAAGAATCCTTCACGCCTCTACAAAGCTCCCCACATTGCTAGGTCCTGGATTAGATTTCTGATGACAAAACAAGACTAAAAGGTGATTCAATTCCCTACAAGGACGATGAATGCCTCCGAACTGAACTCCAAGACGTGGCGTTATATACGAGGTTATTACAGACAAATCTGTGTTGCCCAATCGCAAGAGTCATCCCACAGCGCGCATTCCGCGATGCTAGAACGCAACGGTAATCCGACCAGGATAAGTTAGATGACGTACCGAGAAGAAGGAATGGATCCAGGGTCCGACGGGTGGATCTCCGCTCCAGGACGGGCAGAGGAAGCCTGGTCTGTCGGGGCCCCGTCGCCGGCGTGACGTAGAGTACAGCTAGGTGCGGCGGCGGAGGAACAGAAGGAGGGCGAATTTTCAGTGTTTCCGCGTGCTGAAGAACAGAGCTATTGGGCCGTGTGGGCCGTGTCCGTGTCATGCCTCAGTTTTGGGCCCGATGAGCGGCACGTAGAGCTGTCCAAACGGCCGGGCCTAATGAACTGACCCGAAGCCCTAAAAAGCATGGCATGAGCCCAACATGACTCATTAAATTTCGGGCCCGTGTCGGCATGGCCCACACCTGTGTGCCGTGCTTAGACTAAACAGTTGGCCCAATGGATGGCACGACGCGACACGATTAACAGACCGGTCCACTAAAGCCTTATAAGGTGTCACATGTTTAAATCATCAAGGAAGAAGTCTTTTTAACCTCCCTTAACTATTGCTGAAGTCCGTTTTTTCTCCCTCAATTATAAAATCGAGTATTCATGCTCCTTCAACTGTTAAAATCATTTGTTTTTCCTCCCATGGCTGTTTTGATAGATGGTTTTGCCTACGTGACGCATATGTGACATATAGAAATACATATTTAATGTCATGTCGTCTTTTTTACAACTAAAAATTCAAAAATATATGTTGAAGATTTATAACATCATAATATTTTAATACTTAAATGTTAGTGTGTTAAATTTTTTTATTTTATATACATATATAAATATGTTATTTATCTTTAAATAATAATTATGAATTATTACACTTCTTTTGCATCGTGGACTATCGCACCTTTAAAATTTGCACTGTACACTAAGCATTTTATTACACATCTTTTGCATCACGAACAATATTACATTTGAATTTGAATTAAAAAAACTTAACCCTAAAAATTTTTAAATCTCTAAAAATATATATTTTTGGACAAATCTGAAAAAGTTTTTGTCCATAGACTAACCTTGAAATATAAAATATCTCATTACTTTTAGATCTCTAAAATATATTTTTTATTTTTTTATTATAAAAAAGATGATATAGCATCAAATATATGTTTCTCTACGCCACATATGCGCCACGTAGACAAAACCACTAATCAAAACAGCCGTTGGAGGAAAAACAAACGGTTTTAACAGTTGATGAAGCACGAATACCCAGTTTTATAATTAAAGGAGGAAAACCGGACTTTGACAATAGTTGAGGAAGGCTAAATGGACTTCTTTCAATCATCAATGCAACATCATATTTTTGATAATTTTAACCACTTTAATTTTAAATGGCCCGTCAATCTAATTCAGCCCGTCGGGCTTATTATTGGGCTGGCCTGGCATGATTAAGTACCACCAGTTTTGGACAGCTCTAACGGCACGACGCGACATGATAAATGGGGTCGTGATTGGGTGGCATGGCACGGAAATAGCCCGGTAGCAGATTACGGCCCATTGCACGACGTGGCCCGGCATGTTTTTCACTCTTCTACTAGTGTTTCTTGCATCACTCTTCTTCTTCTTATATTGATTCAGAAACATCTCTAACCCCTCTAAAAAGAGGAAGTGTAATGCCTTAAAGATCTTGTTTTATTTATTGATTACCCTAGTTAATAATTCGCTTGCAAATTTGTGACATGTATAACTAATCGTCAACATGGGCCATGACACCATCAAGAATAATTGAAGCGCGCGTTGAACTCGTTTACAAGTTGATATTATTATTACTTATTATTTGTATGCAACAAATCATCTACACAACTTATGCCTTTTCCGTTAATATGCGCACTAAAATAAAAAAATTATTCATCCATTTTATGCAGAAAAAGGGAGGTGAGTGAGAATACAATACTGTATGTAAAAATCTGCGTTGAGTAGCTATGCCTGTAGCTGACGGATCTAAGATAAGTGTCGTGTGGTACGTACAAGTGATGGATTATGCATGAGCGTCCAAAGGATATTTTCATGTGCAGTAGAGGATTTATATCTCTCATGCGAGCACAACTGCGGCTGAGGGTTTCTCCACCATCAACCAACCACGACACTTTCTTGAAGGCAAAGGTTAACAAAGAAACACTCTGCTGTTACCCTGTGTCCAAGCTCGAGGCAGAAGCTTCGGCTGCCATGACGAGTCGTGGAAGAAGGAAAGGGAAGCATTCAGGGTCAGTTGTTTTCTCAGTTCACTTACCGTTCTTTCTTCACTCGCCTCATCTGTGTGAACCTGCCAGCTTCTGAAGGCTTTTTTTGTGGTAATATTTGCATTTGCCTGGGTTTTCAATTGCTGTGTGGCCCCATATGAATAGAGACATATCAAATGAATGAAATAGTTTCTCGCAACTTGAAGACTCTTTAGTTGGAGCATCAAACCAGTAAGAAAAAAAATTACCTCGAAACAGTAGGTAGTTCAGAAAAATTGAACGAATCATTAAAGCTTGAACAATTAACTCTAAACGAGCTTGGAGGAAACGAGAAAAGAGCAGCATGATGTGAATAGTATGTTCTGACTCTGTTTTCTAGCATTTATTTATATAGAATGTCCTTCCATTTCTCATGACACGGGTAGTTGAATATTGACATGTATAAAATTTATATTGCTTCCAGACGTATAGCTAGTCATGTTATCAAAATTTACGGGACTTTTCTTATTGATTATTACTCTGAGATCAATGTAAAAATGTTTTACCTTTCAATAAAAAGTTGTTTTTCACTTGTTGTGCTTCATGAATGAAAATATATATTCAACTTGTCTACTCCAGGCAATAAATTTGGTGTTTCACACAGACGCTGCAAATATCTCCCCCCCCCCCCCCCCCCCCCCACTTTACCAGTCTTGCGTTGCTTGAATGTTTCTATTTAGATAAAGTACATATGAACATAAAGCTTCTAAGCCTCTAGATAGTACATTTTGGCATCAGTCTCGTTTCCATCATATTGTTCTTTATCTGCCGCTGTGCTCCACATTGAAAATTGACTGCATATCGTCAAGGCACTGGAACTGCAAGCTAACAAAACATGTAGCCAAGGCGATAGTTGTACAACAATCATTGTCAAACACACACATAGCCTCTAGATTTTTTTTAAGCTTGGAAAAATTCCTTACCTGCCTCTAATTTCATTCATGAAAATCTAAAATTTCCATACCTAGCTTAAGATATGCATATGCTGCATAGCTAGTATCAGCATCTTAAGACTAGTGTGAGGACTGATCTGCTCAACAGAGTGATTGCCTTTTTTGTAATGCACCTCTCTACTAATTTTACTGATAATGGCATGTCAAACCATTAAAACAGCATATTTATTGACCATCTTTTTAATTTGTATATTTCAGGGGCAACTCGGGATCTTATCCGGTAAGTTGTTACTCCATCAGAAGTAGCATATATATACACATATCTATCATCTACACATGCTTGCTTGCTATAATATGTAAATGCTTCACCTTTCTTTTTTTTTTTTTTGCAGATTGACATAGTTGACCAAGCTTGCACCCTGATCATCAAGGAACCCATTCCAGGGACACCACTTTTAGAGCTTTGTGCGAAGGGATACGCTGCACCGCATTAAGCAAAACACTGGATAATTGCTACCACATGCACAACATTCTGAACGACTGTCAACACACAAACTTATTGAAGTCCATAGGTTTTTGGCCGGACCCTAGAGACGAGTCTAAGGCTTATATTGTTGTCGATTGTCTTGACAATGCACTCAGTTCGCTTGAGAAAGAACAGCTGTTTCACATCGAGAGTGGATGCATATGTGGATTTTCGGAGTTTGGTTACAAAGTGTTTAGGTATGTAAAGTAACTTGCATCATTCATAAAAACTTTTACTTTTTAGTACAATTACCCTCTGCTGGGAATCTAACACG
Organism: Eleusine coracana subsp. coracana; assembly: GCA_032690845.1. Taxonomy (NCBI): domain Eukaryota; kingdom Viridiplantae; phylum Streptophyta; class Magnoliopsida; order Poales; family Poaceae; genus Eleusine; species Eleusine coracana. Next base: position 58,937,891 of record CM064434.1, on the reverse strand, counting down.
CACATTTTACATATAGGGAAATATTCTTGACAATTGATTACATTAACACTTGTTACAAGGACGATGCTACACCTAGCATGGGCTTGTTTCCTATTATGCTCGAACCGAATAACATATTCTTCCAGATGGTGAACGGCGAAGCCCGAATAAAGATGGGAAATTTTAAAGTGGAACCTTTGGGTGAGTCTGAAAAGAGTATGGTGTTCTAAGGTTACATGCTCTAGACTTGTGCATCATATATTGTTATAATTACTATAAAATTTTCAAGTCTGAAATGATTACACAGTTCAGTAGTCATTCTGAACATTTATTTCGTCACAGAAATACAAACAAAAAACTCAGTTTGTTCATACACTTTTATTTCTTTATGATTCGATGTTTGAAGAACTTGCACCATTTTTTATAATCACCCCTGTTCACCGTATATGCACCCAACAATGAAATTGTTGATAACTTATAAGATATTTCCAAACAGCATTGGTAGTTATGCTGTTTCAATAACCAACATAGGTCTTGGAATTCTTTAGTGGTGGGTAGTTATTTACAAATTTGTCAGCATAATAGGGATGTCATATATGCCAGTATAATACAGTACAAAATGTGTTGCTACTGACTAGTAACAAAAAAAAATGAAAATGATGTGCTTGCATTTGGAATCTCTGCCTCTTCTAATCATTTTTTGCTGCACGTACAGCTACATGGGATGCTTTAGAGGCAGCGCACTGGAATGAGGCTGGGCGCTGTCTCCGAACTCTTTTCGGCACTGACGAAGTTACTGCAGAGCTGAACACGCTTGCTAATTTCTTGACACAAGGAAATGTAACGTAAGTCAAGCGTCTCTGTCCAGTTCAAACAAATATTATGCTTCTTTTTACAAGCTGCATTGTGCTCACTCGTACTGTCCCCATGGTTCAGATACCAAGACCTACTTTGGCAACCAGGAATATGGAATGCAGCCACCAAAATGCAATTTATAAGAGAGATATTTTGGTGCATCGATGTAGAACGGGACCCCAAAGAGAAGCGCGCTTTGTCAAGTATTCATAAAGCAAGAGAATTAATGAGGAAGAATTCCCTTGATCTCCTAGACATCATGGAGCAGTTTTCTCCACCAAAAGACAACAACCAGATGGAAATGCGAATTAAGGACGATCACTTGTTTGACTCAGTGATATTTCTCAGGAACAAGATTCTTGCTCATTATGCTGAAGAGTACCCATTATTTAAGGGTGACAAGGTGAGCAAGCTTATTCAGCTGATTTTTATATTGTTCCTGATTCAGTTATTTGGAATGTACTCTTTTAAATAGATTCAAGCGGTATTACCTTTAGCGAACAATGTCATCTTCAATATGCTTCGAGTATCCAAATAGAAAATATATTGACTGAATTGTTTGTAAGCAATATTTTCATAAGACTAACTTTTCCGAACGTTATTAACATCTAGTGGTAAGAAAAGAACAAATTAGTGAACTTGAGGTATCATGAACATTCCTAGTTTCAAGCACTGATTATAAACATAAACATTCTCCATCACACATACTAACATTGGTATGTGAAAATGAGGTGAATGATTTTTTTTTCTGAGACATGAAGTACTTTCATAGAGATCTCTATTACTTTCTTCAACATAGCAACAAGGTTTATTATGGTCAAAATTCCATATCTCTGGTAAGGCAACTTAGCATAACTTCTTACTGTAGTTTTCTAATTTTGGGTCGAAACTTTCTTATCATTCTCATTATCCCATAAGCTGACTGTAAACTTATTAATTTTCTTGCTGCAAAGAACGAAATTGGAATTACAGAGGAATCAAGGGAGTGGTATATTCGGAAGAGGAAGCCTGAGTACATGATAAATCTTGCGGGGGCAATAAGGGATTTGGGTTGGATACCCGACTCTCCAATTATACGTGGTGCGATCTGAAATCCTGTATTAATGCACCTTTAGAAATGTTTTTATTTAATAAAATGTCAGTGATCTATCATGCAATAAGTACAGCTCAAATTTGTAAACTCTTATGCAGGTGATACCTATTACATGAGAGCTTTTGCAGAAATGAAGATAAAACACAAATGTGAAGCAAGTACAAGCAGATAAGCACTGAAGCAGTTTTAACCATCAGCAGCTACGGTGGATGCCTGACTCAGCAAGACTTTTATCATGTGTGGTGACCTTTTTAATCTGGGAAGACTCTACAAGACTTTTGTGCTGGTTATTGAACAGCTAAAATACCACATTTAAGATACCATGTGTGGTGTGTGTTTAAACTTGTGTCTAATGACTTTTGCTACAAATGTTGGTGAATTGGAAACTGAAGTTAATTTTAAGACTATAATGACTTCAAATTAGTTAACTCGTATCTTGTTCAATTACGTTCACTTATGTTTTAGTTTTATGTATCCTTTTTTTAAAGACAAGTTTTATGTATCCTCGTGCAAAGTAGGTATCAATTGTAACTATAGGTTAGTATATAGGTTTAGTGGCTGCATTACTTTTGCTGTGAGCTTTGCCCAAGTGCCTGCTTCATCTAACTAATATCGAACGAGAATAAATACCTAGTCAACTTCACCGAACTGCCCACGTAATATTCAATCATCCAACCATAGCCACAACTTATTTCGCAAAAGGAAAATATTGTACAAACTTAATTTTCTTGTAACTTTAGTTGGAGTGTATTGATCAGAAAGAAACACATTTCAAAAGGATTAGCATATCAAAATTACAGAACCATTCTCTGCGTGTTTGCCATTTGTTTTACATTTCTTGATAACAACTTCATGTCACATTAAACAATCAAGTTGACTAGAAGTTCTTGGCTCATTTCAAGAGGATTAGCATCTCAAAATTACAGAACCTTTCTCTGCATGTCTCTCATTTGCCTTGCATTATTTCTTGATAAACAACTTCACGTCATGTTAAACAACCAAGTTGACTACAAATTCATGGCTCCTTGGTATCTGTCTCCCTGCTTTGGTAAACAAAGAGGGTGTTTGTTTCCATGGGCTAAAGAGCTAAAACTAAACTTTAGTTCAAATTTTAGCTCTAAGGAAATAAACGGAAGGACTAAAAGTAGAGCTAAACTTTAGCTCTAGAGAAAAAAAGGGCTAAAAGGAGGGCTACCAAAAGGTGCTAAAATTTAGCTCAAATTTTAGGAGCTAAACTTTAGCTCTTGAGAGAAACGAACACCCCCAAAGTAAAGCTATCCAGTATACAGTGAGTATCGAACCATGTGGAGGATTCCAAAACAAAACCTATTTCATTTTTTACGGAGTCAAAGCGGACCTAGACAGTTGCATAAAAAACAATAGTTTGACCCAGATATATTTTTTTATGAAAGTCAACGGGGGAGGGCTCCCCACCTCAACCACTTTCATTAATGGTAGTGGCCTCAAATGATTGTTACAGTGTTTTGTGTGGTTGAAACAAGCTTTCAAAACAACGCAATGCATAGTCTGCATAAGAAGGTTAGCTTCATACATATTACATTCACATGGTGATTAAATCAGGTCTTAACCACACTACCGATATACAGTATTAATTTTAGGGTAAAGAAGCACATGCCATGGTTTCAAGACAATGTATACATGGTTTGCGCAAAAAGTTTGCTTCATACATCGGTTCAATTCACAACATGGTAAATCAGGTCTTCTAGTCAACCATACTTTGGTTTTGGTGGTCCACCCGATAAAAACACCTGCAGAAAAAAGGGTAACAACGATGTTCAAACATTAACAATGCATAAAGGAAGATGCATCTCACATTTTTTTTGTCAAATAGAATGAAAAACTCAACCCTATTGGACTCAAACACTATTAGGGTGTGTTTGGCAACGCTTATGCTATTGATTATTGAAGGTGCTTATACTCAAACAGTTTGGACTGCCAAACAGCAAAATAGCAGAGTGCTTATAAAGTATAATCACTTTGCTATTTTATACTAACATAAGCACTTTGGAGAAAATAGCAAAACATAGTTTTTAGTACTTAGGGATCGTTTGGCATGGCTTATGCCAAAACAGCTTACTCCAATAAGCTGAACATAAGCTCTCCCAAACGGACCCTTATAGTGGTCCTCTCCCTCATCATAAGCAGTTTGGATAGATAAGTATAAGCAGTTTTGCTATACGGGTTGAATAAGCAGTATAGTCAGTTTTGACAGAATAAGCACTTTTAACACTATATGACTATAATCACTTTAAGTATAAGTCTTGCCAAACACACCCTTAACACTGGTAATATGACTCACTAACGGAAAAAACCAGCCAGCTCCAGCTTATCGCAGAATCAAAACAGTCTCTAAATCTTCCCTTCTCTCATTCCTTAGCTGCTGCACAGGCGCATAGCCACTATTTCAGCCAAAAGAGAGGAGCACCAAGCAAAGAAGGGGTGATTTGCAGTCCTCAACCTAAGTTAAGGATGTTGTCAGTAGTATCTTCATAATTTTGGCTGGCGTACAACCAACTGTTTCAAAATTACAAAGCATAGGCCGAAGGTACAACTCAAATGGTGGGCACAAAGCATTGCCCCCCCCCCTCCCCACCCCACACACAAAATAAAAATCCTTATTAAAAAAGTTCTCCCAGATAGAAAATGAAAAAAAAACATAAAACAGGAGACACCTTTCTTTTTCAGATTCAAAATTCTGGTCATAATTCAATTTCAGTATAACATTCCAAATTGAGCTTATGTGCTTAAAATTTGACTATGAAGTGTGAATCTCAATCATTTATTGACATTAAATATTGATTGATTGAATTGTAGGTTGAACTGCAAACTTACTATGCAGGTCAAACTGTGCTGGAACTGCCCTGGTCACAGTACTCCATCTAATTTCAAATACCTATCATTTTTGGAAATGTGCTAGTCACCCTATTACAAATTTTTTATTGACACTAACACATGATCATGAATTCAAATTTGAACCAACAATTATGTCCTAACGCCAACAAAAAAAGAAGTGGCAGGAGAATTTAAACATCGATGATAAAAAATAGTACAAATAGATTCATCCTCGAAAATGTTTTCATTTGTATACTGTATACACTTTATTTACTTTTTTCCAGTACAAATCTAGTCAAAAAGTTGTATAGGAGACCGTGTCATGTCTTAAACTGTTATGGGCCTTGGCCCATTAGGCCAGTCTCAATGAATAGTTTCATTATGCCATTTATTCAGTTACAAGAAAAGATTTTTAGAAGATTGCTTAACCATCAAGATAGTTAGAGCATGGGATTGTTACAATTGTCAGCTGGCTATATATTGCCATGCACGTGAGTCAATAGAACTAGGGAAGAATATAAATCCTAAATACTGCTCAGATCTTCTTCCAAGGGCGAGTTACTAGATTTATCTTGCTAATTATCCTTCCATCCATATCATCTGGTACTCCAAGCCAATTTCTCCTGCGACCGTATTGAACCCCATCAGCTTCAGCCCGCCCTCACCGTGTTCGGCCACGGAAAATTAGACGCTAGGCGCTAGGCGAGCGGTGACTCTCCGCCTAGAGCTTAGACGTGCTTAAGCGCTTCTATGCACCGCCTAGGCGTTTTGGACTGTAGCAAGGTTTACTCTAAAAATTAGAAAATAAACACAACACAAAGCAGAGAAATAATCAATCAAAAGGGAGGACAGAGGAGGAACCAAACAAATCGATTAATCTATTGAACTTGTGCACGCAGGTCACAAAGCACGGGATAAAGCAAGTCACAAATAGATTAATCTATTGAACTTGTGCACTATTCCAGGCCACAATGCTCTAACCAACAAATATAATACTGCAACCCAGAGGGTGAATCAGACAAAACTGAACCACAATGCCACAATGCACACAACAGGCCAAGAACACATGCATTGCCGGCCTGCCACTATGCTCCATGAATGAATAATGTAAGTGAGGGCGGAGGGGGGTGTGGAGAAGAAAAGGGAGGACAGAGGGCCTCGCCTGCTCAACCTTGGAGCAGAAGCAAGGGAACCGACGGCGTTGGGGACGTGCTGGAGCGAGGCGGAGGCGCGGAGCAGGGGATGGAAGAGCTTGACCTCATGCCCGCCGGCGGCAGCGCAAACTACGGCATTGCGGGCGTGCAGAAGCGACGCGGGGCCAAGGATGGATGAGTCAAGCCCGGCGGCAAAGCAGGGAACCATGCCTTTTATTTGCCATCTGATGCGAAACTCCAGCCTGCATGGCTACGCGCGAAATCAATCTCCTGCCAGGGGCAAAAATCCGCCTCCCGCCGAGCGACCTCGTGCGTGGCGTGCCGCCTACCTTCGCCTAGCCCGCGTACGCCCGCCTGCGCGACCGCGTTTTGCCGCCGAAGCGGTACACACGCGTAGCGAGCGCGTAACCTCCGAAGCGAGGCGTGACCGTCCCGCTCAGCGCTTAATCGCGCCGAAGCGAGCGCTTAGTTACACTTTTTTTTTTGTGGGTGTTCGGTTATGTAGACGATGTCGTGCTCCTTCACCTTTGCAATGTAGCGTAGGATCCGGCGACGAGGTGGTCCTCCCTTAGATCCTGCATGAATCGACCCATATAACACATGACGAATGCGAGATCCGACTGTGTGTGCACCAAGTATCGCAGGCCGATGACGAGAGTACGAGACTGTCATAACGCGTCGCATTGACCGCCGTTGTGCTCATCTTGGACAGTTTCAGCCTATCTTCCATAAGCAAATGAGCCAGCTTGCAATCTGTCATGCCACCCTTCTCAAGCGGCTTCTACGCTAGCTCAGCTTGAACCATCGCTTTGCTACTTCACCTCCCTGCAAGTAGTAGGATAGCAACCCGAGGTCGCTCATCCAGAACAACAATGCATCTCCTTGAACTCATCGATGTCCTGTCGATCGTCACAGGTGGTGATGAGGTTGTCAACATAGACGCCCATGATTGATGGCCCACGCTTGGTACGACGTGTGTAGAGCACGTGCTCATTGGTACACCGGGTAAAGGCAAGCTACTTCAAGCTCGTGACGCCTGCCATAGCCCGTACAAGGCCTTGCGCAGCCAAAGCACCATTTGCTCCTTTTCCTCAACGATGAACTCAGGCGGTTGATGCTGCTTCTCCGTCACCAACACGAGCACGAGCCGCACATACACCATGCATGCCACCGGCGCGAACACCTCTTCAAAGTCGACCCTTCTTGTTGTATGTAGCCCATTGCCACCACCCTCGCCTAATGCTTCACCAACTTCCCAGCGGCATTATGCTTGACCTTGTACACTAATTTGAGCCCAACCGACTGGTAATTCACCAACCAAATCATGGCCTTCCGCCCGTTGGGATCTTGCTACGCCACCATAAGCGGGCTCAACTACTCTATCATCACCATCAACAATTGTTGATCTCCAACATTGGGCACCTAGCGCTCGACGACAGCGAGTCCCGCTCCTTCACCGAGGCGGAGAAGGATGTGGCCTGGCGGGCCGCGATGAAGCTGGAGATGGACTCTGTCAAGCAGAATCACATGTGGGAGCTGGCGGATCTTCCTGCCGGCCACCGCGCCATCACCCGTAAGTGGGCCTTCAAGCACAAGAAGGATGAGGCCGGGAAAGTGATCAACCACAAGCCACGCCAGGAGCGGATCGATTACGACGATGCCTTCGCACGCGTCGCACAAACGGAGTCCGTGCGTCTCCTCACACTGGCGGCCCAGGAGGTTTGGCGTGTCCGCCACATGGACATCAAGTCGGCCTTCCTTAACGGCTACTTGAGGGAGGACGTCTACGTGCATCAGCCATCGGGATTTGTCATCCCCGGTCGTCCTTTGGCTGTGTAATACGCTCTACGGTCTACGACAGGCTATGCAACACGGATATCGGCCGGATACGATGATTCGCCACTTTCTCACGAAACATGATACGCTGATACGTTTCACTATTTTTTTTTATAAAAACATAGCAGATGTGTTGGTAAAAATGGAGAAGAAACAAGGAGAAAGAAGTCACCAGATCCAAAAATCAGAAGAAGGATTGAAGAATTGGAAGTTGGGATGAGCAAGAGTAGAAGGAAGAACCGAAGAAGTGCAGGGGAGGCAGGAGCTACTCTGCACGACCTCGCCCCGTCGTCACCGCGCCCCACGACCTCGCCCCGCCGTCGCCGCGCACGAGCTCTTGCCTCGCGACCTCGCCCCACCGTTGCGGCGCACGAGCTCTTGCCCCGCGACCTCGCCCCGCCGTCGCCGCACGCGAGCTCCTCCATCAGGTCCGCCGCCGTCGCTGAGCGTGAGCTCCTCCGTCATGTGCGCCGCCACCGCCGCATCCTCTCTCCCTCCCTCCCTCCCTCGTTCCCTCTCCCTCTATCTCTCTCTTTCTGGCGGCTAGGTCAGGGAGGAGGAGGACGACGGGAGTCTAATTGACTTCGTGGGCTAGGCCAAAGATGGGTCGTATCCAAAGTGAGGTTTCCCGGCCCAATACGCACCCGGCCCAAGTATCCGAATTATTTGTATTTATTTTTAATCGGATACTTCCTGGATACGTATCCATCAAGTATCGGATATGTATCTGATATGCGTACTGATACGGATACGTGGTCAGAGTGAAGTATCCGTGTTTTCGAGACGACAGGTGCCATGACCATGGAACATCAAGTTGGACACCACCCTTAGAGCGATGAGCTTTGAGCAAAGCGTGGAGGCATTCAAGGATGAGATAAAGGCCGCCTTCCAGATGAACGACCTAGGGCTCCTCTCCTTCTACTTAATCAAGGTGCACCAGGACGACTCTGACATCACGAAAGACCGCCTACGCCAAGCGCATCGTCGAGCTAGGTGGTCTCACCAGCTGCAACCCCTCTCACACTCCCATGGAGGAGCAGTTGAAGCTGAACCGCCTCAGCACCGCCGAGGTCAATGCCATGCAATACCGGCGCCTTGTGGGGAGTCTCCGCAACCTAGTCCACACGCATTGGGACCTGGCGTTCACCGTTGGCTGCGTCAGTCGGTTCATGCAACGACCAACGAAGGAGCACCTGCAAGCTATCAAGAGGATCATCCGCTACGTGGCGGGCACTCTTGACTATGGCCTACACTACCCAAGGTGCCGCGGCGCGGTACACTTCATCGGTACAGTGACAACGACCACGTCGGCGACATCAACATGAGCAAGAGCACGAGTGGGACACTCTTCTTCCTCAACATGTGCCTGGTCAGTTGGCAATCGATCAAGCAGCAGGTAGTGGCCCAGTCCAGCTATGAGGCAGAGTACATCGCCGCCAACGTAGCTTCGACCCAGGGTCTTGGCTAGCTTCGCTGCTTGGTGACCTACTTGGTCGAGACGGCGAAGCAATGGTGCTCCAGGTGGACAGCAAGTCTGCCCTCGCCCTAGAGAAGAACCCTGTCTTCCACGAGCGAAGCAAGCACATCCGCGTCAAGTACTAGTTCATCTGAAGCTGCTTGGAGGGGAGCGTCAAGGCCGGCTACATCAACACCAAGGACCAGCTCGCTGATATACTTACCAAGTCACTTGGGAGGGTCAAGTTTCAGGAGCTTCGATCGAGGATCGGGATGGTCAAGTTACCACTCAAGACTTAGGGGGAGAATGATAGATTAAGTCTTTATGTGGTGTCATAGTGCACTTGTTAGCATCCTATCTATTTTTAGTATCTATTTAGAATATTCCCTATGTGGGCTATAGGTATGTACCCCTGGGTTGACAATAGAAGTTGATCTTTCTTGGGCCAACAACTGGATCATAGACGCCGTAAGCCTTGTTGTCATGCTCGTAGCCGATGAAGACCATGCACGTGCTCTAATCCTCCAACTTACCAAGGTGCAGATTTACCGTCTTCACATGCCCCACACACCCCAACGTCACGAGGAAGGAGACGTCCGCCTTCCTACTATGCCACGCCTTAAACAGAGCCTTGCCCGCCACGCTCTTCGTCGGTGCGGCTTAAGATGAACACCGTTGTGGTCACCGCCTCCCTCCAAATTGCTGTTGGTATCCCTTGGCCTTCATCATGCTCCCTGCATTGTTGATGATGGTCTAGTTGCGCCGCTCCATGACATCGTTCTCGCTACGGCGAGTATGGTGTTGACACTCGTTTCTACGCAGTGGCAGCCAAATTCCACCGACATGAATTCACCTCCACGGTTCGTCCTCGACACCTTCAGCTTCCACCCCGTCTCCGTCTCGACGTGTGCCTGGAACTTCATGTTGGCTCGCGACGCCTTGTCGTTGCTCGTCGACAACCAAAGCCACTTGTATCTGATAGTCTATTACCAGGAGGAAGTAGTATCGACCGTTGTGTGTTGCTAACGAGATCAGCCCACACAAGTCACCGTGCATGAGATCTAGGAGATCCTTTGCATGATAACTTGTATTCTACAGGAACGCATGTTGCCACTCCTTTCCGGTGAGGCAGCTCTCGCATAACTACCCGTCCCGCTTGATCTTGGATAGCTCATGAACCATGTCCTCGCGCCCAAGAATCAACGACGCATCGTAGCCGATGTAGCCCAGGCATCGCTGTCAAGCTTCGCCACCATGCACATTGGCTATGTCACGTTGAGCATGATGGTGTATAGGCGGTTCCTCGCGCATAGCACCCTCATCCACATCCGCTGCTCTTGATCTCATAGGCACAACATGTTGTCCTCGATCGTCACCTGGCACCCAAGCTCGTTGAGCTGGCCCAAGCTTAGGATGTTGTTCCTCAGACGCGAGATGAAATACATCCCATCAGTGCATGGTGCTCACCATTCAAGCACCGGAATGACACCAAGTTGCGCCCCTCGATCCACATCACCAATTCGTCGTTGAACTTCACCAAGCTGGTGATGGCGATGTTGAGCTTGGTGAATGCCGCCTTGTTGCGCGTCATGTGGCTGCTTGCCTCGTTGTTGTGTCGAGGTACCACAGTTCATCGAACTCCACCCGTCATGTGGTTGCGCCTTCACGACCGAGGTGAGCCTCCACCTACACCTCCTCGTCGTCCTCCGCGACATCTCCATGCACGCGCATCCACAACAAGAGCAGCGACGGCTCACCATCATCCTCCCGCCACATTGGTCTCCTCCCTCCCCCCCCCCCCCCCCCCCCCCCCGTGTCACTGTTCGACACGCCCCTCATCTTCTCCTTGGACCACGCCACCCACTCCTCAGTGAACATTGTTCCCATGTATAACATCGTTTCAGTGGCATTGTTCACAAATATAATATGCACTTAATATTTGCAGAGAAGTTGATTTCTAACATGGTGCTTATCAAAACCTAACAATCAAATGTTTCATTATGAAGGTATACCAAATTTGCACAAACAAAGACACATCCTTGTACAACGAATACAGATTAAAGTCACCATGAAGGAAGTTAATAGAACAGCAGCTTTTCAAGCATGGTTATAATAGTTCAACAAAATATGGCTGCGGTTATTTTCATTCATACAAATAAACATTCCAGTATAATGCATGAAGATTAAGGTCGCTAACCTTTTGAAGTGGCTGTGAAAGCATCTCATAGTATTCATGTTCATAATGTCTTGTGGCCATCCAAAACTTATAAAATAATAATAAATTAATAAATAAACACAAGAAAATCTTATTGCACATTCTCTTGAAGATTTTCCTTCCATGAGTAGATTGTATTACTAACAACCTGTCAAGTTATCCATTTAAGTCTTAAATATCACCCAAGGCAACCTATTATAAAAGAAATACATGCAGTAATAGTTAGGAGTCATACCATTCTATATGCAGCTTGTGGACCGACATCCTTCATTTTTAAGATGTTTTGATAATCCTGACAAGAGTCATAAAGAACCGAGTTTAATGGTTTTTTAGAGCGTGTGAGGATAATAGTGACAGAGAATACCATTATTCCTCGGATCACAAGAGATTGGTGGATCCGCTGCCCAGAAAAAACCACTTTCCCGAATTGTTCTACCAAATCTGAAAATAATTTCTGATCTTACAAAAGAAATAAAATGGTCATTATGTTTTTAGTTGAAAATGATCAGTATTTTCAAATAATTGATTTACTGGCAGAGAAGTACCCAGTCTATTGAGTCATCATCAACTCTGAAAAAGCCTTTGGCATTCAGTACATTCATCAAATCTTTAAGTTCATTCTTCATCTGAAAACAAGGTCGTCAGAATCTCTTCTCAAGTAGACAAGTACTACAGCCCCATAACCTGAAATCTAATCGGATCCTAGCAAAGATTATAATTTGGTTTGATCTTACGACAGATACAATTCTAAATAACTTGGTAGAGTGACGACGCTTATCTGATCCTATGCTATTATACTTTGTGAAACAAAATCAAGGCGTTATCAGGATGCTAGGACAGCTACAACTCAGTTGAGCATGTTGCCTTGAATCTGTCATAACTATCAGACTGCATGTAGCAACCATGAGGTTCAATCAACCAAGTTGAATTAATTATATTCTGAGGTAATTCTCTGTTTTCCAAATAGACTACAAAGAGTCCAGATTATTCTTGATAATGTAAATATCTTTCTTGATAATGTAAATATCTAGGCCAAAAAAGGAAAGAATAAAAAAATATTGTTCCAAAAAAGATCTCAAAAGAGAAGTTACTTGCATTAGCATTATCATTACGATCTAGAAGTTCAAGTGTTTCTTTTGGTTTTAAATGTTACACAAAGTATCTTTCTACTGTCAAGAAAAAAATAATTGGCAAAACAGAATGGTAAATGAACAGCTGGCTGAAAGATCAAGACAAAAAGTACAGCAAGTGATACTTTTTCTATACCTCATCACTTTCCAGGAGCAATGTTAAGCACCGAGAGTACAAGCTTATTTGATGTTCCCATTCAACAATCTTAGCCCTTCGCTACAGAAGGGTTAGAAAAGGAATTAAAAGGAAATTATAAAATATGTTTCATTTAAATTATGCTAACGATTCTCCAAGTAAAAAGAACCTCAAAGGACATTTTTATGAGATCATGGTCCAGTTTTGCAAATCGACTATACTTAGAGTCATTGACAACTTCATGGATAAATTGATTCTGCAAATATGACAGCAAGCAATTAACAGACAGATATGAGCCATATAGAGCAGTATTCTGTCCAGAAAATCAAAGCTACTAATTATACCTTAGAACGACTAAAATCATTCATATGATTATCCAATGAGCCCAAAGCCAAATGATCGTCAAACTCTTTATGCAAACAGATCTGCTCTTCAAACCTAAAATACTGGAGAAAAAGCTTCCATGTTAAATAAAACACAACTATACAAACAAGTATAAGTTGCCAAAATTTCTGAAAGAGCATCAATAAAAAGATGTAACTGTTCTGAGATTAATAATAAGAATACAAGAGAGTAATGCATAGAAAGCAATAATACTTGATGTTATTACAGATAATGACAACAAAAATTACAGAGCAGTGTTTTTTTCTTTTAGAAAAGTTACAGATCATGGCAACAAAATGTGCCACAAAAAAGCGAGAACCCATGCTTACAACTCCTGAAAGAGCAGGTTTTTTTTTCCTTTAGGTTGTAAAACTAGATGCTATTTGTGTTTTACCTATGTACTTTGGTAATACCTCAAAAATATGTACTTTGGTAAACTGGCGGTGTTGTCCTACAACTTCAATAATCACTTAATTCCCACATCTGATAAAGAAGGAAAGCAATACTGAGAAATAATTCACTGATTTATTTTTTTAAAAAATCCACTGGTTTATTTCAAAAAAATAATTAATCCACTGGTTTAAACTAACAAATGGTAAGTTGGCAGCTAGCTCTTTTATTTGTAATCAATTGCAAGCAACATTCCTCAAAACTAGACTCAGGATGCCCTCAATTTTTTTTTAAAAAATATGCTTCCAAACTTCAATACATGTGAAGCTTGCAATCGGATGGAATTATCGATCAAATATTATGAGCCACTCGATTTCATCATTAACAAAGCATGCCTGAAGGACTACAAACCTTCTCAGAAAGGAGGAAAAAACTACTGGTCCACAATATACTGCAAAAGTAACTACAAGTGTACTGGACTCTGCAATAAATAAGCTTGTTGTCACTTTGTTAACTTAATGCAATTAACAGCAGTTAGCTACATACTATATCACAGGAATGTCTTTCTATGTTAATTAAGGTTACATACAAGTGCACAGTAGGAGTCTCTCCTACTGTTTTTGCTTAAAAAAAAAGGTTACATACAAGCGCTTGCTCAAGCCAATTAGCCCGATACCACACTCCATATACCATGCCATCAATATTTTCAGCATAGCCATTATAAAATTTAGATTTGATGTAAGGTCATACAGTGCTCAAAACTAATGCCATACCCCAGATTCTTCCTTCTTTCTCTTAATATACATCTGTGCATAAGGCTGCAAATGCTCAATGAAATCATTCGAGTCTGGTTCCAGTGGCTGAAAAGAGGAACTAGGTGCAATCAAACTTGATGTTCTGACAGAACTGAAAAACAAAAGAATGAACAAACCTCCAATTCTAAAAATTCTTCTGCTGACACTAATTCACACGCCATTGTTTTCAGTATATCCTTGTGACTCTGGAAAATGAAAGATCAACTGATGTGCAGCATAGAAACATATAAATATAACACATAGTAACATAAAGAGCACCACAAAACGTGAATATTCATGACAACCTCACGTATCAGTGGATGGAACTGAGGCTCCCAGGAAAATAATACTGAATCCAAGAAAATCTGCAAGAATAAATATAACAAGACAGATCTGCACATTTTTCATCTTCAATAGGTATTAGAGAATACAATACACTAACATTAACTGCCCTTGCTGGATCACATTGCAAAGGGTCAAACGGCGTTTTGCAGTTCTCCTGAAGACGCCCCATAACACTTTCCCAAGAATCAGTGAACTGCAAATGAATAAGGTTACCTGTGTTCCAGTTACTGAAAAATAAGTATCATGCCAGATTACCTTAATATAAGGTTTAAGAGTAATAAGCCGAGACAAAAGTTCTGAGAGCCATATGGTACGATTCTGGAAATATACAGCAGGCCTCTTTCGCTTCAGAAAGAACAAAAAGAATTAATATCAGACAACAGAACTCACCCATATGTGTCTGAAAACTGAAAGGTATGAAGGTACTCACCTCTAGCATACGAGACATAGTCCACAGATAAGGATGAGCAGAGTCGTTAATACCATACTTCAACTTAAATTCTGGTTCCAACCTCTCAAAAAGATTATCACAGCCCAAATAGTTATCCTGCAAGGAAAGAGATCATCAATGGAAACACCATTTCACTTGTATCTCCTGTTTCCTCATATCCACGAATCATATTGTACGAAGAATGTTTTTCTGCATGGGTGAATCAGTGAGGGCTTTACTGGATTGTATATTTTGAGCATAGTATGAGTTGGCAACTAAAAAACTGACGATGTTGTTAAATAGAGAAACAGAATACCTATAAAGTTATACACTTCATGGATCAGCAATTAGGTGTATACGCAATCAAGCATGACTATAACAGCATCTAAAGTGGGATTTTACCATACTGCATACAGTATGTGTGCTAAGCTTATATAATCTGTGAGGAAACAAACAGGCCATAAGCTGGCTCGGCTAAGCTACAACAGAATCTAGGGCAATGACATGGATCATAGAAACAGTAATAACACAAGCTGAACAAGACAATCATGCAATGGCCTCAGTTGAAGATTTAGCTTGAAGAACAATCAAGGATACCCCCCAGTAGGGGTTTCCCCTAATTTATATTCCCTCAAAAAAAAACAATCAAGGATACATTCAAAAGCCATGGCTACTCTAGAAAATAAAAATAACTAAGCAATCCATGAATCAAACTGACAAGCAGCAAATACCTCACCAGTGCACAGATAGTATAGTACATATCCAGTTACAATCAAAGAAGTAGGTAAGGCACAATCAACTCAACTAGATTAGAGTTCAAATAGAGAATAGAGCCATGCAGAGTGTGCCTTTATGAACAATCCAACAGACATCCTGCCCATGCACCTCTAAAAATATCTGGACATGTCTTGCCCAATGATCATGCGCAATGGCACAATGCAAAAGTGCTTTTACAGATGGTTTCCAACACTCACCCTGTTATGGGCAGGCCTTTGGGCCGTGGTACTGTAGCGGCCATGGTACTGTAGCACCATGGTTATTGTAACGTCACCCTTACTTAGCCCTCAAATTAGGTTAGTTAGAATTAGGGCCGGCTCTACCTCTATATAAGGAGAGGCACGGCAGTCATTTGGAATCAACCAATGAATCAATGAAGAACAATTCTCCCAATTCCCCAATGTCTCCCAAGCTCTAGGCAAAGCATAAGGTCTAATTATCCTCCCCATTACATCTGATATCAGACCACACTTCTTGTGAAGCCCTGCAATCAGTCTCCCCACACTCAGCAACATCCTCAACCACACTGCCCAATTTGACTGCCACTGCCTCGCTATTTTATTCTAGCACAGATGCATTTGTTTGTTACCCACAGCCTGGATGTGGATTTGAGCTACTCCTTGAGAGTTGAGATTACTAACACATGGATTTGTCGTGTTATATGTAAATCCTAAATGGAATGGTTATTGTAGATAGTTTTTTCCAGGGGAACATATTGTAGATATTAATAATGTACTAATTCAAGACTGTACTAACTCGCAAACACTTAATGTCTAGGACATCCATGCAGTCAAGCTTTCTTAATATGTTAGTTGATATATTTTTCATTATTGACTCAGAAACATGAAAATCACTCAAGTATATTTATTGGGTTTTATACATGTAATGATAGAAAAATAGAAATTTGTGCCAAAATTGTACTCCGAAGAAGTTTGTTGATAGGTTTGTTTTGGCAGTCGTATTTTAGAATATTTAGTCTGGTATAGTTCAAGGCAATAGTTAATTAGGGGATACTTTTAGATCCAAACAGCTGAGTTCAGTATATTAAAAGGGTTATACGAACAGTTTTTTTAGACGCAACAAGTTACCTTCAAGCAGTCATTTATGGCATCCACTTCAACCAGCATGCTCATATAGGCAGGAAGGTATCTTTCAAATTCTTCATTAAACTGGGAAGAAGCATGAAAGGAACAAAATGTGAAGTAAAACTAAGCACTACAAGTCAACAAAGGGTTCAAAATTCGAGGTGCCAAACACAAGAAACAAGACAACAAACCTCCCATTTCCAGATAGTACTTTTTGGAAAATGCTCTGGTACAGAACAAGAAGCCCGCTTACAAAGATCACTCACTTCCTTTGCTAACCAGCCTTTAAAGCTACAGGAAATATTTTGTTTCTCTGTACTTTCACCTACAACCTGAAAAAAGGTACATCGGCATGTGATCAATAGATTTACTATAACATTTTACAACGAACATGGTCTTTAATTGTAACATATTTTGATTTTCGATCAACCCCAAACCACATAAGAACTCGTCAGTCGCAATATTTTAGCTATTACACCCTCAATTTATTATGAGTAAAATTTAAAAATTAACTTCTCAAGGCCAAACAAACTATAAGAAAATAAGCATCTGTGCGCAGAAACTACTTTCAAGCAGTGTTTGGAACTACTAGATATAAGTATAAAACACACCATAGAAGTAGAAACTGGTTCTAAAAATATCTGGACATGTCTTCCGAACTTTGGCATTAATTTGAATATGCAGATATGGTCCCTGAAATCACAACTAACAAATACAAAGTACAATGAATGAACGTAATGGCTTACCTGATTATCTATGTAAATTTTGTAGATATGCTGACAAAGACCTTCAATATCATTCTTCGCATCTTCTTTTGTAGATGAATTCAGTGAGGAAAAAAGCTCTGAAAGTGAACACTGGACACCACTAAGAAGTAGGATAACAATTGGAAGCATTTCATTAAGAATAAACTGGTTTAGCCACACAAGATCGGAAGAGATTGCTAGGTGGATCAAAGTATAGCAAAATGGCAATGCTTTCTTTGCTGCTTGATGATCCACCAAACACCCAAACAGGTGCATACTCAACCTCCCAAAGCAATTGTGGTGTAAAAGAAACCTACAAATAATCATAAAGAAGAGCTAAATAAATGAAACAAATGCCTGAAAACAAATAGAAAATACAAAATATTTTCATACCCAATAAGAGTGGCTTTCAAGTCATCAAAATCAGCCTTCTTGCTATCCTTTGGTTGAGAAGGTAACAATGAAAGCCCACTATTCAATCTTTCTGATGCTAAAACCTCAAGAAGATCACATATGGAACGAGTAAATTTAAGCAATGTCTCCTTTTCAAATTGGATGACTGTTTCATCTGGTCCATTCAGAATACCAAAATAAGACGGAACTTGAGCCCACCGCCCATGAAGAAAAGTGAACCATGCACGAAAAAAATAATCTTCACAGTAGCAAAATACAGGTTCCAACAACTCGATCATCCATTCATCCCAACATTCTAGAGGGCAATGTTTAACCAATGGTATGATGATGAGCAGTATGAGCTTTCCCAAATGAATAAAATCCATTGTGCTCAAATTTTCCATGAGAACATTGATGATACATGAAAGGTCTAATAGTCCATTGAATGCTCCGTCAAAAGAGGAGCACAGACCAATAACCTTGTACCTGTAACATTATAAAAAATAATTAGAGATGAAACTAATAAAAAGTTAAACCATTTCTCAGCTAGGGATCCAAATTGGTGGGCACATTCTAACAATCTTAAGTTCAATCAAAGGGGCTAGTTTTTAAAGTGAGACCACATTTTGCACCCCTGTTCCCAGCCATCTGAGCACACTATTTGGAAAACTAGTTAAGCTTGAACTAAAGAGAGTTGGTGGGTGTTATGAATAGCACTTGTATTCATAATGGGGGCACTAGGCCCAAATATATACATGTACAGGTGTGGGTAAATATGCACAAAACCCCTTATATAATAGGGAAACTACAAGAATTCATATACATCTAACACCCCCCCTCAAACTCAGGGTGGATCAAGAACACTGAGTTTAGAGAGATAAAACATGTGCCTAGCTCCAGTCTGTGGCTTGCCCAACTGAATCTCTGAAGGCACATACCGAGGAGCAACAATACCATCTTGTACCTGTGATTGTGTATAAAAAGCATCAACACCAACATGCTTACTGAGTTCATGCTTCACAGGATCAAGAGCCATACTGATAGCACCTATACTGTCAGAAAAAAGAGAAGTCGGCATAGAAACAGAAACACCAAAATCCTCAAGCAACCACCGTAACCAAGTAACCTCTGCTGTCACAAGAGCCATAGCACGCAACTCAGCCTCTGCACTCGAACGGGAAACTGCTGTCTGCTTCTTAGTTTTCCAAGTAATAAGAGAACCACCAAGAAAAACACAAAAAGCAGAAAGAGAGCGACGATCAGAGGAATCACTAGCCCAAGTAGCATCACAATATGCCCGGAGCTGTAAAGAGCTGGAGCAAGGAAAGAACAACCGACGAGACATAGTCCCACGAAGATAACGCAGAACTCGAAGCAAGTGAGTATAGTGAAGCTGGGTGGGAGCAGAAACAAACTGACTCAGGATATGCACAACATGCGAGATATCAGGACGAGTAACACCAAGATAGACAAGACTCCCGACAATACGACGATAGCGAGTAGGATCAGGGAGAAGCTCACCATCAGTGGCACGAATGTGAAAATTGAGCTCCATAGGAGTCTCAACAGTGCGATGATCAGTAAGAGAAGCACGATCAAGAAGGTCACTAATGTACTTTTCTTGGGACAGATAGAACCCCTCAGGTGTAGAGGAAATCTCAATCCCAAGAAAATAACGAAGGGGACCAAGATCAGACATCAAAAACTGCTCACTGAGGCGCGCCTTCACAAAAGCTATATACTCAGAATCATCTCCAGTAATTATCATATCATCAACGTAAAGAAGGAGAAGAGTCCGACCACGAGCAGATGTGTGAACAAAAAGGGCTGGATCATGATTACTGGCAGAAAAACCAGCAGCAGTGACTACAGAAGCAAAGCGCTGAAACCAAGCACGAGGGGCTTGCTTTAGGCCATAAAGTGAGCGACGAAGATGACAAACCATGCCCTCAGGAACAAAATACCCAGGTGGTGGACGCATATACACCTCCTCACGTAACTCACCATTAAGAAAGGCATTCTTGACATCAAGCTGAGAGATGGACCACTCACGAACAGAGGTCACAACAACAAGAGTGCGAACAGTAGTCATGTGAGCTACAGGCGCAAAAGTCTCATCATAATCATGGCCATACTCCTGCTGAAAACCGCGAGCCACAAGACGAGCCTCATAGCGCTCAAGAGAACCATCAGAGCAGGTCTTCACCTTATAGACCCACTTACATGTAATAGGACGAATATGTGCTGGAAGGGGAACAAGATCCCATGTACCAGTATGCTCAAGAGCACCAATCTCCTCAGCCATAGCATGCTACCATTCTTGATGAAGAATAGCATCACGATAAGTGGTGGGTTCAGAAAGAACCGTCGTAGAATAGGCAGAAGGAGAATAATAATCAGGACGTCGACGAGTACGATCGCCACGTCTGAGAAGCTGCTCGGGTGAAGAATCCTCCAAAGAAGAGGCATCCAGCAGAAAAGATGGCTCATTAGGTGAGAATGACACATCAACAGAAGAAGGCTCAACAGAGGACGAATGAACCCGTCGAGTATAGACCTATGTTACTGGTGGCTTCACAGAATAATCCGGGTCCATAGAAGGACCAGAAGAAGACTCTCTAGAAGAAGACACCGGTAAAGAAGGCACCCCACGGGAAGATGTCGGCAACAACGAGGAAGGTACCAGGGAAGAAGGTACCGGCACCAATGAAGAAGTCACCGGACGTGTGCTAACAATAGAGGCATCAGGCAAAGTCAAGAATGAAAGGGGATCAACTAAAGATGCTGGAGAGGTGTCCAAAGACGGACGCGGAAAATAAGGACGTGACTCGTCAAAAACAACATCCCATAAAAATTATATAATATCGATGCCCCCCTATAGAAACAAAGGGAGTTGGACCCCATACATCTGAATGAACAAGATCAAAAGGACACTGAGACACAGACGCACTCGAATGGTAGGGAAGCTGTATCTGCTTTCCTAACCGACATCCCTGACACTGATCTAAAGACTCATGACCTGAAATAGACCCTAAAAGACCACGACGAATCATAGTGGACAAACGAGAGCCACAAATATGACCTAAGCCATGATGCCACTGGGCAAAAGACGAGGTCGACGATGCAGCAAAACTGGAGCCAACCAGACTGGCAGACGCAGCGGAAGGAAGATGAAGCCAGTCCAACTCCCAAAGACGCTGTGAATCACGGCGCCGGGGGCTAGAACCAACTACCTGACCCGTGCAACGATCCTGTACATAGCAAAAATCAGGGTCAAGAATCACACGACAGTCATGATCAGTAAGTGGACCAGCGGACATAAGCTGCATGGTTAGATCAGGTACACAAGAAACATTAGGGACAGAGAAAGAATGTGATAAAAGAGTGCCCTGTCCTACAACAGGAAGAGGAGATCCATCGGCTGTATGAACAAAATAAGAAGGAGGTGGAGAAACCATGAAAGAAAGACAAGCGCGGTGTGGAGTTATATGGAAGGAAGCACCAGAGTCAAGAATCCATGGATAAATACCTGGAGTAGAAGAGGAACGAGGTCCCTCAGTAGAAGACTGAGAGGCAGCATCAGAGCCCGTGAGTGCAGCAGACTGAGTCACAAAACCAGCAGCTCCAGGTGGTGCAGAGGGCGCAAGGTGACATAGTAACGTGAGAATCTCCTATGTATCTGAACCAGCAGAACTCCTCTGAGAACCTCCAGCACTACCACTACCAGTACTCTGTGAAGTACCCTGTGAAGAACGACGAGTCTGAGCCTTCTTCTCCCTCTTCTTCCGGTAACAGTAAGACTCCACATGTCCATCTTTACCACAATAGTCACACTGAAAAGAACTGGAGCCACCTCGACTCCCAGAAGAAGGCGCTGTAGAAGAAGACACCATAGAAGGAGGGGGAGCTGAAGAACGAGCAGCCAACACTGAGGGGGCCGGTAGTAGACCGGCCTTACGAAGTCGAATCTCCTCATTACGAACATCAGCAAGAGCATCCATCAAAGTGACACAAGGGTGGCGAGCAAGTAGCTGAGCACGACATGGCTCATACTCATCACGAAGGTGAGTCAAGAAGTCATAGGTGCGACGAAGCTCCAGGGCCTTCTTCTGACTCCGGCAGGACTCACACGTGGTACAAGACAACTGAGGACCAAGAGTGTCAATCTGACGCCAAATAGCAGACATCTGACCATAGAACTCATCAACTGTGGAGTCACCCTGTCGAACAAGCTGCTCCTGACGAATGGCAGCAAGAAAAGTGGACTGTTGAAGCATCTAGGCCTGCTTTAGTGTTTTGGTAATTAATGACGACCCTTATTTTTGACTAACTACGTTGTTGAGATAATTGTGGTTGTAGTCATAATAAGGAATGGAATGATGGACAAAGTGATATACATATGGATGGCTCAAGGCAAAGGTATCTTGATAGGGTTTTTCTGTTTTGCCGGTCACAAGGAGATTAGAGTTGAGTGACCGGATTATAGGTTAAATGCCGTACTATCAAGAGGGGTCGATGAGATGACCTTGAGTATCCATGGTTGCCAAAAATGCTCAAAGCCTATCGTTGTGAGTGGTTCGTTGAGAGACAGCTAAGGGATATAGAAAGGAGGGCTGGCAGAACGCTCCTGGCGGTCTGACCGTGGGGATCCACGGTCTGACCGTAGGTGCCTCCCAGAGACGGCCAGAGAAGTTGGTCCTCGGGTGGCTCGGGTGGTGGCCCGACGGTCTGACCGTTGGGATCCACGGTCTGACCGTGGGTGCTCCCCAGAGACGGCCAGAGGATTGAGTTCTCTGGTGGCTCGGGAGATGGCCCGACGGTCTGACCGTCCCAAGCCACGGTCTGACCGCCGTCACATGTCTGGTGTCGTCAGAGAAGCTGGTCTCGGGTGAAAACTAAAAGTGTCCCAACGGTCTGACCGTGTGGGATGTCGGTCTGACCGTCCGGCTCGTGTCAGAACAAGTTTGAAAGTCAAACTAGCCGTTGGGTTGTACGACGGTCCGACCGTGTGGAGTCACGGTCAGACCGTCCAGCGCACAGAAAGCTGTAACGGCTAGTTTTCAAAGAATGGGCTATTTATAGCCCCTCTATGCCGTGCATAGAGGTGAGGTTGGCCATTTGAAAAGTATTGTACACCCTTTGGAGCTTATTCCTCTCTCACACAAAGTTCTAGTGGAAAGATTGCAAGTGTGTGAGTGTGAGTGCCCTAAACTTGAGTGAGTTGAGCATTGTGGCACTTGGGATCCTCAAACAAGCGTCATCGACTTGTTACTCTTGGAGGTTGTCGCCTCCTAGACGGCTTGGAGGAGTCAAATCCGTGAGCCCTTCAAGAAGTGTGTGAAGGAGGCCCGGACTCTTGTGAGAGGTGCGGTGCTCGCCTCGCCGGAGTGGTGAAGAGCAACCCTAGTGGAATCGAGGTTTGGAGAGGTTCAAGGTATTGATTGTGTTATATCTCAAGTTGTTCTTTGTGAGCACTTCTTGGTGGTGGAGAAGTGGATACTTGAGGAGAGTAGCATATCATACGTTTGAATCCACCTCAACGTGGATTAGGGGTGATCGGCAAATCACCGATACCACGGGAAAATATCCTTTGTCTCTTGTCATGTTGTTCTTTTGTTGTTTACATACTAGAAGTTGCATGATGTATATCACCTAGGATTGTCAACCTACTTTAGTTCAAACCTAGATTTAGTTGTCTTGTGCTTGCTTTTATCCAATTGTCTTTAAATTCCGCAATTAGTCGGATAGTTAGCTTTTAATTTGTTAATTCGGCTATTCACCCCCCCTCTAGCCGGGGTCCTTCGATCCTACAAGTGGTATCAGAGCAGGTTCTCCCTAAATTGATTGGAATTCATCTTCCGGGAGAAGGATTATGGCTAGTAACACGGTGAACGTTGGTCACGCGTCATTCTTTGATGGTCAAGACTTTGATTATTGGAAGACATGTATGTTGATTCATCTTGAGGCCGTGGGGGAGACCGTGTTGAACATTGTGGAAGAAGGTTATGTGGTTCTTGATCCGGCACATCCCACACCCGCCGACAAGGAAAATATCAAGGCCAATGCTCAAGCCAAGAACATTCTCATTCGATCCCTATACAAGGAGGAATATCATAGAGTGTGCAAGCTCAAGACCGCATATGAGATGTGGAAAACTCTATTGGAAGCTCATGAGGGCACCAAGATGGTCAAGAGTGCCAAGTTATTTATTTGCAAGGGCAAATTTGAAGGATTTACATTGTTGCCCAATAAAGAGTTGAAGGCCGCCTTTGCAAGATTGAACAACATGGTAAATGATCTCAAGGATCTTGGTCATGAAGTTCCCGATGTTGATATATCTCATAAGTTCTTTAGAGCCTTGCCATCCAAGTATGAAACAATTTTTACCATGCTTGTGAGATCAAATTTGGAAGAAACAACTCCTTCGGAAATCTTGGGTGAAGTTCTCACTCATGATATCTTGAAGCAATCTCAAGTGGCTTCTAGGGATGATCAAGTCGATATGAAGAAGAAGAGTGTTGCTTTCAAGGCTAGTGTCTCTCACGATGATGATGATGAAGAGAGTGGCTCCGATGATGATGAGGATGTAGCCTTGATGGTGAGGAAGTTCAAGAAATTCATGAAGAAAGGCACATATAGGGGATTCAACAAAAATGGCAAGTCATCCAAGAAGAATCCATTTGCAAACAAGAAATGCTATGAGTGTGGAGAATTTGGCCATATCTCTACAAATTGCAAGAAGAAAATCCATAGTGATGATGATGATGATGAGCCAAGAAAGAACAAGAAATTTGTAAAAAGGAAGTTTCTCAAGAAGTCCTCCAAGAAGAAAAATGGCAAGGCTTATTATGTTGAATGGGATTCCGATGCTAGTTTGGATACCGATTCCGATGATGAAGATGACAAGCCTTCCAAGAAGGGTCTTGCCGGCATTGCTATCAAGGAAGCCCCATCCCTATTCGATTCACATTATTGCTTCATGGCAGAAGGTGAATCCAAGGTATGCAATGATGACCATGAGCCTTCTTATGATGAACTAGTTGAAATGCTTAGTGAACTTGATGATGTGTTGGGTGGCATAAAGAGCAAGTACAAGGACTTGAAGAGAAAGCACTCTTCTCTCCAAGAAGCTTATGATGAGCTAAAGTCATCTCATGAGGATCTAAAAGAAACTCATGAGAAGCTTGAGGAAACTCATAAGATTTATGTAGCCCAACACACCAACAAGGTCCAAATTGATGCCGATGTGTCTTGCAATTTGATTGATGATATGCCTATTGCTCATGTTACATCTTCTAGCATATCTACTTCATGTGATGATTTACTTACTATACCATGCCCTTCTATAATTGATACTTGCATGAATAATGTGAATGCTTGTGATCCCTTGCTTATTGTTGAAAATCATGAATTAAGGAATACCGTTGATCACCTTGTTGATGCTCTTACTAAGTGTCATGAGGGTGAAAATGTTTTTAATGAAATGTGGAAGTGTCAATGGTTCACTCTCAAGCATGAAGGTCTTGGATATATCCCCAAGAAAAACAAAAATGCCTTTGTTGCTAAAAAGTCCACATTTGTTAAAGAAAGTGGCTTGTATTGCTCTATGTGCAAGAATACCGGACATCTTGCAAAAGATTGTATCGGTAAGAGAATTGCTAATGTTGTTATGGATGCTTCTTACATGCTTGTTAAATCATCCAATGGTGTTGTGCATGCTAAGTTTGTTGGTAAAAATAATGTTCATACTAGGACAAACATGAATGGCACATTTGGAAATGGAATGAAGAAAAGGTCCATTTGGGTGCCAAAGGTGTTGGTGACTAATCTACAAGGACCCAAGCAAATTTGGGTACCTAAGAACAACTAAACTTGTTTTGTAGGTGAACTACAAGTCCGGAGAAAGGCATTGGGTGCTTGATAGTGGATGCACTCAACATATGACCGGAAATGGGAAAAGGTTCACCTCAATTGAAGAAGGAAGTTCGGATTATGAAAGTATCACCTTTGGTGATAATAGCAAAGGAAAAGTGAGAGGAATGGGAAAGATTGCTATCTCAAATGACCTCTCAATCTCAAATGTATTGCTAGTTGAATCTTTGAGCTACAACTTGCTATTCGTGACTCAATTGTGTGATCTTGATCTTATTTCCAAATTCTCATCAAGTGGTGTTGTGATTACAAGTGTGAAGGATGATAGTCTTATCTTCAAGGGATTTTGTCATGGCAATCTTTATCTTGTGGATTTCTCTTCTAGTGATGCAAGCTTGAGCACTTGTTTATTCACCAAGTCATCCAAAGGTTGGTTATGGCATAGAAGACTTGCCCATGTTGGAATGAACCAACTCAAGAAATTAGTGAAGCACAACTTGGTTGTTGGTATAAAGGATGATGTTTTGTTTGAAAAGGATAAATTATGTAGTGCTTGCCAAGCCGGGAAGCAAGTGGCTAATACTCATCCTACCAAGAGTGTCATGTCAACTTCAAGGCCTTTGGAATTGTTGCATATGGATTTATTTGGCCCTACCAAATATCAAAGCATTGGTGGAAATAGCTATTGCCTTGTCATTGTTGATGACTTCTCAAGATATACATGGGTGTACTTTCTTAGTGACAAATCAATTGTATTCACCATATTCAAAGGGTTTGCCAAAAGAGCCGAAAATGAATATGAATTCAATATCAAGAAGATTAGAAGTGATAATGGCTCCGAATTCAAGAATACAAGAATTGAAGATTATTGTGATGAAAAGGGAGTCAAACACGAATTCTCAACCAAGTACACCCCGGAGCAAAATGGAGTTGTTGAGAGGAAGAATAGAACTTTGATTGAAATGGCAAGATCAATGCTCTCCGAGTACAATGTATCGGATAGTTTTTGGGCCGAGGCAATCAACACCGCTTGTCATGCATCAAATAGATTATATTGCCACCGGTTGTTGAAAAAGACACCTTATGAATTGCTTATTGGAAGAAAGCCCAACATCTCCTATTTTCGTGTCTTTGGATGCAAATGCTATATCTTGAAGAAGGGAGCAAGATTATCAAAATTCCAAAGCAAGTGTGATGAAGGATTTCTCCTTGGGTATTCCTCAAATAGCAAGGCATATAGAGTGTACAATCAAAATTCGGGACTAGTAGAGGAAGTATATGATGTGGAATTTGATGAAACAAATGGATCACAAGATGAGCAAGAAAATTTGGATGATGTGGGAAATGAAGAATTGAGAAATGCTATGAAGAACATGACAATTGGTGATGTGAGGCCTAAGGATGAAGATGACTCAAATGTGACCTCTTCCCCTCTCTTTCAAGTGAACCAAGATTCATCAACCTCTAGTGCTCAAGCTCAAGCTAGTGATGGTGGTGAGTCAAATCTTCAACCAGAAAATGGCTCAACCTCCACTCCATCACACCATGCTAGAACAATTCACCATGCCATTGCAAAAGATCATCCGGTAGATCAAATTGTTGGTGACCTAAGCAAAGGTGTTCAAACTAGATCAAGACTTGCTTTATTTTGTGAACACTTCTCTCTTGTGTCTTGTGGTGAACCAACTCGGGTAGAAGAAGCTTTGAGAGACCCGGATTGGGTAAATGCTATGCATGAAGAATTGAACAACTTTGCACCAAATGAAGTTTGGGAGTTAGTCAAAAGGCCACAAGATCACAATGTTATTGGCACAAAGTGGATTTACAAGAACAAACAAGATGAGAATGGAATAGTTGTGAGAAACAAAGCAAGATTGGTTGCACAAGGCTATACTCAAGTTGAGGGATTGGATTTTGATGAAACATTTGCTCCCGTGGCTAGACTTGAGGCAATTAGAATTTTACTTGCATATGCAACTAATCACAAGATCAAGCTATATCAAATGAATGTGAAAAGTGCCTTCTTGAATGGCACAATTAGTGAGCTTGTCTTTGTGGAGCAACCACCGGGTTTTGAAGACCCAAGGAAGCCAAATCATGTTTACAAGTTGTCCAAGGCCTTATATGGACTCAAGCAAGCACCTCGTGCTTGGTATGAGAGATTAAGGGATTTTCTTGTCTCAAAGGGCTTCAAAATTGGAAAGGTGGACACCACTCTATTCACCAAGAAAATTGGCAAAGATTCCTTTATATGCCAAATCTATGTGGATGATATTATCTTTGGATCAACCAATCAAGAATTTTGTGAAGAATTTGGTGAAATGATGTCCCGAGAATTTGAAATGTCCATGATTGGTGAATTGAGTTTCTTCCTTGGTCTACAAGTGAAGCAAATCAATAATGGGACATTCATCTATCAAAGCAAATATATGAATGATCTTCTCAAGAGATTTGGAATGAAAAGCGCAAAATCAATGTCTACTCCTATGGGAAAGAATGCACATCTTGATCTTGATGAAGAAGGCAAACCGGTTGATCAAAAGCTATATAGGTCTATGATTGGAAGCTTGCTATACCTCACCGCATCTAGGCCGGATATTATGTTTAGTGTTTGCATGTGTGCAAGGTTTCAAGCCGCACCTAAAGAAAGCCACATGATTGCCGTCAAGAGAATATTGAGATATTTGAAGCAAACTCAAGATATGGGTTTGTGGTTCCCAAATGATGGTCAATTTATTCTCATTGGATATTCGGATTCGGATTATGCCGGTTGCAAAATTGATAGAAAGAGTACCTCTGGTACTTGTCAATTGCTTGGAACTTCTCTAGTCTCGTGGTCATCCAAGAAGCAAAATTCGGTAGCTTTATCAACCGCCGAGGCCGAATATGTCTCCGCGGGAAATTGTTGTGCCCAATTATTGTGGATGAAGCAAACTCTAATGGACTATGGGGTTAACTTTGATTGCATACCTCTCTTGTGTGATAATGAAAGTGCCGTGAAGATTGCTACAAATCCAGTTCAACACAAGAGGACCAAGCATATTGATATTCGGCATCATTTTCTAAGAGATCATGTGAGCAAAGGTGATATTGTCATGGAAAGTGTGAGGACCGATGATCAATTGGCGGATATCTTCACTAAGCCTCTTGAAGAAGCTCGGTTTTGTAAGCTACGGAGTGAGCTAAATATTCTTGACCTCTCACATATCTCCTAGCATCTTGCTTAGTTGCTTTATATCTCTCTCTTCACGTATGCATTTTTTTTTACCATATGTGCCATGTTATTGCATTGAAATTTAGTTCACACATTTAGGGGGAGCACTATACCACTCATGTGTCTTGCTACCCTCAAAATGTGGACAAATCAACAAAGATGCCATACTAGTCTTGATTTTGCTCATGTTGGTCAAAAGGACAATTTTTGTTTATTTAGGGCTCGATTGATTGAAGAAGGGATCTTGTTGCTTGTTTTGATGCTATCATCACTTTTCTTTGGCTCTCTTGAAGATTCTCTTTTGCCTTCTCTCGCCTATTCTCTCAATCTCTTATCGAATCAATTTTTGAGAAGAGGCTTCTTACAAAAATTGTAGAGATGGTGATCATAACCATTTTTTTGTATTGTCAACTCATTGAGATGATCCATCGGTTGAGATTAATTTGAATTTGAAATTCGTTTTGAAAACTTCTTATGGTCGCCTTTCAACCTAATATGGCATCTTGTGAGTTTAGCATATTGGATCGTATATCTTCATATATATTGGTTCCAAAATGCTTATGTGACTCATACATTCCCAAAAATATCCCCATTCCATCTTTTTGGACACTTGTGCAAATTATTGCAATTTTGCTTGTTTTTATGTTTGTTTCATTCATACATGCATAATTCATATCATGGATGATCAAGAATCGTGGTTATATTTCTTGAAGAGTTGAAGTCATCTTGGATATGATGGAATTCATTAAGCTATCGTTTTGAACAAAGTATGGAATGATTGGAGAAGGTTTGAATTGATTTGGATGAGAAACTTGAAAGCAGCTGTCAACAATCTGAAAGCACCCTCACGGTCAGACCGCCATATGTCACGGTCAGACCGCCAGACAGCCATCTGAGTACCGAAAGTAATCGTCGCGCAGTAAGGAAAGTGGTGGCGTCCGTGTTCAAAGCCGGGACAAGCAAGAAGAGAAGGGCACCCCGCTCTGATGATGATTACTCACCCTCTCAAAGTGCTACTGCCGATGCTTCTGAGTTTGGTCAGTCCACCAATGAGGTAGAAATGGATGAGGCACAAGGAGATGATCTGCTGTTTGACCCCACAGAGTATACTGAAGAAAAGAAACAGTGGGCATCACATGAATACTATAAAGCCAGACAGGAAGTGGCTTATTCTCAGGATCCAGACTCACCCACACCTCAGTTTCACACTCGGGTGCAACATGATGCTTTCTATGGTATGTTAATTGACAAAACAGTATTCACTCACAAGTACACAGATTGGCCATATCTGGCTCAATTTCCAACTGTGAGTCCTCTCTCTATAAAATTTCAAGCTTTGGGATTGCATGCCTTTGTGGCACATAAGCAAGATTGGAATGAAACTGTTATCTGGCAATTTTATGCCACCATTGAGGTTGACTTCCCAAGCAAAACTCTGACATGGATGACTAATTCAAGGAGGTTCACTGCCACATTTGCAGAGTTTGCTGAGGCGAATGAAATTGACTATAATGTCACTAATGATCAAATTGATGTGCTTGAGCAGGAGCTACTTAAAGAGCCTGAGTGGGTCAAGTACTATGTTGATGATCCTCAGATAAGGAAATTGGGCAATGTTGGAGGTCTTCTCTATATGCCCAAGGTGATCAACAAGATAGTGAGGATGACCTTTTATCCTCGAGGTGGAAACTCTGATGCTATTCGGGACTACTATTGGAACATAATTGACTATATCATGCAAGGTCAAGTGTTTGATGTGGTCCTCCTAATGATGAAGGAGATAGAGAGCTACAGCATGGCAGTAAGGACTAGTCTTTACTATGCTCCTTATATTATGTCTCTAATTCTCCAGAAGAGCAATTTTCCAACTTGGTATCTTTTTAAGAAACATCCTCGATATCAGCCTTTTAGCTCGGTAAAGCATGAACTCGTAGCACCACCAGCTGCAGAAGGTGAGGAAGAAGAGGAAAATATTCAGCCAGAGGTTCCTCAGGCACCACAGGGTCCTCAGATGCCACCACCTCCCCAGATGGATTGGTCACAGTTTGCTCCTCCGCCTCCGGCATTCTTTGCAGGGATGACCCCTTATCTTGATCAGTACTTTCAGCCTGTGATGCAGAGGTTTGATCAGATACAAGCCTCAAGTATTGAGGCTCGTAATTCCTATGAGGCAGCTAGAACATCCTATGAGGCAGCGAGGACTTCTATTGATGATCTCACCACTAGGATGCAGGGTTTAGAGTCTAACTATGATGCTCTATCTTCACACATTTATAGCTACTTTCTTGCACCAATGCCACCTCCAGAGTTTTTTCAACCACCATGGTATGCCCCTCCACCTCCTCCTCAAGATGATTGAAGTCTTGACCATTTTTTGGTCAGTTGATGCCAAAGGGGGAGAACATGAAGAAGTGATGCTATGATGAGATGCCAGAGTCAGGGGGAGAAAAGGAAACAAAGATGCAAGCCAGAGTCAGAGGGAGAAAAGGAAACAAAGATGCAAGCCATGATTCTTGATCTATCTATCTTGCATTTGCATGTGCATCTCATATCTTACTTTCATGCACATTTGAACTTTTTTAAACTTATTTGTGTTTGTTGAACTATGTAACTTTGTTGGATTGTAATTTCTTTATGCACCTTGAACCATTTGCTCTTTTATCTGTGCTCATCTCATCTTAATGGTTCAAATGTGTGGATGATGAGGGTGTTCTTACTTGTAATGTTCAATATTGCTATATATTGGTTATTCTTTGCCTCCTCGCATCCAATGGTACAAGGTAAACTCTACCAATTTGTTCTTTTGAAAATATGCATTGCCATGTTTGATATATCTTGATCAATGCACCAATTTAGGAGGAGTTTTACCATTTGGTGAGTTCATTAACTTTTTCACATGTACGTGTATTGAAAATTCTATAGCATGTGATCATTATCTTGTGACTCACCTTAGAGTTTTTCTTTATTGTCTTTATCGGTTTTATATCACTTCTTATGTTGTCATCAATTACCAAAAAGGGGGAGATTGAAGCATCTAGGCCCGCTTTAGTGTTTTGGTAATTAATGACGACCCTTATTTTTGACTAACTATGTTGTTAAGATAATTGTGGTTGTAGTCATAATAAGGAATGGAATGATGGACGAAGTGATATACATATGGATGGCTCAAGGCAAAGGTATCTTGATAGGGTTTTTCTGTTTTGCCGGTCACAAGGAGATTAGAGTTGAGTGACCGGATTATAGGTTAAATGCCGTACTATCAAGAGGGGTCGATGAGATGACCTTGAGTATCCATGGTTGCCAAAAATGCTCAAAGCCTATCGTTGTGAGTGGTTCGTTGAGAGACAGCTAAGGGATATAGAAAGGAGGGCTGGCAGAACGCTCCTGGCGGTCTGACCGTGGGGATCCACGGTCTGACCGTAGGTGCCTCCCAGAGACGGCCAGAGAAGTTGGTCCTCGGGTGGCTCGGGTGGTGGCCCGACGGTCTGACCGTTGGGATCCACGGTCTGACCGTGGGTGCTCCCCAGAGACGGCCAGAGGATTGAGTTCTCTGGTGGCTCGGGAGATGGCCCGACGGTCTGACCGTCCCAAGCCACGGTCTGACCGCCGTCACATGTCTGGTGTCGTCAGAGAAGCTGGTCTCGGGTGAAAACTAAAAGTGTCCCAACGGTCTGACCGTGTGGGATGTCGGTCTGACCGTCCGGCTCGTGTCAGAACAAGTTTGAAAGTCAAACTAGCCGTTGGGTTGTACGACGGTCCGACCGTGTGGAGTCACGGTCAGACCGTCCAGCGCACAGAAAGCTGTAACGGCTAGTTTTCAAAGAATGGGCTATTTATAGCCCCTCTATGCCGTGCATAGAGGTGAGGTTGGCCATTTGAAAAGTATTGTACACCCTTTGGAGCTTATTCCTCTCTCACACAAAGTTCTAGTGGAAAGATTGCAAGTGTGTGAGTGTGAGTGCCCTAAACTTGAGTGAGTTGAGCATTGTGGCACTTGGGATCCTCAAACAAGCGTCATCGACTTGTTACTCTTGGAGGTTGTCGCCTCCTAGACGGCTTGGAGGAGTCAAATCCGTGAGCCCTTCAAGAAGTGTGTGAAGGAGGCCCGGACTCTTGTGAGAGGTGCGGTGCTCGCCTCGCCGGAGTGGTGAAGAGCAACCCTAGTGGAATCGAGGTTTGGAGAGGTTCAAGGTATTGATTGTGTTATATCTCAAGTTGTTCTTTGTGAGCACTTCTTGGTGGTGGAGAAGTGGATACTTGAGGAGAGTAGCATATCATACGTTTGAATCCACCTCAACGTGGATTAGGGGTGATCGGCAAATCACCGATACCACGGGAAAATATCCTTTGTCTCTTGTCATGTTGTTCTTTTGTTGTTTACATACTAGAAGTTGCATGATGTATATCACCTAGGATTGTCAACCTACTTTAGTTCAAACCTAGGTTTAGTTGTCTTGTGCTTGCTTTTATCCAATTGTCTTTAAATTTCGCAATTAGTCGGATAGTTAGCTTTTAATTTGTTAATTCGGCTATTCACCCCCCCCCCCCTCTAGCCGGGGTCCTTCGATCCTACAACTGTCCAGAAGGCTCATAGCACTCACGAAGAAAAGCCCACATCTGATGCGCATACTCAAAATCAACAATATCAGCAGAGAACTGATCCACCATGCTAGCAACAAGAATAGCAGCAGCCCGAGCATCCTCATCAATCCATGTCGTGTAGGCAGCATACTGAGACTCATAAGACGCCACACGATCATCATAGTCACCACGTAACCTCTCCACTGCAGCAGCAAATCCAGCAAGCGCCTTGTCATACTCCACCTTCTCAGCAGCAGTGGCCGTCGTTGAAAGAACGGGCTCAACTAGAAACACAGGCAAAGTAGGAGCCGTAGGACGAGGCGGACAGATAAGCTCGCTAGTAAGAAAACCCCAAAGATGGAGACCCTTCATATGAATACGAAGACGAGGAACCCAATCTTGATAGTTGGTGCCAGTGAAAAGCACCGGACAGCAAAAAATAGCAACTCCACTGGAAGCCATGTCGATGGCGAGAGCGCAGAAGGAGCAGCGGCGGGCGACGGCGAGAGCGCAAAGGAAAGCGGCGCAAGCTGCAGAGTTTTTTTTTTGAGTACCCTACAGTCTGATGAAAGGAAACCAAAAGCGACCAAAATAAATCGCAAGGAACCAATAGATCAGAAAAGTAGTCCTCTTTTTTTTTTACCTTGACAATGATCCGATCCTAAAGGATAGGATCAGCAGATTGGCTGTGTCCTGGTGCGCACCATCCAAAAGCAGCAGCTGCACATGGGCAGGAAAAGGCAGCAGCAGGCTCCTGCAGATCACGTGGGCAGGCAAAGCAGCTGCTGCAGATCACGTGGGCAGGCAAAGCAGCTGCAGCCTCCTGGAGATCACGTGGGCAGGAAAAAGCAACGTAGGCTGCTGCCCAGTTGACCAAGACGAGAGGACAGACCGATTTGAGAGCTCGGAAGTGAAAAGCCAGATCGTCGTCGCAAGAAAAGAAACGACGGCGGCGGCGGAAGAAAAAAAAAGAAAAGTCACGCAAGTGCAACGCGGGATGAAATATGTACATGTACAGGTGTGGGTAAATATGCACAAAACCCCTTATACAATGAGGAAACTACAAGAATACATATACATCTAACAGTGGGTACCCCTAAGGTCACCATTTTGAACCACTATTCACAGCCATCTGGACTAGGAGCAGGTTCATTGTTCTTTTAAAACCTCTGGTCTAAGGAACTTAATATATTCTTTGACAAAAATATACTGCTTAATTTTGCTGGCAAACAAAAAGATGTTAAAATTTGATGGGAAAATAGTTTTAAACTGAAAAGGCAGCAACAGCCAACCAATTTCTCTCCCCAATATTTTTGAGAAACGTTACCTGGTGGAAGGTTAAAAAATAAACAACAATTTCTCGATAGCTAGGAAGAACACACTTACCCAGTGTCTCGAATATCTTTTAACCAGATTCCTGCAGTTTTCTGCAATTTAGTTTCAGCAATCATAGGCTGGTTACCATTCTCCAGCAGAAGCCTTATGTCTTCAGCTACTACTCCTGATAGATTATAAGCAATTGGTCCGTTCCATAATGTTTGGATACAACCAAGCACCTGAACAAGATGTTATAAAATGCCCAGTCACATTGAAAGATCAAAGACGAAAACAACTACAAAACAAAAATAAGTCCTAGGTCCTATAAATCCGTGTCACAATTTGTAGACTTTCATTTCTTCATGACATTCCTTCTTATTTTTTATTATTAATGCAAATTACTTAAAAACTAGTACACACTGATGTTGCTGCGTTACCAATATTACCAGCTAAGAAAACAAAAATTTTGTGATAGTTATTTACCTTCAAGACTAGGGTAAGAATCAACTTTGAAAGGATACATGAGGATGCTGAGGGATGCCCTTCCACTCCTGTAGACTCTACCACTCTGTTACTCGTAAGCACCGCCTCAAAAGATTTCACCAACAAATGAACAATCGTCGTAAATTGATAGTCAGCAAAAAGACCAAACAAGCGATATGTATAGCAGACATATGTCTTCTCCCAGTCTGGCTGTGTCCATATTGTGTTCAAACTGTGCAAAAGATCTGTAAGCAAATGGTTGCTACCTTGAATCCTGAATGTGAACAAATAGTCAACAGCAATGGTAAATATCATGACATAGATTGCTTAGCATTATGGTAAGTAAACATAAAAGGTGTAAATTGTAATGTACCTAGGAAAGGATGCCACAGTTACAAATGTTTCAGATAAGATATTATGCTCCATAAGAAGTAGCTCGTTCTTTTCTGGATGGCATGACATTGTCCGCGGAACACCCTGCACCACAAAAAAAAAATACTTTCAACACCACAACAATTAAGAGATCGTATATCTGTTGAGGCCAGTTGGAGGTTTTAGTCTTAAACCAAAATGGGGAACGTCGATGACTAATAAATTAAAAAAAACAATTATGGCCCTTGCCCTGATCTCTGGACTATTGTACTGAGTTCAGGACTAAATAAAATGCTCATACCCTTCACTAATAATGGTGTCTTTAATCATGCAAACTTCTTCAACAACAAAGGTCAGATTGGTGGTCAGAATTTCACAATCATATCAAGTGCTTTCTTCAAGAGATAGTTCAGAAACAATTACATCAGAAGTGAAGGCATATCAAGACTGAGAAAGAATATATATATGCTTACCAACATTTTTTCATCAACGGACTTGGTGAAACCTTCACAATCAATATCAGCAATACCATGAATAATATTTTGCTCTAGATCATTCCCTGGACCGCAGCCTTCAAATATGTTGATTCGTTGGCTCTGATAGAAGACAATGAGCAATAAGGTCAACCAATTGGCATGATTAAATATTAAACTAATATAACATTTTTGCAAGAGAAATGTTTGGTCAAAGTTCAATTCAAAAGGAAATGTCAAGTCAAACTGTGTGTAATAAAGAGGGACAAAGGGAGTATTAAGTTCAGTCATTGTTTTGTACAAATGAAAAAAAAATGAGAAAGAAACCCACCTCACCAACTTGCCCTGGCGGGGAAACATGAGTAAGAAGTTTCACACTGGTATCCAACTGCTGACTTTGGTTATCATGAGCCAAACAAGTAGAACTGCTACAATTTTCAGTATTCATTTGATATGCTGGACTAAGGTTCAAAGGCATGCCCTCATTTCTACTATAGGATTTTGTAGCCAAACTCAACAAAGAGCTAGGTACTGAACATCGGATGAGATTGTAGTCTAATTTCTTGTGATTCAAGATATGAGGAAACACATTAGATTCAGAAAATGATGGAGCAGAATAGGAAAAGAGAGAAGATTGTGTAGTGGATATGTCATGCAAAGAGGGCAGAGCAACACATAAGCCTGGACTTTCGCCATTCGGAGCCCATGGATGAAGTCCTAATGTCAAATTAGAATTTGGCGGCTTGAGAAGAAGATTAAAACTTGGAGGAGATGGCATTGTGTAAGAGGCAGAAGATGGTTGTGTTGCATCTCCATCTTGATTTCCTTCTCCCTCTACTGAAGGATAAAAAGAGGTATAAGAACATGCATTTCACAATTCTGAAATCATTATTTTCAATAAAGACTAAATCTGTATAGCAGTTAATGAAAGAATAACCATACCTAAAAGGATAACAAGCACTATACTCTATTTACAAGATATATAAGCTTCCAAACTGAAACCATAACTTGAAGTTCAGGACTTCAGGTATTTCAGCAAGGCAAATTATCCTGCCTGATCTAATTTTGTTGATGCTGCTTGATTACAAGTTACAGGAATAAATAAGCACATGAGTAAATGATAACAACTCACAAATGGAAGCCGATTCCATCTAGTAGCCAAAGCTAGAAAGAAAGTAAAGACAGATATTTTCATGCATTTTGGTTCCCTTGCCCTTTTCCACCGACACTATAGGGAATTGAATTCTAATTTTAAGCACAATTCCCTTACTTCTATATGAAAGCTTATTGACTCTCCCCTGCGAGCAAATATTTTCTTTCCTACAACTATGGAAGACAAGGGTTGAAACTGAATATACCTCCTATAAGTTTCATACTAATCGACAGAACAGTGGAAACTGCTTTAGCAGCTTATAAGCTACCACAAACCATATAAATGAAACCTTTGGGTATAAAACAATAACAACAACTAAGCCTTTAATCCCAAGAAAGTTGGGGTAGGCTAGAGAGGAAAACCCGAAGAACCAAAGCACAAGAACAAACAAACAAAAGAAATATGGAAAATGAGAGGTGGGAAAAGAGCAATATAAAACCAAACAGGAAAAAGAGAAAAGAGAGGAAATAAACCAACAGAAAATGAACACGAAGTAGAGAGGATGTGGGAAAAGGGCGACATAAAATCAAACCAAAAACAAAGAATCAAGGTTCTGGCAAGTGAATTGCTAACTTCTACGCTTTCCTGTACATGTCTAGCTCCTTGACGACATTCCAATCCTTCAAATCTCATTTCATGAACTGCTCCCATGTCAAGTTTGGTCTTCCTCTGCATCTCTTCACATTATCAGGTCGTCTTATTATCCCAATGTGAAGAGATACAGAAGGAAGTTATATGAAACCTCTAGGTATAGAGAAGGGAAATATATAATCATCAAACCTCAACATGAATGGTTGAAAACATTCACATGCAAATGTGCTATACAGAATAGCAGGCTTACATTGTTGAAAATAAATCTGAGTGTAGCAGCATAATTTCCCCAGTGGACGACATGTTGTGACAGAGGCACAGCACAATCCATGAAGGAAAAGATTGGGAAAAAAATTAGTTTGGAAATTAACATGTTAAGTCAAATTTAGAGAAAGACATTTTCTTGGAGAAGTCAGAGTCAGTCTATTCATAAGATATTTAAGCCACATGGTGTCAAATATATGAGGTGAATAGTTGACTGTCATCAACTGCATAAAGCAAAGAAATGGACTTCAATTCTTCTAATTTGCTGTTCATTCATGTGAATCTAGTTTTTCTATTCCAACCCCAGTTGCTGTTTCTGCCATCATGAACCAAATTGATGGTGCTGATCAGACTATCATGTCCCCTGGGTATACCATCATTACAACCTACCTCATAGTCAAAGAACTGGATCAAAACATTACTCTATTACAAAAATGATGTATCTTACCATCCTTATACTCCACTGAATAAGTTCTTTTAATTGCAACAAAGCTTAGCAGATCATCTACCGTAACATTTGTTGCAGAGAACAAATCCTGCACAACAATCACTTTATTCTCTCAGCATAAAGATAATTCATTCTTATGATATTGCAGAACAGAAATTGCATCATTAAAAAAAACCCCACAGTACAGTGAACACACATACCAAGAACACAAAACAGAAAACAGAAAAAATATCACTAAATCAATTAACCTTATTATTGAGTTAGCAAACATTTATCACCTAAACAACAAATAAGGAATCTAGTTCGTACGCCATATGTAACAGCAAGCCATGTATCATGTGGAAGAGAATCCAATCTTAACCTTTATATCTGAAGGAAGATATGTTCCATCAACAGATTGACATATGCGAATAATAAATAAGCAGATCTGCAATCTGGCATTCTGAGCCTCTGAAGGATCCTGGAAAAAAAAACTGTAAGGAACTAACAAACTATAATCTCAAGTATCCAGAACTAGAATAAAACTGACATTTAATTAATGAAGAAAGGTTGAACTTAGTGAATTGCAATACTGCTTCTAAATCAGAGTCAAGAAAATTAAGATCTATCTAGCTTAAAGAAAAAGGGAACCGGGCTTACATGGCAATCAACATTGATCGATGACACAACTTCTAAAAGCTTAGAAACAACCATGGCAACTGAAGCTGGAAAATGTGCTAGAAAAGGATATAACACATTCAAATAGCACACCAGGATAACCATAAGCCTTGGTTTGGTCCAGTGTAAGGATAGAATTTGCAAAAGTAGACCTAATTTACAAGCAGAACGTTAGTTCAGCAATGTACAAGAACCAAAAATAAAGAAAAGATGCAGAAGTTTCACTCAAACAATTTTAAACCTTCAAATATCTTATATTTTCCCAGCAAAGTAAATTCTGTATCTGGAACAATCTTGACCGAATCATTAAATATTGCATTGAGAACTGTTTCCAGCCCTAGCTGTGCGCTTTCAACAGCTGCCGAATCCTAGTATACAGCAGCAACAACCAAGATTACATAGAGATAAGTGTATATTGAAT
Source organism: Eleusine coracana subsp. coracana (assembly GCA_032690845.1). Taxonomy (NCBI): domain Eukaryota; kingdom Viridiplantae; phylum Streptophyta; class Magnoliopsida; order Poales; family Poaceae; genus Eleusine; species Eleusine coracana. Next base: position 58,897,994 of record CM064434.1, on the reverse strand, counting down.
AGAATCTGTAGCATTTTGACTCATACATGAATGTTCTAACCTTAGGGTGTTTTGACACTGCACTTGCATCTTCAATAATACAGTTAATTCTCTGTACAGCTCTGCTGACGGCAATGACGGGTCTTTTATAAGCAACAGTTCTGATGAGATCCAACTGGATAAAGGAAGTAAAATATTATATAAAGCAGATAAAGGATATAAAAAGTACCATAAGCATCTCTTCTACACTATTATGGCCATATTACTGATAATGATCGTTATGTACTACACAACATGTGGCAACAGTGAACTGCTGGATTTCAGGGCAGTTGAAATGGTTTGTGTTATGTTAAGTGTTAAGAAAGAAAATAAGAATCACACCAGTATACAGCGGTACTGTACAAAGCCATTCTGCCCCTGAAGCTCATCGCTCCATAGCTCCAAGGTCTCTGGAGTTATGGCAGCAGAAGCAGATTTCTTGGGTATTCTTTTGAGCGAAAAGTCCATAATTCCAGTCAATATATCATCGCTAACAAAAACCAATGCTCCACTATTTCTCTTCACAGTTGAGGCCATGGATGTAGAATTGACAGCAGAAGCAACATCCCGTGGATCACAGGCAACATAGCTTGCTTTAAGGACCATCTATGCAAGCAGAATCTCATAAGAGTGCTATCACATCAAATTTAGTAAAGTAACGTGATAGGATTATACCAGACAAAATTGCAGAGACCGAAAATGAAGTGCGAACTTAGAATGTTGGTAATATTTCAGCATCTGCAATCCCAGAAACAAGAAAACAATTGAAGCCACACAGAACCATAACACCGTCAGTCCATTACACTCATAAAATGAGGATGAATCGGGCAAAATTACCAACAAATATGAAAGCAACAAGATACAATGCTAGTCAAAGTATTGTGATATGGTAAACTGAGCAAGCTGAAAATAAGGCAAGGTCATCTGGTAAACACTGACCTGTTGAAAGAAATGGGTGGCCCTATTTCCATCTGCAATAATAAACTGCATGTTCAAGGAGCCCAGAGTGACCAAACACTCACAAATACGCCCAGTGAAGATAAGCTGCTTTTCACCAAGAAATCCATGATGGATTTCTAATTCTGTCAAAGAATCTTTTGAAATGCTCATCAAGATCCAGAAGACTAGGTTCATCACATTGTCATAATCATCTGTAGCAAAAAGTGGCCTCCTTCTGAAAACACTCAAAACCACAAGCATTTTAGGGGGCTATAAAACAGGACAAGTATAATATAAGAGAAACATCCAAAATTATACAAACCTCTGACAGAGAATTTTAAAAAACTGCAAAGCAACAACACGAAGATCAGTCGAATTAAGGAAGGACTTGCATCTACAAAATTAAACAAACATGCAGTTACAATTAAGATTAGCATATCACTATGCAAACTCAAAAAAGAGTGTGTACCGTTCAATTAAACCATATTTGTCAAGATGAACCACCGGAACCCACTTCGCATATGCATTTGCAGCAAATAAGCAAGTTATTACAGCCAATGCACGATTTCTTCTTGATACAATCAGCTGGTCTGGCTGCTCAGCGAGGACTGCTCTGCCATGTTTCTCTAGCAACTACAATATCACATAGATGATGATTCACATATATGACTAAAGAAACTTGAAACTACAAAGACTGAAGATCTAAAAAAATATAACTTACTGAAGAAAGGATCAACATTATAGTTGGCAGAACCTCATCTCGGTCACTTAGAATTACCGCAAATTGATTACCTAAATCCAGAAGCAATGGTTTGCTTTACTCAACAAGTCAATATTGAATAATTGCCACCAAAATGATCACTTACCATCTGGATCAAATCCACAATCAATCCTAGATTCTGAAATCGAGTTCAGAATGAAGGCAGCCAACTCAGCCTAACATTTTTTATACAAAAAAGTTTAGAATGCAATCAGTGATTTGGCACAAAAGGATTGTGAAGTCATTGGTTGATGAATCACCTCAGTGGGACCTCTCTCTGTTAGAAACATAATAGATCGGAGAAAATCATTCAAAAAAGGAATTCCACCACTCAAGCTTACCTGCAAATTAAGAATGATATAATTTGTACAACCAGTATAAGAAAAAGCCCAGAACAAGCAAAAAAAAAGCTCAGAACCTCTGTCATTAAAGCAGCTACATCACTCTTTGAAGGTAATATATCAGTGGTATCATATAACCCAGCTATCAAGCCAGCATCAGCACTGAATGAACTCCTCCTCCACTCCTCAATGTGAAGTCCATCCCACCTAAATCTCAACAGGTGCTGCCAATAAAAATGCCACATGTAAGAGGTACAATGTACAATCAAAGCAACAAAAAATGTTGTATGTCAACGAAAGAATGATGCAACCTCAAACAAAAAAAAAATCCATAATAAAGGGAACTATAGAGTTTGAAGGAGCACTATAGAATTTGCTAATCCACGTTTGGCCTTTAATAATATGCAACTCGATAAATAGTCAAGATTTTCCATGTAGCACTTTAAATGATGGGGAGTGCTTTTGCGGATAATCATGACTTTGATACATTCCTCAGAGGGAGGACTTGCAGATTGTCAAGGAAGAGAACCGTAATAAGGAAAGGTCGAGTTAGCTTGAATGCCAATAGTGCCACACAAACAAACAAAGAGAATGCTAATATACAAGGTGTGATATGTGCTGACTATTCCCATGAACGGTGTGGCAAATCACCACCTCCAGAGGTTGCAATAAATTGCCAGCGATTCTTTATCTGCCCATATAGTTAATATATTATCAACAAAATGCAGCAGTATCACTTTATAGAGTACTGCCCGTGTCCCCAATGATGCATGGTAGAAGAGTCATATCAAACAAAGGGGGTGACTTACATGTATAATCAGCAATTTATATACGCAAAGCAACAATGAACTATTAAGTGACAAACAAGGTAAACGTCGTTTGAACATACAGTCAAATTTTAGTGTGAATTGTCAGGTACCTTGTCTGAACAAAAGCAAATGAATATGCAAACAAGGAGAGCTCGAAGCTAACTAGAAAAAGGTGCATTTCCTAGCACAACTGAGGTAGTGAGGCAAATCTACATGAAAACCAACGAAGTCGTAATTCATGAAATTGGAAACAAAATCATGGGGTTCGGGGGCGAGAGGGAAGAAAAGAGAGGCATGCGGTGTAGGAATATAACCAGCATCAGATTCAGGCCATGGCGCCGAACTTCAGGAACAAACCCGTGGCGGAGCAGCTGAAGCGAGACCCGCATTAGGGAATCCACGTATCCTCGCCCCTTCTCGTCATTGTCCTCCTGCAGTCCGAGCCACGAACACAAATACACCTTATTTATCGCAAGAAAAAGTGATTATCGCACGAGATATAGCTCAGGGGAGGAGGGGGCTGACTGGCATGATCATCCCGGCGGCGACCGGGGGCGGCAGGGGGTCCATATCCGCCGCGCCACTGGGGGGAGGGGGCTCCGCCCTCCAACGATGCTGGCGGAGAGGCTGCCTGCGCGTCCAAGGGGCGCCGGCCTCCAACGACGCGCTTCTGTCTAGATGGTTCTGCAATTTGGGGGGTTTTGGAGAGCAGTAGGGTTTCAGCCCGGCTTTGTGGAGAAGCTTTGGGGGCGAAGGTACTGATCATGCAAAGTCCTGAATGTTGATGACACTTGGAAAGACTCCCCTGAATGTTGATGACACCCAACATACAAAGTCCAAAAGGGTTGTGACGGAATGGCTAAAACTTTCTAAAACGATTACCAAGACACAAAGAGCTATTTACACAGTCCAAAAATAACACTTTATTGTAAATGAGTTTTTGGAGTTCAAAACAATTATCCGGATAGAAAGAGCTATTCAAACAGTACTCCAAAAATAACACTTTATTGTAAATGCATTTTCGGAGTTCAAACCAATATCAAACAAGAAATGTTAGACTATCAAAATTGTAGATCATTATTAGGACAAGAATTTGTAGAGACGCTAGATATGATGTTTTACCCGAGTTTATAGGCACCAAGGCATTGCCTCGTAATTTCTTTTTAGTATGTTAGGTTTGAGGCCATTAGGACAAGTATTTGTGTCGTAGATATCTTTGTATAAGAAAGACCTCGTTTAAAGATGCAATTAGAATTTTTCTAGCTATTCAATTAAATTTGATGAACCTGCCAATAGTTGATATCGGGTTAACTCGCGCTACCCATGCTATCTCTGTCTATGCTTTATTTTGTTTTGTTTTTGTTCACTTCATCTCAACACACGTCGCCACCGCCGACCAGCTTTAACTCACTTCATTTTCACAATCCTCTTCTATTTGTTTGTGCTTCATGCTAGAATTGTTCTGTTAGCCAAAATAGAAAAAAAAATTAAACCTTATAGATTATTATGGATTCAATATTAAACATTAAAATATTATATAAGGAAAAAGTTACAATTAATTCGTGCATTTTATACATGGGGTGCTAACTTACGTCAACATCTAGAAAGATATTTGCCAAAACAGTTTTTTATTGATAATGCGCATTCACTTTGTGCTTGGGATAAGTTATAAGCTGGTTTGAGCTAATATTTTTAGCTTATATATGGTTTGTAATACTAAAATGAAAATAATTTGTGAGTGTTTTTAGGGAGATCGGCTCTGGTGCAAGGCACCCTGTACATAATATGTGCAGGGCCAATGGTCTCGTGACACATGTCCATGTAAATCGTCAAAATAAAATCTAAAGCATGCCTTTCCTTCCAAAAACACCCCGAGAAGATGCGCTGGTCTTTGTACGAAGAAATGGTTGGCGCTGCCGAGAGGAGGTCGCTTGCTTCTAGCCTATGCTCCCTACAAAATCAAGGAGGAAGCCATGAGAGACTAAGGGTGTGTTTGGTTGAGCTTTTTCTGATTTTGACTTTTTAGAAAAGCTAAAAACCCAATTAAAGGGGGTTGTCTTTCAGAAAAGTCACAGCCAAAAGCAGCTTTTAGCTAGTTCATTTCTAAAAGCAGGTAGAGAGGTGCTTTTCTGGGCTTTGGCTTTTAGAAGTTTGGATTTTTTTCTTAAAAGAACTTTTAAAATTATTTCAAAACATTTTTCAATTGAAAATGTTTTAAATAAAAAACGTTTAGATTTTTTTAAAAAAAATTAAATTATTTAAAAAAATTAATTATTTAAAAATTAAAATTATTAAATATGTTTTCAATTTTTAAAAAATTAAATTTCTAAGAACTTTTTAAAAAATTTATAAACTTTTTGAAAAACATTTCCATTTTAAAAAACTTTAAATAAAATTTTTAAATTGCAAGTTAATTTAAAAAAAATTTAGATTTAAATTACATGTAAATTTAAACGAATAATATATTATTTTACAGTTATCATCTCACAGTCAACTTTTCACAGTCACTTTCACCAAACGACTTTCAGTTTTTTTACAGCTCATATCTCACAGCAGCTTTTTTGACAGGCACAGTCTAACCAAACACACCCTAAAAGACATTGGCCGGTTGCAAACTTGCAACGGCAACCACGTACGTCTTTGATAGGCTGTGGCGGCGTGTCCTGACACAGTCTACGCAGGGTCGACGTGGCTCGCAGCGCTAATGAAGTTCTTTGTTAATTCAGCTACCAGATCCGGAGTATAGCTAGTGTTCTCCTCATCCGTAGAGGTGAGGATATAAACTCGAGTGAGCAAGTCGTGAAGAGATGCAATGAGATTGCTAGCGGGATCTGGAGATTGAGCTCGCTGGAGCCATTTGCCAGCTAGGATGCATGGCGCAAAAACAATTTGTAAGCGCAGCGGCGTAGATCCGTAAAATCGAAGGAGGATTATTGTTGATTGCCCAACTGCGTTGAGTTGAAGAAAGAACAAGGAAAAGATGAATGATTTTGGCGGTAGGATTCCCCTACGCGTAGCAATTAGATCCAAAGCAATTACTCTAACTTATGAGACACGTGTCACAAGACCATTGGCCCTGCACATAGTATGTACAGTGCACCCTGCACCAGAGCCGATCTCGTTTTTAGGTATAAGCTATTTCAAGTTTGAGGTGTTTGGTAGGGATTATGGCATATTTTTCTGTAATTAAAAATTAAAATAGTGATGTAGACTTCTATTAAGTTATATGCTTCCATCTTCTCCAGAGACAAAATAAAACGAATGGTGAACGATGATAACAATTTAAGAAAGAATGAAGTGAAGGTGAAGAACGTGGAGGCGCTGCTGAACGTTGATCGATGAGCGAGGTGCAGCCGTACCTCATCAATAACGAGAATGCGGTGTACCTGAACCATCTGAACATAAGACAGGAACATATGATGCTTTATTCCGCCCCTCGAAGCGGCTTCGGTCGTGTCGTAGCAGACAAATGATTTTCATTCGAGATTGTTACTTGTTAGTCAGGGGTGATATTTCTGTGTCGCTTTCGTATTAAGCATTTACCTTGTTCGGTATTATTGTGGTGCGGTATTATTCTCAATTATATAGTTTACAAATACTAGTAAGATCTAGCTAGCTTCGGATGAACAGAATTGATCAAACTTGTTCAAAATTCGCTGCTGCTTCCTCCTGTTCTCCGCTCCCTTTTTTCTGTTCTAGGTTCTTACTGTTACGATCCAGCTCGTCTTGTGCTTCGTCAGTTACAGAGACTTTGTTGTTTGGTGCGATCTCACTCTCCTTGCCTTTACCCCACAAAACGCTGTAGAGGCCTCCGACTAACAAGATTCCACCGAGAATGCTGTTGTCAACAATATAACAAGAACTTTGATTGAGCCTCCCATTAATTCAGTCTCAGATGCAACACTGCTGTATCGGTACCTGCCGAGGTGAACAATCTCTCCTAAGAAGAAAGTGGAGCAGTATATTGTGAACATGAGGCACAGTGGCGTCCACACCGTGAGGAAGACGGGGCCTTTGTTCTGCACGCACCATGCTTGAAGGTAGTAGCACACCCCGTTCAGCATAAACCCCTGTTAGATTCAACATAATCTATACTTGGTAGGTTTATTTTCGTTGAGTTTAGACGTCAGAATCACAATATTTAGCATAATATTTTTTATAATGATCACATTACACTGTATAGGATGGCGATTAAGCTGACATCGAGTCGGAGCTTCCATTTTGAGAAGTCTCGCTCCGCCACGATCGCCACGATGAACGACTGTACCGTGCTGAACACGCACTGAGACAATGTCACGAGCATCTTGTTCGGGTACTCTTGAAGGAGCGCGGCCTGCATATAATTATTATCACATCGACAGATGAAGTCAGTCTCTAATAAGATTTATTTATAATGATCTTGCTTTGTTAGTTGCCTGCTGCCAGTTTGATTACACTGATTAACAACAGCACAGAAATGATAGAGTGCACAAATTAAAGACCTGTAAGACGATCCACAGAGACCATGTGGTGTTTGCGAGGACCATGAGGAACGTCCCTTTGATCCACTGGACGCACCTCGGAGCATCATCGGGAGCGGCGAAGTCGATCGAGCGGTGAGGATTGACGGGGCGCAGCGCCGGGCCAGAGTAGAAGGCGATGACCAAGACTCCAGCAAGGCAGATCGCCACGCCGGCGAGCTTGGCTATGCCGGAGGGACTCCTCAGTTTCACCACCTCCTTCCTGCATGCAAGCCAAGTCATCAACAACCCAACCATCAAGTACAAATTATAATAAGCTTGTGTATATTTTTTTGACTCAAGTAAGCTTGTATATATTAGTTAGATATATTCAAATATAGTACCTGAACAGCAGCGCCATGCAGAAGGTGGCCACAGGTATGGTGTTGTATGTTGCAGAAACGACGGTCGCTGACGTGAACTTCATGCTGACGTTGTATACGTTCAAGCTAAATGTATTGCTAGGAAACAGTCGACATTATTCAGGTCAGTTTAGCAATTTTTGAACATTGTGTTTGTGTACTACTCTCTCTGTTTTAAAATTATTATCATCATTGATTTTCTTCGTTATCTTTGGTCATTCATCTTATTTATTCAAATATGAAAAATTATAAATTATATTTAAATTTTGTCTAGTGATAAAACAAATTATGAAAAATATATGATATTTTTTAATTTTTTTGAATAAAATAAATAATCAAAGGTAATAAAAAAATCAATAACGACAATAATTTTAGAACAAAGTAGTACATTCTAGCTGACTTCATTGCATACCTGAGTAAGGCACATAGGAAGAGCTTTAAAAGCAGCCAGAATGATGCCGGCGGTGCATTTTTCCTGCAATTTAAATGGGAAAACAGTTGAGCATTCGGCCAAATAAAGTGCAGTTTCTACAGTTATTTCTACTGAAATATATATACTTATAAAACTTAATGATGTTAGAGTTCACAAAAGTGCTCTCGAGACAAATCTATTCATACATACGTATGCCTTTATTTATATATGCTTCCCATGTATATAATGAAAATCATACTAGTTTGGAATGTATGACTGATATAATTAGGGAATAACAATGGAGTACCTTTCAAGAAGAAACGCAACTGGCAACATCAGGAGAGATGAAGCTGCCTGGCGGTAGAAGATGAAGACGAAAGTGTTCATCCCCTTGTTGAAAGCTGCCTTGCTGACGACGACCAATCCGGCATAGATCATCTGTATGATGATGGCGATCACATAAGGCTTCATTGCCCCCATATCAACGTCTCAAGTACGTAGCTGTAGCTCTGAAAAGAGAGATCAACAATGAAATTGATATGTTGTGTGGATGTATGAGAATATAGTGCAGTAGATACTAGATACAGCGCAAATATATATATATAGACAGTTGGATCACTGTCAAAGCAAGGAGCAAAACGTGTGTCTCGACTTAATTTGGCTATGTCTCTCTCTTTAATTCCGTATATGTAGTGCAAGCAAAATTTGTTGTTATCTAATGCTATTAAATGCTTTTTCTATAGCTCTGAAATGAATCGAAGCACACTTGGCACGCCTACCAAAAGCTGATGATCTGCAAGATCCGCCGCTCATGGGTGCTTGTCTCCGTCGGCGCGTTGTGCGTGATGATTCAGTTGTATTCCGTCATGCGTAACACAACCGGCTAGTCATGTGAGAGTAGTTAAGATAAAATAAACACTGTTTATAGATAGATGACTCACCTGATGAAACCAAGGAGCAATGTGTGCAGTGTGCTTAAACGGCACCTTATGCATGTTGGTTGTATTCAGACACGCTTAACATAACTGTATCACAATTGTTTATTTAATGATTTGAGAAGGACTCGTGTGACTAGGCTAGGTTCTTGCTGACTTTGTTGTGTATGTGTGTGTGTGGCAGTCTTGGAAGGGCTGGTTAACCGTTGGTTTTGATTTAATTTTTTAAAATTTTGAAAAAAATTATATCCAACAAAACCGGTGAAACTGATGAGTTAACCAGTAAAACCAGTTGGTTCATGACAAAAATCAGTAAAATTTGAATTTCAAAATATGTTTTTAAAAGTCTATCATCAAAACCTATCGATTAACTGCCAAAATGGATCGCTTAACCGAATAACCAGCTGGTTAACCGATTACGAATGTCTATTCCTCAAATCAAATTACCCATTAATTGATCAGTTTTTCAATTAACCGGTCCTACCGATCGGTTCGGTTATATAAACTTTGGTTGAGACACTGTTGGGTCCAGTAATTCTAGACACCTAATAAATTGTCAACATTTCTTTCTAGCCTTTTTCAGTGCCGTGCGGGGCCGCCCGAATGACCAGATATAGATGTGATCGTATACGAGTTTGGTCATGCATGACTACGAGGCGTTAGGCCAGTCTTGATGGCAAAGCGGCCATGGCCAAGGGATGACCTTCTACGTGACTTGCAAGTGAGCTTGACCAGGTTGGGCCTCAGCCTTATTTGGATATTGGGCTCGTGCGGGGGTTACGAGGAGGCCTTTGCTCGATTCGACTTGTTGTAAATAAAGGACGAATGTGGGCTTGAGTCTCGTTTTTGTCTAGGCCCACGTAGAAATCAAGGATTTTATTTATTTATCTAATTATTTTCTCATTTTGCAAAACAAGGGAAAGAAATACAAATTCAAATAAAACTATAGAAACCATCCAAAGTTCTGCAAGTCGGTACTCATATATTCTCTGAATTCTAGATTGGGTGTTGGTTTTACTTTGGTACATTGCAGGACGTAGTCAGCAATACATTGGTGGCGTTGGACGACTCATTGTTGCAGTTGAGGTTAAATTTGATGAAAGAGGAGTTTAATACTCCCTCCGTTTGAAAAATGTTGTCATTCCGACAACTCTCGGTAGTAGCGTTTTAGTTCAAATTAGTTGTGAAACGTCATGATTTTAAGAACGGAGGAGTAATGAAGTTGTTGTAACATTGGGGCATGATCTCACAACACATAAAAAATCTTAGTGGTGAAAACTTTTATGATACAACCCCAAGCTGAGCAAAATGGTTAATGACTGCCAAAGAAGTCTTTAATTGCCGACGTGTATAGACATAGAATTCCACTATCACTAAAAGGTTAAATATATTTTATTTATTTTTAAATTATTATCATCATTGGTAAGTTAATTACTAAGTTACGTTTGATCATTTCTATTACTCAAAATTTTAGTTTAAATATATAAACTTATATGTTATGTTTTAGTTTTCTTCAATAATAAAATAAATTATACAGAATATATGATAACTTAAAACGTTAGCTATAACAATAATTTAAAAATAAATAAAATATATATTATTTCTCGATGTCGTCAGCTGGCTAGCTTGATCTTGTCATCACTGCAAGTGCATCATCCTTGACCTCGTGCTCGTGCACCACGTGTCAACGTAGTAACCACGTTCTGTTTTGCGACAGTACATTAATGCAATCATCTGCGACTCGTGACGTTCAGGTCCTGGTTACAAGTCAACTTTGGAGTACGATTCCTAAACAAAAAACTAAAGTCTAGAAGTGAGCTGAAAAGGACCTCTTCTCGACGTGGTGTTCTCTACACTAGCGCACGACTCAGCACGCCCGGAATCCGTGGTTATTGCGTTGGTGTTTTCTTAAACTGGGAACGCAAGATTATATTAGAAAACAAAGTCCGCGCTTTCCACGAGAAATCGACAAGGCTAATATTTATATGCTGCTTTTTTCATCGTACTCTCCGCCTCTTAGATTTACTTGGAGATAGCACAATGAAAGTTTTGTGCTACAAAATAAAATCTTTGACTTCTTTTACAGGCTAATTTAAGACCATCAGGATGTTGACATCAACATATATATTCTCCAAGCGTCACTACGCTATTTTGGTTAACTAATTATAGAAAATAAACTTATACTTTCTATGAAGTTTTTTAAACAACTTTCTATGTAAGTTTGATGTACTTAGGGTTCGTTTCCACCTCTCTGATTTTTAGATCTGTCCCATTAAATATTATGATACTAATTAGAAGTATTAAATATAGATTACTGATAAAACCCAGTCCATAACCCTCTCTCTGAATGACGAGACGAATCTATTAAAACTAATTAGTTCATGATTAGATAATATGATGCTATAGTAAACATTTTTTAATAATAACTTAATTAAGTTTAATAAATTTGTCACGCTGATGCGCATTCAACTCTGTAATTAATTTTATATTTAATATATATTTAATAATCATTTATAGTATTTTAATGATTAATGTGACCCCACTAAAATTTAGACCCCCAAAACAAACACTCCCTTACTCACTGATAGTATCCTAGAATCCTATGACAGAAAGAACTACTGACACTTGCGTACATCGTTCGTAAATGTGTGCTAACTTAAATGCATCTCCATGCACATGTCAACTTTGGAGTGCAGCCAACAAAGACAATAGAATAGAATAGCAAACAACTTTTGTCGATTGGAAGTCTTGTTACTCATGGCTTGAAGAGGTCCATTTTGTTTGCCTGGACGCTTGACATTTTTGTCATGGTCTTTGTATAACAGAGTTTCAAGCCACCCGTTAAATCAGACTCTTTCAAAACAATGGCCGCCAAATCTTCCAAGAGGTCCATCCAGGGTGGCGCCACTATCACCTTTTGTTTATTACGAATTCGAAGTCAGTGATAAAAGGCACACGGTATCTGAACGGGTAGTCGAATGAATGTCCAAATATAGCACACTAATTTGACTTCTCCCAGGAGAGGAACAGCTTTATGATTTTATACCTTTGGAGTCTGGAATGTGTGAATAAGTGATGGCTCTCTTAATGCAATGGAATTCCGTGTTCTCAAGAAAAAGAAAATGCTTTGGTTAATTATGGCTACCGTGTCATTTGCCAAATCTGTGGTTTCATCATCTATATACAAACAATTTTAGTGGCTGAGATAGATCAGTGGCTTGGGCCTGAACCAACAAGTATGTCTTGCAATCAATACAGACACTAAATCTGAGCAACCATAAAATTGTACCCACTAAATATCATCTTTAAAAACCAAAAAGCACGTGGCCTCCATATTCAGCTTGACAGTGACACATTGACACTGCGTTTACTTTCTTACAAACAGTTAAATTTATTTCTGAAACCTGACGAGGATACAAATAGGAAAACTGCTTCAGCTAAGCAAAATGTTCAGCCAAACAAATCTATTGATTCAAAATCATTTCCACTTTTGAAATACAATAATCAGTGTGGTAGCAGTGTGTAGCATATTTTTCCTTTTGAGTTTGTCTATCAAATGTAGTAGTACCACCTCTGTCCTAAAAAAAAAAATCGAAATCGTTTGATATGACAGACATACTCCAATCTTTGCTATTGTATGAAATCGGAAGATATTATGGACTCCTTTTCCGAGCTTGAAACATTATCGTTCTACTAGCCGTATATATTGTCTACTTTCCTAAAATTTACATCTGTTATTAAATTACGCCAAGAAACCCTGAAGCTCCTGCAGATTCATGGATTCATGACAGTACAAACATTGTAAAACTATTTCAAAACTTAATTAAATAATATCGGAAAAGAAGACAGACATTTACAGATTGGCCATTGGCTGGCTGTCTCCTTCCCCTCGCTCGCCGTCTCGCTGTTCAACGTTCAAACCCTTCTTCATCTTCCTCCCTCGGTCACGCCGTCGCCATTGACGACCACCTCCACCTCCTCTGCACCCTTAAATCCCCCCTCTCCCCGCCTCCCCGCCTCACCCATCCACTCACGTCACCATTTTCCTCGAGCCCCAGCGCATCCTCAGACGGGCTGCAAGATCTCCAAGAATCCATCTTGGAATCAGAGAACCCAAGAATTGGAGTTAAGAACAAGCTCCCCGGCCGAGGAATTCGAGAATTTCTCTTCGCGGAGAGCTCGAGAGGAGGAAAAAGAAGAGAATTGTGCGGACGGCAAACAGGGGTTGATTAGGAGGAAAAAAAGGAGCCGGGCAAGATGGTGCGGCTGCCGTACACGACGGCGCTGACGACGCTGTTCAGCTACGGGCTGCTCTTCGCGTTCGGCCAGCTCAGGGACTTCTTCCGCAAGCTCATCGACTGGTTCAAGGCGAAGAACGTCAAGGTACGCGGCAGCGGCCGGCCTAATTCCGCATCTGCCCGGCCAGATCCGGGAGGTTTCGTCCCAATTTTGGGTGGTTTGGTTGATTCAGGGCTTGGTTTGATGCAGGGGTACGCGCCGATCTGCCTCGGCTTGGAGGATTTCTATGTGCGCCGCCTTTACCTGCGGATCCAGGTGAAAATTTGAATTCTTGGTTCGTCGGTGCATTTTTTGTATGTGATTGGAAGTGTGGCATGACCAAGTTTTGAAATTCTTTTTGGTGCCTGACGACATTTTGTTGCAGTATATCATGAAATAGTTCGATAGTACTTATTTTTCTCGAAAATCTGCAAGTATTTTTACGGCACTGCTTATACTCTTATATTCAGAACATATATTACTGCACAGCAAGAAATTTTAGATGCAATATCTCTTATTTTATTGGGTTATGTTCAAGATTTGAGAGGATCATTTATGGGTGGCAATGCTGTGTGCCTAATTCTTTCAGGTTTCTAATTGCATCTAGTCAAAAATAACTATGTTAGTAGTATATAATATTTCTGGTCCAAAATAATATTTTTGAAAGTAATGGCAGCATAATATGTTTCATTTTGGCAATTTTTATTTTCCTTTTGCTGTCTGAAAGAAGATTGGAAAAACAAATGCAGAGATGTCTCTGATAGCTAGTTCTTTTATGTTTCTTTGTTTATGAATTGGGCATAACCTAGCCACAATGTCTCATGCTCATTTGAAATGGATGGCTAGAGATATCACACTACTCACTATTGGATTGGCTTCTGCCAAAGTATACTTTCTTGACAAGGTTGTCTGTTATAGTTTATTCATCTTTGGTTGTTTTGGATGTTAACCAACAAAAATTTGTTGTGTTACAGGATTGCTTTGGTAGACCGATTGCTAGTGCACCAGATTCTTGGTTTGATGTGGTCGAGCGCTACTCAAATGACAGTAACAAGACTTTACAGTAAGCTTGGATGCTAACGTTATCATTTGTTTTCAGAAAAATCTCTGCATTGGACAACTTGCCAAATAATTGAGTATTGTCAACTTCAGTATTCATACATTTCCCAACAATTGTCAAATGGTCCATTGTAAACTATGTGATTTAGATAAAATAACTACTACAATAATTATAAGGTGTTATTTGAACTCTCCTTTACACGCACTATTTTTACAGACGAACCTCAAATACCACTAGATGCCTCAACCTAGGATCCTACAACTACCTTGGGTTTGCTGCAGCAGATGAGTACTGCACTCCACGTGTTATCGAGTCTCTCAAGAAATACTCGCCGAGCACCTGCAGTGTTCGTGTTGATGGAGGTATCCAAGCTGCTTGATCATGGTTTTTTTACAATTTATTTATAATTAAAGTTAACTAAGGAATATTAAATTGATACCTTTTAACTTGTCAGGCACTACTAAACTTCACACGGAGCTGGAGGAATTGGTTGCATGTTTTGTTGGAAAGCCAGCTGCAATCCTTTTTGGCATGGGTTATGTCACAAACTCTGCTATCATTCCCTGCCTGATTGGAAAGGTTTGTTCAAATGCTTATTGCATTGAAAAACTAAAGACTTCACAAACTAATCTTCAGTAACTAACTTTACATTACTCCGTTCCAGGGTGGCTTGATAATTAGTGACTCACTGAACCACAACTCAATTGTCAATGGTGCAAGAGGATCTGGTGCCACTGTGCGGGTTTTCCAGCATAACTGTAAGCTGTTATTCTTTTTAACAATGCAAAGAAGTAGAAGTGTTTGTAAGTCCAGGATTATTTATAATTGCCACTGTACTACATACAGCCCCTGCCCATTTGGAAGATGTGCTGAGAGAGCAGATAGCTGGTGGTCAGCCAAGGACACACAGACCATGGAAGAAGATCATTGTCATTGTAGAGGGTATCTACAGCATGGAAGGGGAGCTATGCAAACTACCTGAGATCATAGCTGTATGCAAGAAATACAAGGTTGGAGGACCATCACTCTAATTTCTGTTTTGAGTTCGGCACATAATGAACACCATATTTATTTGAATATAATTTCTGATTCTCAATCCATTGGCAAATGGAACTCAGTAAAGATGATTGTTCATATGCATTCACTCTTTATATCAAACAGGCTTACACATATCTGGATGAGGCTCATAGCATCGGTGCTGTTGGGCAGTCTGGTCGAGGTGTTTGTGAGCTCCTAGGGGTTGACCCAGGTGATGTAGATATAATGATGGGTACTTTCACAAAGTCGTTTGGGTCATGTGGTGGATATATTGCTGCATCAAAGGTATGCACAAGAACAGTATTGCCATATTACTTGTTAAGTTCAGACTGCCTTGAAGATTTGCTAATTTGTCTGATTAAACTTCAGGAAATAATTCAACACCTGAAGCATAGTTGCCCAGCCCATCTGTATGCTACTTCCATGTCACCACCGGCAGTCCAACAAGTTATCTCTGCCATTAAAGTGATTCTTGGAGAGGATGGCTCCAACAGGGGTACAAAAAAGATACAATTTTTTGCCTAATTCTATTGCTTTTGTAAATCTGCGACAATGTACTGAATATTTGTGTTAGTTAACTTATCTCTTTTTGCTTGTCTTGCAGGCGCCCAAAAGCTTGCACGCATCCGTGAGAACAGTAATTTCTTCCGGTCAGAGCTCAAGAAGATGGGCTTTGAAGTTCTTGGCGACAATGATTCCCCTGTGATGCCCATAATGCTCTACAATCCAGCTAAAATTCCTGCATTTTCCAGGGAGTGCCTTAGACAAAAGGTTAGTGGAAGTTTTCCCTTTCAACTATCTATATATGTACTCTCCAGTTACAGCTCATGTACCTTGAACAGTATAGCATTTTCATGTATTCTGTCATTTCGTGCACAGAAGTTTCCACACCTCCTATTGCCATGCAACTGATAAATACTTTGCTGTAGGTTGCTGTTGTTACTGTTGCATTTCCTGCTACACCTCTCCTCCTTGCTAGAGCTCGTATCTGCATTTCTGCTTCACACACCAGGGAGGACCTGCTGAAAGCTCTAGATGTGAGAATTTCTTCACACATACATGAATACTTATCTTAGTTGAGACACACGTAACTAGAGTGTCATGACATTGCTCTTCTATTTGCAATCCGCTTTCAGGTTATCAGCAGAGTTGGTGATCTTGTGGGCATCAAATACTTCCCTGCAGAAGCCCCAAAGATTGCTGAAGCTGGTCATGGCAAACTGGAGTAAGCATGAGTTCTGGTTTAACTTGCCAGTGAGTTGAAGTTGTTCAAACCCCTGATGGAAACAAGTGGATCTTGAGCAGTTTCATAGCCTTGATTTGGGATTTTGTCTATACCTGAGAAGCCAGAATCCGTCTTATTAGCTGACTATTGTTTGTTTGTACAATTATCTTCCCAAATGTGTATAGCTTTCAATTGGTCTGTTGTTAATCCAATCTCCTTCTTGTAATACAATATAGATGCAGTATAATTCTCGCTAGAACATCTCTGAAGATTTCTGATGGCAGACCACTGACAACTCTGAAGGCCTTGCTTTCGTGTGATATGTTTCATATTCAGTGAATGCTGTACGAGATGGAAGTAATGGACTCTTCTGATAACTTTCAGTAAAGCTGCCGATGAAAGTTTTGACTACGCAATCCCTTAAACTGCTCAATCCTTTTGTGCATGTCCCGGAGGCTGTTGACCTTTTCATTTGAACTGTACTGATCCTATTTTTGCTTGGACGGTTGTACAGTTATTGTTATTATTATTGACTAATTGAAATATACTGGGAGATGCAAACTGTTTCAGCCATGAAATGATCTTCTAAATTTCTTGAGGATCATAGATCTGAGCCATCTGTCCAAATTTAAAGTTCGGATTGTGAAAACACGAAGAAGTTTTTAATTCTTGCATCATAAGCTTGGTACAACATACACTTCGATTTGACTGATGAAATGCCATTTCTCCATAATCCATTGTTGATTTACATGAAACTCTGTTCTTGACTGTGCATTACTCCATATACTGTTTTTATAGTTTAATCCTTTTTGTGTAAAGTGCACCTTCAATACTCAAATTTAACCCGGTAGGTCATCTAGGATCTAAACTCTCAAAATACATATTGAGAACATGAACTTAAAATATCATCTTTGCCCAAGTTCCCCTCAAAAAAGAGAAAAAAAAAACTTGTTGAGGTGCCTAAAAGAGTCATGTCACGAACACAAAATGTATTTTTTAGAATTTTAAACCAAAATAACATATTTTAGCAAGTTTAAGGATTTGAATATGAAATTCAAACGTTCTAATACATAGATGATATATTGAGACAAGATTTAAGGATTGCCGGTGTATCTCAGTTTTCTATATCTCATTCAAAATTTTAAAATAATAATGTCTAAACGCATAAAAGTATACAAATAAAAAATCAAATAACCATACATGCCAACTAGGACCGCTGCTGCTGCTGCTGCACAAACCAGTTCTTTTTTTTTGGACTGCACAAACCAGTTCTACAAGGCTACAAGCTAATTGGCCCGCAACTTGTCTGGAACGCGAGCGTTCCACGGTAAAACCTCTTCTAGATAATGTTGATAGTCTTCAATAAGAAAAAACAAACCTTGGAGAAAGGAATGTGCTTGAATCGCTCGTTCGCTTGTAAGTTGTACTACACGTCTACACCCTTGATCCGATATATCCGCAGGCGAGAGCAGTTTAGCATCACCCATCGCTGTTAAAAAATGTCACAGACTTCCACCGCGAAGGGGAAGGAAACCGCACCGAGACAGCAGTTTAGTGGAAAGAGAGAAGGGGAAAGCGACACGGACGGACAGACAGAGAGCCGTGGGAAGGAAGTGGCGACCGGTACGAGGAGTTCCACTGGTGTCACCCTTCCAAGAACCTCATGTCCTCATCCTCTCATGTAAGCAATTTCTTGGCCTGATCGCGGATTCCATCTCCTCGTTGCCTCCATGTATCCGATCTTTTGGCACCGCGACAGTAGGTGAAGTGGTGGTGGGGATTGGGTGGTTTCGAAGGTTTAGTCGTGGGCTCGATCGTATGGGAAAGCTCGGATTTTGCGAGGTTAAGCCTGTCGATTCTGCTCCTGGAACTGAAATTTCTGTTCTTTCTCGGTTTTGGGAGCCATCCTCGGATTATTTGGGGATTCGGTTTTAGAGTCATGGAAGAAAAATAATGGGGATATTTTGGCTTGATAATCTTGGGAAGCTATTAGCCTCTGATGAGCAACACTTTTCCTCTTCCCTGTTTGCCCTCGGATTGATCAAGAAACAGAAGAGAAGTTCCGATTTCCTATTTTGTTCCGGTCTAATTTGGCGTTTTGCTCAGATTGTGCAGTTATATTTTTCGGAATTGCAGAGTTCATGTACTAGGCTACTAAATTAGTATTCTCCATAATAACTGCTACTTAAGCCAGATACTAATTTATTCTCCATAACTGCTACTTAAACCGTGACCCCCTTTCGGGAGCTCTTGTCACACCGAACAAATTACCCTTTGTGCAAATTAACCATGTTGCTTCCTGCGAATAATCACTAGCTGCTGCAGAGTACTAACATAGAAATTCATGTCCTATGCAGGTTCGTGGACAGTAACAAAAGTTGCAGGTAATGGAGTGTCGTTAGGATTCTAAGGGACGACACCATGGTGTACTTCCCGGATGAAGTGGTAGAGAATATCATCGGCTTTGTCAAGTCACACCGTGACCGCAATGCTGTGTCTCTGGTGTGCCGCACATGGTACCACATCGAGCGCCTCAACCGCCGCTCGGTGTTTGTCAGCAACTGCTATGCGGTGCATCCAGAGCGTCTACATGTGCGTTTTCCTCGCATACGATCGCTTAGCATTAAGGGCAAGCCGCACTTTGCTGATTTTGACCTTATACCGGCGGGCTGGGGCGCGAAGGCTGATCCATGGGTGGAATCGTGCGCCCGTGCATGCCCTGACATGGAGGAGCTCCGGCTGAAGCGTATGGTTGTCTCTGATGAGTGCCTCAAGAGGGTTGCCTGCTCTTTTGCCAATTTTAAATCACTTGTCCTTGTCAGCTGTGAGGGGTTCAGCACTAATGGGCTTGCTACAATTGCCACCAATTGCAGGTTAGAACTCTAAACCCCTGGAGATATTTATGTTTTCAGAGTGAGAAAGAACCTACTAAAATTGTTTCACTTCATCCATTATGGCCATTTCAGTCGACAACTAAGTTATTATGTTTAGTGTTAGGTTGCTGCAGACTTTGTGACTCTGACACTATTTTTATGTGAGCTCAATTCTACCATTTCTCAATGGGAATGCTCATCAAAAAGTAAAACCTACTAAATAAAATTTATTTACAGTTCCAGTTATATTAAGCATCTCAACATGTTCTGTATTGTTTTTGGAGGTTTGCCAATAGCCCTGTCTATAGTTCAAGTTGATTTGGTACAGTTTTTTTGTCAGATGGTGTTGCAATTACTCCAGCATTTAATTGATGATGTTAGGATTACTTTCTTAGTTCAAAAATGAAATTGAAGTCGTGTCCTACGTTATCAATTAAGAAGTGGAAGGACTAACTGGAATGCTTGAAAATTCTTTGAAGGTAACTTATGAAATATGTATGGACTGACCATCTTAGAAACAGCTGTTGGTGTCACTTGAAACATTGACAATTTAGCATTGTAAGAAAAAAGGAAGTACTGGTTTTAGTTCTATCATAGTATTGGCTTTCAGGTCTGACATATTCTGTTGCGTCAATCAGTTGTCTCCACTATTATTTATCTGTTTAACTTTGCCTGAGATGTTGCTTATGGTTAGTCCACTCTATCGTGCATATCTTTGATATTTTTAGCTTACAGGTTTCTTAAAGAACTGGACTTACAAGAGAGCCAAGTGAAACATCGAGGTCATCATTGGATCAATTGTTTTCCTAGGCCTTCTACATCACTAGAGTCCTTGAATTTTGCTTGCTTGGATGGGTCCGTGAATGCTAATGCATTGGAGGAACTTGTTGCAAGAAGTCCGAATCTCAAAAGCTTACGGTTGAACCGCTCTGTTCCATTTGATGTTTTAGCCAGAGTGCTTTCTCGCACACGTAAGCTGGAGGACTTGGGCACAGGATCATTTGTACGAGGCTATAATGCCGGTGCATTCGTAAGCCTATTCGCTGCACTTGGACAATGCAATTCACTGAAGAGTTTATCCGGGTTTCGGGATGCTCCAGGCTTGCTTCTTCCAGTAATATATTCTGTTTGCAAGAACCTAACATGCTTAAACCTCAGCTATGCTCGAGAGATTCGAAGTACTGATCTTATCAGTGTTATTAGTAAGTGTACGAAGCTCCGCATATTATGGGTAAGATTTTAGCTGTGTTCTTATGAAACTTTATGGTCTCTTTGTTACTTTAAACTATGGCCATCAGAAATGCGTGGCTAGATTGTTTTGGAAGTATAGTTAAAATTCATTGTGTACAAAGAACCTAATGGCTATGATTGAGAGGACAGTTTTGATAGCTTTGTGAACCTAATGCATAAAGTTCAAATATTGTTGTACTTGTTTTGGTGCTGCAAAATGTTATGCCAATCCATACCTTTAAGATGTGGACTGATTAAAATTATATTGTTTCTTTTCTTTACCTTTTCTCTTGATTAACGATAGAACTTGGGTGAGTGTTGTTCCCAGATTTCTGATTTTTTTTATTATCATGTTAGCTTGAAGCCCACCTGTAGTTTTTACGTAAATGCAGTTTTGAGATTAACTTAGTGATCTCTATTAGTGTCAGACTAGACAAATCTATGGGTGCTTCTATTTGGAGATTGATTATTCTAGAAACTAATTGAACATGGGAGGTCTGTCCATTATATTTATGAACCCCCATTGTTTGACACCTGTTCTGCAAGATGCAGGAAATAGTTCTGGATACTGCAACAAATCAATGTAGTTTGTATAGCGCGGGCTTATATGTTTTTTGCTTACTGTTGATTTGCACATAGTAGGCATTAGTTCTGCATACTGTAACAAATTAAAATGCACTTTGGCACTTCCCACGTTTATGAGTAATATGGAGTTCAGTAATACCACATACTCCCTCCATACTTCAAAAGAAAGTCATTCTGGGTACATAGCTAATTTTACAAAAGCAAATCGTTTTCTCGAAAAACAAAAAATATTGTGGTTGTGGGAAATCGAACCAGCAATCTCATAGGTTGAGTACTTTTGCTTTACAAGCAGCAACCACTTAGGTGAGCACATGCTACTGATTGGGTTAGTTCCAAGACGTCTTTAATAAAGAAAAAGAAAGAAAATAGCCCCTAATTAATCACTCCTTGGTATTGTAAATCATGTCCAAAATGACTTTCTTTTGCAGTATGGAGGGAGTATTTGTTATTAGCAAGTACTAGTGCATACATGAGTGTTACACCCTGCCAAAGCAACAGGATAGGTGTGTTAGTATGCTGAAACAGCTCTATAACTGAAATCAAACTTGAAATAACTTGCTTTTCAATTTCCACTGCTTTCTTCATTATGGTCACAACAGTTCATGATACTTTTGTTTTGCATTGCCATGCAAGAATAATTTGCCCCCTGAACCATGTATGTACTTTGTATTGGTAACTTCGAAAAGGGACTTAAGGCATGATGCAATCTGTATGGATTTTGATCATGTGTTGGTAACTTCTCAGTGTGACATAATAACTTCAGTGGCATTCATACCTTTCGGCATACTTGCATATGTTTACAAATCTTTATTTCTAGGTTGATTAAATATCACTGACCAGTTCTGATAAATGGGTTTCTTATGGTTAAGCATTTTGCATCTATAAGCTTTACTTCATTTAGCCATAGACTGTTCACCTTTTTGAGTAATTATTTTTCTTAAGCCTTATTTTTTGGTTGCAGATATTAGATTACATTGGTGATGATGGATTGAGGGCAGTTGCCTCTTCTTGTTTGGAGCTCCAAGAGTTGAGGGTGTTTCCCGCAAACACCAGATTAGAAGAAAGGACTGGTGTGACAGAGGAAGGGCTAGTGGCCGTATCGTTAGGGTGTCAGAAGTTAATCTCGGTGCTTTATTTCTGTGGACGGATGACAAATACTGCACTGGTCACAATAGCAAAGAACTGCCCACGTCTGAAATCGTTTAGACTATGCATCCTTGAGCCCAGGACGTCAGATGCCGTGACAGGACAACCTCTGGATGACGGCTTTGGGGCAATAGTCCAGTCTTGCAGAGGCCTTAGGCGGCTTTCCATGTCTGGGCTCCTCACAGACAATGTGTTCCTGTACATTGGAATGTACGCTGAAAAGTTGGAGATGCTCTCGGTAGCATTTGCAGGAGACACCGATAACGGCATGATTTACGTGCTCAACGGGTGCAAGAACCTCAAGAAGCTGGAGATCAGGGACAGTCCGTTCGGCGACGCCGCTCTTCTTGCAGGCATGGAAAGGTACGAGGCGATATGCTCTTTGTGGATGTCCTCATGCAACATCACCTTGGGGGCGTGCAAGTCCCTTGCTACAAGCATGCCGAACCTCAACGTTGAAGTCATGACTGAAGCAGCGTGGAGCATTGATGAGGCGGATGAAGAGGCGAACAACGCGAAGAGAGTGGAGAAGCTTTATCTTTACCGGACGATTGCTGGACCCAGGGATGATGTGCCTGGATTTGTGACAGTTTTGTAAGCGACAGAAGCTGTACCGGCCGGCTAAAGGGTTTCCTCTTGGCCCACCTTAACTTGTATTCTGAACTATGATTGCCATTCGCCGTGGTTGTACTCTGTTTTGGTAACCTTTAAAACATGTAATGTACATATAGCACTCTCTGAAACCTGCTGCGTGCCATCTGAAAATATGGCCTCTTGTTGGACATGCTAGACTGTAATTCGGGTTGGTGGAATCATTACAACGTTTGGTGCTCTTGTTTGTTACCTGGTGGCTTTGTTTGTGAACAATGATTTTTGAAATGCTGGCCGTTCTGGCCCGTTAAATTTCTGCCAGGTTTCATCAGAGAAGTGTAACTAATGTGATGGGAACCAGAATACAAGATGGGTAAATGTGAAAGGGAACACCACCAGTAGTAAGTAGTACAGGATGGGAAAAGCTAGAGTTTCAGGCTTGCTGCTTGAAAAGCTAGTCTTAGTACCTACCTCAGTCTGGCTTGGTTACTTATTAACCAACCGTAACACTTAGTACACACCTCAGTTAGGCACTTTCAACTCAACAATGGATATGAACCAGCTCGATATTCACCGCTAAAACAACAGGATGATCCATCGGATTTGGATCATCGGCAGTCAGTCCTCTCGGCAATCGCTCTCACCGCCTAAAACCATATGGGTCAAACAGAAAAAAATGACTGAACATATGTCTGAAACTGAAACACGTCACAGAACATAACTGAGTTGATGAATAGCCTCAATTAAAAAAAAAACCAATTTCAAGTTTCAGTGTCACTTATATATTTTCGTGCCAATAGACAACTCGTTGCAAAATGAAACGAGCATTTCTGTGAAACTATATAGACATTCTAGAATAGAAAAGCATGGACCGTATCAGTGTATCACCAACCGGGCCACAGTCGCGTGTCAGAGCCGACGCTCTCACGCTCTCGTGTGTGCACACCTGCCACTCCTGAGCACGACCATCAGTCGTGTGGGATGGTTCGCCATTTTCACGACAAGGTGGAGAGGTGCCAACCAGTATCGTCTTCTTTGCACCTGCTTCGATCGCATGACAGTTCTCCAAGCCAAGGCCGCCGGCCGGTCCACGCCGCTTGCGGTGCCGAAAGTGGCGAGTCGACGGGCACCGAATCCGTCGTGACTTCATCATGCATGGAGCTCTCCACAGTGCGTACAACTTTCAGCTCGAAAAAGGAAAAATAATAATCGTTCGACTTAATTAACGGTGAATATGTTACTATAATATATACTAGATTTGAATAAGAAATCAAACACATTTTCAAAGGCATGTCATGGCGTGGGATGATGCATGTGATGTGTTTATAATAACTAGGGCCGAGATACAGCCAGACAGCTCGTTACCGGAGAGGATAAACTTGTACAGCAGTGGCATGCTGTTAACATGATTCACTGGTATTTTGCCGGAAAACTAGTTGTTACCTGCGGTAAACACCTTGAGCACGGTTCACATAAATGCCTAGCTAGGGCACTTGTCCTGACAACTGGTTACTGCCCAGATTTAGCTTTATAAGTCCAGCGCAGTTGACGAGTCCTGCTGGTATGAAGCCGTTCAGTCGGTTGCTCGAGGCAGTGAAGTACCAAAGATTACCTCCAGTACATAACCCCTCCGGAATCGAACCAGTGAGTTCATTGTTATCCACTGAAACACCGGTCAAGTACAAAGAGTGCTTTCCGAGCTCTGGTGGAAGCGTGCCATTGAACCTGTTGTTACCCAGCTGCAAATAGCTTAGTGATGGCAACCTGGCAATGCTCGCCGGTATTTCGCCAGAGAAGTTGTTGTCGTAGAGATACAAATCGGTGAGGTTCTCCAAACGTGCAAAAAAGTCGGGGAGCATTCCCGAAAGCTTATTGTTGCTGAGGTATATCATTTTCAAGCTCATAGCTGCAAAGCCATCCTCCACTAGCAAGTGGCCGGTGAGGTTGTTCTTGGACAAATCCAATTGTTGCAGCTTGTTTAGTTTCCAAATCCCCGGAGGTATGCTTCCAGTCAACGAGTTGTTGAAGAGGTCCAGAAACTCCAGCTCCGGCATCTCCACTAGAAAGGTTGGAAAATCTCCGACAAGGCTGCAGCTCCACACTGCGAGGGTAGTCAGGTTGGCCAGCTTCCTGAACGATGACGGAAGCTCGCCAGCAGTGAAAGAATTATTCCCAAGGTATAGCTCCTGGAGGCTTGTTAGCTCGCCGAGTTCTGCTGGGATGGTGCCGACGAAAAGGTTGCTGTCCAGGGCGAGAAACTTGAGGTTATGGAGCTTGGAGAGGGACGCCGGGATGGTGCCATTGAAGCGGTTGTCTTCGAGGCACAGCATGGTCAGGCTCGCCGAAAGACCAAGGCCGATGTCAGCTGGGAGCTCCCCGACGAAGCGGTTCATGGACAGGTCGAACCGTCGAGGTACTCCAGAGAACGGCAGTGGTACAGCAAGTCGAAGGGACACTGGACATCCTTGTTTCTCGTTGGTCTATAGCGGGAATGGGAAAGAGTAACTACCTGATCATTCTGTTGTTCCTGTCTGCTGGTGACCTCAAATTTTTTCTTCACAAACAGTTGAAAGGGTGAAAGGTGATTCACCTACGACTGCTCCTATTTCTCTTTGGTTGGCAGCTTTTTCAATGTCTGTTGTGCCCCTTTGTCAAATCTGTTTTATTTGCAAGTTGTTCGAAGAATTGAGTCCTCTCTGTTCATTCAGATAGAAATCGTGCCATCACCTATATCTATCAATACTAGCATTCTAGATTTACATTGTACCCCGAGTAGATGTGAGTTGTATGTTTTAGTTTCACAAATGTCCATGTAAAAATTAGTTTGGTTCATGATCACACTTGCCTTGCATACTCATGTGGTTTCATGCGAATACTAAAGCAACACGCTTGATTCTTTTCCTGCACTGGTTCTGTCAAGAATAAATTGCTAGAAAATGTGAAAGATGTCATGATAAAGTTTGGATGCTAAGTTTTACAAATTCTTTGTTGCAAAGTCCCCTATTCTTGTATCCATTGATTGGAAATTTAAGAACTTGTTTCCTGGTTAGTAGTTGCAGCATATACCAAGATAGGATGGTCTCTCATTCATTTTCTATGGTCATAACAAGCCACTGTTCTTGAATTATTTATAGTCCCTTATTTAACATACTATTTTTGTTTTTAAAATGAGTTGCCGTACTGTTACCTTTTTCGAAATGAGTTTTGAGGATGCTAATTTGTATTCCTGTTCTCTGAAACAAGATGGTCTTCACCGTGGAGCCTTTTAATTTTCTTTAGGAGAACGAAGTGCCTTTTAATTATTGCTAGAAGCATATCTCAATCTTGAATTTTTGGTTGTTTGACAACTTCTTTTTGCTATGTTATGAGTACCATTGCCATTGATATTGTGTTGGAGTGTAAATATTTTTGTGGTCAGTTTTATGTTCAAATAGAAAGGGGGTGAGTTTCCTACATATTCAAGATGTGCTAATTGGACTGTGTTTCAAAATTATAAACCAAAATCTGTTGTGATGTCATTTGCTTAGTGAAAAATAGAAAGGGGGTGAGTTTCCTACATATTCAAGATGTGCTAATTGGACTGTGTTTCAAAATTATAAACCAAAATCTGTTGTGATGTCATTTGCTTAGTGAATCTTGTTCCTCTTAATGGATTGTACCAGGTGATGTTGTCATTAATTCTGGTTTGTAAAGGACTACTAATATGTACCACTTCAACTAAAAATCTTAATAAAAATGAAATATTGCTCATGTTGCGTCTTGTCCTATATCTGGTTTCTTAGAAAAGATCAACCTGGAAGAATTTTTGGACTTGAGTCTGCTCCTCTGGTGTCTCCTATGCTTCTTATGGTGGCATACTCTTACGATAAAAAGAACCTGGTCCAGTTATTAACTGAAGATGTAAGCTTCGCTAGACCTCATTTTTCTCTTGTTTCTAAACTGCAGGGAAAATGCAAAAGATTGTAGCAAAGAGACGAGGGCTTGCAGGTTTTTCTTCAAGAAGGGAGAGTCTATCGATCAGGTGCTATTTTCTTCTCTCTTTTTTCAGTACTTCTATGATTGAACCAGAACAGTGAGTATACAAGTTTAACATAGTCTGCTCTATTTAACTATTTTTATTCAAATGCAGATACTCAGTAGTGATATTGGTGAAACAGATGTTAACAACGTTTCGGGGTTTGCCTTTATATAGCGGACAACTAGCCCTTGCAACTGCTCATTCTTATGCTGCTTTACCTGTTCATGCCTACAAAGACAACAAACAACAGTTCACTTCTCCTGGACCCAGCTAATGGTAAAAGGATCCAAGAAGATGCCACCAGCTAAGAGGTGTGACAAGGTCCAGACTCCAGACACAATGTTATTGTTAGTACCAGCTTTTTTTTCTTTTAGTTCTCATGATTGACTCATGTCGACCATCTCTGATTCTTTCTTTTTCTGAAACCCCGCAGTTGTTCTACCAATGCCATTTCCTTGTGCTACAAGCTTATGATGTCATCCTGTTTTATATTTCTTTGTGCTAGAAGAAGACATTGGCGTTCAACACTCTTAGTTGCTTGTTATTTGGTGCGTCATGGGAAGTTTGGACTAGCTTATAGTATATTTTCAACTCCCAATAAAGTTTAAGGTACACTGCTTGCGGAAATGTACATAAGTTGAATCTGATGGTCAAATAGACCATAATTGCTGGTCAACTATGCCAATGTCATGTATGTACCTGGGTGTTCAACTCTGCAATTTTTGTAAACTGGTGTTGACATGTGACCGGACTTCCTGTAAATTACGTTAGGAGCAGAGCTTTGCAAGTCCTTGAACTTATGATATATTGGACTCTATCATTTCTATACATTGATGTCCTATCAAGTCATTGGACATATATTGCCTTCTTACTGGTGATTAGCGTTGGTTCTTCAGCTCCTCTGGCTCATTATCATATTGTCTTACCAGTGATAAGCCTTGTTTTGCCTGGCCTCTCCAAATTAATCTGTTCCCTTCATACAATTGCTCATCTTAACGAGCGGCGCGTGAAGCGCACCGGATACCACTAGTTACCATTTAAAACTGCTTATTATCCAGTGACCTCCTTGTAGTCTAACATATGGAGTGTATATCACCTACGTTTGTAGTTTCTGCAATGAGGGTCCATGTTGATCCCTAATTGTGCATAAAAAAATATTTAAATAAATACATGTATATATCTAGCTAATTGTTTCTTCCAAGATCTTAGGCGCAATCAGCATCTTTCTAAACACTTTAGCCTATTTAATAATAATAAGAGGTAATTTAAAAATATATGTAGAAGTATTTTGGGCTAATATTTTCATAATGACAGTGGTTGGTAAATTTTTTTATTTTTTCTCTGATTAACGTGAGAATTTCTAAGTCTTGAGAGCGAACATGGTGGCTCCTTTTGTTACTCATATATATATATATATATATATATATATTCACCCGGGATGTTGCTTATGGTTAGTCCCCTCCATCGTGCATATCTTTGATGTTTTTTGCTTACAGGTTTCTTAAAGAACTTACAAGAGAGCCAAGTGAAACATCGAAGTCATCATTGGATCAATTGTTTTCCTAAGCCTTCTACATCAACAGAGTCCTTGAATTTTGCTTGCTTGGATGGGTCCGTGAATGCTAATGCATTGGAGGAACTTGTTGCAAGAAGTCCGAATCTCAAAAGCTTACGGTTGAACCGCTCTGTTCCATTTGATGTTTTAGCCAGAATGCTTTCTCGCACACGTAAGCTGGAGGACTTAGGCACAGGATCATTTGTACGAGGCTATAATGCCGGTGCATTCGTAAGCCTATTCGCTACCTTTGGACAATGCAATTCACTGAAGAGTTTATCCGGGTTTCGGGATGCTCCAGGCTTGCTTCTTCCAGTAATATATTCTGTTTGCAAGAACCTAACATGCTTAAACCTCAGCTATGCTCGAGTGATTCGAAGTACTGATCTTAAACCTCAGCTATGCTCGAGTGATTCGAAGTGTACGAAGCTCCGCGTATTATGGGTAAGCTTTTAGCTGTGTTCTTATGAAACTTTATGGTCTCTTTGTTACTTTAAACTATGGGCGATCAGAAATACGTGGCTAGATTTCTTTGAAAGTATAGTTAAAATTCACTATGTACAAAGAACCTAATGGCTATGATTGAGAGGTCAGTTTTGATAGCTTTGTGAACCTATGACACACCCGGTTTTAAGGACAAAACCAAGTGCTTATTATATGTGTGCTCAGGAACAAGTTTTACACATATCGACAGTAAAGTGAATAACAGAGTAACCAATATCATTATTACAACATAGTATTATTACATAAATAATTGTCTTCAAAAACTAAAATGACACTCTGGATAACTAGCAGTAGAAAACACCATAACACCATAGGCAATCGACTGGGGACATGCTCGCCTAGTAGTAGTCTTATAGTACAACAAAGAGAAATAGTAAGAGTGAGCATATATCGTAATTAGCAAGTGAGAAAAAAATATGACATGCAGGCTTAATAGAAGAATGACTAACACAGTGGTTTATTTATATAAATGAGCACTACACCTAAGACCATTTGAAATAACACTCCTATTACTAGGTGAAAAGTTCTCCCAAATTATCTCATCTATCCCACACTACAGGTTACACCGTCTATAGCCAACCACGGGTTAAATCACTCATAAGACACCACACTACAGGTTACATCACCTGTAGCAAACCCAGGGTTACACCGCCCAAGCCAAACCTAGCTACCCACCAAGTTCACCCATAAACCACCCTCCTAAATATGTGAGGATCCAGGCCGTTCATGACTGTGAGCATGACTGTTATAACAGTTTAACACTCTGTAGAGGTTACACAACTTTACCCACAAGTTGGTGATTCCATCACCCATTATTGACTAAAGTCTCCATGTTGCCCAAATCACACTACAATAGGTGTGAGGCCAAGAGATCACCACAAGGTCTTTCAAAGAGCTTCCCAACTTGTAAACAATTCACGCTAAGATTTTACCGTTGCGGAATTAAACCATTACTATAGAAGCCCCCTCTAGTGCCGTGGCTAGGAGTGAACCGTCCATTGCCTGAGTCCGAGAGTAAACCGTCTCGTCCTCATCCCTCGACTGCCCGCAAAACTAGGAAGATATCTTGATACTCAATCAATCCTACCCATATCAGACCTGTGTTGTACGCTGTTTTTCTGGGTGGCCACTCCACAAACTAACTCTTGTGATCCCAAGTAGGTACCACCACAATCCCACAGTACTGTACCGAGTACACGTGCATACCCGCACCATCCTTGTCATCTTCCTGCTTGGATCACTTAGGTTCCATGTTGCTAAAAAGAATTATCCATCCCTCATGATCATTATGTTAAAGTGAATCATTAGTCAAGATTAACAATAGACACTTCGATTCCCGACATAGCAAACTAAGCATGACGTCCCCACACTAATAAGCTACACTAGAACCCAGACGACAAGGAATAATTTGGAACAGGATGATGACATATAGGATTCATTATTAACAAGCGTGCATAAAAAATAGAGAGGAATGTAAAATATAGGTTCAAAATGCATCAAGCACACTTGCCTGGTTCCCTTTACTACTGCTCAAAGTCTTCGGGCTGTAGGTCCAAAAAGCTCTCCAACTACTGGTCATCTACTTAACATCATACCGGAAAGACAAGCATACAACCAAACTAAGAAATAACACATCACACAGTAACAAACAACAATGAAAACAATACTACAAAAAAGTATATGTTGCTACGATCACGTGAGCGTAAGAATCACCTCAATCCGAGTTACGAGTAAAAAGTTATGAAGGTTTAAAGTTCTAGGGTTAAAAATAATAAATGAGCAAAATAAGATGGTACAAATAAATAATATTAAACACTACGGTCATACTTCTCAGTTCCGAGCTACGGTTGAAAAGTTATGACGATTTAAAGTCTTAGGGACTAAAATGTAAAAACAAACAAGTTTAGCGGCATAAAAGTAATTTTAGAAAAGTATAAGGGCTAAACTATAAAATGTAAATATAATATATATTTTTAGAAAATATCAAGGACCAAAATGTAATTTATTAAAAGTACAGGGGCCTAAGTGTAAACAAGGACATGACTAAAACATAATAATTATTAATAAGCTTAGGGGTGTTTCTGTAAAATTATAGGACCTAAACATAAATAAAAATAAGGTTAGGGGGTTTTCTATAAAAGATATAGGTTTAAAAGTAATTAACAGAAAGGCAAAGGTCATAATTGTAAAATAACCAACTACCTAAATTTATTTTGAATTAATAAATAAATTAATTTAATAAATAAATAAATACATAAAAATAAAAATTGATTGATCCGGTGGACTAGGTCCATGGCGTCGTGAACCGGCGTTGACCCCGGGGCTAGTGTCCATCGTGGACCGAGGCGGCGGCGGCCATTGGCGGCTTCTCGCTGGGATGGCTCGTCGGCGCGCGGGACGCAACGAGGCAAGGTGGGCTCACCAAGGGTTGCGGGGTGAGCTAAGGGGCTCAGGAACGACCGGCCGAAGACGGCCTTGCGGCGGCGGGGAGCTTGACGACGCGACGTGGCGAGGCAGCGGGGTGGGGAAAACACGGCGCGAGGATGCGGGGGCCAAGGTTGCCTTGGCATGCATGCCGAGGTGGCAGTGGCGGCCTAGGGTTTCGGTGTCTTGGGCCGGGGCATAGGAGCGAGCCGAGCTGGCGAGGCGGGGCGCGTGCACGCGCTAGGCCGCGGGAGGGGAGAGGAGAGACGTGGGCGGCAAGGGGTTTTGGCCTAGGTGAGGCAGGCCGAGGATGAAGAGAAGGGGGGGGGGGGGAGGAATGGGCCGCGCTGGTGAGGCTTTCGGCCCAGGCCGGAAGAGAGAAGGAAAGGAGGGAGAGAGGGGAAGTGGGCCAGGAGAAAGGTTTCAGCCCATAGGCCAAAGAAAGGTTCCTTTCTCTCTTCTAATTCTATTTCCTAAATAAATCCAAAACGACTTCTAATTGAATTTTCAAAAACCTTTTCCAAACAACAAAACCTAGTGCAAACTATGCAGCATGAATGCAATTAACAAAAAACAAATTTTATTTATTCATTTGTTAACTAATTTGCTTCATTCCAAACTTTGAAAAATTAGGGTGTTACAACCTAATGCATAAAGTACAAATATTGTTGTACTTGTTTTGGTACTGCAAAATCTTATGCTAATCCATACCTTTAAGATGTGGACTGACTAAAATTATATTGTTTCTTTTCTTTACCTTTTCTCTTGATTAATGATAGAACTTGGGCCAGTATTGTTCCCAGATTTCTGATTTTTTATTATCATGTTAGCTTGAATCCCACCTGTAGTTTTTACGCAAATGCAGTTTTGAGCAGTTAACTTGGCGATCTGTATTAGTGTCAGACTAGTCCTTCAACCCGTGCGTATGCACGGGCTAGATTTTATTTGAAAAACAGTTTTTATGGAAATACCTGAAAATATTTTTCATGCTTAAACATTAGTGTTGGATGGAGATAATATTGCTTTGGAATTATTGTGGAAATTCATGTGTATGTTTTTCTGATATATTTTCTACGGACAAACATCAGCACATATAGGGTCACAAAATTCATGTATAATCATTTGTTTCCTGAAATTTTTAATTGAGTTCTATATCTATGAACTCAGGCTATTAGGATTTAGAAACGAAAATCAAGTTCTATACTGTGCAAAAGAAAATTTTCAGGAACCTCAGATCTCTTTTCTTACCTTGGATCAATCCAAGTCTGTATAACTACAACACCGGCTTATTGCTTATCTGTATCCTTGATTCTATTTTTCTACCTTCAAAACTGGAACAACTGCTTTGTTGCTACTGATAGCCAACCTTTATCTTTTTCCTGGATTACCAAGGGACCACGGATATGATTAGTGAAACTGTGGAAGGATGCAGCATAAAATTCTCAATCACATAGGGCACCCATGCAAGATCTGGACCTAACGAATCATCCTCAACACGAAATTGAAGACCACCAAAACGACTTCAACAGCCCTTATATCTTTCAAACTCATAGAAACATCACGGCAATTTGAAGGATGTATCATATTACTGGGAGATCTCCTCCGGTGAAAATGTAGTTGACTTCCTCATGACCGCTCTAATTAAGGCTGGCCTTGCACTGTTACTCTATAATCTGCCTTGATTGTTGATTCCATCTGTTTTCTTTGGCTAGGGTTTGGGGAGAGAAGGATTTGTGTTTTGTAGTTCTCTTTTTTCTTGAGAGGGATGTACGTATTGGCACATAAAGAGAAGATGGAAGGGGTACTGTAGGTGAATAGATAATGTATGTGGGCTTGAGTTTTCCATGCCTTGAGGAGTCCTGGTCTCTCCTGTTGTACCTTCCACGTATCTGCTATCAATTTGAACAGAAGTCCAAATTTTGTACTGCACCGAAGTAATATTTATGATATTCCATACATGACGGTATTGGCTTCCATGTCATTGATTGGCCGGCCAGGTAAATGTCCATGGGAAATACTTTAGCCTAGCTGTTGTTGCTATATATTATCCTTTATGTAGATCCAATGGTCAGTATTATATACTCATTTAAATTGATGGTCGGATCTTTTGTTTTTTTCTGAGAATTTAGAGGATTTACCTCCGATTAATGTGGAGGCATCAAAAGAGCCTCCAATTAGTAAATATAAGATTAGACAAATTTATGGGTGCTTCTATTTGGAGATTGATTATTCTAGAAACTAATTAAACATGGGAGGTCTGTCCATTATATTTATGAATCCCCATTGTTTGACACCTGTTCTGCAAGATGCAGGAATTAGTTCTGGATACTGCAACAAATCAATGTAGTTTGTATAGCGCGGGCTTATATGTTTTTTGCTTACTGTTGATTTGCACATAGTAGGCATTAGTTCTGCATACTGTAACAAATTAAAATGCACTTCGGAAATTAAAATATGGAGTTCAGGAATACCACATATTTGTTATTAGCAAGTACTAGTGCATACATGAGTGTTACACCCTGCCAACAGGATAGGTGTGTTAGTATGCTGAAACAGCTCTGTAACTGAAAGCAAACTTGAAATAACTTGCTTTTCAATTTCCACTGCTTTCTTCATTATGGTCACAACAGTTCATGATACTTTTGTTTTGCATTGCCATGCAAGAATAATTTGCCCCCTCAACAATATATGTACTTTGTATTGGTAACTTCAAAAAGGGACTAAAGGCATGATGCAATATGTATGGATTTTGATCATGTGTTGGTAACTTCTCAATGACATAATAACTTCAGTAGCATTCATACCTTTGGGCATATTTGCATATGTTTAGAAAGCTTTATTTCTAGGTTGATTAAATATCACTGACCAGTCCTGATAAATGGGTTTCTTATGGTTAAGCATTTTGCATTTATAAGCTTACTTCATTTAGCCATTGACTGTTCACCTTTTTGAGTAATTACTTAGCTTAAGCTTTATTTTTTTGTTGCAGATATTAGATTACATTGGTTTCCCGACAAAGATTGGCAAGGGTTCAGGGCTCTCCGGCCAGGCATTCTGTTTCGTCCAGTGGTCATCGTCCTTGCGTGGCCGTTGCGGTTAGTTCTTCATGATGAGCATCCAGCGGCAAGGCTGGCATATCTTTTGCTGCCTTGACATGACGTGTTAAACGCAACAGGGATGGACCCCCCAGCCAAGGGTCAGGCCGTGACACCAAGACGATAGTGCTTGGTGCTTGGTGGTTCCATCGTCCCCAGCTCCTGATTTGCAGCAGTTTATGACGATGGGATAGCACCATCAGCTGGAGTCCATAATGGATCTACAGCAGTCTAAGTTGATGGGATGGCACCATCTGCTGGAGTCTATAATAATGGCCCAGAGACGGAACATGAACAAGGTATGAACCCATGGGTATGTCATCTATCGTCACCTCCATTAGGAATAATCAGATTTTATTTATAAATACTGAGATTATTAGGTCAACCAAATTACAAACCACACTATATAGGAAGTCCGTTAACTATTGCCTGTGGATAAATCCTACTAGATGTGTCAAAGTAAGTTCAATAATACATTGAGGATAAACAGTACAATTAAACATGAAAGATTTAATTAAACCAGTATATGGAAAATGGTGTAAGGAATATGTAACTAATACAATAAGCAGCATAATTAGTGGTTTGCAAAATAACCCAATATATAAGAGACTTGCAATTACAGAATTCGGTGTTTGCCAACCCCCAGGCAAAGTTCTCACCTTAATAAAATTTCAAAAAAGCACACTAATAATTAAGAACCAAAACTTCAATTGATCTTGCAACCTATGGAAGAAATTAATACTATGGGATTAAACTTTTGTTCCATGTAAATTCTGTAGCATGGTAACATAGTAAAATTTAGAAGAATCTTATATTTACTAATTGTAGGTTCCTTTTTAGGTTTTCACCTGCTATTCACATGAGGAGCACTGAGTCCCTGCTTATGCCGAAGTTACAAAACATAGAAATACAGATCCTCCTACTATGAATCAAAATTAAAATATGGTCGATGTCCTTTGCATAGATACAGTCATTTGATGACTTTCCAAGACATTGGTAGGACCAAGGAGATCCTATTGTTGGTAGTTAGGGCGACCATGAAACCAAGGCTGTTTGGAAGGTCAGGGCAGCGGCAATGTTTCATGAACCAGACATGATGGCAGCCGACAAAGAGTGCAAGGCTATTCAACATGACACGTCTAAAGAGGAGTTTTACTATTCAAAATATTGGTTAGTAGTTCTAACAAACTACTAACCAGTAGTTTGATCCAATGATTTAGATTCAATAATCTAAAAGCACAACTACTAGCCAGTAGTTTATCAATTTGAGAGTAATTTTTTTTTAAAAAAATAAAAGTGCTAGATTTATAATAACTATTTTATATTGTCATAAATAAAATAAATTAGTAATATAATTAGTAATCAATATTTTATTTTTTACAAAGATCAACTGAAGTTTTAATGATTCACTAAGGTTATATTTTTATGGAAAAATAAACATAAAATCATTTTTTTTATGAAACCACCCTCAAACTACTGACCACAGTAAAACTCCTCCTGAAGTCGCAAACTGGACATTATCAAAGAAGAATGACCATGGGATGCGCTGATGTGGGCTGCCCGGCAAATTATAATTTACCCAGATTTAAGTCACAAAGACAAGCGCTGAAGCCAATGCTCTTGGGATGTATCGGTGTAAAAAATTACTCTGATTCATTGAAGTCCACGTCCAAAACCTTGGTTGCTAACTAGCTTTGGCATTGGATGCCGTAGGTCTGAGCATTAGAACAGAGACATCATGTACCTTTGAGCAACACATATAGACTCAACGCAAGTTGTTACTTGACAATCACGAATCACGAATTATGACGCTTAAAGTGTTGCATTTTGTAATCACGAGTCCCTATGGCAGTTTCAAAATATGGGCTTTGGGGACATATTATGTACATACAAGCCAATGATCAATACAAGAAAAATCTATTCTACACAACTGCATGTTAGTAAAGAAATTTGAGAAGTTAAGAGAAGAGCTATAAAAACATTAAGAAATTTGTGTGTTTATAATTTATAATTATAACTATAAAATAATTTTAGTAAAATCTAAAGTAGTTATGATTTATATATTGGATATTGTTGCAATCTTCTGCTGATAAAGAAACAATTTCTAGCCCGTGCTGGTGCACGGTTCGACGTGCTAGTAATAATAAAAAACCAATTTCAAGTTTCAGTGTCACTTATATATTTCCGTGCCAATAGACAACTCATTGCAAAATGAAACGAGCATTTCTGTCAAACTATATATGCAAGTTCGCTTTCCTAAACTTCAATTTTGGTTACCGCACGCGCTACCTCGATGAGCTTGGCATTCTAGAATAGGGAAGCAATGAAGCATGGACCGTATCAGTGTATCACCAACAGGGCCAGTCGCGTGTCAGAGCCGGCGCTCTCATGCTCCCGTGTGCACGCCTGCCGCTCCTGAGCACGACCATCAGTCCGCGTGGGATGGTTCGCCATTTTCACGACAAGTTGGAGGTGCCAACCAGTACCGTCTTCCTCGCACCTGCTTCGATCGCGTGACAGTTCTCCAAGCCAAGGCCGCCGGCCGGTCCACGCCACTTGCGATGCTGAAAGTGGTGAGTCGACGGGCACCGAATCTGTCGTGACTTCATGCATGGAGCTCTCCACAATGTGTACAACTTTCAACTCGAAAAAGGAAAAAAAATCGTTCGACGTAATGAACGGTGAATATGTTACTATAATTTACCCCTCTAGACGCGGCTGAGAACCCGCGCCCTCCGCTCTTTTTGCGGGAGCCGGCGCTGGTTTTGCCCGTTCGATTTGATCCGCTCCGGGTGTGCGGTTTGGGTGGCTTCGAGCGGCGGTGAAAAAAGATGGCGTGTACGGTTGGGCGCGCGTCGGCTTCTCGTTCGCAGGTCTATGACTGCCGCAACCTGCTGCAGTAAAGTGGGTGGTTGGGGTGAGATATTTACTACGGCTGGCCCTCATTCTCTTCCTCCTCTCGCTCGCTCTCGCTCGATCGCCGGTGTCCTGTTCCTGCTCTTTCTGGGTTCTCCCTCCTCTCGGTTTGGTCTGTGCGTCACGCGGTGAAAAAAGGGTAGCACGCGCTGTATTTACGCGGGTAGATGGGGCGGCCGCTGCTGTAAACCCGGCTCGACTGCCGGACAAAAAAAAAGGTCTGTTTCGTCTCTCTTGTGGCAGCCTCCTCCTCCGGTCCTCCCTCCCTCTCTCAGATCTGCACGGGCGAGCGGGCGTACGGCGGCGCAGGCACGCGTTTAACCTATTCTGACATCGGAAGAAGGGATGGACAAAGTGGAGGTGGCGCCCGGATGGCGGCGGCGGCGACTGCTACCTCGTCCAACGGTGTGGTTGCGGCATGCCCTCCTCCAGGAAAGGCTTCTTTCATCTTCCACTTCAGTTCTTTTTTCTTTGATTTGCAACACCAGCTTGTCAGAATGATGATCTTTTATTTCGTTTCCATGGCTTCTGCTTCATCTTGTCCTTTGCAGTTTTGTGCCTGCGCCCATCTTGATTGGAGACTATTGGTTGCGGTTGTGTTGTAATCCTTCAATCCTGTGTGTGCCAGTCTGTACTTATCATGGAACTAGCCTGGTTTGTTACCACAGATTGGTGAGATAAGTTTCTTCCCTTGTGCCTATACATTGATTTTTGGATCAGTAAATTTTGTGCCTGCTTATCCATGGATTTTGTATAATTTTTTTCTTAACTGCAGGATGTGTCGCCATGGAGCAGGCCGTGCTTTTTTTTTTTGTTTGGCATGTTCTTGCGTTGTCCATGGTTTGCTTCATTGCTTGTCAATCTCTACTCCTCTACCAGCATGAGCAAGTCGAAGGGACCCTAGACATCCTTGTTTCT
This sequence comes from Eleusine coracana subsp. coracana, assembly GCA_032690845.1. Taxonomy (NCBI): domain Eukaryota; kingdom Viridiplantae; phylum Streptophyta; class Magnoliopsida; order Poales; family Poaceae; genus Eleusine; species Eleusine coracana. Next base: position 58,859,463 of record CM064434.1, on the reverse strand, counting down.
CGTTGGTCTATAGCGGGAATGGGGAAGAGTGACTACCTGATCATTCTGTTGTTCCTGTCTGCTGGTGACCTCAAATTTTTTCTTTACAAATAGTTGAAAGGGTGAAAGGTGATTGACCTACGACTGCTCCTATTGCTCTTTGGTTGGCAGCTTTTTCAATGTCTGTTGTGTCCCTTTGTCAAATCTGTTTTATTTGCAGGTTGTTCGAAGAATCGAGTCCTCTCTGTTCATTCGGATAGAAATCATGCCATCACCTATATCTATCGATACTAGCATTCTAGATTTACATTGTACCCCGAGTAGATGTGAGTTGTATGTTTTAGTTTCAAAAATGTCCATGTAAAAAATAGTTTGGTTCATGATCACACTTGCCTTGCATACTCATATGGTTTCATGTGAATACTAAAGCAACATGCTTGATTCTTTCCCTGCACTGTATCTGTCAAGAATAAATTGCTAGAAAATGTGAAAGATGCTATAATAAAGTTTGGATGCTAAGTTTTACAAATTCTCTGTTGCAAAGTCCCCTATTCTTGTATCCATTGATAGGAAATTTAAGAGCTTGTTTCCTGGTTAGTAGTTGCAGCATATACTTAGATAGGATGGTCTCTCATACATTTTTTATGGTCATAACAAACCACTATTCTTGAATTATTCATGGTCCCTTATTTAACATACTATTTTTGTTTTTAAAATGAGTTACCGTACTATTACCTAATTTCTATTCCTGTTCTCTGAAACAAGATGGTCTTCACTGTGGAGCCTTTTAATTTTCTTTAGGATTATGAAGTGCCTTTTAATTATTGCTAGAAGCATATCTCAATCTTGAATTTTTGGTTGTTTAGCAACTTCTTTTTGCTATGTTATGAGTACCATTGCCATTGATATTGTGTTGGAGTGTAAATATTTTTGTGGTCAATTTTATGTTCAAATAGAAAGGGGGTGAGTTTTCTACATATTCAGATGTGCTAATTGGACTGTGTTTCAAAATTATAAACCAATCTGTTGTGATGTTATTTGCTTAGTGAAACTTGTTCCTCTTAATTGATTGTACCAGGTGATGTTGTCATTAATTCTGGTTTGTAAAGGACTACTAATATGTACCACTTCAACTAAAAATCTTAATAAAAATGAAATATTGCTCATGTTGCGTCTTGTCCTATATCGGGTTTCTTAGAAAAGATCAACCTGGAAGAATTTTTGGACTTGAGTCTGCTCCTCTGGTGTCTCCTATGCTTCTTATGGTGGCATACTTTTATGATAAAAAGAACCTGGTCCAGTTATTAACTGAAGATGTAAGCTTCGCTAGACCTCATTTTTCTCTTGTTTCTAAACTGCAGGGAAAATGCAAAAGATTGTAGCAAAGAGACGAGGGCTTGCAGGTTTTTCTTCAAGAAGGGAGAGTCTATCGATCAGGTGCTATTTTCTTCTCTCTTTTTTCAGTACTTCTATGATTGAACCAGACGGTGAGCATACAAGTTTAACATAGTCTACTCTATTTAACTATTTTTATTCAAATGCAGATACTCAGTAGTGAATTAGTGATATTGGTGAAACAGATGTTAACAACGTTTCGGGGTTTGCCTTTATATAGCGGACAACTAGCCCTTGCAACTGCTCATTCTTATGCTGCTTTACCTGTTCATGCCTACAAAGACAACAAACAACAGTTCACTTCTCCTGGACGCAGCTAATGGTAAAAGGATCCAAGAAGATGCCACCAGCTAAGAGGTGTGACAAGGTCCAGACTCCAGACACAATGTTATTGTTAGTACCAGATTTTTTTTTTCTTTTAGTTCTCCATGATTGACTCATGTCGACCATCTCTGATTCTTTCTTTTTCTGAGACCCTGCAGTTGTTCTGCCAATGCCATTTCCTTGTACGACAAGCTTATGATGTCATCCTGTTTTATATTTCTTTGTTCTAGAAGAAGACATTGGCGTTCAACACTCTTAATTGTTTGTTATTTTGTGCGTCATGGGAAGTTTGGACTAGCTTATAGTATATTTTCAACTCCCAATAAAGTTTAAGGTACACTGCTTGCAAAAATGTACATAAGTTGAATCTGATGGTCAAATAGACCATGATTGCTGGTCAACTATGCCAATGTCATGTATATACCTAGGTGTTCAACTCTGTAATTTTTGTAAACCGGTGTTGACATGTGACCGGACTTCCTGTAAATTACGTTAGGAGCAGAGCTTTGCCAGTCCTTGAACTTATGATATATTGGACTCTATCGTTTCTATACATTGATGTCCTATCAAGTCATTGGACATATATTGCCTTCATACTGGTTATTAGCGTTGGTTCTTTAGCTCCTCTGGCTCATTATCATACTGTCTTACCAGTAATAGTCTTGTTTTGCCTGACCTCTCCAAATTAATCTGTTCCCTCCATACAATTGCTCATCTTAACGGGCGGCGTGCTTCGCGCGCCGGATACCACTAGTATATACTAGATTTGAATAAGAAATCAAACACATTTTCAAAGGCATGTCATGGCGTGGGATGATGCATGTGATGTGTTTATAATAACTAGGGCCGAGATACAGCCAGACAGCTCGTTACCGGAGAGGATAAACTTGTACAGCAGTGGCATGCTGTTAACATGATTCACTGGTATTTCGCCGGAAAACTAGTTGTTACCTGCGGTAAACACCTTGAGCACGGTTCACATCAATGTCTAGCGCACTTGACCTGACAACTGGTTACTGCCCAGATTTAGCTTTATAAGTGCAGCGCAGTTGGCGAGTCCTGCTGGTATGGAGCCGTTCAATCGGTTGCTCGAGGCAGAGAAGGAATAGAGATTACCTCCATTGCATAACCCCTCCGGAATTGCTCCAGTGAGGTCATTGTTACCCACTGAAACACCGGCCAAGTACAAAGAGTGCTTCCCGAGCTCTGGTGGAAGCGTCCCATTAAACCTATTGTTTTCAAGGTCCAAATAACTCAGTGATGGCAACCTGGTGATGCTCGCTGGTATTTCACCACAGAAGTTGTTGTTGTAGAGTATCAAATCGGTAAGGTTCTCCAAACGCCCAAAAAAGTCGGGGATGATTCCCGAGAGATTATTGTCGCCGAGGTATATCATTTTCAAGCTAACAGCTGCGAAGCCATCCACCACTAGGTGGCCGGTGAGGTTGTTTTCAGACAAATCCAAATCTTGCAGCTTGTTGAGTCTCCCAAATCTTGCGATTGTTGAAAAGATGCCCAAGAGACATTACGGATTTGATCCGTATGTGAGGGTCATACGGATATTGATCCGTATGGGATTAGTCCATTAATGGACCAACTTGTCGAGGCCCATTAGGAGGGTCTATATAAGTAGAGGCGGGGCAAGGGGCACGGTACCCAACCAGTCCATAACCCTAGCCGCCACGCTCCTCTCTCTCTCGTTCACAACCCTAACCGTGTTGCTGGTGCTAGCACGCCGCGTACGGTGTTCCAACCCCGTACGTGTGGATACCGCGAGGAGGCGCTGCTGTTACTGCGGTGTCGAACGGCTGGACTAGGAGGAGACGTTTGACGTGATCGACTACTTCCTCTACACCGACGCGCGACTACGTTGGACGAGCTGCTCCAACATTCGCTTCCACTCCGCCTGCGCGTCTAATGGTAATGATCCATGATCCCCTCCTAACAAGGTTTCCTGGTTGAACGGTAGAAATTATTATACGCTATCGTAGCACTATCGTAGCCTACCCGTTCCCTAATAGTGGTATCAGAGCCGACCTTGTGTAGTTTATGATCTTGATCTTGTGCATATAGTTGATATGTTGATGTATTAGATGAGATCTATTACATGTTCTTGTGTATGGGTTGATTAGATCAATGGTCATAGGTAGGTTCACAAGGTAATGGGCGGATAGCGATACATGTATCATTGATTTATTTGTGTTCCTTCTCCGTGCACGCGCGACTTGTCCCTACCGGCTGGAATCACCATCGGGACTAACTGCGTGCGCCAGTAGAGGCGCCAATAGTATCATGATCATGTATCGCAGTCTACTTATGAAAACCTAATGGGAAACTGAGGCATTGTGAATGACTCAAAATCGGGCAAATATGATTTTCCCAATAGGATTTCCATTACGATTTCATAGATACGATCTATGAAATCGGGACCGTCGTATGGACACGCCTAGATTGTTACACCCCCTTTTTGGCCACACGTTAGCATTCGCTTCTCTCCTAACTCGTTTTTGCAGAGAATATTGTGAATGGTATGGCCCAAAAGATGCATGTGATGTATGTATGTGATTTGCATGGCCTGCATGCCATGATTGTTACAGCTGGGTTGAGGCTGTCATATTATTGTATAACGGCCTGCGTGTCGACCTGTGATGCTTGATATTCTCATGTAATTTATTACTAGCTATTAATTATAGTAGCTAAGTATTGGTTCATGGAGGCCTCAAGCATGATGGTTGAAGGGACAGGAGACATGGCGATGACAATGGAGATGGAGATCACCAATTGAAAAGGGCCATGCTATTTCACAGTTAATATGATTGCCTATGATGATGTTCCTGTCATCCTATTCTTTCATGTGTTATTTATTTTGGATATGATTAACATGCTAGAATAGGTTCCCTCAAGAAAAATTAAATTATGTGCCCTTCCAATAGCTGCAGCTATTAAAATTATGATCGTTGTATGGTAGGTCTGCCAAAGTAGAATACCTCAACTATCTTAATTATTAGGGTAAATGTCAGACATTTACATGCATAGTATTGGTTTAATTAACAAAGCTATCAAAACGGTTTTGGGCTTTGGGGCATGGTGTTGGCGTCGGGGCATGTGATGCCACCCAACAAACAAGAGTCACATAGGGATGTGATTAGCAAAGTGTTGCTTACCTATGTCACTAGATTTCTAGCGGTGATGCCAAAGCTCACTAGGATCTAAGTTGAACATGGATCTTGAACCGCTATATGTCGTTTTGAGGGAAAACGGTTCCAAGCATATAGTGGAATAATGAACTTTTATTAAAATGTTTAATAAAAGTTTTACATTTACATAGTGCTTATATTTGCATATTTTCTGTTGAAGATCATGGCACCAACCACTAGTAACACTTTCAATTTGCGCTCGATTCTTGAAAAAGAAAAGCTTAGTGGAACAAACTTTATTGATTGGTATCACAACTTGAGAATTATTCTCAAGCAAGAGAAAAAGGAATATGTTCTAGAGCTTCCCTATCCTGATGATCTGCCAAAAAATGCTACTGCCGCTCAGAAAAGGGAGTATGAGAAGCATACTAATGATGCAATTGATGTTAGTTGTCTCATGCTTGCCACTATGTCCTCTGAGCTTCAGAAGCAATATGAGAATGTGGATGCCCACAATATGATTGAGGGACTCCGTGGCATGTTTGAGAACCAAGCAAGGTCTGAGAGGTATAACATCTCAAAGTCCTTGTTTGCGTGCAGGCTAACTGAAAATGGTTATGTCAGTCCTCATGTGATCAAGATGATTGGTTACATTGAGAATCTGGAGAAACTTGATACTGCTCTACACCCTGATTTGGCCATAAATGTGATTCTCCAGTCGCTTCCCGCGAGCTATGAGCCTTTCATCTTGAACTTTCAAATGAATAGCATGGAGAAGACATTGGCTGAGTTGCATGGGATGCTTAAGACAGCTGAGGCAAGCATCAAGAAATTTGGTCCAAATCAAGTCAACTTGGTTCAAAAGGATAGTAGGAAGCGAAAGCGCAAGGCTAAGGCTAAGGCTACAGATGAGATCTCTAGCGCTAAGCCTAAGCCTGCAGCAGCTCCTAATCCTAAACCGGCGGCTGGTGAACCTTGTTTTCACTACAGGAAAATCGGTCATTGGAAGAGGAATTGCAAGCTTTATTTGGAAGAGCTGAAGAAGAAGCGTGCAGACACTTCTAATTCAGGGGCTTAAATAAGCAAGGAAATGTGCAAAGGGCGAGGTGGATGCTCGTATCGGCAATGGTGCAAAGGTTGCTGCATTGGACATCGGAACTTATCCACTCGCATTACCATCAGGATTAGTTTTGGAGTTAAATAATTGTTATTACATTCCTGCCTTAGGTAAAAAAAAATTATTTCTTCAAAGTGTTTGGAGGAACATGATGGTTATGAGGTCATAATAAGGAACAAGTGTTGTTCCATTTATTTGAATGATATTCTTTATGGTAATTGCCCATTGGTGAATGGATTATATTACCTAGATCTTGAGAATAAGCCTATTTATAATATTGATGCGAAAAGGCTCAAACCTAATGATTTGAATCCCACATATATTTGACATTGTCGTTTAGGTCATATAAACGAGAAGCGCATAAAGAAGCTCCATATAGATGGTCTTCTAAGTTCTTTTGATTTTGAATCAATTGACACATATGAGTCTTGTTTACTTGGCAAAATGACTAAGTCGCCTTTCACAGGAAATAATGAGAAGGCGAGTGAACTATTGGGATTTGTACATACGGATGTATGTGGACCAATGAGTTGCACGGCCAGAGGTGGTTTTCAGTACTTCATAACTTTTACCGACGACTTTAGTAGATATGGTTACATCTACTTAATGAGGCATAAGTCTGAATCATTTGGAAAGTTCAAAGAATTTCAAAATAAAGTACAAAATCAATTGGGCAAGACTATTAAACTCCTACGATCTGATCGTGGTGGTGAATATTTGAGCCATGAATTTGGTGAACATCTAAAGCAATGTGGAATTGTTCCACAATGGACTCCGCCAGGAACGGCCCAATGGAATGGAGTATCCGAATGGAGAAACCGAACCTTGTTAGACATGGTTTGGTCTATGATGAGCCAAAGTCATCTTCCATTGTCCTTCTGGGGATACGCTCTAGAAACTGCTGCTTTCACACTTAATAGGTTTTCATCTAAATCCGTGGAAACGACACCATATGAGATATGGACTGGGAAACGTCCCGGGTTGTCTTTTCTTAAGATTTGGGGATGTGAGGCTTATGTAAAACGTATGACGTCTGATAAGCTTTCTTCCAAGTCTGATAAATGCTTCTTTGTAGGATACCCTAGGGAAACCAAAGGTTATTATTTCTACAACCGGGAAGAGGGCAAAGTGTTTGTCGCTCGTAATGGTGTTTTTCTAGAGAAAGAGTTTCTGTCTAAAAGGGTAAGTGGGAGAACGGTGCAACTTGAAGAAATTCAAGAAGCTCCAGAAAATGTTTCTTCTTCCACTATACCACAATTAGATGAACAAGTTGTTATTGAACCAATTGTTGAAACACCAGCCCCGTGTAGGTCAGAAAGGGCACGTCGCGCTCCTGAAAAGTTCACGCTCCTAACCACGGGGCAGCGCGACATATTATTGTTAGACAATGATAAGCCTAAGACTTACAGTGAAGTAATGATGGGACCAGACTCTGAGAAATGGCTTGGAGCCATGAGATCCGAAATAGAATCCATGAGAGAAAATCAAGTTTGGAACTTGATAGATCCGTCTGATGGTGTAAAAACCATTGAGTGTAAATGGGTTTTTAAGAACAAGATAGACATGGATGGAAATGTTCACATCTATAAGGCACGGTTGGTGGCGAAAGGTTTTAAGCAAATTCAAGGGGTTGATTATGATGAGACCTTCTCGCCCGTCGCTATGCTAAAGTCCATACGGATCCTTCTAGCAATTGCCGTATTTTATGATTATGAGATATGGCAAATAGATGTCAAAACGGCTTTCCTTAATGGAAACCTAAGAGAGGATGTGTACATGTCACAACCTGAAGGTTTTGTCGATCCACAAAATGTTAGGAAGATATGCAAGCTTCAAAAGTCCATTTATGGACTAAAGCAAGCATCTCGGAGTTGGAATCTTCATTTTGATGAGGTAGCCAAAGGGTTTGGCTTCATTAAAAATGAAGAAGAGCCTTGTGTTTACAAAAAGGCTAGTGGGAGCGCGCTTGTCTTTCTGGTCCTTTATATAGATGACATATTGCTGATCAGTAATAATATTCCATTGCTTGAAGCTGTAAAGACTTCTTTGAGAAAGAGTTTCTCTATGAAGGACTTAGGAGAGGCAGCTTATATTCTGGGCGTTAAGATCTATAGAGATAGATCGAAAAGGCTAATTGGATTATGCTAAGACACGTACATCGACAAGGTATTGAAATGGTTCAATATGCAAGATTCCAAGAAAGGTTTCTTGCCCATGTCGCATGGCATTACTCTTAGCAAGACTCAGTGTCCTTCGACACCTGATGAGATAGAGAAGATGAGAGCGATCCCATATGCTTCGGCTATCGGATCCATCATGTATGCCATGATATGTATGCGTCCAGATGTAGCTTTCGCTCTAAGCGCTGCAAAGCAGGTTCCAATCAAACCCAGGAGAAGCTCATTGGGTGGTTAGTAAGAATATCCTAAAGTACTTGAGAAGAACTATGGGTATGTTCCTAGTCTATGGAGGTGAGGAAGAGCTCGTTGTAAATGGTTACACTGATGCTAGCTTCCAAACCGACAAAGACGATTCGAGATCGCAATCTGGATATATGTTTTGCCTCAATGGAGGCGCGGTGAGCTGAAAGAGTTCCAAGCAAGATACGGTTGCTGATTCAACAACGGAGGCCGAGTACCTTGCCGCTTCAGAAGCTGCAAAGGAAGCTGTTTGGATCAGAAAATTTGTTTCTGAGTTGGGTGTGGTTCCTAGTGCGTCCAGTCCAATGGATCTCTATTGTGATAATAGTGGTGCCATTGCGTAAGCCAAGGAGCCTAGAGCGCATCAAAAGAACAAACACGTACTATGGCGTTATCACCTCATCCGGGACATTGTCGCTCGAGGTGATGTAAAGATATGCAAGGTGCACACGGATTCAAACATCGCTGATCCGTTGACAAAGCCTCTCTCTCAGCCCAAACATGAGGCACATATGAGATCCATGGGTATTAGATATCTGTATGATTAATGTATGAGAGATTGTGTAATGTCTATGTTTATGTGTGATTGAATAAAGTGTTATTCTGTTCCATAGATAATAATTATTGCATTGATTGATAAGTACGTGACTTATTTGTAAAACTCATTGTTTTTTATAATATTATCCTAAATGATCCCTAGTTCCTTATCATTATGTGGGACAATAATGATTCATGGACTAGCACATGTATTGGTTGATGATCAAGTTTCACAGATCATTGATATGGAGATATCAAATCAATAATATGGACACATGTTGGAGAACATGGTGTTGGATTGACCCACTAAAAGACTCTGCTAAGATGTTATTTTTGTGCCATCAGTCGTTGTCTTGAATAATGTACCTTCGGGATCCTTAGACCTGAGATCGTCATTGATCTCCAGAATGCGTAGTAGCACACTTAGGGGTTACCAAACGCTGCTCCGTAACTCGGTAGTCATAAAGGTAGCTTTCGGGTATGTTATGAAACATGTCATGGGGTGTGAGCGGTCAAGATGGAATTTGCCCCTCCTAATAACAGGAGAGATATCTCTGGGCCCCTCGAGTTAGATGGATTTGGAAGTGCATGGCCATGCCAGTGTGATTAAAAGTTAATCACGATAACTAAGAGTTAGTCATGATAAATCCACTAGACGTTCGAGTGAATGGTCGAGCTATTATAGGGATGGCACGTATCTCGCCTTGAGATTGACTGATATCGTGAGGCAAAGGGATCGCTGAATGCGTATGTCAAAGGTTCAGCCGATATGATCTTTATGTGTACACGAGAATCAGTATGTGCTGCTAGGTGCCGCTATTGATTTATGATTTGAAAAAGTGTTTTTACATCATTGTCGTGTACATGTGAACCTAACGGGTCACACACTTAACAGGTTAGAACATCGCTTGCCTATGTGATTGTCTCTAGTGCAAGTGGGAGATTGTTGGAAAGATGCCCAAGAGACATTACGGATTTGATCCGTATGTGAGGGTCATACGGATATTGATCCGTGTGGGATTAGTCCACTAATGGGCCAACTTGTCGAGGTCCATTAGGAGGGTCTATATAAGTGGAGGCGGGGCAAGGGGCACGATACCCTACCAGTCCATAACCCTAGCCGCCGCGCTCCTCTCTCTCTCATCCACAACCCTAACCGTGTTGCTGGTGCTAGCACGCCGCGCACGGTGGAACCCGTACGTGTGGATACCGCGAGGAGGCGTTGCTGTTACTGCGGTGTCGAACGGCTGGACTAGGAGGAGATGTTTGACGTGATCGACTACTTCCTCTACACCGATGCGCGACTACGTTGGACGAGCTGCTCCAACATTCGCTTCTGCTCCGCTTACGCGTCTAGTGGTAATGATCCATAATCCCCTCCTTACAAGATTTCCTGGTTGAACGGTAGAAATTATTATATGCTATCATAGCCTACCCGTTCCCTAACAGCGATAGCTTCTGGGAATGGGCCGGAGAGGTTGGCATCAGCGAGGTAGAGGCCAGAGACGCGCCCGGCTCTGTTGCACCATATGTAAGGCCACATGCAGTGTGCGGCCGATGCCGAAGCATTCCATTCTGCCAGCACCGGCGGGTCGCCCCACGCGCTCTTGATCTGGAGCAACAGCTGTGCCTCCTCGTCTGCCATGTAGTGCTGAAACCCGCAGCAGGGCACCAATACGAGTAGGAGGCAGAGGTATGCTCGCGTGTGCTGGCGGCGCAGCATTGGCATGTCTCCGGTCGGTCTGGTGACGTGCTGGGAGTCTGCCATGCTATACTGTCTATCACGAGCTCTCTTTATTAATCTAGTGGTTGAACACGGCTCTCATTAAATAAGAGGAAAATTGTAAATACCCACTTACAAAAGAAGGGGGTTTTCATTTACCCACTTACAAACACTTTTACTTCAGTCTGTCGCTTACAAGTTTGGAGTTTTTTTAGATTCCCACTTGACTAGACACGTCAGCACCACGTGGCCTTAATTTTCCTGTCCGGCGTTGTGAGCTCACGGCTCGGCTCCGGCTCTGTTTCATTGAGCCACAGCTCCAAGCATATCCTTCTTGCTCGTTAAGGACCCAACGCGAGCACCTGCTACTCCTTCGGCCGCCGCCCTTGCCATTGGTTCTCCGGCCGCCGCCCTTGCCATTCTTCCACACTCCTTCTCAATACAAATATTTGTTGCCCCTCCGCCATCTTAATCCCCTCCACTAACTCAAACGATAGACAGTCAGAGGATGAATGCGATGCACCGCCGTTCAACTCCCATCAATCGTTCCAAGAGAATCAATCAGCATTTGGAGAATTTTCGTGCAGCAACACCTTTAATCAAGGTACAGACAATAGCTTCGCTCAGGATTTTCTTGATTCATTCTGTTCCATCTTCCATGGCATAGCTAGTGAAGAATAGTTAGGTTATGTTCTGGATTTGCTTCACTCAAGATTTTCTTGATTCGTTCTGTTCCATGGCATAGCTAGTGAAGAAGAGTTAGGTTATGCTCCGGATTTGTTTGTATAAAAAAATATCTGTCCACTTACTAGTAGGTTTTTGCTAATTATCAACTCTTGTTTTGATACCAGCTCATACGGAAGGAGGTGTCAACAATGGAGTTCTTGGGCAGTATGGATTATCTCTGTATGTTGTGTAAGTGCCTCTTACTTACAGCATAGTTAGACCAGGCGGTTAGATATATATTACTCTGGTAAAATAATAGTACTATGGATAGAAAATTCAGATGTTCAAGCTATAGCCAAAACTGTTGTCAAATTTGATAGCTCGTTTATTGTTTTGTTAACATAGATAAATTACAGTATAAGTGAATAACAAATAGCAGCCCACGCATTCCTGAAATCAGTGAGTTGGATGATGAGTGTGGTGGTGAGACACCTAAAGAATGACCAGAATGAAACCATTACATTGATGGACACTAACAAAGAAATTTGCTAATGTGATTCAGATAACTTCCACTGTAGATCTACAGACTTTCATCAAACAAGGTTTGTTGGGGGAAAAAAAACAGAAAAAAATCCTATTTTAAATAAATTCAACTAAACATTCAAGAAGCCCTTTTTCTAATTGGGAACAGCTTTTGTGGTCTAATTCTTGGACCTCCTTCAATGTCCTGGTACAAGCCGATTCCTTGGTCATTGTTCATGAGAACTGGGCCTTCATATAAAGCTTGTCGGGGACTTGAGACTTCAGGTATGGAATTGTTTTGGCGACCCCTTCTTCCACTTGGCTGAGAGTTTGGACAACGAGGAACTTCTTCTGCTCTTCGAGAGCTTGAACCTCCACACATTTGATGGCTTTGCTGAGAGCCATCAGGTTGAGACAAGCTTGAAACAGGTAGTAAACCCATAGAAGCCTGAAATTAGATAAGTAATAATTAGGAGCAGAATTTGCATATAAATATTATTCTTCGAGCTTGTTCTTACCCTAGTGAATTTTGCTCCCTTTCTTGCCTCCCAATCTGACCTAATTGGTATCCCACACCCTATGACGTTATGACCATAACTTTTGCAATTGGAACATCTAATGGTTGCTTTCTTAGAAGCCCTGGCCTCCACATGAGGTTCACCTTGTGCTCTAATCCTCTTCTTCCTTGGTCTTCCAGGTTGTGCATGATACAATGGTGGGTCAACATCTGGCAAATCTGTCTTGACCCACTGTGTCTTATTAGGCACAGGCATAATCATTCCCTCATATGAAGCTACATATTTCTCCCTTGTAAAATATGCTGACATATAATCTTCTGGCTTATGCTTGAACTCGTGAATTGCAGCTATTGCGTGTGAGCATGGCACTCCAGTGACATCCCACTTGTAGCATCCACATTTATGGTTGTTCAGATCGACCACATACTGACTGTCTCCACATGTCACTTGCCATATCCCACGTCCAGCACACACAGCCCTACCATATGAAGCAATTTTCTTCTCCAGCTCAAGCTTTTTCTTGTAATTCGGAGCAATAAGCCATGTGTCCTTCTCTGCACCATCTCTTTTGATACTAATACTCTCCATCAATTTAGTCCTAATGTGTTCCACCATTGTGCAAATTGGTTCTTCCCTTGCCTCTAAAATCCAAGCATTGTATGATTCACTAATGTTATTAACGACCAAATCAGTCTTGGCATTTGGACTAAACCTATGCCTTGACCAGTGCTTACTATCAATGTCACTTAGCCATTTCCAAGCGTTAGCATTCACCCTTTTTATCTCATCCATGGCTTGCTGAAAATCATACTCCTTGTATGCATAGGCTGCTTTATCCATCAATTGCTTTAGTAGGGGACCCTTGAACCCAGCATTTGAGAAATTGGCATACAAGTGCCTAAGGCAATACCTATGCTCTGCATGTGGGAAGACAATCTTGACACCATCTTTCAGGCCCTACAATGTAAACACATATTTCATCAGTATTACAATAACAATTTGTGGCACTATATATAGTACACGAAAATTAACCAAGTACCTTTTGCCTATCACTAATAATAGTCCATCCCCCGCAGTGCTCCCCATGGCCAATGGTTCGCACCAACAGCTCCAAAAACCATGTCCATGTGTATCCATTTTCAGCCTCTACTAAAGCAAATGCAATAGGGAAGAGATTGTTGTTTGCATCTCTTCCTTGTGCAGTCAATATTTGTCCTCCATTTGGTAGCTTTACGTGTGTACCATCTAAACCAATGAAGGGTCTACAGCCAGCAAGTAAACCTTTAACTTGAGCATCGAAGGATATATACATCCTCTCAAATCTAGGATTTATTGCTCTTGCTAGGTCCACTAAACACTTAACCACGATAGAACTTCTAGGATTAGCATGCAACAATGTGTGAGCATAATCTTGTATCCTACGATACTGTTCATAGTAATCACCACCAATCTTTTGAATCGCATATCTCTTTGCTCTATAAGCTTTGGTAAGTGAGATCCCCACCTGTGTCTCTCTAAGGACAGTGTCCCTCAGTGCTTTGAGACGCCAATCTTTCTCACTCCTAAAGAAATGCTCATACTCCATGCCAATCCATTTAGCATCCATTTGTTTGATAGTGTGACTTTTTCCACAACTATGGTCTTTCACATACTTCTTGATCTTAAAGGAACGACCATCTGGCACCCTAGACGCATAAATATACCATGGACAATCTGCAGTATTACACTTGGCTGAGACTTGCATAGGATCATTCTTAGGCCTCCTGACATCTCTACCCTCACATATTATCAAGTTCTTCAATGCCTCTCAAAATTGCTTGACATCAGTAAAAACTGTTCCAACATTCATAACTGGGTGTCTCATGGTTGATTCATCAAATCTCACATAGTCGACCCCAAGAGACCTATGCACATACATAGCCTCATCTTTAGAAACCAAGGGACTGTGTGCATCTTCATTAGGTTCCTCTGACATATAAACACTTACTGACTCGACCGCGTTATTTGTCATTGTATTGTTCTTCTCCATCCTTTTTTTCAACAATTGTGTAGGCTTCCCTCTTTCATTATCCTTTTTTTCGCCATCATTACTAGTCTTGATCACATATAACTCATCCTCCACTTCTTCACCTTCCCATATATACAATTCCTCAACCTCTTCCAGAGTAGTGCCCTGATTATAACTTTTTTTCTTGGCCTTGCCCTTATGTTTGTCCCTCTAAACACTTCTTCTGCATCACATGCTTCTAGTGGATCATATCTGTACATTTCATCCTCCACACAATCATCACTATCACTTGAGTTTGCACTATCATAGCTGTGAAGATCAGCATCTCGTCTAACACTTGACCTTGACATCCTAGGCTGCTTCACAATAAACATATGACACACTTTCATGCCCTCATGATCCTTCATCAATTTATGAAATTGCTCTATACCCGACATCAAAACCAGACCTTGCGGGGGTATGAATCCAGGTTTGAGTTAGTACAAACTGGTACTTCTTTTGTAACCATGATAAACAAGATTTTCCTGCATTTCAAACCAGTCCACACCATTTGGCTCCATAAATGTCATGGAACCGATCCTGCCACCACTGTATCCATCTGCACTGTCGTCAAACTTTTTCCCAACATGAACTAAAAACTCCATGGCAACGACCTGTATACAATAAAGAAAACAACTAAGCTGAGAGATATATTATACAACCTTCTTTATGCAAACTAAATACAAGCACACAGGGTAATTTTATAATATAAATATGAACAAATAATCAAGTCAATAGTTCATTAACAAACACAAATGTCAGCATAAGAAAATCAAACTGCAATGGCGTGCAGAGCACAGGCAATCATGAAACTACGAGACAAACCGCACCTATCTAAGATAACTACGATTTAGGGGAACGTATGGCATCAAGTTCATCAATCAAACATCTCACGAAAAACAGAAATTCAAGATAACTACGATTTAGGGTACGGCATCAGTTTCATTAATCAAACATCTCACCAAAAACAGAAATACAAGATAGCCTGATTAAACAATTTGGGCGGACCGAGGCTCACTGGTGTAGTATCAGGAGGTTGAGTCACAGCCTGCTCCATGTCCAACAACCCAGAAAATTGCTCGTCGTCTACTCCAGTCCGGTCAGGCTCCACCATCTCCAGTCCGGTCAGGCTCCACCATCTCCGTTCGCCTGCAACCGCCATGCGGTTCGCCCATGGACTACCACCTAAACTCTTGGCAGTTTTAGCGTGAAAAGTGGTTGTGAGTTTGGTAGGGGGATCGGCTGATATTAGGAGGATTTAGCCGATCACGAAGGTGAGCCTATCGATTAACCTGGCTTGGGGAGTAGTTGTCACGAGAGTCAAATGAATTAGAGGCCACCTAGGATTTTTCGGTGACATGTGTTTTCCATGTGTGATGTTCAACGGGACAAGTGGGAATCTGAAAAAGCTTAAAACTTGTAAGTGGTAAATTCCATTAAAAGTTTTTATAAGTGGGAAAATGAAAATCCCTCTCACTTGCAAGTGGATATTTGCAATTTTCCCTTAAATAAGAGAAAGACCAAACTCACTATAGAGCTCTACGGAGTGGGAACAGCTGCACGACGCCCGTCAAACACGCAGAATAATAAGGTTCTATTCTAAACACAGCACCAGTCACTAGTTACTAGCTAGTAGAAAACGGAACTAGGTCTACTTCCTCGCTTTAGTCTCCTTTTCTTTTCCTAGCTTTTTCACTCCACTGGGCAGAAAAGAGTTGAAGGAAGGTACGAACGGTAAAGAATTGAGAATTGAATTGAGAGGAACTATATGAATTTCCAGAGGAGAAAGCAAGAGAGCTTACATTTCAACTAGCAACGCTTTGGATAGAATCTTGCATGCTCTGTTTTGCACGCGAAAAAGAGGTGAAAGCAGTTTAGAACGAAGCAGAGGAGAGCTTGTGTCAAAGTCTCGGATCCGTCAAACATGTTGCTAGGTGCCGAGAGGCTAGCGCTAAGTCGCTAAGTCTACGGTTAGGTTGAGCCTGTTCTGTAGTCAAGCCTCCGATTCGCCGTGTGGCGTGGTGCGGGTCTCCCCTGATGTCAAATCCCGGTGCCGTGGTTGACGCAGGAAGAGGGGGACGACTTTCGGTTCTGCTTGTAGCAAGGTACACAATGCAAGCCCGTCCATCACGTGTGACGGGGCACATCATAATTTTCTCCTAGAAATACGCTGCGGTACTGTTGCTCATTTAATTGCTATACATCGTAGAGTCAAGCTCGACTAGTAGTTGAGCGTGTTTGTTTCTTATTGATCATGGTGCCAAAAAATTGGGAAATTTAGGACCTATTTAGCATGACTCCATTTCGAAACTCTAAAGAAGAGTTGTCTGAAGCCAGCCAAACACTCTAGTTCTAAAACTCTAGAGAGCAACAGCTCTATTTATAGTTAGAGGAGCTCTAGTTTATTTTGTTAGAGTATCTCTTTTTTAACTTCAAAAACTATGAAATTGTATATTTTTATAGAGTTAGGATAATATTATCCACCTTTACTACTGGTTACACAAATGAACCGTTCATTCTTTCTTTTTCCCTCGTCTTCAGGCGGTGGCCTCCGTGAATCGATCCCGCATGCCCTGCCCCTTCGCTCCCGCACCCGGCCCTTCGCCTGCCCCCGGCCACCGGCGATTCCCTGTCCTGCGTGCCCGCCCCCGGCCGCCGGCGACTCCTGCTCCGACGCGCTCTCCACCTCCCCGACGACTCCCTGCACGAGCGCGTCCCCTCCCCTTCCTAGGTGACTCTTTGCTCCGGCTCCGGCCCCCCTCCTCCTCAGTAACTCCCTGCACCGGCGAGTAACCCCCGCCGCCCCCACCCAGCTTCCTATGCCTGCGCCTCCCTGCTCGCAACGCAGAACCGCCCGGCCCAGGCAGGTCCACGCCGCCCTGACTACTTCCCGGTGCGTGGACCTGCCTGGGCCGAGCGTAGTCAGGGCGGTGTGGACCTGCCTGGGCCGGGCGGTTCTGCGTTGCGAGCAGGGAGGCGCAGGCATAGGAAGCTGGGTGGGGGCGACGGGGGTTACTCGCCGGTGCAGGGAGTTACTAAGGAGGAGGGGGGCCGGAGCCGGAGCAAAGAGTCACCTAGGAAGGGGAGGGGACGCGCTCGTGCAGGGAGTCGTCGGGGAGGTGGAGAGCGCGTCGGAGCAGGAGTCGCCGGCGGCCGGGGGCGGGCACGCAGGACAGGGAATCGCCGGTGGCCGGGGGCAGGCGAAGGGCCGGGTGCGGGAGCGAAGGGGTAGGGCATGCGGGATCGATTCACGGAGGCCACCGCCTGAAGACGAGGGAAAAAGAAAGAAATTCCTCTTAAGATAAAGATCTTCCTTTGGTATTTGCAAAAGGGAGTGATATTAATCAAAGATAATCTTGCAAAGAGGAACTGGAAAGGCAGTAAAAAATGTTGTTATTGTAATAGTAATAAAATAATTCAACATCTTTTCTTTGATTGTCATACTGCTAAAATGAAATGATTTGGAGAACTGTTTATATATCTACTGGTTTGACTCCACCCAGAAATGTATCCCATATGTTAGGGAGCTGGCTTTCTAATTTTAATATGACTGAAAAAAGCAATATTCTGATTAGGGTTTCTACATTATGTTGGGCAATTTGGAGATGTCGTAATGATCTTATATTCAAAAATTATCGTCATACATCTTTTATGCAGGCTATCTTCAGAGGAACATACTGGATGCGATTTTAGGCGCTATTGCAGCGTGATGATAAGACAAAAGATTCATTCCGACAGATCAGTAGGATGTTGGAGACTACGGCATTGGAGCTCTTTGCTTCACATGGATGGAAATCTAATTATAGACTTTGTCTCGCTTAATTTCTTTTATGTTCCCCTATAAAAATCAGTTGATGCTGAACCTTATAATAAGCTTAACATTATGTGCGGACTCGCAGAGACGGGAAGTTTTTCTTCCATTATCTAAAAAAAAGTGTGAAACACGGCGACTGGAGTACTGGTCCCAACGATGATGATGCGGGTCACACACGGCGAGTGGAGTACGAACAAAATCAACGACTTGCGAAGATCTTCATCAGGTCCGTCCAACACGCTCAGCAGCTAGTTACCCTGAAACTAGCGCTATATCTACCATCGTGCCACCCGAACACTTCGATGGAGCCGCGCTGTTCTGTTTAATTAGCACCCTTAACTCTCTTACAGAGCCAAATGCACTATTGTAACTCAGAAAATTAACGTTAAATCTACTATTATGCTCTATCGTTGCTCCACTACGTAACCCAAGAGCTCCAACATACAATTGAATTGTTGCCCAGGAGATTATGAACTCGAACATAAAACAATGTATTATTTATAGACTGAAAGTGTTCATTTACAGTGCTGGGCATAATTCGTTGGATCACAGAGCCATTTCAGCTTCTACCAATTAAGACCTCAACGGCCATCACTCACCAACGTCGCGTGCTCACGATTGTCCACGTACACTCCGCTCTGGAGCTGGTGGCCATAGTAGGCGCTAACGGCAAAACGCTAGACCCCTGCTCCACGGCTTCCTCGGGGCGCCAATGCCATGCCAACATCCGCACCTTCGTGTCCTGCATGACGAATGACATGGTCGCTGACCGGTACGCAACCGGTGGGCCGGAGGTGGCGTCTTGGTAAATGTCTCGTGCGCCGCGCTGCAGAAAGGTTTCCGGGACGTGGTAACCAGAGCCTACCGTGCGGAGGCCATCACCGTGGACTTCTGCAACAAGGTTTATTACAGCCAGCTACTTGACATTACTTTCTGTAGTGATCCTTTTGTTCATTTGTTTTACGTTTTCACTCTCTTGTGCATCTGTCAGAATGAAGCCGAACGATATACCGAACACGATCAATGACTTTATGAGGGAAACCAACAATCCATTCAAACTAGTAGAGTGGCCCGTGCATTGTCCGGTTCTAAATTGTTACGGAGCTAAATATTATTATTGTTGGACACTCTCAAGAATAAGTGTTTTTACATTGTAGTCCCAAATTATTATAGACAGCCACTTGAGTAAATCTCTGACAGCCACAACGAACTCTTACATCCTCTTGTGCAATAGCTCATCCGTAAATTTTCTAGAACTCAACTAATGTGATAGATGGCTTGACAATAGAATCATACACATTAGATTTTTGTCCTGTTAAAACAGATAAATCATCAAGCAAAAACAAATGTGACAATCATGTGGCAAGTTGAATACACGTCACAATTTTTTTTATCCTTTCATTAGTCGTTAAGAAAAGGTTTCAAGATGACATGCCAAGATGAACCTAATTTAGATGACAAAAAAATTCTTGATATATGCGTTTAGAAATAAGAAATACATGACAGCTGATATGCATGTCAAGTTATATGTCGTGATATTGTCATATTAACATATGTCAAATATTTTTATATGGAATTCACTCTAATTGTGATGGAACAATTACTGAACAATATGTGTGTGGCTTAAAGCTGATCTAGTATTCAACATGTATGATTTACAAATTATCAAAAACCCTATAGCTTTTAGTTCTAGCTAGAATAATTCTCTCATGATTGATACATATATGTATCTCTACAATCTATTAATTTAGGTGGAGACGTTTATGCCATCAAAAAATTTGTCATACGCCTACAAAGTTAGAAATTGAATCAAAATCGGTTTCATAACTTCTATATTATGCATCAAATTCAAAAAATCAAAAATCCATTGTCCGGAGTTCAAATGAGTCAAACTCGGACTCTATATCATAGCCCTTGAAAAATTATACAACTTTTATATTCATTGTAAGTCAAGATTCCGCCGTTTAGGTTTCCAAATCAATGATTCAAAAATATTTGTTCTGATGCGGACTTCTTTACGTAGGTCTCTATGCGAGGCCTATATCTCCTACCTCCAAAGTCCAAATAATATGATCCATATATGTTCTGAAAATATCTCGACGAGATCTACAACTTTAGTATTTTAACTTTTCTCATTAGAGCATGTTTTCAAGTCCAAAATTGCGTCACAATGCATTGATGTTTTTATTCTACGTGAATTAATTTTTCTTATAGAATAAAAATTTTACAAATCTTTAGGCATTAGATCATGATCTTAGTTTTGAATGTTGGGCTTCATAGAGATCCAATGATGTCTTGTAGGTGTTATGAGATTATGAGAATCCCTTTTTACATGGTGAATTGGGTTTCATATCGGTACTTCTCATATTTGAGTATTTTTTAATGTCATTTTACTTAATTTTGCAAAATAGCTCTCAAATAACACTATATGTGAAAATAATTAACATTAGAGGTAAAAAAATATTTATGATAAGAATACGATGAAAAAGGTACAAAAATTGTTGCTTATAACATATAAAATGGTACACTAAGAAACACCAATAATAATATAAATATGATTTTTTATATTAAAAAATCAATAATTATATTGTATAAATAATTTATATTTAAATTATAAAGAGTATTTTGTTTTTTAGCCGTAGCAATGCATGGGCACTTTTCTAGTTCTCATATATATACGATGGCAACGGGCATGCACATCATACATGGGAAATTGTGTCTAAAATATAAATAAATGATCTGAATTTGACTCTTATCTTACACTCTGAGGTGTAAGATTATGATTTAGGACTACTATAAAAGAGTCTTATAGTATTTTATAAATCTGTTTCCAAAGGATATGAGTTTATACCCCTAGTAAAGCCATCCATCACCTAATTCAATCATTGGTAAGTCTGTTACACTCTCGTCGTAGTGACTACCACTTTACATCATCTCATATTTGATAACTTTATTTGGTAAGCCTGGTTTTTGTATCTGTGTTTTGTAACTCTAGTAGTCGCTCCATCCATTGCATTGTCGTTGAGTAGGATTGGCTATTCTATTGGTGAACAACCTCAGTGTATGATCTTGATTGCTATATATTTAAACTCTAAGAATATATGATCAATATTTTTTTGTTAACATGGCGCCAGAGCATGTATTTATTAATAGATATACGGGCAGGGTAAAGTATCTTATTTGTAGTGATATATAATTATATCTTTTTGACTTCTTTTGTTGATCAATAAAATTAAAGATCCTTTGATTTTACAATCAATCTCATATCCCTTGTCGGCTAAGACCGAAGTATAAAACAACATCAGTACATGTCACAACGCATGAAGATGATTATTGCTACTCCCTCCGTTTCATTGAAAGTGTCGCTATGGTATCCGTGTAGGTCAAACTTTGTTAAGTTTGACTATATTTATAGAAATATTGTAACATTTATATCTTTAAATAAATTGATTATGAAAATATATTCAATAATCTATCTAATGATACTAATTATATATTATAAATATTAATAATTTTTTATATATAGTTGGTCAAAGTTGAACATAGTTGACTCATCAAAAAGTGAGAACAACACTTTTAACGGGAAGGAGGGAGTAATATTTTCATAATAGCAATGGTGGGGAATTTTTCTTTCTTTTTTTCTCTGATTAACACGAGAATTTCTAGGTCTTGAGAATGAACGTGACAGGCTCCGTTTATTGCTCAAATTACCATTTAAAACTTCATGTTACCCAATGACCTCCTTGTAGTCTAACATATGGAGTAAATATCACCAAAATCTGTAGTCTCTACAATGAGGGTCCATGTTGATCCCTAATTGTGCATAAAAAATATTTAAGTAAATACATGTGTACATATAGCTAATCGTTTCTTCCAAGATCTCAGGCACAATCAACATCTTTCTAAACGTTTTAGCCTATTTAATAGTAATAAGGGCAATAGTGGGTAATTTGAAAATATATGTAGGGTATTTGGGCTAATATTTTCATAATAGTGGTGGTGGATATTTTTTCTTTTTTTTCTCTGATTAACATGAGAATTTCTAGGTTTTGAGAGTGAACGTGGTGACTCTTTTTATTGCTCAAATATATATATAATAGATGAATAGATATATGTATTTATAAATATAGCGGCTAAAATAGTAAAACATATTTTTGTTTCTAAAAAATGGTGGAATGATGTGTACAAGCAAGCAGTCAACCAGCGTGTGTGTGTCGATTAAAAAGAAAACAAGGAAAAAGCCATGGTGGACTGTTTTCGGCTGCTACCTACAAGCTGCTACTGGTGTGGGCCTCTTAGACGTTATTGGGTTCAGCAGGTTATGGGCTAAATTGTTGAATTTTTGGGGGGGGCCTAACTTGGCTTGGCCCTAGGCCGTCGATCGTATCTTATGACTCCAGCCCAGACACATCAGCAGCTCGGGCCTTGGCTGCTACTGGTTTGGGCCTCTTAGACGTTATTTGTTGTCCTAATTAGTGCTGTCCAAATGGGCCGTGCCATGTGGGCCGGCCCGAAGCACAAAATTTTTAGCTCGGTCCAAGTACGATACGGCCCGTTTATTTCCATGTCGGACCGGCCCGGCCCGAGGCTTCAGGCCGAGGGTTTGGTCCGATGAAGCACGAAATAAGCCCATTTATACACGTCCAAAATATAAATATTAAAAATAATATATGTTCTACAGAGGTATAACAAGGATATAATGGTCTAGTGGTGAAGTGTCTTCCCTCTCATGCAAGAGATCCTAGGGTCAAATCCCCATCTAACTCTCTTTTTTCTTCATTTTGTGTTAACAGGCCAAAACATGTTATCGGGCCACAGTCCTAACGTGCCGACGGGTCGGCACGACTCACCCATTTCGTGTCGTGCCATGGGCCGACGGCATGGCATAGCGGGCCACATGGCCCGACCTGAAATCGATTTCATGCCGTGCCGGACTTTTCATGTTTGGGCCGGACCATACCGGGCGGCCCGTTTGACCAGCACTAGTCCTAATGACAACATTTGAAGAACGGACGAAGTAGTTCTAAGGCTGCATATGATGCATTCAACATATATCTGTCTACGCTTTCCCGAACTTTCTCAACTAAGTTTACATGCATACTGGAAACCATGTGGCAAGGAGAATATACAATTTACTTTTATGAAGAAAAAACTGAAATTAAGAATCTGCTGATTCTGAAAGTTGAGGATGTATATCACGATAGCTCAATTTGTGAACGCTATGTGGCAAATTTGCGCCTAGTTGGTAACCACTGAAACCTATATGCAGGCGTCGGTTACATGCACGCACCTAACGAATATGACAGTGATATAACACACGCGCCCGGTTGCATGCATACATACATGCAAAGCTATCGATGACCATGCATGAGACCTCAAGAAAAGGCAACCATATATATCCATATTCATGCCTTGATGTGGCAATGGTGCGATCGATCTGAAACCCGGAACCACATCGTTGGACCCCACGGAACGCTGACAGCTTGCACGTAGGAGCCGTCCAAACGCAGTGCCCGGGCCAGATACAGCCTGACCGGTGGTTACGTGCGTCGGGTGTGTGGTTTCCATCGTTCACAGGGAGAACAGCGCAAAATAGACGAACAACATGTAGCGGTGCATACATACGCGCCAGCAAAATTAATATTGCAAACGCGATTCGATGGCCAGTTCTGACAGACTTACATGTATTGAAGCGTGCACCGTAGTTCAGGTTCAGATATGTTAAGGTTCCGGACACTGAGCAAAAATGCAGTCAGGTATATGTGTCTCTTGCAGGTGTCTAACAGACTAACACTCAGTTGATTGCACTCTGCTCTGCACATTTGGCACGCTTGGTTGGCAAACGTTGTTTGTTTAAGACAACCGGTGATCCCAGCGATAATGTCATATTTTATCTGCTTCACATTGTCTTATCTCCGCATTGATAAGTGATTAAGTGATGATGAGCCTTAATCGATAGACGAGCACGTGCATGTTTGATCTATTCAAACTCCAGGTGGGTAAGTTACTCTGTTTGCTAAAAATTTGGAGAAATAATCCAAACCAGCGAAAGGGACAGGGGCTGGGCGTACCATTAATTGAAGGGAAATTCGTAGGAGACACACCAACAAAATGTGATTTCGTCATAAACACACCGTCAAAATTGAATTTAGCTGAATTTAGCGAAAGGGACAGTGGCTGTTCGTACCATTAATTGAATGACAGTATTTGCTACTCCCTCAGTCACCAAAAGCATGACCAAATTCTAGTATGAATTATATGGATAAATCACACCAATTTATAATACTATAAACTACTTGTAATAAACCAAAGCATATTGAGGCTCAATACAAGACAATAAGTTTAACCACATGAAATGAAACATTCAATTTTTTGGGGATGGACATTTCACTAAACATAATATTTTAACTACATATTATTTTAATTTGGACGAAAAAGAGCTCCTTATTCACTCAAGAGTTCAAAGTTACCGAAGTACTCATGAAAACAGAATGCAAAGGTCTTCGTTGTCATCATTATGAAAAGGTTATCAGACCCTACGACTATGTAAGGTGTTACCATCAGCAGTGTCCTTAGAAAAAAAATAACTAAGAACAAAAAAAGTAAAGGGTTAATTATAAAAACTAGCCCATAAGTCAGTTAGAGTTTGAGATTCCCACTCATAAGTTATTTTGTTGCAAATTTTCACCCATCCATTGAGTTTTTAGCAAAAACCACACTAATTTGCACATGTTTAATTTACTCAACATATTTTGTTTACTTGAAATAGCCACTGGCATTCTTATAAAAAATAGAAAATTTTGGAAGTATATTTTTCATATTTTTATAGACAATATGTAGCAAAAATATCAATTTAAGTTCGAACAGTATTCAACATAAAGTTTAAAATTTGGATACATTTTTTATGAAAATAAAAGTAATTAAACACACTAAAAATCTCTAACAATGTTAAACTTATTTACTTGGCTTTATTTTAAATTTATATTGATGAAATCATATGAAATCAATTAAACATGTATCAATTAGGGTGGTTTTTGCAACAATATACATTGGATGAGTGTGAATTTGCCACAAAAAAAAGCTTATGGATGGGAATCTCAAACTTTAAATAACTTATGGGGTGATTTATAGAATTATCCCCAAAGTAAACCATTGCCTTTATGAATAGTCAAGAGGAGAAAAAAAATTTCAGAATGATACAGGAAGAGATATTTATCTCTCTAGATTCTTGATACTTGCCACATAATTGTGTAGGCCCCGTGAATTATAATTATCATACATGACCAAAACTTAATTATGTTGATGCATGAAAAATCTACCAAAAGGCTACCAGGATTTGCCCTAGGTGTCAAGCTATAGTGCAAAGAAAGTGTATTGTGTTGAATTCTCGTCGGTTCCTCCTGCGGTCCTCTCCCATGCACAGCCCGCATGCATAATGTTTGACGTGTAAGCACCTTTTCACGGGTTAGCTAAGCTACGATTCCTGCTTTCCGTTACACCTTCCACAGTAGGAAAGCGATCGACGATCTGCTGCTGCTGCTAGCAGCTAGCCGGTTTGCTCCAAGGTTTGTCAATGTCAGTGGATCATGCATGGTCGGCCGGACCATCTACACCCCACATATTTTTTTATTTTCTTCTTTTGTGATTTAGACGTCTTAACTAAACATCTCCTTCCATGCAGCTGATTCTTTGTAGGGTTCGTTGGTGGTAGTTATTATTAGCAGCTGATGTTTTTGATTAGTCTAGTACTATGCGCAGAGCATGATTGATTAATATTATTAGGTGTAGTTCTCTTTGTCTCAAATGTAAACGCCTGTTGTTCTAATGTAAGGCGGTTGAGTTTCTTGTGCGGTCAAGGATTGAAAAGTATAGATGACACGCAAAGTAATTTTTTTGGGTTTTTATACGTCAGCGCCACTCTTGCATGACCTTGTAGTCTTGTAGAAGTATATGTGCTCGCAAGTTCTGCAGTTTCCCAGCTTGACTATATGGTTGTACAATATCACCGGCGATTTCATATTCATGTCTCTTCCCGTGTCGCTCTGGAGCGAGGGAGCATAGCAATGCAAATAAGAGGTCGGAACTGCATGAATATTAATCGTAAAATATATAAATCTCAAATTCATATTCATATCGATGTCCGCACATGGCGAACACATTTGTAGGCCCTCCTGCCTCCGATCCTGATCATCAGGTTCAATGGTATAAAAGGAAAACAGTGTGACTGACCGATTGATACTAGAAGACTGAAAGTCAGACTTAAACGTGTAAAACTTTCTACCTTTTTTGTGTGATTGATCTGATTGTGTAAAACTTTCTACCTAAATCTGCTACTCAATTAAATATTAGTTAAAACAAAGACCTTTGACGATCCACTTGTATCAACCGGTCAGTCACACTCGAGGCACTAGCCGTTTGATGACAGGTCAAACGTCTATTTCTTGTACAAATTAATAGTTGGTCAACTCATCCATCCAATGCATTCGATGCAGCAGTACATTAAAAGAATGAAGAACTTAAGCATCGCGTGACGATCGCTTGACGGATCTGATTTGACTTTTTAACTGAAGCAGCGTCGG
Organism: Eleusine coracana subsp. coracana; assembly: GCA_032690845.1. Taxonomy (NCBI): domain Eukaryota; kingdom Viridiplantae; phylum Streptophyta; class Magnoliopsida; order Poales; family Poaceae; genus Eleusine; species Eleusine coracana. The sequence continues at coordinate 58,832,685 of CM064434.1, read as the reverse complement.
TGCTCTTGTCACACAAGTGACAAAATAGCCTCATGCATCACCAGCTTTCTTTTTTCCCAGGCATTTTCTCATTTGGCGATTGGATAGTAATTAAAGGCACAGCTGGGCCGCTTGGCGAGTAAGCTATGCCGCTCCAGCAATGGTCAGCACTCGGCAGTTTTTCTATTAGTATTTGGTATGCATGATCTTTATAGAAGATGGATCAGATTGGGCTTCATGTGCCTACACCAACTTTCCAGCTTCGTCCAACCTTTCTTTTGTCTTTCCTGTTACATCCCAATCTTTATGGTCCGTCCATGTGTATAGTTCTGGTTTTTATGCAGTGGGCCTGGCAGAGACACAAAAAGGGTTTGTTGTAAAGGGGAAGTGGCACTTCACTTCTAGTGCCGGCAGAACACTAACGATTGCTTAGCATTGTTTAATCTATTATATATATATTTGATCAGCAAAAGAAGTCTCCACGTTCACTTTTAAGGGCTAGAAATTCTCATGTTAATTAGAGAAAAAAAGAAAAAGAAAAATTACCCACCACTACAATTATGAAAAAGTTAGACCAAAATACCCTCATTCATGTTAACTAATTACCCACCATTGCCCTTTAATACCCTCATTTATATTAATTAATTACCTATCATTGCAATTTCTTTTATTTTGAACGTGAGGTATCATTGTTTTTTGGAATAACATGAGTTGTCATAGTAATTTTTGTTGATAAAAAGGTGGGACCGTATCATTGCCATTTTTTTGGCAATTAACATGCGGGATTAATTGAAAAAAGTATGAGTGAATTTACTATTCTCACACTTCCTTGCTGTGGCTGTTGTGCTATGGTCCGTACTCCCATTGCATGAAGTCATCCATCTGTTAGGTTTTTTTTGTTTTGATAATAAATATGAGTGGATGAAAAATGAAAAAAATGAGTTTTTTTAATTTATTTATACAAGGACTTCTTTGGTCCGATCCTCCTCCCGTTATCAGGTCTCATTTTTTCTTGGCAATGGATGGTCGTATGTATGAATACATGTCATGATTTTCTTTTACAAAGAACTACAAAAAAAACGACATCGAGAATTCAGCTCACCAAGATAAAGAATCAATGTGTTAGGTTGTTCCTCTTTCTTTTTCTTTATAATAAACATAAGTAAATGAACATGTAAAAAAGAATTCTTTTTTTACTTAGTTTGTAGAAACACTTTTTTCTTCTGCTGTTGTGCTCTAGTCCTCCTCCCGGGAGTAGTCCCCTAGGTATTTCTTTCCCCTGTTTTCCCTGGGTAATGGAGTGCCCGTTCATACGAGTACATGTTGTGAGCTGTTTATTCAAATTGCGGCGCAATCAGTAGCATGGAAAAATTTCATCTAAGGTGCCATCAAAATCGAGAACTCGCTGGTGCAGCTCACCAAGATAAAGAATCGACACAAGTGCATAGATACCCTTTCGTTCTACTGGTGTAAGTATGATGAGATGACACAAGTTTCAAATGTCGGCTTCCAACTTGACAATGAAATGACCTGTCCACAAGTTGCATTGCAGAATCCGTAGATATTCATGCATTTGTTATATTTGCAATTAACATGAGGAAATCAAATATTAGAAAACAAACATAATTTTACACTAAGACTACGCTAGCACTTCCTTGCTCCGGTTGTTCTCCCTCCATCTGTACTCTCATTACATCACAACTGTTATAGTTGTAGATCAGAGATGCTCAAACCACCTAGATAAAAAAATAGAGTAGAATTAGTATTGATTGAAATTGGCGAACTGGATGACTTGATATAGAATAAAAATGTGTTTCATTTGAAAATAGATTGATAAATTATGAAATATAGATAGAATGTCCAAAAGTGATCATGATAATAAAAATGACTTCGTAATAATAATCTAGAACCGCGCAAATGCGTGGGCCATCTCACTAATTTGCAATGATACAACAAGAAGCATGACAAACTTCTGACCCAGCACAATTGCATCACAAGCAAAAACAGTGGCACCGGTAACGTAATACTCGACAGCATTGCTTTGTTTGCTACCTTCCCAGGAGCAGGTTGTTGAGGGCATAAACCTTTTCTTTTATTTTCCGCATTTTGTTTTATTCAAATATATCTATTGTTGCGAGTACGCAAGATGCCAGATGTATTGTATTCTTTCTACTAACTTGTAAGTAATAACATTTATAAGTTGGAAGTGCACACTTCATTTACTCATGTAAATTAAGAATCGCGCTGCTATTTTGGGTGCACATTTCTCCGTGTCATGTAAGCTCAAAAGGAAGCAACTAAATGGAAAAAAAAATAGCTGATCAATTGGACAACTTTGTAGGCTTTATATTGACTAATTCTTCTTGACGGCTCATCATAATGCATGGAGAACTTGTGTCGATTAATCCTGGACATATTCCGTATAGTCCTTTCGAGAAAAAAATAATGCCTGGATCGTTTCTGTCCCTGTGATCTTTACAGACCATCATCAGGTTGGGCGCTCCATGTGCCCTCCTTTCCTTTCGTGTCAACACGTGTTCGAAAATTTAGTACTATCAGTATGTGGACCTCAAGGGGTACTGTACAAGGATGCAACAGTTCTTGTCAGAACAATGCAAAATGGTGGTTTTATACTGAAGTTACTAGCGGTTACATGCAAGGCGCCAAGGGTTCTTTTTCTGTGTTGAATCACAAGCGAAATAGTAGTGACAATACTTTAAGTGTTCCAAGAGACAGATTAGCGGGCTCTAAATTACCAGTTGTTGTCAAATAAGCAGTATTTATCGACTGATGCCATGTGTATACTAGTATTAATATATTAATCAGTAGTACTAATGGTACAATTATTTGGTGCCGGTACGCCAAATGTCAGATGCACTGTAGGAAAGCAAAGCGCAGATATGCTGGATCTCCCCCGAAGAATGGGACTACCGTTTTTGGGCAGACAACGAGACCTGACATCTGAAATGTGCATCCGTTTTGGATAAAATGCGGTCCTAAAAGAAAACACATGTTGAAATCGATCCAATCTCCATTGAGAACTGGCGAAACATATTGGAGTCGATATGAAGAATTTCAGTGTTGCTTAGTGTGGCAAAAGTGCTTATTCACATTATTTATCTAAAAAATTAGTGTCCACTTTAACAGCACAAGCCGTCAAAACTATTTGGCAAAAGTGCTTATCCACACTATTTATTTAGAGAATAAGCTGTCAAAAGATAGGATTTGATGCTTTAATAAAACTGTTTATGCTAGTACAAACTTGAAAATTACTTATGTCAATAAGCATTTATGAGTTTAGGTTTATAGTTTATTGTTGCATAAGCAGTTTAATAAATACTACTACCAATAATAAACCTCTAATCTAGTGGTCAAAGCATTTAAGTAGCATTCAATAGATCTAGATTCAATTTCCCATAAAAGAAGATTAATAAGGTCAGAATAAAAAAAAATAGAATGAGGCTTCATAAACTAATGAAAAATCCTATAAAATAAAATTTGAAATATGACAATCACTTGTACAAAACAATAAAAACAATAAAATTTAGCTAGAATAGTTATGAACCTTTTGTTTTGTGCATCTCACAGGTATATTACATCTCAAATCCATATCTAACCATACGATTTCACTATGTGGACAATATGTTTCTTAACCAATTTTCATGTTTTTAGTTAATTTATGTTTCTGATACAATAAAAATATACCGGTGTAACAATGAAAATACACTATTCGAACGATGAAACTGTTGAAGTGGAACATTTCCTTAAAAATATATTTTTAGAACAATTTGAACAGTTGACTGTTGGATCTATATCTTTTGATGAACTGAAAAAATGACTAGAGATTAACAAAATTTCGGTCACTTGGACAACATGTCATTCCTTGTGCGCTCGGCTTGGTTGCTCCAAAGCACAACCTTTATGACGGAACCGCGAAAGCAGCCAGGCAAACGCTGACCGTGTTTCCAGACCCGAAGCCCGGATCATCACTGACAGAGTGGCAAAGCCATCATCTAATCTAATAATCTACCCGGAGGACATGAGATTAGACTACTGAAAGTGAACCCCGTAAAGCAACGCGTACACTGCTACTAGTACCGAGAGCAGTTGGCGCGCTGCTTCCGTGCAGTTTCGCAGCTCACACGCCCCGCCAACTCCCCCCAAAATCCCCCTCTTCCCGCCGCGCGCAGCGCAATGTCGCCGCCCGACTCCGGCGAGCCCGCCGGCGACCCGACCCTCGCAGACTGCCTGCGTCTCCTCGACGAGGTTCCCGCCGCGGCGTCGTCCTCCCCGGCCTTCCGCCGCCACTGGCCGTCCATCTCCGCGTCGCTCGCCACGCTGTCCACGGCGCTCTCCAGCCCGACCTTCCCCCCTGCCGCGCCGGCGATCCTCCCCCCTCTCGCCGCCGCGCTGGACGCGCTCCTGTCCGTCGCCGCCGGGGGCCGGCTCGGCCACCTCCACACCGTCTCGCTCCTCTCCTCCTCCGCCGCCGCGCTCGCCCAGCTCGCCGCCGACGCCCGCGTCCTCGCCGCGCCGCCGCCGGCGACCGCCTCCGCCGCTGCCGCCGGCGGACAGGACGGAATCGACGGCGTGGTCGCCCGGCTCCGTGTCGGCTCCGCCGCCTCCCGCGCCGCCGCGCTCGAGGACCTCGCCGCCGCCGTCGGTGCGGCCACCCTCCCGCCGCCCTCCTCCGCCGCCGCGGCAGTCTCCGCCGTCGCCGCGCTCCTCGACTCCGGCGACCTCCTCCCGTCCTCCCGCGACCTCGCCGTCTCCGCCCTCGCCGCCTTCGCCTCCTCCGACTTCCTCACCCACGAATCAGCATCCGCCTCCCTCGTCCCCCACCTCTGCCGCGCACTGGAATCCAGCGCGGGCCCCACCGCAGAGCACGCCTGCGTCACCCTCCTCCCGCTCACCTCCGCCTCCCGCGACGCGTCGGCCGCCGTGGCGACCCGCGGCGGCGTGGGCGCGCTCCTCGCCTTCTGCGCGTCGGGGACACCCGCGGCGCAGGCGGCCGCCGCCGGCGTGCTCCGCAACCTGGCCGCGTTCCCCGACCTCCTCCCCCACTTCCGCGACGAGCCCGCCGCCGTCCCTCTCCTCCTCCAGCTCGTCGCCCTCGGCACCCCGACTGCGCAGGCGACGGCCCTCGCGTGCCTCCGCAACCTCACCGCCGGCGGCGACTCCGACGACGCGCAGCGACTCAGGGTCGACGCGTTCCAGGAGGGCGCGCTCGCCTGCGTCAAGGACTTCCTCGAGTACGACAAGGATGATGGGCCGGGGCGGGCTGCGGCGCTGGGCCTGCTCCGCAACCTCGCCGCGTTCAGGTACGTGGCGGAGGCCGCCGCGTCGTCGGGCTTCGTGGGCCTCGTCGCGTCGGCCCTGCTCACCACCACCCGCCCCGCCACCCGCGCCGCGGCGGCCCTGGCCCTCGCGGAGCTCTGCGGCGCCGTGGGCCCTAGCAGCAAGTGGCGGAAAGAGGTGCCCCCCGACGGGCCCGTGGTCCCGCGGCTGGTGTCGATGATGGAGACGAAGCCCGTCTCGGAGCGCGACGCCGCGGCCCGCGCCTTGGCCGCGCTGCTGCTCGCCGGCGCCACGTCGTCGTCGTCGTCAGGCGGCGGGTACAGGAAGGCGTTCAGGAAGGAGGAGCGCGGGGTGGTGAACGCGGTGCAGATGCTGGACCCGGCGGTGGGCGTGGAGAAGAGGTTCCCCGTGGCGGTGCTGCTGGCGGTGGCGCAGTCGCGGCGGTGCCGGAAGCAGATGGTGGCCGCGGGGGCGTGCGGGTTCCTGCAGGGGCTCGTGGATGGTGAGGTGGAAGGGGCGAAGAAGCTCGCTGAGTGCCTGGGTAAGGGGAAGATGCTCGGCGTTTTTCCCAGGACGTGACACTCTCTCTGACTCGATTCGCCGAGGAATTTCGTCGGAGTTTCTGCTTCCATGATCGATTCGAACTGTATGTATGTGCCGTGACTGCTTCTTCACCCTGCCTCTGTTCTTCGCCTCCTGCTCTGCTTCATCGTCTCTCTCTCTCTCTCTGTATGATGATGATGATGCTTGTGAATGATGATGAAAAAGGAAATCTTGTACATGACCGGCGTGCGTGAGTTGTTCTGTTCCATAGCGTAGGGTGTTTGTTGCTTGTTAGATGACGAGTGTTGTTTTTAGCTTGCTAAAAAACTAATAAAAATATGGAAAAAAAAAAGATCCTTGTATGTAATCTGTGATCTGAAGAAAATCAAGATTCAGTTGCTTGCTGATCTGCATTACTGTTCCATATTGATTTCAATGTCTCCTCCCATTCTCTGAGAATCTCAAACAAGGTAACAGTCCCAAGATTTCTAGCGTTTCTTCAGAAACATATCTGCTGTCATTACCAAGGCATTGTATCATGAATTAGGCTGATTGATTGTCCAACAACTATGTGTCACCTCATCTTGATATAGGTCAGAGCTCTGCATTGTCTTTCAAAATCTCGTGCGTGCCGGCGTGCTCCGTGCTGATCAGAAGAAAGAAAGCTTTTCACACCACATGAATTCTACTGCCCAATATCAGTTTAGGTGTTACGAATGAACAACCCTGAACATCTCGTCGGAGGATATGCATCATGTATATTTGCATTGGATCGTCAAATGGACATACCGATAATCACGGAATTGGAGTTATTGTCCAACAATCATGTGTCTCCTCATCTTGATCTGGGTCAGCATTTCATTGTCATTGCCGTCCTGAGTGTGAGCTGTGCATTGCATCCACTAGTGAGGGTGCAGGTCTGACCAGGCCATTGTCATTCAAAGTCTTGTACATGTCGGCGTGCGTCGTCCTGTCTCATTATGTAGGCTCAACGACTGTTTTAGCTTGCTGAATGAAACCAATACAGATACGGGAAACCTTGTGCGCAATCCTTGATGTCAAGAAAGCAAGCTTCATTTGCTTGCTCATGTATAGTACATTATTACAGTCCAATATCAAAATTCAGACGTTGTGAATTAACAACCCGAAGATTTCTTCGGAAGATCTCCATCTGGCGTCATTGTCTGGGCGTTTGCATCATGAAATGGACGTGCCGATAATTGCGGAATTATAATTATTGTCCAACAATCATGTGTCCCCTCTCATCTTGATATCGGTCAGCATTGCGTTGCTATCTCAGGTCTGTCCGGGGCCATGGTCTATAATTCAGTCCAGTGTGTTTTGTGAAAATGGCACGGCTACCTCCTAAAGGACTGGGGAGCAGATTTGTACAAACGGTACAAGTTGACAGAAATAGGTGCAAGGGGATTCAATACTCGTCCCCTCCTGTTTCCCGCCCTTCAATTGCGTCAACAAACATTTGACTGAACTGTTAAAATTTATAGTACTACTAGTATACTATCTCAGTATTCAGGTTGTTTCTGAGAATCACAAGCCGAAGCAGTGAAGCTGATATTTGACCCATCGTGAAGTAATGAACTTGTATCCATGATTTTTCTGTTCCCTTTTCACATCTGCGTCACTGTCCAGTTTCCAGTTAACTGTCCGGTTAGCCGGCTTGGGTGAACGAAGCTTGGGTGACCTCTTCCATGAGGGTCACTCACTGCTGCCCCGATTGGCCGTAGTCTCCTCCACATGGCAATGGGGGCAGCACGATGAGGAGGCGGCAGGATCTAATCTACCACCCCTGACGCATTCATGAGGCGGATTGAATGTCGCAATAGGTGGCGTTGTCTGCCCAGGGAACATGTCCAGCCAGCCGGATTCAGATTCACCTCCCAAACTGGGTCCTAATTATTGTATCAGAGTAGTAACCAGTAGGCTAATACTACTAGTAGTACTAGGAATTAGGCACCCACGCTCTCCGTCGTGCACTGACACAACGAGAGATGTTGTTGTTAACAGTGCTTTGATATGAAATGTTTGTTATTGCGAGAGATGCAGCAGCTGGGAGGTACAGTGGCATGTAGAGTACTCCCTCCATTCAATAATATAAGACGTTTTGATTTTGAATATGAGAATTAAGAAAGGGTAAAAATATATGTTTCTTAGAAAATGAGAAGAAGAAAGATAAAGATAGAAATATATTAGAAAAAGATAAAAATGCATTAAAAAGAGAGAGTGTCGTTGAGAAGGCTAAAATATCTTATAATATTGAACGAAGTAAGTAGAAAAAAAGATCGTCACATGGCCTCTGTGCGTGGTTGCTGGCCATCATCAGCAGGAGCAGAAGGGGTGGATGGTGATCGGTGTGCAGGTAGTAGTTTTTGGCTCGCAGATGAGGACCAGAAGAGCACAATGCCATGTGCCGGAGGCTGCTGATTGATCTTGCTTGCTGTGCCTATGTGGAGAAGAGAACCTGAACCAGTGAATCGAAGGAACCTTCTCTGCTGGATGGATGACGATGATGCTGTCTCGTTGTCGTCATCGGGGATCATGGTGTTCTGGATGCAGTGCGGCCGGGCCCACCACCTCCATCTGGTGATACTAGTACCCTGCGCACTCAAGCGAGTGATGAGACCGGAACGTTCACTAGCGCGCACACAAGACACCGAGTGCAGCCTGCGATGCACATGGCCCAACCAAACGTGCTCCGGTGACGTCGTCGCGTATCGTGTGTCTCCCATGATCGCACGCGACGCGACGCGCCGTGCATCATTTTTTTTTTTGTCATCTCGTTTTGATCATCATCAGTGCATACTGTAGATTGTTGGATGATCAGTGCATATATACTGTAGTAGAAAAGACTGGAGACACATGGACATTGCGGCGGATCATGTGTCGCATATACTAGATCTGAACTAGTAATAATCGAACCCCTATTGACGCGTTCTTATCGGCCAGCCGCAGAACGGCGGCAGGAGCAGCAAGCGAAGTGTTGACCCGGGCTCAGATCCGACCATACCTCGACGACGAAGCGTAAACGTTGTTCCATACTGCACGCCGACCATGTCGGTGCTAAGGAGGAGTATAATACACGCACGTACGCACATCCAATTCGTATGATATATTTTTTTTCTTTCGAAAGGCCATCCAACCCGCATAATGGTATACTAGTATAAACCACTCTGAGAGAGACTTGACTGAAATTGAGCTTCCGATGAACGAGCAGCGAGATGGCACTGTGCTGCTGGGTCGTCCTTGCTGTGCTCACGATGCTTTTTTTTTTTTTTTTGAGGTATGTGCTCACGATGCTTAACACAAGTGATGGGAGGAATGGAGGATGATTATTAGCAAGTGGTCGGGACGGGGGTGGGCAGAGCTGGTGGTGGTTGACGGCGCCAGCTCACATGGCCAGTGTGACCTGGACGTGCGCCACGCCGCCCGCGGCAACACGGATCCTCTGCGGCGGCAAGGCCTGTGCCCGCGGTCGTGAATATTCGTGCACGAAACACAGCACGACACCACGTGCTTTTGCAGTTTTGCTGGACCCACGACGTTCCTTTCCTGGGGCTAGTGATGGCCAAATGGGCCGGGCTAGCTGGACCGGTCCGAAGCATGTAAAAAATGGCCCGGCACGAGCACGGTCCAGCCCGCTCAATTTCATGCCCGGGCCGATCTGTCACGAGGCATCGAGTCATGTTTGGGTCGAGAGGCCGGTCCGATGGGCAGCATGACACAAATTTAGATAGCTTTGTGGGAAGACAACACATTGATTTAGATGAGGTCTAGGGTTCAAATCTCACCCTTGTCCCTTTTGATTTTTTTTTCCTATTTAAGGGTGGGAATAGTTACTTGGACTAGTTGGGCCGATTTTCTTGACGGGCAAACGGGCAAGATGGCCCATGGGTTGGCATGACCCATTACTAATGTCATTACGGGTCGTGCTGACCCGAAATAGAAATGGGCCGTGCCTTTTCGGTCTGAGCTGGGTCATGCCGGGCGGTCCATTTATCCATCACTTCCTGTGGCTGATGATTGATTGCAACTCGGGCTGCACTGATGATTGATTTTAGGAGACGCGCTTGCTCATGGGCCTCCTTATTGGAGCCCATCCGATCCGTGTCAGTAGCAAGTCTGTTATTTGTACCCAGATATGAACAAAAGAAGTGGGTAAGTGAAATGGAAGTTCTGTGCAGAAGATGCGGCTAAAATTAAAGATTTTGCTGTGAATTGGGATGAATCCCAGTCCACGGCTCCACGCGCATGAAATAAAAAACTCACCGAACTATGTAAGGTTTTATAGATTATTATTACTACAGAAAACATGGTTGTGCCTCTCCGTAAGGCTTGCTCGATTAATTCGCTCCAAGGGAGATTGGGGCTGATCGCGATCCTTCCTAATCTCCCCTGACCCTTCTTTAGACCTCACTGAAACGAACAAACCCAGTTTTTCATTTTGATTTTTTTTTTGAGGGGAAGTTTTTCATTTTGATGGCCAACGCCCGGCATGAAGACAAATGATTGGGCTAATTATTTGGCTGGCCAGTCACATGTAGCCGACGTCCAACGTCCTTACAGACTATTGGGCTCGTTATGATTGGGCCTGTATGAACAGACCTCCTCATGTACATTATCGTCCTAAAAAAAAAAATAAAAGATGGCAAGTAGACTGTCAAGGGAGCATCATGAAGAGATATTTGTTGACCTTTATAATCGTGATGATGCTTACTACTAGAAAGGTACACTAGAGGACTGAAATATACATATCCATCTTATACAAAGAAACGTTCGGTCTTTTTTAAGAAAAAATACTAAAAAAATATATATTAATATTTCAGTCTCTACATCAATGAATGTATACAACTGTTCAAATTTACAGAATAAGAAGAAAACACACGAGCCACATAATCCAGTTACATTAGGGCCTTGAAAATATCTTTCTCATTTTCATAATCATGTTAAGTAAAGATCAAACAAAGATGTTCTCCATGCTAAAAAAAAACTTGGTCTTAATGGGTATAACACTCCTCGGGCATTTGCTAAGAAGAAGACCTTCTCACGCAGGTCGAGAAAACTACCGAACCCCTCTCCCACCCTTACACGGGCTCGAACATTAGGTGAGACTGGCCCGTCGCAAAGCACACTAGTACAGCCAAAGCGACACAAACAACACAACATCCGCGTCAGAACAAGCTAGACGAGTTACAACGTGCTTTAGATATGTGAGAGGTGAGGAGATTTTTTTTGTGCAAATCTCGTGCCGAGCAGCGCTCGAACCTGAGATGTTCTCCATGCTAAGGCATCGTGCATATCGAAACTTTTTTTTTTCTAATCCTTATCTACTTATATCCTGACGATGGATTGCTGTTCCTTGCCATCGAGTCGACTTTGATGTGAAGGCGCGCTGATGAGTCATCAGCAGAGACACTTTATATTCACTTAAGAAGAACCAATGGATTAGGCCAAGTGCATGCATACTTCCATCTAATCATTTATTTACAACAAAATATTTTTCTCCATCGCTAAGTTTTCATATCATACTATATGCATTTGTGTCAGCCTGAGCAGGGAGATCTGAGGTACGAAGATCATGCAAGCAGATCGATGTACAAAGTAGTGACTTGGGGACCTACATTCTTCTAGTTCATGCATCCATATGCTTTGATTCTGGAAAGACCGTATCCCATTAAATAGTGCCCTGGCTTAAAACGTACGCTACTGATCGAGCATACTTGCGCTTCCAGTTTCCTCCCCTAGGCTTCTTCTGAAATTGATAGGATGATAAATGCTAGTATCCACAATCTGTGTGTTAACGAATAGTTGTAATCTACAGAGCTTAAATAGGTTTTATTTCTATGTAGAATCAATACATCCCCGACTGTGAAATAATGTATGAAAACCCACATTTCAATTTGTTTGGTCATCTAGTGTAGCAATGACATTTTTCGCACTAATTCAGGGGACCTCAAAAAGTTCCTTAGGAACTTGAACATCGTCACACACAAAGCATATCTTTCTAGAGTCATGAGTCATGAGTCATGTGGAAGTGGTCCTTGACAACATACCATCTAGTGAGAAAGCCAAGGTGTGTTGAGTTTATTTTAGTTTCTGCAAGTGGATTACCTCCTGCTTGTGGCTGGCTTCTAGGCATGTGTTCTTGTACTACCTGGCTGTGACTGCAATTTGCCATTTTGCAAGTTGCAGCCCCATCTGATACAAAGAACATGGCTGCATGGGAGCTTTCCAGAAGGGATCTGCTTGTCAACTACATTGCATGGGACTATCATGCTCGAACATGAGCCTACTCATACACGTGGGCCCTTCAGAACAGTTTCTTGTAAATTTGGTCCTTTTCTGTTCTAGATTGTTTTGCAGGTGAAATTTGTTAACGATCAGGAATAAGCAATATGTTACCCTAGCTGTCATATTTGCTTTTCGGTAAAGGGTACACATTTGGATTGGGAAATCTGAACATTAAGCTTCGTCTCTCCGCCATCTTGTTTGGAAACATTCATGATCCATCCAAATCCCTGCCAATTTTATAAAACTAGACAGGATCTTTCTCAAGCATGCAAGTTGTGGCAAAATAATATATGTTATGATTTTGGGCAAGATTTGCTTCAAGGTTGATCCTTCCAAAGATACATTTGAAGAATAATATGAAGCAAAAAAAACAGTTATTCTTTTCCACACACAGATAAAAACAAACCTTTTTATTTAATCTTCTATGAATATGCCTATCGGTTCAAATATTTGTTTGTAAGCCAGTTAGGCCCCATATTATTATTTTTATCTAGCACTATAAAAAAATGATTGTAAGTCTGTTAGACGGGATTTTTTTATTACTCACTCTCATATATAAACTTTGATCATTATTAACAAGAAAATTATAAAGATTGACTATTTAAGAGTTATATACATTAAGACAGTTTTTTCATGCACTACGTCAGGTCAGTCTTCTAGCAACACTTTTATATGTTACTAGGTATAGAAAAAAATATTGCTGGGAGGTATAGTAACATATTTAATAAGTGATCTAGGTTGTGCTGTTACTAGAGCATGTTTTGTTACAACATATTTATGTGTTCCTTATTGTAAGACAATGTGAAACAAGTAAATTCTATTGTAACACATATATGTGTTACTATTTTAAATAAAAATGATACAAATAAAACTTATTGTAACACATATATGTGTTACTACTCAACAAAAGGGTTACACTTATGGTACTAAAAATAATATTAAATATAAAAAATATCTTACATTCGGAATCGAACTCTGGTTGCATACTTCAAGATTGATGGCAATACCAGCCGAGCTAAGACACAATTGTGACTATAATTTGTAAACATAGAATTTAAAACATAAGGTTGGACAACTAATGTGTATTGTAACACATACATGTGTTACTACTTGAAATAGTGTGTTACAATATCTTTGTTTGGTTGTACTAAATATTGAATCATTTTACTGTCGTTAAAAGAAGTCTAATAACGTTATTTGACATGTGAATATACATGATTCTCATGTTCAGTTGCTTACCATCAAAGCATATGTTGCTTATGTAGCATCAGACAAAAATAACTTGTAATACAAAATAATATATTATTCATAAATATTATATAGGTGCTTTGTTTTCAAGCTTGCGACATTTTCAAAGATAGAATTTTGATTAAGATGAGCAGCATATAGTCATTTTATAACAATTAGAGAGTATGAAGTTTTATCCCAATGATGAAGTCACTACCACGTGATTTGGGAAACGTTTTGCATCCGGAGCTAACGTTGTTAGAAGATCAAAAATTAAATGCATTGGTGAAGTTGCAAGACAAGAGATTATGAGGTTCTAACAATGTAACATTTTTGTTGTAACACTATTTTGTGTTACAATAAGATTTTTCTTGTAACACTTATACTAGATATGTTACAAAAATCATGATATTTATAACACTTTTACTGTAACATTAGTTTTTTGTTACTAAAATAGTTTCTTGTAACATATTTTTTAAAAATGAAAACTATGTGTTATAAAGTCAATTGTAACACATAATTTTATGTTCCTACAAAATTTATTATAACACCAATGTCCAAGTATTACAAGCATGTGTTACAATATGTATTTTCTATAGTAGTGATGCAATCTAGTAATAGTATTCTTATGTTGTCAATCTTTATAGATTTTTTTTGCTATGGATGGTGAACATTAAAAAAGTTTTACTTGAACAAATTCAAAACAAGTTATATTCTAGGACAAAGTGAGTAGAAAATTTGAAATTATAAAGCAATTGAAAATATTTATCCTAATTATGCTCTCAACACCCACTGAAAAAATAAACATCTAGATATCCAACTTCTAGTCGTAATTACACTGCAACATTTGTGCAATTTTGTTTTCATTAAACACAGAAGTACATAAGAAAAAAAGGTATTAAGTATAGTAGGAATTTTGGATACACATTTTACGGAGTTTACATTCCAATATAAGTTTAGAAGAGGTTCCATCCACTGGCGAAGCTTCAATTGGAAATGAGGAGGGGCCGGTCAGTTTAATTTGATTAAAAAAAAGCATGAACAATAGCATTTCACTGTTCATTTAGTGGTAATTTGATGATGGCCGTGGGGGGGAGGGCCCTACTGGCCACAACTAATCTTCGCCACTGATGCCATCATTGGAGGAGGTAGGACTGAAAATATTGGGACACCAACGAAGTCCTAAAAGATGGGCATATACTTAGAAGAGGAGTAACGGTAAATGTCTTCGAAGGATGAGTAGCTTCGTCTAAAGTGGGTTGACCTTGCAGAAGAGAATGAAAGTGGAACAAAGTTTGTTGCGTCTGAAAAAGCAGCACAAGCAATGCAACCAGAGCACTTGGAATTGTTTTTAGCTATTTATACTCCTTAATTATCTGTTTTTGAATAAATTTCAGAACAGTATACTATTTGCAATAGAGTAGCACAAAACTAGAACTTTTAAGTTCAACTCCAGAAAACCACACCTATTTGCAACCATATAACAGAAAATTGTGATTTTTTGACTTAGCCCCACTGTCAACTACACCTTATTTTGCTCAAATATGTGGCTTACGGAGGGGGTCAGGTCAAAAAGTTATACTTTTGCATTACAAATGATTCCGATAGTTATAATTTGCTAAATAAAATCATACTTAGTATTATAGAAATAGAAAAAACATAGAATTAGAGATGGTTATGTATGTAATCCTGTAGGAATGAAAAACACAGGAAACTCTCTATTGGCACTTTGGATAGCCCTTCCATAGGAATTTTCACTATAAGATTCAAATCATATAAAATGTCTTTAATTTTTTTCGTTCCAAAGAGCTTTTACTGCTATCCATATTCTCTCTATAGTTTAGTATATATGTACCAGTAGTCGAGGAGAATCTTAATTTTTATTAAATAAATTACTCACTCCGCCCTTAGTTCTACATATTACTCCCTCTAGCCCATATTACATGTCATTTTAGGCTTGGACACATAGATTAAGGAGAAGTAAAAAAGGTAATTGCATAAAAAACAAGAAAAAGAGAGATAAAGATAGAGATGTAGTATTAGGAAGAGAAAAAGATGCATTAGGATCCAAGGATGGTAAGGTCATTCTTAATGGGGACTTTCATTTCACTGTTACCAAGGCTGCCACATCAGCTTTTTAGATTTTTATAGGAGAATGAAAGTGTCTTTCTCAATGGCTCCTTTCATTTCATAATTTCATATGCTTGCTGAATATTAAATTGTTGCATGTGACATCAAATGAGTCATACAAATTATGTAACCACTTGGAGAATGAAAGAAAGAGCCTTCAATGTATCTTTCATCATTGTTTCATTGACTTGAAAAAAGTGCAACGGCCTTTCACTAGGATGAAAGGATTTTCCTCTCTTTCATATTAAATGTGTTGCCATGTTACCTTTTTTTTTCTGATGTGACACCTAATTAAATATAAATAAAAGACTCATTGAGAATGGACTAAGTAATTTGGGAAAATTAGAGAAGTATAGGATGACAAGTAATACGGGATGGAGGAAGTACATTGTTAAGTTTTTAGGATTGTAGTTTTGATGCTGCGACATTGGGAGCATTGCTGGTGAAAATCAGTCAAGCAACTTCCATTATAAGCATGTATCTGATGTTGTTTTCCACACATATAAAATTGCAAGGGCAATTCGCTTCCGACTGCGAGATAACACTCACAAATAAAACAAAATTGATTTTTTTAATCTTAGAATTTTGCATACATTTGAAATGAAACCCACATGCAGCTGAGATTCTTTTGGTAGCTTTTGAAAATTTGCACATATTTTTACTAGCGGATCCACGTGACTTCATTATTTAGTTTGTGTTTTTTCCTATACTGAATTTTTGTAAAAATATATCTTCCATGATGAATATTATTTAAAATAGATTTAAATATGATTAAATTTGAAAATCTTGTAAGGACGAATTTATCATGGCTAAATTTGTTATTGGACACTCTTCAATTATGATCTTTGCTGTAGAATAGTGGGATAGGAATCATTTGCTATTGAACACTAATAAACAATTGGACATAGTGTGCAGCAACAAATAAAACATGTTTCAGTGTCCAACAGCAAAGGTCACTTTTTTTAGAATGTCCATCAACAAATTTTACTCCTACCATTTACAAAAAGTTTCAAGGTCAAAACTAGCATCTTAGTTCCGACTTCCCAGTCAAACGGTCACAGTAGTCTTGTCACCCCTGAACAACACGTTGAGCATCCTATTTATAAGTAGCACTGCTCTCTCTCTCTCTCTCGGATGGTTCTCAATTTCAGAGTTCAATTTAATGGCAGTGGCAGTGGTCATGGGTTCATGGCACACGCTCCCACGAGGCTGAGCATAGTTTAGTCGCATCAGTACATCTTCCACTTGGGCGAAGACGAGGATGCGGATGCTCCTCCTGTGGCCTCGCCATGTGCTTCCCCCTCCTCGGTATCTACATGCCATTATGCAAACATCTCTCTCTCTCTCTCTCTCTGATCGGATCATCTGAACAGAGCCGTTCCATTGCCTCCATTTGCTTCTCCTCCTCGTAACTCATCTCTCACTTTACCCTTCCGTCTCGCAACTATAAAGCCGGGGTCCTGCGACGGGTGACCTTTTTGTATCGATGTGCAGGGTCAACTTCTTCTTCAGGTCCCTTGGCTGCAACAACCGTCTTGGCTGACATTGTAAGTTTGGGGAGAAATGAATGGGTGATTAATGTTCTCTTCATGGTTCTTTGATGCCGACTTTCTGCTGATGTTAGCTGTTTATGGTCGAGTTGAGCTGCTGTGCTGCCCTTTGTCAAAAAAAAAAAAAAAAAAAAAAAAAAGTTGAGCTACTGCATTTCAGACAGTGTAGACAGAGATCCACTGAAACCGTTGCATTTTGATCCGGAGTTCCGTGGTTTCAGTGCATTGATCTGGTTACTCTTCTGCATTTTACTGCTACACAGAAATTTGCAAGATGGGGTGTGGCCCATCGGTCCCCAAGAAGTACAGCATAGGCCGGAAGGGGCGAAAGTGTCGGAGCATCATACAGGAGGTTGCCGTGTTCGTGCCAACTGTCTGCATCCCGGTGACCTCCGATGTTATCCATCCACTCAGGGGGCTGGTTTCCAAGGATCTCGTCGACCGCCTCTCTAAGCTTCGCGCTCATGTCGTCACACTGGCTGAAGAAATCTGTATGTTGATCACTAATTCCATCTTTTTTCCTGTTACTGATTGCGTGCATATCATTCGACTTTGCGAGACTACTGTTAATGGTTCTGTTTCATTTTGTTAAAACTGGTGATGCCCCGTGCAGATTACAGAGATGTATCAGCTGTTTCAGAACTGCAACATGCGCTACAGGAGTACTTGCCAGTTGTTCTTGGTCTAACAACAAAAGGTATCCAGTCTTGCTTATTCACTTTTCTGTAATTCACCTGGTTATCTAAAGGAATACAATGATATTGGTCCTGCTTTCATCAGAGAGCCGTCTTGAATCGTCGGTACAATTTAGATGGAAGACCTTGGATGATGACAAGGTGAGAGTTTAGTACTTAGACTTGGATGCCTGTAGCCCTTTTACTGATTGATTTGTAAGAGGCTGTCGTTCATCAGGAGTGTTGTTTAGCGAGCGCATGGTATGAAGTTCTATCAGTTGTGCACATGATGGCTATGCTTGCATTGTTTGAGGCCAATCTGATCCTTATTCCCAAGAACGGTCAAGCTGGAGGTGAAAGGAAGGTATCAGAAGGTCTGTTCTTTTTCCAGTAGATGTCTATAAATCTTTCTTTCTGTTACTATAGTATTGCTTTGATTTGGGGGAAACTTTCATGGGGGCCTCAATGGCAGAAAATAGTTTTGATTAATAGTATCTCCTTTTTAATTATCAGAGCAAATGTATAGTATTTTGATAATTGCATGTACAGGTGCAAATTAGGAACTTGATCCAAATTGCGATGATAAACCTTTTGCAGATGCAAAGAAGGATGTTGTCGATTCGTTGCTCAGGGCATCGGGATGCTTAGACTATTCCGTTCATCGAATACTTGTTCAGATTCCTGCACAAGTCAAGTATGCCATCAACCTGAAATTTAAAATAGCCTTCAGAAGTTATCACCTCTGAAAGGTTCCTTTAAGCAAATACTTCACCTTCCGTTCTCAATTACAGGAAGAGCTTTCCTAGTTACTTGCAGGAAGGTATGCTCGAGGCCATTTCAATTCAGGCACTGGCTCAGGTAACTACGCCTTTTATCCCTGTTATGAAGCCTAATTGGTAAAAGCCTAATCTAAATGTTATGAAGCCTAATGGGTAATAGCCTTGTTCTGTCTCTACTACAAATACAGTGTGTAGAAATACAGCTTGGTCTGGCTTCTGAGTGTGAAAAGGCAACACTGTCAGTGAAAAGAAGGCTAGCCTGTGAGCAAGTCAGCTATTTTTCCCAGGTCAGTATTCTTTGAATAAGCTAATGTTTCAGTCTACATTTTCATCAGCATGTTTGACCATGTCTCAGGGTGTTAGTTCTTATCCTCACTGCATCAAAAAAAAAAAAAAAAGAAAAGAAAGCTCTTATCCTCACTGTTATGGCAGGCTCACTATTGCCTGTCTGGATGTGACACAAGCGATTCCTATGGAAAGAAGCTTCTGCTGTTCCTGAAGTGGAAATGCATGGAGGCTAAGGTTGCCTGATGACACAACCAATTACTGAAGAGCCAAATAACTTATTTCAGATATTAACATGATATTAAATCTTTTCATCAGGCAGTAGCATATTATTACCATGGTCTCGTGCTCGAGAAGGGCGGCGAAGTAGCTAATCACATCAGCGCAGTCTGTTGCCTCTCTGCAGCTGATGACCTACTTTCAGAAAGCAAGAGGGCTTGTTTAAGTTTTTGCTTGGCAAATCCAGTCACAAGGTTTGATACGATTCCAAGCCACTAGCAATTAGCTCATTTCAATCAAACTGTAAGCTTTGACGATAGATATTATTTAACCAACTGTATGCAGGGTACCGCCTCCTTGGGGTGTCATGAAGAATATGCACAAGAAAATTCCAGATGCCGCGTACAAAAAGTTTCAAGTGTACGGGCATCTGTTTGAACAGAACAAGAATAGGTAATCCCCATATCCTAGGAGTACTCTAAGGCTCAATTGACAAACTGTACTTCTGAAAGTTTATTGATGGTAGATGCCTCTGTAGCACAAAAATGACAAACATCTTCAGATTATACATGAACATCCATATTTACGTTTGGTTTTACTCTAGTTACGATCTGTTACTTCTGTGGTGCAGCGCACTTCAATCAATACCTGATCTACCGGAGTTTGCGCTGTCGCTGAGACCAGAAGGGTATGAGTTGCCAAATACTGATTCAATCTGGGAGAATGTCAATTGCCAACCTCAAATTCAGAGCCTCAAAGAGCATCTAAATGATGACGAAGATCAAGTAGATACTAAATGATAGTTCCACTTACAAATGCTTCTTTCCACTGTACCGCAAAATGTAGCAGAAGTAGGTCTTGGATCTAGCATAAGCCACCAGGAAAGAAGGGCCCACAATCTCTATCTGCATAACTGAAAGTATTTACCATCTGACAATATATCCTTCATGTGTAACAGAACCATAAATAATAGGAAAGAATAGAGTTTCTTGCTGCCATCTTCTCAAAGTGTGATTTTTCCAACTGAAGCACAGAGCATCAAGAGAAAAATCTACGGTACACATTTCCAGAACACAATAATTGTTCCGTATCCTGAGTTTGCTCACTGATCATGTGCATTGTAACTTGGAACTTGATCTGTAATATAAAATTTGGAGGATCAGTCTCATCTGTTTACTAAGCACATGTTGTCAGACAAGGATATTTTCACTTCTTTTCGTAATATAGCCTGATGACTCTAAATTCTAAAAGGTTTAAAAAGCAACGGTAGGCTACTCGCAACCAAATAAAATTAATTTATTGAAGAATTTTATGGTATATATTACCATCAGTAATTATGAGTTGTAATTTTAATCCGATGCTCTAGATTGATTTTCTCTCACCCCAAATACCAGTAGTAATTCTAAGTAGTATAAACATTTACTGGGGTATTTTTGGAAAAGAACTATATCACCGTAGCAGAGGCATCGGCGCTAGCGGGTTCGTTGTCGTTTGTGCGTCAGGTTCCCAACGCTAGGACACCGCGAGGCGCTGCTCTGCCGGTTGCCACAAATCTAGGACGTTGAGTCGGCGGCAGGATGTGGAATGGTCGATGGGGAACGTCGAGGCGACAGTGACACGGGAGGGTCTACGAGGATGAGGCTACATTGGGATATGTCTACTTGACAACGTGGATAATTGAGTCAATTATATTACTACTCCAAGAATTACAACCAGTAATTTACTAGAAGTAATATATACTGTAAAACTGCTCAATTTATTTCTCTTTCGATATAACTAGATTGTTTTATCCGCGCAATTGCACGGGCTAGCGTGTAGATAATTTCCAAAAAATTTTCATTAATATACTTTTATTTGACATATTTTACTATTAAAAATAGTTAGTTTCAGTATATGTTATATTAATATATATTAACTCTCAAAGAATACTAAGATATAAATAATAAATAGCAAACAATGACCCGTGATATCTGTACTATGAACCTATATCTCCGGAAAAAGATGTGCCATAGAACGTTGAATTAAACTTGGTCAATGCCCAATATTGTTTCGGCGAGTGATTGTTTTTACACATTAAGCAAAAACAATTGTATTCTTTTATCATGAGTCTAAGTAGAAGGAGCATGTGCAGTGCCACAACATGTTGAATAATCAAACTATGCTTAATGCTCAAAATAGTTTACGTGAGTGATTGTTCTTGTACGTTAAGCACAAACATTCTTATATAAGCCTTTCTCATAGAGATGTCCATTCATGACACAAGAACTACAATATTTTTGCTAGTGATTTTAGAATGTTTGCTAGTCACGAAAAGATGTGTGCTTATTCAAGTTTAGTATTTTTGTGGTTGTAATATTTTTCTATAGTTGTATATCACTTTTATTGGTACATGAACTTTTTTACTGGTGTTAAATAAATCATGGCTACTTGGCTAGTTAACATAGTAATCTGCCTATAAATGTTTATCAGTATAGTTTTTTTGGACAAAATTTACTAGTGTAAAATTAAAATAGATGGTTCTTAATTTGGGTTAGTGCAGATGACATACCATTGGTTTCATACCTTGTTAACCCCAGCTTGATTAATTGCATTGAGATCGAGTTGCCCTTCTGGCAGTACAGTAGCAGATAAAACATCTTCTATGTCCGTGTGTATTGTGGTCGAAGATCAATAGAAGCTTCAGATCTTACAATCTTCTCTGTTAGGAATAGAAAAAAAGGAAAACTCCTGGCCATCGAAGATATTGGAATCCTTAGATTCTGTACGGTGCGACCTGACCATCGGCCAAGCCATAGATATGGTCAACCGGTCAGGGAACCCAAACATGACACCTCGTCCACTGTCAAAGACTGCTGCTGAGTGCTCACAGCTGACGTGCCTGCAGCGATTCTTGATCTTATAATCCGCAATTCAAGCTGAAGTAGCATCTGGCACAGAACTCCATGTTGTAGTTCATGTTGTGAATCCTAGCATCATCAAGCCTTGCTGGTGACGGTTATCTCTACACAAGAAAGAGCCTAGCGTGATTCCAATTGCCATCAATCTATCCACCTCGGCAACTCGGTCTGACGACATATTATTGCAAGCTGGTGAATCTGGCACATGATCGTGCCAGCTGTTGCACACCTTGCAATCCGCCCCGCGCATCTCGTGAATTTGACAGGCTTCCCTAATCTTGACGATGGAAGTTCATGGGGCAATGGTAGATTGTGTTGGCCTCTCATGATTGCTTACAGATCTCTTCTTCTCCAATTCTGCTCTCCAACTGGCCAACAGTGCTCAAGGCATCACGTCATGCGAAGCATCATGCCGGTAGTGCTAGGCAAATTGATTGCAAGTTTCTTGTTCTTTGATCCATTGAGACATTGCCATTGGTAGGGTTCGTCATGCAATGGGGCAGCAGTCCTGCGTCCATCACGGTTGGGCAAATAGGATCGCTAGGTTGTTAAAGCGTACCTGGGACAAACTCTTTTTTTTTCACGTGAGGATGTATTGAAAAAGAAGGGCCAGATGTATCTCCTTAGATGTGAGATGAGGGAATTGAGGGCTAGATGTTTTACTTTTTTCTCAGAATTTTTATACTATTTCTCTATTTTTGTAGACATCCGGTTGAAAACATCATCTTCTTTTATTATTAAATTAAATAGATACCAATTGGAGGAAGAAATGGCTGGAGAAGCACCATTTATTCTTTGAAAGAATCAAAATTAAAGTAAGTATTTTTCGAAAAGAAAAGTAAATGCAGAATTCAAACATTTTGACTCCAAGACGACGACACAAGTTTTGTGGCTTCTGTGGAAAATTTTGTTTGGTATCTTCCAATATGTTTACTTGACTGGTGTTTTGGAACAAGGATTTCCACCCAGAAGTCAATAAAGGTTCTTCGAGGTCCAAAGGCCTGAAAGAACACTCCAGAATCCAGAGAATAGAGAGACACACACCTTACCAAAAACAAAACGCCCAATAAATCCCCGTGGAATCATTTTTGACTAAACAGCTTTGACATATCCATCGTTGGAAGCATCTGTAGAAAAACAGCGATTACTTATCAACAGTATGCGTTAATTTTACTTGTGATATTGTTTAAAAAAGAAAATAAAGCCACGGGGTTTCTTATGTGGATAAGCACTTATGATCCAAATTGCATCAAGTTACCGGCATACATTTTTCATTTATTTTTATTGGCTCAAGTTACCGGCATACATTTTTCACTTATTTTTATTTGTTTCATAATATTTTGGAACTAGCAATAACTCGGTTCTCATATTGGGAACAAATGGATTACCAGGAAGTAAAGACAACTAAGTTCAAGAAAAAAGAGTTGCTTTAATTAATGACAGAACGACACATTAAAACTCCAATAAATGTAAAAAAATTAGCAAACTCAAAAGATTATTATAAGTGTTGTTCTCAAATTGAGACTGATCTATTGCTTGAACCAAAAGTTGATAAATAGGTTTATTATGTTAATAGGCATTTAACTCTTGTTCCTATACATCAATTTCCTCACTCCCAAGAAAAAATATAATCCACATTTACAAATATAATTATTTACTTATATTTTAAAAAATTTGCAAGAATGTAGAGCCACCATCAATCAATTCGTTGCATGCAGAAATGTTTGACACAATAGTCTGGATGACACCGTACATAACTTGATGTTTCTTTAGATAACAGGAAGATTGTATCAACCCAGATTTGGCTCTTAAAAGAGAGAGTTACAGCCAAACACATCATCAGTGTTTACAATAGTCATAATAATTACAAAGAAAAATATATTCTCTCTACATCTTTATCATCTATAGGCTCTATAAGATTAATTAGAAGCATCTTCAAGGCAACTCTGGAATAATGGCTGACAATCACAATAACCAACAAGGTGATGAAATTCCACATAAGAGCAGATGCGGACCTTTCAATATGACATGATATGGCAGCCACCATACCTAACATGGGCTTTAATTTTTTTTGACAGCCTATATCACTCACGGAATGACCATAGACCCATATGAATCGTGTCTCACGAGTACAAGATCAGGAAATAACCATTTAATGGACCAGTTTATCACGAGTACACGTAGTAACAATTTATTAGATGACATGTCGCAGTGATTCAGTCAGACTCAAACATATGTTTCTTTAGTAGCAAGCACGTGCAGGTTTGGTAACAAAAATATTCGTTAGAAAGCTTTGATTATGATAATATGAAGACCTCTCCTTAGAAAGCTTTGATTATGATAATATGAAGAAGACTTTTCAAGGTATAAGAGCAACTCTAACTCTTCTCTTTTAATCTCATCACCTAAAAGAGGTTAAAGAGGATTTCTTCAATCCACTTTTTAAATTATAGATAATGGTGTTATAGCAGTTCACCTATTTCATCACCTAAAAGGGTAGGGTCCATTGTTTAGATGATGGATGAGTGATCCCCTCTATAGAAGGGATGGTGGACTGGATTTAGATGATCATCTAACCAAAAAAATGGGAAAGGAAAATTGATAAACAAGTTTTTTCCATCTGTATTCCTTATATGACAGATTTTTATGTTTAGGTGGTAGGAAAGAGAAAGGGTTGGAGTTGCTTTAAAGGAAACAAAATTTGCCTAAGGTCCTAGAAGAACTAGATGTGTCTCGTATATTACTAACGGTATATGAATTATGGTAGTGCTCTAAAATCTTTATAATTTATTGGTAATTCTAGTTATCATCACTAACAAATTAAATCTGAAAATCGAACAGTTTGTCATTTTTCTTTGAGCTTTTGATGCATGTGAGAACTATCCGGTTCCAATGTAATTTCTTTACTTTTGATTTTTTTTATTCTCAATATGTTTTTAATGTTGTTGAATTATGTTTGGTTTTTGTGCCATTGAAAAAAATGTGGCGTGGCTTCGCCATACCTAAAATTTATTGCTAGGTTCGCCACTACATAAGAGACTGTAAAATCGGCGACAAGAATTCTGACCAATGAGACTACAGGCTGGATCACACACAATAGTGAGGAGAAGTCGTCCGTATATGTAAATCGGCTTAACGATAGCCAGTTTGAATAATCTGTCGCCAGCCATGATGTGTGCGCATGAATTGCACATCGTCGTTGCCGAATAACTAGCACCTTATGCTAATCACCACATTTGCAACTGAAGAAGGGCAAGGAAGAACCAACAGAAGAGTGAGGTAGATCCCTCAGTCACCGTCCAGTACGGCTACAACGACTGTCTTTACCGCGCGCATCACAGAGTGAGGTTGACGACCTGAATCCGTACCAGCGCCTAGCCGTAAGGAAATAGAACAAGAAATATGCACGAGATCCATTTGCTCCACTGAAACAGAGGGAAAGGAATGTCGTCGTCGATCAAATGACACCCCCCCCCCCTCCTGGATACATGCATAGGAGGAGATCCATCGTTGAGATCCAAGAGGGACAACCCTACTACCGTCGTCTTCGCCACCTTCGTAGTTCGTACACGTCATTCTCCAAAAATCACAGGTCGATATCTTGATCCACGAAGTAGGAGCCGATGGAAAGCGCTGCCAGCTGCCACCGCTGTCATTGCGGCTGCCCAACCTGGCGGCGGTAGAAAGGAAAGATGAAGAGAGGGGCTGGTGGCGGCACGTGCATATAGGTGATTTGCAGCTATGCTATTTTTTTATTGACAATCTTGCAGTAACCAGAATTATACAGGATACACTGATACCTTTAAGCTGAGCAAGATCATGAAAATGCTATTCCTGTCAACACATCAGAAATGAGCGAGAAATGCTTCAAGTGACATATAAATTTATGGAAAATAAAACAGATCTTGTGTGTCCAAGGCTTTCATCGCCACTAACAAACTTTGCATGTTGCAAGTTTTAAATCTTCAATGAACACACGTGTAATTATAACATAGTTTGAACGCTGAAATAAAGATTTCTCTATCAGTCGGTTATTTTGACTGAGCATGTGCTTACGGCATTATTAGTTTGTGATAAAAATACGGATGTCCGACTTTGACGTTTACTGTGAAGCATATGTGCTTAAGCCGGCCAATTTCCCTAAAGCATAGTTGTTTGTCTATCAAGCTGAAGAGACTGAAGGAACACTTTTTCTTGGTGGTTTACTTAGTTTGCAATAAACAATTCATAATAATTCACCTCCGTTATACCACCAAGAAAACAGCTAAAAGAGCTCCATTCAAACATTCTGACTTCAAGTCTTTCATCTAGTAGGCGCATACCTTTGTCATGTTGTAGTATTTGGACTCCAAGAAGAAATCCAATAAGCTGTAGCCATCAGAGTCACTTGGTGAAGTTTTACTTGGTCAGAGTATGAAATCTAATCCATGACTTGATAAATATAATATCAGGTCAAAGAAGAAAAAAAACACTAACCATGCCATGGAGACTTCAAAAGCTATCTCCTTAGTTCTCCTTACAGTTGTATATAAAAGCCTATCAATCTAACATTCCACTCTGCCAAGAAGTTCACAGGTTTGCAGCAATGGCGTTTCGCTTTGAAGCAGCAGCAATACTCCTTGCTGGTTTACTAGCACTTGCAACACTGGCAAGCTGCAATATTGAAGGTAATCCACATACTGAATCCTTGATTATTTAAAAGACATGATTGTTTCATATTTGTGAAACCTGCTGCTGTGATGTGAAGGTGATATTCTGTATGCGCAAAGGATGGAGTGGTATGACCCAAATAATGTGTTGGAGAGTTGGGATCCTACCCTCGTGAATCCCTGTACCTGGTTTCATGTCACCTGCAATAATGATAACTCCGTCATCCGTGTGTAAGCCATTCTCGTTTCTTCCATCTGAATATGAAAGGGGATGTTTTTTGGCTTTATTCGTACTAGCTGGAAAATGTGTCTTGGAGATCTGCACATGTTTTCATTAGCCTGGGTGATGCGACACTTCCCGAGTTGCAGTTATCATCACTATATATGTACATGCTCTTCAAGAATGCAGAGCTTTGCATTTGCCGAAGCGTATCTCATGGAGAGTGCGTCTTTTTCTTGCTTCTGCGCAGGGATTTGGGCAATGCAGGCCTCGGGGGCTCTCTAATTCCAGATCTGGGAAGACTGAAGAACCTTCAGTACCTGTAAGCATTCTATAACTTGTTTCAAGAACTGCAAGCTTCAGTGGTTACACATAGAATGCTAATTTTGTGAACTTTGCAGGGAGCTGTTTAGCAATAGGCTTAACGGTACAATACCAGCAACATTAGGCAACCTCACTAATCTGATCAGCTTGGATCTTTTCGACAACCATTTTAGTGGCACCATACCAACTTCCCTTGGCGCGCTCAGCAGACTGCGATTTATGTATGCAATTTTTTAAACAAATTTATCATGCTTTAGTAAGACTGCCGTGAATTATGACTTTTCTGATCTGCATGTAAACTGTTTCGATGTTGGGCAGGAGGTTGTATGAGAACAATCTAACAGGGGGTATACCAACTTCATTGGGAAGTTTGACAAGTCTTCAGGAGTTGAAGCTTCAGAAGAATTTTCTGTCTGGCTCTATTCCAGGATCCCTTGGCAACATCAAAACACTGCAGTATCTGTATGTTTTTGCTACTAAATATGCAAAACAAGACAACCACAAGAACAAATCTGCTTTCCTCAAATGCCTTTTCGATATAAGTACTGAAGCCCAAACTAAATATGCAATAAGTACTGAAGCCCAAACTAAAACCTATGTGCACACAGCTTCGATATAAGTAAAAAAGTAATGATTCAAAATCCAAATTACATTAAGTGCTGCACAATTATTTAGATGGTAGATTTGAGACTTTAAGTGTTCTTTGCAGGCGGTTGAATGACAATATGCTGACTGGCACGGTTCCTTCAGATATACTCTCTCTTGTTGTTGTTGGAAACTTGGCCGAGCTGTGAGTAATCAGTAATCTAGTAATTTCGAAACAGCATCACTCTTCAATATGGCTAGATGATAGTGCAGGATAATGTTTTCTTTACAATGACATGCACTGACACAACAAACATTACCTGCCTTCAGAAATATTGCAAAGAACGATTTGACAGGCACAGTCAGATCTTCAGGAGTGAGAGGTACTAGCCTACTAGTGATTCGCAAATTTTACAGATCTGTTTCTTTTCATATTCGTTCATACATGCTTATAAAATATAAATATTGCTAACACGGACCCAAAATTGGCAATTTTGCAGTGACTTCGATTGTCCAGGACAAGCTGAAGACTGCTTGATGAGTCACAACACAATATTAGAAAGAAATGAAATGGAGATGCATTGGTCGATATATTGTAACAGAATTTCACTTTGTGAGTAATAAATGGATCGTATGAGATGATCAACTGTTATTCTGTTGAATGAGAAAGTAATTTCTTTGGGCCAAAGCAGGACATAATTCCGTTGTAGAACAACAAAGTATTCAAGTGCAGTGACTTTGTTTGCAGTAAACAATTAATCTCACTCTGCTACAACAACTACAGTGACAGCCCGGAATTTGAGAACCAAGAAAATTTATAACATGAAAGACAAACATGTTTCTTTAAGAAAAGGGAATACAAAGTAATACTTCAACCTCTACATTGATTCATCATCAATGTGTAAATGAAAGTCTGTTATTAAATCTCCATGACTGCAGATTCCAGAAAATGGTGTATCCACTTTATATGTGGTATATCTTCCCCCTTTTATTGTAGGGACCAGAGTTCACATAACCGGTATAAATCAGACGGTTAGCCTGGTTAAACAGAAAACTGATCCACGCCGGTTTCACATAAGGCGGCTTTATGTTAAAAGATAAACTTGTATCAATTTCCAAATTAATCTAACATTATGGCATTTATTGAAGAGGTGTTGCACGGATTCATTTAGATTACAGGAACAACATTCCATTCCATTACATTGTTGTTTAGGTAAATAAATTATCTTTAGTTAGGGTGGCTCCTTTTATCATAGTTATCTTTAACGGTATTTCTAGCATCCAAATTATGTGGTTACGCAGCTCAACGTTGGTTATAGATAACACTCCATACATAGAGTAAACCATAAATTAAATTCAAACACCAAGTAAACATGTATTGTTGAGTTGAACATTCATAACACTAGTCACAAGAGTATGTGAGGCTAATAAGTTATTTTCAACCATGGATCTTCTAAACGAAACATTCAAAAGATTTGATCTCATAACCACATTAACTGTTGCACTTTCTTTTTAAGGCCCCATTCAGAATGAAGGAATGAAAAATATAGGAATAGAAAACAATGTAGCAACGGGAAAATCATGTAATTTGCTTTATACAGTGAAATAGAAGCTTGATTTGCATTCAATGACAAGACAACATCATCGCAGTCTGCATCTTTGGATTTGAATTATAATGATGCATACTCTTCCACATCACCACATGTGCCCATTATTTTCCAGATCATGTATCGTGACAGCATCATGGTGTAAACGTAAATGTTATAATTGCATATATAGTCACTTGATCCGGGTTCCAAAATTAATTTTACAATTATTATTAATCTCTCTTTGCAAACATTATCAGAAGCACAAAAGTTTTTTTTTTAAAATATAATAGAGCTATATCTATGTTCTTTTTATTTAATCTCTCTTTAAAGACATATAACAATTTTTGCGCCTGCCATAATTTTCTCAAAACTCCTTATAGATCTGCAAGAAACTTTTGTGCTTGTGATATATTTTTTCCTATATCACAAGGACAGGTTTTAAAAAAGATTCTAAGAAGTTATCTCGAATATTTGTTTAGAAAAGTTTTATTGAATTTTATTACAAAAAATTTCAAAGCTAGAAAGTAAATGAGAAAAAAAATCCATAAGAGATAAAATTTTTACCAAATTTTCAAAAAAAAAAAATTGCTCAAGTTTCTACTCAAGTTCCCGTACTTCCTTCCACTTTTCTTCAAACTCAGTCCCATAATTGTGGTATTTTTCTGTTCCCTTTTCTGTTTGTACGTTTCTTGCATTAGTTTTGATGTGTACGGACCTCAACCGTGCAGGATGACGACAGATATTTTATATAGCTCGCAGCGTGGATTCGACTGATGATATTGTTTGGATGGTTACGCATCTTGGCACATGATGTGCGTCCAGGTGTTTAGTCTCCTTATCCCCGCGTGGCGAAGCCCCGTGTCATTTTGCTGGGCAGATGATTCAACTTAGATGCTACTTCTCTCTTTGTTGTCTTGCAATCTTGAGATGAACTTCAAACTCCTGACACGATTTCTCTTCAGGTTGCGATTCATTGCATAATTTAGTTATTGACTTGCAACTTTGTTTGGAACTGTTTATTGTTGCAATGAACCTGAAGACATCCAAGTGGCAACTTTCCAACGACACCAGCAGAATGGGCTGGCCTCATTCAGAACGGGGCTGCCCGGCGTGTGCTTCCCCTGCCCTGTTTCCTCTGCTACGGCTGGCAATGCTCTGTTTTCTCTGCTTCCCCTGTCCTGTTTCCTCTGCTACGGCTAGCAATGCTCTGCTTCCTCTGCTTCCCCTGTCGTTGAAACTTAAACAGAGCAAGACGCAGCCATCCGCCATGGACATGGGTTTGGTTTTGGTTGATCGTGAAAGCGTGAACCATTAAGAAGGATGCACACAATGAAAAAAAAAACCGTGGGAGCTGGATAATTAATTCCAGAGGTATTCCCTTGCGTGCCAAAGTTTATGGCAACAAATGTCTTCCCCGCGATCCTTTCCTTTCTTCCATGATTTTCCATGATCATGAGCTCCAATTCCAACATCTGCCTCCACCACCATATATACAATAGGCACGTCCACCGACCAAGTCGCGCGCCGTGCATTGCAGCTTGTCTTCATCCACCTCCGGCACACACAGGTGCTTGTGCACGCAACAGAGAAGCAGGAGCCTTCTAATCAATTGATTTGATCGAACTGTAATACAACAGTTGGAGAAAAATTAATCAGCTGTGATGCAGCAAATTGAGCAGGACAAAACTTATACTTCGTCCGCACTACAGAATACTGATATTGTGCTTCCATTGTTCCGTAGCTAGGCCCAGTTGAACCTGCGCCATCGCAGACGTGTCTGGCCCCTTGAATTTGTCTGTTCGAATTAGCTACGGTAGCAAGTAGCGGCTGGAGATAATAGGGAGAGGAATGAGGGATTATACATACATCGCAAAGATATCTAGTGTTACAAGATTGAAAAACATATTTCATAACTGATTTTTTGGTGTTACACGGACAAAATAATTCTAAATATCCTACAAAATTACTGGTACATGTGACCACCAAATTTGAGTTCCAAAATCATCATGAATTGACAGGAGCAGAAAAAAATTGGAAAGTGATTTTTGTCTTTTCTATATCTCCAAAAATAAATATATGAATATAGATATTTCTCCAAGTTTTAGTTTGGCATATAAATGAATAAATTTATATTGGCATTTGTAATACAACTTCATGCGCTGAAGAAATATAAGCCTGTTGCACACCTTTTTCATGAATGTATTTGATTTGTACACTTGAAGCAACATGAATGGATGATAGGACATAGGAGGTGAGCAATGATGGAAAATTCTAACTCCTTAAACCAAAACATGAAAAGGAAAACCGTTTATCTGTAAGCATGGGTTTCATTGATAGTTGGAGATCTGGAGCAAACTGTTAACGTGAAACACATGGATTTAGGTCCATGCAAGTAGGACAACCATTAACTGATTGAATGCCATTCACCAGCCTTTGCCAAAATCAAATTCTCATGGCCTTTTTTGTCTTCTTTTCTCTTCCATTTTCAACTCTCTATACCCGGTGAACCAGGAAAGTTTCAACATAGTGGGTGACACATGTGGAATCATTACAAGAGACCGCTGAAGTTCAATCTAAATAATTTGGAATGCTAAATTAAATTATTCTTAAAAGTATTTCATAAAAAAATTGAACACCTCCATGAAAAAATATTTTAAATGAGTATTGAAGTACCTAAAATGTATTTCACAACCGTAAGAGGCTCATCCAATGCATTTCACTCATGGACGCCCAATATAATGCTCAAGACCTACGACCAGGCAATGTTATTGAGGCACAAGACCGAGAGTGATGTGGCAGCTACTCTATGCAAATAGAATTATACTGGCTGTGTGATCTGATAGGTATTGGAAAGGAAAATTGCTATTGGCACACTATTACCTGGAATTATTATTGACAAGAATAAGTTTTGGCTTATTTGTACAGCCTATCGGTGTACAATTATGGTTTGAATTTTATGTAGATTTCGTACATGTTTTTGATATATTAAAATAATAGATCTTGTTAATATATTCATATTTTCAAATATTTAGAATATTAGATATTGTCAATACATTAATATTTATTTTCTTGCTATATCCTACTATATCTACCATTTGTTGATGTTGGATTTTTTTGTGAGATATTTAAGGTAAATCATATTGATTCCTGGTCACTAGTTTTTATGGATCCGGATCTTTAGATGATCCAAGTTCTTATTTTGTTTGTAATGAATGAAAGAAGCTAGTGGCAAATTTACATTTAAAATATTTTAAAAACTAATGTTCTAAACTATAATATTTTATTTTAAATATGTAAAATTGAATTGTGATTTCTGTCAACTTAGTTTGTAATAATCCATTTTTTCTGTAAACTGTAGAATTAACATTCAGCTTTTGGCAGAAAACATTTTCTATACACATAAATTATTTATAAATGTATCGTATTTAGATTTTCAAATTCTATAGAATTTATATTTTTATTTCCATAATATAAACATTTAAATACTGATTCTGTTTCCAAACTTTGAAGTACTATGGAAGTCTATTACTGCTTTCTGAGCTCATCTCTAGTGCAGTTGAAACATGCACCAAGAAGGGCAGGGGTCCAATGTCTTCTATGAAGTGTGTGCATGCACAAGAGCTCAAAATTCTAACAATCGGGTTGACCAAGGTAGATTAGCAGCTCAGATGTAGGATGATATTGGATTGACTGGATTGGCATCGTTTAAAGATCAAGGACAAAATTGGCATGTTTGAATGTTCATTGAGGAACTTGATATCTAGGAAAATATTCGAGAACAAAAACGGTTATTCTCCATTGAATATTTACTACTTTCAATATATGGCTGTCCCTCCTTCAGTGCTTCGTTACTAAGCTGGTGCTAAGTTACTGTAGAATTTGCTAGTGAATCTAATAAAATGATGCTATTATATGGTGTTTATTGTATGGAAGTAATGAGAATTATGCGGCACCCGCCGCCCCCTCGCCCCCTCTCCTCTAGGGCCCCTGGTTTGCACTCCAAAAAAATATGGCATATTTGGCAGTCAAAACTGGCAAGGACTTGAAAATAATCAAAATAGAGCAAAATATTTTGGTGCTTCTGGATCTCGTGTTGGTAGTTGCTATTACATTATAACATATATTTGAGCAGGTTTACAATGTGTCACGTATAAAAAAAAGGCCGTACCCAGTGCTGAGAGCTCCCGCACTGTGCGGGGTCTGGGGAAGGGTTTCAGCGGCAGGCCTTACCCCCGCCTGTGCAATGCGGGGAGACCGCGGCTCGAACCCGGGACCTGTTGGTTACAGGCGGTATGCTCTACCGCTGCACCAGGCCCGGCCTTCACAATGTGTCACGTATCTGATCAGAATAATAAATCTACTTTAGTGGTTGCTTAAGATGTTGGGTTAATTTGAAGAAATACAATTATAGCCATTATCAATTATTTACAAAATTTTAATCACCAGGAATATCTGCAGTATACTTTCAGTAACTGTTCCCTATCGGTGTAGTATATATAAAACCCTGCCACCCCCCACAATTCAAGCATCAAATATTTCTCAGATTTGTAGACTACAGCAATGGGGTCTCAGTTTGCAGCAGCAACTCTTCTGACTGGCCTTCTTGCTTTTGCCATGTCTGCGAACTGCAACACTGAAGGTATGCAAATATACATCCATTGTGTTGGGTGTTGACTCAACAAAGGGCGTATCGAGTTTTTTTTTTCCTTTTAAAATAAGCATGCTAACTTGTAGTGTTGACAATTGAAGGTGATATACTGTATGCCCAAAGAATGGCGTGGCAGCAGCCTATTGATGCTCTGGAGAGCTGGGATCCCACACTTGAGAATCCCTGTCTATGGGAGTATGTCACATGTGACAATGAAAACCACGTAACGCACTTGTATGACACTCTATCCTTTTCTTATTAATCGGAGATTTGTATATCTATGTTTCTATGAGTAGAATCATTTACCATCATTGTTTTAGAATTTAGAGGTAAATAAGAAAGATCCAAGTCTTTGAACTTTGCTGATACATTATCTTGTGGTGTCGTTTGTCTTATTTCATCTGGTATATAGTATGGAGGGATAACGTCTGAAGTTCTTTTTTTATTTCTTGTTTCTTTTGTAGGGATTTAGGGAATGCAGGTATATCAGGCCCTCTAGTTCCAGAACTGGGAGATCTTGAGAAGCTTCAGTACCTGTAAGAAAAGCAAATGAAAGACACTACAGATCACATCACCTGAATTTCCACAAATGTCAAACTCAAGCGGTTAATTTGCTGATGTTCGCAGGATGCTGTTTAAGAATGGCCTGAATGGATCAATACCAACAACGCTGGGTAACCTGAATAATCTAGTTAGCCTGGATCTTCAGGATAACCTGCTCTCTGGCACAATACCGGGTTCACTTGGTGCCATCAGCACACTAAAAAATATGTATATAGTTTGTTAGAACTTTTCACATGTTTGATGCATAAAATCTGCTCGTGAAATCTAACTATCGTTTATAAATATGTAAAATGAGTATACGAAATGTGTTTTTGTTTGCAGGAGGTTACATGGAAACAACCTGACGGGAGCCATACCATCGTCTCTGGGCAATCTCACGAACCTTGTGGACTTGGAGCTTCAGAATAATGCCCTCAGTGGATCTATTCCTGCCTCCCTGGGCAACATCAAGACACTTCGGTTGCTGTATGTTATTCTCCTTTATTACTTCCCCCATAATGCTCATATATCGTGGCAGAATATCTTCTAAAGACAACTAAAGCTAGAACAGCCAGTAATACTGCTATAACTCGCCTGTAACATTCATACTAATATATAAATAGAGAATTCGGAAATGCTGAAGTGCAATTGCCAGTATCTTGTCAGTTCATTTTATTAGGGTCATTTTAAACATTAGCTATTCTACGCAGGCGACTGAATGACAATATGCTAACTGGCACGGTTCCATTGGAAATCCTCTCTCTTGTTAACTCTGGGAACTTGTCTGATCTGTGAGTGTCACTGTAACTTTTAAATTTACTATATTATTTCTTATTTTTCTTGCCATGTTATCATTTATAAATGTTCTCTTTCAAATGGCTTACACTGACACATAAACAATCATTATTTGTATTCAGAAATATCGAAGATACCAATGTAACCAGCTTACCAATATCAAGAGAACTAAGAAGTGCTGGTGCATATGTCATACCAAGTTTTTGGTTGATCTTTTCTTCCATTATCCTCTTTTAGTCAAGGTTATGTTTTTTTTCAAAAACATTCTTTTTTCTGTACCCATTCTTTTATATATCTACATATATGATTTGTATGCTCACAATATTTACAAAATGGCAGTTCCCTAAAAAAGGCTTCTTGCAGTGAGTATTTATCCAAGAAATGGAGGAAGCAAGCCGAGTCCAAGACCCATACTCTGTTTTCTCAGGCAATATATTGGCAGAAAATGAATAAAGGCCAAACATATGTGTTAGAATTTCTAATAAAGCCTATTTATTTTCTGCCAAATGAATAGGTGTTTATCATTGTTTCATATGCTTAATCAATTGTGTGAGGCGAAATAGTTTCGTAAGTACCTCAACAACGATGAAGGTATAGAGCTGGTCCAAAAATTGAGATGAGAGAAAATGATGGTGGTCCAGAACAAACTAATCTGAATTGGCGATACATATAGAAAATTTTGTTAAAATTGTTTAAAAACATGATGTTTACTGTGGAATGTATTTTTCAAGTCCAGAAATGTTGGTTCAGGAAGAGGGTTATACTTGATAGCTCTATGGCTGTAGATTCCCTTCAGAAGATGAAAAACAGACAGGAACGGTTCCAGGTCATGAATTCTAACTTGAGCAATTGGATCCCACATGTTTTGCTCCTCCACTGGTTTTTTCTATTTAGAACAATCCAAAAAATGAAGATATTGTTGATTGTTTTTGCATAATGTCCAGTTTAAAAGCCAATCCCATAATAGCAGAATCTATATCTATGGGAAAGCAAAAGGATTCGAAAAGGAAACATCGAGATCTTCTGATGCAACACAAGTGAATATAGCCTCGGATGCAACACATCATAAATATTTTGAGATTTACTCTGGATCAAAAGAAGAAAGAATGCAAGGATGTGAAGAGGCTTACTCGGAGGTTTGCTTAATATTTATTCTGTGGACCTTCTTCTTCTACGAAGTGGTCATGGAGTTGGAATGCTTCCTCTTTGAAGAAGACTGCTTCACAACCTCCGTGGACTTCGCTGCCGCCCTTGCATCGCCGGTCGTTTGGCTTCGCGGCTTCGACTGGCTTAAAGGTTGATCAGAGGGTGCAGTAGCGTGTTGAACGACCACCATGGTACCGCCATCTTTGGTGGGTGGTCATCTTCACCCATTGGTCTGCGGTGGGTAGAACGACAGTTGGGTAGCAGAGTTGCTTGCATCACCGACCGGATGGGTCTGACGTGCGCTCGTACCAGCTACCGAACTTGACCCATTGTGGTCAGCCTGGCGTGAAGGCATGGGAGCATAGTTCATTCCCTCTGTGTCAGTCGGCGGTAGTGGAGGGTGAGACACATAAGTGTCGAGTACCTACATTCAAGCAGGAAGACAATGTTTACAAAGGCTATACAGTCAAGATCAACACTGAATGACATATTTAAATCTAAAAGCTTACTTGGGCTCGATGAGTGCCCTTGCTATATTCCTTTTTGATTAAGGCATGGTCTTGTGGGTCGACTGACTCGAACATTTTGTTCAGGCAAGCTCGGCGTAAAGCTGAGTTTGGTGGGTTGGGCACCTCTTTGGTCTCATCATCAGAGATGTACAACCATCCTAGGTGGCTCTGTTGTTTGAGTGGCTGAACACAGCGGACAATGAAGCTCTTGTCAATAGTGATGCCGTTGATTCCGAGCTTCTTCAATTTAGAAATCTTCTTTAGCAATTCCTTCACCTGAGCATCGCTAGGATCTGGTTTCTTCGACCAAGGTTCTTGGCGGTTGGCCTTTGTTCCTGTGAAGTCAGCAAGAACAGGGGGAGGGCTGTCACAGTAGAACCACTTATCCCGCCAGTGCTTATTCATTGTTGCCTGTAGGACATCGATGTACAACTCCTTCTTCCACAACTGGATACCAACACCGCCGATTGCTTCTTGGTTGGTGACCGATGGCAAAGGACGCACGACAGACAGGTGGCAGAAGTTGGGCATGACGCCCAAGAAAGGTTTGCACAAGTGTACGAAGATGGCGATATGAAAAATAGAGTTGAGATTGAGATTCACTAACTCAATCCCATAAAAAAAACAAAAGCCCGTGCAGGAAGCTACAGTAGGGCACTCCAAATCCATGCTCAAAGAAAGAGTAGAAGACCACAATTTGTTTGTGGATGGGAAGAGCGTGCAATTCGGATTCTGGAGCTTTCTAGTTGAGGCACACCTATTCTGGCAAAATGTCATCGACGACCATGGTATTCAGCGTGTCGGTGTCTAGGTTGCTCTTGGAGAACTCACGCCACTGCTCCGGCATATCCAACTCCAACGAGGAGGTCGTCGTCGTCGGCGGATCCATTTGGCCTATTCACAAGCTTGCGCGGCATGGCGAACAAGGTGATGTGGTGGATCTTGCACTTTAACCCTAATCCTAGTTATTCCTCATAGGAACTCGGGGCTTGGGGGCGGCGAGTATCTACGGCGGCGACAGCTGAGGCAAGAAAATCCTAAAGCAGGGGAAGCAGAGGCGTCGCAAGGAAGACGAAGCGGTCAAGCGAAATGATGGAGTGAAGATTACGTCATCCCGCTTCTACCTATTTATACCTTTGGTTTTGACCTAGGTGTGGGGGCCAGGTGGACAATCATGGGCCATATAGTGTAGAGTTTTTTATTATATCTAGAGATTAATTAAATCAAGCAATGATCTTTCAAAAGATTGTTTGCTAATTCTAAATGCCTGAGTACTAAACACAGGGGCTTCTTTGATGAGAAGCTATGGTTAAACCATTAAAAATAATCCCCATATTTATATGATTTAATGATCATGTTGCAGAGGACTTGATGGTCATATGGGAAGAAGTTAAAGGCTATGCTACTGATTGAAGTTAGTTATTAAAAACTAAAGTCAAACTTATATTGTCTAAGTGACATATATTTAAGAAAAAAACTACATTACGATTGATGTCATTATAGCTTAGTATTAGTTTATAATTGATGTCATAAACATTCTTCGATTCTTTATATGATTGAAGTCATAATATTTGAATCAAAGGTCACTCGGTCCAGGGTGTATATCACTCTGCCTATTATAATCGGTCGACCTGATTGATGTCGTGCAGACCGAGTGCCTAATTTGAAGATTAGGCAGTTGATCGCTCAAGCTTGATGGTTTGAGTGAGTGTATACTTTTATAAAATAAAATGTGAAGAGCTAAAATTATTAGACTCTTGCATTTATTTGTTAGTCTTCAAATTATACAAGAGTTGGAGGCTAGACCTGATGAGGTGCAACTAGTCGGTGCACTAGATCTAATAGGAACTTCATTCAAGAGGTCTTCAAAATTTGTGACCTATTCACAGGAACACTGAAGAGAAATCACTCGGCAAGTCACAACTCAAAATCAGAAAGCACTTAGGGGCTGCTGTGGAATACTTACCTTACCGGTATCCATAGCTATGCCATAGTCCGAACACAAAGGGATGTCCTACTAATATGGGAACTAACCGAGTTGCCTTGGAGTACAAGACAATTAGAGATAGATTTATTATATAACAACTTGTAAATTATGAGTAGAACTCTTCATGTACCCCCTGCTGACCGGATATATAAGGCGGCATGAATCCCCATTGAGAGACACGGCATCATATCTTCATAAAGCAATACAAAACATGGAACATATGGTGTAGGGTTTTTACTATAATCGAAAGGGCCCGGGCCTGTATAACTCGTTATCTTATGTCTTAACTATCAAGTTCTTGGTCTCGTGCATAACCCTATAAATATATTGTTAGGAATAAGTCTTGACAAATTCAAAGTTTCTATATGTTTTGTTGTAGAGGCCAAAAACATTTTCCACTTTTTTAGATTTGGAAACTCTGGTAAACACCAAATCACATCTTTGTTTTACTGATCAAACTAGTGCCTAACGGAAGTTAACAATATTCGACCCATTGCATGATCCCGGCTGCCCACAGTCTACTCATTCCGTCGGTAGAACAGGATGATGTCAACACAGAAAATTACCATGTTAATAATTTCTTACTTCCACAAAATCATTGACCAGATTGTTCTATGCATCAAAATGAATGTCCCATGAAAGAAAAAAACATAGAAGTAGGAAAAGGAATGCTTAGGGAATACAAAGGATAATTTCAAGAATAGGTGTTTCGGTAGCCGCAGAGAAAAAAGCATAGGAATTTCCGGAGTGCATTTTGTATGTTTAACGTTAGCTCGTGGCCTTTCAATTTTCATTTGGCAAATCGATAGCCGCACAGAAAATGTAGGACCGACGTAAAAGAATAGTTAAATAAGTCGATGGCTTAGCTGCAGCTCATGGACAATGTTCTGTTTGGCTCTTTCTATTCTTCTTTCCATATGTGACACCAGGGAAACGAGATACAGCGCGACCTATTTTTTGTTACGACTTGTACGAGCTGCAAGCTAAGAAGCGCCTAATAAGCAGTGGTGCGTCTGGACTTAAGAGATGGGCTGCTAAAGCCTCATGGCTGATTGTAGCTCTGCATTAACAGTAGCAGCAAAGATGCTTCGTTTGCCTGGATCCTACGCATAGGAAAGGAAAGAAGAGCGTGGTAACCATGGACGTTTCTTTTCCTGTGATTTTCTTAAAAAACGATCACCACAGGAAACTTTCCTCCAATTTTCTTTGACTCCAATCTTTCATTCGAAAAGAATAGTTCAGTTTCCTATAGGAATTAGAGTTCCTTTTTTTTTGTTCAATAATCCTTATATCTTGAAAGGAGGAACCCAGAAGTGCTATCACCGGTACTAATGCTTTTCGGGCCATGTGAAGCTCACCCAAAGGATAGGAACAGACACAAGAGGCCCCTTCCTAGTACCTTCACGGTCCTAAGAGTGCCCTTTACTGGTTTTCCACGTAGCGACGAGGTCATCCAGCTCTTTTTTTCTTTGGGTCACTTCAACACTCGTTGAGATGCTTTATACACTCAACACAGAAGCAACTCGTACAGTCGATGGGGACACTGCAGTTTCCTTTGTATCTAAGGTATCACTGTCCGTAAAGGGCCAACACAGTATCAAGTTTAATCTTAGTTTCCTTCGTGTCTAAGTATCACTGTCTGAAAACGGCCAACACTAAATCAATTTTAACCTTCAGTATTCCACCGTCCCTTCAAATCAACAAATTTCGTAAGCATGAGCATTTTGCATGACAGTTGTTTATTTGCCAGTTAACCTCATGGCGTAGACATATCACTTGCATCTAATATAAAGGATATGCTACACTAGAGTAGTTTTTTCATTTCAAAAGACATGCAAACACTGGCAAACACCCATGAATACTCAACCCTATGAATACAAGCACGCACAACCTATCCCTATGAGCACCTCTGAAAAATTGGACCGACTATTTTTAAGATTCACAAAGTTTCCAAAGACATTCTATTATCAACAAGGACATCACCTCTCACTGAAAAAATAATTAGCCGCAAATACTATATCTTTGCAAAGCATGAACTGTAAACCTTTGTATAGGTTGGTTCCACCACAACAAACAGAGCTAGTTGAGTTGTGCTCAGTTTACTGCTACACTACAGTAATAATGGTCTGGTGGACATGTTAACAACATAGCAATACTCTCAAAGCTTTGCTACCAGGTGCATGTTGTATCTTGGACATTAGGGCTCTTTAGACGAGTTATGTGTAATTTATCTACGCTGCCAACACCCAGGTGACCGTAGTGGCACATATGTGATTGGAAATTTAAAACAATGATGCAAAGGGAACCTATATTTTTTATGGAGGGCAAACAAAGTGTATAAGTTTTGATGGTGGAGGAAAAAAAATTACACTTATTTGTATGTATCATCTCAATCCTTGGAAACTCTACTGACAAGATGCTGTGCAGTCAGTCATGCGAGAGGGACAGCATGGTGGAAAGAAGATACTAAAGTTCACTTCACCGCTAAGACTTGCATGTGACTCACAAAAATATTACTGCAAATCCCTACAATTATGATTAATTGCATGGTATAAACACTAAGACTTGATTTTTGCAATTTTAAAAAAACTATTGATTTTTGCCTTGCCTAATCACGGTATAAACACAACCAGGGTCCAATCATTTATTAATGGCCAAATTATCTGGAACACACCAACCAATTGAATTTAGTTGTAAGAGCATCTCTAAGAGCTCCCCAATAATTAAGTCCTAAAAATCTTCTTTTGGGAGCAGCCCAAAAAGTATTAGGGAAAAAAATTCTTCCATCCTCTAACAGTTCTCTCCTAAAATGATGTAAAAACATTTTTTTATTGGTCCATGTCAGCACCTGCATCTACAGATTTTTACTTTTCCTTGAAAAAAGGTGGATTGGGGCTTTCAATTCTTCCCTTATTTCTAGCTACAAGTGAGGAGAGTTTAGTGAGAAAATAAATATAGGAATAATTTAGAGATATTATTGGAGATGGTTTTTTAGATAAAATCCCCTATTATTCAATTTAGGGAGAGGTTTTGGGGCACTCTTGGAGATGCTCTAATATACTACAATTATGAAAACATTTGTCTGTGTCACACTATAGCCATTTGTTAATAATTATTTTCATCTTTTTTTATCATCATATAAAATATGTTAGAATTTTAAACTTGGTACAATTATACATGATTGAATTCTCTATCATAAAAAAAATGGAGCTTGATATTTGGACTATTTCTATTGTTTGCCCATTGTTTTAACATTTAATTTGTTGAGCAAAGCATGTAAACAATCAGGAATAAATCTAGATCTATTTTTTTAATGATAGGGAATACAACAACATATATTTGTATCAACTTTTAAATTTTAATATATTTTATATATAAAAGTAGAAAAATAAAAAAATAATTGATAAACGATCAGAATGTGTGACAAACGATTTTTTTTTCACAATCGTAGCGTGTTACAACTAAATTCGACTTTGTTGATGTGTTCAGGTTGAAGCCATAGTTTGTCATTGTGTTCCTAACAATTTGGCCATCATTAATATATCAACATTATTTTCACTTAAGAAAAGGCTCGGAAATGATGATCAAATGAATTTGATGGACATCTGTACGGGGTCATTGTAAGATGATACATCCTTCAAATGTGATGCTAATGCTACCATAAGGCGCGTTAAAAAA
The DNA here is from genome assembly GCA_032690845.1 of Eleusine coracana subsp. coracana. Taxonomy (NCBI): domain Eukaryota; kingdom Viridiplantae; phylum Streptophyta; class Magnoliopsida; order Poales; family Poaceae; genus Eleusine; species Eleusine coracana. The sequence goes on along the minus strand of CM064434.1, from coordinate 58,790,125 downwards.
TGGTTCTTTCAAAAAAAGTGACAAAATACACTAGTTAAGAATCAACTTGTGGAGAACATGCTGGTATGAGGCATAGACAATCAAGCAGGAGTTAATAAGGACTGGACCGTAAATGACAACACTCCTATAGGTGGTTCTTTTTTCTAGTTTTAGTTAAGGGTGCGTTTATCAAAGCTTATTCATTGTGATAGAACCTATCTATCTAGATTTGAATTCTAGATTCAATACAAGATTTTATTTATTATTGTTTAATTTTTTAGTATGACGTGATGTTCCATCGATAGGTAGGAGTTTGTGAATAATCTCAATAACAAATAGTTCCAGTTTTTTAGAGGTGTTTATAAAGTTAGGGTGTGTATATATGTTCATTTATTGGAGTGAGTACTTGCACTTGTAGATGAGTATCGTTGTTTGTATGGTGCCTTTTAAAGAACAATTATATAATAATGGATAAAATTTTAGCTGTAGTTTATACAACCTATAAGTGTGTTGACCGTAGCTGGTCAGGTTCATTGCGATAGGTAGTTTATACAACCTATAAGTTTGTTGACCGTAGCTGGTCAGGTTCATTGCGACAGAACCTATCTATCTAGATTTGAATCCTGGACTCAACACGGGAGTTTTATTTAGGCTAGTTTTAATGGACTATTTTATTTTGCTATTTTCAAGTATGCCACATAAGCAATATAGCATTAATTTGATGGATGAAATAGATCACATAATACATTGTTTCATATTTATTATTTACTAGGAGCACATGCAATACACAAATGCATTAGAAATAGTGTAGGCATAGTTTCATCTAGATGAAACTGGTTCTATCTCTTTCTTTATTAATTTGTTGTTACATCATCAAAAATACTAACATGTCACTCCATTTATTAAAAATAAAACTCCTATTGGGAGTAGCCTTATGATTACTTATCTTTTTCGTGAGAAGCAGTATTCCAACGACAACGAGGCATCTATAGTTCATGAATCTCAATATCAAATGGTTAAGTTTTTTTTTAAATATATTTATAAAGTAGCGTGTATACATATGTGTCTTTATGAGGGTGAATACTTCATTTGTTTGTGAGTCTCATGTAACGCCCGCGTCTAAAGTCCGTTTACCATACTAACCTATCTATAATGCAGGCATGCACATTCACACTGTTATGAATAGTACTTGTATTCATAATAAGAGCACTAGGCACAAATATATATATGTATATGTATGGGTAAATATGCACAAAAGCCCTTATACAATAGAGAAACTATAAGAATACATATACATCTACCCCCCCCCTTAAACTCAGAGTGGATCAAGAACACTGAGTTTAGAGAGATAAAGCCTGTGCCTAGCTCTAGTATGTGCCTTGGTAAACAAATCAGCCAACTGAATCTCTGAAGGCACATACTGAGGAGCAACAATACCTTCCTATACTTTTGATCGTGTATAAAAAGCATCAACACCAACATGCTTACTGAGTTCATGCTTCACAGGATCAAGAGCCATACTGATAGCACTTGTACTGTCAGAAAAAAGAGAAGTCGATATAGAAATAGAAACACCAAAATCCTCAAGTAACCACCATAACCAAGTAACCTCTGCTGCCACAAGAGCCATAGCACGCAACTCTGCCTCTGCACTTGAACGGGAAACAACTGTCTATTTCTTAGTTTTCCAAGCAATTAGAGAACCACCAAGAAATACACAAAAAATAGAAAGAGAGCGATGATCAGATGAATCACTAGTCCAGGTAGCATCACAATATGCCCGGAGCTATAAAGAGCTGGAGCGAGGAAAGAACAAGCGACGAGTATAGTCCCACGAAGATAACGCAGAACTCAAAGCAACTGAGTATAGTTGAGCTGGGTGGGAGCGGAAACAAACTGACTCAGGATATGCATGACATGCGAGATATCAGGATGAGTAACACCAAGATAGACAAGACTCCCCAAAATATGACGATAGCGAGTAGGATCAGGGAGAAGCTCATGATCAGTGGCACGAAGGAGAACATTGAGCTCCATAGGAGTCTCAATAGTGCGATGATCAGTGAGAGAAGCACGATCAAGAAGGTCACTAATGTACTTTTCTTGAGATAGATAGAACCCCTTAGGTGTAGAGGAAATCTCAATCCCAAGATCAGACATCAAACTCACTGAGACGCGCCTTCACAAAAGCTATATACTCAGAATCATCTCCAGTAATAATGATATCATCAACGTAAAGAAGTAGAAGAGTCCAACCACGAGCAGACGTGTGAACAAAAAGGGCTGGATCATGATTACTGATAGAAAAACCAGCAGCAGTGGCTACAGAAGCAAAGCGCTGAAACCAAGCATGGGGAGCCTGCTTTAGGCCATAAAGTGAGTGACGAAGACGGCTAACCATACCCTCAGGAACAAAATACCCAGGTGGTGGACACATATACACCTCCTCACGTAACAAGTCCAGAACGAACACTTAGAATGCTAGCCGAGGGCTCACCCCGCCAGTCCGCTAGGCCGAAGGCCCCTCGGTTAAGCTTTTGGGGAGGGTGAACAAGACAGAATAACAGCAAAGTACCGAAGGGCCTCGTATTGCGCCCTTCTGGCAATGATTTTGTATTATACGGGTTGTTCCGTACCAGAAGGTTCAGGTTTTAGAGGTGTCACCTCCCGGTCAGAGCTACAAGTGAGCATTTATAGCCATATGCTCACCTGCCCCCTGGGTGTATTTACATATTTGCCCTGAAAGTTACATTACACATCTCACTGATTGCCCTAAGGGAATTTTAGTACTTCAATATTTATCCGATACATGCCCCCGGTGGTCACTCTCTGATTCCTGCGCCTGGGGCCCGCCGTGTCGTACGGCCTTCGGCCGTACCAGCCTTCGGACGCCTATTGGGCCGAAGGCCCTTTGTGTTGTTGGTCCGCCTGAGCCTTGTTGCTTGTTGATGGACTGCTTTATAGCCTTGGGGAGATTAAGGGGTGGGCATTCCCCCAACAGTAGCCCCTTATGGGTGAGATCCGCCTTCGGTAGGACCGAAACCGTGATCATATAAAATGACCACCCCTAGTCTCCCCCATCCTTTTGGGCTTGCCCGGAGGCCGTTCTTATCTGGGTCACCTGAAACTGTCGAACATCACTTTATTCGGTGGGGTCAGTTAAACATGAAGAACGAGGTATGTTGATAGTGGTAACATGAATCTTTACCACCGCCCCGAACAGCCTTGGGCACTTATGTCCTCTTTAACTATGCCATGCAATAACTATTGAAACACAAAGAACTGCACTGCCATAAATGCACGGCACGCACCGAACTACCATAAATGCGCCCTGCGCGCCACGTGCCGTCTACCACGTGTCAGTCATCGAGCCAGTGGATGTGCCATCGAACGTGGGATAACTGATGAGGACATCACTCCTAAGGATACATGCAACACTCCTCCAATTTTGGACTTGCAAGGTCCAATGACTAGAGCTCGTGCACGACGACTAAATTTAGAGGTGAGCTCGTTCCTACGTTCTTCATTATATGTCACTTTTGAGAATGGTTTGCTATCTAATGATTATATTATAATTAGGAACCATGGAGAGGACCAGGAGATGATGGGAGAAAGACTTGGAGACATGGAGGACCAGCAAGGACGTGAAAGCCAAGGTGGAGGCCCAACCAAAACCGACTTCGACTCTGTTTCGGGGCTCAGGACCAGTCTGCACTAAAACGGATGCCCAAGACGCATACGGACTTGGATTTGGACGTTCTACATATGCACGGAAAGATAAGAAGAAGACCTTTCCAATGCCGCTGGTCTCATATCAAAATTCATCCGGAGTCATCAGGAATCGTCAAAACAATAGAGAGTCCAGAATCTGTTTTGATGCTGTGTCACCTGTTTTTGGCCTTTGGGCTTTGTATCTAGTTGAGCCCAAGTAGGGGTGTGTCCAGAGGGTCTTGCACGACTCTAGGGTCTTCATATACAGCCACCGCCGCACCATTAGGGTTCGGGTTTTACTTAGATTATTTTGTTCATAACAGTTTCACCGTCATCACGGTTTGTGAGACCCCAACTTCGTGAGATTCATAATACATCTGCAATTGTGTTGCTTTCTTCTTTGTTCTTGTTTGTGTTCTTGATTCGCAGGCAGGGATTAGTCTTCTCAGCGAGGTCAATCGTTTTAGGACGGTTGATAACCAAAGGAGACGTCGTGCTGCGATTTCGGGGTTTAGAATGTGCTATTCTGAAGCCAGATTGATTTGTGTGTCGCCTCCGACCAAATCAACGTATCCAGAACCTTTCGGAAGATCGGGAACCCTTGTACACATCAATAACACCATGTTAGTAGTTAGAAGAGCTGGCCTGGCCAAGGTGGCCTCAGACCCGGACACTGTGGACCTGGTTGAGGACATCTGGGCGCTGCCCCCTGAGGCCCCCTGCTAGACATTGAAAACCTCGCACTGAGTAAAGCCGTGACCTGCTCCACCCTGATTTGGGCATAAGCCACCAGTGTTCATACCCTGCCCTCGACCCATCACTATCCTAGAATGTGCCTTCCGGCGCTCTTCCTCCTCATCTTCTTCCATCCATACTTGCCCCTCCAGAATGCTCAACCGTTGATCTAAAGTTTGGGGTTGTTTCACCCGAATGACACTCCTTGCCGCTCCCATCTGGAGCCCCTTTGAAATAGACTCTATCACCGTAGCTTCAGGAATGTCAGACACTTGGCACTTCAAATGTATGAACCTCAGAGTATAATTGGCCAACGTTTTGCCCTCTCTCTGAACACAGGCCGCCAGATCCCGAGCGCTCACCGGCCTAGCATGATTTCCCCTGAAGTGCACTGTGACTGCCTCCTTAAGTTGTGCCCATGACCGAATACTCCCCGGTGCTATTTGGCATACCAAGTTTCGGCTATCCCCTCCAACGCCAACGGAAAAGCTTTGGCCTTCACTGCATCGTTGCCTCTGGCTGACTCAACTGTTGTCTCGTATCTCATGAAAAATTCTCTCGGATCAGAGGTCCCTATGAATGTTGGAAGCTTAACCGAAGCTAGTCTCGCAGGCCATTGCACCGCCTATAACTCGGCTGCCAGAGGCGAGATAGGATCTGCTGGCAACACCAGATGAAGGCTTCCGAACGAATGTGCCCTCGCCCCTTCTTCACAGAATTCCACATACACCAGAGCCCGATTTTCTGGGATCCCACCTTTCTGAAGGACTTCTAGCTGTCTGCCCAGTTGTTCCTGCCGCCTCTTAGCCGCTTCAATTCTCTGATCATAGTCAGTCTCTTGTCGCGCCATATTTTGTAGAGCCTGAGCGCGCAATATCTGCTCAGCCACTCTTTGTTGCCTTTCGACCTCCTGCTCCATCAGCCTCACATTCTCCTCTTCTCGCAACGCATCTTGCTGCCGCTTTCTGATGCTCTCCTCAGCTACCCAATTTGCATATTCTGCCTCCTCTTGAGTGAGTTGTTGTCCGGTAGTCTCTCCCTCAGCGACAGCTTCTTCCCCGCCTTCATTAACCTCGTTTGATGCCTCCTCGACACGCGCTTCAGCTTCTTGGTCCTGAACCTAGCGCGCCCCAGCTGTTGCTGACGTCTCAGCTCATGCAACTTCCACTACCGCTCTGCTTCGCGTAGTTGCCTGCTGTGATAGACCCAAAGCAGGGGGGTCTCTTGCTTCTGGCCATGTTACGCACTTTGATGTTCAGATCCCCACGGACGGCGCCAGCTGTTGTGGTTACAAGTCCAGAACAAACACTTAGAAGGCTAGTCGAGGGCTTACCGCGCCAGTCCGCTAGGCTGAAGGCCCCTCGGTCAAGCTTTTGGGGAGGGTGAACAAGACAAAATAACAGCAAAGTACTGAAGGGCCTGGTATTGCGCCCTTTGGGCAATGATTTTTTATTATATGGGTTGTTCCGTACCAGAAGGTTTGGGTTTCAGAGGTGTCACCTTCCGGTCAGAGTTGCAGGTGAGCATTTATAGCCATATGCTCACCTGTCCCCATGGTGTGTTTACATATTTGCCCTGAACTTTACATTACACTTCTCACTGATTGCCCTAAGGGTATCCTAGTACTTCAATCTTCATCCGATACACGCCCCCGGCGGTCACTCTCTAATTCCTGCGCCTAGGGCCCGCCATGTCGTACGACCTTCGACCGTACCAGCCTTCGAGCGCCTTTTGGGTCGAAGGCCCTTTGGGCCATTGGTCCGCCTGAGCCTTGTTGCTTGTTGATGGGCTGCTTTCTGGCCTTGGGAAGACTAAGGGGTGGGCTTTCCCCCAACACTCACCATTAAGAAAGGCATTCTTGACATCAAGCTAAGAGATGGACCACTCACGAACAGAGGCCACAACAAGAAGAGTGTGAATAGTAGTCATGTGAGCTACAGGCACAAAAGTCTCATCATAATCACGGCCATACTCTTGCTGAAAACCGTGAGCCACAAGATGAGCCTTATAGCACTCAAGAGAACCATCAGAGCAGGTCTTCACCTTATCGACCCACTTACATGTAATAGGACGAATATGTGCTGGAAGGGGATCAAGATCCCACGTACCAGTACGCTCAAGAGCAGCAATCTCCTCAGCCATAGCATGCTGCCATTCTTGATGAAGAATAATATTATGATAAGTGCTGGGTTCAGAAAGAACCATCGTAGAATAGGTAGAAGGAGAATAAAAATCAGGACGTCAACGAGTACGATCGCCATGTCTGAGAAACTGCTCGGGCGAAGAATCTTCCGAAGAAGAGGCATCCAGCATAAAAGATGGCTCATCAGGTGAGAATAACACATCAGGAGAGTGGCTTCACAGAATAGTCCGGGTCCATAAAAGGACCAGAAGAAGACTCTCTAGAAGAAAACACCGGTAAAGAAGGCACCCCACGAGAAGATGTTAGCAACAACGAGAAAAGTACCAGGGAATAAGGTACTGGTGCCAATGAAGAAGGCACCAGACGTGTGCTGACAATAGAGGCATTAGGCAAAGTCAAGAATGAAAGAGGGTCAACAAAAGATGCTGAGGAGGTGTCCAAAGACGAACGAGGAAAATAAGGACGTGACTCGTCAAAAACAACATCCCAAGAAACCCGCATCCGACAACCAACAAGATCCCAATAACGATATCCCTTATGCTCAACACTATAGCCTAGAAAAACATACTCAACAGACTGGGCAGTCAACTTAGTGCGTTCACGAGGGGCAAGAAGCACATAGCACACACAACCAAAAAGACGAAGGCCAGAGTAATATGGCAACAGGTGAAAAAGGCACTGATAAGGAATCCCTCCACGAAGGGCTGATAAAGGCTGAATATTAACAAAAAAATTGGCAGTAGAAACAACCTTAGCCTAAAAATAAGGAGGCACACAAGAAGCAAGCATAAGAGCACGAACAGTCTCAAGAAGATGACGATGTTTGCGCTCAGCAACTCTATTCTGGGCATGAGCACCAAGACATGAAAACTGAGCAAGAGTGCCATGCTCAGAAAGAACCTGGCGAAGAGCTCCAGAAAGATACTCTCCTACAGAGTCAACATAAAAAACATGAATGGACATGTCAAAATGAGTGTGAGTCATAGCAGTAAAAGTCTTATAGATGGATAAAGCCTCACTACGATGTTTCATAAAATAAATCCATATGTGGCGAGAAAAATCATCTATAAAAAGTATATAATATCGATGCCCCCTGTAGAAACAAAGGGATCTGGACCCCATACATCTGAATGAACAAGATCAAAAGGACACTGAGACATAGACTCACTCGAATGGTTGGGAAGTTGTATCTGCTTTCCTAACCGACATCCCTGACACTGATATAAAGACTCATGACCTAAAACAGATCCTAAAAGACCACGACAAATCATAGTGGACAAACGAGAGACACAAATATGACCTAAGTGATGATGCCACTGAGCAAAAGGCAAGGTCGATGATGCAGCAAAACTGGAGCCAATCAGACTGGCAAACGTAGCGGAAGGAAGATGAAGCCAGTCCAACTCCTAAAGACGCTATGAATCACGGTGCCAGGGGCTAGAACCAACTACCTGACCCGTGCAACGATCCTGAATATAGCAAAATCAGAGTAAAGAATCACATGACAGTCATGATCAGTAAGTTGACCAGCTGACATAAGCTGCATGGTTAGATCAGGTACACAAGAAATATTAGGAACAGAGAAAGAATCGGATAAAAGAGTACCTTGTCCTACAACAGGAAGAGGAGATCCATCAGCTCTATGAATAAAACAAGAAGGAGGCGGAGAAACCATGGAAGAAAGACAAGCGCGGCATGGAGTCATATGAAAGTAAGCACCAGAGTCAAGAATCCATGGACAAGTACGTAGAGTAGAAGAGGAACTAGGTCCCTCAGTGGAAGACTGAGAAGCAGCAGCAGAGCCCGTGAGTGCAGCAGGCTGAGTCACAAAACCAGCAGCTCCTGGTGGTGTAGAGGGCGCAAGGCCACGTAGTAACGTGTGATGTAGATGTGGCCTGATCTTTCAAGAGGTAGAGGGTAAATTCAATTGTGGAGACTCGGCGTCGATGAGCTGGCTTGAATCAGACACGATCCAACCCCGCAATGTTATACCAAGCACAACTTGATTGTTCATGCAAGCAAATCAAGAACACGAGCAAAAAAGGATAAACACACAATCTGAAATTGTAAGCTCTAATCAAGCTCTGATCACAAAAAGACTAATCGCCACAGTAGTGTAGAACAAGAACAGGGGCCCTGGATTACTATAAAAAGACTTGTCGCCACAGTTATAATAAATCGATCAAGTTTCTCTCTAGAAAACTGAACTAAACAAACCCGAAACTAAAAGACGGCGGCTACTGAGTTTATGTAGGAACTAGGAACATCCTAGGGTTGGGGGCGACCAGGGGGGAGGGCGCTCACAACATGGGCTTAAGGCCCGACAGGATACATGCCCAAGTTAGCCCAAAATAGGTGGCGCAGCACCTTGTCATGGTCACATAGCATGACTCATGACCCTTCTGGAGCTAGGACTAGAAGCAAAACGACGACATTGTTATCTCCTTTCCTACGCATCAAAGAACATCTCGTTTGGACATCGGATATAGGAGATATCATCAAAACCGTAAAGGGGTGTTGGCTGAATTCAAAATGAATGCGACAATCGAGTTGGCGAGAACTTGTAACTTGGGGAAAGCCATGATATGTGCGTATCCAGCATGGTGATGTCCTCATCGATGTGGGAATCTCCTGTGTATCTGAACCAGCAGAGCCCCTTTGAGAACCTCCAGCACTACCACTACCAGTACTCTGTGAAGTACCCTATGAAGAACGACGAGTCTAAACCTTCTTCTCCCTCTTCTTTCTATAATAGTAAGACTCCACATGTCCCTCCTTACCACAATAGTCACACTGAAAAGAACTAGAGCCACCTCAACTCCTAGAAGAAGGCGTCGTAGAAGAAGGCACCACAGGAGGAGGGGGAGCTGAAGAACGAGCAGCCAACAGTGAAGAGGCCGATAGCAGACCGGTCTCACAAAGTCGAATCTTCTCATTAGAACATCAGCAAGATCATCCATCAAAGACACAAGGGTGGCGAACAAGTAGATGAGCACGACATGGGTCATACTCATCACGAAGGCGAGTCAAGAAGTCATAGGTACGACAAAGCTCCAGCGCCTTCTTCTGACTCAGGCAGGATTCACACGTGCTAGGAGACAACTGAGGACCAAGAGTGTCAAGCTGACGCGAAATAGCAGACATCTGATCATAGAACTCATCAACTGTGGAGTCACCCTATCGAACAAGCTGCTCCTGACGAATGGCAGCAAGAAAAGTGGACTGTCCAGAAGGGTCATAGCGCTCACGAAGGAAAGCCCACATCTGATGTGTATACTCAAACTCAACAGTATCAGCAGAGAACTGATCCATCATGCTAGCAACAAGAATAGCAGCAGCCCGAGCATCCTCATCAATCTATGTCCGGTTGGCAGCATACTGAGACTCATAAGATGCCACACGATCATCATAGTCACCACGTAACATCTCCACAGCAGCAACAAAATCAGCAAGCGCCTTGTCATACTCCACCTTCTCAGCAGCAGTGGCCGTCTCTGAAAGAATGGGCTCAATTGGAAACACAGGCAAAGTAGGAGCCGTAGGACGAGACGGACAGATAAACTCACCAGTAAGAAAACCCTAAAGATGGAGACCCTTCATATGAATCTAAAGACGAGGAACCCAATCTCGATAGTTGGTGCCATTGAAAAGTACCGGACAGCAAAGAATAGCAACTCCACTGGAAGCCATGTCGTGGGCGAGAGCGCAGAAGGAGCAGCGGCGGGCAACGGCGAGAGCGCAGAGGAAAGCGGCACAAGCAGTAGTTTTTTTTACGAGTACCCTATTGAAAAATGTTCTGAGAAAAAATGACCATAGGAAAAATCGCCGCCAGAACAGACAATAGTAGTCCTCTTTTTTTTTAGCCGTGCAAACGAGCCAGTCCGGATGAGCCGAGCCGAAGGATAGACGACTCAGATAGAGATCGAGCCGTCGAGTTTGATCCCAATCCCGGTGGCAGCAACTTCAATCCTGGCGATTGCGGCGGCAGCGACAAGGCGTGAGAGTAGCGCGAGATCCGGACGGTGGCAGCGGAGCTGATTGCCGGCAGTGGAGACGGCAGCGGCGACAGAGAGGGCGGCGACGGTGACAGTCCCAACCGAGAAGCTCCGACGGCGGCGGCCAAGAACAGGAGAAGCTCCGGCGGCGGCGGCCAAAATAGGAGAAGCTCAAGCGGGCGATGTCAAGAACCAACCACGACCAAGCACAAAGATCGACAGAAGTGTTCAAGAAAAAGAACACCAGCAAGATTTGAGGAGAAAAAAAAATATTGATGACGGCGGGCACTAGGCCCAAATATATATATGTACAGGTGTGGGTAAATATGTACAAAACCCCTTATACAATGGGAAAACTACAAGAATACATATACATCCAACACACACATTGCACCTCTCTTACTCTATCGTACTCGCTTCATATAAAAGGGTTAATTTGGAGGTGTTATGGTTGGAATAATGAGGGTTGTATACTGACCCTCGCCTACTTAAATTTCCAATATGAGACTAATAAGCTCACAATGTCACTTTACTTCTCAATCTTTTGGAACGAAACTACACTACAAGCTGTTAACAAGCTAGGGTGTTACAGTCACCCTCCCTTGAAGACAGACGCTCTAGATAGCATACCACGCAAATACAACAATCGGATACTCAAGATCTCCCCTTGATGAAACAAGAGTTATTGCTCTAATACCACTATAACGTCTCATGTCTAAAGCCCGCTTACTGTCCTAACCCACATGTGGAGCAGGCACATGCATTCACAAATAACACTCCTTTTATGTTTTCGGCCTTACATCATGTAAAAGGGTTAACCCAGAGATGCTATGATTGAAACAATGATGTTATATGTTGATCCTCATCGATCTAAACTTTTAATGTGGAACTAAACTACTACTACGGTACTTACTACAGATTGCTAACAGGCTATAGTGTTACACTGCATGTGTAACTAGTTTTTTATTTAAGAAACAATTAAAAAACCTAGAATTTTGATTTGGATTTTTTTGGCATATATAGGACAGATATTGATAAATGGTTCTGCTTTTTGTTTGCAGATAAAATGTTATTTTTTTCCAATAGCAATTGATTATTCTGAGCTCGTTTGGGAGTAAAAAATTCACTATACCTGGAAATACTCATGTCAACAAAACTTATATGATAACTACTTGGTTTGTCACTGTTAGACACATCATTGATTTTATTAGTATGGCTCTTACTGGAAGAGCTGGAAGAACCATTGCTTCGAGACGCATAGAAGAGCGACGATTCATATGACAACTATAAATAAATGATTTAATCAAAGCATCAGTTCACAATAATAAATAGACAAGTATGGGTCAGACACCTGATCTCCGACAAATGATAAGTCCAGAATTTTTAGCTTCATATTCATTTATAAAAATGCGATTGCTATTTGGAATCTTGCAAGTTCGGAAAATACAGTATGTTGCTACGATAAAGAATCACACTCCTTTTTTATGCAAAACAAACAGCCCATAAGCAGAAACATGAATTTTTTTTTCTTGAAAATATGTACTTATACGCTACCTTATTTTGGAACAAATCAGACTTATTTGACGAGTTTAAACGGAATCTCTACTCTCCCTAGTACCAAGGTGTAATTACTATGTGTAGCAATTAACGTCAGGATACGAAAAGCCACGGTTGTATTCCCTATAAAAAAAAGTTGGAAGAAAACCCACCATCGTTATCATCGTCGCCATTATAAAAGCGGCGAAGATGCCGAAGCGAAAAGACCCCCCTTCTCTCCCCACTTCCCGGAACCGACGACGCCGTAGTAGCCCGTCTCCTCCCCTTCAGAGTCCGGTGGAACCTTCCAAAATGGCGTCGCCGCCGGCGGTGATGTCCGCCGCGTCGGCGGCGGCGAGGGAGCACGTTGAGAGGATCCGGCGAGAGCGCTTCTACATCGGGCGCGGCGAGCAGAACCCGCTGGCGGAGGACTTGCACCAGGCCGTCAACTACCTCTCGCAAGAAATATACTCCAGGGACGTCCACTTCCTCATGGAGCTCATCCAGGTCATCACATCTTCCTGTCCTTCATTCCCCTTTACTTTTTTCTTGCCATTTTTCATTTGCGCTACATTCCATTACTTGCACTCCTGGTCTCTTTGTTTGCCAAGTTCTGCAGTACTTTGCATTCCATTACTAATGTGCTTACTATAGCTGGATTGAATACCAGTCTGTTTGTCATCCTGTACGCTCGTGTTTCTATTTCTTTATCAAGTTCCTTGAATGTGTCTGGTACTGTTTGCATGTCAGATGACTCAGAAAAATCAGTTCCTGCATACATTGTATTAGTGGCACTAAATTTCGGTGGATGTGTCTTCATTTTTCTCCATACTACCACTTTACCACCGCCTGATCAGGGGACAAGTTCTTGCTATTTTACCTGTAGATGTAAAATAGTTTTGTTTATTTTTCGTTTTTTGTCTTGCATTTTTTTCTGTCAGTATAGCTTTTTGTTTTTAAATGAATTTAGTAATAATTTCTTTACTGAAGCACAAACCATTATTTTCACTGCTTATATTGCAACCGAACTTCTCTATGAGTTGCCTTCGATTAAAAAATCTTCTTTATCTTTGTGATGTTTCTCGTTTTAGTAACTGGATCTTGGGGTCTCGGCTTAGTCGACAGTGTTCTGTTAGTGGTCTTTTGAAAAGTTGTTTGGCTGCACCGTTGGGCTCTCAGCTTTTGGGAGCAGCTAACAGATGCATGGAACTGCATAGGAACAACGGTTCTAGTTAAAAATATTTTTTACGGTGGTGGAACACTGAGATGACGCACCATATCTGGCGACACAAAAACTTGACTCTCCAGTTCATGGCTTAGAGATATAGATTTTTTTTTTCCAAAGAGAGAATTTGGAGATGATAGATTAATGCCATTCATATTTTCATTAGATAATGATGTCATTTAGATATAATCAGGAATACTTCGAGCTTGAGAAACTGGCTGCAACACGATAAAGATCGGGTCAAAATTATCAGAAAGTTCTTTGGCTGCACTGTTGGGCCCGCAGCTTTTGGGAGCAGCTAATAACAGTTGCACGGAACTGCATAGAAAATTAGTATTTGGGGGTAGCATTCCAGTTTTTCTGCTTTTAGACTAGGACTTGGCTTGTGCCAAACATATGATAGTGGGGCTATTGTGGAATTAAATTTATGGAAGTGCTTCAAGATCCTGTTCTTTTATTGGGTAGAAAATACATAGTTCTGTACGAATGAAAAAAAACAATAGCATTAACATGTGTCCCTTGTTTCTTTCTGATATAATTCTCGTTGGTGTTGGGCAAACATCCTCCGATATAATTCTTTGATGATGACAGTAATATCCTTTGATGTAACTCTGAAAAATGTTCTACACACTTTTGATTTCTAACTAAGCTCTACCACTTTTGGCAATTTGTAATCCATTCCATATAATAGATCATAGACTGAGGAATTAGGTTTTCCAATGTAGACGCTCATTCATGATTTGATAGTCTATATGGTTTCAAAATAATGTTATGCAAAACATAATTTGTCAATATAAATGTTATGGAACACCCTCGTCTAAATGGTTTGATTTGCTTGTAAATCAAACGGTGTTGAACAAATTTATCATCTACGGACTAATTGTAAGGGCTTTTGCTACAAAAATTGATTCATCAGTACTATGAAAACAATCATGAAAGTTGTAAGGATGATTGTAAAGATTTTCTATTCCATTTTCATGTATTTTTTTGGGAAAATTATAGTTGTTTCAAATTTCTCAGAAAAAAAAGAGCAATGTAGGTTGAAAATCCGTCTATGTGACCAGTTTAATGACAGTACTTAACTGATTTTTTGCTTTTTCTGTGGTTTCCTTTTTTTAAAAAAAATCAGAGTGTCATGGCATAGACCTTGCAAAGGTCCTCCAGATTAGAGATAGGCATGTGTTAGTTGGGAAATCAATTACTGGCCTTTTCAATGAGCACTTTTATGTGATCAAGCTACCCTCTTTGCCTGTATTTGCAGTTAGTACATAAATCTTTATGCAGTTTCTTGTATGAATATTTTCTCTTTTGATACAGAACGCTGAGGATAATGAATACCCTTCTGGAGTTTCCCCTGCTCTGGAGTTTCTAATTACATCAAAGGATATTACTGGATCTGGTGCATCCTCCACATTGCTCATTTTTAACAATGAAAATGGATTCTCGTCATCTAATATAGAGTCTGTTTGTCGGGTTGGAATGTCAACAAAGAAGGGAAATAGACATCAGGGTTTCATTGGAGAAAAAGGTAAATGTCAGCTGCTGATTCGAACAATTTATTTTCTTGTGCTGTTTAGTAGCATTTTACTTTTCATGATGATGCAAGCAAGCATTTTATAACGTTATCATGATTTTTGGAAGCTTATACAGATGAAATAATATTTTCACATGTGTCAGAAAAAATATTGTTGACTGAAAAAAAATAATATTGTCACATTGCTGAACACTTTTTCGTAGCTCAGTTTTCTGGTCACCAATTCATGGTACCGCATGTCAGTACTATCGTGAATTAATTTGGCTGGCGAGCATCACATAGTACAGAATAATATGTGGTTCAAAAGCTCACATGTTTGAATCCCCATGTCAATGAAATAAGTGAAAACCTGCAAGTCTTTACTTTTCAGAAACTAGCATGATTATTCTTCCTTTTAACATTTATGGAGTGATTAATTTAAGTTCCTAAACAAAAACTTATAATGAATTTTGGCTATTATAACATGGGTTTCAAGAGCGTATGCTCCTAATGTGTTCAGAGCTAGATCAACAAGTTTAACCCTTCTTGTTTGTGTTTCTGTGTAAAGTGGTGGTTTATTACATAATAGCAAGTTAAGATTCAATGAAAGTATGCTTATTCTTCATCCTAGATTATGTGTATTGTTTCTTTGATTATACTCCTACCTTTTATCCACCACACCCAATTCCCTGCTAGGAGTTTTCATTACCAGTTAATCCACTCCATTACTTGATTCAAAAGGGTTAGAACCTAGTATGCTTATCACATTTTCCTTCATAATACTTGCTGTGATCTTCTTTTGGTTCAGGTATTGGGTTCAAGAGTGTGTTCCTGATATCTAGTGCCCCCCATATCTTCAGTAATGGCTACCAAATAAAGTTCAACGAGAAAGCTTGTGCAGAATGCAATATTGGATACATTGTCCCTGAGTGGGTAGAATCGACACCTAGCCTTTCAGACATCAAAGCAATATATGGGTGTTCTAAAGTCCTTCCAACAACCATCATCATCTTACCGTTAAAATGTGACAAGGTTGATGCGGTAAAGAAGCAGCTGTCAAGCATGCATCCAGAAATGTTGCTGTTTCTCTCAAAGATCAGGAAGCTTTCTGTCCGTGAGGATACCAATGATCCCAAGAGTAGCACTGTTAGTGAGATCTCAATATCAAGCGAAAAGAACTTAGAAATGAGGAAGAACATGCATGCTGAATCTTATACACTCGATTTATCTGCTGAAGAAAGTGGAAAAGGAGAAGATGAATGCGGTTATTATATGTAGAGGCAGAAGTTCCCTGTGAAGCCAGAGAACAGAGTGGAGAAACGTGCTGAAATCAATGATTGGGTGATAACTCTTGCCTTTCCACGTGGCCAGCGTCTATCTCGTGGGAAGCAACTATTGTCTGGCGTCTATGCCTTCCTGCCAACAGAGATGGTAACAGACTTCCCCTTCATCATCCAGGTCGACTTTCTCCTTGCCTCATCAAGGGAAGCAATATTATTTGATAGTCCGTGGAACAAAGGAATTTTGGAGTGTATCCCGAGTGCTTTCATCAATGCTTTTGTAACACTTGTGAAGTCTCTAGCAGATGCACCATCAATGAATCTGCCATCCATGTTCGAGTTCCTGCCAGTAAATCCTTCACTTGTCCCATTGCTGGAGCCAGTAAGGTCTGGAATCAAGGAAATGATCCTGTCCGAGGATATAGTTCCATGTGAGTCTTATGCCTCACAGAAGATATTTTGCAAGCCCAGCAAAGCTGCTCGACTCAAGCTGGCATTTTGGACTATCCTTGGCAAAGCAAAGGATTCAGAGGTGGATTTGAAGAATCTGTTGACTCATGGAACCTACATTCTTAGTTCTCACTTTGACAAGAGCACATACAACAGTGTGCTTGAATTTATGGAAATCAAAAGCGTGAGCGTTGAATGGTATGCAAAATGCATAGAAGGTTCTAATCTTATTAAGGAAGTAGGAGATGATCTGTATCTTGAAATTATATATTTTGTGGCCAACAATTGGAAAAACTATTTTTCTGACACAAACATGTCATCAATTCCCCTATTGAAGTTTGTAGATGGGAGTGGTGTTCTCTCTTTCTGGAGCGTATCAAGAGCTAGCCAACAGAGTGACAGGTTATGCATTTCATCTGAGAAAGAATGCATATCATGGTTAATCAGCTGGAATCAGGAGTTTCCATCTGCTCGTCGGTTCTTTCTCCCTGTCAGCACACAGACAGCTCTGGATGATTCATCACTCAATATAACTGTAAAAAATTGGCTCCAGAATCATGCTCGAGTGGAGGTTTTCTCTGTCTATAGCTATGGATCAACAGTTGGTTCCTTGGTTAAAGATCGAAGGCCCATCATTTCTTATGCACACTTTCTATTTCACTCTTCTAATATGGGTTACATATAGAGCGACAACATAAAGGATTTGTGCAGGGTCATGCCGGTATTTGACAGCTACGGTTCTGTTGTCAAGAACAGAACTAGTATTATGGTTCCTGCCAAGGGGAGCAAGTGGGTTGGTTTGATGGGCTCGAACCCATGGAAGAATAACGGCTACATTGAATTGTCTGCAGAATACAAGTCAGCAGGCCGTTTTGCTGGAAACTACAATTCTGAGAACCAGCTATTGACATTTCTGGGGAATAATCTCCATGCCCAGGATGTGCCACACATCCGCCCACCAGATGCTATCTTCCCTACTGTCTCCTCACTTCTGACTGTAGACAATGCATTATTACTGTTGGAATGGATTCGGTCTCTGAAGTCAAAAGGCGTAGAGTTACCAAATAAGTTCTTGGATTGTGTAAAAGATGGAGCTTGGCTACAAACATCAGTTGGGCACAAGCCACCAAAAGAATCATTCATGTCCAGTGCTAACTGGGGAAGTCTTTTACAAGGTGGAGCTTCCATTGTTGATTTACCTATGATTGATCAAGGGTACTATCAAAACAAGTTGCATATCTACAAAGAGGAACTAAGGGCAATTGGTGTGAGATTTGAATTTGAGGAGGCATCATCTTACATTGGAAGCCGCCTCATGCGTATGGCTGCAAGCAATGGACTGGCAAGAAAAGTGGAAATTGGATGAAGAGCACTGTTGGAAACAGGCCTCCTGGTGACTGTATTATCTATGATTCGAATTGGGCAGCGGCATCATGTATCAGTAACCAACCATTCCTTGATGTCAAGTTTTATGGCGAGGACATCCTTGCCTATGAGTCAGAGCTGGAGTTGCTTGGTGTCATTGTTGGGTTCAAAGACAATTATAAGCTAGTGATTGACAACTTCCAGTTTAGTTCAACTTCTATTACCCCCGAGGCTACTCTACTCATCCTCAAATGTATTAGATATCAGGACTCGTGCAATGAATTCATAAGGAAGCTCAATGGTTTGAAATGGTTGAATACTAATTTGGGATTTCGTGCTCCAAATGAAACGTTTCTTGTCAACCCTGAGTGGGAGTGCCTTCTAAAGGTCTTTGACGTAACACCTGTAATTGATTATGGATTTTATGGTAAGGAGATTGCCTCATACAAAGAAGAGTTGAAGAAAACTGGTTTGATCGTGAGATTTGATGAGGCATCCAAGGCTATAGCTAATCGTTTCAAGCAGTTGGTATTGAAAATGTCTTGGCTCTACTGGGTTGTTATCGGCAGCTGAAAACACACAGCCCATTCCCTGTTGAATTTTTCAACTGCTTGCGCAGCGAGAAGTGGCTGCACACATCATTGGGATTCAGATCTCCCTCTGATGCAATCCTCTCTGAAGACACATGGCAACCATTGTCTCGCATTGCAAGCTTACCATTCATAGATGGTTTAGGAAAAGAGATTTATTGTTATAAAGATGAGCTCAAGGAACTGGGTGTTACTGTTGAAGCGAAATGTGGTGCCAGATTTGTTATTAATGGCCTAAACATTCCTGATGATTCTTCGGTAATGTCAAAAAATATTGTCTTGTCACTGCTACAATGCATCAAGGGCTACTTGGCCTGTAAAACATCACTTCCTAAGGGCTTTGAGGACAAGATTTGCTTGAACTGGGTGAAAACGTCCATGGGATACCAATGTCCTGATGAATGCATCTTATTTGATGCCAAGCAGTCCTTAATCCGCATTGAAGATGGCCCTTTCATCGATGAAGCATTCTATGGTTCCGAGATAGTCTCATTCAAAGATACACTTGCGAGTATTGGTGTAATTGTGGATGTTAGTTGTGGGAAAGATCTTGTTGCTCGGCACCTGAGGAACCACAAGAATATGTCTTCTATTTCCCGGATCTACATGTACCTGATGGAGTGTAAATGGTGGCCGGAAAACAAAGATAGCAATTGGATCTGGATACCAAATGGAACAAATAGTGGAGAATGGGTGAGCTCACTAAATTGTGTTCTGCATGATAGGAACAATCTTTTTAGCTCGCAGCTGCATGTTCTGGACAAATATTACGATGCAAAGTTGGTTGACTTCTTTTTCCCTGTTCTTGGTGTGAGGCTTGGCCCTAGTACTGAAGATTATTGCAATCTGTGGAAAACATGGGAGGGCTCGGTTAGTGAGCTAGCTATATCTGATTGCTCTGCTTTTTGGAAGTTCATTGCAACAAACTGTAGCAAAACCACGGAGACGCTACTTTCTGGTTGTGCGAAGGTTCCAGTATGTACTGATGGAAAGATCATCTTATCAAGGAAGGATGACGTTTTCATTCCTGACGACCTATTGCTTACAGATTTATTCAGCAAGCTTTCTCAGCAGTCATTCTTCATCTGGTATCCTTCTTGTAGCCTACCTTCCATGTCTCGCGCAAGGCTTAACAGCATCTATGGTAGTATTGGTGTTCAGACTATATCCAAAGCAGTCCAGAAGAATGATTGTTTCACTCTAGATAATGGTTTCAGAACAGTTGATCCGAATAAGGTGCTCAAGGTTGGTCTGGTCCAAATAATTCTCTCCTTCCTTGCGAACCCTGCTCTTGACATTCCTCCTGAACAGAGGCATAAGATGGTTTCGTTTCTTTTGAATGTGTCTGTCCATGAGACCATCGATTTGATCACAGCTGGTTATAGTGTCAAGCTCTCTTCTGGAGGTGTTGTGGATGTGAAGGCCAGTCGTATGATTAGATGGAAAAGAGAGAACTCCAAGCTTTACATGCAGCAAAGCGATACTGAGGCCAGTTACAAAGAGAAGATTCAGTTCTCAACCTACTTTGCAGATGAGATATCTCAAGGGCTGCTCTTTGAGATGCAGGACCAGATCCCTTCGCTCACTGAACTCATAAAATTTGGAAGCTTGCTAGACTTCCAGGAAGACGCAGTTGGGTTCTTACTTAAGTCCAAGAATCTGCAGCTGTGCCCTGAAGATGATTATTTCCTGAACTCTTCAGTGCCGGGTATGTGCCATAACAACTAAACGTCTCATAACTTTTCCCAATATTATGAAGTTATAAGCTTCTGATGCCAATGTCACATCTCAAATGTCTATGTACAGTGCGACAGGTGGCAGCATGAACCATCAGCGGTCTGCATAATTAAATCTTGCAGGCATCTTCATCTTCATGGTTGGTATGCCTACTTTTATTCTTAGATGTCCTTTTCTCATGTATAATGTCCATTGGACTACGAAGTATGGGGTCTTTACGTGAGCCCTCTTCACAGGATGCTGATGGTTTACCAATCTGGTGGTGTACCAGGAGGCTGCTGAACCTCTGGTGTCTTCTCCTATGCTACATTGGCTTACATCGTAGACTTTATATTTCCCTTGTTAAGTGTTAATTTTCTGCAAACTGGAACAGAAAATATGTCAGTTTCCAATAACTAAGTGTGGAATGACACTGCTATTGTAATATAATCGTCAGTGGCTCTGCTTGTGCTCCATTTATCCTATTTGTGATGTACGGCTTATAATTTTCTTACCTGTGAATGAAATTAAGTTGATGTGTTACTTCTAATCCTCGTGACACATGATAGAATTCATGGGCAAATTAACCACCAATCATACGTAGTGCATACGCTAGGAACTCCTGTAACAGGTGGTCCGGCACGCAGGGAAGCAGAGTGGTGGCGGGCTGGAATGGCGCTTGTCATGTACCCCTGCCGTGGTCAGCTGTCATTGATCTTTTGCTCTGGTGAAAAAATATCAGTTTGATGTATCGATGAACAGCGTGCTGATTATTGTTTCTTCTAAATTGTTCTCATAACATAGTAAATTTATCTGGCACAACATCAAATAGACCATCCATTGTCTGTATCGTTGACCTTGCCAAGGAAAACTATGGAGATATTGATCACTACTCACTTAGTACCCGTTTAAGGAAACTTCTTGTTCTTAGTTAAATGAGATATTATTGCATATTTTTTGGCACATTTCTGTATATGAAAATTTTTATCTAGGAAATGAAACTGGTTTTATTGATGTTGAAACATTTAGACGTGCTTTACTTTTTCAGAACCTTCTTCTCTTGAAGATGGAGCTGTGCTCAGATGACAACCGCTCTATAAGTGGTTGCCCGTCGTCACACCCTGAATTTACCCAAAAATATCAAATTTAAAATCGTAAATAAAATGAAATTAGTCGTTATTGTTGGCCTGAGACTTGGCCTTGCACACACCAGCTGCAGCTCGAAGCCGATTGGAATTCGCAAAGACCAGGGCACAGCCGTATATTAGACCAGGCACCAAGCAGCATATTGGATTTGTAAGTAAACATGAAGGGCACAAGATTGTCCGGCTCCGGCGCGTACCTGAGAGCATCGCCATGTCACGAAGGCGAGAAGCTCAAAGACGGAACACTGAAAACCTCTGTGCCAAAGAAGAAGTACTGGCCGACCATCACGTCGCCAGCGTCGTCACCGTCGTGGAGCGGCTAGTATCCCAAATGAGCACGCGTGATGCAGGTCGGAGAACGCGATGTCAGGAGCACCCGCATGCCATGTCACCAATGGCCGCACGTTAGGCTGTCCCTCACATTCTGGTGCCAAATGTGGAAAATAATGTAACCGCTGAATCTTCCAATAACAATTAACAAGAACAATCCTTGGAGAGTTTGGCCCAGTTGGCTAGAGATGAAATTCATTTGATTTTCCTTGCTTGTGACCACCACTCGGCTGTTCAGGTACTTCCAGTTTCTGTTTTGCTAGCAACGGTTCAGTTGCTTAGAGCATTAGCAGGGTTCTTAAATTAACCTCCTACTCTATTTTTTTAAGAGCCTAGGCTAAAAAAATTAACTCCAGCAGGCTGACTACTTGGATTTTCATTTTAGAAAGGCTCTCAAATCACTTTTCATCAAGCTCTCATGTTTTAGAGCCACTCTTAATAGTGGGCCCCACTATTTTTTCTTTTTCTTTCTTTTCCTCTCTTTTTCCTTTCTCTCATCCCACACCTCGCTCCTCCCTCTCTTTCGTCTCCTGCTCCAAGGTCCGCCACCACTTTGTCAGGGGCGGGCAGTGGCGGAGCCACGTTGTAGCTACTGGGTGCAGCCGCACCCAGCTCTTTGGCAGTTCTAGGCTTATCAAATCAAATTTTCACCATACAAGAAATTATAAACTATAAATTTCTATAGAACCCGCACCCCCATGATTTTTCTCTAGCTCCGCCCCTGGCAGCGGGGCCGGTCTCGAGCAATGCTGAGGGTCGGCGGGGCAGCGGGCTATAGTCACGACAGCGGGGCCTGGCTCGGGTGATGCCGAGGGTCGGTGGGGCGGCGGGCGTAGTCGCGGTGGCGGGAACATGCTCAGGCAACACCGAGGGCCGGCAAGGTGGCGGGACTTGGCTTGGGCAACATCGAATGCTATGCTAGCGGGGCGACGTTCCTTGGCCGAGCTTCTTTCAGCTCCGAATCCCTCATCTCACGGCTCCTCGTCGATTCATCCCCTGCCTAGACTCCGAATCCATCGCGGGGTAGCGACACCAAAGGTGGGTGGGGCAACGACTCCTGGCACGGGCGGGGCAGCGCAGACGGTGACGACGATCGGTGGCGGCTCGAGCACTGACGGCACCGACGGCCGAGCGGGGCAGCGACGTCTCCCGCAGATCGGGGCGCGCGGCATCTCCTACAGATCAGGGTAGTATGTCCCGCAGATCGAGCCGGGGCGCGTCTCCTTCCTGCTCTACAGCGAGTCCTGCCGCTTCCCTCCCTTGCAACTCACCGGCGCCGCCCTGCCCTGCCCCTCCCTTCATGTTCATGCGAGCTGCCAACGGTCGAGCTCCGAATCCCTCGTCATGCGGCCTCGTGTCACCGCCTTCCCCGCCCCCACCATGCCGTTGCGTAGGCGGCGACCAAGGACACGACGGCGGTGAGCTCGTCCCCGAGCCCACTGTGCATGCGCCTGAGTGTCCGCCCATGTTCCTTGTTCACTGACTAGATGGCCCCATTATAGGAGGTAGTTTGAGTATCTCACAAGTGGGGCTCCACTCGTAAGAAGAAAGCAAAGGTCTTCTTTTTGAGCAGTTCTGCTAGAGTTGGGTGCACGAAATTGGCTCTTACAAATGAGACCCAGCCCTGAAAGGAAGAGTAGGGGCTCCACTGAGATGCTCTTAGTAATTTTTGTATCTTAATGAATGGCATAGTACTCCTGCTTTTTTCTTAAAAAAAAGAAGGAAGAAAAAAGGGAGCAGTGCAGAGCAGTGTGCTTGCAGTACAAGAAAAGAATCCAACGTTGAAAGGGGCCATTATCATTATACCCAGTGTCCGTGCTGTAAAAGAAATTTATGTTATTGGTTTTTAATAATCTTTCCAAGAGAAATTCTTGTCACTATCTACACAGAACACCTAAACACGTTCGAGTGTTGCTCATGCTCTGCAGCAGCAGTGGACCTGCATGTCGGGCATGGAGGTGCAGAAGGCATGGCCTCTGTACCCTATTTTGCTTTGGCAGTAGTGGACGCAGGTTTCCCGGTCGCACGGTACTATCACCTCGCACTTGAGGTTGTCCTGTGGTGTCACCACCTCCTGCGAGCCTGCACAATTGCGCATGCCATCCATCGTTAAGAAAAGCCAACGCTGCTGTTATATATGCTTTTGCGATAACCGTAAAAACTGAGATAAAAAAGAACCGAATGATGAATTACCTGGAGAATCCCTTGATGCGTAACAGGAGGAAACAACAAGTGCTAATGCAAACACAAGTCTAAAGACTGATGGTGCTTTTCGAGCCTTCATAAGAATTGCCATGTCAGAGCTATTTCCTCGATGTTGTTTCTCTTGTTCCACACGAGTACGATTCTGTGATTGGTTTATAATCTTCGCTGGGTACTCTTGGTGATCATTGCGCCATGTATATATAGAGACACCTGTTATACTGAATTAAAGGTTCAGAAGGAGTTACTGCCTTGTGTTATCTCTCTTCAATATCTGCCTTCATCGACCTTCTTTTTTTAGCAGAACATTAGGTGACGTATATTTACATGACTTATTGTCATTTACTAACATGTCCACCAATATTTAAAGAAATTTTAAATATTTTTTAATTCTGCATGTTTTGATACCAATTGCTTTTTCGGATAGTCATCAAGGTCCACAAACTTCATAGTGACCCCACAGGTCCATGATCTATTTATTTTGTGTCAACTAGGTCCTCGCTGTTGTCGCCCATCCGCTCTCCAAGCGCAACGCCACCGCCCAACCGCTCTCTATGTGCGATGTTACCGCTATATGCAACCACTCTGCAGGTGAGCACTGTCGAGCCAACATGATGATGCCAACTAACAGAAGATGTGCTCTGCCTATCACGGCCTCGCTCTCCCCATCGAGGCCTGTGCCTATTGACCGCGGGAATTCCCGTTTTGGTGACATGTCACGTGTGAAGGGCATTGTCATGGAGGTTCGGTGATGCTCGCATGAATACCGGTTGTGCAGCGGCGGCGAGATGCATGTAGAGCTGGTGGGTGGCGATGTTGTGGACTTGGTTGACCTAATATAAATAAATCATAAACGTAGGGATTCATGGTATCTAAATGATCACTTTAAGAATTTATGAACATATATGAGTATTACTAAGGGTGTGTTTGGCAGGACTTATAGAGTGGCTTATAGAATGACTTATACTATGATAAGCCATAAGTCTTGCTAAACAATTATTTTACATAAGCACTTATTGCTATAAGCCTCCATAAGCCATTTGTCTTTTTGTACTAGAATAGCAAAACTAACAAACACTAGTTTTTTGGGCTTATGGATCATCTCTCCCTAGAAGAAACCATCATAAACTATTTTACCAAACGACTTTATAGCTTATGCTACAATAAACCAAATAAGCCAGATAAGCACTTTTCACAAATAAGGCCTAAATAGTTGAATAACCTATGATGCGCTTCACTCTTTTCTTTGTGTGAAGTTGATCGAGGAGCATCATCGGAACCTTCCACCAGACCATGTATAGGGCCTGCGTTCTATACGAATATGATTCCACTAGAAATCATATTTAGTAAAAGTATTAAATACTTTACTATAATATCATTTCACGGTTATGGAATGTTTTTCAATATCCTTTTAAATACACCCGCGCAATAACGCGGGCAATCTATTTAATAATAAAAGAAGATGAACTTTTCATCTAGATGGCTTGAAAAAAAGAGAAATTGACTAGAAATTCTCACAATAAAACAAAACATCTAGCCCTTGATCTCCTTCTACCTAAACATCTAGCCTTTGATATCTCCACATATCCCACTTATCTGTCCTCCCTCTACCGATCTCATATACTGGGCCCCTCATAGCTGGTGTCCTCAAATCTCAGGTCTCTCTCTCCTCTAAAAAGCTTATCCGAAAAAACACACGCCCGCCTCCTATAGGCCTCTCACGATCGGTGCCGCCGCAGCTGTTGTCTTCGCATCTGGTGAACACCCCATCGTCCTCATGCTGCAGTGTTATTCCCCGATCCTGGCCATTGTGGGATAACGGTCGATGGCTGCTCAACTTCTTCTGCAAACGACAGTGCACAATCATGGCTAAGGGCATCGTTGAGACCATTGAGATCGATGCCGATGTGCTTGCTGTAATGTTCACATCTTCAACACATCAGTTACGAAGGCAGATGTCTCGACAAATGGTTGGATAATTCTTTTTGATTGCTTAATTCTGCTGATGCCACAAACACTTGCATGCAGGAAGCAAGGATCGATATCCAGTGTGCATTCGTGATTCTTAAGTTAGTCTTAACTGAAGAGGAGAAGAGAAGGGCCAGCGGATTTGGTGTTGTGATTTTACGATCTATGGAGTCAAATACAAGGTAACACTTTTATCCACGGCACATCGAAACCTGCTCACTCTAAACTGTGTCAATATTGGCTTCACGTTTCGGTTATACCTAGAACACAAGCTGGATGCATGATGTTCCAAGAAGTGCGACAGGCTTCTACCAAGATCATATGATGGATTTGAACCTATACCTGGTTACACGTTTTTTTACTTCTGGTCAGATTCATCGACCTGCAGATGCGTTTTTGATTAGGAAATGGCTGCAATTTATTCAGAAGCATTTTTTGTGTTAATTTAGTTAACAGAATAGGAAGGATTGGGTAAGAGAGACACAGGGGCACAGTCGTAGAGATGAGGGTGAACGACAGAAGCTCAAAACTGAATGTGCAAGCTTGATGAAAAGCTCTCACAGGTGCCGAGAATAAAATCATGGCTGGGTGTTGGTAAGGGGCCACAAGGCAAGGCTACTGGCGGACGTTCACGTCATATATGAATCGCTGCCAGTGCGAGCTGCACTTAGAGGCCCAGTGCGATGTCATGATGCACTGACATGTTGCTTATCCATGCTCCTTTGGCTGTGTCCTCTGCTGCTGCTGATTACCTACTCCAGATGAACAACTGGAACAAGGCGGTCATAGACGTGTGCCATAAACGTTGTCCTAAATCCATGCTGAGCTCGAAATTTGGAGGAAGAATGAGGCAGTTCGATAAACCAGATCATAGAAGCCCCCACAAGAGCTCTAGATTTAGCAAGGATAGTGCCCACCCACCGGAACAACAAGACCTGCCATCGAGGTTCTCCCTACAAGATACTGGCAGTTATATATATGCATGTCACTCAACTGACAACATGAAGGATTGAACTAACACACAACCATATTTGTAATGTGGAAAATAAAGGAGTAGTGGTGCATTGGATTTTTCTGCTTGACAACCATGTAGGTATGGAAGTAATTTAATTGATATTTTGATAATATCATATGTTCACCATTGTTTCCTACTGAAACTTTCTTTTCTATTTTGTCATTTTGTTAGTTAAAAATATTGTGCACCTTCCTTTCAATATTGTAACCTGATTTATATCCAATGCTAAGATCCGTGCATTTTGTCATCTTTTAAATATTAAGATCCCCTTCCTAGCTATGCTGTCCCTCGACTCCTTCAAATATATATTTTTTCTATTAGCATTTTATATTTTATTTTAACAATGAAGGAGATGAATTTTTTATGTCAAAATGTATTCATATACATGTTCACCACTGTTTCCTACTGAAACTTTCTTTTCTATTTTGTCATTTTGTTAGTTAAAAATATTGTGCACCTTCCTTTCAATATTGTAACCTGATTTATATCCAGTTCTAAGATCCGTGCATTTTGTCATCTTTTAAATATTAAGATCCCCTTCCTAGCTATGCTGTCTCTTGACTCCTTCAAATATATATTTTTTTCTATTAGCATTTTATATTTTATTTTAACAATGAATGAGATGAATTTTTTATGTCAAAATGTATTCATATACAATATGAGAAGGTGGATTGAATAGCTACGCGCAATTGTGCGGGTCACTTGATCTAGTTCAATAATAAAAAGAAATGACATTTGTACTAACATGCCTGAAAAAAGGATAAATCCGCTAGAACTTCTCAGAATATCTCCACACATCTAGCCGTTCGTATCTCCACACATCCCACGTATCTGCCCTCCTCCTACCGGTCGCTCACACAAAGATCGGCGCCGCCATAACTGTTGTCCTCTCAAATGCCACGTATCTCTCTCTCTATCCCTAATTCCGACAAACGCCCCCCTGCAGATCGTCTCTCACAATCAGTACCGCCGTAGCTGTCATGTTTGGGTTTGGAGACCACTCTGCCGTCTTTATGAGTCATGCCACTGCGTTATTCAGGGACCCAGGCCATTGTTGTCCCAATGCTGCTTCTGTGGTTACAGGTCGATGCTGCTCGATCGTTGGTCCTCCGCAGCCGCATTAGGGCTAGGTAATGCTTGCAATTTAGTGAATAGAATGGGGAGAACTACTAGAGATAGAGGAGCACGTTAATGCGCTGAACGTGCAGTTTCTATGTAGCTATACATAATACATCTGTAGCAATCGTACTCCAATATGCTGAGTAATTGTAATGATGAAGGATGCTGATCAAGTAAGCACTTAACATACAACTTATATACCTTCTATATGGTGCCTGCTATTTTACATAGATTCATATGCTTTTGTAAACTAATAATGAATTCACACGTTTTCAGTTTAGGTCATCAGGCAAACAAGCTGGAAACAAAAATAGTTAAGATTTGTTTTGGAGCTTGAAAAACAATTAGAATAAATGGACAGAGCAAACACAGTATGACAGAGACCTTCGCTGATGGCTGAGAGAACAATTAATATGTTACTTTTTTAATCTATCTCCTTTTTGTTAGTGAATAATAAAAAAAGTTTTGTATGTTACCAATTAAATCAGTAATCTACAGAAATTCAACATTTATGTTATGAGTTAGCCACCTGTGATGTCGCAAAGATACACAATTGAAGTGTCTGGTGACTGAGTGCTTCTGATTCCCAAAATAAATTAGTGTTGTTCCACCATATATATCTGATAAGGTTTCCAAGGCTGTAGGAGATTGTCCCAGAAAATCTTGTGATCAGAGTGATTAAGATAAATAAGGGTTCAGGTATATTTTCTATTTATAAGTGTGAATGGACAATAATCTTAACTCATGAACAATTGGATGAACTTATGTGCTTGTGCTTTATTCATCATAAAGAAACTAATTACATAGTTTAGTTTGTATACCGATGGATGTGCTCTCTTTGCCCGAGCCATGGATACATTTTTCATTATCTAAAAAAATATAGTTTTGTTTCTGTCCTTTTTATTAACGTTAATATCAAGCAGTGAAAAAACTAGGGTTCACATGGGTGGACCGAATTGTCTCTGAAGCATTGGAGTATTAAGCATATGGGCGTTTTGCTTCTCAACCCAATGACCAAGTAAACCCAATGGATCCTAAAGACACAACAATAAACCATTCCACTTAAGTTATTCTCCATTGTGTTGCTTTCTTATAATCCCTCAATTGAAGAAGACTACAAACTAAGGACTCTATGAAGCAGGATTTTTGTCATTGAAGACAAATGTAATTGGTATAAACTGTTCTACAGAAAAAAAAACCCAAACTGTTCTTTGTTACAACTAATATAACACACTATCATCAACATAAGCAAACTTTTATGGTTAGTCCATGCAATTGCATCATTTTCTAACCTCATTTATATGTGGGAAGGATTAGAGCTGCATTTGTATTGAAAGTTGAGGCTTAATATTTTGTTCTAAAATCCATGCATTTCTCCATATTGTAATGATTATGATTTATTTCCCTTTGGGGGTTCACGGCTCCCTGAAATTTATTTGTCCTGTTAGTACGTTGTATTTTATTTAGCCTTGAATGACCTCAACAAATTTACTGTCCACATATATACTTGAGAAAACAGAGGAAGCCTATTGGATAGCCATACAAAGTCTAGCCCGTGCAATTGTGTGGGTCACTTGATCTAGTTCGTTTAATTTCTGTTGCCTGTGATCACCACTCGGCTGTCTAATTACTTGTTATACTTTGAGAAGTTTTACTATCCAAAATACTGATCAATAGTTTAAAACTACTGACCAGTAGTTTGATCTAACGGTATAGATTTCATAATCTAAAATCATAACTACTGGCCAATAGTTTCTCAGTTTGAGGGTAATATTAGAAAAATTAAGAGTTGTAGATTTATAGTAATTAGTTTTTATTCTTATAAATAAAGTTATATTAACAATCTAATTAATAACTAATATTTTATATTTTTTTAAGATAAACTAACATTTTTAATATTTTATCATAAAAATAAACATAAATTTATTAATTTATAGTGCAATTACGAAATTACTCTCAAACTACTGGTCAATACTTCTTCAAAACTACTGGTCAATATTTTGGATAGTATATTTTTTTTATGACAACTGTTCAGTTGGTTATATTTGTTTTGTGCATCTTAGTAGTTGTACCCTCCGTTTTCCCTATTAATGAATGGTAGAGCACTCCTGCCTTATCTTTTAAAAAAGAAGAAGCAAAAAGGCAGCAGAGCACGCTTGCCGTACAAGAAAAGAATCCAACGTTCAAAGGGGCCATTATACTCAGTGCGTGCTGTAAGGGTAATCTATATTATTGGTCTTAATAACATTTCAAAGAGAGATTCCCGCCTCTACCAAGACAGAACACCTAAACATGTTCGTGTGCTCATATTTTGCAGCAGCAGTAGACCTGCATGTCGGGCATTAAGGTGCAGAAGGCATAGCCTCTGAGCCCTATTCTTAAGCAGTAGGGGACGCAGGTGTACGGGCCGCACGGTACCATCACCTCGCACTTGGGGTCGTCCTGTGGTGTCACCAGCTCCTGCGAGTCTGCACAATTGCTCATGCCATCTGTCGTGAACACAAGCCAAACGCTGCTGTTATGCTTTTACATCAACCCTAACAACTGAGACAAAGATGAATCAAATGATGAATTACCTGGACAATCCCTTGATGCGTAACCGGAGGAAACAACAAGTGCTAATGCAAACACAAGAGTAAAGAAATATGGTGCTTTGTGTGCCTTCAAAAGAATTGCCATGACAGAGCTATTTCCTCAATGTTGTTTCTCTCGTTCCAGACGAGTATTATTTTCAGATTGGTTTATAATCCGCACTCGGTACTGTTGGTGATCACTGCGCCATGTATATAGAGAGGCACCTGTTACTGAAATAAAGTCTCTAAAGGAGTTACTGCCTTGTACTATCCCTCTTCATCTTCAATATCTTTTTTTTAGCAGAACTTTAGGGGGCGTATATCTTCATGACTTATTGTTATTTATTTACTAACATGTCCACCACTAATTAAAGTATCTGTAAAAATTTTCTTAACTGTGCATATTTTGATTACCAATTGCTTTTCCGATCTTTAGATGGAGCTTGATGCGGACATGGATGTGTACCCAGAGGCTAACCTGTGAGCCCCGTGGTCCTGAGTCTGCCGTGGTTGACGCGGGAAGAGAGGGATGACCTCGGTCCTGTTTGAAGCGAGGTACTGCTCCATCCAACACGTTCCATGGGACACCTAGTAACTAGTATTCTCTCTTGAAAACACAATGTCATAATTGAACATGTATTTGTGGTGGAGCATGTCTGTTTGCCTACACAAGACGGTGCCATCAAATTGAACAACCCGAAGTCAGGTGGGTTCTAACTCAACACAATAGCCAATTGCTCTATTGCATTATTGGTTCTTGTCGTTCCACACAGAAGAAGAAGGCTATTGCTTTCCCACTTCATGCGCATACTCATCTCAATAGGAAACTTCCCACAGGCTCAGCTAAGAGGTCTTATTTGAAGGTCAAAAGCAGCTCCCACATTCGATCTCAAGACCATAAAATTACCACGTTAATCGCAAAAAAGAAAAGCTCTCAATCATAGATTTTTATAAACATTGGACGGTCTAGATTAAGTGAAGAGTCCATATTGCATACGACTTAGAAATTTGAAGGTCAAAAGCAGCTCCCACATTCGATCTCAAGACCATGAAATTACCACATTAATTATAAAAAAGAAAAGCTCTTAACCTTAGATTTTTATGAACATTGGATGGTTTAGATTAAGTGAAGAGTCCATATTACATACGACTTAGGATACAAATTAAAGGACTGATTTTTCCATGAATTATCAAATACCGCATTGATTTGGTGGACCCATGTTATAATGTTCTGTATTCTAACTATACATCATGACTAAACTTAATTGACCAGAGCAGAACTCCACATCTAACCGGAGAAAAAAAAGAACCATACAGTCCTATATGTATTCTAACTATACATACTAGCATGTCAATCCGTGCACCAGCACGGGCTAGAAATTGTTTTTTTATCAGCAGAAGATTGCAACAATATCCAATATATAAATCATAACTATTTTAGATTTTACTAAAATTATTTTATAGTTATAATTATAAATTATAAACACACACATTTCTTAATGCTTTTATAGCTCTTCTCTTAACTTCTCAAATTTCTTTACTAACATGCAGTTGTGTAGAATAGATTTTTCTTGTATTGATCATTGGCTTGTATGTACATAATATGTTCCCGAACCCCATATTTTGAAACTGCCATAGGGACTCGTGATTACAAAATGCATCACTTTAAGCGTCATAATTCGTGATTCGTGATTGTCAAGTAACAACTTGCGTTGAGTCTATATGTGTTGCTCAAAGGTACATGATGTCTCTGTTCTAATGCTCAGACCTACGCATCCAATGCCAAAGCGTTGAGTCTATATGTGTTGCTCAAAGGTACATGATGTCTCTGTTCTAATGCTCAGACCTACGGCATCAAATGCCAAAGCTAGTTAGCAACCAAGGTTTTGGACGTGGACTTCAATGAATCAGAGTAATTTTTTACACCGATACATCCCAAGAGCATTGGCTTCAGCGCTTGTATTTGTGACTTAAATCTGGGTAAATTATAATTTGCCGGGAAGCCCACATCACCGCATCCCATGGTCATTCTTCTTTGATAATGTCCAGTTTGCGACTTCAGGAGGAGTTTTACTGTTTGACCAATAGTTTTAACAAACTACTGCTGGTCAGTAGTTTGAGGGTGGTTTCATAAAAAAAATGATTTTATGTTGATTTTACCATCTCTACAATCTATTAATTGAGGTGCGCTCGTCCATTTCGTATCCACAAAGTTAGAGATTGACTCCAAATCGTTTTCGTATCTTTTATATCAAGTACCGAATTTCAAAAATCATAACTCCCACATCCAAAGCTCAAATGAGGCAAATTCGGAGTCTATCTCGTAGCACTCAAAAGGTTCTATAACTTTGGTATTCAATAGAAGTCTAGACCCCGCGGTTTTGGTTTCTAAATATGAGATGTAAAAATATTTATTCTGATTCGGACTCCTCTATGCAGGTCTCTGTGCGGGTCCCATATCTCCTAGCTCCGTAGTCCAAATAATATGATCCATAATGTTTATAAAAGACCTCGGCGAGATCTATAACTTTTGTGTTTTAGCTTTTTCTATTAAAGCAAGTCTTCAATTTCAAAATTATGTTGCAATGCAGTGCTGTTTCTTAACTCCGTGAATTGATTTTTCCTTCCAGATAAAGCTTCTAGAATATGGTAAAAAATAATAATAAAATTATTATTTTTGACATAGAAAATGGTATACTAAGAAGCACCAACGGTAATACAAATATAATCTTTCATATAAAAAATGTCAATAATATTGTGTAAATAATTTATATTTAAATTATAAAGAGTGTTTTGTTTTTTTAAGTCCATAGCAACGCATGGACACTTTGCTAGTAAAAATATAACCTTAGTGAATCATTAAAACTTTAGTTGATCTTTGTAAAAAATAAAATATTGATTATTAATTATATTACTAATTTATTTTATTTATGACAACATAAAATAGTTATTATAAATCTAGCAATTTTATTTTTTTAAAAAATTACTCTCAAATTGTTAAACTACTGGCTAGTAGTTGTGCTTTTAGATTATTGAATCTAAACCATTGGATCAAACTACTAGTTAGTAGTTTGTTAGAACTAGTAACCAATATTTTGGATAGTAAAACTCCTCTTTAGACGTGTCATGTTGAATAGCCTTGCACTCTTTGTCGGCTGCCAT
Organism: Eleusine coracana subsp. coracana; assembly: GCA_032690845.1. NCBI lineage: Eukaryota > Viridiplantae > Streptophyta > Magnoliopsida > Poales > Poaceae > Eleusine > Eleusine coracana. The sequence goes on along the minus strand of CM064434.1, from coordinate 58,756,373 downwards.
CATGTCTGGTTCATGAAACATTGCCGCTGCCCTGACCTTCCAAACAGCCTTAGCTTCATGGTCGCCCTGACTACCAACAATAGGATCTCCTTGGTCCTACCAATGTCTTGGAAAGTCATCAAATGACTGTATCTATGCAAAGGACATCGACCATATTTTAATTTTGATTCATAGTAGGAGGATCTGTATTTCTATGTTTTGTAACTTCGGCATAAGCAGGGACTCAGTGCTCCTCATGTGAATAGCAGGTGGAAACCTAAAAAGGAACCTACAATTAGTAAATACAAGATTCTTCTAAATGTTACTATGTTACCATGCTACAGAATTTGCATGGAACAAAAGTTTAATCCCATAGTATTAATTTCTTCCATAGGTTGCAAGATCAATTGAAGTTTTGGTTCTTAATTATTAGTGTGCTTTTTTGAAATTTTATTAAGGTGAGAACTTTGCCCGGGGGTTTGCAAACACCGAATTCTGTAAGTCTCTTATATATTGGGTTATTTTGCAAACCACTAATTATGATGCTTATTGTATTAGTTACATATTCCTTACACCATTTTCCATATATTGGTTTAATTAAATCTTGCATGTTTAATTGTACTTATTATCCTCAATGTATTATTGAACTTACTTTGACACATCTAGTAGGATTTATCCACCGGCAATAGTTAACGGACTTCCTATATAGTGTGGTTTGTAATTTGGTTGACCTAATAATCTCAGTATTTATAAATAAAATCTGATTATTCCTAATGGAGGTGACAATAGATGACATACCCATGGGTTCATACCTTGTTCATGTTCCGTCTCTGGGCCATTATTATAGACTCCAGCAGATGGTGCCATCCCATCAACTTAGACTGCTGTGGATCCATTATGGACTCCAGCCGATGGTGCTATCCCATCGTCATAAACTGCTGCAAATCAGGAGCTGGGGATGATGGAACCACCAAGCACTATCGTCTTGGTATCACGGCCTGACCCTTGGTTGGGGGGTCCATCCCTGTTGCGTTTAACACGTCATGTCAAGGCAGCAAAAGATATGCCAGCCTTGCCGCTGGATGCTCATCATGCAGAACTAACCGCAACGGCCACGCAAGGACGATGACCACTGGACGAAACAGAATGCCTGGCCGGAGAGCCCTGAACCCTTGCCAATCTTTGTCGGGAAACCATACCATGGCATCGAAGAGGTCCCAATGCTCGTGTTGTCCGAAAACCCATCCATGAAGACAGCGCTGGAGACCGACCACGGAAGTAGCGGCAGGGCTTTGAGGTTAGAATTTTTCTGATCGATCAAAACAGCTAATATATGTTGCCTAATTCTTGTTACGTATGTTTCCTTGCTGCTTGGTTCGGACTCTGCCAACACACGTTTCTATAGAATCATATATGGAACAAATTTGGATTGTGTTGTGCGCTTTGTTTTGGTTTGGAATCTATGGTTACGGTTTGTCGGTCATCCAAATCAACGATCGGATGTTTTACTTTATTTTGAGAATTTCTAGGATTTTCATAGGATTAATGTAATGTGGAGGCCTTAAAAGAGCCTTCAATTAGTAAATATATGATAAGATAAGATACAATCCCGTACAACATAAACAAATAGAAAAACATTGATGGAGCGTGGATGTTTAGCATCCCAGCAGTAACACACTTCTTTTATATATGGTAATAACAGCTGATGATCTTTGCAACGCCTGGGACATGTCGATGCTATACTGTTGTGCACTTCATGCATGTAACCAGATTGAAGATACATACAGGAAGAAGCCAATGGCATCTCAAATCTAGCGACATGGTCGTCAGATCATTGAAGTTGAATTATTATTATTTGATATATTTCCCTTGCTGATCCATGCAAATGATTGGTACATGGAATCGTATAGTCAGGCTTAAACTTACAAGTCACAACGATGCTACACAGCAACACAAGGTGGTGACCCTGATGTGAATACAATGAACAAAAACAGCAAAGTTGAAGTGCCATGGAGATTAGGCAGGCTTTGAACAATGCATTTTTATTTTTTAGATAATATATAGGCTTTGAACGATACATGGCACATGGAAGAGTGTATTCGAGCTTTGATGAGAAGACAATGGTCAGGTCCACAGCATGGCGGTTGGTCAATACAATAGAAGAATGCAGATCTCAGTTCCGAGAATACCGTGATGACTTGAATTTGCCGACTTGGTTTGGCGGGCACTCACAATTTGTGCACCACTCATATAGAAAGTGGCTTGCTTCTGTGGCGTCAGCAGTACCAGAATAGCCGGAATTGTGACCGCTTCTCGCGACAACGCCAAGACCCCAGCTAAAAGAGAAAAAAATGAATCAACCAGAAGGGATCTAATGAGCCGAACTTATTAGTTCCCAAGTCCAATACTCTTAGCTGAGAACAAGGTAACCTATTGTTGACAACAAAAATTGGCCAATGCTGAGATATATGGGACAATAGCTAAAATATCCAGTTTTGCACTAATAATGATGTTTCTGCAAGTTTGGCATCTATATGTGTTCTGCAGGACCTATAGATCGTTTCTAGATCCTTTGGCACTATTTTTGTTGAAGACACAAGGAGGCCTTGAAGACTGAATAAAGATGAGGTCAAATAGTATATTTAAGTTCACCATTATGAAGCCTTCGTCGAGATGATCAAAATGGATATATGGATCGCTTTATTCGGAGTTCATATGTAAGTGTTACAGCGAATTGGAAATCGGCTGCCAGACAAAACCAACCAAACCGGATTGACATATAGGTCAGATCGGTCTTAACCCGGGCAATCCGGTTTGACTGGTTATTGAGGTCAGTCTGACCGGTTTTTGATAGACAAGTCCGAATTGAGGACGTGATTTGAGTTTAGGTCTGTTTATGGCTTGTTTCTTGCATCCCATGGGTATAGACCTCCCCACCCTGCATATATATAGGGCCATGGCCGATTGAGGAAAAAACCCAATCGAATCTATCAAATTTATATTACCTTTTCTTATTTGCCCTACTTTTCCAACCTTTCCATGATGTTCGTCTTCTGATCTCCATGAAAAGAGATGGCATCCTAGGTTCCTAGGGCACACCGACGACGTCCACGCCCTGATGGGGTCCCTCCCGGGCGAGAGCTTTGACGGTCTTTGCTAGTTTACTCGTAAACTAGTCGTTCTTCATCACATAAGGTGTTGCTTATCTCTTTGCTGGTTTGCTTGTAAACCTAGCTGGATTTCATCACATAACGGTAATAGTTACCCCCTTTCTTGGGTCACCATTGCAAATTCTTCGTCAATCTCTGTTTTCACGGTGACCCGTGAAAGCCGGTTTGACCGGTTGACCAAACCGGTCTGGCTGGTTTGCCCGGCCGGCACTGCGAGTTGCTGCTGCAGATCTGCACAAGTGCGTGCCCATGTTTAACAACACTTTTAAGTGTCAACACACTTTTTGGCGACTCCGCTAGGGACGATATTTCAGGTTATTGCAATAACCGAATTTTTCTACCCTACCAAAATTTTTACTTGCTCTACTATTTTGGTTTCGCCATCACCATTGCATCTGGTCTGCTAGACCGTTGCATTGCTTCTATTGTTTTGTACTTATTGGACAGGTATTGCTAGTAAGAAACCAAGAGCTTGATCATTGATTGCTGAAAGTTTCAAAGAAAAGGAGAATTCAAGGTTACTTTTGTTGCTACGATTTCATCAACAAAAGAATAGAAGCAATTACATGGCGGGCTATCCATACACTACACATCAATATTTCTATAGCAAGCCTGAGGTACAATATGCAAACATGTCATCAATATCTAGTAATTGTTATGCAAGTATAACGAATTCTCATGTTGATGTTGCTAGATACAATGATAGTACATATGTTGTATCGGCTAGCATTTATTCAAATGATTACTATGTGCATGAGCCTATGGCACCTATGCATGCTTTAAATTACAATGGCAACATACAACATGATCCTTTTTATTCTCAAACATTGGCAACACAACAAATCCATATGCCAATCAATAATACATATGGCCATCGAAATTCTTATCAACCGGTCAACTACTCTCAATCACCATATGCTACATGATATATTATTGAAAAGGAGGTTACACCTACATATTCAGCACCATATTCTTAATTCTCATAATTTGGTTTCTCAAGTTAGTAATAACTATAACCGAATTAATGAAAATTCAGCAAGCATGCATACATGTCCACATAATACTGTAGCATATACTTTGCCCACTAATTCGGCTCCATATGTTGCTCAAAATCATAGCCGAATAGATGATAATTTAGAATATGCATCTTTAATGAAGGAGTTGGAGCATGAGAATGAAAAGACTGAAAAGAAATTATTCTTCTTATGTTATCGAAAGACCGAACAAGGTTTTGTTCAGGTTAAGGAGTGGTCGTCTTGTATGGACATCTATAAGGAGATAAAAGCATCAAGTACAACATCCACTCATTTATCAGATTTCATTACGTTTATGCTTGACTCTAAAGACCAAGAAAATAATTCTAAAGGAAAAACTTTTATTGGTCAAAAGCCGATTGTTCCAAAATTATCGGTTACCAATGACATAGAAGAAGCAAACTTGTCTATACAAAAACATGTAGAGTGTAAAAATACAGCTAAGTTTGATTTTCCTAAAGAGGTTGTGTTTTTATCTAGTGAATATGCTATTGATGATAAACAACAAACCTATAGCCGAACAAAGTTTGGTTAATGAAAAGTTTCAGCAGGACCAAGAGCAAACAAAGGAAGGCAAGGAAGAAGGCAATAGAGCATCTACACTTGGTGATTTCCATCTCTCCTGGAAAAATCAGTCAGACCGGTTTCCCAAACCAGTTAGGCCGGTTTGTGCAAAAAGGATGGTACAAGCACCTGTAAAGAGGTAATGCACGATGTTATCCATATCAAGCTTCCGCACCTCTCCAACATATTTGATAAGGTATGCTTTGCAAGTAATTTAATTAATTCTCAATTGGATTCTATGCTTTCAATTGATACACCTATTAGTGATATTGTTTCAAATAAGTCTAAGAAATCGATTGAGGATGGTAATTTATTTGCTAGCAATTATGTACCTTCAACTAGTGTTAGCCAGTGCATTTGTAAAAATTAGAAAGGCTGGCAGTAGTAATATTTTGGTATTTAAACTTTCTTCATCATCATTGCCAAAAATATTATCTTCTTGGATTGCTTGTGGTCATTCTGGAATTAAAACTAGAAAAATAAAACTGAGTAATACCACAAAGACCGATATTGATATAGTTGTCAATTCTAAAGTATCAGATTATAGAGACATAAGAAAAGGTATAGCCAAATGGGTAGATGAAAACTCTAAACCGTTCGTTTGCTTTGCTTTAAAGCCGTTTATATCAAAGGATCGGCTCAAGAGAATAAAATATACTTTTGATTTGACTTTGTGTGATGATCTATTTGATAGTTTGTTAGAGAACAATTTTATTAAGCTTTTAGATGACAAAGTCATACCATCATCTCAAGAGGAAGGAAAGCGAGAATATTGCAAGTGGCATAATTCTTTTGATCATAGTACTAGGAATTGCAATATGTTTTGCCAAATTGTCCAATGGGCCATTGATAAAGGACAATTGAGTTTTACAAATGTGCAACAAAATGACTAGGTTGCTTCCAATGGTCATGATGATAAGGTATTGTCAAATTGGTCATCACAAGCCGATTCATGTAAAATTGAGGAGTTGGTAGTCAATGATTCAAATTGCATACTCGCTAGTCAAACATCAAGCACTAGGGGGCAGCAAGAGGCTCCACACATATTACATGACCAATTGAACTTTTGTGGGGCAAAATATCAATCTATGGTTCCATAACCGATCAAACCAGTTTGCCAACAAGAAAGACCGGTTTACAAAAACCGGTCAAGTCGGTTTCCAAAACCGATCAGACCTGTTTTGGTAGAAAAGGTGAAAACTCCATCTTCAGAAATTCATACACAAAGGAGAGAAGGAGGTAAATGATAGTTCAGGTGTAAAAGTAAAAGGAAGAAGGTTACTTTTGATGAGCTTATGGCCAAATATGTGAAGATGCAAGATATAAAGAATGCTTATCGACCAAGCAACATTAAGCCATCAAGGTCACCTCCAAAATTCAAATCGGAAAAGTGGAATCGGCAAAAGATAGATTTTTATGCAGCAGAGACATATCCTTCTTATATGTCGATTGCACCAATGTCATATGGATTGCCTCCTACATGTTTTCATCCTTATACATCATGGAGCAGGTATGGTCAATGGGCACAACCTCCATCATTTTCTGCACCTCACCACTTTGATAATGCAGCACCAAGAAAGTCATCCTTTGAAAGACAACCATATTTTAAAGACTATTTTGATGAAACAAATTGGTCAAGAATTCAAGAGAAGAAAAAGGTGGTTAAACAAGTATATCGTATCAAAAGAGATGACCGTAAAGATAGAAGTTCAGATCTATCCTCAACTTTTGAAAAGCCGAATGTGACAATAAGAACATCGGCTAATATTGGCAAAGAAACGAGACAACAAGTTGTTGATATGCAAGATGCCAAATCTGAACCAAAGAAATTGGAGGTGTCCAAAACCAAAGAAGAACTACCAACATCAAAACCAGGAGCACAACTAAGACATCCACCTAGTTTATCTAGTTGGCAAGTGAGAAATTCAGAAAGGCTAAGTGCAAAGAAGTTGAAGGAGAAGAATATGGCATGGGTTCCTAAGGTAAGTGTGCTGGTTCATAACAAGGATCATATTCAAGTGCATGGTGCAAAGGAGACAAAGAAAAAGACAAGAGCAAGAAAAAATCTACCAAGTCAAAGGTTTGCACCAAATCATCAAAATTATTGGTCCTTGCATAATATATATTCTTTCCCAACACTAGCAATGCCTATATCATGGAATACGCCTTCAGGTATGTTCGGTTACCCCTCTTGGCCTTATTTTGATCCTTGGATGTCTTATGGGTCTTTTTATCATGAAGGGTTGTTTCTGAACCATTGCATGCTTTAACTATTGCTATAAAACCGAAGTAACTATCTGTGATCTTTTGAATTTTACTTTGGTTATATTTTATATTGAGGTTGAATATCTGAGTATTTTGACATTTGCCTAGAACATATATCATTTGTTGCATACTTAGGCATGTCAATAGTAAAATTGGTGATTTGGCACGTAGCATCTGGTTATAAATTAGACACATTAATTTTTACCATTATCTAAAACTGTTGCTTGATAAGTGCCAAAATTGTAAAAGCCAAAGCAAGTTTGTTACAAACATTGGTCAAGCTAGTTTATTAATTGTTCAGACCAATTTTTGAAGTTTGTCTTATAGAGAATTTGACTGCACCAATGAATAGCTCTTGTTGAGACAATCAAGATAGATATGTGGATCATCCAATTTGGATGCTGAATGTGAAAGTTATGCAGGACCTATAGATCATTTCTAGATCCTTTGGCACTATTTTTGTTGAAGACACAAGGAGACCTTGAAGACTGAATAAATATGAGGTCAAATGGTATATTTAAGTTCACCATTACGAAGCCTTCATCGAGACAATCAAAATAGATATATGGATCGCTTTATTCGGAGTTCAGATGTAAGAGTTATAGCGAATTAGAAATCGGCTGCCAGACAAAACCAACCAAACCGGATTGACATATAGGTCAGATCAGTTTTAACCCGGGCAATCCGGTTTGACCGGTTATTGAGGTCGGTCTGACCGGTTTTTGACAGAGAAGTCCAAATTGAGGATGTGATTTGAGTTTAGGTTGGTTTATGGCTTGTTTCTTGCATCCCACAGGTATAGACCTCCCCACCCTGCATATATAAAGGGCCATGGCCGATTGAGGAAAAAACCCAATTGAATCTATCAAATTTACATTATCTTTTCTTATTTGCCCTACTTTTCCAACCTTTCCATACTGTTCATCTTCTGATCTCCACAACCAGAGATGGCGTCCTAGGTTCCTAGGGCACACCGACGATGTCCATGCCCTGACAGGGTCCCTCCCGGGCCAGAGCTTCGACAGTCTTTGCTAGTTTGCTCGTAAACTAGTTGTTCTTCATCACGTAAGGCATTGCTTATCTCTTTGCTAGTTTGCTTGTAAACCTAGCCGGATTTCATCACGTAACGGTGATAGTTACCCCCTGTCTTGGGTCACCATTACAAATTCTTCGTCAATCTCTGTTTTCACGGTGACCTGTGAAAACCGGTCTGACCGGTTGGCCAAACTGGTCTGGCTGGTTTGCTCGGCCGACACCACGAGTTGCTGCTGCAGATCTGCACAAGTGCGTGCTCGTGTTTAATATCACTTTTAAGTGTCAACAGTTATAAAGACTTCGTTTCTTGATTTGGTTATATCTATCTTTGAGTATAATGATTTTGATAGAATTTGTAAAAATAATTTAAATGCTCTTGAAGTTGATTGAATTTGTAAAATTAACGGCCAAAGATAGATTTGACCAAATCCATAAATAAAATCTTGGTAGGATGGAAGGAGTATTGAATAAAAAGTATATTGATATTGCTAAAACTACAATAAACGATTGAAATAACTTTTGGTGAATATGTATTTGTTTCCAAGATGGGATTAGGCGGCTGTTCGTGACCGGGTTTTATAGCATATCGAAGTGAGAACCAAAAATTTGCATCCCAATTCTTCCCCTAATTATAGCTGCAAATGAGAGAATTATGGGGGAACCAAAATATTCAGAAAGAGGTTTTGCAGTATTATAGAAGAAATTTTTATCTAAACCCTGATAATTTTGGTTGTAGGGGAAGTTTTTAGGAGATGTTAATTGATGCATCATCGTGTCTGCAAAATCCTGCTACTGAATTTTGTTAGAGGGCCCGATGTTCCACAACTAAGAACTGTTGGAAAAGTAATATATCTAGGAATCCTTTCGTTAGCATGCGGAAGGGGCATATACCAATTAAATTTTCACTTCAACAAGAAATAAACTCTAAGTTTATTTATCCCTATGTCTGCAAGCAACGCTTGATACAAAAAGAAGTATCAGAACTGCCACTTATATAGCATACTTAAAGATGAGGAAAAGAATAGGGCTGTTTAACAAAGTACTTTCAGGTGTAATACTACTTACTTAGTAGCCAAACATATATTCCAGTGCCAATTAGTACAAAACACTTGAACAATATGAAAAAAGAAGCACTAACTTAGAGTGTGTTTGGTTCAGCTGTGGCTGAAGGAAAATGTGCTGTCATTTGTGATCCATTCTTTAACAAACCTATGTCATTGGGGTACACCTAACATTTTGACAGTAATAAGATAAGACATTGCTATAAGCAACATTGACAGTTTGACACAACCGGTTTTGTTTGAACGATTTGCGATGATATACTAACTAACAATCATCAAATACTATGCTTAGAAGCGTTCCATGTTACAACATCGAGGGCACATACTCGGAGAGAGAAGCTATGCGTCAGGTCATCAATCATAAGTAGCAGATAGTCTGGGCAACACAACTATACAACCAGCAAATGGAAAAGGGTTATCACAAATTCATAATTAGTCAAAAAGGTGTCATGCGAATGGACGAACTGAGGTTATACTGTCATATCCATTTTAAAAGTAGTAATATAGAATGGAAAAAAATCAAGCTAATACATGTTAGATCCATTTAAAAGTAATAATATAGACATATGAATCTAGCCACGCAAATGTGCGGGTTACCTTACTAGTTTATTTTAATAATAAAGACACAGAATTGACCCACATTTGTTTAGCTAAGGCTGCCTTTTGGTGGCTACTCCAATTGATTGCTCCTGCTTCAAAGTTCAAACCAACATATCAGCTACGGCAACGGTCCCGTTCGACACCTTCGATGGGGCATATGATATTCTCTCTTGAATCATATAAATTAATAATTAGTTAGCAGATTTATAAATTCTTGGATTTGTTTTTTTACCAAAATTTCTATTAGCAACTATTTTCATACAAAACTGGTTCCACGGTGTAAAGTTTAATTAGAAATGAGTTTCAACATTTGAGTTGTTAGACTTCATAACCACAATGTGATAATGATGCAAAGGTCTAGGGTAATGCTCTTAGTGACACCAGCGGTGTTGTGACTGATAGGCACTACCAGAAACTGGATGTTTAGCGAGGGCCAAAAACTGTCAGAAAAAAGGCCAAAATCTTCAGCAATTTTTTTCCTATTGGGAAACTATCATTAAAATACCCTCATCAATAGAGAATCACTAAAATACAAATTTTTAGATTGTTTACTGTTTGAAATAATAACTCTGACAGCATTCTCTGTTGTCTCCACGACAAAAATATTTTGTGAGTCGGATCTATGCAAAATATATGACCTAACCATTAGGGCTAGTTGAAAGCACCGATAATTGTGTCATAACAGCAAAATCTTTGGGACTAATTAAAAATCACTATAAATTTAAAATTTTCCTATATCTCGAGGTAATGGTAGGAGTTTATCACTGGCAAATTTCACAAGCATTGGTGAATATTTTCTTGTAGGTGATTTTTACCCATGTAATTGATGAAAAATCAATGTCATGAAGGGAGAAAACACACTCTCGGCTAATCAAAGGCACACACGAGGATCCATGAGCCCTTAAATAGAGGCAAACTGTGGTATCTAACATATATAAAAGGATAAAGGACCCACAGATCAGTGTATGAGTGAAAGGGTGACTCCAGGGGGCTCCTGACATGTTCTGCCAAAGTGCCTTGTTCGGCTGAAGTTAAATTGGGCCCATTGGGCCCCGGCCTGCTCAAGGAGGCTACCGATAGTTCAAAGCATATGTGAAATTGTATCATGGCAAGGTGTTATGGAAAGCATGTTAAAGCATATCTAACATCATGTCACATTGACACGGTTTTAAAATTGTGTTAAAAAGTGTCTCTAAATTTTGATGTAAAGATGCTTATAAAAATGTTGCTAAAAATTAAGTCTAGACTAGAACACTTATAGAAAGTTAAGCTTTCCCTAAAGAGTAAAATATTGTTGTGGAAACTCTCAAGACGGGTAACACTGACCAAAGTTAATTTGGTTATAAAATATTAGAAAGGTTCATAAAAATGTAGTTTTTGTAAAACTAATGAATCAATTCAACACCTTTTCTTGGCCAAGAATATGTGGCGGATTTTTTTTAACATTTCTAATCGTCTTTCAAAACCACTCAATACTAATCGCATTGTTGGGAATCGAATAAGCTCGAAGGAAACAAAACAATATGGAAAACGCTTATTTGCCAAGTGTCAAGATCCTTGCCGAGTGCAATATATTGGGCACTCAACAAAGAAGGTCTTTGCCGAGTGCCATATAGAAAACACTCGGCAAAGATTGAGACACTCGGTAAAAAGTTACTTTGCCGAGTGTCCTGATAAATATACTCGGTAAAGACTACTTTTTGCCAAGTATTTTCTTAGGCACTCGGCAAAGCCGTCTTTGCCAAGTGTATTATTGGTGGCACTCGACAAAGATAAATATTTGTCGTGTGTTTTTTCCTGACACCCGACAAAAAAATAATTCATAAAATCAAAAAATAAATTTGTAAAATAGGAAATAAAGTCTAAAAATCATGAGATTTATCATGATGTGATGGTATCACACGTGGAAGCTATGATAAAAAGTAGAGAAGGTTTTGTACAAGTTTTTATGTTCATTGCTTACAAAACAAAGAATTGCCGAAGAAGAACATTAAAGTTTCGAATGAATCATTAAGACTTTGAGACAAACTGATGTTCCAATTTGAATTTGACTTCAAACCATTTTATATATGCCATAGATCATATAAATATTGTCATGTCAAAATTTTGATTATTTTTGAAATTTATTTGATCATTTTAAAATTAATTTTACAAATAGAGGATTTAATGTTTGTGGAGTGCCAACAACTGGACACTCGGCAAACATTTATTTTGCCGAGTGCTCCCAGCTGGACACTCGATAAACAAATTTTTTACGCAAAAAACTACGATGCCAAATTTAGCGTGCACGATGGGAATCCAAAAAAAATTGGTTGCGGCGCGCCTCTTCCCTTCCGTTCCCTCCCCTACCCTTACCTTATCCCTTCGTTCCCTTCCCCTCCCTCCCCATCCCGACCGGACGTCGCACGCCGCCGGCCCCTCCCTGTCCTCCCCTCCCCATCGGCATCTCCCTCCCCTCCCCGCCAGCACCTCCCCTCCCCTCCCTGCGGGCATGACAGGGCGGCGGCATAGCAGGGTGGCTCAGGCGGGCGGCGTCTGCTGCATGGTGGCGGCACGATGAGCGTGGGGGCGGCTCCCTCCCTCTCCGGAAAGCATGGTCCACGGGGCGGCTCCTCCCTCCCCTCCCTCTCCGGGAGGGCGGCGCGGCAGCATGGAGGGGCACGGTGGCTCCCCTCCATCCCTTCCTCTCTCTGGCAGGGTGGCAAGGCAGGCGCGGCGCCACAGAGGGGCACGACGGCGGCGACTCCTCTCCCTCCCTCCCTCTCTTTGGTGGGCAGGGACCAGAGAGGGGCGCGATAAGCCGGGGCGGGCCAGCGCTGGCATGGCTCCTCTCCCTCCCTCAGGTCTCAGCGGGCAAGGTGGCGTGGAGGGGCGCGGCTAGCGGTGGGGCGGCAGCAGGCACGACAGCAGGGTCGGGCCAGCGCCTGGGAGGCGGCCAACCGGCGGCGCGGCGTGGTGGTCATTTTTTTTTATTAATTCAAAAATTGTTTGCCGAGTGTTATTTTTGACACTCGGCAAACTTTTCCCCTTTGCCGAGTGTCCGATAAATTACATTCGGCAAATGAGTCTTTGCCGGAACTTCATTTGCCGATGGTCGTTTTCCGAGCACTCACACTCGGCAAAACGTTTGCCGAGTGTATTGTGGTCTTTGCCGAGTGTACCAGGCACTCGGCAAATAGGTCATTTCCCGTAGTGAAAGAAAAAAGAATGATCGTTGTTAGTGTAGCTGCCATGTTTTGGTCAGTATGACTATGCAGGAAAGATATTGTTTTTGACAAAAAAAACAATAATCTCTCTTTAATGTAGGTGATTTTCAAATTAACATATTAGTTTCGCTTCTCGAGAGTCATGCAAAAGGGTATCCACAAGGACTCCATTGTGCAAGCTTGCCATATGTTAGAGGTAGTCACCATGAGTGTTTTCTTAAAGAATGGTTGGCCATTGTGGCATAGACTGTTTTTTTAGTCTTTTTTTATGCTTTATCTTGCGCCTAATGCTGTAATAAGGAGAGTTGGATGGCCGTATGCAAAACTTGTAAAAGACCGGAACCTTTTTTTCCATTATCTAAAAAAGACTTTGAGCAGTACATGCATGTAGACTATCCTTTCAAAAAAAAACATGTCTGTATGTTGTGAATCAGGGGCGGACCTGCCTTTAGTCAAGGGTATTCAAATAAATACACATTATTTTTTATGAAAGAAATTTGATATGTAATATATTAGATGTTTATGTATAGAAAAAAACAAAAATAAGTAAAATATCTTATCTTATTATTATTTTATCCTTTATTTAGTTCACTCATCATCTAATATTTAATTACGTTTGTTGAATTCACAATTTAGACTATCAGATAAAGAATTGTCATTTTAAAATTTGAATACCATAGTTTAAATCCATTGTACACAACGGGTTAACCTCTGATCAGATGCATGCAACAAACATTATATATAGTTTATGTTTTGTTATTTTGGATTTTTATGGTTCGCTATTTGAGTGTCACGCATCCACTTGTTTTATGCACTACGGCCTTTATATAACTTTCTCATGTCAGGCTGAAGAACTTCCCTGTGAAAAATGTTAGAACAAGTACGGAGATTACGCTTCCCATCTTATAAACTAACAGGAAGATTCTTCCGTACATGTTAAACAAAATGAGATATAAACAGAGAAACCCCCCCCCCCCCCCCCCCCCCCAAAAAAAAGATCGCCCAAAATTATTCCACTCCATCTACGACCGCTCCTCCTTGCGCTCCGTAGTGGCAATGGCGGCCGCTACAACATCGCCGCAATAGTGCCGGAAGCTCGGTGATCCCGGCGATCGTGCCAACGGCTCAGCACGAACCACTTTTATCTCTTCTACCTTCGGTTGTTGTTGCTCGACACTACTGCGTCTGTCGTCGGCAGCCGCGTTGTGGCCGCTGTTCCTCCAGCCACTGCGGCCGAAGAGGCCTCGCCGTACCGTCACGGGCTTGGCAGGGACGTCCAATTGTTCTTCGGGAGCCAGCTTGGAGGTCGAGCAGGCTGCACCCATGGCAACGGCGTCGTCGTTGATTCCGGTGAATGACGGGTCGTTGATTCCGGTCAATGATCGCCGGAGGAGGGAGAGATGGTGAGATGGGTAATCTGGGACTTGGAAATTGTGTGGTCTCGCGTGGGACGGAGACGAGGAGAAGCGTTGGCGCAGGTGGGCCATAAATGGTCATGGCGGGCAGCAAGTTGACGGACAGGCGGAAAGGGTGGGATTTTTTCTTTTTTTTGGCTTTATCATTTTCGATTTTCCCATATGTCTGCATGCTTGAAGTTCGTAAGGTGGCCGGAACAATATCGTCTGACGTTGGGACAGTTGCAAAATGGAATACCATTAAACTGACGTTCTATTGCTTCCTGCGCCTTCGGATTCGTTGTTTCCAATTGTCTATGGTCTTGATTTAATTTCACGGCCAACGAACACTACAGACTTTGGATCCTAAGATATGACCTGATATTGTTGTATGTCTTTCGTCTTCTAAACACATTCCTTCACCGGAGGCAGACGGTGTCTCAAGTGTTCACCGGACCTTGTGAGTTTTGAATGTGTGACAAACTGTGCGTGTGTGTGTTCTCTCCATATCTACTATGATACAGATCGGAGCATCTCATTCAGGACTGATACATGAAACATACAGGCGACCCGAATAAGTAAATTTGTAAATGTGTTTTACACCACCGACTGAATATCGACAAATATGCATGGAAACGAAGCATATATATTCTATATGTGGCCCAACGACAATCACTCCCTATGGAAATCCATTTCCACACTACAACAAAAAGGGTCATAAACAACACCCTTACAGCAGCGGTTCATTCTAAGCCGCTGCTGATATTTCATCAACAGTGGTTCAAACCGCCAAAGCCCAAAAAAATATGGTACAACCGCTGCTGTATTTTGAAACTATCAACAACAGTTTATATAGGCCAACCGCTGTTGATAAACAAGGAGTATTATGCTGGCACAATGGTTAAGGCATTTGTGATCTCCTTATATGTGTTCAGGGTTCGACTCCCACCAACCACTTGTGACTTTATTTTGTTTCTCATGGCTTTTTCTGTGGGATCTCAAATAAAAAAAAGAACTCGACATATCAGGCTCCTTATCCTCTTCGTCTCTCCTGGTAGCGCCTCTCTCCAAACCCTACACCCCAGGGCCTGATGCCTCCTTCTCGATCGCCTCTGTCTGTTGTCCCCATCGCGCCTCCCCCTCTCCCCCCACCACGGCCACCACAACCATCCTCAATCTTCCTTCTACTATGCCGTGGAGCACATGGTCACCAAGGTGCGTGCCCTACTGGCGTGTGCCGGCGCCTGGTGCTGGCTGGTTGGGTTCGAGACGCACCAGATGTATGTATATTACATTGTACTTGAGAACATGCCTCTCTGATAGGCATTCATTGTACCAACAATATTAGTGTTAGAATTATGTTGTAGCCATATGTTTCAGCAGAAATATATTTTGGAAATGCAGGCTTCAAGATTTGGAAGTATTGTTTTTTTCTAAAAACCTAGAATCTGTATCAGCAATGGTTCACAACTTTGAACCGCTGCTGATATGTGGAGTATCAGCAGTGGTTTATAGTTTTGAACCATTACTGATGTTCAGGTATCAGTAACGGTTCACAATTCTGAACCGTTGTTAATGCTCAAGTATCAGCAGTGGTTGAAAAACCGCTACTGATAACCCTTACTATTAGCAACGGTTAATTAACAACGGTTCTAATACCGCTGCTGATGAGGGCTTTGTGATGATGAGGAGTGATATCAAACACAAATCTCAAAGCACTGTAGTTAAAAATGAATGACTATAATAAGTATTCTGTATATATATATATATATATATATATATATATATAGGATAATTCCATTCTACTCCCAAGTGTAGTTACTCCCATGTTCAAAAAACCACCTTGGGTATGTGTTCATATCCATTTATCATTTTGAGTATGTACATATAATTAAAACAAGATTTTTGAGAGTGATAGCCATGATTTTTTGAATGGTTTTCTAGTTATAAGCATATAAATATATATCGCATTTACTGCTATATAAAAGTGAGTATGTACTCATACTTCATATATCCCAACAAAAAAAAATCAGTATGTTCACATACCCTCTAGTATAACTACATACTTTATTTACAAACCTCAAGTATGTAGTGATACTCTCTAGATTGTGAGATATACACGTGGGAGTAGTTACTCCTGGGAGTAGGAAAAAGGCTTCCTATATATATAAAAGATGATCATTTGTCAAAATCACTCCCCGCGGGGATACCAATAGAAGATCTTAGGTTTTAGAGAACTTTTTAACTTATGATGCAAAGGAGAATTTATGATTTATTACATAAAATGAATTACAAACATTCATCACTGTATCATCCATTTGCACTCATTGTAAAGGGAAATAAATGGCTAATATAGCGGGTAGCTACACAGCTGTAAGGGGAGCAGCTACACACCGTATCTTAGATTATTGAATGATTGATAATCTACCGACTTGTCTTCCTAGAATATTGTTGATGTTCCATTATTAAGTTTGAGGCCGGAACAACAAGTTAGAACATCATGTTTGATTTTTATCAAATAATAAATGAGAGTCATTGGTTTATAAAAAAGATTTTGAACATAGATATTTATTTACAAAAAGGTTTTCTACGTCCCTTCTTTGTTAATCAACTTTCTCATCTACTTACATAACAAAAAGGTTTTCCAAATACTCGTTGGTCTTTAGGATGGCAACACTCTATTTTGCAAGGCAATACATCTTTCTATCCCTCTCTCCTTGCTGGTAACATAAAAAATATAATATTCTAGGGTTTTAAGAGCATATCTAGAGATTTTAAAAAGGACATCATCAACGTAGTGCACCTATTCGGTATCATTGTCATTTATTATACAAAATAGTTTTTTGCTAGATTCATCACATACTATTGCTATAGTGCACATATTTGGTATCATTAATATTTATATTTTCTCTATAAATATTTAATAAAATGTGAGATAGTTTGATATAAGAAAAAGGTAGGATTACACTCTCAATGGGGGCCGATGGAGTGTAAAATAGATGGTTAAAATAGAGTCTTTTCCAAGATATAATATCTCCATGAGCATTCAAGTTACCTTTGAATTGAAGTTACCTTTGAATTACACTCTCAAAGGTTGAATTTTCTCTATGAATTCTAGTAATGCAATTCTAGCTAGGTATATCTATTCAAGTTACTTTTGAATTGACCATAGCGATTAGATCTAGTAATGTTTGGGCGTTTGTTCATTCTAATTACTGTCTCAGTTAAGTACGTATCTTCTGAAAATTCTAGAACAGTTTTGGTTAAGTTCAATCTTCTAGATAGACAACCAAACAAGAATGATTCAATCATGAGGATCTGTTCAAGATTTCATCAGAGTATTTAGCCGATGAGTTATCTCATCACTAGCAGCAGCTGATAGGTGTTCAAACACTTAGCAATTGTATCGGCTATTAGTTCATTGGCTCCATATATTGCACTAATTCTATTGTCTAGTCGATAAATCATCATGTAGTTTATTTGTCAATATCTTGTATCGGCTCAATATTATAATTTTTTAACTAGATGATATAGTATTCAAGATTATAATTAGTCTAGTGTTACATTGGCTCATAGATTTTTATTTTCTATTACTAAGATTCGGCCAATGTTTAATTATATACTCGTTCTATACGACTCTTAGCCGACAGGGTTATCTTGATATCGGGTTCAAATTCATAATTTTATTATAGTAAATATCTGCCTATCCACAATTACAGTAGCCAGCCGTTAGGTGATCGGCCTTGCAATCCAAGGCGGCCAGTATCGAGCCGATTGGCTTGGCCTTATACTCATTGGCTAACCAATGACCGAACGATTTGGAATTATGATCCGTACCAGTGTTAGTTTGCAGAGAGAACTAATTGGGACGCCATGTACCTTCTGTAACGCGTCACTGAACCTGTACTGGAGTTAAGCAGATCTTTCAGAACTTGTGATTGCATGAGAAGTATCCATCGTGAGTTTTTCACATCAACACAACCCGAATGTACTCATGTTATAATCCAATGCAAACAGTCCATAAAGATATAATGCACAACTCATAGTGCGAATATGCTCCGTGTACACCCCATATGATTTCCTGCTATGGTTTTCTATAGCTTATCACCTAATTAATCTTGAGCTAAAACACATGACAGCTATTTACTGGTTTTCATGCGACACATGAAGTATGTTCAGAAAGGGTGAAGAGTTAAATCTCAAGAAGCACTTGGAAGATAGACACGGGCTAGTAACGAATCAAGCAAATTTACGACTGCACTTATAGTAGTGATGAAGTTTAAGCGGCAGTTGCCTTCTTTGGGGTGAATCCTTGGGTTTAAATCCACAAAAAATCATTTTCGTAAAACAACTCAAGGTATATATTTTTTGAGTGAAATACATCATAGGTCTCTAAACTATTTACAAATACTCATTAGGTCCATGAACTCTCAAAATGACCATATGGGTCCCTAAACTATTCTCGGATGATCATCTAGGTGCACGAACTCTATAGTAACCCCTTAGCTATATAATCTATTTACATTATGTCAATTAGTCTACAACATCGCCGCCAAGCCACTCTCCATATGCAACGCCGCCATCCAGTCGCTCTCCATGTGAGCACCTCCGAGCCTATGTGGCGATGTCAGCTAGCAATTGGAGCACTCTGCCCATCATGGCCTTGCCCTCCCATCCAGCCTCACTCTTCCCATCATGGTCTTGCCTTCCTACGCCCGTTACTCGTTACCTATGACGAGGCGTGCCTTTCATGCGGTATGCCCTTTGCGCATGACACGCCCATGGGAAGAGGGGCATGCCTGCGGTCGGCGGGCACATGCCACCATGGTGAGAGCGAGGCCGCGAGGGACAAAACACACCTGCTGCTAGCTGATGTCATCTCATAGCCTTAGTGGCGCTCGCATGGAGAGAAGCTAGGAGGTGGCATTACGCATGGAGAGCAGTTGGACGGCGATGATATGAACCGGGTTAACACAAAATAAATTGATTATGGGCCTATAGGATCACTATAAAGTTCGTGGATCTAGATGACCATCCAGAAGTAGTTAGGAATCCAGATGATCACTTTGAGAATTCGTACACCTAGATAATCATTATTAAATAGTTTAGGAACTTACGGTGCATTTTATTCTATATTTTTACTCTTTGTTTACCAAATCATATTTGAAATATCTGATTGTGATGATCAAAAAAACATAAAAGAAATATGCCTCAAGATCCGATGGATGATAATTAAAAAACCATTCGTCATTTCCAATAGCCCCAACAAACGACGGCCACAAAACGTCAAGCTTTTTGACGTGAAAGGAGCACTGATAAAAGCCACGGTGATCAAGAGACAATAGCTGGCCGGCTGCTTGTGTGAAAAGCTTTGTCCTAGTCCTACAGCTCTGCTTCCCGATGTACGTAGTGGGAAAGGAAAGATGTGGAATAATTCAACCTACTTTCTTCTTTTATCTAAGAGTGGAGGAACTTTTCTTTTATTATCTTAACTGATTGTCTTAAAGACTAGACCACATGAATGGCATCTGGACACGAAACAGTACTAGTTGGAGGGAAGGTGATGTTTGGCCTTCGCAAGTTCGACTCAGAAAAAAAACCTATCTTTTGTTTTTTCATAACAGATGTCTACGTACATGCTGCATGAATTCTTTATAGAAGTTACACACATGCCACTTTGCTTAAAAAATATATGTTATTCGCAAAGGACGTAATCTGTGTATTTGTTAATTATGGCAATAATGCAGTAACAATAAATGTGAGAATATTTACTTCCATGCCCTCTTTATTTTATATTATATTATCATGTTGTGTTCAAAAATAAATTAGATATAGATGTTCTCAAAACATCATTTACAAAAAAATAGAGAGTAAATAAACATCTAGCAGGAACACATTATTGTATAATTCCAAACTCTTACAACAACCAACTTCAATTTTAGAAAACAAATAAACTAAGTAATGGAAAATTGGATATGTTTGGCCATATCTGTTATAAAAAATAACGTGGTATAGTTATCCATTTAAGAGGATCACGAGTATATGACGCCTGTACATTTTTTTAGCCATATAAGACTAGAGAAACATTTTTGTCACTATTTATGGAGCATACATTTTCTAAATTTTATAGAAAAGGATTCTTCTTTGTTCTAAAAAATGGAGAATTCTCGGAAACATTTTGCATCGCCAACCTTTAAGCTTTTGCATACCCAGCTTCTTCTTGGAACATGATAATGCTAGCGCTGCATGAGGACCGTCCATCCTTCAATGTTTAAAGCACAACCATTAAGGGAGTGACTTTACAAAGTGGGATGAGAAAGAAGTACAAAACAATGGAGGTCGATAGGTGAAGGACATCAAGGTTATATAGTACCCACATTGCAAACTGACATTAGCTCTATTGGTTAGTGCGTTAAGTGAAAGCCATAGGATGGTCTTATGTACAGACATCAATTTCTTCCATATGCTGCTAAAGCTCAACGGGACTGAAGAATGCACAACCATTGTGACTTCTATATGCACTTTTCTCCCTATTCACTTCTGCTGCAACAATTATCCTTGGCGTAAATATTTTAATGTAAGGAATTATCTATCATTTTTTCTGATGGAACATATTGCACACTTAGAGCCGCTCTGCCTTTTTAGCATTTGATTGGAATAGAAGCAAGGAAATAACTCGTGGATAGCGGGTCTATAGCAGATAGCCATTGGTATAGTGGATATCAGATAGCACACTTAGAGCCACTCTGCCTTTTTTTTCCTCTGTACTTCAAAAAAAATTAAAATTGTCAAACAAATTTTAAAAATAGTCAAATTTTGAAATGATACAATATATAATCTATGACCTATACAAAATAATTTCAAGTGAAATTAAAATTTGACTATCAATATGACTACAAATCTTAATGACTCATTCTCAACTCTAAGATTTCTTCGGAGATTCTCTGTTTTGTAAGCAACGCATGTGATAACTTGTGCAAAACCTTCTCTACTTTTTATCGTAGCTTCCACTTGTAATATAATCACCTCATGACAAATCTCATAAATTTTAGACTTTATTTGATTTTCTAGAAATTAAAAATCATTTAGATAAACGTTAGTGTGGTCATGATTTTCAGACTTCATATAGAATTTATTTTTATTTCATGAGTAACGTCTCAAATTGGGCTAAATAACATGAATATAATTTTTATACTCATTGAATTTTTTAGTTGATTCACTTGTAGTTCAAGTTTTACTTTATTAAAAAAATTGCTTGAAATGTAATTAATTAACTAAATATAGCAAACAAATACAAAAAATGCCACATTTTAACCTTGAGTAACACATGTTATATGTGGAGGGTACGAAAAGTTTAGAGAGTAGAATAGGAAAAAAATGTTTTTTTGCCAAGTATCAAGAAAAAAAATACATGGCAAACCCTTATCTTTGTCGAGTGCTAGAGAAAACAGTCGATAAACACTCTTCTTTGTCGAGTGTATTTTTTTGTACTCGGCAAATCTTTTTTTTCGAGTGTATTTATTTAACCGAGTGTTTTTTTTTTGTCTGGCACTCGGTAAAACAGTTATTTGCCCCCGAGTAAAAACACTTGGCAGAGAGGGGGACACTCGGCAACTAAGGGATTTCCGGTAGTGCTCATTATAACCATGTAGTAATGTTTTTTTTATACCTCATGGTCCTATGTACGCTGTTGTATTAATTTTGTGAATTGTGTCATCACAAATCACTTTTGTAGTAGTGGCTGATTTTAGGGTTACCGGTGACCAACGTATGCGCACCAGGTTAGAAGCATGGTTGCGAATGCAGGATCAAAATGTAATGGCTCCTTAAATTTTGGAGGCCACCCACTGAACCTTTTAGTTTATTCTTGAATAACCACGGGTTTCCCTTTCTGGATGCTCACCAGTTCATATAGCGTGCCGCGTGCGCATAAATTCAAAGAACATATTTTTCGTGCTCGGACCTATTTGGCCGTTAGTATTTTTATTTTTTGTTTTATATCTCACCGGTCTAGCTCATTGGTTATTTACCGGTACTTCTAGTTACCTTAAAGGGACCATGCAAACTGACAAGTTTATAAAATCTTTCCTCCAAAAAATTTCAGAAAATTCAGGGAGCATGCAGCGAATAAAATGGGGAGTAGTCAGAATATTTAATTAATTTGCCAGGGTAGTACAAATGAAATTTATGACAACAGATATTACATGCATATGATGAACAAGCAAATAAGAACAAGGAAACTAAAGCACGGATACGAGATCCGCATGACACAATCTTCGGCACTGCAACCGAGCCCTCCCTTTATGCCTTCTTTCTAGCTAACTGCTTGCAGCCACACAGACATGTGCGCACGCATTGCACGGCTTGACCACTTCGCGTAGGACGTACGAAGCGTGGAGCCCTACTTTTGTTCTGCGAGCAATGATTGTGTGCTCGCCTAAACTGCGTTACTTTCCCTTTCCACCATTTCCTCTGCGACACAATTCTCTGCCTTTGCCACCTCCGTCGTCGGCGGAGAGTCGACCGGGCGCACCTCGGAGGCCTTGAGCTCCACACCGAGGCCACCGAGCTTTTCGACGGTCACGACGTGCTCTGGCACCTTCACGTCCTTGTCGTCCGAGACCTCTTTGGCCGGCAGCCTAGGCGTCGCATTGCGGTAGAATGCGTAGAGACCCATTTGGACGACCCCAAAAGAGAATCCGATCACATTAGGGAGCTAACAAAAGAAAAGGTTATTGTTAGTGACAGAAATGTGGAGGAGAAAATGGAAAGCACAGTATGTTGCGTTGGGCTCCAAAGCGTGAAATGTGTCTAGGCTTACTTACCGCAACGTATTTGTCCTTGATAAAGAGGCCGTAGAGGAACCAGATAACGGCGCTCATGGTGAGCGAGAGGGAGAGGGAGAACGGCATGAACTCGACGCTCCTAGTCCGCACCACCTGACGCTGCAATCAGCAATACAAAAACGTTTCAGAGACCCACATGTGTTGTGCTACCAAAGTGATATGTGGAATCTGCAGAGGATGGTACGGGTTTACGCACGATGATGCTGAGTGGCGCGACGAAGACGCTGACGGAGAAGCCAACGCAGACCCAACCGAGGAGAACGACGCGCTTCTCGCCGACGGCAAGTAGCAGCGTGAGGAGGAGGATGAGTCCAAACACCCCAACGTTCAGGAGAAGCATGATCTTCGCCGTAAACATCTGCAGAACACTCTACACGTCAGTAAATGCCATGGAAGTAGTCCCGTACTTGAAAAATTACAAGTAACTAAGTGGACCAACGGACCTTGGCCTTCTTAGGAGCATAGATGAGGTAGACGACGATGTAGATGGTCTCGATGATGCAGCCCGCTGAGTTGATTGTGATTAGGAGGCACTCATCGGATTTGATCAAGGCGTAGTAGATCCACAGCATCGCGCTGAACAGCGCCACTACGTATGGAACTGATTGGAAACCCTGCGTTGACTTGTTCTTGTAGATCCGGTAGAACGTTGGCCTGTTAGTTGCCATGACATCAGTCACCATTCAGAGAGAGGGAGAGAGAAAGAGAGAGAGAGAGAATTGGCAAGGAGAGACTTACAGTGGGGCCAGGTAGGTCATGAACGAGATGATGTTTCCTGTGATAGCGATGTACCAAAAAAAAGGGATATGAGATAATATCTGAGTAGTGCTTCAGCATAGAAAACATTGTGACGCAAAGAGGTGCAATATTCCTCTGAACAAAGATATCCTTTTTTGGGACCTTATCACGCTTTCTGATGTCACACTACACGGCAGGCAAGAAAAAGGACAGGAGGGGCACTCTTGACTCTTTGCTGCTTACCGATATAGTTATTCATTATTTTTTTGGTTCCACAAGGAAGAGACCTTGCTGGAATAAGGACGACATTCCATGTAAACAAATAAAATTACTGCATCCCTGGACCATTTCCCTCGTCAAAACAAAGTTTACTACATCCCTACAACGTGCAAAACCCAGTAACTAGATAAATCTAGCTGGTGAGTACCACATCACGGTTGATAGCCTTGGGAACAACAACAGCAATAAAAAACGCCATTTTGGATCCCAAAAGAACAGTTCAAGTTGAATTCAGATAAATAGAGAAGATTAAGCAAAATGTAGGGGAAAATATACCTAAGAGCCCAAAGGCGAACGCCCAAGGATGCTGAAGCGAGAGGCCAGCCATTGGACAGCTGAGAGTCTGATACGAGACTCGTTGAGGGTAAGCTGAATGATGGTTTTGTTTGGTCAAGGCAGGCTCACTCACGGACGAATTTTGTAGCTGGTTTGCTAATTAACTCTTGCTCCCTCTGCTTGATAGGAAACGAGAGGAGGTGACAACTATCTTGAGTTACTTGTCTGAAAGCTTGATTGAGCAGAGACTAGCATGGCGGTATTTATAGTGGGGAATGTAGCATAAGCCAAAAAGGCAACATGCCTTGTGACACGCGACCTTCGACAGGAACAGCTCACACAACCGTTGTTACTAAGAAATCACAGCCGTGCAACGTGGAAATAAGATAGCCGTCAGCATGACAAGAAGTGCTAACAGTTCTTTTTTAATATATAAAATTACTTTCTGAATGCACGACAGCAATGTGTTAGTGGAATGGCTTTGTAGGTAGTCCAAGTTATTGTCCTATGTAGCATCTAGACATGGATGCTAGCAGACTTAATAGTACAGTGAATGAGAGGCCAGAGACTAAGGGCGCGCTCCCTTTACCTGCGACCATTCCAGGCCGCCAGTCCTGAAGTCCGTCTAGAATCAACAGTGAATTAAGTTTCCATAATCGTTTCTGTAATAAACTGATACAAAAATAAGGATGATAATCTTATGCGTTTTCAGTTTCTTGATGCTCCTGCATGTTATCCGAGTCATGGAAGCTGGATGTGGATGACTCTGAAGCCTCCTGTAACTGCTTAGCTTATCACATTGCACCAGATAAGTTCTTTCAAGGTTATCTAATGTATGCAAGATGTAACAAGTAGTAGCGGATAACAGTTAGCCTGGTGTTTGATGCGAGTGGATGGCACAGGACGTACGTTACTTATGTTGCCCCAAGGAGCGTGCCAGACACAAGCTAGAAGGCCGTTATTACATACCAGTAAACGTCATTGGTCTTGCGTGCTTCCATAAGTTTGGAACGCTTCAGGAAGACACTGCCTTACTTTCTTCCCTTCGTCCAGCATTTAGGGATGAAAAAACGTCAGTTTTTGGTCCTTGAACTATTTTAATTTGTTGACGTATACGGAGGTACATGGCTGCCTCGAGCAGTATCTTGCTTTGACTGGTGGCCTTTATTTGTCCGTGGTTCCACGGAAGTGACAAAAAGGATTGGCTAAGGAGGACTGGAGATGTTCAGCCCACAATTTAGATTTCATTTTAGAATAAGCTAGCTCTCTGTTGCATTCCAGCTGGTGTATTCCAGTCGGACTTGACCTTAGTTTTGTAAGCATGTTGCACTTTTCACCTGTATGGACGCGAACTGAAGAAATACAGTTTAGGTAGAAAATATAAGTCGAATACTTCCTTAAAAAATTCTCATGTTCATTTACCGATCATTTTTACAAACAGCTAGCTGTAGCGCGATTACAGCACAGATACAAACCATGCATATTTACATATACTTGGAATCCAACCTTTTATACAGATTTTGAATGTATTCCTACTTCTTAGTAGTGTATTGTTGCCATTTGTGTATACATATTCTTATGTTTTATGATAAGTATATTTGAGGGATCATTAATGACAAGTGACAGCTTCCATCCAAAAATTAGGAATGAAAACTCTGCCATAAATGAATGATTTAAGGAGTTGAAGCTCGTATAAGATGTACTACAGGAAAACAAAACACATATAACATACTTTGGGTTTTCTATTGACTAGTTGCCAGACAGTGTGCCGCTAAACCACTAGTAGTAATTGCCTCGAGCCTCCTAATGGTTCCGCGGATTAACGGTTCTGGCGAGTCAAAGGTTCGTTCAAAAGACTAAAGTGTCCATGGCAAGCATATTCCATGCTACTTCAGAAAATAAAATTGTACCATACCTGTATCGAGTTGTCTGGACCCAAGATATAATAAGTCGAGTACTATGTCAGAAAACAAAAATGTCATGCTGTTTCGCGAACATTTAAATTTGCATGTAATGGAAAAGAACTGAAATAATAACTATTGAGCGAGCTGTGCAAGATCAGTTGACCATAGGAATTGTATTCCTTTAAAATAACTTTTATCATGTATACAAATTGACACATGTGCAAGTGTACAAGCCAACATTGTGGTATCAGATACATGTAGTCAACCAAGGAAAATATTTAATCTATACAACTTGTATGCTACATTTCTTTTCTTGATTGAAGACATGAGCCCTGCCGTTCACTAAAAACGAAAGGGAAAAAAAGTACTCCGATCTCTATTAAAGCTGAAAAGGGGGGAATAATATAAAGTCAATCGTCAAATTATAGTTTGATAAAATGCAGCCACGTAAAATCAAGAAGATCTTGTGGACGGTAACATGCATGGCCGCAACGATTCGTGCGCACGCATAGAAGATACATGAAGCTGCTTCACAGTAGCTCAGGCTTCCACAGCCGTCGGGTGAAAGCGCACTTGGCACTGGGGATGGTCGTACGAAAGCTAGAAAAAGAACGGATCCGGGCACCTTTTGTCCCGGACCTCCCAATTATGAGATCGCCAGACCTTTTCCTATTGCTGGTAAACAGTTAACTAAGCTGCTGCTGGATGCAATTTTCATCAACATGGCACTCCTTTCTTTTTGCACAAGGTACTGCAGTTCACGAGGATGATATTTTTGTGGTTGCTACAATTGGGTTGAGCAAGGAGGTTATTTTCTTTCCTTCAGACTAAACCATTAACGTATTGGAGATTTTTGGTTCCTCCGTAGCTACAGTAACTACAGAAAAACATAGAAGTTATTAGTACAAAAGACATTTGTAGCAACACGTCTTAAGCGGCTTTAGGCCCTGTTTGGATCCAGTTCAGATTCATAAAATCTGATTTTTATATTCAGATTTTAAAATCTGGATTCTAAATAAAATCTAAGTGATGGTATTTGGATATCAATTATATTTTTAAAATCCAAAGGACCTTGTGTCTCTTGGCATATAAAATCTGGCACTAACTGGCTATAACCAAATTATGATATTCTTAAAATATGGGGATCCAGATTTTAGAATCCAAAAAAAAAATATTTCATATTTGGAGGTCTCATGGATTCTAAAATCTGGATTCTTAAAATCTCAGTGGATCCAAACAAGGTCTTGGTTTACTAATTTGTTAAAAATGGTCATGAGCTGAATGCCTGTCAGTGAGAATGTTTTTTTTATATATTACAATAAGGGAGGTTGTCACTAAGAATATTTTTTTATATTACAATAAGGGAAATAGTGTCAGTTGGTGCCTATCAATACCAACCACATAGCAGACACAAAAAAGATGGGCCCACACCAAACAGTGTTGGTCCCACCAAACCCAAACCCTAGCTTCCCTATATAGGTGGTGTATGTCGTTGCTATCCTCCCAACCACCACCACCACATCTCATGTCGCCGCTGCCTTCTTCAGAGCCATGTTGGTGTGGGAGGTAAGGCAGAGGATAGCCCCCCACCACATCCGCTTCGAACTCTAGTGACACAAGGACCTCCATCGTGACACCGACGGCCTAAACTGCCATGGTCGAGGCCATGCATGGCGATGGCTAGGACAGGTACCAACCCTTCCTTAGAACTGCCACTGTCAGTATGGACGCGAAGGCAGTACCTAGGGCGGCTCCCGCGACACCGGACGGCGTGGCACCTGCCAAATGCAGCAGCCTCCGATGCCGCCTTGCACTTCTTGGTGTGGACCACCTCCGTCATTGGATATGGAAAGCGACAGCAGCCGGCGGAGGAGGCAGCACTGTGCCTAGATCTAGCACAATCAACCCTTGAAAGGGCAGGTCTTGCACGAGGCGGTGGGCATCTCTAACAGAAGGGAGCAGAAGGGGAAGGCGAGAAGGAGGAAGCGAGAAGATTGGCAGCGGAAGGTGAAGGGGCGGAAGGGAAGCAGATATGGCCGATATGGTTGCGCTCCCCCATGCCTCTTCTTTTATAGGTGATTGCGTCACTAAGTTGCATCGTCAAAAATAGTGATGGACACAGACCTGCCGGTCACTATGTTACATCACCTCCAAGACCTTGTCACTATAAATGGTTTTTGTAGTAGTGAGTTGGGCATTGATTTTTTAGATGGAACTCTTCAAGATGAAAAGGATATGATTAACTCGTTTTAGTTTTGAATATCTGCAGTGGTATGTGTAAAATATAAATGTGCCTCATTAAATCTAAAGAACATATCACGACAGTTTCAAAACGCAAGTTTTCAAAGTGACTAGCAGCAACGTGCGTCTTAGTCAAGGTATTTCATTAGATTCATATTATTCCAGGCACTTCAATGAGAGTGATGCCTGCTATCACGACGTCATGTGACGTCCTCTCCAGTCTATTATTTTCCTTAATGTCATTGGTCACCCTACAAGCTGGAATTTTGATTTTTTAAAACAAAACAAAAGATTTGTTATTATGCTCTAAAGATAAAACCTTGTTAATTACTTCCATCAGAGAGAACCGGAAAATAGTAGATGCCTGCTACATATTGTCACCACTAATTACTGATTGTATATGAATTAGTTACTTGTTGTACAGCCATAAAATGCTAGTGATAATTAGTTACTGGTAGTAGCTATTAAAATGCCAGGTTGCGTACAACCAGTAATTTACTAATGGTAGTATGTATTCTAAAACTCCTAAAACAGTAAAAGTGCAAACATTCATGGACATATTAAGAGATGGCCATGAGCCAACGCAAGAGCAAGGGCCAGCCAATACACAATATTTCACACCGCTTCTATTTTCTACTTTTGTCACATGATAGAAAAAAGTATGATTTTTAGATAAGCCAAATCTAATGTTCCCAGTAATGTTCTTCCAATCATTGGCATTACATAGTGATTCCACAATACTGAAAATAGTTTCGTGCTTCCAGACAGAAAGGAGTTCGCTGCCCCTCCTCTCAGCCCCGCATGCCATGGATCCGGCCAGAGAAGAAGTCGCCGCCCCTCCTTCATGGCTAGATCTATCATCACCTATCATCGGATAGGGAGGAGGAGGCCCGAGGGAGGGGATCGTCGCTGGAGGGAGAGGGGCGTAATTGAGCCCGCCGCGCCATGCAAGGGGCCAGGAGAGGAAGTAGCCATCAAGGAGGGAGAGGGGGAATGCCGCCGTTGGAGTGGCTAGCCGAGAGAGAGAGAGAGAGAGAGAGAGAGAGAGAGAGAGAGAGAGAGAGAGAGGTGGGAGGCGGTAGCCAAGGGGGTGAGTGGCAGCTGTGGGGAGGGGAGTTGGGGTGGCTGCTTAGGGTTTCTATTTTTATAGACTAAGTGAGCCAGTTTTTAAGTGGGATCTATTTATAGTGGTGGCCCACAATGTGATCCACCTTTAGAAATAGATCTTTAAGGGCCGCTCACATTATGGCCTGCCTCTAAAAATAATTTTCATCTATAGCGGTGGTTCACAAAGTGATTCATCCCTAAAAATTTATTTTTAAAGGTAGATGACTTTATGAACCACCACTACAAATTATTTTATCACTGTAGCGGTGGTTCTTTTTGAAAACGCTGCTACAACAATTTTTGTTCTACCGCTAAAGAGCGTTTTTGTGGTAGTGTACCTGAAGGACCAAGAAGGCGACCAGAGGGGGGGGGTGAATGGGAGCCAATTAAAATTCTCCAAGAGAACTTGACCTATGTCCCAACTATAACCCAAGCAACCTCTAACCGAGTCACCAAGATTACACACACTAACTTGTAATGTGTTAACCCTAGGAATGACTCAAAGCAAAAGGACACATAGCGGAAGCATAAAAGAAATAAAAACCAAAACAAGGAAGGTCCGAAAGGTCATAGAACAGAGTCTGACAGAAGTTCCGTGGTGCCCGATGGAAGTTCCGTCAATTACGGAAGTTCCGGGCGTCGGGAACACTGTTACTCACGGAAGTTCCGTGGTTCTTGACGGAAGTTCCGTCATGGTCACGGAAGTTCCGTCATGGACAAAATAGCAGATCCATTCAGGAAAGAAAATTATTAAAACCCTATTAAACGAACTCCAAAAATCACAAAATTTGGACCAGATGATCCTCAATATATCACGACCCTCCTCTAATGAGATTCACTCCAAAAACACAAGGAATTATCATAACTTTTAGATCTTGTGCCAAGAACACCAAAAAGGGGAAACTTGAGAAATCCTTCAAATTGAAGGTGCTAGAGCTATTGATTCGGTCAAGGATCCATAGAGGATTGTTCTAGCTCATCCTAGCAACAACTTTCTCAAGAAATCTGAACCAAAAACTCATCCAAAAGTGAGATCGAAAATCACCATGAAAATAGCTCCGAAAATAAGAAAAAGGAAATTTCGGGATTCAAGTGAAGAGGGAAATTTTGAGCACGAAAATACTTCTCATATCATAGAAAGGTGCTTACAAGATCCATAGGTACAAGGCTAGGAAGCCACCCTCTTCCTACCACTATTTGGAAGAGCAAGAGATGTCTCTTACACACCCTTTCCTCTCCTCTAAAACATGAAGTCCTCTCCTAGCACTTTGAATAGAGTCCTAACACAAGGCTAATGGAAAGAGAGGCACCTCTCCCACTAGCCACACCTCTCCTTATATAGTCTTAGGATCTATTGTCCACACGATCACTCTACCCTTGACCTACATAACACACCCACCTACCACCGGGGGTAAAACCGTCCATCTTTTTCTTCATCGCCCGAATGCCATCGGACGCTTCATGTCTTTGCTTCATCTTGAAGCAAGCTCCATGATGGTGCCACGTGCACCACCAACCACCGCCACCGGTTTTGAGGCCCAAACCGGGAAACCACCTTGCACGCTTCTCAAAGCACGACTTCTCAATGTCGACGCGTGTCACCTTGTCCCACGATCCTGACCACCGGCAAGTCTCTCCCAGTCCCTGTCCATCGGGCCCCCTTGTCACTTGCACCGGCATCCCGTTCACCTTGACTTGGTCAACACGCCGTCTTCATCACCACCACGGTTTTGAGGCTCAACCGCGAAACCTTCCATGCTTCTTGCCTCTCCACGTGTACGGTGTGGATCACCCTTGACTTCACCTGGCATCCCGATCGTCTGGCCCCAAGTCCCCTACTTGTGTCCGATCCTCGCGCCGTTGACTGCCAAGTCGACTCCAGTGACCTACACATCATGAGACAAGCAAACACATTTCCCATGTCCTGCAACATCACCAATATCTCTACCAACTCCGGTTAGTCATAACCATGATATGCAAACCCATGCAATCCCTGGATTCCCGCATTTCAACTCAAATACCAAATTCGCTCAAGTCAGTTACTTATCACAAATATAGCAAACCATGACACATATCCACATGGTTTCTCAGTACCATACCAGCTGACAACCGCCATAGGGGTGGAATCTAGGCCATTGAGGCCACAACTGAGTAAATTGGAGGGTCAGGCGACACCACCATTGGTTCGTGGATCCTTCCCCAGCTCCCCCTCCTTTCTCCACCACTCTTGTTTGGTCCATCGTCCCATACATCTATCCTAACCCCATATGTCGGCTGACATTGCCTTCTAAGTGTTGTATCCACCTTTCCCATTAGCTAGTACGTGTATAGTGTAAAACAACATGTCAGAACGACATCACTTATCACAGTGCATGACTGAATTCTGAGGCACATTGCACCGTACCTACTTACGTTGCCCAAAGAATCATGCATACCTGGCACAAGCTAACAGTTCAGAGGATCTGGATCCGTTACTACTACACTTGACCTTGCTTACATCCATAAATTCGGAAGCCTTTGGCACAGCATAGCCTTCATTCCCGTGTCTCCAGCATTTTGGGCAGAAAACTATACAACTTTTGGTCTTCATCAATCGTTTTTCCACTTTTAAGGGTTCATACATTATAAACAATATATCCTTAATTGCAGCTTTTGTAATGCTGAAGTCTTTAGCGTACGGAACACTAGACCAGCAGCTTGATTAAAAACTGCATGGCCTTTAGTAGAGGCAACGAACACACGGCTCCAGCGGTCCGGTCTTTCGGGTTAATTTTTTTATTCTTAGAAAGTGTGTGTTGCATTGCATCTAGCAGTACCCCATTCTGAACGGACCTGTTTCTATTTGGATCTATGTGTGCGCGCGCGTCGCCCTATATATGTATACAGAGAGTCAAAGATAGGAATTTGGTAAGTAGTTCAAATAAACCCTGAGGAAATTCACCTGTATCAAGTAACAATCGGTGTAATTTTATATGCACGGTTAAAATTGTCAGTAGAAAAGAATATTTAGGAATTATATTTGTCTCGACAAATATTTTGACTGACATCTAACTCATGTACCACCATTAGTGGTCATTATCTTTGTAATCCAGCATCAACACGTAATTTATTAAGGGGGAGAGAAATTACACATGACCATGCCTCTAACTGGAGCGAACTTAGCCGGTTGACAAGGGACCAACAAGGGCTACTACATTACTACCCATGACTATAAACAGATGATCTACCACTACACACCCACACACACGGCTGCTACTCACTGAACTGTTCCACATCCAGCATCTATTATATATATATATATATATATTTGAGCAACAAATGGAGCCATCACGTTCACTCACAAGGCCTAGAAATTCTCACGTTAATCGAGAAGATCTATTATATATATATTTGAGCAACAAATGGAGTCACCACATTCACTCACAAGGCCTAGAAATTCTCACGATAATCAAAGAAAAAAGAAAAAGAAAAAATTATCCACCACTGCCTATAAAACAATTAGTTAAAAATACCCCTATTTCTATTAATTAATTATCCACCACTATCATTTCCTTTTTTGCAATTAACATGTATCTCTATTCCTCTTAATTATTTATCCCATTGCCATTTTTATTTTGCAATTGATGTGAGAGAAAAGAAATTACCCACCATTTCATTATAAAAATATTAGTCCAAAAATTATTCCTACTTTTATTAATTAATTAATCAAGATTGCAAAAAAGAATTTTCAAATAACATGAGGGAAAGAAATTCCTGCTCTCATTGTTGTTCTCTAATTGTTTGGATAGGCTTTATTTTTAACAACCGAATATAAGTAAGTCCACTAGAAAAATCACTTAGATCATTCCAGATCATAAAGATGTGAAATCTATGCAAATGCATCTAAACTATTTGGTTGCTCAAGTGAATTGTAATGACCCTCGAGATTTACTCAATTGAGGGTGTGTAAAGATAATGATAGTTAGCTTGGTAATAATCTAGAATCGCGCAAATGCGCGGGCTATCCTACTAGTTATAAATGATAAGCTAACAGAACTACATTCGCTGAATTGGTGTACCTCCATGACACTACGCTAGTAAAGGAAGCACTACGGATTGTGTAGATTACTTTGAGTACATGTCCATCGCACGATTGGTTCTCTATTTTTCAGTCACAACATTTCAATCCATAATTGGATTATATATATACCAGGTAATGTATGGAATCTAAAACATAATTTATATGTTCATTTAGTTTTTGCATAACTAAATTTGTACATTTTTTAACAGTAAAGGATTCCTCTTACACATCATCGCTCTCAGGAAAACATTAAACTTCTCCTCAAGAACTATGCCAATAATTAGTAAGCTTTTGATGTACAATATTTTTCAATAGGATACATCCAATTTGCACAGTAAAAAAACATGAAAACACTCCCACGCATTTCGTTTCCACAATTGGTGTCTAGAACGCAAACAATCTGTTCGAAGACAACTAATATAATCCAAGTTGCTAGGCAGTACACCTTACCATAAATGCGGGATTTTGAGACAGTGTATTATAAAGCAAAGATTACAGCATTCTTAAATGACGTATTTTCAAACGCTTAGTTGCCAGACAGGGTACTGTGTAGACGCAGCTGTGTACTGTGTAGGCTATAAAATTGTTAGTGCGAAGGTTCTACGAAGGGTGAGAAAGGAGAAGAGGCGGCCACCTTTTCTTAGTGCTTGTTTAGTGTTGAATAATTTCTCCTTCGATCTTAGACTGGCTTCCATATGCTTTTGTACGTAATTGGTCCCGGTATGCAGCCCAGAGATACCATTATGTGGCTAGTAAGTTGGTGATCAAGAATTTCAGCATTTTCATCCGTGAACTTTTCTAACGCATTTTTACTCTTGACAACTAAAAAGGAAAATTGAGACTGATAGCAATTTTTTCCACCTGAGGCAGGCATACCTATAACCACAGGATCTTACACTTTGGTTAAAACCTTCACCGTGACGACAGAGGAATAATGCACACCTTTCTTCTAGATCTGCAGTGCAAAGCATAAAACATACTATATGCACTTGTAACATAGATAATATAGTGTATCCATTCTTTGAAAAATGATTCTTTTTTGTTTTATTGGAGTTCCATTTATTGTAAAAGGCGGGCATCCATTATTATCAACCTTTTTACATATGATTTTAAACACTTTAGAGAAAGGGTTACCTTCTATCAGCAGTGATGTCATCCGTTAGGTGCTTTGCTTTTGTGGCTTCAGTCTGATCCCCTTTCTGTCAATCTCCATTTCTTTAACTTCATAAGAAAACCAACAAAAGTTCAGTGGTTGGGCTGTAAAGAGAAAGGCCTCACAGCTTTCATCCTATCCTAAAGAAATTAAATAGTATAAAGTCTTGGAGATAACCCAAGATAATAGTAAAAGCTTACAGTCTTCTAGGCATGTTCACAGAAAAAAGGATGGAGGCTGCGTGAAAACGACATCAACAGTCTAATGATGAAGATGAAAGAGACCAAGGATACAAAGCATTGTAAACTGTAACACGGTTGTGTGCCTTTTTCTAGGCTGTGTCTACCATTCAGGAGTCTCTTGTATAGTGCACGATCTTTGTAATGATTGGGAAATTTTTAGTTTCTTTAGTTGAGCAGGAGAAAATAAAGATAATATGTTTATTATAACTATTCACATGCAACAATATTATCTAAAAATCACATGCAAGAAACAAACAGCGTGGAATTTGTAAATTCCACAATGTCTTGGCACCATATACCTGTGGCCTTGGCTTATGCTTATCTGTATGATTCATCTAACATAAATCAGGGACTAGCCCTTGGCATCTATCATCCATAACTCTCTGATATAGAAAGGTAGAAGCATGGTGAAATCACAGAAGGGGCCCATTGTGTCCCATAAGCGCGCGTTGCAGCTGCTCGCACCCATCTGGGATAAGTGTTATCAGATAACAACAGAGGCTTCTAAGCAATCTTATCATCGCATATTTTTTTTTCACCAACACCTTCGAGCAATATGGTTCCTGGTTATTATAATTGGTATCTCTTTTTTAATGTTCTTACTTGTTATCCATGTTAGTGTTATATGTATACTCCTAAACAGGATGTGGTTGGCTTCGGATTGACAGCTGTTTTCAAAGTGCTATGCCAGTGTCAGGATTGCCCCTGACCCTAAGAAGAGTCACTATCACAAAAAGGCACTATAGCGGCATGGTAAAAAAAAACCCGAGGACGCGATTTTATTATGAACCATCGCTATAAATAAAAATATAGCCCACCCATGGTGTGGGCATGCATATTCATCTCTATCACGTTTTCAGTCATATTTGGTTTACGAATGTCAACCGAGAAGCTATGGTTAAAACATTAATGGTTATATATTGATTAACACCCACCTAAACAATCGTTGTGGAACTAATTCTACAAATCTACTTCACTCCCGGGCCTCACATAGATCAAAGCCACTACTACATGCTTCTAACCGGCTAGTACATTGATCCTCCTAGATGTCTTTAGCTAAGAAATTGCAAATAAACCCTTTTGCAACCTATAAAGTGTGCAGATTATTCTGATTCAACGCTTGTGACTGTCCTGGCCGAATACCAACAGTTATGTAGATTGAACCCTCCTTGAATATCTTTGTACTAACCTACCAGGCGCATTTGCTTTCTATCATACACCAGTTCCCTGTAGAACATGGTCCTGGCATAGAATCCGCTATGCTTCAAACATCTGGCATGCATGTCTACCTTTTCAAATAATGTGATTTATCTTTCTGCACTTTTTGTAGAATAGACAAGTAGTGTCACTACAAGATAAACGTTTTCTAGTGATTGTCCCTCAAAATTCGTCACCGCAATTGAAAACCAGTCATGAGGAATGCTTCTGACAGGTAATACTAAAGAAACAGTACGTCTCCATAATACAGATTTCATGACAGCTTGCTTCCTACTGTCACCAAAGAAACGTTGAAAGTCAATATCCCATCAGAATATATTCTTACAAATGGATCTGGTGACTGGTGAGCTCGCTCCTAGACTCGTCCGTTACGTTCTAACGGTGAGAAAGGACTATCGTGACAGTGAATTCGACCCATCCAGTCACCAAGGCATAAAAACCAAAGCGCTTTGTTTCAAAAAAAAAAAAGGAAGCGCTAGAAAATCCTCAGAACCCAACTCGTTCTAGCGGCAAACCGGGTCGCCGCGCCTGGCGCCTTCATCCAGATCCGGCTCTGGGCCTGAGTGATAGGGGCGACAGTCTAGGGCCCGGCCCAAGGAAGGCCCTCAGGAATTTGCATACCTCTATTGGTTTGTAGAAGAATGAGGCCTACTAAAACATCTAGCCTACTCAGTCCAAACACCCTGGCCCAAGAAACTCAGCTGAAGCAGCTTGGCCCAAAAAACTCAGCCATGCAACGTAAATCAAGATTGATGTACAGTATGCCCACTCCAAACCAGCGTTTCTATTTTTCCTTTTCCCGCCAACGACCAAACGTTGATGTCCATAACTTTCATTTTTCTTTTGAAGAAAACTAGAGGACCTCAGCTCTGACCGACCTTTATCTATCTATCTATTTAATAATAAAAGGAGATGACTTTTTCACCATGGTGTCTAAAAATTTAGAGAAATATATTAGAAATTCTCATAATAAAGCAAAACATCTGTCCCTTGATCACCGGTTGATGTGAAATCCGACCCTTAATCAATCCTCCGTTTCCTTCTCTCTATTGTTCTGCTAGATTGAAGGATTCAATCAAACATCCAATCATTATCTCTCCTAAATCCATCTCTCTCTCTCTCTCTCTCTCCAAAGGCATCCATCATCGATCTCCCACATATGGTGTCACAAAGTTCATCTTTAATCAATGATCTCATGATTCCGGTCTTCGTGACTGAAGGTACGTCGATACCCATCACGTGGCAGCAATCAGGAGAGAGGATGGGCGTTCACATCCATGGAAGAACGCCAGGTTTGTCGTGATCTAGAAAGTGGGGAGATATAGCAGGAAGACAATTGACACAAGGCTAGGGTTCGATTGTAACGGATGCAGAAAACTGAGGCAAGATTTAAATCTAACGGAAGCATAAGGTTTACCCCGATCTAGAAAGCTGCATTGCTTGGAAGAAGCACGGATTTCTTGTAGAAGTCATAGGTCACCCCTCGGATCTCATCAGCTTTTGTGGTCCGCACTACGGGAAATCCCCCCTTTGCCAAGTGTCCTATCGGGCACTCAACAAACCGACTCTTTGCTGAGTGTAAAACAATTACACTCGGCAAACACTTTGCTGAGTATATTTCTTCTATGACACTCGGAAAAGAGAGGTCTTTGCCGAGTGTTTTTTGGTGGCACTCGACAAAGGTAAGTCTTTGCCGAGTGTTTTTTGGTGACACTCGGCAAAGACTATTTTTTAATTGTTTTGATCATTTTTAAATTAAAATATATGTTGAATTTTGAACTAAAACTTGCCATATAGCTGTTTAATGACAATTCTAACCCATTTAAATTTTTGTTTTCATTTTACCATGATTTGATAAAAAATATGTTTTGGAATGAAACTATATGGCTATTATGTTATGAAAGCATATAGCCATAGTCTATGTGTAATGAACCTAAATAAAACTAAGTTCTTTCTAAATTTATCCAAAAATAGTACTCACATGTGTGTATGATTTCTGCATACACACCAATTTGCACGGCAAAAATCATTAAGGTTGTTAAAATAAAAATCATGTAAGAAAATGTAAAAAGTCTTTGCCGAGTGTATTAGTTTGGACACTCGACAAAGAGGCTCTTTGCCGAGTGTCAGTGAAAACAGTATCCAATCATAAGTGAACATGTGGTGTAGAGGTAGGACAGTTTACACGTGAAGGGGAGATCTCAAGTTTGAATCTTGGTGGACGCACTTAGCCGCATAGTGCACAAAAAAATACCATGACTTGTAACTTACGACAGTGACAGGCGGACGGGGTTTCTAGGTGCCAAATTTTTTTATTTTGCTATTCTTTTGGGTTTTTTCATGATTTATATTTTACCGAATATTTTTTTGGCACTCGGCAAAGTCTTTGCTGAGTTCATGATGAAAAACACTCGGCAAAGAGCGTTTTGCTGATAGTTTTTTTTTATTGAATGCTCTTTATCGAGTGTTACACTCGGTAAAGACTTTGCCGAGTATTTTAGGAGCTTTGTCGAGTGCCTTTGACACTCGACAAATGAGAGATTTCCCGTAGTGCCGTCTGCTGCCGGGTGTATTTGATAGCTGCTATGGCCTGTCCGCTGGATACTGCAATCAGATTTATGAACCTCGTCCAGGTCCAGGGAAAGATCCCGTCCATGCACGTAATTAATGATCAGTTATCAGTAAGCTACAAAAGAGAAGGAAATTTAGCATGTGAGGAATCTTCCACGTTGCTTAATCAGTAGCAGCAATCTAGGTATAGCAGCTGGTGGTGCTCTCTCTTTTTTTTTTCCTGGGTGTGAGAATAATTCTATTGCCCCGATTGTGCGAATAATTCTATTGCTCCAATTCCGAGAATAATTTTATTGCTGTGTTTTGGCCGGCAACGATTATGCGTGAGAGACACGGACTCAACCACCGGACCATGCGTCCAAACAGATAGACACTCTAGCCTCTCTAGCTTTTTCCGCTGTTTCATGGCCTGCTTTTTCTGAACTCTTCTCAAGTCGATGGTGTGGCATCCAAGGCAAGGAATGACCTTGCGATTCATTAGGAGATCGTGCATGGACCAAGAGCCTCCAGCCACTAGGCATACAAACAGGTCTCAGAAAAACAAGTCATTGCAAGGCCCTGAGCTGCTGCTGCCCCCATTGATGAAATCCATCTCGAAACAAGGATTTGTGTCATTCGAGCTGTACCTATTACTATTTACAGGTAAACACAACACTGCCGCTGCTACATCTCCTGCACCTTATTTAATTTGAGAATCTATCACATGCATGGCTCTCGACACATTAGGGGCTTGTAGTTTATCTTGTGTGGCATTCTATCACCTGCATATGGCTCTCAACACATTATTTGTGAATCTTATTTTGGATCCGTACCAAAAACTCATCAAAAAATAAAATAGAAGAGGTGTAATATATTACAACAAAATAGTTTTAGCAAATAACTGAATTATCTAGAGGAGACATTAGAGTTTCTAAAATGAAAATCAACATACATATTGGATCCAACATTATGGCTATAACAAAATTTCTTTTCAGGCTATTAAAACTATAAATATCTTAAAAGGAATCTTACTATGTCATTGAAGTCAGAAGAAAGAGGAGTCTCTCTTGAAATAAAAGTAGTCATCAATTGAAAGCCGGACAAGGGAAGCAAAAGAATCTTACTATAAAATGGAACCCTATCAGACATGGGTAGGAGCAAGCTTAAGTCTCATAGCACTTTTGTATATTATTTCCAGTTTTTTTATGGATGGTTAACTTCGAGATGCGAATACATTAAACAGTTCCTCAAAAGCTGTAGAAGTGTTTAATTATGTCCAAACTAAGTTCTTTCAAAGTTCTGTCGTAGTCACATTTTGCAGTCTCTTCTGGAAACATTCTTTGTTGGCAACGCTCAGGTGAATCCAGAAGCTGAGTGCACAGTGATTGCAACATGTGATTTAGATTCAATTCAAAGTTCTATCATAGTCGCATTTTGCTGTATCTTTTGGATACATTCTGTGTTGGCAGCTCTCAGGTAAATCCGAAAACTGGGTGCACAATGATTGCAACATGAGATTCAGATTCAATTGAAAAATGGTGCTACAAATAATCACCATCTGACTAGGTGCTATGACATATACTATAATTTATTGTTTGTTGAGAAAATGAAGATAATTATGCCTCTATTTATCTACAACATAAAGTATAGATGTCTTGGCATGATTTAACTTGCATTGGCTGAAAACAATGCTTTATCAAATCAAATAGCTAGACAGTTGTTTATAAATATGGCCATGTGTTCTAATAACATGGCACAATAGAATTATAAAAATTGATAAATATAATGTTGGTATACAATCATCAGACATCATAGATATTCATTCTAATTATGTATGGTCCAAATAATGCAAGTAAATGATAAAGAATTCAAATCACATAGTCCAATTATATATTTTTTTAAAAAAACATACCATAGCAGCCAATATTTCTTGCCCGCACACCGTGCGGGCAATTTGACTAGTTGATATAAAAAAAGAAGGCAACTAAACAGAGTTTGAAAGCAAACCAAAACAAGGAAAAAGAGCCAGAAAAAAAAACAAATTACAAGTGTTGTTGAATCCATTATTGTAGTTCTTAAAGATTCCTAGCTTTAAATCTATGGATAACCATTGAGTTGTTAGATTTTTGTTTTTTGCTTTGCATCCTTGCACTTCTGGAGCAACATTGCTGAAAATCCAGTCATTTCTTCAGGACCATATACTCCAGTACATGATTATTATGTAAGGGTGCAAGCGGCACGGGACTGACCGCAATATCTCTAGGACATCCTATGTTGTGGCTCGCTAAAAGCCCGCATAGCTGCCCGCTAAGACAAAACGGGACAACACATTTATTTCGTGGGCTGCGGCGCCGCAACGCCTTGTCCAACTCTTGTGGTCCACTTGATAAGCATGCTCATGGGGACACACGAGTCCAAGGACCCATAGGTGAAGGGTCTAATGGGCACCGTGGACCATGCCGATGAGGAGTCGCTGCTGCCATGGACTAAAATTATATGGGCATCGATGTGTGTTGCTTCAACAAACGTTTATTGGAGCTGGCGTGCTGCTTAGACTCAAACATATGAGGGACACGGAACAGAGAACACTGTAAAATGTTTGTTGCGGCGGCTTGTTAATGCCCCCCCCCCTCCCCCGTT
Organism: Eleusine coracana subsp. coracana; assembly: GCA_032690845.1. Classification (NCBI taxonomy): domain Eukaryota; kingdom Viridiplantae; phylum Streptophyta; class Magnoliopsida; order Poales; family Poaceae; genus Eleusine; species Eleusine coracana. Next base: position 58,714,811 of record CM064434.1, on the reverse strand, counting down.
GTCCTTTAACGGCGGCCAGATTTGGAAGACATCACTACGCCATTCTGGGTTACGTCGCTATAGTGCTGATTTGCTGTTGTGAGAATCAAGAATGATGCGGCTCGCTTGCAGGCCTGGCAGCAGCTGTGTGTGGTGCCTGCATGATTAAGCGACCACTTGCGGGACTCCACATCGGCCTGATTCTAGACGATGTGGTCGTTGCAGCACGCGGGGCGGGCTGCCGCATATCCACCCTACTTGCATTGTACGCTTGTGATGATATCCCTGGAAAGGGCACTGATAGTATCCTTGTTCTGCAGAGGGGGGCTGGCCATTGCTGTGAGAGACAGACTCAATGATATCCATTTGCTGTTTTCAGCTGCTATAGCATCAGTGAGAAGTGTATCCTGCTTCTTTGCAAAGGAAAAGAGAAAACTGGATGCGTAGAGGACATCCAGAGAAGGTCTCAGTCTACAATAATATTGTTGTACCATTTTCATGGCTGTACTATGACTAGTCCTTTGATTTAGTCTAGTAACTTTACATTGTGTTGACACAAAAATTTTCACGCGTGACCTGAGAGATCTGCTTAGCTCCAGTGCAGGCTCAATACAAGAAACCGGGACGTTCCAGTCGATTTTTCTTGCAAACCGACAAAGATACAAACGATTAAATTCCAGAGGACACCGGCCCAGGATAGGCCAATGAAGAAAGCTGATCGTGATACTAGCCGACACTTATTATTTGAACAATTATAAGATAATGCAATGTAATCGGCTGGTTGTATCGACTTATCGGTAATATTTAATTCAATAAATAGTTTAAAATCATAGATGCCGATAAAGAAATGAGTCGACAGGCCAAAGTCGATAAGCCTACAATATTCATGAAGCAACTGGCCAAGTCGATGTAAAGTGCCAGAGTCGATAGAGCTGAGTCGATAGTTCTACAGTAAATACGCATAGCCTCTCGCTCTGTCGATGGTGAAAGGTCGATAGATCTAATTAGCTGATATTGTAAATATACCACAAAATAAAAAATCTCTTATTGTACTATGGAGGCAAATGACTATCAAAGTGGATGATATAATCAATCTAAGCATCAGAAAGTCGATTGAACCATGATAACCTATCGGCTAAACGTCTCGATAGAACTCTATCGACTCTACCTATAAACAGATCGGATCTAACCCTATCTACCCAGTAAGAGATCAAAATCAATGCAGCCTTACTGATTCAAACAGATCGAACTTAATCGAGATAATATTCAAACATGGTAGATAGAGCCAGATTTAACCTATTTATAGATAAAATTGATAAAGTGACTTGAATAATAGATCTAAAATATACCGGTAGAACCTACTAAAATTGCAACAGGTCGGTTTTAACCAAGATAGTATCGTAATCAAAATTGATAGAACAGGTATAAAGAAAATCTAATTACCAGATAACTAGCAATTTTAACGGTAGCAACTAGAATATCAAATCAATGAGAAAGTACTAGTTGTTAATGATAGAATTACCAAAGATGACTAATTCAAATCTCTCGCTGAGATCGGAGCCGATGCAGCCCGCACGAGACGAGGGTTTCGTCAAGTTGGAAAGGTTGGCGATACGTCGAATTGTATTGAACAAAAATGTTGTTTTTTCTGTACAGGTCCTATTACATATTTATAAACCTCATGCAAGAGGTTCTGTCCCGACTCGGTCGGGACTCTTAACAAACCAATTAGATTTATTTTAAAATAAAATCTAAACTAAAATAAAAAGAAATAAAACGACCCTACTGGGCCCACTTGACTCCCTTCGGCTGTTGAACTTTATTGACTTCTGTCGATTTCAATCCTTCATCCCCGATCAATCGGACCAGTCAAATTCCGGCGCCAACACATTGAGCACCTGATATTCTTCCTTGCTTATAGTGATTGTTTCATAGTAGTGATACCAATGGTAAATTTGCCTTGTTGAATAACTTGTGCAGATGTTAATTTGATGTCGCCTATTTTGAGTTGTTAATTTGATGACACCCGACCACTACCACAAAACCTGGCGTTAAAGATCAAGCATTTTTAAAGATCCAACATTTTTAAAGCGTTAATGTTGTGTCTGTTTGGTCAAACTGCCTATTTTGATACTTTTGTAACTGTGATTCTATTCGTCTTTGGATCATCTGCCGTTAAAGATCAAGCATTTTTAAAGTGTTAATGTTGTGTCTATTTGGTCAAACCACTGCTACAGTAGGTTTTAGATTGCCGCTAAAAGGCCTTTTTGTGGTAGTGAACCCACCTTCTATTTTTGGTTCTGTTACTAGCTTCCATGCTGCTAGTGGTGTTATTTTTGCATTTAGGTTAGAGCCCGTCCAAGAGGCAATATCTTTTGTATTTGTCAATTCAATTCATTATTGTTGTAGGAAGTTCTAGAGTACACATGTAGAAGGTTGACCTACAAATTTCTAGATTTAAATTTTATTTTCTTGGATTTCTCATCGTCCAATAGTATAAGCTGTTGGCTGGACGTAAGTCTCCATGTTTTTCTTTGATTAGGCTGGTTTGTGGATTTTATTGCCTACATTTGCTGGTGCATCCACGTGAGCCACACTTGCATCGCCGAGCCAGGCTCGCCTCGCGACCGAAGATCAAATCCCACTTTCCCCTAGGCCCAGGTGGTGGACCTCCAGTCCTCCACCAGCATCAATCAAGCTAGTTCTAGATGCCACATCAGGCAACCAAACAGGGCGCGGCTGCATCTGTTGGCCCTGACCAGGGGTCGGACCACTCAACCAATCACTCCCTTAGAGAGGAGAGGAAACTGGTAGAGGCTTGCTAATGGAATGCGTTCCTGCTGGTATAAGAGGCGTGGGAAATTCTGGTGCTAGCAGTGCCTAGTATTCATGAGGATCAGGCGGTCAGTCAAAACAGTGTCAAGACTTTATCCGGCCTCTAGCAGCGTAGTATCTGATGCATCCCAATCACCGTATGATATCCACCCATGCTGAGTCGACTTATGTTGGGTTTCATCTTGAACTTCTGATTTTTATAGAAAATCTTTGGAAAATTGAACAATAGCGCTGATGGTGCCTTCGTGGTGCTTTATAGTCATATGGCTGCAAAATTGAACCCACCTGATGCTTTGCAGATGTGCACACAATGGTGACTTGTAATATCCTGGCTACACATCAATTGCCATTAAAGGCCAACAAGAAAAGTTAGAAGACAAAAAAAAACGAGGTACATCTATACCAGTAGCTGCTGCATTTCTGCTCGTGGGAACAAAATAATATGCCTGTTATCATGTTGGCTCTATTACACCAGATGCTGCCATAAATAAATCGAAGTGTAACTGAACAAGAGTGCAAGCAGCGTTGCAGCTTACACAGTATCCTGAGCGTGGGGTTGGGAGGCACATCAGGAAAGTATAAATTTCGCTCTTGAGGTCCAAGAGGCAGGTAAGATCTTTGGAGCGACTTGTATACGATTCAGCACACTAGGATTCCATGGTATGCTGGAAAATGTGACCTTTAACGAGCTAGGTGAACAATTGACGGAGCTGGAGCAGCACTCGCAAACTAGTATCAGGTCATAGAGAACTAACCAAAGCTGTTACCAGTAATCTACGCAATTTTAAATGTGATATATAAATAAATGAATCGTCAGCACCCTGCCATTTTTTTCAGAACAACCTTAAATATTTTTTGGCAGCAAAGCAACTGATGCTACTGCTTCAAACTGTGCCACTTGCTAAGCAAAGATTGCCGAGCTTCACAAGACGCACATATCTCAATTTGGACCAAAGTTTTAGCTACTATATATAGAACTAAGCAGGTCCAGTAAAATTAATCTTTCACTAGACTGAGTTTCTGCTTGGTCCGTCTAAACTGATGTGGGTGACCTAAGATTGAAATGGATGTGTAAAAAGGACCAAGATACTGCTCTGTTTCTTGGCATTAAGATTGTTTAATTCTACAGTTTCTTTATGCAGTCCCATCATTTTTCTTGTCCTACCACTATATGAGTTTCTGAATGTTCTTCAGTAGGACTCATTTTTGCCACTTGAGCTGTTGATTCAAACATAAATGGAAAACAAAGGAAAAAATGCACTCCATTGGTACCAAGATCGATTGCTTTGTCACTTGACGTCGTGTGTGAGTCTTTCGCCGCACACGGAATCACCTCACCAATCCGCAAGAGTAGCTTATCAGGAGCAAAAACAGATGGTACAATACTCTGAACGGACTTCCAAGCAAATGTAGCCAACCGCTGGCTAACAAAATTTGCGAGCTAGCTCCTTTCCATTGAAGAACAAAAAAGGAGACATCAGGTTCAAGGACTGCAATAGGTTCTGTGTTGGTACAGTTTCTTGTTCTCCATCTGCATGGTTGCAGTGCAACATGGACGGTGGTTGTTTCAAAGGCACGATCAATCGGAAGGTTCCACGAACTTCAGGTATCTAAGGACTGTCCTGATTTCCTGATGCATCACAATCCTACTACCTACGGTGGCAAAAAGGCTATTTTCTCAAGAACTTCCGAACTCCGATCCTCACAATGAGATGAGGTGGTGGTGGTATATATATAGTTGTGGCATATCTCTAGGGACTTGGGGGTGTTTTTCTTGTTACTTTGTTTTTGCCCAACAAGCTCAACGTATGTTTCTTTTGTTTGTATGAAGACGTAGGAACATATAAATCTAATATCTATTATCTTATTATTTGACTTATTAATTGAGGTGAGGTCGTCTAGACCACTTTTTTCGTGTCCAGATATGTCCGTAACATTGTTGTATTCAGTTTGTATCCTACAATAATTTACCAATTAATTTGAATTATTTTTAAACCACTTTCTAATCATTTGTTGAATTGGATTTCGATTTCAATTCGACATTTCATACTAACAATAATTAATCATCTGTTAATATCATATTTTAGATGGAAACTAATAACAAAAATTTTAATAATAACTCACTCCAAAATTATTATGATGAATATTCTTTTTAAAACTCAAAAAATTAAAGCAAAATAAAAATAGATTAAATTCTTAAGCCAAAAAAATGATTAATTAAAAACCTTTTACAGTTAAAAAAATATTCTAACCATAAATTTTTTTAACAAAGACCCGTGACAACATACAGGTATTTTGCTAGTATCTTATTATTTGAAGAGAAAAAGGAGTCATCACGTTCGATCTCAAGGCCACAAAATTACCATGTTAATCTAAAAAAGACAAAGTATAGACCATCTGATTTTACGAAGATTTAACGGTGTAGATGAATTCAAATAGTCCATATTTATATCCATTCAAATAGTCCTTATCCAACTCCATTAGTAAATAGCTAAATTCAAATTAATTAAAAAAAGAAAAAAAATCTAATCTCCACTATAAGTTCGTATCTCCCTCACTGTTGCCACGCATAGACTCCTGGATCCAAAAAATTAGTCCTTATCCAACTCCATTAATAAATAGCAAAATTTGGATTAATTAAAAAAATAAAAATGTGTTCTCCACTATGAGTGTGAATCTCCCTCCCTCAAAATTTTGGAGCATATACATGAGTGCAACAAGTCAAAAACATATAATTAAAATTACATAATAGCTCCAACTAAAAATAAAAACAAATCTTGGTTTCGTATTTCCACCAGGTGAGGATTGGACGTGCTCCTAGAGTCCAAATACAAGAACATGTTTTACCTAACCTTAAACTCCTTATAAAAAATAATTTTAAAAAATAGACACAATATTTAGCTAGCGCACCATGGGAAACACAAAAAGGAAGATCAATTTCTTTCTTACCAGTGGACCTTCTCGCCTCTTCCCAGGCAGAACATGGTGGACCTAGATGATTTGCTAACACACCCTCAAAACAATGCCATCAGGTTGCATGTTTCCTCCTCCTCAATATGCATGTTGTTGGCATCGTGCTTCGTGTGAGGAGTGGGAGCCTAGCAAACACTAATAACCTCTATGGTATCACCGGATCTACATGCTTCTATGATGTTGCTCGGGCCTTGGTTCAGGTTGCCTTGGTACAGTTGTATTTTGTAAGATGATGTTAGTTTTGTTCGTTTGGAGATTAGAACACAAAAATAACAACTAAATAAAATTGAGCTAGAGGGATCAGGTTTGATCAACCAGCAGCAGAGCCTTGAAGGTGGGTCAGCGCCAGACAATACGAGTGCAGCTATGCAAACATCATGTTTAGTTAACAAAGGAGAGAAATTTCATATGAAAATTCATGCTTGCATTTAATGCATGAGTTAGAGGTAAGAACTAGCAATAATTCACATAGAAAGACTAGCCAAAAAGGTATTGTAAAAAACTAATAACCTTATGTGTGGGTGACAAACATTCAAGTAATGATAAACAAGGTCTATATGTATAATTGCATATGTATATGATTGTAGACTATTAGGATGACTGCAAGGTGTCTAGCACACTATGGCAGACATGTGTGTTAGCGTTGACATAAGCATCGAAAATGAGCACAAAGATGAAGATTAGTTGCCAACATGGAACTTCTTGGAGAAGTGCACAATCACAATCCACTGGAGATGAGTCATTGAGCAGGTGGATCAGGACTCAGACATATAGAGAAGTTTCTATACTCTAGCTTTATTTCAAATAAGAGTATTTGAAATCAGCATGTCAATGCTATAAAGTACCAACCATGCCAGCGATTGACCGTGCAACCAATTGTAATGAGGAGATGGTGAACAATTCTCACATTTGTCAAAGGGCACATGCTTAATCAAGTAACCACCATCAATATAAAAGATTGTTGATGTGTCGCATGTCTATATTGTTAGAATACAAGACTGACATAAGTATTCTACTAGAAAGTGAAATACACATTACAGAGGAAGTAGTAGCTATATTGATCTTTATTAAAGTGATATACATATTACTTATTATTTTTAAACATATAACTTATACATCAATAGTGACATATTTTCAGATCCACGTCACTGATGATTGTGTCATATTTCTATGTTTCTAACATAGTGGGACATCGATGATACACTCTTAGGACATGATCGATAGGAAAGCGTAGTGAGGACAAATCACCCTAGGCCACAAACCAACATTGTGAACATGTGTCCAACCACAACATTCAACCTACTCTTTCATTTTTCATGAGCCAACACGTGTATTAGTGTAGGAGACAAGGCTTCAACCGGTAATAGTGGTTATAATGACCGAAGTTGTAGAAAAGTTATGCAAAAAAAATTCTTTTATAATAATGTTTCTGAATAAGTTTTTAAAAAATTATAATAGAGTTAAGCATTTTAATCCTAAGGAGCAAGTGAATTATATAAAGGCTTATATACATGTAAAATATTTTTTAATACAATGTAACCTACTAATTTAAATACTAAATAATGATCTAGCCATGCTAATAGCGTGGGTCACCTTGCTAGTTGTTGTTCAATTGATATTTTGATCGCAACTAGCGTTACCTTTCCTTAGTTTAACATAAAATTAGTAATGTCCTCAAAAACAAATATTTTTTTTTACCCAATGGAGTTTCAGAGGGCAAATCGCAAGTGCTTTCTTCAACGAGAAAAGGGTTACAATCAAGAACGGCTTCATTGTGAGGAGAACACCGTCCTGACTAGCACCACGATCTACACATCCCGCACAGCAACGACAAGCAGCTGAAGCTGAGACGTTTTGATTTCTGCATCCCAACATTGAAGGGGTTGCATCGAAGGACTGTCTTCGTCCGTCTGTCAGCATTGAATTGGAAGCTATGGCGTTGGTTGTGGAATGCACAGCAGGGTCATCACAGGAAGCAGTCTGCGCACGTGACGTGACCGCGGGTGCCTCCAGCAGCATAACAGTGTTTCTCTGCCGTCTGCCGGCTTACGTCACCTGTGCCTGTGGGCGGCTGCGTGTGGATTCCGACGCAGTGGATAGACGTGTGCTGTGAATACTGTTGAACCATGGGAGAGGTTGTAGACGGCACCGGCTATGGCGGCTTCGTCTCGTCCTCGACCGCGGCAGCCAAAACCGACCGCGATGGGGATTACCTACCGCGTACTGTGACTCTGACAGAGTGACAGTCCGTTAGATCAACTCTTTTTTATTGGCACATGGCAGTGGTGACTCTGACATACTCTGCTCAAATTCACATCATGAACAACTTGCTCCATCTTTGGTGCCCGTATTGCAAAGTAGGCAAAAATCAGTAGAATTAGTGATACTGTCCTACGTGGCAAGTTGGCAAATCTCTTGGTTCATTTTACTGAGTCAATGGAGCTAATCTATAGATATCAACATTTGGTATGGGTGCATGACTCAGTCATTACCGACATGTTCTACGATACATGGAAGTTGTATCCCCCATACTGATATGGTGTAACAAACATGTGAGACCCCAAGTGTTTGAGAACTTTCCCACTTGTGAGATGTGCGAGCCCTTGACTTAGATGTTAGAAAATGCATCTGATCCAACAGCAGTAATATGGCGTTAATTAGGATTGTAGTTGAAGGATATCATGGACACATGGAATCATCACTGTATAACCTTAAGGAACCGAAGATCTGCCAATTTCTTGATTGAGACTATTTCTCGCATTCATGCACAAAATATCTGGCCAAAGTCGAGACATTTTCACATTTATTTTACTGTACATTATACAAAGTATAACATCCAATTTGCACTATATTTCAAAGATTATTCTTGCTTCTATTTGTTTGTAAGAATTTTTTTTTTGAAGAATTGTTTGCAAGAATAATACTTCCAGTTCTTCGAAGCACATTGTACTATTCAACGTTATGACTTCTGTTGTCTCCAGTAGCATAGTAAGTCTAAATTCTCTGATACATCGCAATCATACTATCATATCCACCATGTTGAATCGACCTGTGTTATGTTCCATCCAGAACTTAATAATGACAATGCAAGAAGTGGCCGCTGGTGCTATTATATACTGTCTTCCTGTACCTCTATGTCAGTTTGTTTTTTCAATAAAAATCTTCATTATTATCGATGTGTTTAGATGGAAACTGTCGAGGCTGCACCAAGCTTCTCCAGAACAGTATATATGCCTATCTCCAGTCATCAATTTTGATGGCAGCAAAATACTGTAGTGCCCCTCATACTTTTTAGATATACACAGCAATGGCCAACTGTAGTACAATCGATATCCGTTGTACTAGTAGCTGTTTCATATCCGCTTGTAACGAAATAATATGCCTTTGAGTTTTCACTGTATTAAGTCAGATGCTGTTAGAGCATCTCCACCAATCTAGCCAAATAGGTATTATTAAGTAAATTTGGTGATTTTCTTCAAAAATATCCCTCCAACAGACTCGCTATACAGATCGCCAAATAGCTTCTCTCCCAAACCGGGATTCTCGCTAGCAAAGCCTGGCGAGCCCCCGTCGCTCGCCATCGCTGCTCCCGCGCAAGAAATCACACTCCCGCGTCTTTTCTCCCACGTCGGACTTCGTGGAGGGCATCACCGTGCGTGCACTTGCTCTGCTACTTAATCCCGTGTGGACAAGGTTTTGACGATGATCTTGATCAAGAATAGATGTCGTACGGACGATGTCAGGTGCCATCACAATCAGAACAAATAGAAACCTTGTCCCACACGTCCAACCAGGGTCATGACGTCACGCACGGCCTGGCGGCGTCACTCGGTGATCGTGGAATCGTGGCTGGACAAAAAACAACTCCACAACTCGTTCAAGATCACGGGCCGGGAGAAAAGAAAAGAAGATTTGCAGACGTCGCCAGTTTAAGAAGAGAGTTGGAATTGTTTTTTTCTAGGCTAAAAAGGATGATTTTGGAATTACTTTTGGCTAGGCTGGTAGAGATGCTCTTGCACAAGAATTGAAACGTAACAAGATTGCAGGCAGCAATGCTGCTTACAACTGTCCTCAGCGTAGGCTGTATGGTTGGGAGGCGCATCAGCAAAAAATTGTCTACTCTCATGAGGTCCAAAATATTAGTCAGATCTCACTGAAGGAACACCTCGAGGATTCAACGCACGTCAATGCATGTGGTAGCGGAATGTGACAAGGCAGTTGCTTTGGGCCTTAAGACGGAGACCATATAGTAGTTGCTGTGTTCAGCACGTCATGATGACGTTGTCTGTCATGATGCCCTTCAACAGTCTCTAGACCTGTGTGGAGCTCTGCCTGTGCTCCTCCTCTTGGCCGCTGCTTCCGTTAGGGTTGTGGAGGGGAGAGGAGGCATGCGGAAGTAAGGGTGCGAGCGCCAGTCCCAAAGGAGGAGGAGCTTGGCCGGGCATCGCGGCGGCTGCTGCATGCTCGAGGAGGAGTAGGAGGGTGCGGCATCGTGGCGACTGTGCGCTGCTCGAGGAGAAGGAGGACGGCGCGGCGTGATGCTGCTGTGGCGGCTATGGCTCGGGGCCGGAAGAAGATGTGAAAAATTAGGGTCGGGGAGGGGAGGCTGGCGAGCGGGTGGGTGGAGTGCTGTAGGCCGCACCTATATCGGCGCTGATTTTTGTACGATGAAGAGGCGACGTGCTAAGATCTGTCATGGAGTTGGAGAGATTCGTTGGATTGAAATCTAATGGTGCACAACAGGGAGAAGGATTAAAAAGGGTAACGGAATAAGCCTAAGGCGTAGATGACCTAGTAATAGACTGATAAAGAAGACCTTTGGTATTCAATCTATTTTTAAGGAGCATCCAAAAGAAAACTTCAGGTTTTATTTGACAAAGCTGATGCTCAAAGCCAGTACCATGTATGCTTATGCCCTGGTCGATGAAGCTGGGTCACTTAAAGAGGACAAGAAACTAGGAGAGGCTTGCTGATGGAGTGCGTTTCTGCTGACATCAGGCACTGGAAATTCCGGTGCTAGCATCATGGTCAGGCGAAACAATGTCAGAACTTCTATGGTCTCTGGCAGCATAGCATGTAATATTTTCTGATGCATCCCAATCACTCTATAGTATCCACCCGTGCTGGGTCAAGTAATGTTTGGTATTCATCCGAAGCTTCTGATTTCCATAGAACATTGGACAATTGAATAATAGCTGTTGGTGCCTTGGTGCTTCTATATAGTCATATGGCTGCAAAATTGAATCCACCTGATGCTTCGCAGAAGTGCACAGTAATGGTGACTTTGAACAGCCTGGCTACACGTCAATTGCCATTAAAGGCCAACAAGAAAATACAAGACAATAAAAGACCTACATATATACCAGTAGCTGCTCCATTTCTGTTCGTGCGAACATCATAATATGCTTGTTATCTGGTTACCTCTGTTACACCAGAGTCTGCCATGCATGAATCGAAACTGGACAAGATTTCAGGCAGCATTGCAGCTTACACAGTCTGACTTTCCTGTGCGTGGGATTGGGAGGCACATCAGGAAAATTTTAGTTCCTCTCTTGAGGTCAAATAAGGATGTAACATCCTGGTAGCAACCTGTATAAGGTTCAACGTACACACTTGGATTCCATGGTATGCTGAAAAATGTGACTAGGCAGTAAGGCAGTTGCTTTTTTGGCCCTTCAACTTTGTTAGCTAGGTGAACAATTGACGTGTAGATGGAGCTGGACTCCCAAACTAGTATTACTAGACCATCAAACCGGTGCATCTGCACAGGTTAGATATTTTTAAAAATGATATACGTACAACTCAACTCTCTTGGCCCAAGGTATCTGTAAAAGATTTTCTGTTGGTTGGGCAAGCATGATGAAGGAAAGATGAGCACTGCAGTTGGTTGAATGAGTATGGTACGTGACTTAGACAATACCATCGTCATATGCATACTAATGTTCTTTCAGGAATATCTTCTTATAGTTTGCAAAGAAAATCACATAAATGATAGTTTCATGTATCAGTGAAATTCAACAATAAAATAAACTACCATTAGTTAAAATGAGAAAAGTATGTCAACCATCATGCTATTAAATGAAAGACCCTGTCGCACATGCATGTGTCACAATATATGCCATGTGGAGTTGTAGTTCCATTAATTATAAATTAAATAGTAGTAAAATGTTGAGAGGAGCAATCTGCAATTTCAATGTGATGTCAAACTACCACTTTATTAATTTAAAGACATACTATCTAATTTTCAACTGAAAGACACTATCAGACCATGCATGTGTCGCAATATTTTTTTGTCAGTTTTAGATCACGTATCTGCATTATTCTAATTTTTTATGGGTGCTTAAACAAATATATGGAAGCTGCCAGTTATGTTAATATTTCCGAAAGACATCAATTATATTCAGAAAAAATGGACTAAAATCCAACTTTAACATGGCCTATGGGTAGCATACGTGATATTATTGGACTAACAAAAACTGTATGATTCCAATTGGTTTTCTTTCTTTATTTGTAGTGGTAAAAGTTTGGTAAAATTTTAATGTTATTAGGGGGTTTTGGGACATGTTTTTTATAATGGCAGAGATGGGTAACTTTAAATCATGTTAGATCTATTGGCTATGTAAACGATTCAATGGTAAGACGTTTTGCTTTTTTTGTGAGAATTTGTAGGATTTTTCTCCGATCAACATGGAGGCCTTAAAAGAAGCCTCCAATTAGTAAATATGAGATGCCACAGAGAACTAACAAAAGTAGTTCTTACCAGTAAACTATGCGACTCTGAAGGCTACCTATAAAAAAAATTGTCATCATCCTGCTCTTTTGTTTGGAGAAAGACCTGAAATATTATTTTGGCTCAAAGCAACTGAAGCTGCTGCTTGGACTTGTGCCATTTGCCAAGTATGTGTCGCCTAGCTTCACAAGACCCACATACTCAACATTATACCACTGTTTTAACAAACTTAGTTCCTGCCTGGTTCCTCTCTAAACTGATGTTAGTGACCTAAAATTGAAATGAACGTGTCATAAACAGGGTGGCAATATTGCTCTGTTGCTTGGCATTAAGGTATTTTGTTCTCCACTTTGTTGCTGCAATTCCATAATTTTTCTTATGCTACACCTATATGAGTTTCTGAATGTTCTTCATGGTGGGACTCATTTTTGCCACTTGAGGTGTTGATTATTCCCACATGAATGGAAACTAAACAAAAAAGTGCACTCCACTGTAAGAAAGACTGATTCCTTCGCCACTTAATGATAGTGGGCGAATCTCTCGCCACACATGATAGTCATGTCACCATTCCATATGCACTTAAGGTAACTGATATCTTGTATTTCGCGGATGGATAATCCACTGCCTGTTATATAGTCTGTATTGGTTATATATGGTCCTCATGTGAATACAATACAGTTCAATGCGCATACTTTATTCATTTTTAGATAATAGGAAGATTACATTCATTCCAACTTTGAACCTAAAATCAACTGTTTCGTTTTCGATAGAGTTACAGCTAAATACAACCAGGGCCGGATTGGGAGGGAGGCAACAGGAGCGATGGCCCTAGGGCCTGGGGCTGGGAGGCGCATCAGCAAAAATTTGTCAACTCTCATGAGGTCGAAAATACTAGTCAGATCACTGAAGGAACACATGGAGGATTCAACCACGTCAAAATGCCCTGGTGTGTGGTAGCGGAGAACATATAGTAGTTGCTGTGTCCACCACGGCATGATGATGTTGGCCATCATGATGCCCTTCAACAGTCTCAAGGCCTGTGTGCACAATCGCATGGTTGCAACAGATAATAATGAAACTGGTATCATGCCATAAGGAACCAACAACACAAAACAATGAAGGTGATCTATTAATAAACAAATAGTCACCATCTTGCCCTATTTCAGCACAATATGATGTGGGGTTCTGTAGCAGCGAATCTGAAACATTTTTTAGGGGCGTAAATTTTTAGCTAATCCTACAGATAGGACTAGGAAGGTCTAGAAAATTAATCTTTTGATAGACTGAGTTCCTTAGTTCTTGTAAACTGATGCAGGTTACCTATGATGATCTATGATGCTCTGTTTATGTCAATAAGTATGTATGGTTCAGTGGCCTATCTATGATTTTAACTTAGGGTATGCCAAACCAATACTCAGATGAACAGTCCGTTAAAAATCTATAAAATATATCCAAGCAACTCGCCCCTACTTTTGGTTGTACAATTTCCTGCTGCAATCTCATTCATCTATTTTCTTGTGCTACACCTGTACTGGTTTCTGTTCAGGGAATGTAAAGATCACCTAACTGCTGCAATTTCATCCTCTTTCGTTTCAAAATATCGGTTTCTTAGGCCTCTGATGGTAAACCTTTGTATGAAATGTTATATTTTGCAGAAGCTGTTGGTTTTGAAGTCTATAGATTATCTTGCTGCTGCAATTGGTTTTAAAAATATTGGTTTCTTAGGTCCACTGAGAATAATTTTTGTTTTAACGTATTACGTGAAATTGTTATATTTTGTTTTAAAATATTATGCAAAATGTAAACCCTTACGTAACACATTCCTTTTGTTCACTATGTAAAAAAGGCCTTTTAGGGTGTGTTTGGTTGGGCTTTTTCTGGCTTTGCCTTTTCAGAAAGCCATTTCAGAAAAGTCAAAAAGCCAACCAAAGGGGTTGGCTACCAGAAAAAGCCAAAGACAAAAGCAGCTTTTGGCTAGTTCATTTCTAAAAGTAGGTTAGGAGGTGCTTTTTATGGCTTTGGCTTCCACAAGTTTAAAGAAATTACTCTCATACATATATATATATATATATATATATATATATGCAAAATATATATTCACATATATATATATATATTATAAATATATATAATATTTACATTCATATATGAATATTATATATAATATATATATGTATGAATATATTATATATGTATTATTTACAATATTATATATATTATAAATAATAAATATAATATATATTATATATATTATAAATCATAATTATTATAAATAATAAATATAATATATATATTAAAAACATTTTCCATTATTTTTTGAATTAAAATCTTTTTGAAAGTTTAAATAACTTTTAAAGAAAATTTTTAACTTGTCAAAAAACTTTTTACATTTTTAAAAAAACTTTAAAAATTTGAAAAAAACTTTATAATTTTAGAAAATATGTAGTAGAATGAAAATTTTAAACAAATTACGATTAAGCTTTTAAATTGCATGTAAATTTGAATGAGTAACACATTATTTTACAGTTATCAGCTCATAGTCACTTTTTCACACTCATTTTCATCAAACGGCTTTCAGCTTTTTCACAGTTCATATCTCACAACAGCTTTTTTCACAGCCCATAACCCGCAACAGCTTTTTTCACAGCCACAGCCCAACCAAACACACCCTTAGTGATGCGTCCAAAATGTCATTAGTGACGCATAATTGATGCATCACTAATTCTGCGTCACTATTTACGTGAGATTAGTGACGCGTCACACTGTCAAGCATCACTAACTTGAGAGCATAATAGTGATGTGTCACAATGTCAAGCGTCACTAATTCGAGAGCATAATAGTGACGCTTCGCAATGTCAAGCATCACTAATTCGGTAGCACAATAGTGACGCTTCAAAATATCAAGCAAAACTGATCAACATTCATCAGCAATTACAAGCAAAACTGATCAACATCCACATTCACAGGCAATCAAAACTGATTAGCAATCCATAGGTCATACATATTTCACAGGGATAAGCTTAGATTGACCTCCCAAGTGTGGTACACAGATAGGTTCATGAAACAAAAAAGAACACAAGTTCATAGGCAGAAACTTAAAACACAAGCTATCACCGACAACTAGCCGCTTGAGCACCATGAGCTTGTATAGTGGAACTCCCCTTTCTTATCCAGCACGTCGGACATTATGATGGAAGCGACCTTTTCTCGGATGTTCTCCAACACATCTTCTCTAAGGGGATTCACTATGACATCAAAATCCTGTATATGGTTAATTAGTGAACTGAACTACAGAGAAAGCTAGAATGATAACTAATACTGGATATAGTATTACTGAACTGACAACTAATACTGGATATAGTTAGTATTACTGGCAGCATATAACTTGATTTTATAAATTGTTTCAAGCACTGACAATTATTCTACAATCTAAAGCCTATCATTTAGCTGAGAACTATGGCCTTTAACCTTCTACGTACCCTGTTGCAGCTTTCGTGAGCAAAAAAGGGAAGTGACTAAAGAAAACATCAGCGCCAGCATCATGAACTGAACTAAACAAGACATCAGAGATTTACCTCTAGTTTTTCAACTCCTAGTAGGCCAAGTGCTACTTCCATATGATGGGCTGTATAAAAGCCACACTCAAAGCCAGGACGTTGCTGATGGCACTACAATCATCAAGAGAAGCTTAATTCACAAGTATTCAAAGTAATAAAGCAAATATTAGCTAGGTTTGCTAATTTTGAGTTAGTGGAGAAGACTTAGACTAAGGCAGAAAAAAAAGTGTCCTGTCTTGGTCAATTAGGAATAGCACCTAATGAGCAACAATAACCAAGTTGAATAGCACTAAGAACATCTTTTCAGCCCTGATTTCACATTGATTTAAATTAATAAATTGTCAGATAGAAGGATATAATCAGAGCATCTTTAGCAGTCCAGTGCGATGTGCAAGAAAAATTATGGGCAGTTAATTTCACTTCGATTGTGACATGTATGAAAATTGTCTTAGAATGAAACAGGTCCATAGTGAATAAATAACACATGAGCAAGGTGTTATTGAACACATGATTGCTAGGTGACAGAAATATAACACATGATTGCAACAGGTATGACATTTAAGATTCACATTCTTACCTTTAATAATTCAAAAATATAATATCTGATATCATAACCAGATAGTGTAGGATACAACACATTGAAGATGTCATAGATGAAATCATCAAGAGAAGTACAGTTCTCAGGTATTCAAAGCAAGCAAGCAAATATCAGCTAGGTTTGCTAATTTTCAGACGGTGAAGACTTAGACTGAGGCAGAAAAAGAACTAGAATAAAAAAGCACGTACTGGAAACTTTGTCACATGAATCAACTTACTCCTTCCCATCTTATAGGCGGCGCGGTATGTTTCAAATGCCTTATAGATTTAGAAAATTGGTTAGATCAATGTTGAAGTATAACTGTCGAAACACCAAAAAGAACTTACTCATGTAGAACAGCTTTTAAATCAGTATGATCCCGCCCTCTTGACCTTTGAGAATTAAAATATACCACCCTCCCCCACCATTGAATAATTACAACTAGAATCCAATGATCACCAATGTGGTGCGCAAACATAACGAGTTCCTTCTTCGCCAGGCTTCGGAAGGCCTTCCTTACATAATCCACCACATAGGACCTTTCAAACTTAATGGTACCCAATGCCACTAACTCAGGATCAAGAAATCCGACCGACATAGCCTTGTTCTTGGTTTCCTTAAGCATCAGCCTACATAAGTAACTCATGTCACTAATTAAGATGTGACAGGATTTTGTAACTTACAGTGTGTAGCATGTTGCAAGAGTAGGAAGTGCAACTTACAGTGTGTAGCAGCGAAGAATTGAGACATCTAGGGCATCAAAATTAAGAAGCTCATATATATCACTAAAGCTCACACTGAAAATCTCTGATTTTTCAGATTGCAGAAAATGGTTACGCTTATATGAGACAGTAATCCCATTTTTAAGCTTCACCACTGGAAGTTTCGTGTAGTACCCATGTAGATCAGCTGTGGCAGGTCCGACCCTCTCAAGTTGATCAGCTGTTACCATTGGCTGTCCAGCCCTAAAATTAGGATTTGGTGCAGTCCACGCTACTGTCCATGGTGTTGCTTTTGTTTCACCAGGGTGTTTTATTGGTCCGTTGACATCTCCTGGCTTTTGCTTTTTCCGCTGGTGCTGCTGCTGCTGCTGCTGCTGTTGTTGCTTCTCATCACCATCCTTCTCTAGCGGTGTTGGTTGCTTTTTCTACTGCTGCTGCTTCTGCTACTGTAAACTCTCACCTGCAACCTTTTGAGTGTTTGTAGAAGTCTGTTTTTGTGCTCCCCCATCACTATCCTTCTCTAGCGGTACCGGTTCCTTTTGTGAAGTCTCCCGAGTAGTAGTCTTTAATATATTCAATGGTCCAGCAAGGCTTTGTTGCTTCTTTGCACTTTGGGCATCATCCTTCATTGAGCTAGCTGTTACAAGAGTAGGTTCCCTTGAAAGAATAATAGGAGCACTCTTTACTGCAACAGTGTCAGTTTGTGGAGGCTGGGCTTGTGCCACACTTTTAGAAGGACCACCCAATGCTGCACGGTTCAATATAATGCTAGTCCTCCTCCACTGAACTCTCTTGTTGACAGCTTTTCCAAGCGTTATGGTCTCATCATCTGGTGGGGGCCAAAGGACATGAGCACGAAACTTAGGGTGTACAAACTCAATTTTGACCACTGCATTACCATGGAGAATAGGGACTGTATGTAGTGTAGTTTGCTATGGATACACATGACCCCATGCAACCTCTATTTGATGACTTCTAGCATAGGTAATGAGAGAACAAGGTGTAGGCTCTGTCAACACATCAATAGAATCTTCTTCAATACTGGGAACAGGTGTTTCATCTCCATTGCGATGAAACCTCACCTCCTTTGTATCCACATCATGCTCCATCTGCTCTCCAATAACATCATGCTCCATCTGCTCTCCTTCCACATCATGCTCTATCTGCTCTTCTTCCACAGCATGCTCCATCTACTCTCTTTCCACAGCATGCTCCATCTACTGTCTCTCCGCAACATTTGCCATCTCCATATGAGTCTGTAGTAGATTTGCTACATTTGCAGCCTCTGAGGCAGAAGCACAACTGCTTCTTCGTCCAGATGCAGGGCTTGGGTTCCTGCTGGAAACTCGTTGTAGCTGAAATCCTTGAGAGTCAAGGTAGGATAAGATATCATGTGTTACTCCAGCCCTTAGTTCTTCCTTCATTGATTGCAAATCATCATCTGATGTCCATCTTCTCGTCTTGTACAAATCAGCAAACTCAGGCCATGCATGCTTCCAACCCCTGTAGCTGGACACACCACACACGTGTCCTGGTTGTTCAGGGCCATCCAAACATGAGTTCAGCAAGTCATTTTCCCTAACCCCAGTCTTTCCTAAAGATTTTGCAGTTTCATGCTTCTTTACAATTTCTTCCAAAACTTTCTTAGTAGCACTTTTGGGCCAATGGATACGAGCGGCACCATCTACTATTTCTAGTTTACTCCTACCATGTAGAAAATTCCAGGACCGACATTCAGGGTAATTCTACCATGGATTCTCAATGCCTTCACTAGTTAACAAACTGTCCTCTGCCTCCCATTGCACAAGTTTTCCATCATATCCAGCTAGACCCATGTAGTGGTCATGCACATTCCTTTCCCAAAGGCTCTTGAACCTGGCACTCTCTTTTAGGGACTCTTCAGATTGCTTCCACTTTGGAAATTCATCCTAGTCTTCCTGTTCGATATACTCATACTTATCAAATGGCTCACATCCTTTTGCGAGAAATTTGGCCACAAGGTTGTTTTTGTGTGTCCTCCAAGCCCTAGCTACCATTTTCATGATCTGTTTGAACCCTGAATCCTTCATCTCAGGTGGAAATTCCAAGTACGGCATGACATTTTTATCAAACAGTTGCCAAAAGGAGGGATTTCGTTGAACTGATTGTGCTCATCCTCATCCATGGCATTGTTGAGTACCACAACACGTCTTTTTCTGGGGAGAACAACGTGTCGTTTACTATTTCTCGTGTCAGCCACATAGAATACTTGAGAAACTTGATTCACAAGCACGAATGGCTCTTCCTTGTACCCAACATGCTCAAGATCAATAGTGGTGAACCCATACATGTCTTTTATGATAGCCTTTGCACCCTGAACCTAGCGGCACTTAAAAATTGGCACCTTAAAGCCTGGATAGGTCAGCTCCCAAATCTCCTCTATTTGCCCATAGTATGCAGCCTTTTCCATATTATTGTCAATAGCCTCTACATGAACACCACTATTCTGATATGCACTTTTCTTGTCTTGGGCAATGGTGTAAAATGTATAGCCATTGATGTCATACCCTCAATAGCTAGTGATTGTGAAGTTAGGACCTTCTGCCAAGCTTCTAAGAGTATCATTTATGATAGTTTCTGAATTTCTCATTTGGTTTCTGAACCAAATGCTAAATCCCTTCATATGCTCTCTCGCTAACCAAGCCTCGCTCCGCCCCGAGGTCTCTTGGTGCAAGTGCTTCATATGCTCATCAATGTATGGGGACACTTCGGCTGTGTGTTGCAACATGAGAAAATGAGATTGTTGGAATGCTTTCTTGGTAGGATTGAGTGGCAACTCCCCAAGAGTCCCTGTCCCAGCTAACCTTCCCTCATGGCGAGACTTTTGTATGCCAATTTGATAGTCCTTCGTGCTTTTTCCAGCAGTATGTTTCGGATACCAGCAGCAAGCATTATGGTCAGCATTACATCACAGTCATGAGCCTTCATGGGGAGAAATTTGTTTTCCTTCAAAGCCACAAGTTTTCGGATGTTTGATGAATAGCCAGAAGGAACTTTAACACTATGGAAGAAGTCATATAATTCCTGCTTCTCTTCCTTGGTTAGATTAATTGCAGATGCTGGTAGCTTGTTAGCGTTACCTTTCTTATGAAGCTCATATCTTATGACCATGTCTTCCAAGTCTGCCCGGCCTTTTTATGATCCTTGGTTTTATTCTTGACGTTCATGAGTGTAGCAAGTAAGCTTCCACAAACAATCTTTTTCACATGCATGTCATCAATAGTGTGGCGGATGGCTAGGACTTTCCAGTAAGGTAGCTCCCATAGGATTGACTTCTTCTTCCACCTGATTGGTGGATCATTTGTATCATGCTTTCGCTTCCCCAGGGTAGTGCTTTTCTTCCCATGTGCTACGAGGAGATCCTTCACTTGGTTGTAGACATCTTCCGCACTAAAATGTCTTGGAGCAGACCCTATCTCCCTTGTGCCATCAAATTGGTGTTTCATGCATCGGTATGGATGAGACTGAGGAAGGAATCACCGATTCCTTATGTACACCCTTTTCATGGAGTTATTTAACCATAGTGTCTCGGTGTCATCTAAGAAGTGGGGGCAATCTTTTTCTCCTTTGCACTACCCGAACATGGAACGACCACCTGGTAAATCAGTAATAGTGCACAATACGAGACCATGCAGTTTGGAGGGCTCTCTCTTGTGCCCATCGTAGACATCAACACCTGGTGACCAAAGTGTCTTCAGATCATCTACAGCTGGTCTCAAATACACAGCGATGTCATTGCCAGGTTGTTGCGGACCTGAGATGAGAATGGACATCATCATGTGCTTTCTCTTGTTACAAAGCCAAGGTGGAAGATTGTAGATTGATAGCAACACTGGCCAAACACTATGCAAGGTACTTATCTGCCCAAACGGGTTCATCCCATCCATGCTTAGTACAAACCAAAGATTCCTTGGATCCTTTGCAAACTCATCATACATGTGATCAATGACATGCCACTGAGTTGAATCTACCAGATGACGTAAATAATCATCTTTCTTCCATGACTTGTGCCAGCACAAAAGTTGTGCATCCTTGCTTGATGCAAACAAGCACTTCAGGCGAGCAATTTTTGGAAAATAGCATGCGACCTTCTGAGGAACTCCATGCCTCCTTTTCTTGTCACCGCCGTCATTTCTTTGTTTGAATTGAGGGGTTCCACACTCAGTTAGATTTGCATGGTCACCACAGAACAAGATGCAATCATACTTACAAGCATGTATTTTCTTGACCTCGAGTCCCAAAGGGCAAATATTTTGCTTGGCCTCATAGGTCGTCTTAGGTATCTCATTCCCCTCTGGTAGAATGTCCTTTAGCAGATCTAACAATACCTTGAAGCATAGATCAGTCAGATGATGGGTGGCCTTTAGTTGGAGAAGTTTAAGTGATGTATAGAGTTTTGTGTACTTCTCTTTGCAACTGGGATAGAGGGGTTTTCATATCTGTCACCAACCTTTTCATTTTCTCAAACTTCGCATTGGTATACCCATCATACCCCATGGCATCACGAACCATCTCCTCAAGTTGGTTAGCTATATGGACATAATTTTCACCTATATCACCAAGGTCATCCTCATTGACATTATGCCCGGTTGTCTGACTACCATTGACTGCTTCACCATCTTGACTGCCTGAAAGTCTTTCCTCGGGATCCTGACTGATGTTTTGCTGATGGCTAGAGATTCCTTGACCCATATGACCAGCATCCAGGTCCCGATCATTAACTCCATCTTCGTCATGCTTGTTCCAGTATTTGTTGTCATCCATGAAACCTCGAATGATCAAATGTGCATGAATGTGAACTGAACTTGAGAACTTTGTTATGTTCTGACAATCAACACATGGACAACATATGGCAGAATTCTGCTACAATGACATATCTCCCTCCGCTACAACAATGAATGATCTTAGACCATTTAGATACTCGTCACTAGTGTGGTTCCTAAGATACATCCAACTCCGGTCTCCCATCTGCATAGTTAAGCAACAAATTAATAACAATGCTAACTTATTCTTAATAAATGAGACAAAGATCATAGCAATGCCAACTCAAAAATTGTTACAAATTTAACTCATAAGAACAGGTGAAGCTATCACTTTTGTGCTTATTATCAACTGATCCAAGGACTAAACAAGCTTGCACTAAATTGTTCAGAACTTTGCAACTGTTAGAATGCTGGAAATTCAGATCATAATTATTTTCCAGCAAGTCCTTTTTCTTTGGTGCAATGTAGAATGTGGTGGCAATCAAAATATTGTATGGTTATAGATTGCATTTTTCTGTTTGAACCATGGTTGAATCGGCAGAATTTCTTGGCTTCTTGTTGCATTGCATAGTAGTAACTCAATTAGTAGAAGATTTCTTGATTCATCTAACTTGTGTATATTTGATTTTTGATAAGCAGGCATCTCTGTTTCATGTTCAGCATACTGTACTGGGATTGCCTCTGCCAATTTGCTTATGAGATCAGTAGACTGAAAAGGCCTTTTTTCAAATTCAACAAGTGGTTCAGAACCTTTTTTTCAAAAATTAACAAATTCATTAACAAATTCCATAGTTGAGATGGGCATGCATACCAGTGGCGAGTTTGTGAGATGGGCATTCAACAAGGAAGTAGCAAAAAAATTTCATTAAAAAATTCCATAGTTGAGAACCTTTTTTCAAAAATTAAGATGAATTATGCATTTCAGACTTCATTTTGTTGGTTTTTGTACACAAAGTGGCTAGATTTTTATCTCAATTGCTTTACATATATGCATATGGGTCAATTACACATGTATATACTTTGTAGTTTTGATAGAATTTTGGGCATTCAACTGAATGCCTTTGAATAACATGAGGTCCGCCCCTGATGCATACCCTGGTGGCGCTGCTGGATGTGCTTGGCGAGAAGAGGCTAGACGGTGTTCGTGGTTGCGCTCACCACATGCGTGCACAGCCAACGGCCGGCGGAGGAGAGCTGGCGGGCGCCAGAGGTGGAGCAGAGAGACTGGCGCCACCGGAGGAGGAGTAGAGGCTCGTGCCACCGGAGGTGGAGCTGTGTCGTGCGCGGCCAGTGGCTGCCGGAGGAGAGCTAGCGTGCGCCTGAGATGGAGCAGAGGCGTGCGCCGCTGCAGGTGGTGCAGAGGCTGGCGCCGCCGGAGGAGGAGAGTAGAGGCTCGCGCCGCCGGAGGTGGAGCTGTGCCGTGTGCACACGGTCGCCGGCGCTGGAGCTGTGCCGTGTGCACACGGTGGCCAGCCGTGGGCAGAGGCAGCTAGATCTATCGCAGGTGAGGTGAGCAAGAAGAAATGTGTCGCCTAGAACACATGTGTCGCGTGGGCACATTAGTGATGCGGGTAGCCAAAAAGCGTCATTAATGAGGAGCACGACAAAGAGTGACGCGTCGTAAGGAGGAGCGTCACTAATTACCTTATTAATTAGTGACGCGTCCTGAAGAGAAGCATCACTAATTACCGACCGTGTTATTAGTGACACGTCAACAGTAGAAGCGTCGCTATTTTGAAGTGATTAGTGACGCGCCTTGACTGGGGGACTCAGTTTAGTGACACATTCAAACTGCACGCGTCACTATTATGAGATTAGTGATGCTTTTGCTCAGACGCGTCACTAATTTAGGTGTCATTTTTTAGCCTTTCTTACATAGTGGTTTTTTCTATACTTGCAAACTTTTTGTAGTAAAGGTGGAACATATTGAATTTATGTCATAATGGTTCTTTATGTAGTAAAGCTTGGAGAAGGTGTCGGTTCTGGCACTGGTGCAGTAAGTGGAATTTGTGCGGCATTGGAACAATCTTTGCTGCAGATGTGTTGGAGCCGTTATTGGTGAGGGCCGTTGGCCTGAATCTGGCCGAGTCCTAGGGCTCTAAATCAAGCAGCGAGTGAGACCGAAATGGTGGTTCTCCAACGCCAATAATCCCAACATAGGAAAAAGTCGAGGACGCGTGCAGGAACTTTCAAACAACGTCAGATTCAGACATAAAGAAAATTAGCGAGTAGCAAGAGACTCATTCGGTATAGATCATGGTTATTCATTCAAGCACACAACACATAGCAACAGCGGAAACACATTACACACATTACGTTCAATTATAATATAGCAGATATACTCCCGTTTATATGCAATAATGTCACACAAATACGGAAATAAGTATACACGATGTGAACAACACATGCACACGCGCGAAAACAGCAGCTTATTCTTATTCATATGCAATAGGACCTTCAGCTAACCATTATTAATAGCGTGCCTGCCGACAGCTGCCTAGTATGTTGCTTGCTGGGTCCAATATATGGAGTGTACTATTATTTAAGGCAATATATGGAGTATGTTGCTTGCATGGATGATGCGTAGGATTCAGACGGTGCCTTTATTTGCATGCGGCACCGAGTTTGCCTAAAGTCAGACCCAGGTCTTGGAGGACATTTCCCAAGGTGTGACTGTTCACTGGGTGGATCGACTTTTTGACACTGCAGATACACTGGAGGGCTTTCTTCTGGCCCAGCATAGAGAGTTCTTCACGCAGTTCCTGGAGCTCCGCTGGATTTTTCAGGCGACCCATGAGGAGTCGGCGGATGGATTTGGTTGGGCACGCTAAGTTTGCCGGTGCCGGTGCCGGTGCCCTGGCCGCCAGAGCAGAAACAGTTAGCAGGACAAGCATGACAGCGAACAGGACTAGTGATGATTTCGAGGCCATGGCTGAAAGCTGCTCGAGTGTGTAATGTACTATGTGCTGCTCGATGGGATGGATGGTGGTGAGCCTTCACCACACCAGGTAGGTATTTATAGGCCCGCAGCCGCATTGCAAGTCAGCTACTGCTAAACAAAGAGCGAGATGTATTTCTTATTGTAGGCGTGTCACGAGATGCGCAGGTTGGAAGAATTTATCATTTTGGTACCCTAACGATGGCTGCTCAATTCAGAGTGTACTCGCTCTGGGCTGGGCAGTACCGAGCCTGCGTGAGTTCAACTGGAGGAACATGCACTAGTCGGCGTCCAGAGACTTCCATATCCTAGCTTGACTATCGTGAGAGATTGTACATGCATGTGAGCCAAAGACTTCTCCTTCATGAGAATATATTGTCAATGGAGAGCTGAATTTTCTTCATCATCTAGCACTTATGGTTATGATATACGCCTACCCATATTATCTGTACTGTCTCTGTCCTATCGGTCAGGTAAGACTGCTGATGCAAACGTCCATGAGCAAGTGAAAATTTGAACATACTAAGTCTGCGATAAGGATGGATAGACTTTCATGTGGAAGGATAACTCTCTATTTTGTACACCTACTAATCTGATAGAAAAGGACTATACAATACTGGT
Organism: Eleusine coracana subsp. coracana; assembly: GCA_032690845.1. Classification (NCBI taxonomy): domain Eukaryota; kingdom Viridiplantae; phylum Streptophyta; class Magnoliopsida; order Poales; family Poaceae; genus Eleusine; species Eleusine coracana. Next base: position 58,689,077 of record CM064434.1, on the reverse strand, counting down.
TATTAGCTCTTCCAAAACAAGAGGAAGAAAACTACTCTATCCAACTAGCCTGATAATTGTTTGTGTATTGAGATATTTTGAAGAAATATCAGTGATCTGAATCTTTTACTCTGCATACACGAAAAAAAAGGGTTTGATTGAAGGCACCTAATTTCCACTTACTGCTGAAATTGCTTCGAGCCTTTGCTCATGAAGCCAGTAATGTAGTTCAGGTCCAGGAAATCCCCTTCCATGTTACAACTTCACCTTCCTGATTTACACATATTGCACTCTTAAGTTAATTTTAGCATGATACTTTTAAGAGATTTGTTATGGTGCTTGAAATTTATAGTAACCATTCATTTGGTTAGATCCAATGGTTACAAATAGGGAGGTATCTATGTAAAGGTACTTCAAGTTGTGGACCTTTACCAAAAATTAGTGAGTTCGGTACTTATTAATTTCTTTTTTAATTTCTTTTACGGTACTTATTAGTTTAGTAACTTTACATGATGCATTAGGAGTTATCAGTATGACACAGCCAATGGTTCGTCAAATGAATCATCGCTGCGGCTGTCCTGTCGGTCTTCTCCTGTCTGTCCCTCGTCGTGGCGCCTCTGACGCCTCTGACGGGCCTTCCAAGCCAGCCTTGGACAGGTAGAATTTAATGACGCGGCGGGGAATGGCCTGGAACTGCGGCTGTTTGTGAACTGGCTCGCGAGCGGTGGTTCTTTAAGATAGGTGCTCTGTAGTCTCACCAGCTTCTACATATCTTTTGTGATCTGAGCGAAAGCACCGGTGGTGGTTTTGTAATCAATCAAGAAATAACACTAGGGAACAAGCAGCACAAGGGAGATCCTTACTTATGCGTTCGCCCATACAGTGTTACATAATCTCGCAGTGAGCTGCCTGTGGCACAACGAATCCTTCCGTGTCCTCTCACTACCACAGAATAGGGATTTAGTAACACGAGTTTAGAGACATCTAAAACAGTCATGTCACTAAATCACTTATAATGACACGTTTCTAAATACACAACATGTCACTGCTATTTGGTTGAAGGGTACTTATAGTGACAATTGAGTAGAAAGTTGTATGTAGCAAAAGATTTAGTGATGTGTATAAAAAATCCATCTCTATAGCTTCAAGCAATAGGGACGGGGTTTTAAATTAGAGACGGGATTTAAACCCCTGTCACTACTTCTTTCAAGCATTAGGGACGGGGTTCTAGGCTAGAGATGAGGATTTGAAGCTCTGTCTCTAGTGAATGAAGCTATAGGGACGGGGTTTAGTTGTAGTGACGCGATTTTCATTCCCTGTCTCTATTACATAAACATATAGTGACGGGTACTAGTATCAAATGACATGGTGGCTTGCTTGTAAAGGCTCCCTTGTATGTGCGCTAGTGAAGGTGGAGACCCAGGTTCGAATCTCCTTAGCATCTTTTTTTTCTTCTGTTTTCTTACCCCTCCACATAAAAGTCCTAACCCTAACTCACCGCCACTCATCTCCTCCTCTCTCGTGCCACCCGCCGTGCTTCTCCTCTCTCACGCCGCCCGCCTCACCTCCCCCTCCTCTCTTGCTCAGCCGCGGCACCCACCACCGTCGCCTCCCCTCCCCTCCCCTCCTCCTTATGTCTCATGCCACCACGCCGCCCGCTGCTCCCCTCCTCCTCCTTCTCCCTCGGGCCATCGTGCTGCTCGCCGCCGTCGCCTCGCCCTCGCCTCATCGCCATCGCCTTTGCCTCCCTGTCCATCGCCATCGATGTCACCTCCCTCCTCCCCTCCCCCTCTGTCGCCTCCCCTCCCCTCCTCTCCCCTCATGGCGACGGTAGATCTCGAGAGCGTCGGAACCGACGGCGGTGAGCCGGCGACCTCGGGCTCACTGGATCCGGTGTCAATGGCCTCCTCCCCTCCCCACCCCCTCATAGCGCCAGATCTGGTGGCAGCAGGTTCAGGCTCGTCGGATCCGGTGTCAATGGCATTGACCTCGACCTCCACCCTCCCCACCCCCTCATGGCAGTGGTGGGTCTCGAGAACGCCGTATCCGGTGGGGGTGGGCTCGGGCTTGCTGGATCCAATGCCGACAGCATCGGCCTCAACCTCCTCCCCTCCCCACCCCCTCATGGCGGCGGCGGATCCCGAGCGTGCTAGATTCGGCGGTGGCAGCCCTCGAGCTCAGGCTCCACTGGGCCAGGCCCAGCTGGTCCTGCTTCTTTTACCCTATAAAGCATTAGGGACGGGGATAAAGTGATGTGTCTGTATGATCGGATCTAGTGACATCTAAATCTGTGTCTCTATAGGTCTAGATTTAGTGATGCAATAATCAAGATGAGTTTGTTTTGCATCTCTATTGTACTTAGACCACCGTCACTAAATGTCATTTCTGTAGTAGTGCTCTCTAATCCTTTGCTAATTGAGATGAACTGAACTAATGAATCTACATTTCACTGGTATAATAGCGAGCAAAACTAAATCCAATCTCTAATGATTTAGCCAGTAATGCACATTAACCTAATGATTTAGCCAGTAATGTGTGTTAACCTTCTTCTCTATTTGCTTCAATGCTTGAAACTGCTTGGTGGGTGAGTAGACGACTGCAGGGATCGGCAGAATGGACACCAAAATGCAGCAAACCATCATGCTGGATGTACGGATAGACGCACCATCCTAGCAGCAGCCAGGACAGGAGGGAAACAGCGAGGAGGGGCGGGCGGCAAAGACGATGAACAGAGCGAGGATCAAATATAATCAATGAAGTGCAATTACCGAGATAGCCCTAACAGTAACTAATTAAAATCATAATAAATACTTTAGATATCAATGACTGAGACTAATTGAGGAAGAGGTACCTCAGGTACCACCCAAGCACCGTATCAAATCACTACTTTTAATATATTGCAAACTTTGGTGAAGCATAATGGCACCACCAGAAAATAGGTGATGTTGAGTAGGGTGGGACGAAGAGACTTGTTAGCCTACAATGGAGGGGTCATGTAGTGTTCTTGCCTTGTTCGTGAAGTGCATTCCTGACGACTTCAGATAGGGGCAATTCCAGTCCTAGAAACTGTCTTCTACTTCTTAAGGTCAGCTGGAACAACATAAAGAGTTCAAGACTTCTCGGGTCTCTAGTAGTGTGGTAAGTCAAATTCTCTGATGCATCCTGTTAAGGGTGTGGAAAAATTCCTTGTAAGCCATTGGTTTAAACTAAAACACCTTGTATACGAAATAGCTGCATGTGGAACAGATTCACCTGAGCAAGATGTCCAAGTTTAAACAGCTACATTCACTTATGCTACTTTTGCACAACAGTGATCTGTGAATTATTTCTTTGTATTTTTTTTTGGAATGTAGCATCCTGCCGCACAAGCATAAATATGTAAAATGGAATATTGTTCCCCAGCTTTATGGCTTCTCAACAGTAGGAGTATATGGATCGACCCCGGTAGAAGGAATTTTAATTTGCATTTTATCGCACCATAGGAAGGGAAAGGGAGAAGATGCAATGCATGGGAGCCCAGGCTGGGTCACCTACACTGAGGTTTGGAAAATGACAATGGACCAAATTTCCGGATGTTTCCAATTCCTTCCCACCGTAGTCAATTTTTTTGTTTCGTCAATAATATGAGCAGGAGTGGTAATGGGTCGCGACCCACGGGCCCTAGAAGGACCCTTTTTGGACCTTTTCTAATTTAAGTCAAAAAATAGTTCATTTTTGGCCCGGCCCTTTTTTGATCCAGCTCTCAACTTTGCTAGTTCAAAATTCTGGGCCCATTACCAACCCTAAATATGAGTGAAACATCTGTTGGCATACTTATATATTGACATTCGTATCACTCTCGGTCTATTCTGAATAGTTATAAGTGACATGTCCTATTTGTTTTGTGACTCAATTAACATCAATGCTACCTTTCCGACCAAATGTTTGAGGATACGGCAAAGCCGTTTAAGGTCATGTTGTGACTCACCAAATAGAAGGACGTTCAGGTGGTGTGAGTGTGAGTCATTCTCAGTGACGAAGCAGCTCATTGGATTCTCACTGTGCAGATGCAACTTTTTTTTGATAATGGAACATGGTTCCTGCCTCTACATCACCGAAGTGATGTACACAGCAATACAAGACCAGCCACACTAGCCCCACCAGAAATCAACCAGCATCTAGGCTTACAAACACGGAGTACTTAGACTCAAAACACAGATAAACGGAACCCCCCACTCCCTCTAGGGAAGCCAGGACCGAAAGTAAGCAACAAGACACCAAAACAACACAATTAACCCTTAATTCTATGCCTGAAATTCCAACCAAGCTTGGCGAAGATTTGTATCATTCTTGTCTCTAAAATCCTGCATCCCTCCTTCAACAGGTTGCGTGCATCTTCCTTATGAAGCAGTGACCACCATTTGATCCAATGAGTAGCCTTGAAAACCACCTGCAACAAAGAATTAGATTGATTTCTATCAAACACCATATCGTTTCTATTCAACAAAATTGCCCAACAAAGAGCCAAAGCTCCTACTAAAATTTGACTCTTGGTCTGTTGTGGAATCTACATAACCATGACCCAAACAAGTGAGTGACACTCCTAGGTGGTTGAATTCCAAATGTGATATGCACAGTGTTCCATAAAAATCTAGCCATATGAGAATCAAAGAACAAATGTTGAATTGTTTCTAGATTGCTACAAAAATGACATTTGGTGTCCCCTTGCCACATTCTTTTTGCTAGGTTATCCTTAGTTAGAGTAACGCGTTTAGTCAAAAACCACAAGAAAACTTTAATCTTTAGAGGGATCTTGATCTTCCAAATTGGACATTTACAAGATACTACTCCTTGTTGAATCATTGCTAGGTACATAGACTTCACACTGAAACGTCCGTTCTTGTTTAGGTCCCATCTAAAAATATCCCTTTCCTCATTAAGATCAATCAAAGCCACTGATGCTACCAACCTGTGCCAATTTATCAAGTTTTCATTAACCAATGCTCTCCGGAAAGAAACATTCAAAGGTTGTCTTCCTAGAACATATGCTACCGTTGTATTCTTCTTTCTAACTAGATTGTAAAGGGCCGGGTATACCAACCCTAAAGGTCTATCCCCCAACCATCTATCCTCCCAAAAAACGCACTTGAGTCCCACTCTAGAGAAGAAAAGATCCACCTCCAAGAAAGATATCCTTTACTTTCATAAGTCCGGCCCAAAATTGTGAGTCCCCGGGTTTCCTCTCCACTTGTGAAAGGGTCTTATTTGACAAATATTTCTTTCTAAGAAGATTTTGCCAAATACCCTCCTCATTGAGCAGCTTAAAGAGCCATTTGCTCAAGAGACAAGTGTTTTGCACGTCAAGGTTTGTAATCCCCAATCCACCAAACTCCTTAGGTTGGCACACTATGCTCCAATGAGCAAGTCTATATTTTTTTTGTGATCGTCACTTTGCCAAAAAAACCTAGACCGATAGTAATCTAGTTTTTGGAGTACCCCTCTAGGAATTTCAAGGAAGGACAACATGTACATAGCAAGGCTCGTGAGTACCGAGTTAATTAGCACTAGTCTACCTCCTATTGACATGAGTTTATCTTTCCAACTAGCGAGTTTTTTCTGAATTTTTTCTTCTATGATGATCCAATCTTTGTTAGTAGGTCTCTTGTGGTTCATAGGTATACCAAGATATTTGAAGGGAAAACTTCCACCTTTGCAACCGAAGAGTTTCACATATTCATGCTCCATCTCTTTAGCTTTTCCGTAGCAAAAGAGCTCGCTTTTGTGGAAGTTAATCTTAAGACCGGACAGTTGTTCAAATGCACTTAGCACTAGCTTAAGTTCTTTTGCATGCTCTAAGTCATGCCCCATAAACAAGATGGTATCATCTGACTGAGGTTACAATAGTGCCATCCACGGATTGTTTTAGGGCCTCGGCAGTAATTACTTTAGCATATCTGTTGTGGTGATGGAGACAGGGAACACAGATATAGTTTCTTTTTTTCATTTGCAAAAAAAAAAGATATATGTTTTTTTTTGTGTGTGCTCCTTTTTCCTAGGTCTACATGCGGTCAGATGATAAGGAACTGAGTGTTGTCATATTTTTAATATGGAATATTACTCCCTTTCCTAAAAAGAACTAGCCTATGCCGTTGCAGGCTGATGGTTTAGTTCTCCAAATACATATGCATTGAATCATAACTAGGCAGAGGGGAATGACCCTCCGCACCTACGTTTGGGTGTGCACCTGTTATCTGTATTGTGTTGTTGCTCTATTCGGACTTTGATTCTTTTATTTTGTCCACAATAATAATCTGGCTTCATAGGCCAAATAATCAGAAGGGGTGTGGCTAAACGTGAGGTTGCCAAAGTTGCTGCTGGGCCAGTGCATCCAAAGAAAGATTAGGGTACTTTAAATAAGCAAAATATGGGAATGTTTACGCTGGGTTATCTTTTCCAGTCTTTTTAGTATAATAAGAGCATCTCCAAAATCTCCCCAAAAACTCTCTCTAAATCAAATTAATGGGGCTTAGTCTAAAAAACCATCTCCAACAGCTCCCCTAAATAACTCATAAATTTATTCTCTTCCTAAATTCTCCTTATTTGTAGCTAGAAATTACAAATGAGGGGAAAATTGGGGACCCTAATACTTATATTTAGAAGAAAATTAATGTTGTTATGGTCCTAGATGCTGACGTGGCCCAATCAAAAGGTTTCCTGATCTAGTTTTAGGAAGAACTGTTGGAGGAGACAAGAAAATTTCTCCCTAATAATTTTTAGGCTACTCCCAAAAACACTTTTTTGGATCAATTTTTTAGGAAGCTTTTGGAGATGCTCTAAGTCCGTATAAGAATATGGGCCTAATGTTTCTGTGCTGAACAGAGGATCTAAAATTGGTGGTTTGTTCACGAAGATATTGAGTAGTTCATCAGTTTGACTTCATTTATTTTAACTAGATTGTTTTGCCCGCGCCGTTGCACGGCTAGCATACAAATAACAATACATTTCATCCATATGCTCTAATAGTCTATTATCGGGGTGAATAATTCTTTTAGTATTATATTAAACTTTTTAATATATAATATAAAAGAATACTAAAAATATAATTACCAAAAATAAAAAAATGAGGCGTGTGAGACCATTCATGAACCGTGGACATCAATACATATTTCTCCTAAGATCTTTATAATGTTTCTTGCTACAAGAAGGATTGATTCATACCAGTGATCTTCGTGGCAGCACAAGAAGTCTGGTAGTATCTTCCTTCCTTGCTAGTGTCAGCATGTTTATGCTGATCCCAGCTCAAAATAAAGACGGAGATCAGGCCTCCGCTTTGTGGCATGAACTATTGTGCTCTCTTTTAGGCGTTGAGAAAAAAGGAGAGAGCGTCACGATCTCTTGGCGTCCTTAGCTTATGCAGGGTCACGAACTGACCATTTACCAGAGGTTTATCCCTGCTGGCTTGGACATATGTCCAGCGCTCCCAAGAACCCAAACATCACAGATTCACATGCTCCCAGAATCTATCTCGGCCATAGAGTCCTGCAGTACCTTAGCCTGCCATGCTTGATAATCTATGTCTCAAATCCCATTTGAAGCAGCACCTCTGAATTGCAGGCCTCTCCATGTCCATATCATGCGGAAAATTCAAGCATAATCAATTCCCATCTGCTCGCAAATCTCTCTAGATGAAGAGTAATTTATCAATGTCGTTTAATTGTTTTCACTTGCCATCCACGTATCCACACCCAGAACCATGCCGGCCTGTGACGGCGCATAGACGCCCTGCAATCCACCCCGGGTTCACATCTTTGATTCTAAAAGGTGCATAGTCTTGATCCTATTAGAAGAGACAAGGTAGATGATTTAGCTCTGATTATTGCATTAGACCTTTTGATCTGTTTTCCATCTATCCGGGCACTACTCAATGCATGGCGCAATTCCCAGCATGTTTCCCTAATGAAGCATAGTCACTTATTGGCCTTCACAGGACATATAGCTGCTAGGGTTTGCAGGGCGGTGCTCTCGTGTGAGTACATGATGTTTGAGGGATCGATTAGTTACCGAAAGTATGCGTGGGCTTATTTTCACCTGAAGATCAGACTACAGATCAAGGGTCAGATGCACCTCGTATGTTATGTGGGATCAAAATCAAAGGCTAGATGTTTTACTTTTTTGTGGGAATTTCTAGCCTATTTCTCTTTTTTTCTAGACAACATAGAGGAAAGGTCATCTCCTTTTATTAATAAACTAGACTATATGGCCCGCGCAATTGTGCAGGCTAGATCTTAGTGATCCCTAAGAAACTTTAGAATCATTTATCCTTTTGTTTGGTGTCCTCAAGTTTTAATCACTACATACATGTATCCTACGATTGGAATATATTTGTAAATCTAACGAAGAAAAATATATTACATGAAGCAAAAAAGGGTTATCTAATATCTCAAATGCTTGGGTATTCAGTTAATCCAAATGAAAAAGAGGAAAGCTAATCAATTCTTGTAGGTTTGGTGTACTGTACTAATTAAAATCTAGACAAAATTATTCTATCCAATCTGATTTAATTGTTGTTGATTAGCTATAAACTGAAGAAAAATACATAGGAGTATTATATAGAATGAAAAATGCTACATGAATTAGTATACGTGAGTGAGACAATGAATGAAAATGTATACTGAAGGTATATGTCAACTATTTCTACTTAAAATTGTGTTTTACACCATTGTAACTTATTTTGTACATCCCATAATAAATACAAAATCTATCTAATACTCCCACTAAATATTTTACTAAATGAATGACTCTCTGAAGTTTCTCAATTTATTTTTGATCCAACATTTCTTCTTAGGAAACTTAATACGTCTTTATCAAGTAGATTAAAATATGTATGCAGAATTGCTAGTGGTTGTCACGTAATGTATGACACATCAATATATCAAATTCCTTGGATGAGTGTCTTTCCATATTTTCATTAGTTGCAACACATTATCCAAAAAAATGTAAATAATATCACACTTCTCCTACCTAGTTATTAAGTGAAAATATCCAAATTACTGATTCTAACTTATTAATAAGGCTTAGAAAATTAATCTTGTCCAATAGCACTGAAATAATAATTGTATATATATCGACTTTTTTAAAAACAATAGCTCTTAATACTGTTTTGTGACAATTATCTTTTAATATCCTATACCTTGTATGTGGTTGTTTTCATTGTGCCATTACATCGTTGTCACTATTATTGAATCTTAACATTAGAAATGACTTATTACCACCTCAGTTGCAATATCATGGATTTGTTCCGTTGAATTCTATCTAATACCAAATCATTGAGGAAAGTTGAATTCATACACAATCATCTGTTGGAGCAACTCCAAAGCTGAATTTCTGTTGTCACGGCACAGCTCATCTCTGCATCTTGCTCCCAAGCTTTCCATGCACTACTCCTGACAGATATGGATCCAGTCACCCTTCCCAAGCATCAGATTTGCTCCAATTGGTGGATGTCATAAAGAAAAATCTGAAGACATGATAATATGGTTACACAATTTAAAACTAAATTGAACTATCAAAAAATTATCTAAGTAAAAGAATGTCAATATTAAGAAAGTGAACAATGATAATTTGTAGCAACATATTGTATCTGTTCTTCCTACATGATAATTTGTAGCAAACTATTCTGTTTGTTTCACTTGAGAACTGTGAACAATGTGCCACAACAATCAGCTAGTCTTTGTGGAGCTATCCAAAAAATAGATAAATGTGAAGAAATTTTATGTCAAACTATTGTCACTAATCTAGCTAAAACTGAAGAAAAATAAGCACTGCAATCAAACTGAATACACACAGCACAGTACAAGAGTTGAGGCTAATCAATGCCAGTGTATAGTCTCATAAATTTACAGGCCCATAAATTATTCTAAGGGATTCTCTGATTAGCCTTTGAATTGGTAAAAACTGCTTCCTTAAAAACTGCAGTGGCTCGTGAAAAGCATGTTATATTGATTAAAGTTTGAGGACATTGGCAGACAGGTAGACATTTGGTTGACGATGCTTTAGTGGCTTGGTCAAATCAGTGGATTATATGGAAGATAAAAACATTCTACCCTCTTACAACTATTAATTTAGCGACTAATGGAATCTAGAGAGAGCTCCATTTGGGAGTTAGGACCATGCACACTAACCTGTCAATGGTGTGCCGGGAACATAGTGGAATTCACATGCCGCTGAGCTAGACCTAGCCTTCGACCGGTATCGATCAGCAAAGAAGCGATGACAAGGTCATGCACCTATGCTAGGCCTCCACTTTTGTCTGGCATTCGATCTTGCTCCTCGGTCATATCTGGCCAGCACACGAGAAACACAATGGATTCAAGTTGCAAGAAGAACACCGTAAATTCAAAGCATGGAGTCGTTGCCACCGATGCAGCATCATGAGATTAGCTATCGATGGTAAGAACTCCATGTCCAGATTGGCTTCGTCCTCTTCACCGGCTTCTTGACACAAGGTTTTCGCTTAACTATCTGAGAAAATCGATAGAATCTGTGACAAGCAGCCCAGCAGACAGTCGCGAGGTGGGCAATGGGTTTGTTCGTGGTTTCGTGCCTCCAAGAAATCACTGACAAAGTCGATACAATTGGGACAAAGCAGATTGATTGACTCTCACAGCAACTGCTTTTTTCGTAGCATTGTGGACGATGTCTACTCGATACACTTCCTGATTTTATATATGAATACATCTGGGCATGAAAATTACATCTCATATAGTGCTAAAATACAATTCAAGATACTAAGATAGAAAAAATATATCTCAGGGAGTCAAGACCAACAAATGAATGGATCTTAATATTTACATGATGGAGATATGCACAGATTCTATAAGTGTGTATCAATCTGGTTGCAATAATGAAACAAAAACACACAACATTTTAACTAACAAAATCACAATGCAGAAAAGAAGTTTTAGTAGAAAACAGTGGCGATCATATAATCTTTTTAGCAAAATATCAAATAATAGACTTCCATACTTATTACGAGGTTGACAAAACTGGTCATGTGCTAGTTAAATCTTAGCAGTCAAGTGACATATATATCTGCCAGTGCGTCATCGACATTCTACTCCCTTGGGCATGCAGTTAGGCCTGGGGGCTATGCATATATGACGAGAACATGCAGTGGCCGTGTGGCCTCTCACTAACGCCCAACCATGATTATCTTCTCGGTGCTTCAGAAGCTTCTCATCAAGCTTTGAGGCAGATGTTGTGCTCCTTCACCTTTATGATTGCACCAGTGTCTCTAGTACCCAACCCTCCCCATTCTATTTTCTAAATTAATACAACAAAATGTGTCCTATAAAAAACTGCATCCATCTCGTAATCCTAAACATATCTGGAGTTGAACCTGACCAGCGATCAATTAATAAATCATGAAATGAGTAACCAGGCATCAAGGTATCAAATGAAAACCTTCATGTGACATTGCTAGAAGCCTATTGGACTGTCCAAGAGGAACATTGTCTATCCAGCTTGTATTCTGACAGAAGTAAAGTCTGAGCCATAAAATTAGCAATACTGACCCAGTTTAGAAGAAACAGGGGCTTGGTGCTTTGGATAAAGGTGTTACCTTGTCTTTCACTCTTTAGATCATAAAATCACAAAACCATATCCGCCGGCCATTCTCTTCTCGATGCTTGCTTCCTGGACGAACTGAAGATACACAAATTCACCCTGCATATTGATGCTTGCTTCCTGGATGCATGTGCTTGCGGCAGTAGAATTAAAAAAAATAAAGAACTATCCTGAAACCATCCACTGATACACCTGCATTCGTAACTGATCCCTTGAGGGAGGAAAAGATTACAGGTGAGCCGATCGGCCCCAATCTCAACGATGCTCTTTACCATGGCTGTGCGCATGTCTATGGATGAACTTTACCAGCAATCGACCACCGTTTGTGATCACATTGGCAGCGCCTGAAGACAACAATGGTCTGGATTCGAGAATAACAGAGCGGCATGAGGATGCTGGAGTGGTCTCCAAATTCAATGACGATAGCTGTGACGGCACAGATCATACGTGAGAGATTAGGGTATAGTTTCTTGGAATTACGGATAGAGGGGAGGAGAGTCCTGGGATTCAAGGACTACAGCTATGGTTGCACCGATATCTGAGATCCGTAGGGAGGAGGGTAGTTACGTGGGATGTGAGGAGATATGAAGGGCTGGATATTTTGGTAGGAGATTAAGGGTCAGATGTTTTGCTTTATTGTGAGAATTTCTAGCCTATTTCTCTCTTTTTTCAGACCATGTGGTAGGAAGTTCATCTCCTTTTATTATTAAATAGATAGATAACATGGTCAAACATATGAACTGAATTTAGTGTTTTTTTGTGCTAGGAGTAATATAATGCAGGTGTAGTTACTATGGCGCCATAGAAGGAAGCAGCCACCTACTTGTTGATGAAGGAAGCAGGCACTACTTGTCTGTTTCGGAAGAAGCAGATAGCATTCTGCTTTGATGAAGGCTGCAGTAGTGTTAGGTCTATATCATGTGAATTAAGGTTTTAGTAATCTGTGTTTTCAATAAGAATTTAGTTAAACTACCAGACCAAGATATGTGAGTGTGGAAGGCCTTTTTTCTGAAATTCATTAGTATGAGCCACTGCACATAAAAAATCATTAAACACAAACAGTAGAACAGGACAGTGCCTATTTGCGTCTGTTGATGCTTGTTAGGTTGTCATGGAAATCATATATATTTGCTCATTTTATAGGGAATTTACTGTTCAAAGCAACGTCTAAATTCAAATTGAATATTAACATTGTGGGATTAGGGAATGTTTCTCACCTTTGGATCCACTTGATTTAACTATGAGGATCTCTGGCCTCAAATGCAAAATGATGTGCCAGTTAATGAGAAACTTCGATTTTCTGGAGCATGATGATTCCTTGATAGTGAAAGCACCGTGATGTCTCATGGCAATGCCAACCCTGAATCCCTTTGTTAAAGCACTAGGGTCTAAATCATTTTATTTCTGGTGTTGTGTCTTCATAGAGAGGTATATTAGGTTTCAGTACTCAAGTTGTCGAGTCCTATCCACCGGCTTCCAATTCATCGTATAGGACGTTTGAATAAAAAGTATGTGTTATTGGCAGCTACATTTCAATGCAATTGACATGAGAAAAAAAACAATATATTACATTTCAATGCAATTGACATGAGAAAAAAAACAATGGTCCCACCCTCAATTGCTCCAGATGTACAGCTCCCGTACTACTTACTATACAGCACACTGCAAGATTCAGCTTATCTCCTAGTGTGTGCAAACAATTGCAAACCTAACTCTTAGCTTATTGATACATACGTAATAATGTCTAAGAGGCTCTGATAAATTCAAGACCCCTAGTGGGTGCAAACAAATGCAAACCAAACTCTCAGCTTATCTCCACGGCAATCATGCTTGTCCTTGTCGGCTTGGCTTATTGTTTTGATGAGCATCTACCCATATAAATATCTGAGAGCAGTCTCATAGAATTATTGAATCCCATAGCTCAGCTATGCTGCAAAAACTTAGATTAAAGCATGGGGATACTAGAATTAACATATGGCTAATCAGTTTGGGCGTGGGAAGCACCAGGAGTTGATATGCTATCATATTAGAGATGCTTGTGTCATTTTGTGGCTGTTGTGCCGCCAATGTATCAGATCTGTCGATGAGGTTGTTTCTGTATAGAGAGCGCCCTGTTCACACATTGTTCGTTGAATGTCACATCTTTCTCATGGCACCACTACCCCTTCTGACCCTGCGAGGGAAGATCCGACAGGCACCTTCCGTGAGGAGTTCCTGTAAATGACAGCATAGGACGCTGAGTTGCTTGTGAATAGCAAGGATTTAACGACGGCAACACGGAGGTTCCGTGCTGGTTGATCGATGATGTCATGACACAGGAGCGAAGCAGTACACCACCTTGACAACACTCAGTGGACGAGATGCTGGACCGACCATGCTGCCACCGAGCACATCTGTTCGTGTGCATCACGGCACTGATCACTGACTAGCTAGCTGAGCTACTGAGAACTGCTGAGGACGACGACCAAGAGATGGATTCCTCGAGCACTCCTCATGCCAAAATGGCGGAGCAATGAGTTTCCACTGGCAAACCAAGGGGAGCTGGGCTATCTGGCGTAGTCACGTACATGGCCTCGTTCGTGCTCGGCGGCGCGCTGAAGAGCGGACATCAGAGAATCCTAAAAAAGAGCCGACATCAGGGGCAACAAAGAAGAAATCCCCTTCCCACAGCACAGAGGACACGTCGAGCAAGGTGGTGTTGGCGCCAATTTGGATAAAAATTATGGGGTGAAAATAAAAAAAAATTAAGCACAGTCGTTGGAAGAATCAAAACTCATCCACTATATATATATATATATATATATATATATATATATATGACTAACAAAAGAAGCCACCATATTTTCTCTATCAAGATCTCGAAATTACCACATTAGTTGAGGAGAAAAGAAAAAAATTTATCCTCAGTTGCAATTATAATAAACTAGTCAAGTTGCCCGCGCACTTGCATGGACGACATATTCTATGCATGAATTTTAAGTTGTGGTAGCATCCATTCAATAAATGGTGGAGATTTTAGAGTATTCAACTTTGTTTGAGAACCTACAGACTATTACTATGGGAAGATTACCATAATCCCTTTCAAAACAATTATAACAACTCAACATTTTGTTTTTCATAGTAAATTCTTTAATCGTATTTTGTAATTTATCTACCATAATATAGTTTAAAATAGGTTTATTTGATATATAGTTTCTACATATTCTTTTTATACATACTATGTGGAACTTCTCTTTGCAGGTACTTTTGAGGTATTATAAGTTCGTGTGCAATACTTATTTTTGTTGCATCGCCAAAGAAAAATATATGAAGATATGATATTTTAATTATGTAATTTAAAATGAAATTTAACTGTTACAAAACAAAATGTAAGACTATAAAGTATATTAAATGACAATTGTACTTGTAAATAATATATGTATATTAAAAAATATGTATTCTGATTATCGAGCTGACAACTAAATTTCACAAAGAAAAATTTATCAGGACTATGAAATAATTTGAATTGACTAATCTACTTGTACATTAGTATACAAATTCTTGACGGGTTTGTGAGATATTGTTGTTCTTTTTCCTTGAATATATTGTATCAGTGTTCTTCCTATTTGTGAAACTTAATTTCACTATAAGGGGAAAACAAAGTCAGACTATCAAATTACTTAAATTGACTAATCTATTTGTGCATACTATATTAGACAATATATATTTTTGACGGGTTGTGTGAGATATTATCCTTGTTTTTCCTTGAAAGTATTGTATTCGCTCTTCATATATGATAATTTGCAGCATACTATTATGTATCATTTTCAATTAGAAATTGAGAACATTGTGGCATAACTATTGGATAGTCTATTAAACAGCCGAAAATGTAGTTTTTTTTTTCAGGAAAACCGGCCGCACTCCTTTATTAGATATTGGAATAGGTGTTATGAAGGCCATCCGGCGGGCTCAAGAGCCACACATGTCTGCCAGAAAGGTTCACGTATAGCACTCCTTGCCAGCCTATGGGCATTCACATTAGAGCGATATGACCATAGGCGCCCATTCCTGAGCTATCAATTTACCTGATCACATTTGCACAATTGCTAGCAAGTCTGAACTTTTGCAGAGAGAGATCACTTGCAAGTGCCATTCCCTCTGCAGGCAACCACCTCCATTCTCTCAGGTTCTGAAACTCCTTCGATAAATACGGCTGAAGCTTCCAGGAAGTTATCTTCTCTATCTCTTACAACAGCTGCCGCCGTAATCGGCCACTCTTAGAGATGGCAGCATCAACATTTATCTTGATGAATTCTTGAGGTGGAGGAACCCAGCGTAGGTGAGCTGTAACACTTGGACTCTTCACTGTTGTTTGGCGTACTTATTTTGTCCAGATCAGAAATAAAGCTCTACATGAAAACAATGTGTTGAGATCAGATTCTGAAAAGAAATTTTGAAGGATAGCTTTCCCTCTAGCATGCCAAATCGCCCACAGAGTGACCATGACCCGGGTGACCTTTTCCTGCAGGAGAGATCACATCACCACCACTAACCATCCCATTGCTTCCTGTTCTTGATTGTAGCATAGGAACTATGTGGTTTCTTCATTTTCCAAGGCCACCAGCGGGTCCAAGATATATTTGAACTTTGAAGAAGGTTTTCTGTCAACAAACTGGCACAAATTTAGTTTAATTTGATGAAAGAATAAGCCCTACAATCATGTTGAATATACCCTCAGTTATGTTTTCATTTTGAAACATACCAAGGTGACATTTAGGCATAAAAATTATCCTACCAGATTGTCTCTACTACCTATTACTTTGTGACAACTGTTACCGGAAAAACTGCAGCTGCTAGCAAAATATCTCTGTTCTGTGAATAATAAGAAATGCATTTGGAAGAAATGTTAAATTTTTGTCAATGATGAATTATATGGAAGTTAAAACTACCTCTGCACTCGCCTGCAATTAATTCAGTAAGTATGTAATTAGAGGGAAGTTTACTTGGGGGTTGGCACCGTCGCCACTTCTTATGAACCTGTCAATGGCAAAATTATTCTATAAACTGAAGAAAAAATTAGACAATTCAGCAAGTACTGTACTAATTATGAACCTGTCAAACATATGAACTGTCAATTCAGCAAGTACTGTACTAATTAAAATCTAGACAAAATTATTCTATCCAATCTGATTTAATTGTTGTTGATTAGCTATAAACTGAAGAAAAATACATAGGAGTATTATATAGAATGAAAAATGCTACATGAATTAGTATACGTGAGTGAGACAATGAATGAAAATGTATACTGAAGGTATATGTCAACTATTTCTACTTAAAATTGTGTTTTACTGCATTGTAACTTATTATGAACCTGTCAACGATATCATTGCCGTAACGATATCATTGACATTCTACATATATCTTGCCATAACGATATCATTGACAGAATAACTGAATGATGCAAAGGCCTCCAGGTTTGTCAACCCCTCAGATCTTTCTTGTCACATCGTTGAAGGCATTGAGTCTTTGACACCTATGCAGAACGTCAGAACCAGCTCACCTATCGACGGCATTGGCAAGAACTCCATGCCCACCACAGTCTGGTCCTCTCCACCGCCTCCATTACACAACAATAGTTTTACATCCGACTACCTTAGCAGATCAATTCAGTTGGCGGAAAGGACCACCGCCGGTACTGTCATGCCTCCATCTGTCTCTGACAAACTCTGTGGTAGAGCAGATCATTGAAGCACCATAGCGAGCTGCAAAGCCAGGCATCAAGTTTCACTACTTATTTAAGAGACCTAGTAATTGGATCATATACACCACTGGACTCATATATCCGCAACCATGAATTACTCATGCATGCTTATTTTTTTTAACAATTGCTTTCGTTGAACTTTCCTTTCATATTTTTATAACTGGTTTACTTTTATATTAGATGAATAGTCAGCTAATTTTAATTTGACATTAGAGTATACAAAAGTAAATATTTCTATTTCAATACCCCTTTGATGTTCCCTTAATGATGAGTCTTCTATGAATATTCAGAATTCTAAATATCATGACAAATGTATATTTCTTAGAGATTACCATATTATCATCAGTACGAATTTTCTTGAACCTCTTTTTTTGGAAAATTCCGAAGGATCCTCTTTATTTGATTTCTGTACATTTCATTCCTCCAAATTTTCTATTTATCTTGTATTTGAAAATTACCGAGTGATCCTCTCTATTTGAAACATTCTGAGAAATCCACTCCATTCAAAGTGAGTACCTCAAATATTCCTAAGTTTTGTCAGGTAGATTATAGATAGGAGTATACATAACTATGTTTTTCTATTTTTTTCCATTACTATTCATTCCTGCACTACTACTCTATAAGAGTTCTACTAAATTCATAAAATTTGTTACATTCATGGAAAAGCTTAAATATGCTTCACAACATATAGGTTGCCAACATTAATTACGATATTATCATGCTGGTTTACACATTATGTATATTCTTACGATTAATTCTCTTCTAAAGAGGAAGTCACTTACTCAAAATTATAATTGCAAGTTTGACACCCACTCAGATATACTCTTTGGATGCTGTTCATCTGAAATAACTGAAGGGAAACAATTTCAAACACAAATAACTTACCTTGCTGGTATTTCACTGGTAATTTTTCTTTTAAACATGTTCACCGTGTTAGAAAGTTCATACCTTTGATTGCATACTTTGAGGAGTCAAGTACAAACTAAAAACATAATACAAATGTATATAAGTATGCCAAGTAAACATAAAACGTCAAGAAAAGGTATTGTACAAGGTTTATAGACCTGATAAACTACATTTCATCATGTGGAACCATTGTATTTCAGCTTTTGCTACTTGAATCCCTGCAAAAGGAAACTGGAAATGTAAAACAATAGACTATTCAAAAGAGTAAATAAAATTATGACTGAAAGACAATGGAAACATTAAATATGCTCTGCCGGATACAAACAGGCAATCCTTTTTTTGTGGGAGACTAATCGGGAATCGGACCTGTTGGAAAAATAAAAGGGCGTATGTGAGAAGTATGTTGGTGGCAGCTTTACTTGATCAAATTGCAACGGTTGTAGTTCATGAATGAAGTAATAACGCCACAGGTTTTTTCTGGCCGATCGCTATGCCTGCAACCTCACGGCATTGTCCCAAGAGAGATCGTATGTTGATCTCGCCAGTCTCAGCAGTGCCTGTGATATGTCCGATCGATTGCTTCAAACAACCTTCAAGCTCGATTCTGAGGGTGTAACATCGGGGAAACATGTGCCTGCATGCACATGAAGTCCCTGGTCCCTGTACTCCATTGCAGCAGCTAGTGGCATCGTTGATGATGTCGCATCGTAGAGGTGCATCAGCTCTGGTGGCAGTAGCGCCATTGCGTGTCAGGGCAAAAGATTCTACTAAAATTATAATTTTGAAGACAAATTGTGGAGTAACAATAATTTTACTGGAAGCAACTCTATTACTATTTTTATTATCAACGTTCAAATGTTGGCTTAATTAATTTAGAATTCTGTGAAACCTTCTGAAGCTTTAGTTGTATGATAATGATATGGATTAAGTGAAACGTCAAAAAAGTTGCCCTAGGCGTCTAAAGAATAAAGAAAACACTATGTTACAACTGAAATATAGAATTTAAAAAATGAGTTACTTGCCTCTCGTAAAATGAGTTACAAAAAGAGGATCTGTGCTTGGCAGCACGATCTGTCTTTAAAAAAGCTTCTGTTAGTACCAAACATTCATGGATTCTTAATTTTCTATATACAGTGAAATCAAACCTGAATCAAGGCATGTAGTTTCTACACCAATAAACCATACCATGTGTACTTCTGATCTCACACTTCGATATGTCCATCATTGATATTCATCTACCCAGCATGCCACATGTGGGGCATGGCTGTAGGTGATTCGGCTTCGTATGCTCCAGATTTTTCCTTTTTGGCGTATGTATTCTCTGCCTTGTTATACTGAAGCACCACGTGAGATGGCCACTGCTAGCTCTTGCCTTGCTGCTGAACCTTCTCTGCCACTGCCACAGCTGATTGTCGCTGGGTCAATCTCTCAATGCACGGCACGGCAAGGGGAAGGACGATGAAAGATGTTTGAGGCACCACGAGGGAAGACGTACCTTTCTCTTGTAACCACGGCGGCATGCTGCGTGACCACATGGAGAACCCTAATCATCACCCTGATTAATTATAGATAGGTCTATTTGGGCCTTGTTGGGCTTGAGAAGGGAGGACGCGCAAAAGAGATAACCTGAGATCGTTCCATGAATGGAGGGTTAAGATATCCTTGTAGAATCAAATAACCTGAGATTAAAGGCCAGATGTTTTGCTTTATTCTCAGAATTTTTAGAGTATTTCTCTTTTTTTCTAGGCACTGTGGTGGAAAGTTCATCTCCTTTTATTATTAAATAGAAAATTAGGTTGTTTGTCCTCTGCAGTTCCACAGGCTAAACACTAAGCATGCTTACAATATTTTAGAATAACATAAATTTTATGTCAAATACTATTGATAAAAATATACATCCTACCTTTAGAATAAAGATTAAAAATTACATAAAGCGAGAAAACCTATCTAATATATCAAATATATATGCTAGGGTACCCTACCAATGTATTATTGTAATATTTGGCAAAGAAGAAGGGTTATTGCATCAGCTTCCTAGTACTCAAATTAACCAAAAATACTTCACACACATTTTCTATATTACTCATCAGAGTCATTTTGAAAACTTCCGCTAAAGCATCCGTATTGATTTAAAAGTTGTCTGCTATTGCAATTACGAAATCAAATAATATGATAGAAAAATAGCCATGACAATGCGACAATAAAATAAGGTAAATTTGTTTGAGAGACACCGAGAAATGGCGGTTTTGTCTATAACACACTCACAATCATGTTTTTGTCTCAGACACACTATGATTTTGGATATTCTCATCTATGGCACACTATTACTGTTTAACAATTATTTTCAACTTTTTTTTAAAAACTAAATAGAGAAATATTAACGAATACCTCAAGCCTAGTATGTCATCTATTATATATATTTGATCAAGAAAAGGTGTCTTCACGTTCGCTCTCAAGGCCTAGAAATTCTCACGTTAATCGGAGAAAAAGAAAAAAAAATCACCCACCACTGCTATTATGAAACAATTAGACCAAAATACCCTTCTATATAATTTTAAAAAGGAGCCTCCACATTGGCTCTCAAGGCCTAGAAATTCTCACGTTAATCCGATAAAAAAAGAAAAAGAAAAATTACCCACCACTACTATTATGAAACAATTAGACCAAAATACCCTTCTATATAATTTTAAATTACCTACCACTGCCATTATAAAAAATTAGACCGAAATACCAGGCTCCTATTAATTAATTCCCTACCAGTGCAATTTTCTTTTATTATCAACGTGAGTGGCCATAACAGTTCTATTTGGTACGAGGGGCCATATCAATCTTATTGGTAATTAACGTGAGGGTCCTTTGACATTCTTTTTTTTTTACTGAATCTGAGAGATCAATTAAATTTTTTTTAACTATGTTGACACTTTCTTAATCCGGTTGTTGTGCTATGGTCCACACTCCTATTACAAGGAGCCGTTATCCCTTATGTTGTTCATTTTTTGAATGATCTTTTTTTATTTTTTATAATAAACATGAATGAATGAACAAAGAAAAAAATATTATGAGTTTTTTTTACTTGGTTCATACTAGGACTTCTTTGATACAACTGTTGAGCTCTGGTCCTCCTCTGTTACTGGCATTGGTTGCTTTAGTAATTCTTTACCTTTATTTCCGTAGTTGTGGAGCGCCTGTTCATGGGATACATGTCGTGAGCTTCTCATCCAAAGTACTATATACAAATAGTGCCCCCATTAGTAGCATTGCAAATTTTCATCTAAGGTGTCATTAACATCGAGAATGCACTGGTGCAGCTCTCGAAAATAAGAATTGAGTCAAGTGCATTGGTACCCCTTTTTGCTGCTCGCATGACTGCGATGAGGTGCCACAAGTTTCAAAAAACTAATGTCCAGCATGACATCGGTAGGATCCCAACCTGCCACATTGCAAAATCCATAACTAATTAGAAAAAAGGTGATTCTATACATAGACGTCCTTGCTCCCGCTTATGTGCTCATGAGGGGGATTTTTTTTTGAGGGACTATCATCCTCAAAATGAAGATCTCAGTCAAAAATGAGAATTTAATCAGCAGTGTATTAAGCAACAAGAAATTTATTTATACTATTTCTTTTATTCTAAAAGAATATGTATTGCACATAGATCAAATTGTTTGCATATGAAACATGGTGTAGTGATAGCATTCCTTTGCAAGACTAGCCGCGCGCAAGTGCGCGGGCTGCCATACTAGTTATGTTAAAACCAGGATATAAAACCAATTATATTAATCTATGTGCACAGCTAACCTATATATCTCTACTCCTTAATAAAACCGGTGTGGTCTTCCACTTTTGTCTTTTGTTGGTTTCTACAAGCATATATTATACATATAAAAACAGCCTCCACAAAACCTCCACAAAAGCATTATTATACGTATAAACAGTCCATGTATAAAAATAGTCCTCGCAAAACAGTTCCCTGCCTCGCTGCCGGGTTGAACAGTCTCCTGCCTCACCGCCCGGTTGAACAGGAGCACTTGCCGATGAGTGGCAACCAGAAGCAGGCCGTCGCAGTGGGCCAACACGTTGTGCACCTCTACTGGAGGTGGACGAGCCATCATCGTCTTCATCGCCATGCTGTACGTCTTAATAGGTTGGTGGTTTGAACCAAAACAATAGATTAATTAAACCACCTAGAACGCAAAAAGTTGAGCAGCATGAACAGCATCAGCATACCCTGAATTAATGCTGTTATATGATGGAAGAAAATACAATAACCTTGATTCACGTGACATGGATTGAAATCCAAATCACGTTTAAGTAGCTCGTGCTTAAACATATTGAGCTATTCCCTAAAAGAAATAAAGGCCTATATTCGTACGAAACATACTGAGCTTAAGTAGCTCGAGCTTAAACATTTTGGTGATGTATCGCAAGCTTACTCCTCTACAGTGCAAATCAAACTACACTGGATTTTGACAAGAGCTTCCTACTCTTGAATAGAAGATATGAAACTAGAACACTCTAAATGCCACCAGGCTCAGTATGTAATGAATCATGTGCACTTCGTACGGTTTATATGTATAGTGGGAAAAGTACAAAGAGGTCACAAAACAAAAAAATTTCAAGTTTTCCCTCTCTAGTCACGAACGGCTGCATTGCTAAGAGACGTTTAACGTTTTGTCCTTGTTTCCACTATCTTTGTCGGTCTGTCTCTGTCAGCATTCATGGCGAACTGGAACTGGAAGCTGCGAGATGGGTTAGAATGAACAGTAGAGTCATCAGAGAGCGAGAGGTTGGCACGGATACTGTTAGGGAACGGGTAGGCTACGATAGCATATAATAATTTTTATTGTTCAATCAGAAAACCTTATAAGGAGGGGATTATAGATCGTTACTACTAGATGCGCAGACGGAGCGGAAGCGAATGTTGGAGCAGCTCGTTCAACGTAGTCGCACGTCGGTGTAGAGGAAGTAGTTGATCACGTCAAGCATCTCCTCCTAATCCAGCCATTCGGCACCGCAACAACAGCACTGCCTTCTCGCGGTATCCAGACATACGGGGTTGGAACACCGTGTGCGGCGTGCTAGCATCGGCAACACGGTTAGGGTTGTGGGCAAGAGAGAGAGGAGCGCGGTGGCTAGGGTTATGGACTGGTGGGTACGCGTACCCCTTGCACGCCTCCACTTATATAGAACCTTCTAATGGGCCTCGACAAGTTGACCCATTAGTGGACTAATCTCATACGGATCAATATCCATATGACCCTCACATACGGATCAAATTCATAATGTCTCTTGGGCATCTCTCTAACAATCTTCCACTTGCACTAGAGATAATCACATAGGCAAGCGATGTTCCAACCCGTTAAGTGTGTGACCCGTTAGGTTCACATGTACATGACAATGTGAAAATGCCTTTTCAAATCATAAATCAATAGTGGCACCCAGCAGCACATACTGATTCTCATGTACACATAAAGATCATATCGGCTGAACCTTTGACATACGCATTCAGCGATCCCTTTGCCTCACGATATCAGTCAAGCTCAAGGCGAGATATGTGCCATCCCTGTAATAGCTCGACCATTCACTCGAACGTCTAGTGGATTTATCATGACTAACTCTTAGTCGTCATGATTAAATTTTAATCATATTCACATGGCCATGCACTTCCAAATCCACCTAACTCGAGAGGCCCAGAGATATCTCTCCTGTTATTAGGAGGGGCAAATTCCATCTTGACCGCTTACACCCTATGACATATTTTATAACATACCCGAAAGCTACCTTTATGACTACCCAGTTATAGAGTAGCGTTTGGTAACCCCTAAGTGTGCTACTACGTATTCTGGGGATCAATGACGATCTCAGGTCTAAGGATCCCGAAGGTACATCATTCAAGACAATGACTGATGACACAAATATAACATCTTAGCAGAGTATTTTAGTGGGTCAATCCAACACCATGTTCTCCAACATATGTCCACATTATTTATTTGATATCTCCATATCAATGATCCGTGAAACTTGATCATCAACCAATACATGTGCTAGTCCATGAATCATTATTGTCCCACATAATGATAAGGAACTAGGGATCATTTAGGATAACATTATGAAAAACAATGAGTTTCACAAAAAAGTCATGTACTTGTCAATCAATGCAATAATTATTATCCATGGAACATAATAACACTTTATTCAATCACACATAAACATAGACATTACACAATCTCTCATACATTAATCATGCAGATATCTAATATCCATGGATCTCATATGTGCCTTATGCTTGGGCTAAGAGAGAGGCTTTGTCAACGGATCAACGATGTTTGAATCCGTGTGCACCTTGCATATCTTTACATCACCTCGAGCGACAATGTCTCGGATGAGGTGATAACGCCATAGTACGTGTTTGTTCTTTTGATGTGCTCTAGGCTCCTTGGCTTGCATAATGGCACCACTATTGTCACAATAGAGATCCATTGGACTGGATGCACTAGGAACCACATCCAACTCAGAAACAAATTTTCTGATCCAAACAGCTTTCTTTGCAGCTTCTAAAGCGGCAAGGTACTCGGCCTCCGTTGTTGAATCAGCAACCGTATCTTGCTTGAAACTCTTCCAGCTCACCACGCCTCCATCGAGGCAAAACACATATCCAGATTACCAATCTCGAATCATCTTTGTCGGTTTGGATGCTAGCATCAGTGTAACCATTTACAACGAGCTCTTCCTCACCTCCATAGACTAGGAACATACCCATAGTTCTTCTCAAGTACTTTAGGATATTCTTACTAGCCACCCAGTGAGCTTCTCCTAGGTTTGATTGGAACCTGCTTACAGCGCTTAGAGCGAAAGCTACACCTGGGCGCGTACATATCATGGCATACATGATGGATCTGATAGCCGAAGCATACGGGATCGCTCTCATCTTCTCTATCTCATCAGGTGTCGAAGGACACTGAGTCTTGCTAAGAGTAATGCCATGCAACATGGGCAAGAAACCTTTCTTGGAATCTTACATATTGAACCGTTTCAATACCTTGTCGATGTACGTGTCTTGGCATAATCCAATTAGCCTTTTCGATCTATCTCTATAGATCTTAATGCCCCAAATGTAAGCTGCCTCTCCTAAGTCCTTCATAGAGAAACTCTTTCTCAAAGAAGTCTTAACAGCTTCAAGCAATGGAATATTATTACCGATCAGCAATATGTCATCCACATAAAGGACCAGAAAGACAAGCGCGCTCCCACTAGCCTTTTTATAAACACAAGGCTCTTCTTCATTTTTAATGAAGCCAAACCCTTTGACTATCTCATCAAAGCGAAAATTCCAACTCCGAGATGCTTGCTTTAGTCCATAAATGGATTTTTGAAGCTTGCATATCTTCCTAGCATTTTGTAGATCGACAAAACCTTTAGGCTGTGTCATGTACACATCCTCACTTAGGTTTCCATTAAGGAAAGCCGTTTTGACATCCATTTGCCATATCTCATAATTATAAAATATGGCAATTGCTAGAAGGATCCGTATAGACATTAGCATAGCGATGGGCGAGAAGGTCTCATCATAATCAACCCCTTGAATTTTCTTAAAACCTTTCGCCACCAATCGTGCCTTATAGATATGAACATTTCCATCCATGTCTATCTTTTTCTTAAAAACCCATTTACACTCAATGGTGTTTACACCATCAGGCGTATCTATCAAGTTCCAAACTTGATTTTCTCTCATGGATTCTAATTCGGATCTCATGGCTCCAAGCCATTTCTCAGAGTCTGGTCCCATCATTGCTTCACTGTAAGTCTTAGGCTCATCATTGTCTAACAATAATATGTCGTGCTGTCCCGTGGTTAGGAGCGTGAATTTTTTAAGAGCGCGACGTGCCCTTTCTGACCTACGCGGGGCTGGTGTTTCAACAATTGGTTCAACAACAACTTGTTCATCCAATTGTGGTATAGTGGAAGAAGAAACATTTTCTGGAGCTTCTTGAATTTCTTCAAGTTGCACCGTTCTCCCACTTACTGTTTTAGAGAGAAACTCTTTCTCTAGAAAAACACCATTACGAGCGACAAACACTTTGCCCTCTTCCCGGTTGTAGAAATAATAACCTTTGGTTTCCCTAGGGTATCCTACAAAGAAGCATTTATCAGACTTGAAAGAAAGCTTATCAGACGTCACACGTTTTACATAAGCCTCACATCCCCAAATCTTAAGAAAAGACAAACCAGGACACTTCCCAGTCCATATCTCATATGGTGTCCTTTTCACGGGCTTAGATGGAACCCTATTAAGTGTGAAAGCGGTAGTTTCTAGAGCGTACCTAGAAGGACAATGGAAGATGGCTCATCATAGACCTAACCATGTCTAACAAGGTTCGGTTCCTCCGTTCGGATACTCCATTCCATTGGGGCGTTCCTAGTGGAGTCCATTGTGGAACAATTCTACATTGCTTTAGATGCTCACCAAATTCATGGCTCAAATATTCATCACCATGATCAGATCGTAAGAGTTTAATAGTCTTGCCCAATTGATTTTGTACTTCATATTGAAATTCTTTGAACTTTTCAAAGGATTCAGACTTATGCCTCATTAAGTAGATGTAACCATATCTACTAAAGTCATCGGTAAAAGTTATGAAGTACTGATAACCACCTCTGGCCGTGCAACTCATTGGTCCACATACATCCGTATGTATAAGTCCCAATAGTTCACTCGCCCTCTCATTATTTCCTGTGAAAGGCGACTTAGTCATTTTGCCAAGTAAACAAGACTCACATGTGTCAATTGATTCAAAATTAAAAGAACTTAGAAGACCATCTGTAAGGAGCTTCTTTATGCGTTTCTCGTTTATATGACCTAACCGACAATGCCAAGTGTATGTGGGATTCAAATCATTAGGTTTGAGCCTTTTCGCATCAATGTTATAAATAGGCTTATTCTCAAGATCTAAGTAATATAATCTATTCACCAATGGGCAATTACCATAGAGAATATCATTCAAATAAATGGAACAACACTTGTTCCTTATTATGACCTCATAACCATCATGTTCCTCCAAACACTTTAAAGAAACAATGTTTTCGCCTAAGGCAGAAATGTAATAACAATTATTTAACTCCAAAACTAATCCTGATGGTAATGAAAGTGGATAAGTTCCAACGACCAATGCAGCAACCTTTGTACCATTGCCGACACGAGCATCCACCTCGCCCTTTGCACTTTTTCTTGCTTCTTTAAGCCCCTGCAACGATTTGCAAGTATGAATCATCGATCCGGTATCAAATACCCATGAATCATAAGGACATGTAGCAACATTGTTAACTTCAATAACATTGATACCTGAATTAGAAGTGTCTCCACACTTCTTCTTCAACTCTTCCAGATATAGCTTGCAATTCCTCTTCCAATGACCGGTTTTCTTGCAGTGAAAACAAGGTTCACCAGCCACTGGTTTAGGATTAGGAGCTGCTGCAGGCTTAGACTTAGCGCTAGAGATCTCATCTGTAGCCTTAGCCTTAGTCTTGCGCTTTTGCTTCCTGCTATCCTTTTGAACCAAGTTGACTTGACTTGGACCAGATTTCTTGATGCTTGCCTCAGCTGTCTTAAGCATCCCATGCAACTCAGTCAATGTCTTCTCCATGCTATTCATTTGAAAGTTCAAAATGAAAGGCTCATAGCTCGCGGGAAGCGACAGGAGAATCACATCTATGGCCAAATCAGGGTGTAGAGCAGCACCAAGTTTCTCCAGATTCTTAATGTAACCAATCATCTTGATCACATGAGGACTGACAGAACCATTTTCAGCTAGCCTGCACGCAAACAAGAACTTTGAGATGTTGTACCTCTCAGACCTTGCTTGGTTCTCAAACATGCCATGGAGTCCCTCAATCATATTGTGGGTATCCACATTCTCATATTACTTCTGAAGCTCAGCGGACATAGTGGCAAGCACGAGACAGCTAACATCAATTGCATCATTGGTATGCTTCTCATACTCCCTTTTCTGAGCAGCAGTAGCATTTTCTGGCAGATCATCAGGATAGGGAAGCTCTAAAACATATTCCTTTTTCTCTTGCTTGAGAGCAATTCTCAAGTTGTGATACCAATCAATAATGTTTGTTCCACTAAGCTTTTCTTTTTCAAGAATCGAGTGCAAATTGAAAGTGTTACTAGCGGTTGGTGCCATGATCTACAACAGAAAATATGCAAATATAAGCACTATGTAAATATAAAACTTTTATTAAACATTTTAGCAAAAGTTCATTATTCCACTATGCTTGGAACCGTTTTCCCTCAAAATAACATATAGTGGTTCAAGTTCCATATTCAATTTAGATCCTAGTGAGCTTTGGCATCACCGCTAGAAATCTAGTGACATAGGTAAGCAACACTTTGCTAATCACATCCCTATATGACTCTTATTAGTTGGGTGGCATCACATGCCCCGGCGCCAACACCATGCCCCAAAACCCAAAACCGTTTTGATAGCTTTGTTAATTAAACCAACACTATGCATGTAAATGTCCGACATTTACCCTAATAATTAAGATAGTTGAGGTATTCTACTTTGGCAGACCTACCATACAACGATCATAATTTTAATAGGTGCAGCTATTGGAAGGGGACATAATTTAATTTTTCTTGAGGGAACCTATTCTAGCATGTTAATCATATCCAATATAAAAACATATGAAAGAATAGGATGACAGGAACATCATCACAGACAATCATATTAATTATGAAATAGCATGACCCCTTTCAATTGGTGATCTCCATCTCCATTGTCATCGCCATGTCTCCCGTCCCTTCAACCATCATGCTTGAGGCCTCCATGAACTAACACTTAGCTACTACAACTAATAGCTAGTAATAAGTTACATGAGAATATGAAGCATCACAGGTCGACATGCAGGCCATTATATAATAATATGACAGCCTCAACCCAGCTGTAACAATCATGGTACGCATGCCATGCAAATCACATACATACATCACATGCATCTTTTGGACCATACCATTCATAACATTCTCTGCCAAAACGAGTTAGGTGAGAAGCAAATGCTAACGTGTGGCAAAAAAGGGTGTAACAATCTAGGCGTGTCTGTATGGCGGTTCCGTAACAACTCATAGGATTTCACAGATCATATTTATGAAATCGCAATGGAAATCCTATCGGGAAAAATCATATTTGCCCGATTTCGAGTCATTCACAATGCCTCAGTTTTCCATTAGGTTTTCATGAGTAGATTGTTGTACATGATCATGATACTATTGGCTCCTCTACTGGCGTACGCAGTTAGTCCTGATGGTGATTCTAGCCAGTAGAGACAAGTCGTGCGCGCACGGAGAAGGAACACAAATAAATCAATAATACATATATCGCTATCCGCCCATTTCCTTATGAACCTCCCTATCACCATTGATCTAATCAACTCATACACAAGAATATGTAATAGATCTCATCTAATACATCAGCATATCAACTATATGCACAAGATCCAGATCACAAACTACACAAGGTCGGCTCTGATACCACTGTTAGGGAACGAGTAGTCTACGATAGCATATAATAATATCTACCATTCAATCAGGAAACCTTGTAAGGAGAGGATCATGGATCGTTACCACTAGACGCGCAGACGGAGCGGAAGCGAATGTTGGAGCAGCTCATCCAATGTAGTCGCACGTTGGTATAGAGGAAGTAGTCGATCACGTCAAGCGTCTCCTCCTAGTCCAGCCGTTCGGCACCGCAGCAACAGCAGCGCCTTCTCGCGGTATCCACACGTTCGGGGTTGGAACACCATGCACGGCGTGCTAGCACCGGCAACACGGTTAGGGTTGTGGACGAGAGAGAGAGGAGCACGGTGGCTAGGGTTATGGACTGGTGGGTACGCGTACCCGTTGCCCCGCCTCCACTTATATAGATCCTTCTAATGGGTCTCGATAAGTTGGCCCATTAATGGACTAATCCTATACGGATCAATATCCGTATGACCCTCACATACGGATCAAATTCGTAATGTCTCTTGGGCATCTCTTCAACAGATACATCCCACGGTAGAGTCGGGTACCTCCGTCCGCCCACAGGACCACGGGTGCTACCACTTTACAGGGCTGGTGGATGCACGTGCTCTCAGCACAGCAAGAGCTTCTGTCGGTGAAGGCATGTCGAGGGCTCAAGGTCAACAAAGTGAACAAGCCAGTTTGGTGAACGAGGGCTGGGTGGGGGGCACCATGGCTGCTTCATCTCATCCCAAAGCACGGCAGCCAATATCGACCACAATGGTAGCTGTAATGGGGATTCCTCTACTGTGTCCTGTGATGTTTAGGACAACCACTGCAGCTGACGGCGTCTGGAGTCTGAACCTGACGAGGATGAAGCCACTGGAATGCTCTTCTTCTACTGCTCCATCAAGTTTGATAATATGGCAATGACCACCATGATTTCCCCATGTATCCCAAACATACTACTACGCAGTGCACTTCATGCTATACTGGCTTTTGCTTAAAACTCTTGGCTCAATTAGAACAATCTAATTGTCCCTTTATTCTTCTTTTTTTTTGTTAATGGGCCTGTCCGTTTTGCCACTGCTTGTATTGCTGCAATTTACATTATCAGTGCAACCAGGCTCGGTACTCTACTTAACGAATAACTTATATATATGTTGCACTTCATATATATAATGAGAAAGTATAAAATAGTTTAAAAGATTTCAAGTCATAATAAATGCTAATTTTTATGAAGCATTGTGTTCGTGACGGACATATATAACGGATATACCACTTTTGCTGCATTCCATCATACTCATACACCACACGCTGTGAATGAATTCTTTTTCCTGATTTCTAATACAAATAACACAATCACAATATCTTACAACAGCTCACGAATGGGAATAGGAGGCGTATCATGGAATATTTTACTTGCTTAACCTGGAGAGGTGCACGAGAAGTTGAGGCTACGTAGCTGTGGTACGAGGTTTTGAGAATGGGAATACTAAAATTCTATTTAGATGTGTGCTAGGAGCCCATAGCGGTAGTCCACTCTATTTGATTTTGCATGGAGGCACATCGATGAAACAACATCCAACAGCATTGCTGAATATTCTCGAGCTGTTCTCCTCATCCGAGCAATTGAGCAAGCCATATGATTCTATGTGTACATTTGCCAAGAAAGCATAAAAGTTCATTTAAGATGAACTGTAGCATAATTTTTTTTAGATAAGGGAATTTGTATTAAAATTCCAGCCGTTGTATCGATAGATACATGTAGCCGTCCATGTTTACAGTCTCACAAAACAAAGAAGAGGAAAAATCCATATGATGGATTTGAACCCTCCAAATAATAAGAGTTCTAAAATGAAATTCTATTGCTAAAACACCATCCATTTGAGGCAAAAATATCCATCAAAGTCGACTCAAGAGCACGACATCCCCACGTGATTTTAGGTCTTTCTTCCTCATTCTGCAACAGAGACCAGAACCTTCCTCTAAAAAGTATCTACAAGGAGGAGAAAACTTGTGCTCTATTAAAAATCATGTTATTTCTATTCAACCAAATTGCCCAAAGAAGAGACGAAACCCCAATTAGAGCCTTATGTTTCAAATTTCTCTTACATCATTTAACCATCCATCGAACATATGTTCTGTATCCAAGGATTGAGGTATGTTAAAAGAAATTTGAATAACTCACCAAATTAATTTAGCATTTGGACAATCAAAGAAGAGATGTTGAATTGTTTCGTGTAGATTACAGTAACAACATTTCAAACTCCCTTTCCATTGTCTCTTAGCTAAATTGTCTTTTGTTAGGGCCACTCCTTTGATTATATACCACATGAAGATTTTTATTTTTAAGGGCAATTTTAGTTTCCAAATAATATGGCGACGTGGAATCACATTCAACATCGCTAAAGTTCTATACATAGAACGAACTATGAATGATTCATTTTGATTAGGTGACCAGCTGAAGGTATCTCTTATATAAAGTAGGAGATTATTTGGTTAACAGAAAATTGAAACTATTTTCCATGGAATCTCTTTATCGGTTCTTCCAAACTGTTGGCAGAGGATAAGACTCGAACCACATGTCATCGAAATTTACATATGTGGAAGGCAGAAGACTGCATGCTTCGTCCATGGAGACGAAGCACCAGAACAGTTGCAAGATGGTATAATAATTCCGTGCTGCAGATAATCCACTGAACTGATCATGCAGGAAATCGTTTCATATCTACATATCTTTTGAAGATGCAACCCACTTAGAGCCCTTAATTGCTATTTCTCTAAAACCACAGCCAGCCACATCACCCTCAAAAATACTACCGTCAGATTTCAAGCTAACCATCAATCCTGGCCTTTGATTGTGGTTCAGCCAAACACCCACCATCTTCTTCCTGCGGCCATGCATTTATTATATAGCTGATGTGAAAACTGCTGCCATTAAGAGTCTGGTTTTATAGGCACAATTACTCTTTGAATTGCATAATCTATCAAAGTACCAGATCTGTTCCCCAGCTAATTTTGTTGGGTATAGTAGTGGCTATTTTTATTTTATTCCCCAGCCATCACCTCGCCTCTACCGAGGTTCTCAATTTGCAATGCATGCTCAAACACCCCCCACTCGGCCAATCAGACATCATCTTTTGATTAGGGCTTTAATTGCTCATTTGCGTTTTCCGTTTCTCTTTTAGTGATATCCGTCCAGAAGCCATATCACCTCTATTGGAGGTTCTCTTTTACAACGCATGCAGAAACTCCCCCACCCGGGCATTCAGACCTCCATTATTTGAATTGGGGTGTCTTACTGTAGTGGTAAGGTGGCTTAGTAGCACCTCCTAGGTCCCGGGTTCAATTTCTAGTGGGAGCAAATTTTTCGAACTAGGTTCAAAAAATTCCCTTGTCTTTCCCCTAAGCCAAAGTATGTGTAAGACCCTGCCTGGAGCCAATCGGTACGGGCGCTACTCCCAATTTAAAGGCCGGTGTACTATAAAAGTTCTCACACAGGCTAAAAAAGGGGTCACCATGTCAGAAGGGGAGGGGGGTTCGAGAATTTTCTAGACCTTTGTAAGAAGGTCCTTCTTCTTAATACAAAGCCGTTGGGGCGGTCTTACCCCAGCAGGTCTAGTTTTTTTTTTTTTGAATTGAGATTTTAATTGCCATTAGCAACGTTTCTGTTTCCCTTTTCGTGATCTGGATTCATTGCTTTGTCAGTACCCACACTTTCACTTTGCTATATATAACCTGCAACAAGGTGAAGCCGCTCAAAGCATCTCCTTCGAAATTAGCTTTCTTACTAAAGCCAAAGATATAGAGTATGGTGTTTTCTTCTATGTATATCGTCCATATAATTTTGCTACCAGATGTCCAGATCCGGAGATCCCATCAATTGTTCACCTGATTGCCCTACTAATCATATGCATTAGTTTGCAAATTGTTTAGGACATCAATCTAATTTTTCTCTCCCATTTGTCCCACCTCAAATCTGCATGTGTCGTGAATTATTTGCAGGACTCTCTCTCTCTCTCTCTCTCATATTCTGATTAATTTTCATGATTAACAGTTATCTAATGAGTAATTTTATCACAAAAAAGCTTGAGATAATAACAGTTGTTTTGTTATATGTACAGGTCGATGGGCAATTACTCATGCTCCTTGCACGTGACTTCATTGTACTCTATGCAACCAAAAATAATGTTGGAAGACATAAAAAGTATATGCTTCAAGCAAGCAGGAGCGCACATGTTAACTATTTTTATTGTTTTCAGGTGTTCTAGACTCTGT
The DNA here is from genome assembly GCA_032690845.1 of Eleusine coracana subsp. coracana. NCBI lineage: Eukaryota > Viridiplantae > Streptophyta > Magnoliopsida > Poales > Poaceae > Eleusine > Eleusine coracana. Next base: position 58,655,064 of record CM064434.1, on the reverse strand, counting down.
ATAATGCCATATTATTCCACTAATGATTAATGAAGATGAAACAAAGCATTCATAGGTCACCCCAATTCTCTTTTTCTGTTTTCTTTATATATTAGTGTATTACGTATGCATGTGGTCTCATAATCGTTCCATTTTTTTATGGGCTCTCTTGATTAATGATGGTTCTCTACATATGCATCTCTTCCCCAACATAGAATTGAATTTGGCAGCAACAAATGTGCATTAATTCTACAAAGGATATTTGTTTGATATTTAGTGTTCCAGCTCTTAAATTATTGTGTTCCAGATAAGCACGGTGCAACTGCTAACTCTAAATTGTCTAACCATCATTTAGCAAATATGTAACCCTCCTGCTCTTTCTCTTTTATCTATAATTGTAAAAAAAATATATTTTACAGATAGTTTTTTCTTAACTATACTTTATAGGTCCGCTACAACGCACGGGTTATCAACTAGTATCCGTATAAAGGGTAGTACGAGTTAAGTTACTATGCACCAACCAATTCATCCAAAACTTAAGCTGATGGGGAATGTTGTGCAATTCAATTATGATTCAATACTTCTCCACATGTGCAGCTCACTTAGGACACAAATATGAAAATAGGAGCCGTGCGATGGAATATGCAATCAGTAGGACTTAAACTTAAGAACTCTGGCTCTGATATCATGTTTAGTTACTATACACCAATCAGGTCACCTAAAGGTCAAGCTAATGGGAAAGGATGGTCATTCATGTATGGTTCAATAGTACCACCTCATATCTTAGATGATTAAAATAAAATTGAGGAAAAATAGATAAAGTATGCCTAATAGAGCTCGGACATAAGGAAAGCTTTGTCTAGCGTATTAAGACGGGTCCAAACTCTAGAGGGGATGAAGTACCGAGTTCTTCTGAAGCCTGGAGGCCATGAAGTAGTGAGACCTTCCAAGTCCTTGGACCGCGGCAGCCAATCTGAGCTGCAATGACAATTTCTCTACTGTGTTCTTTAATATTTAGGACGACCAGCACATGTTACAGCGTCCGGCGTGCCAGGTTGACAATGATGAAGCTAGTGGAATTCTGTTCTTCACGTGTACCACTAAGTATGATAATGCAATAATGACCACCAGAATTTCCCGATGCATCCCAAACACACTACACTCCACAGTGCACATCATGCTATACTGGATTTTGCTATGAACTCCGAGACTAGAATTAGAACAATCTAATTGTCCCTTTATTCTATTTGTTTGTACATATGCACGTCTATTTCGTCACTGCTTATATGGCTGCAATTTACATCAATGCAACCAGGCTCACTACTCTACTTAATGTAGGACTTGCATATGTTGCGCTTCATATGGTATATATAATGGAAAAGTAGAAAACGTTTTAAAAGATTTCAAGTCATATTAATGCTAACTTGTATGAAGCCTGAGTTTGTGACAGACATATATTATATATATGTCACTATTGCTTCATTCCTGCATACTCCTACACCACACGTATGAATAATCTATTTTTTTTCTGATTGCAAATACAAGTAGTAGAATCATAATATCCTACAACAGCTCTGAGAATGGGCATGGGTGGCATACCACGGAAACGATTACTCTGTTTGACCTGGAAAGTTATGCCAGCAATTGAGAATGGGTTAGAGAGAATACTACTATTTGGTTTAGATATTTGTTACGCGCTCCTAAGGGTTTCCTCCTCTCTGCGTTTTGCATTTTGATGGAGATGTATCAAGGATATAAGAGCCAATTGCAGTGCTGAATACGGTTAGACTTGACGTTGAACGGGAGCTGGCTCACTTCCGAACACGTTTACCTGCTTACATTGAACTCTGCATCTGGGCTCGCCTTCGGTCTCTCAAGGGGTTGCCCGTTACATCCTTCCCGGCATTGGAATAGCCTATCTTAACTAGTTACGGGGATTGACGAAGAGCAGCCTGCCAATACTTCCGTTTGATAATGATCCAAGCTTCTCTATTGTCGTATCTTGCCTTGGTAGGAAACTAGAATATTCGTTATTGGCAAACACAACTATTCCTAGCTTGCTTGCTTTTTCCCACTGCTCTGGCAGGCACCGACAGTAGATTGAGCTAAAAATAAATGATGATCTCATTCGCATCCATGACCAAGAGAGACAAATACTTTTTGTTAATTAGTCGTCAACCACCAGAATTAGTTTGGACTGTTTGTGTCTGGACATGTTAATTTTTAGAGATGCTGAGTCAATATATTGGACAGTGAATTTTGTTGACACAACATGCAGGTCTGGTCCCAAAACTTCTCCCGTTGTGTCATTTAGATCCATATACTCTCAAACTGCAAATTTGACTCAATAAACATAGGGTCGAGTGACATCTAAGTCCCAATACTCTGAAAATGTAAGTGTCATTCACGAAAGGAAGTCTTCGGGTGTCATCTAAGTCCATACTCTCAAAGTATAGTGTTTCTTAGTTAATTTGATTAAAACTTATTTTCTCATAGATATAACTTAATTATAGTTAAACAAACATGATTTTTAGCTCAAATATCTATACAGAATATTGATAGGAGTGGATGATAGTTGTGGGTTCCATATCATGACACTAAACCACAAAAGTAATTCATTTTGTTTGTTAGGTGGATACTTTTAGGTAATGTTTTTTGTTGTCTTCATGACGTTTTCTTTTTTGATAAAGGGTGTCTGTGTCTTTTATTCATCAATATTTCCCCAAATTGTGACCCAACAATTTTACCTTTACTCAAAACTTTATATAAATGTTAACTAACATTTCTGTTTGTTGTCTATAATTTTTTTCCAATATTTCTGTTTCTCATTTTTTTTCATCCGTAGATTACGGCTTTGGTGCGTTGATCTCGTGGGTATCGGCAATGAAATGCTGGCCCAATGCCCCGATGGCCATGCTCGGCCCTCGGGTGGTGATGGCGTAGAGCCATGGAGAGTCAATGGGCACACGACAGCACAGTTCCAGGGAGGCTCACCGGGGGAGAGACATGGGTCATGTGACAGCTTGGCACCAGGAAGACGTGCAGGCTTGCCGGGAGGCACGCTGGGAGAGACTCGGGTTACGCGGTGGGGTGGTGGAGTTGACCGCGGAGGAGTGCTAGAGCCGCAGGTCGGGTGGATGCGCTCCTGAGGGGTGCTGGCGGTGAAGGTTGAAACGAGGAAGCAGGGGAACTGCAATCGTTTATTCTGATGAATGGATGAACTTTAAGGACTTGTCCGTGCTTAATAATCTGAGCATCTCCTCGCCAGAGCAATTGAGCAATCCAGATGGTTTCATATGTGGCAGGCAGAACACTCACAAGGAAATTGTTTCATATCCGTATATACAGGTTAGTCGTGCCTCAGATATTCTTCGACGATTATGATGAAACTGAGGGAAAATAAATAATGTATGCCTAATGGAGTTTGGACAAAAATGATAAAATTTTTGGGAAATGAATGAAGTGTGGGCCAGCGTAATTAAGCCCTGGTCGAACTCTGGAGGCCGTGAAGTACTCAGTCGTTGCGAGTCTCGTACTCGAATTTAACCAAAACAATGAACGGCAAGACAAGAAGAGAGTTATCCCAAGCAAAGTATCGATCTCGCCATGACCAGTGCCCCTCGTGCATATCATTGGCGACGGAAGCAGCAGCGGTGACGGCCATCCCTGACGACGTGGTCGCGGTGTGGCCCTCGCCTCTGCTTTCCTCCACGTAGCCTCATGGTATCACAATTCGTCTGCACGGCATGGCGCGACCTTGTCGACGAACACAAGCTGCTGGCGCCGTACCTCCCGCACGCGCTACACGGCCTGTTCATCAACTACGACGAAAGCAAAGGAAACTGTCACCGCTTCGTTCTTTGCCGCCCGATGACCTTATCGATGACCTCCAACAGTTGATGCGATACTTTTAGACTGCCAAGCCATGACCACGAACACCTCCCCGTTTTTATTAGAAGTTTTTGTTAATGCCAATCATGAGTAATTTGATAATATTTAAATAATATTTTAGTCTATGTTTTTCATAATGAGAATAATCAATAACTCAACAATGTTTAGAGGTTATTTTAGTCTATGCTTTTCCGGATTGCAGGGGTGGGTAATTTAATAATATATGTAGGACTAGCAAAGTGTTCGTGTGTTGATACAGATTTAAAATTGATAAAACATCCACCTAATAAAACTCACACGTGTTTCATAAAACTTTTATTATCCACAATTTTATAATATTAGAAAAGACAATATTTATGTTTTGCATTATATATGCAAGTAAGAATTGAGTACATACAAATACATATATTATAATATTAGAAAAGACAATATTTATCTTTCGTATGTGAATTCGAGAAAATTTGCTTATAAAAAGTTCCCGTAAAGTGTACAATGCAGTTATGTGTGTTCTCTTTTATTATTATTATTTTTACCTCGATCAATTCAATCAGTATCGAATAGGACAAGAAGTTGAATTACGGTTTTTTTTCAACCAGAAGTATATGGGAGTGTTATGCTTCTAGGGAATTACATTTTTTTCTTTCTTTGTAGTCTAACGGAGTGTTTTACGTCCTGTTTTTTCTTGTGCCTTTGTAGTTGGAAATTTAGAGTCCGATTATGTTACGTTACATATTTTTAATCTGATGTGAATTATGATTCTGATTGGTCGACCGGACTATATTCGGATGGCAAAACAACCAGAGTATATTCAGACCAACACCAAAATACGGGGTAGACGGACTCACCTAAAATAGTAAGGTGTATATAGATATTATAGTATAATGTTTTCATAACGCAATGATAGGTAATTTAATAATGTTTAGAGGGTAGTGGTGGTACTTCTTTTTCTTTGTTTCTCTTATCAACATGAGAATTTCTAGATGTATGCGTGTGGCTGACCAGAACACAAACTACTATGAATGCAACTGTTGTGATTTGTTACCAAATGCAACATTATTGAATATCGTTTTTGAATTTTGACTATGTCAGTTCCAAAGGTGGTGTAAAAATAATGCGTTTCAGGAGAGAGATTTACATTGAAGAAACAAAGAGGAGGCGAGAATGACCTGCCTGTTTTCCCTGTAGCTTGTAGCATAGTAGTTAGTGAAGCCCGTCGGTAGAAACTTAGAATTTTGTGTTATCCATGAACTGGATGATGTTGTCTTGTGTTGATTTCGTTATAATTAGATTAGATACAATCAAAACGCAGGGTCCTTGCAAGAATATTATACCCTTTAAGACCTCCTTTAGACAGATCTGATGAACGCCAATAGATTGGCCTGTAGCTGCCACGCACGCATTCATTCATCCAATCCAAGCTTCAAAGCAAGCACAAGACATATTAAGGATGAAGTGCTAAAACAAGAACTCTCTCTTCGTTCTTAAATGGTTGTCGCGGTTGACCTTTTGAGGTACGTGTGAGTATTTTTGAGTATTGAAACTAGTATTTCAAGTTAGATGAATCATCAAAATATTAACGGTAACAGCAGTTTTAAAACCGAGGGAGTAGTATGAATCCGACATATAGATGGACGATATCACATGCAAGCAGGCCACAAAAAGTCAGTACGTATAGATGACACTGGACACACCACGCATGCATGATCGGTCATCGTTGTGCGCTCTTTGGATCCAAGGAGAATTAATACACTCCTATAAAATATCTCATCAGCAGCGGTTCAAAACCCCTCATTAGCAGCGATTTTAGAACTGCTGTTGATTAACCATTGCTGATAATAAGGATTATCAGCAGCGGTTCCAGAACCGCTACTGATACTTGATCATCAACAGTGGTTCAAAACTGTTGATACTAGGAGTATCAACAGCGGTTCAAAACTGTGAACCGTTGCTGATACTCAAGTATCAGCAGCGGTACTCAAGTATCAGCAGCGGTTCACAGTTTTGAACCGCTGCTGATAATGGTTTTTCAAAAAAAAAAGAGGCCCTAATACCTGTAATTTGCTTTGCTCACACCCTTTCTATTGCTGTGTAGCAAAACTAAGGCACGGAGCTATGCAACTAGAAGTATAAGAGGCTTAGCAACAAATGACTATGTTTAGACAATATATTTTCTTTAAACGTTGTTTGATACCATTAATTTAGATCGCATCATGTCTAGACAATCTAGTAGTGCAATCAAACTAAGAATAATCTATTTTTTTTGGTTATTCTGTGCCAACTATGAAACTAATAACAACAACAATCGTATAAAACCAATGCTAATCTAAAGCTTTAACATATATGCAATTCAAGTTCCTATACCCCAATTAAAGTACATTCTCTTCTCTTATTGATTTCATATCAGTTCAGAGGAAACATTACAAGTGTGTGATTCTAGGCTGAGTTGTTCAAGAAAACAAATCTATTGTCATGCATGAAATATTACAAAATTGAGTGTCAAGCATTGGCCAAAATTTCATTAAGACAAACACTCAAGTATTAGTGTGCATCATATTCAGTCAATTATCCTGTAATAAATATAAGAAATGGACTATCATTTACAAGTAAATGTAGCACAAGAAGTTTGGAACTGTTGAAGCCTACAATATTTTGCATGTTCTAAATTAAGAGAACACTATAACTAAAAAAGAACACTAGCATTATCATGTATCTTAGCAATTTATCCAGCTAATATTCTGCCTATGAAAGCATTAAACTCAGAACACTAGCACAACAAGAATTAAAGCAACAGCTCATCATATATCAGTTTTCCAAGTATAAGATCAAATTATGGGCACAATATTAGTCAAGGAAAACAGAACATGTGCATAGATTTAAATTAAACATTGCAAGATCTCACAACTTCTAAACTTACTTCTGAATTTCTGAACTCTCAGCTTCTACAAAGCAGAGTCAACTTGCAACACTTCATCTTACACCTCTGTGACACTCTGAGTTTGAACAAACGAGCAAGGAGAACACTAGGCAAATGAGTAACTCAAAAAAATATGGCCTCTCAAAAGTTTTTGAAAACATTTGAACATCTTTTGATCAAGATTTGATCAAATTAAAATATCATTGAACTACACGTCAAATATTTTTAATAACGTCAAATATTTTTAATAGAATGTTATGCCAACAAAAATATATGTTATAAGTTATGATGCAAGATAATTTTTAGGAAAAATCTCATATTTTTATTCCAAGTTTAAGTGCCCCAAATATTTGTCCAAAAGATAAAAAACATACCATGTTTGAAAAATCTCCATTTAAATTCCTATGGTCCCAAATATTTGTCCAAAAGATAAAAAACATACCATGTTTGAAAAATCTCCATTTAAATTCCTATGGTATTTGTTGAACACACTCATTTTCTAAATTACGAGCATATCATGACGAACACACACATACTTTTGTTTTTGCAAACTCAACTCTGGATTAATGTATATGCTAATAAACAGAGACTTAATTTTTGGACAATTTAAGAAAAAGAAAATCCATGGGCCCCACATGCCCTTCCTCGCTCGCCTTCTCCCTCAGCCGATTGGGCACCCCGGGCGGCCGCCGCACACCGGCCAATCGCACACCCCCGCGGTCACCTGGTCGGGAGACCGGCTCCAAAAACCGGAAACCAGCTCCCTTTTTGGTCCCCCTATCCATTCTCGGCTCTCTCCCTCACCCATTTTTTCTCCATGTTTCCTAGCTTTCAGCTAAATGAAAGTTTTCAGTCAATCATTTGTTCCTTTAAGTTTTGATTTTTCTTTTATAAAATTATTTATATAATAATTATAAACCATTAGATTTAAATTTAATGGTCTAAAGAGGTGATTGAAAGTTAGCAAATCCCTTCTTTCTCTGCTCTCTCTCCCTCGCTCCACCTGCCCGTCATGGCAGCCCAAGCGGAGCTTGCGTCGCCCGGCCGCCCTGGTCTTCCCCCACCCTGGCCGAGCTTCCCCACCGCTCCACCATGACTTCCTACCCCTCCTTGCAAACCGGCTTCTCCCCATTCGCCATCGAACAATGCGAATAGACCGTCTTCCCCGAAGCCGACGCCACCGCAAAATCTTCAATTCAAACCGCCTAGTCGCGTTCCCCACCGATTCCATCCTCCGATGACCTCCCTGGAACCCAGAGCAAATGATTGTCCCGCCTCGGCCTCCATGCATGCAACGCCGTGGCCGGAACGCGGCGTTGCCGCTGCTGGCCGCTCGGCGCCACCCGCTACCCGCCTTGCCATGTCACTCCACATCTCCAGGCCGCGTCCTCGACCCTCCCCTCGAGCTGCGCCCTCCCTGGACTCCTCTTCTGCCGCCTGTGTTGGCGTCAGTCCGCCCCAGCCTCGCTCCTCCCTGCCGGAGTAACGCCGCCGCCTGGCGCGGAGGCCACGCCTGGCCATGGCCTGGCTAGCCAGCTGGGCTGGTTGTGGCCATGGGCCTCGTTGCATGCCTGGGCCAGATCTGGCCCAGGGATGCTTTCCCTGCCTCGCCTGACCTTCTGGGCTGGGGTTCTTTTGGCCCAGTAGCGAGGTAAATTGTTTCCTATGAATTACAAATGAATAAAACAACTACTTCTTGATTTAAAAATCAACTCAGAGATATTTACCAGGAGAAGGAGTGCAACTACATACTTTCTGGACTCCGGAGGATATACTCTATTTTTATTGAATACTATATCACTTCCAAAGTACATATTTATATATGAATGCATTTAAATAAGCAAAGGAAATGGTTGAACTTCAAAAATGAACATAGGAAAATCCACTGCATGGAAAATTATGAAACAAAACTTCTATGGATTTAGTAAATCAGGGCCTGTCCACTAGGGTGGGGTGCTTGTCATGATAAGCTATGAATATATTAGAGGTTTAATTCTTTAATATGCATGATTTAGGTGTTGCATGTCACACAACTATGAATTTACTTGCTCATGTTCTGTTAGGAAATATGAAGTTATCCAATTATCCTTGTTTTTGTTAAAAAAAATTAATGTGCATGCCATGGTGCTAATTCTTGCTCTGACCATCACATGTTGCACCTTACTATGCTTGTATGCCATGAAGCAAAATTCTAGTATTTAGCATTTGCGTGTAATGGGTTATTTTATTTTGCTCCAGTAGACATATACTATTGATAGAAAATATTAAACTTCCCTGCATGTCAGTATTTTTACCCACACTAAATTAAATGGCAAAGACACTAATAAATTTAGTTTTAATTATATATGTTTGATAAATTCCTAATACCTGGTGAAACATCATATTTTGATTTGTTAGACCTTCCTGTAAAACCATGAGTCCTAATTTAGCCATAATTAATTATTTAACCTTATGCATTGTTTTAAGTGTTTAAATTTAATGGCTCAATGCATGTAAGTAAAATTTGGTCAATAAATCATCCCTGATATGTTCTATTTACAGTAAATCACCCATATGAAATTGACCTCCAGAACCATGCTAAAATAATATGGTCTTCTAAAAACCCGATAATTCGATAAATCATTCGAAGGCTGGGTAGCATGTTAACAAACAACACCCCCCTTCCACTTCTACATGTAATATTAATGTTAACGTATTTGTTGAGGAAGTACCATGAATCAAATAATATTCTTATGCATCATATCATCCGCATCATATAGGTCACGAGGTGAACCACGTGGAAGCGGGTCAGGAGTAGGAGCCAGAAGAGCAAGGAGGGAATTCTGCTAACCAGGAACCCACTCAAGGCAAGCCCCGGTGCATCCCACCTGTTTTAACTATTTTATTTTCTCACTAGTTAGGGGTGTAGGCTTGTCTATGCATTAAGTCTATAGGAGTTGTTTGAAAACCTAGTATTGTACTAGGTTGCCTTTACCTGATCATAGCCTCAGGATGTTAGTCGTGTTGCTTAATTTAGGACGACCATTCGTCGAGTGGTATAGAGACCACTCGTAGATCAGGAAATATCATCACCTAGGAATGATGTCAGATGAAGGAAGATGGAATGAGATAACGAATGAAGACCGGACGAGCAACTAGGTGGAAAGGGAAGGACATCCTGTCTTCAAGGGGGTAGCCCCGTCCGAGTCACCTAAGGCTACGCCACATGTCCGGCCTATGGGATCAAGTTTGAACGTACTATTTGCATGCTGGAGTTATGGGCCCAATAAACTGACGTAGCTGCGAATACTGCTTGGTCGGAAGATACCCTACTCCCTTGTTTGGTGGAACTGGGGCTGAGAGGAGGGAAGAATCTACCCACGGATGGCGACACGGGGCACATCGTGTTGGGGACCCTCCTTGGGGGAGCCAGGCCCGGAAGACCTCGCGGTACCGTATGCGAAAAGTTGCTCTATGCGGCTTCTAGGAAGCGTGTATGGATCGTGCAAGCAGGTTTCTCCTGCAGGATGTAAATCGATTCGAGTCACTACCCCTCACAGTAACGAGTACAGCTTGATAACTCCGCCCGAACAGTGTCGGAAGCCATTAAATTGTTGAAAGGGTTTAATATTGCTGTTTGGAAATTAGTATTAATTGTATTGCAACCATAATTGTTGTAGTCATTGTATAAACTAAATTTACTATTTTCCCTATTAACTTAACATGATGCTAAAACTTGAAAACTAGGGATTTACTCTTAGGTTGGCTTTTGGCAAAATGAACCCTACCCTTAGCCTGTGCATGTCTAGGAGTCGGCTGTAGTTGACCATTTTAACGGGTCAGTCTTGCTGAGTAAACTAGTTACTCAGGGTGACGTTCTTTGTGGTTTTTCAGATAATCAGGAAGGCCAGTTTCCCGACTTTTGGAATGTCGATTGGGAACCTTGCAGTCCATAAAAGGAGTACTTTGTTGCTTGCCGGTACAGTGTCGTGGGCATGACACTTATCAAGACCGGATCTACTTCTATGTATCGTCGTGAGAGCACGATTGTATTTTAAGTATTTCGTCGAACCATTTCATTTACTGTTGAACTATTTCGCTTCCGTACTTTTAAAACTCTAATTTGTAACTTAAATTCAGATTTCTTTAGAACTCTGCACTCTATCTATGTTCTCATTGTAACTATATTCTCTGTCATGTATTGTACTATTCGGCGTTACAGCGCGTGTCGCCATCCGAGAAAGATCCTGAAACGGAATCGTCTCCGTGGTAAGGCGGTTCTGTTACAACCTGCTTGTATGATTTTCACAAGTAGGGCCCTGAGCCCCTGGCTAGAAGATAAAAATAGAGAAATTTTTATCAATGGTACAAAAATGAAAATCTAGAAGAGAACTATAGGAGCATATTGTTAGTACAATGGGATTGTAAGTACTGTAACCTACTTCAAGTGTAATAAACCTTGTAAGTTTTTTTGTTTACCTTCTCACATTGCCATCCAGTACTCGTATAGGGTCCAAATGGTGTCCGGAGTCAGTATAAGGATACCTGAAAGATGATAGTATGTGCCTCCTGTTTGTATGTCTTTTGATCTCTATCTTACTTGACTTTGATCCTGTCTTAAATGGATAATTTGTGCTGCTAGGAGGACAACACATCAACGAGAGTGAGAGTTGAAGAATTGTTGCTGCTATATAATAACAAGGCATGATCTACGCCATAACTTCTTAGGGCATCAACAAAGAAAAGTAACAACGTTGACAGTTGACAGAGTTACAAAGCACTATATCCAGACGCTTGTTACACAATGGATCATGACTAATAAAAAATATAAGAAAAACAACTAAATGTGTCAAATCTAGCTGGTAGATATCATGTTTAGCTAACAAGGGGAATGGCACAAACAATATTTAGATTCGAATGCATTTATCCTCTTAAGAGACTGGCCAACACGTTAACTCTAAATCAGATTAGATTACCACACGCATGTTCTTAAAGCCGGATGCAATACTTTCAGAGTACCATACACAAATCTTAGAGAATATTTGTCAGTAAACAAATCATGAAGCGACAAGGACCAAGAAGTAGGATACGAAACTGATAATCTATAGACTAGTATAATTAACTGATCATCTATAAACTATAATTAATAGATAATCTCAGCTAAAAAACTAATAATGCAACATCAGAGCTCACAGCTATCTAAAATGAACTAGAATTTCCCCCCACCTCATTAAGCTAGTATAACAAGGTTTGACCCATACCAACCCAATGGATACCCACATGCATCCCAACACTCTACCTAGCCCTAGCTACTATCCTGCAGTGACATCTGGAGTAGCAGCGAGCTGCATAGGGCGTCCTCGTGCACCTCAGCGGGCACCTCCACCACCGCGTCCTGCACCGCCACGCCGTTGACGCGGCTGACGCACGCATGCTGCACGCGCAGGTCCAGCGCCCGGAACGCGCCCATCAGTCGTGCCGCTGCGTGCGGTGCTGTGCTCCTGGCGCGCACCACAGCTGCGTTGGGCCTCACCATGCGCACCTCCACCGCCTCTTCCATGGCGGCTCCTCCTCCTCCGACGGGGGGTTCGTGCCTGATCGCCCGCCTCGCCTCGGCCTGGAGGCGGGCGACGCGGGCCCGGAGCTCGGCTATGTAGGCAGCGGCGTCAGCGAGGAGGGACGCCTTTGTCCATGCGCGACACGGTCGGCACGGCGGCGCGGAGCTCGCAGAACCGGCGGCTCAGCTTGTTCCGGCGCTGCCGCTCCGCCTCCACTTGGCTCACCGCTTCCTGCTGCCGGGCTTCCGGCCACGCCGCTTCCCGGGTGCCGCCGCCGGTGTGGCCGTGACGACTCTCGGCTGCTGATGAGGCGGCTGGGAGACTTCAGGGACTGTGCACTGCCCCACGGGCCACGTCATCTCCTGCCCCTCGTCTTCGCCCAGCAGCCATTGCTCGGGGAAGTCGTAGGAGGAGAGCTCGATGACCGGGTGCGTGTGGTGGCCGGCGTGGGAGAAGAAGCACGCCGATGAGGAGTACGGCGAGATCAGCTCGTCCATGTTAATGCAGACTAATGCTATATGGCAAAACGAGCAGGGCCAATGAGAAGGTGGCGTCTGTCTGCTGCTTTTATACTGCCTAGAGAGGGAGGCGAGCAGCCATACAATAGTCAATAGGGCCATCGGCTAATAATACTGCTGATTTTTGTACCGCCCCTCTCAACATATATGGGAGCATAATAATACTGCAATTAATAACTGAATTTTTTTTTTCATTTGGTTCAGTATATTATTGGAACAATAAAAATGTATTGCTGGAACAATGAAACCATACTGCTGAAACAATTAGATATGCTGGATGGAAATTTTTTCGATTTTTCAACGAACATCTTTTTTGGCTCAAGTGAATAAATATATATGGGTTGTTTAATGAATATGCAATGGCTAAAAATAATAATAACAAACCGTGAGTTACATGATATAGAGACATCTCCAATTATAATGGATCCAAGCCAAAAACCCTAGCAGACTAGTCGTGCTGGACGCAAGGGTATAGACGCAAGTTTGGAGATTGTATTGGTCGCAGTAGATTGTACATGCTGAGTCCAACACGCTCGAACTCTAAAGAGAGCAAGCAAAGATGCACAGCCCGCAGATGTTAGCAAGCTAGCTTGCAACATTGGGAATCTGGGAGGATTGCATGAAAAACACAGTACCAAGATAACATGATCAGATACAGTGATTTACGGCGCGGATATGGTTCGACTAGTGCTGGCAGGGGAGAGCTAGCAAGTTGTTTTGTGCCAATGGCAACAGCAGTGGGAGGAGCGGGTAAGGCTGTGCAGATAAAGTAAATCATGTGCAACGTACTCAGGCAGAAGGAAAACACAGCGTGGTCCCTTGCAGCTTCATCAGCGACGAGCGTAGCGTCTGCCTTGGTGGGCAGAACAGTATGTTTTTTCCAAAGCTTCCTCCTACTACGCATGTGTTTGCTTCATTGCATTATGTGGTTGCTTCTTAATCTCAGTCTTGGTGGGCAGAACAGTTCATGCATGCATATACGCAGTTAGCATGTACATGCTTAACATGTATTATCTACACCATTCATATTATATTGGAATTCGTGTCATATATACTACATGACAAAAATTATATGATGAAGTACATGTAAGGACAAGATTTTACCAATCTCAATGTAAAATATGTGGTCTAGATAGTACATGCTTAACATCTATATGTCAAAAATTTCGCTTTGCAGTTTTGAGGAGTTACTACATCTCTTTAGCATAAACTAGCCTCATGAAATTAAATCATTCACGGACATCGGCCACGATACTGCCAAGCCCCATCCTGGGCAGCAGGAGCAAGGAGGATCTATAGCTACTTGGGCATAGAGAACAAATACGCCGTAAGCATGAAAAAAAAAATACGGCTCAATGTTTACGCTGTTTGTGTAGGTGAGTATTCTGGGCACTAACGGATTGGACGAGGAAGCAGGGATCACACGCCGGATATATATTCTTAATTAATTAACAGATCTGTCTGACTTGAGCAGCGAGAAGGATCGAGACTCAATTGGGTGTTGGGGGGTATCAAGCGTTGGATATAACTATGAGATCATGGGAAGGGGAGATTAAGTTCTAGACTATTTCTTTTTTTTTTTCTAGACCTCATGATGGAATGTCCATCTCCTTTTATTAGTAAATAAATGTAATGAATAATTAGCTCTAAATATGTATTGGATACAAAGGCAGCCAACTAATGGTATGTATATTAAGAACCACCACAGGTGTGAACTGAATTTTCAATGTACACTACTTTTAATTTGACTATAATCTCTTTCAACAGATATGTGAACAGTTTTTTTTATTTATATGTACAACAATCTTACTTTTAATGAACCATATTCAGTCTACATAAGCATTCCTATATATAATCAGGGAGGTCACTGGATAAAAACATCTTAGTTATGGGCAGAAGAAGCAGTTAGGAATAATTTCACAGCAGCCATTGCAAAAATCACTCAATCCCAAATACGCTACTGTCAGTGATACAAGTGGGCTCCATGTGACGTTGAGACGATTTTGCAATTGTTACTATGGAGTTGTCAAGTTAGGCTGATATTCCTGAAATTTAGAGGTCCACACGAAGAGGCACGGTAGTATAGAATGAAACAAATTTGCAAAATTCAACGTCACAAAATACGACTAATTTTGTAAGCGGTGATACAATATATTTTTTATGCAACACATGAAAAATAACATCAAGATGCTGGAAAAACAATGAAAATAGTGAAAAATTAACAAATACGTAGCTGAAAAAATAACAATTTTGTAGCCAGAGCATCATGTGTTTCTAGCGCGTGCCGAACTGCCGATGCACGGGTTGAAGAGGGCTAGTAGCTCTAGCCAGTTTTCGTTAGAAACCTGTGGTCCGTATAGCCCGGCAGCAGGACACGTCGAGGTTATTGCTACGACAGCTAGCTTCTCAGTGACGTATATTCTCATGTGTGTACTTACTAAGTCACGTATATTCTCGTTAGATATACTTGTGCGGTGTACATGGTATTGAATCTGTCAGGAGTATATCCGGTCTCATTTGGTCCTGTCAGTCTGTCATCTTGCATTATTAGGAGTAGTAGCTAGGCTTGTTGGACGCAAGTATATATTAAACCCATTAGGAGTACATTTTATGTTCTACAACTCATTGCGACATTGACCTGGAGCAATCTTATTTCCATGGACGACGACACAGGTCATTTCTCATCGACCAACGGATCCTGAACTTTTTACCATTTCACTCGACTCCTTATACGTCAGATGTCAGCAAACGACGCAGCATACGTACTGAAAAGTCTTGCCCGACTGAAGGCTTGTCGCTGCTCGACGCCAGGACGGCCTCTCTCTCTATCCCAAGAATCTGTGCGCCCAAGCAAATTTTCCGAAAGCAAGAGACTATAATCGTCAGGCCGTCGGGCCATTTATGGGCGTAGCTGGCCTGTCGCGCAGAACCTCGGCTCGTGAGGCGTCCATTGATGCTATCATGGGACCAGCCTTTTGCTGCTGCTCTCCGGCGACCTTGTTGTGTGGCTGGCTGTATACCCAGTCTTTCTCTGCTTCTTCCTGCCATTTCCTTGCAGCTTGCAGTGATTTTCCTGCGTGATCAGCAAAGAACGAGGGAGCCAGAAAGATTCCTTGTTGCTCAACAGAAACAGCCATATGGCCATAGGTCAGGGCAAGGCAGCGTCGCAGATACGGTTTAGGATACAGAGGTCATGCCGTCCTTACAAAAGATTTCCAAATAGCAGTATGGTTGGCAGCTTGCACCGGACGATGCGGAGAAGAACTAGATCTTTGTGGGGAAGGTAACTCTCGCCTTCCACAATTTTGGGAAGTGGCACAATTAAATTGTGAAGCTCAACTTCTTTTTTTTACGGTCGGGGGGGGGGGGGGGGGGGGGGGGAGGAGGAGAACTCCCACCTGAATTCCATTATATTGATAATGGCGTCGGCCCCATAATGACCCAATTATAAGTTACAACACATTTGAATGGAGATGGAAAGAGACAAATTACATGGGGAGAAATACAAAAACTAGGCGTAAAGGATAGAAAGCAACTACACACACCTAGTTTCGCACCCATGAATCAAGTTATCGAGATCAAGACTAGCAGAGAATCCAAGGCACCATCCTCAAGAGGAATGTGACATTGCCAACACAGGTGCTGCCCCGATCCAGCAAGCTGGATCCAGGTTTTCACCTGGATAATACTAAGGTCGGCGAGAGCAGTGCACCTCGATAAAGCCTTCAAGAAGGAGAATGACGCCGCAGGCGCCATCAATGCCGGCATTGCAAGGCTTACGCCTAGAGCACCGTGCCTATCCATTGCATGTGTTGAGTCCATGGCGCCTACTGAAAAGCACAAGCCAGAAGGAGACCACAACCTGCAAATGGATGAACAAAAACCGCAATCCAGCAACAAGGGACAACACAGAACACGACCACCATGAGCATGCAATGGTCTTCTTGTCGAGGAGTAGATCGACTGACAAGACCACCACACCGGTCTGATGGACATCCAACCAGCAAGAAGGAGAAGGTAAACCGGCTCAACCCCTAGAGGCTACCGGTGTGCCTACCGAATCTAGGGTGGCCACCACGCCTAGCTGCTTGAGCCCTACGCGACTCGCACGAGCAGCAAGGACAAAGAGTCCTTAACGTGGAACAACAACCCTGGTTGCTCCAGAAGGCCTGAGCTCAAACAAATCATTGGATTTGCAGCACCACAACACTGGCACAGAGACACTGATGGCCATGGCTGCAGCGCTCGAAGCATGAGGGGCCCTGCTTGCGCAACCACGCCAGGTCACACCACCATTGAGGACGCGCACTAGGAGGCATTGCGGGTTGGGGGGGGGGGCACCCAACAGGTACCCAGGAGCCCGGATCCAAACCAGGGTTGGGGGATCCGGCCTGGATGACATCGTACCGCCTACTGTGAGCCCGCCTCCACACAGATCCGGGCACGGGGGTGCCGGATCCGTCGACAGAGAGGCCGCAGCGGCGAGGGGTCGATGATGGAGCGGTCAGAGCCGCTGATTGCGCTTGGATTTGGCCGTTGACTCATTGCCGCCACCGGAGCCGCCACACACCGAGGCAAATTCAATCTAGCTGTCAGGCGCATAGATCCGAGCACAGAGGTGCCGGATCTGGGGATGGGGAGGCCGCGACGGCGAGGGGTTGGGGCTAGGAGGGTTGAAGGTGGGAGGGGAGGCGGGTGATGGTGCGCGAGAGGAGAACGCCTCGCCGCCGCCTTCCTAGCAGCTACGCGACATTGGCCGGCAGCCTGCTTGGACGGCAGCGAGGGCAAGGGAGCGCAATGCAGGGCTGTGGGCGGCGGTGGCGGCTAGCTAGGGTTCCCAGGGCCGGTCCTGTGTATTTTGGGGCATAGGGCGAAGCTAAAAGTCGGGGCCCTTTATATATACGTGTATATATATACTTAAATATTGCCAATTGAATAATCATATTATTACTAATTAAAACAAAATCAAATTTATACAAAAATAATTGTATATTATCTTAAAAGTTTATGCGAATATTTCTAGCAAGAAAGTCACTAATGATAGTGTCGTTGTAAATCTTGTCCAATGATTTCTTTTCAATGTATAAAGTGGCCAAATCATTCAATTTTTCTTGAAACATTGTGGACCTTAAATAGTTCATCAACAATTTTAATTAAAAAGCTTCTTTTAGTTGATGCCACTGTCACGGACATAGTAAATAAGATTCGATATGCAATAGAAATATTAAGATATTTTATAGTTGATATGATTTATCCAAGGCTCCTTTCTGAGATTCCAAGAATTCTCCTTTTTTTACTTCTTCTCCTTTTCTCATGCCCAGATGGATATTTCAAGTTGACATGATTTGAATAAAAAATGTAAAAATAATTAGTCAAACAACATTCTTGTTTGATCATAAATTTTAAACCAATTATGCAAGAAATAAATTGAACTCAAACCTCGTCTGATGGCTGCTCCTCTTGAACTCAACATATGGGCCAAATTTGCTTGTACATGTATATGCATATGCTATGGGTCAGGGCCCTTGGTTTTGGAGGCCTAGGGCGACCGCCCCCTTTGCCTCCCTCCAGGGCTGGCCCTAAGGGTTCCGCCCGTTGCCCCTACGGAGAGGAGCGCGGGCTTCCCCCGAGTTTTTCCTTCACTGTCAACTAGGTTTCTCGAAGCTCAACTTTTGGTGTACGAGACAGATTGATAGTACTTTTGAGACAGAATTAGCGCAGTGTCTGTTTGAACGATCAAGGGACACCAGTCTTTTCATGGGAGTTTGTTGATATGCAATACGAATAGTACCAAAATGTATTTTTCAGAAAAAAAGTACCAAAATGTGATTTTACTGCGATTTTCCTCGCTAGATGACAAACTATCCTTTAGCACGGTACGTACTATAGCTTTGTTACTACATCAATCGATGATTTATTCCGTTATTATATTTCAGCAATGTGGGATATGGTGAATTCCAGGAGGTGAGACGACCTTTTGAATCCATGCAGAAGAATTGAATCACATCTTTTGTTTTCTTCATTGATGTTCCTGCTAATTGAATCCATGCAGGAGTGGGGCATGTCCACGTGGACCCAAGAATACAATATTAAATGATAATAGTGCGAACTTTACATACAGATTAAATTCAGATTCATGATGGAGCAAACTTGTATATTCGTCATTTAATATACGTGAAGATTCATCGAGTAGGTCTGATTATTTTGTTTTTTTTCTGCGTAAGCTACTTCCCAATCAAGCTTAACCCTTTTTATGAAAACTGATTAGGTTGAATGAACTCCATACACCGTTCTAGTTAAGATTACTGAGATCACTCCAGCTAAAGTGAAACTGAGAACCGTTTAGTTATAACTCACAAGGTCCACAGAAACAACCGGCATGTGTCTCATCAGACAGCGGTTCAGGTTGAACCATTTTTTACACCAATCAATTAGACGACCAGTATCAACAAACTCTGGCGAGCAGCTAGCCATGGTAGAGCCACGACGAAGGGTCACATACTCTATGATAATATTATCATAGAGTATCTGCTTCTAGTACATATCTGCGTGATTTTGTACTATTATGATAGAGTATTAACAAACTCATGAGCCCACCACAGATAGGGTCACATGGTCGGCGGTAAAAGCAGATAGGCAGCTAGTCGTTTCCAGAGATTACTCGTACATATATCTCGCCTTAGCTTCAGACACTACAATGTTCAGAGAGCTATTCGTAATGAAATTGATAATGCTAAGTTTTGCTTAATTGTCGATGAATCACGAGATGAGTCTAGAAAAGAGCAAATGTCACTTGTTGTTCGTTTTGTTCACAAGGATGGCTTTGTTAGAGAGCGCTTTCTGGATCTTATTCATGCTCATGATACATGCTCAGCTACTCTTAAACAAGAATTAAGCATTATTTTAGCAGACCATAAAATTGGATATTCAGAGTATTCGTGGACAAGGATATGATGGTGCTAGTAATATGCGTGGGGAGTGGAATGGGTTGCAAGCCAAGTTTAATCACGAGTCTCCATATGCTTATTATGTCCATTGCTTTGCTCATCAGTTACAATTAGCTCTTGTTGCTGCCTCCAAAGAAGTAACAGAGGTTCATACTTTTTTTGAAGATCTAGCTCTTGTAGTCACTACTGTGTTGTCTTCTACTAAGAGAAATGATGACTTGCATGACTATCAAGTTGCTGAAATGGAGCATCTAATTAAGCTTGATGACCTTGAAACTGGAAGTGCTGCTAATCAAATTGGAACCTTGCAGCGTCCTGGTGATACTAGGTGGAGCTCACATTATGATTCAGTCTGTAGCCTTTTAAAGCTTTGCAAGCCAACATACCTAGTATTAAAAGATATTAATAATGCTAGAGGTCCAGGAACTAGTCCGTCTACAAGAGCAAAGGCATCAGGTGCTGTTAAAAAGTTAATGTCATTTGACTTTGTTTTCATCCTACATGTTATGAAAGAACTCATGGGTATCACGGATATGCTCTGCAAAAAGTTGCAACAAAAATCTCAAGACATTGTCAATGCTATGGATGATGTTTCCACTACCAAAAAGTTGATTCAAAATTTGAGGGATCATGGTTGGAGTAAACTTATTAATGATGTGACATCTTTTTGCAATAAACAAGGAATTCAAATTCCAGATATGAGTGCCTTTTATGTTGATTATATCCAATCTCGTGCATAGAATGAAATGACAGTTGAGCATCACTATAGATATGACATATTCATAGTTGCAGTTGATCAACAAGCATATGAATTGAATTGTAGGTTCAGTGAACAAGCTATAGAGCTACTTATTTTGTGCACATCGTTGGACCCTAAGGATTCATTTAGCTCATTCAAAATTGATGATGTGTTCCTACTAGCATCAAAGTTCGATCCTGCTGATTTTTCTGAGCAAGAAAGAATTAAGTTGAGACATCAATTGCAACATTACGAGCTTGATGTAACAAAAAAATCCCAGATTTCAGGATCTATCCACTGTTGCTGATCTTTGTCGCCGGCGAGTTGTAACCGGGAAATCAGATGACTATTATTTGATCAACAGGTAATATGATATTTCCTTTACTCTCTTTATTTACATTGCAACATTGCTTACATGTGTCATTTTTCTTAGTACTAATAGTTTTTTTTTTTGATAGATTGATTCGCCTTATTCTAACTTTACCAGTTTTAACTGCAACAACTGAGCGTGCATTTTCTACGATGAAGCTTGTAAAAACAAGGCTTCGAAGTAAAATGGGAGATGCATTTCTGAGAGATTGCCTAGTAATCTACATTGATAAGAAAATTGCAGTTCAGTTCACAACTGATGCACTCATTTATGAGTTTTATGATATAAAAGAACACAGAGTATGATTCAGATAGAAAAGGTTAGATTCGTGTAAGCATTTGTTTTAAAATAATAATTTCTTTTATGTAGTGAGACATAAACTTTGTGACAAGATGCAATACAAATATTTAATTTAATATTATTTTATGTGAGAATTCTTTGAAACTATGATCATTATGATATGTTGGTTGTGCCTATAAATACTTTAACATATTGATGTTCTTTAGCCGGTTGTGCCCCCCCCCTATAAAATTCCTGGCTGTGCCCCTGACGACAGATAGGGTCACATGGCCGGCGGTAAAACCAGATAGGCAGATAGTGGTTTCCAGAGATTACTCGTACATATATCTCGCCTTAGCTTCAGACACTGCAGGCCGCGCGCGCTCGGGACAAGTCAGTGGACGCAGCAATTATGACCTCAATCAACTCGGATATATACAGATTCGACATGTCCAACGTCGTACGATGAGCCACAAATAGCCACCAGCTTCCAGGACAAAATCTGGTGATATAATTGGCGAGGGATCTTGCGTGAAAGCCCGAGGGTCAGCAACACAGACGGATGGACGACATGGTAAAAAAAATTTGTAGTGGCCAGATAAGGCTCTGCACCCACGTACGGGACATCTTGCATGCCAGTCACGGGTTCATCAGATTCGACTGGCTCCTTTATAAGTTTGATTACACATGTTTGTTAGAATTAGAACCACTATAGTCCCAATCAACCCCTTGCGTCCGCACGGGCTTGTAGGTTGAGAATATTTCAATTTGTGATGTACCTATTTCTTACATATTTATATTCCTATACTATTTCTATTTGATGTTATTACTTGAATTTTTTCTACGTAGAAATTAGTTATATGTTATACAGAGAAATTAGTTTTATCTTTCCCTCGAAATCATTTATAGGAAACTCAATATATATATATATATATATATATATATATATATATATATATTTGGAGTTTATTTGCTACTTTTTGTAAATTTGTTTTGAACACGGTACAAAATAGCCTAGCAACATTGTGAGAGGGATGATTTTTATACCAATGTTATAATACTCAAGATTAATGTGTTCAGCTACTTAGGTGATTTAGTCGTTTACGAATCAAAAACAATATTATTGATCTAAGTTCAGTATTCAACCTCCTATTAGGGGTTCCTTTTAGCTACTAACAGTCATTCTTTTTTTTTAAAAAAAAGGAATGGTCAATAGTAACGAAAAAAGTCAATGACGATAACATTTTTGGAACAGAAGGTGTATACCATTATGGAAGTACTACTACCTGCATATTCATAGTTGTACTCTTTATATGGCAAAAAGGGTCACAACTATTGGAAAATCTCAAAAAGAATGTTGTAGGAAGTAACTTCTACACGTGTTAAATCTGGAGGAGTTTTACTATCCAAAATACTGATTAGTAGATTTGAGAAACTACTGGCTAGTAGTTTGATCTAATTGTTTAGATTCGATAATCTAATAACACAACTATTAGCTAGTAGTTTACCAATTTGAGGATAATATTGGTATAAATAAGAGTGTTAAATTTAAAATAATTAGTTTATATTATCATGAAAAAGATTTTAATTATCAATATGATAAATAATTGATGTTATACATCTTTTAAGATCAACTAACATTTTAATGGTTCGATAGGTTAAATTTTATTATAAAAATAGAATTGAAATCATTTATTTATCATGCGATTATGAAACTACCCTCAAACTACTAGCCTGTAGTTTGTCAAAACTATTGGCCCGTATTTTGGATAGTAAAACTCCTCTAAACTTGATGCAACACCCTTACTGAAATGGTGATAGTAGCCATAAGACATGGTGACAGTGCTTTGACTCATCTCACACGAATCCAACATGATGTATTTTACAAGAAGGCATAAATATTGGGTTTTCTCACTACGGGTCTAAACTTTTCACTTGCCTTTGTTTGCATTTGCACATAGGCCTAGTGGGCCCGAGTCTCTCTGTAGATAACTCTATTATCATGGCATCAAAATTGCAAACAATAATCTATCACTCTATTTAGTTAAAAATTTCTATTTCTCTATTTTTAGTTGTAACCTGCTCTATCAGCAGTCTCTTCATTTCACCAATAGTATTTTTGTTCCTCCATTTGTTGGAGAATTTCCACGCCTGTAATAACCAAGACAAAGTATTTTTTCCCGAAGTGCTTCCAATCAAATTGCTGAGATACAATACAAAGTACTTTTGTTTATGTCAAGGGCTAGTATGCTTTTCTTTTTGACATGAGATGGTGCTTTTGTCTAAGTGAAGGATTAAGTCGGTTCCAGAGAATTCGAGAACAGTGCGAACCACGGATCACAGCCCAAAGGCAAGTGAACGCTCTGATCTGGGGGGGCCTTGTGGTGGCGTCTGCCTGCCGTCAGAGCAAAGTACTGCGTCTTGAGTTGATTTCTTAATAATTTCACCTGATTTTCCTGGGACGGTTTCATGCATGCGTTGCAGGTTGCTGCAGGCAGTACACTATATAGTTGAGAGAAATAATAAATTCCATGTCCACGAGCAGTAGCAGCCTGGCAGGCATGGGCCGGATTATCATATGCACACTGTATCCCGACCTGCTGGATCGGTGCATCCGCACGCCGGAAGGGACATGAGCAAGTGCATGTTCATGAGTGCAGAGGAGGGTCTCTACGGTGTAAAGGGTATCGAGAGAGAGAGAGAGAGAGAGAGAGAGATACGTCAGAGTCATTGTCCTAGAGTCGTACGTACCATAGTGGGACCACCTCTTGTGCACGATCAACCTTGGAAGCCAATGCCCTGCGCAACGGTACTGAATATCACACTACCATGCGTAGCACGTGCCTGCACCGCTAGCTTCCACGGCGCCGGGCTCAGAACATTTACACGAGATGACAAGAGGATGTGCCCGCCCGGTGGATAGAGCTGGATGAGCTCTTGAAGGGGATTGTTGAATGTGAAGACTATATATTATAGGTTCTATTACTTCTTAGAGCTAGCAACCCTCTCTCTATTTTCTCAATTTATCAATAAAAATCATATTTGCTAGCTCTAAGATTCACTTCTGTACATGCGGACACTTTAAGAGTGCCTACAAAGGTTTACGCGTGTAGACAAGTATTCCTTTTGCAGTGCACGTATACAGATACAGCAAAGATACGCTTTGAACGGTGCATCTATGGCACTCTGCCCTAAGATCCTATGGGTCCATCTCTGTTATTGTACTTTTGTTCTGTCCAACGGTGTAGAACAATGCGCTTGCTTACTGCACAAAGAAAGAACATGGACGAAGACGAGGGACATGGGAGTGGGACCTGATAGCTACTGATAATTGCCGTAAACGGCTTTGCTGAAGCTCATGTTTGTGCTAAACCTCTTTTGCAGAACAGAAATAGAAAATGTGACACTCTAAAGTTTTATATGTTTAATTTGATCACCCACGGAGATGCACTAAGGCCGTGCCCCATGTCAGGTAACTATACTCGCTCCACGTTGATACTAGAGTACCAATGGGCCTACAAATGGAGACGCATGAGCAGAGTCTACCATAGGAAACTCCTTGTTGGTGTGACCATATTTGCAACACCTCTCACAATAATAGTCATCGATGAGGAGGGGCTTGACACATGTAGTGATTGTGTCACTTTCCCAATGGTGTTGATGATGGCGGGTATGAGCCATGTCTATGATGTGAGACATTGTTCACAAGTCTTCTTGCAAGAATTTCCTTGTTGATGACTTTTCGTCTTGCCAGCTTCTTAAAACCAGCCATCACAATCTTCCTCTTGTCCTTGAGCATGTCATAGTCCTTTAAAATAGATGCCGTCATATTAGAAACCTCAATCGAGGTGGTTAGCTCAGCTCAATAGTCAAAGCATTACTCTTTGACGAACAAGAGGAGGGAGAGGCAAGGTTATCAACATTTAAAGCCTCAAAAGTAAGTTCAAAGGCCTTGTACTTTTAATGGAGCTCTCTATAATCACCCTTGAGTTTGTCATATCTCTTGTTTAGGATCTTATAAGAGGTGACAAGGTCCTTGAGTTCTCTCTCAAGGTCACCAACATGTGCCTTAGACAACATCCATTCTTCACTTGCCACCCCTATCATTTTGGCCTTCTTGACTATGATTTTGTGGGCCGCCTCAAGCATATTCCAAAGCATGGAGTAGAGTAAGGACCGAAGGCATGCCAAGAGGGGGGGGGGGGGGTGAATCGGTAAGCCGACCACAATCAACAAATACTTCAGTTGGACCCCTAACCTATGCAA
This sequence comes from Eleusine coracana subsp. coracana, assembly GCA_032690845.1. Classification (NCBI taxonomy): domain Eukaryota; kingdom Viridiplantae; phylum Streptophyta; class Magnoliopsida; order Poales; family Poaceae; genus Eleusine; species Eleusine coracana. Next base: position 58,629,624 of record CM064434.1, on the reverse strand, counting down.
CCCATAAGTCAACCTATCCACTATAGCACACAATTGAGGAATAGTAAAGAGAAGAGTCAAGGAATGCTCATGATTTTTTTCCCTGAGGTCTCGGAAGGATGTGGTGCTTACCCCAGGTTAGAAGGAGACCTGATTGAAGAAGTAGGGTGATAGTGACGCGATGTAGAGGATAGGGGTGCATGATGGATGAGGCAGGGGCACGCGGTGGAGGAGGCAGGGCCGTGCAGGGACAGAGGCAGGGGCATGTGGTGGATCAGGGGCCCGGGTCACGTGGTGGAGTGGCAGTGGCAGGGGTGCACGGCGGTTGTAGAGGGAGGGTGCGGAAGGGGCGGGAGTGTCGGCCAGGGTGGAGGGCGGCCGCGTGAGGTGCCGGCCAGGGTGGAGGGCAGCAACATGAGGTGCGGATGGCAGCTGAGGTAGGGGCGGGAGCGGCGGCGGGTGCATGTAGGTGGCAGTGCAGGATGACGGCGCGGTGGTGGGCGGGGGGAAGGCACGGTGGCGGGTAGGGTGGTGGCAGCTGCTGGTGGCACGTGCGGACAACAAAAGGGAATGGGGAGGACAAGGGCGTCATTGCGGCACTGGCGCTTAAGTCGGGGTTGACATGTTTGTCGAGTGCCCTTGATCTGGCACTCGGCAAATTTCTTATTGCCATGTGTACCCATTGCGGCACTCGACAAACGCCTTATTTGTCGAGAGCCGTTACCATTGACTCTCGACAAACCTTTAAGTTTCAATTTTTTTATTATGTCTTGTATACCAACAATAATTTTCTAATCCAATAAATTTTGTAATCTTGTGTAGGAACTCTAATGTTCCAATCAAATAATTTTTGTCACAAAATAAATTTTTTGGTTTTTTTTTAATGATCATGTCTAGTTTACTCGAGACCTAAGACGCAAAGTTGAGAGTATCAACGGCGATGATGAGGTATTGGTATGTGTCTGACATTAAGCACTCGGCAAAGCTTGTAACTCAGCAACGTTGGCCTTTCCGTAGTGATGCTTTGCCTGGAGTAACACATATTGTATTTGTAGAGCACAAAAAGTTTTGGGAGCAGAAGGGGAAGGAAATATTTTTTTTACTGAGTGTCAAGAAAAAACACTCGGTTCAAATTAGCTTTGCCAAGTGTCAAGGGAAAACACTCGGCAAACCCTTGTTAGTTAATTACATTTTAGGAAATTTTTGAATAAAGTCAAATTTGAATTACAAGTGACTCAAACATAAGAATTCAATGAGTATAAAAATTATATTCATGTTATTTAGCCCAATTTGAGACCTTAGCCATGAAATAAAAAATAAATTTGATAGAAAGTCTTAAAGTCATGACCACACTAACGTGTGATCGGTGGCGGCGCCGGCGGCCTCTACGGTGGAGGTTTCAGGCTTAGTCGGGAGCAGCAGTGGCGATTCCTCTGGCAGGGTTGCGGGGCTTCCAAGTGCAGCAGCCGGTGGCGGCCTCCACGGCGGAGGGTGCTTTGCACATCGTGCAGCGGTGTTGCAGTCCCCTCCACAGGATTGGTGTGGCTTCCGGCATGCAGTAATGAGGGCGTTATAAATGAAGGTGGTTGGCAATGGCGTTGATGGCAGGCGGCCTTCTGGGCGATTGCTGTTGGTCGATGTTCTCTCCTTGCTGCCTGATTCATGGAGGAGCAGGACGGTTTGTGCTCTGGCTGTGTAGTGCTGTTCCTCATGGCCATACTGTCGATGTGGAAAAATTGGGCGCTTTAGCCATTGGGCAAAAGCCTTGCACAACGGTTTTGGTCGGTGCCAGCAACGTCGACATCTGCAGATGCTGATTACCTCGTTGGAGGCGTTGTTGTGATGTTCTTCGGTTACCCGTTGAGGTTCTTCGGGTGAAAACCCAATTCTGGTTCTCGGATGGGCATCAACGGCGCTCTTTCCTAGTGTCGTTTCTCTCATTGGAGACGTCATTGTTGGCACTCATTATGGCCACCTTTTAGTACCAAATTCTCTTAATATATTGATTATGATTCACCATATTGTATTGATTATTGTCACTAATCATGTCATTTTGCCTCTTTAGTGTCTTTGTGTGTCTTTTTATATTTTTGTGTCATATTAGGTTAACATATAATCCAAGCGGGGTGAAGTATTCTTCAATGACGGGCCAAAGCCTTAGCCTGCGACACCTCAAGCACTCTTTGAACGTCCATGAAGCCCATCATGCAAGGCTCAAACTTAATTGTTTGTTTTCCAAGTCTTCTGAAGGCTCACCTAAAATATTTCCAAAATCTCAGATTTGGAGTTCAATAACACCAAAAATGATTGGAGTTCAATAACACCAAAAATCTTGCAACGAAGGTTTGGAGTTCAATAACACCAAAAATGATTTTCGCGGAGTCCAGAACAGCAACATCTTGCAATGAAGATTTGGAGTTCGGTTCCACCTAAAATAAAAATTATTTGAATACCAAAGTTGTAGATCCTGTTGAGTGCTTTCTGAAACATATATGGACGGACCTATTTGGATTCTAGAGCTAAGAGATATGGGACCCGTAATGAGTACTGTGCTGAAGAGTCCGACTCAGGACAGAATATCTTGCAACGCGTTTTTTTGATATAAAGACGAAGTTTTCTCAACTTTTGTTGAATACTAAAGTTGTAGATCTTTTCGAGGGTTATAAGATAGAGTCCAAGTTTCCTCTTTTAGAGTAGGGATGGTGCAGATATGATTTTTGGAAGATGAAGCTGCGAATAAGGAAATCAAGTCCGAGTCGTAACCGACTCGGTTTTGTTTCCTTTTGTTAGATCTCCTGTATAGGTCAGTGGAGGACGCTCTCAGGCACCTCCCCACTATATATATGTCCCAAGAGGAGCCCCCCTCAGTACCAATTTTTGTCTAATAATCAAAATATTTTGAGTTGAGATCCAAAACTTGCGGTGTAATGCCGCTGGTTTCACCATGTTGCCTAGTTGTCTAGATTTCTTCTAGTTGACTAATTTGAGGAGCTAGCTAGGGTTCTAAGATGAGTTGATCCACCTGGTGAAGCTCTAATTAGTCTCTAGTTAGTCTATAAATTCAATTACACCAAGGTTCAAGAGCTGGAAGTCGTCGTCATAGACCAAGGTTCAAGAGCCGGAAGTCGTCGTCATCATGTTAACTGACAAAGATGATGTTCTATTTGATTTATCAGTCGATCTACCACATGTTCATGTTTGCTTTCGATCTTGTATCCCTCCCATGTCTTTCTACTTGCTGCAAGTCCAATTAGACCACCTTGCCGATCGGCACGATATCAGGAGAGATAGGTAGGTGCATTGTTTACCTTGTCGGTGTTGTTAGCTATTAACACTATTAGCCGCCGTTGTACTGGGTCACAGCAAAAACTTAATAGTGATGCAATGCTAATAGATGCTTGATGTAGTGTCTCTTCCTTTGCCTTATTAGCCGCCGCCGTGACAGGGTCGTAGCAAACAGCTTAGGTAAATAGGTGCAAGATTAGAGGGCATGATAGATTGGTTGGATTCATTGGACTAGATTGGATCTGCTATTTGCTATGAACTACAACTTGTGCTACTAGTGTGTGCTTCATTCATATCTTGCTAAGACTTGTTAGCTTTGGTTATTGGCTTTGGATTCAACTCTCTTTTTTGTTGTTTTGCTCTCTGTGCCGATCGGCATGGCTGCCGCGCTGATCAGCACAGCAACAATTCTCTTCAATTCTCATTGCTCAACTTCTTATGCAATTGTGCTTAATGCTTGGATTAGTTTGCTACACTTAATAGTAGATTGCTTATGGTTTGTGTCGGTTCTTGGATTTGATAAACCTTGGAATACTCTACTAGGGGAAAAGCTATACTATATCGACCTGTATGCTTGCAGTCTCAGTCGGTGCGTGTTACATGTGCCAACAGTCATCTTGAAGGACCCCAAATTTGTAAGTGGTGATGGTCGTCCCGATGGTTGCAGGTTGGAGCGGTGGTGTTCATTGTTTTTGTGTCGGTTTGCTTCACTTGTGTTTTGCGGTGATCCATCTTGTCCGTCTGAGCTTCTTGTGTTCTACTTGAACTCGTGTTACAGGCCACTTAAATTTGCGTAAGGGTGTGTTGATGGTTGTAATCTTCCCGTCCTGTTTGTTGTTGTAGCCAAATCATGTACTGATGCATTGTGGTACCACTAAGCTAATCCACTTTTGCTGGTAAGCATTGTGAGCCATAAATAGCTAGCTAAATGCCCTAAAACCGCTAAACAGACTGTAATTTAGCTGCTAAATGGATGCACGGCTCATTGGTCACTATTTGAACATGTAAAAAGCTCTGTGTTTACATTTCTATTTATTGTTGGTTGTTAGAAATTATTTATTTGAAGTTCAAAACTCTAATGAACTATTTTTTTTCTTAGTTAACTTGGTCAAGTTCTTTGTTAAACAATGATCTTGATGTTTTTTTAAACCACTAAATTGTTTAGCTATCGCTATAGCCACCTATACCTTCACTAAGTTGTTCAGAAAGCTGGCCGCTAAAGCCGCTAGCCACAGATTTTTTTCATGGCGTGGCAGGACTGGTCGTTGTATTCTCTCTTCCACTTAATGAAACATGCACTCAGGTGCGTTATCGAAAAAAAGAGGGGCCCCATGACGACAAATTGCAGCACCTGGTGTCCGGGAAGAGAGAGGAAGGAAATGGGGAAAAGATTCCATTGGAGTTGGATGGGGCTCGGAGTGGAGGACCGATGGTGTGGGGAGAGGGACCAAGTGGTCGTCCACCTGTGTTAATTATATCTCCTCGGCACATGGGCACAGCTGAGCGCTCAGGTGTGACGGAGTCGACTCCGTGCTGCTCAATACTAGGGGCAACAGAATTGGATGGGGAAAGCGTCATTGTGGACAGACATGCGTGAGCGTAACAACGGTGCAGCGTGGTGTGCGACAGGCAGGTGTGCAGCGGCAGCAGCAGTGCGAGGCACAATGAAGTGAGTGCGAGTGCGACAGCTCGGGGGCATGGGCGCAAACGCACATGGGTGAGCTGGCGGCAGCGGCGAGCGTCGCGTGATTGACACGATGGCTGTGAGGCTAAGGCAACAGAATTCACGGCAAGCGGCAGCTGTGCCATTGCTGCCGGGCTGCAGCGCCAGTGCCAACGTTGTTGGCCAGGCGGGGCCAATGGAGAAGAGAGAAGAGGGGGGGGGGGATGTTAGGAAAACCGGCAATAATCAACACCAATAATCCCTCATCTTATGCTGAACAATGAGGAAAACATCAACCAACAACCCTGCAGCGGAATAAGCAAACACAATGCACAATGACACATCGATATACGTTGAAAACCTCCTCGGTGCGAGGAGTAAAAACCACGGGACCAATGGTCCACTCGAACTTCCACTATAATCAACAATGGGTGCAATGGAGTCTTCCCTAGAACCTCTAGAGGCTTACAACAGCAGCAACACACTCATCAAGTTACAAACTTGGCCACAATAGCAATACTCACTAAAACTAGAAGAGGTATGACAACAGCTAGTAGAGATGACACAGATTCTGTCCCCTTAGGTAATCAGTTCATATCTCTCAAACTACAGCTCCAAAGTGCACCAATTTTGGTAGGCAAGTAGTTCCATGAGTCCTCTATATACTGACTAAAATTCAGCTCAATCCGACACTGTTTGGCTACCCAAATAATTATTCTACCATAACTGCTCTGTTCTGAGCTGCAGCAACTCGAACTGACAAAACACTTCACAAATCTGATGCTCCACTGAACCAATACCTATACCAATTGACAAGATCTAAGTTCTCTAAGTGAAGAAGGAGCTCACCAAGTTTGGAGCCAATCCAATCACGTTTGAGACCCCAATCAACAGCTTGACACCGGTAGGTTCGAAGCCACCAAATCTGGACAGATTCACCTCTCCTTCTTCCTCTCTTCTCTCTTTGTTGAGTGCTGGTGTGGGTGCTATGGATGACCTGAAGTGTCCAGGAGCTTCTCTCATCATTGAGCTAGGGTTTCTTCCCACATATATATCAAATGTGAGGCCATATCCACCATTCATCTTGGCTGAAATCAATGGACCACAATTTCTGGACTTGTGGGCTGAAACTATTACTTGTTGTACCTCAAAGTTCATCCTGCATGTGGAGAGACAGCCCAACAAACTCCCCCTCCCGACATCATGGAGGGTCTCACTGCCTTCCGGCAGCCATGCCAGCGATCTTGCAACATACCTCGAGCTTTCCCTTTGTCATCACCTTAGTCAACATGTCGGCACCATTGTATTTGGTGTGAACCTTCTCAACGTAAATCTCCTTTGAGTACAACACATCCCGAATCCAATGATATCGGACATCCACATGTTTTGACTTAAAGCGAAGGCTTGCATTCTTGCACAAATGGATAGCACTTTGGTTATCACATAACAGCACATACTTGCCTTGATCAAACCCAAGTTCTATCACAAACCTTTTCAGCCATAATAGCTCTTTAGTTGCCTCTGTTGCTGCAATGAAGTCAGCTTCAGTTGATGACAATGCAACACATTTTTCTAACTTGCTTTGACATGACACCGCTCCCCCTGCATAGGTAATCAAGTAACCTGAAGTAGACTTTCTTCTTTCAACTTCCCCGGCCATATCATCATCTGTGCATGCAACCAACACAGGTTTACTTCCACCAAAACAAAGTTTTAGCTTTGTGCTACTCCAGAGGTACCTAAAAATCCACTTCACGGCTTCCCAATGTGGTCTTCCTAGATTAGACATAAATCTGCTCACAGTACTGACCACATGAGCAATGTCAGGCCTTGTACACACCATAGCATACATCAAACTTCTAACCACTGAAGCGTAAGGAACATGCTGCATTTTCCTCTTCATCTCATCAGTGGATGGGCATTGCATGGTGGTTAACTTGAAATGAGCTGCAAGAGGACAGCTCACTGCTTTTGCATTGTCCATTCTGAATTTCTGAAGTACTTTCTCAATATACCTCTCTTGAGATAAGTATAACTTGTTAGAGCTTCTGTCTCTCTCAATTCTCATGCCAAGAATTTACTTTGCTGGACCCAAATCTTTCATTGAAAAAGACTTGCTCAACTATTTCTTCAGCTTTGCAATCCTAGAGACATTCTTGCCAGCAATCAAGATACCATCAACATAGAGCAACAAGATGATAAAATCATCACCTGAGAACCTCTGAATGTACACACAATGGTCTGTGCTACACCTCTTGTAGCCTTGCTCCCCCATGACTGAATCAAACTTCAAATACGCCTTGGTGCTTGTTTCAGGCCATAGAGACTCTTTTTCAATTTGCACACATAGTCTTCTTTGCCTTTAACAAGAAACCCCTCAGGCTGCTCCATGTAAATTTCTTCCTCCAAGTCACCATGAAGGAATGCTGTTTTCACATCCATTTGTTCAATCTCCAAGTTGAGACTAGCTGTCAAGCCAAGGATTAATCTAATTGATCTTATTCTCACAACCGAAGAAAAGATCTCATCATAATCAACTCCTTTTCTCTAGCCAAAACCTTTCACAACCAGCCTGGCCTTGTACCTTGGATGTGGTGTGTGCTCTTCATGTTTGATTCTATAGACCCACTTGTTTTTCAATGCTTTCTTGCCCTTAGGCAACTTCACCAGCTCATATGTATTATTCTTATGCAGGGAATCCATTTCTTCTTGCATAGCCTTCATCCACTCCTTCTTGTGCTCATCTTCCATTGCAATTGCAAAGCACTCAGTTTCTGAACCATCAGATAGTAACACGACATACTCATCTGAAGGATACCTAGTGGAAGGAACTCGATCTCTACTACATCTTCTGAGTGGAACTGCTAGTGGCTCTTCTTGTGCAGGTGGCTGCTGATCCGGATCATAAATTTCAGCATCAAACTCATGCTATTGGGGGCATTTTCATCACCTGTACCTTGCATATCATCATGTGCCTCACCTGCAACTTCACCTTCAGCTTCACCTTCAACTTGTTGTGGAACTGGAGCTGCATGAACTGGGTCTAAATCAACAATTGGATCTTGCTGCTGAGCATTATCGTTAACCTTTGCCTTCATAATATCCTCAATTGTTTGGTCTTCATCAAATATCACATCATGACTCCTTACAACCTTCCTTGCAATAGGATCAAAGAGTTTGTAACCGAACTCATCCAATCCATAGTCAAAAAAGATACACTGCCATGTCTTTGAATCAAGCTTTGACCTTTCATCTTGAGGGATATAAATGTATGCCTTGCACCCAAAAACCTTTAGGTGGTCATATGAGACGTTCTTGTTGTACCAAACCCTGTTAGGAACATGTCCCTGCAAAGGATAGCTTGGTGAGAGATTAATAAGATAAACTATAGTCATCAAAGCCTCACCCCTAAAATGCTTAGGAAGCTTTGCATGTGACAACAAGCATCTCACTCTCTCCACAATTGTCCTGTTCATCCTCTTAGCAAGTCCATTCAGTTGTGGTGTCTTTGGAGGTGTGAACTGGTGTGAATGCACTTGATCTTTTTCTCAATTTCTCTCTCAACTGAGGCCGGGAATTGCTTGAACACCTCTAGCACTTGATCTTTGGAGTTCAAAGCATAAGCCCAAACCTTCCTGTAGAAATCATCAATGAAAGTGAAAAAGTACTTAGCACCACCAAGTGATCTCACCGACATTTTGCAAACATCGGAGTGCACCAAATCCAGCAGCTCTGGCTTCTTGTGAGGAGGTTGAGTCTTGAAAGCAACTCTGTGCTGCTTCCTTGCTAGGCAATCTGTGCATTTCTTTAAATGCACACCTTTAACCCCTTTCAAGAGATTCTTCTTCACTAGCATGGTCATCCCCTTCTCACTCATGTGCCCAAGTCTCTTGTGCCATAGAACACAAGGGTCTTCTTTCGCTAATGCATTCACAGAACCACTAGAGAGGTTAGCATAAACATGGTACAAAACTAAAATCATTTTATCTCTTGCAACTATCATTCTTCCCTAGGTGAGCTTGTATTGTCCATCTCCAAATTTTCTCAAGTACCCTTCTCTATCAAGCAATCCAACTAAAATAATGTTGAGTCGAAGTCCCTCAACATGTTGTTGTGGTTATGAGTCCAGAACAAACAAGTAGTGGGCTAGCCGAGGGCTGGACTGGCTGAAGGCCCCTCGGACAAGCTACAACAGGAGTGAACAAGACCAAGCAGCGACACTTATGCCGAAGGGCTCATACAGGCGCCCTTCGGCTAACAAACTTTGTATTATCTGGTCAGAATAGTACAAGAAGGTTCTGGTGGCAGGGGCACGTCCTGTCTCGCTCAGAGGTGCAGGTGAGCATTAGATCTATGCTCACCTACCCTCCGGGCATGTTTACAGATTTGCCCCGGACCTTACATTATAGATCTTACTACTTGACCTAAGGGTATTCTAGTACTTCAATCTTCATCTGGTACACGCCCCCGGCTGTCATTCTCTAGCGCCTGCGCCCGGGGCCCGCCACGCCGTACGGCCTTCGGCCGTACCGGCCTTCGGACGCCTGCTGGGCCGAAGGCCTTCTGGGCTGCCAGTCTAGCTGGACCTTGCTTTTTGTTGCTGGGCTGTCTTCTGGGCTTGGGGAGACTAAAGGGTGGGCATTCCCCCAACACATGTCTCATAGACTTGAGAATGAATTTGGTACCATTTGAAGTTACTAAATGCACATTTCCTTTTATAATGATTGCTGCCATATCATTGTTTCCCATCTTCACAGCACCAAAATTACCCGCTGTGTAGTTTGTAAAATACTCTCTATGAGATGTAGCATGTATGATTGCACCGCTATCCGATATCCAAATTATCTCATAACCATTTACATGGCTTACTGCTGCTGCACCATCAGAAGCTACAGTGACCCTCTCAACAGTGGAATAAGAACAACCCAAATGAACTTCATTTTCAGCATCAATGACAACAACCATGTCCTCTAAAGCTGAAGTAATCCGGCACACATCACTGTCACTATCACTATCTTGCTTCTGAGCTAGTTGTTTACCTTTCTCCTTTTCTTTTTGCCACTTGCGGCATTGCCGCTTTATGTGTCCCTTCTTATGGCAGTGACGACACTCATAGTCATCATATTTATCTCGAGATTTACTTCTACTCTTTATTGCACCTTTCCTCGGACCTCGTCTTTGGCTTCTCCCTCGTGCTTCGGTGGACATCACCTCAAAATGAGAGGAGGAATTTCCCTTTTCAGCAAACCTTATGGTTTCTTCATTTAGTACCCTTGTCTTGACATAAGTCCAAGTAACAATACCATTAGGAGCTAAATTACACACAGTGACTTTAAAAGTCTCCCAAGTGTATGGCACTGACCCAAGTAGCAGCAATGCTTAAATCTCATCTTCAAATGTAATTCCCATTGAAGATAGCTGATTTATAATGCCTTGGAAAGCACTAACATGATTAGCCACAAGACTGCCCTCTTTGTACCTCAAACACATCAATGTTTGATCAAGAACATCTTCTTTGTACCTTTTTTTCAGGCATACAACTCTTCCAATTTCTTACATAAGGTGTGTGCATGTGTCTCATCACTGATATGGTTCAAAACATTATCATCAACCCATTGTTGAATGAATCCACAAGCTTGTCGATGAAGAACCTTCCACTCATCATCGGATTTATCATCCGGCTTCTCAGTTGGAAACACTGGCTTCCAATATTCTTTCACATAGAATAGGTCCTCCATTTTACCCTTCCAAGCTTGATAATTTGTACCCAATGATATCATTCTGCTGGTATTTTCTTCCATCTTCAACACAAGGAAAACAACAGCTAGACAATCTTGATACAAGCTAAAAACAACCTCAAATTTAGTCACGGCTCTGATACCACTTTGTTAGGAAAACCAATAATAATCAACACCAATAATCCCTCATCTTGTGTTGAACAATGAGAAAAACATCAACCAACAGCCCTGCACCAGAATAAGCAAACACAATGCAAAATGACACAGCGATATACATGGAAACCCTCCTCGATGTGAGGAGTAAAAACCACGGGACCAACGGTCCACTCCAACATCAACTATAATAAAAAATGGGTACAATGGAGTCTTCTCTAGAACCTCTAGAGGTTTACAACAGTAGCAACATACTCATTAAGTTACAAACTTGGCCACAATAGCAATACTCACAACAACTAGAAGAGGTATGACAACAGCTAGTAGAGATGACACAGATTCTGTCCCCTTCGGTAATCAGTTCATATCTCTCAAACTAAAGCTCCAAAGTGCACCCATTTTGGTAGGCATGTAGTTCCACGAGTCCTCTATATACTGACTAAAATTCAGCTCAATTCGACACCGTTTGACTACCCAAATAATTCTTCTACCATAACTGCTCTGTTTTGAACTGCAGCAACTCAAACTAACAAAACACCTCACAAATCGGATGCTCCACTGAACCAATACCTATACCACTGACCAGATCGAAATGCTCTAATTGAAGAATGAGCTCACCATGTTTGGAGCCAATCCAACCTCGTTTGGGCCCCCAATCAACAGCGTGATGGCGGTAGGTTCGAAGCCACCAAATCTGGACAGATTCACCTCTCCTTCTTCCTCTCTTCTCTCTTTGTTGTGTGCTGGTGTGTGTGTGCTATGGGCGACCTGATGTGTCCAGGAGCTTCTCTCATCCTGGAGCTAGGGTTTCTTCTCACATATATATCAAATGTGAGGCCATCTCTACCATTGATTTTGGCTGAAATCAATGGACCACAATTTCTGGACTTGTGGGCTGAAACTATGACTTGTTGGACCTCAAAGTTCATCCTCCATGTGGAGGGACAGCCCAACAGGGAGGGGGAACCGGGGTGGGTCAAGAGAGGAGGAGGGCAAGGCCCGATCGGGGAGAAAGGAAAAGAGGGAGAGGGGAAAGAAGTTGGGCTAGGACAAAGAGGGAAAAGGAGTTGGGCCTGGGGAGGAAAAGGGAGAAAAACTGTGTTGAACATTTTCTGGGTTTGTTTTTTTTGATTGAAATCAAATAAAACAGAATTTTAATTTTTCCAAAATCACAAACACAAAAGAAGTAAAATCACAGAGGGAGACCAACCACTTATATGTTCCTATTGTTTGACTGTTTCTATTGTTTGCTCAATGTTTTGATATTTAATATATTGAGCAAGCCATTCAAACAATAGAAAAAATTTTAGCACCAAATTTTACTGATAGAAAATTCAAAAGTGTATATGTGTGTCAAGTTTCATATTCTAATGTATTTTATATATTGAGATAGAAAAGTTGAAAATAATAGTCAAATGGTCATAGTGTGTTACAGATGATGTTTTTTTATAATTGAAATGTGTTCCAACTAAATTCAATTTTGATGATGTGTTCCAGACAAATTTCCCAAAGATAAAGGTGCTTAAGAAAGAAACAAGAGCTTTGTTTAAGTTGACTGTTATTATATTGTGTGATTTCTTTCAGTATGAATATTGGGAACGATTTAGAAGTGCATTTTCCACCGCTTATTAGTTGTTCATTTTCTTCTTCCCATATGCATGAATATGAGTTCTCATATTTGATCCCTGGTGTTTTATCAAATCAATGCTGATGAAAGCTTGACACAATCAGGAGCAAAACCGAATGATACAATACACTTGACATGTTTCTTTTCACCACAAATGTTTTTTTATTCGGTGTTCCGCTGTTCTTGCACCAGGCATCAGTGATACAATACAAAATTTCATCGAGTTAATTTCGTCACAATATCAGGGGCTAATTATTAAGCTACATAGTGCATACATGAAACAGAAGTCGTGGCAAATAAAGAGGAAACGGACACACAACACGATACATAAAATAAGAAGAGAAAAGTACGCTGGATCTCACGCCGTCACGACAGATAAAGCAAGCCCATTGTGACTGACAATATACTTAATTAACTGCAGCCTTCCCATCCACAGTTTGTAAGATGTATTGGTAGTCCTTGTACTTTTTGGCCTTGTATATGGGAAGGCTGCAGCTGCTTACGAGCTGTGGATGGGGCCCGACGGCGAGCTCCTTTGGCGGTTCTACATGCACTGGCCATGACATCCGAGTTTTGTCCATGTCGACCAAGGCCCGGTGCATCCCGGCCTTGTACCTCCCGTTGCTGAAAATCTGTAGCCGTGACGAGCAACTAAGTTAAATTTCACTATATATATATATATATATATATATATATATATATAAATGCGGCACTCCTATCCTACTAATGACGAATTTTCTCTTAATAATAAACTGCAGCAGGGTTCAATGATTAATAATTGTGCTCTTGCCTCGATTTGATAACCGATGAAGACGACCAGTGCCCCCGGTAAGTACTCGACGTCGTGCCAGCGGCCGTCCTTCATGATCTGGAGCCCCGGGACCTCGTTTGGCAGCAGGATAGTAAGGGTGCAGACGTCGGTGTGGGGTCCGACGCCAAGGACGAGGTCCGGCTGCGGGCATGGCGGGTAGGAGTTGATCTTCTGCAGCAGCACCAGATCGTCACCGCCGAACGCCTCACACATGGCGCCTTTCTCAAGTCCGAGACCCACCGAGAGGTGCTCGAACATCTCGCGCGTAAGCCGTTGCATGTGCCGGCAGTACTCTTCGTTCGCCTCCCTGCGAGCGCAGTTTTTGCCACCCCACCAGTGACATAGGCAAATTCTTCATGCAAGAAATTAGGCAAAATAGCTAGGTAAGTATACTGTACCTGTAGCCGGCGGGGTTCTGGGGCCAGATGTTGTGGTTGACGATGGAGGGAGGTGAAACGTAGTGGTAAAAGAAATCCCCCCACGCCTTCATGCCGGTCAACTTCCTTTGAACCTTGGTGCCCACTTTGTAGCCTTCGATGCTGCCTGAGGCGGGGTCGGACGAGTACCGGCACTTTTCTTCCGGCGTCAGCTCGAAGAAAGCACGCCCAACGCGCTGCAGCTCCGCCACCACCGCTGCCGGCACGCCATGATTAATCACCTGGAAGCACCCCCACTCCATGGCGGCATCTGACAAGCAAGCCTCGCAATCTGGATTTGTCATGTCTATTACTGGGACATGCGGTCCACCAGTGTCCGGGAACATGGTAGCGCCCGGCTGGTCGTGCTTCATGCGCACGAATTCCGGCGGTACAATGCCCGCCATGGACAGTTCGTGGACGCTCTGATGGTGCTTGGCCATGTCAGCAAACTAGCTAGGTTACCTCAAGCAAGTATCTCGCCCTTTGCGGCCAAGTGTTGAGGAATGAAGTAAATAGGCGTTTATAAGGGCAGTGAATGACGCACTGTATGGCCAAAACATGGCCATAAAAAATGATCCTAGCCACTCTGACAAAAAAAAAATCTTTTTCGCAATCCAACGTTTGCATGTCTGATCAGTGGTACCTCATCACACGATGCTTAGTTGGTCCATGCAAGAAGATACCACATGTGATTTAGTACTTGCCCAAAGGAAAGAAATCACCATGTTCGCTTTTTAGGCTTCAAAAATACAGTCGTACTAATTGAATGTGAAAAATATTAAATATTAATTACCCTCACGTACAATTGAAAATATAATACTAATAGATCTATTCATATTTAATAATAGGGCCAAAATGGATCTATTCCGCCCGGTACAATGTTAGAGAAGACAATGTGCCTGTGTATAGTCAGCCGAACGAGGGTTTAATAGTAGGTTTGGATCAGTGGACAAGGTGAGTTCACGTGATGTGTTGGCAATGGGTTGTGCTGCTCCGGGGATTCAATGGTGCATTTGCCCCACAACAACATTTTATAAAACTACGGTGCGTGTGGTCCAATTTACAACGCCCGATGTAACGTTATAGTCAATTGAAACTAGGTCCATGAACACTTGTGTGCATAAGGAGGCGGTAATTTAGTATCACCTTGCTAGTCTTGTGGCTGGAAACCCTTACATATAAGCCAGGTTATCCACCACCATCGATATTGGGTTAGCCCTTTTACGCAAAGCTAGCACAAAAATATAAACATGTTTGTGGGTGTGTATGGGTTTCTATTGGTGTTTCGATCACCGGCTAGTAGTATTTATTCCGGGGATGCACGCTTAGGCTCAGTAATGTCTGTTCGAGAGGACACAGGGATGTATACTAGTTCGGGGAACGGCCCCTACATCCAGTGTTAGCTGCTGCCTGTGTTACTCGCACCAGGGTGTACAAAGTTCATGAGAGATGAGAGTTCTCCAAGTTTTGGCGATTGTGTGAGAAGTGATGTTGTCCTCGTGAATAGCGGGTGGTGATCACGATGGTAAGTGCGAATGCCAATGTCCTGAGGATGAAGAAGGCCTCCGCTTTTATACTCTAAGGGGTTGGGCCCATATTACAGTGGGAGAGAGAGAGAGAGAGAGAGATCTACTCGTGGAGTTGGTGAAGGCATGCTCAAGGAGGCAAAGACTTAGATCGATGCCATGGTCTTTGGTCTTCATGGGTCCCATCACTCTGGTCCTTCCATCAGCGGGTACAGTGTTGAGGCATGCCCCCTTAATCTATCGATGGGTTGAGCTGCCTCGTCCCTGTAGTTGGAGTGCTCCGCAGAAGCGGGGTGGAGCAGCATGGGCAACGTGATGACACTAGGTACTGTCCAGTCTCACCTGTCCATTGAGTCGCCCTATACCACCACTGTTAAAGGTGTCATCATGGTGATTTATTAGGTGTGCAGCATGGGTTGCTACACAGCGTCGGTCCCCATCCCATCGGCCAGGACGATGATGACACTAGGAGTAGGTTTGCAGGGGGATTTGACCCCATGACACTATGACTGCACTCCTAGTATGACAATTAAGGAAGGGCAGGGAGTGGTTGTTGACTCCTGTCCCGTTCGACCCCTTCGTTGGGGGTCGATTTGTCATGTTGTGCTTGGTCGGTCCTGCTTGGAATAGGATCTTGTCCCGCTTTAATAACGTAATCGAGTTTCTCCACTCCGTTACTTCCGCATGGTTAGTGTTTTGAAGCATTGTCCTGTCTCAGGGCCAGGGCCCACTGATAGGAGTTGGCAGGTGCTGCAGTTGTGTCAGAGGTACTGCGCCCACACGTGCGAGCACAATTATTGGCAAAGCGGAGTCGTTGTTCTTATCCACAACACCCTCGACCCCGAGCTGGGGGTCGAGCGAGGTGGAGCGAGTCCCACCTCATGGGGGGGCGGGGTCGAGTGAGGTGAGGAGGTCTCAACCCTTACAGGGTCGATCGAGGTGGAAGGTGACCACCCTTTTACGGAGGGAGTCAATCAAGGCAAGGCGCGCTGAGTCCCACCTTTGCAGTTTGACCTTCATGTGGACCACGTAGACAGGGTTGACCCAAGATCGTGCGAGTCGTACTCCTGTGGGCCCATCATTTGGTTAGGATCATAAGGCTGTCCGCACTCATCATACTCTAAATTCATCCTCTAAAACAAATATTCCGTCCTAGTCAGCAAGATTCTCTCCTCTATATCTAGTTTTGCTGCACCCGTTCATACTCTATATCCATCCTCTATATCAACTAACCTAATATTTTATTCAACCCTCTCCAACTACCATCTCCTTTCATCCCTCCTCCTCTTTCTTTTTTCTTTTCTTTTTTACTTCTTTCCCATTTACAATAGTTTAGTAACCCAATTTTTAATTAAATAATAATATTTTTCTTTTTCTCTATTTTTTCCCTTTTTCTTTTTTCTCCTCTTTTTCTCTTTTTTCTTTTCTTTCCCTTTTCTCCGTTTTCCCATTCTATTTCTTCTTTCGAGAGTCCAGACTCTTCTCTCCTCCCTCGCGTGGTCCGCCTTCCCCGTGTCGCCCGCCACCCTCCGCCTCTCCCCTTACGCATGCCGCCGTTTTCCGCCTCCTCCCCCGCATGCCGCCGGCCACCCTCCCACGCATGTGCCCTGCCTCCCCCTGCGTGCGACGCCTGCCTCCACCGTACGCTCGACCCGGTGCGGATCCGGGCTCCACGCGCCGCCGAGGCCCTCCTTCTCCCCCGCCTTCACCACGCACACCGCCGAGGCCCTCCTCCTCCCCCGCCTCCACCGCATGTGCCGCCACCTCTAGGACCCACCTCCACCGTGCTCCAATCGATGGCGACGAGCTCCAAGCCACCCTCTCCTCCGCCCGTCTCCTCTGGATCTGAGTTGGGTCATCGGCGGCGGTCCTCGATGGCGGCGCGGTGGCTCTGCCTCCCACCCTTCTCCCTCCCCTTCTCTCTTCTGCTATCAGTTGGGATGGCACGCGTCGATGCATGGGCCCTTCCTCTCCGGCGACGTCACCGGGCCCGCACTCCTCCCTCGCATGACGCTACCACCCGCCTCGGCCGCTGTCGCCGCGCCCCTCCTCTCCAGCGAGCGCGAGTTCGCTCTCCCCTCTCTCTCTCTCTCCCGGTGGTTTCCAGCTCCAGGCGCGAACGGACAAGCGGGCCTCGCACCAATGAGTAGCGGAGGAATGCTACTCCTCTATATTTGGCATAGCCGGAAGGGAGGTTTAGCGCAGCGGATGACTTAGCGGACGCCAGTGCAGCACATTTTTATGGTAAACATTACTGCAGGTTCTTTTACCATATACCAGTGTGGGCAGTCTAAGGCTCATGATTGGAGTGTTTAATCCAGGCCACATGGCACCGCTAGTTTTTACCCCCGACAGTAGCCCCGAGGACCCCGAGTGAGTCGTAGAGTCATTCGGGGGGTCTTGTTCACTCTCACTGGATGAAGTGGAGTTCTGTCATGGTGAGTTTTCTCTGGCAAGGGTGCGCACGAGCGCACCTACCGGGTGTACCCTTCGAGCTAGAGGGTGAGGTGGAAATTCACGCTTTGGCTTTATTTGCTTGAGTTGTTCACAGGAGTGCTGTAGCTCCTGAGTGCCTCGGTTCCGATTTGCTGAAAAGTCTGGTGGCTTCTGTGTAGCGTGCGGGACCAAGGACATGACGCTTCAAAGCATCAATTTGTCCTTAGCGTCCCATGTATGGGAGAATCCTCTTTGTGGAAAAGCGAGCAGTGTGGCAGTCCAGAGGGCAGTGCTCCTATTGTTCCGTGGCGTGATAGGGCGTCGTAGTGGTCCTAAACATTATCCGGTGGCTGTTTGCCTATTCAAGGCAAATGCAATGTTACCTCTTTCACACAAGTCTTCTAGTTCATTTTGGGTATGCAGCCATCTCCACTTTAGCCCAGGCAGCTTGGAGTGGTGTGAGATAGTTATCGCTGCTAGGATCTCCTTTCTCTTAGCCACTTGGGCAGGCAGGGCGGTATGGTGGGACCCGGCATCCGGCGGCGATGACGAAGATGAAGACGAGGGCGTGTTGCCTCGTGGAGGCAACAACAGTGTGGATAATAGTTGCAGTCAGCCTTGATGTAAAAAGTGACATCCCCCAACGTCCCATTGTCCTCGGTGGGCAGTTTGGATTGGGAGCCTTTTTCAGGGGGCTTGTCCCTCCCAATCGAAGGGCGTCTTGATTCCTTTTTTGACCTCAGTAGGTGTGGGGCGAACCAGTGGCGCAACATTGTCTTGTCTGCAAGGTACACACGTCCAGTGGGACAGCGGCGTGTAAGCGCTGCTGCGAGCAGGGGGGAGGGTGCTGATGTTGTCAGCCCGCGAATTGCCAGGAAGAAGATACTCGAGGCAATCTGCCTACTTCATTGCTTGGAAGGGTACAATGCTTGGAAGGGTACAACAGCCTTAATGTAGGGCACTACCCTTGCGACGATGAAGCATTACAGATGCTTTTCTCTTGTACATTGCTGCCCCACCAAGGGGTCCGGCTTCATCAACGATGAAGCTTCAGGTCCTTTTGGGCCTAAACCAGGAGGAGCTGGTTAGCGTCCCTGGAAATATTTTCCCTTAATAATGTAACATAGACTAGTAGCTCAGTTATTTAGTTACTTTGAGACACATCAAGTGTAAAATCTGTTGTTAATTTTTGAAATGGAGCTGGCCCCTTAAGGTTTTAACTTTTCAAGATGTGTTAAGCGACCCCGTCATTGGGTCTTTGTTGGCGATGCCATCCCTCAAACCCCCGTGCGGTGCAGTGGGACCGATTGAGTGGTCATTTTGACTTTGTCGCTTTCTCCTTCCGTGTTTTGTTTGTGACATAGAGGATATAGCTAGGGCACATTTTACCGTGAGGGCCAAAACATTGTGCTCATTAAGTTGCTATCATGTTCATTCGAGTGAAGCCTCTGGTTCTTTGTTGGCGGAGTTCCAGTGAACCAGCTTGTGGTCGACTTCATAAATCTGTTTTTCCAACTCGACTGGTTGCCATGACCATTTGATGGGTTTCGGTGGCTAGTTGCCTCTCTACGGTGAGATACCAATGGACGAGTTAGAACAGGACTCAAACGCAACTCTGCGATGCCCTCGACCTTTGCGGGTCAGGGTAGTCGCCGCTAGGTGGACCCATCGCTCATGCCCCTAGCTCTATCTTGTGCTTAGGCAATTGTCCAACCCTGTCGAGGGGCTAGTCTTTAAACCCTAGCACGATTGGGCCGTCAAAGCAATTTTCAGCCTCTCATCCCATCTTACTTGTGTCGATCGACCCCTTGGGGGCCGACCGAACCATTGTTAGTCGCGCCCCTCATTGTACTCATGTCGAGGGGCTAGTCTTTGAATCAGTCTTGTTAGTTTCAAACCGTTTCACCACTGCCCGAGGAGAGGTGACTTATTTACCTCACACGTGTGTCGTGGTGGCCACGGGTGAAGCGTAGAGCCATTTCATTGTGCATGATGTGGAAGTTGTGAACACAATTTTCTCGCCTCTAATGATGAGGATTGTGGGCCTGTGCATCATGGAGCCGTTGAGGTTGCGGGAATCATGTGCGCGTGGGGTAGAGTGGAGTGAATGAGGGAGATGTGGCAAATATTTGCCGCGCATTGCGTGGTAAGGAGTTATGGAATTTTACCTTGGGCAGGTCATGGTTGGACCTTGTAGTCAAATCGGAGCGGAACTCTTGAGTAGTCTGCCTATTTAGTCCCTTCTATAGTTATCTCTTTCTTTCTTCTTCCTTTTGCTCCTCACTCATCCTTGCTTTCTTTGTTCTCGAGCCCAAGCAAACCTTCATCGTTCGCCTCGCTTCCCTCACTACTGTAGTTCCCCCTGTCCACCCATCACCATGGTCATGTTCGAATGGTCTTCCATTATGTTGGACGACCTAGAAAAGCTTGTCAGCGCGGGCCTCCTCCCTCCCCTCACCGTAACAGTGGGGTGGATCAAGCCAAGAAGAGAATGCTGGCCGGAGCCCCCTAGGGGGTACATCATGTTGTTTGTGCCATTCCATGAGCGGGGACTAGGGAGCCCTTTGCACAACTTCCTTCGCGCCCTGTTGTTCCGCTATGACGTGGAGTTGCAGCACCTGAATCCCAATGGGATTCAACACTTCACGGCCTTCGTCACTCTGTGCGAGGGATTCCTTGGCACCGAGCCCAACTTTCATGTGTGGTGCAACTTCTTCTTCACGATATTGCAGAGGCGTAAGGTTGGGAACGAGTGGCTCCTGACCACCGTCGGCTGCTTGCAGATCCATCCACGGGGGAACCGTTCGAGCGAGTACTTCGACATGCAAACACCCTCCAACAATCAGGGTTGGCACCAAAGGTGGTTCTATCTGTGCGATGATCCTCTCTGCCCCTTCCCCAAGTACACTTGCCAAGTCATCAATAAGCCCAAGGATAGCAGGAACTAGCGGCGGAAAAATGCCAAGGGCCAGAGGATGGTGGATGCAGCTGTCTAGGCGGTTGCTTGTCTCGAGGCACAGTTGTTGACGGTCTTGTGGTTGTCAGCTCTACCACTAGCGTCTATTCGCACCTCTCATGGCCCGTTGGCTCCCGATGCTCCTGGTCATGGATGGGGACCATGATATGTCGGCAAACGTGGTGGTGGAGGAGTCGCTTTTTGATGATGAAGTGCAAACATGGGTGAAGGCCATGCTGGGTACCAGCGCTCAGGCATGACCTATCCCAGGCGCTCCACTGATGCTCCACGATGTCAACGCGGTCAATGTGGTAGGTAATTTGTGTGTTCTTCATCCATTTTGATCAATTCTTCCGCTTTCCTCCATGATTTTTTTCAGTCGGCTTGGAGGCAACTTTTGTTACCACGGGCTCTCCGATTGCTAGAAGGTGAAGCGGAGAGGACGGCTCACCGGCGCCACAACGTGGAGCTCCAGGGAGCCAAGGCCCACAAGGTGAAGCGAAAGGCCGCGCGAAAGCAGTAGGCCTAGAGAGAAGAGAGGGAGGAGCTGGGGCTTGACCCCAGCGGACAAGGATGAGTACGAGGATGAGGATTATGTCCTACACCCTTGTGATGAGGGAGATGGCGGTGATGGTGACAGTTATGATGATGACAACCTCAACAAGGGCCTAGCGGCGGCTCTGAGTTGGACCCATATGTCAAAACTTTGTTGTCGTGTCAGGAGGATGGCGGAGAGGGTGTCGGAGACCGGGGAGATCACGGTGGAAGAAGATCGGTCGAATGAATCACCACCCATCACGGAGGTGGACGCTCAGCGTTATCCTAAGACCCCTGCTGGGTCTACGGTTCCATCATGTTCGACCGCCGATCGGGTCGAGACGGCGCCGTAGCTCGTCGATGGTGGCCGAGTGAGTCAACGGGGGGTGAGGGTGACCGGTCCTACAGCAATCTGATTATACCTGTTCCTCCGACAGGGGAGGAGACGAGGGGTGATCCACACGCCCCTGCCCTGGAGAAGCGGTCGTGAGAGGAAGGATTGGCGATCGACATGCCTACATAGAAGTGGCGGTCTGTCAAGAAGAGGTGGAACCCTGGTCGCTGCATGGTGGTCAAGGCACTCTGGGTTGACGCCATGATAAGGATGCGCATGACAAGTCAGAGGGTGGCTGGCCCTGGTGTGATCATCTCAGTCGGCTAGGGGAGGAAGCCTGTTACAGTTACTCATGCGGCTTCGAGCACGGGTACCCCGACTGAAGCAGTTGGCTCAATGGTTGCCAATGGGATGACAACTCTGGCCATGGCCACCCTAGTCATGATAGCAGGTGCCATGGGTGGGCGAGCTCTAGCATGGTAGCCAACACGTGCGACATCAATCCTGGTGGGGGTAACCCATCGGCTGTGCCAGGACCGACCCTATGGTGAGGAATTGCATCGTTCGGGCGAACGTGCTCACCGGCGCCTTAGAGCAGGAGTTCAGCATGCTTTTGACCTACTTGGGGGAAGTTCGGATGGCGTTGGACCCACTACATGAGCAACTGGAGACCCAAGGGGCTAACCTCGCAAACCTGCGTCACCTAGCGATCCAGGACGTAATTCACGTCGGTGAGGCTTGGCGGGTGGAGGCAGATTCAAAAAGGATCATGGCAAGGCCATTGCGAGGATGACGGCATTAGACGGATCACTGCAGTAGGAGAAACAACGCCGCGAATCAGCCAAGGCGGTGACGAAGGCTTTGGCCGATGCGACGGCCGCAAGAGGGAAAAGAGTAAAACTCTTCTTCCTCATTTTGACTTGTATTTGACTTTCCCTGGACTTGCCTTTCCATAACATGACTGGTTTGCCTGCTTGGAAGAGTAGCACAAGAACTTCAAGTACCCCTCCCTGCTGAGGCCTTGCCGGCTTAGCAGATTCTAGGTTAAGTCTAGTCGATGATCATCACTGTCGTGGCCGCTGGGGCTAGCACGAAGTTTCCCTGTCCAATCGACTCAACATCAAAATCTTTTTTGCTAAGGACATACTTTATATGTTACCACGGTCAAGTTCGTGATCGAGAGTTAAAACTTAGCAAATTGTTCGAGAAAACGTGGAGTGTCATGTGCCTCCTAGCCCCTAACTGACAGTCACCCTAAGAAAGGGGTCAAGGGTCACTAAAGAGCAGACGACATGCATGAGATTTGAAAAGAAACTAGCTGTAAGGGTAGAATTTAGGTAGCAGTGAAATATTCCACGCATTGACGGACTCTTTTCCCTCCAAAGTCTTGAGCTTGTAGGAGCCGGGTCGGATCAGTCGAGCGATGATGTACGGGCCTTCCTAGGGTGGCGTAACCTTGTGTCAACATCTATTGTCTTGGACTCGATGAAGGACAAGGTCACCAATCTTGAACTCTCGGTCCCTCATATTGTGGTCGTGGTAGCGCCTGAGCGCTTGCTGGTATTAAGCGGAGTGAAGGAGTGTGATGTCTTAGGCCTAGTCGATCTGATCCATTGCGTCCTCAAGGGACACTTCACTGCCTTCCTCATTATGGGCATGCACTCATTGTTGGCACTCCCCAAGTGCCCCTTTTATATGTGAATAATATCCTAATTAGAGCATAATTGATACTAATTTAAGCTATTTACCTAAGATATTGTCTATATATTTGTATATGCGTTGTTTTGGAGCTTTATTATAGAAATAGGTAAAATTGGTGATTAAAATGATGTTGAAGAGGACATGAGTTTAGAACCAATGAAAAGCACTGAAGAAGCCCAGTGCACTGATCGGCGCAGTCCATGAGCTGATCGGCACAAGGGTGTTTTGGCCCACAGAAGTGATCGAGGCCCATTCCACATGTTTATGGAAGTTTATCTATGCAAGACACTTGAATATATTTGCCTAGAAGATTTATGGAACTTCAAGATCTCGACATGTAGTACAAGAATTTATCTCAAAGGAAAGGGCCCACATGGCAGCTGTGGAAGATAGAGGAACCGACTCTAAGAAGGAGCTGGAAAAGACACGGCTTAGGCCGATCGACGCAACCCTACGCCGATCGGTGCAACCGTCTTATTTGCTAGAAACCGAGTCCTTTATAAGTAGAACCCCTATAAATACTTGTAAACCCTTGGCTGTGACAACAGAAACGACAGAGGCGACAGATGGACAACAGATCCGTGAGTTAGAGCCACCGGAGCTTGCCCTGTTAGAATAGATCTCTAGTTGAGTACCATTGGTGTTAAGAGTTGATCTATCAAGGTAGGCCATCTCGACGGGGATGAATCTTACTCTATTTATCTCAAGGATGATTGAATATGTTGATGATGGTTTTGGTGATTTGTCTATCTTGATTCTGTAGTCATGCATGTGTTTATTCCAATTTCTTAGTTCTAGGCTAAGTAAGTAGGTATTATCTTGATCGTGGTGATTAGGATAGTATTCGGACATTGTATTGATTATGGTTGCTTGATGATGCTAGTAGTGTGGTTTAGTGGTGACAGCATTAAGCCTGCGCAGCACTATTGGATAGTTGAGTAGGGTAAGATACTCGCGCGATTAAGGGTTTCCTCTCGGCAGCAATATATCGGGAGCCGCTCGGAAAGCAGGGTGGTCTTATTCATTATAGGTTTTCATTGATCCATATAATTACCCATTATGGTGCTATTTAATTAGACTTTCTGGTTACGATCTCACTAGTAGATATATGGATACTCACCTATCAGCATAGGCTTACAAGGTATCTGGCGCACTTTGGCTTAGTTCACCAGTGTGTCGATCGGCTCAACACCTGCGCCGATCGGTGCGACGACAGGTTCACTAGTGCACCGATCGGCTCAATGCCTACGCCGATCGACGCAACGACAGATTCACTGTCTGGCGCACCTTTGCACTAACCAGTCTCCCCTCATCTAACCTGAACTTGACAGTAGCTTTGATTAGATCTTTTACTGTTAACTTTGTTTAATTATCCCTAAGGTCCCAGTGGATTCGATAAACCATGGAATACTCAATTCAAGGGAAAAAGTGCTACAATCATACACGGACCTCTTATAGTATATAAGTGGGTGCGTAGTTACGACCAACACTCATTGTGCACCAGAGTCATGATCCGTGGGCAAGATCGCCTCAGATCCGTATACTAGGAAAGGCGCGAAGCCCGTCGCTCAAATTTGAGTCGTTCAGAGGATCCAGAGTACCACGTGGAGCTCAGCTGCCTATCGATCGTTGAACTATTTGAGGCGGTTAGAGATGGTGGTGGGTTTAGAGATTTAAGTCTTTGGCTCCTGGAGCACCATACCATTTGCTCGCTCAAATTGGCCGTTACTTTTTGGGTGTGCCACGACTTCCCAGTCGACCCGGATGTGGTAGTCATTGTGGAACATTAGGAATTTCTTTCCTGTCAACAACGTGCCATTATCTATGATGATGGAGTTTGGTATGCCGAATCGGTGGATAATGTCGAGGAACAATTTGACTACTTCCTCAGATCAGATTTTGGCGATCATCCCTCTCATATGTGACAGCATATCCGTTTGTCATGCGTAATACTGGCAACCTTTGCAGGTTTTGACAATGTAGGTTGCATCACCCATAGCAGTCGGCCAATAGAAGACATGACGAAATGCATTGCCCACGAGTGTTTGAGACGTGGCATGATGACCATAGACCCCCCATGGATGCCGATGAGAAGTTTGATACTTTCCTCGATGGAAATGTAGTGCTGGTTAGGCCACTGAAGAAGGCACCCGGGGGCTACACCCACTTGCTTGTCAAAGTTGACAAGTTCACCAAGTTTATCGAAGCCCATCTGATTGATTTCCATGGGATCGGCTTGTGCTTATAAAGCTCTTTGCCACCCAGGACAAAAGACTTAGCGCATCGATAAAGCTGCTTGGCTTTAGTCCTGTTGATGGGAAGCGTGCCTCGAGTGAGGTACTCAATGTATGGAGCCCTCCTGTCAATCGGGAGTGCGGCTCGTTCGACTGGGGGATCTATGCACTCGACCATGGGATCGGCTTGCTCATCGCACGGATCGACTCGTTCGACCCCGGGGTCAATCAAGCCATCCAGCTGATTGATTTCCATGATCATGCCCTATTGCATCTTTTTCAAGCTCTGCACCTCCGCTCGACCATTGTCAAGTTCTGCGGGTTCGTTGGCGAGGATCCCTAGCGGGATTGATTCCCGACCAGATCCCAACTTAGCCAATGAATCGACTGTCTCGTTGAGGCACCTTGGTACGTGCTTAAGTTCGAGACCATCAAATTTGTCTTCGAGCTTGTGAATTTCATGGCAGTAGAGTGCCATGATGTCGCTTCGGTAGCTCGACTCTTTCAATCATGTTTTGCGAGTTGCCTCCAATTTTGAGCCACTGAATGCCGAGCCCGATGGCATTTTTGAGCCCATTCACAAGTGCCTCATACTCAACAACATTATTTGGTACAGGAAAATGTGGACGAATATCATACGTCATATGTACCCTGAGTGGAGAGTCGTAGAGGAGCTCAACGCTGGCCCCCTTATGCATCAGCAAGACATCGAAGTACATCACCCAATACTCTAGGTTGACTGGAGCCAGTGGGAGTTGAGCCTTCGTCCACTTTGCCATGAAGTCGACGAGAACCTTTGACTTGATCACGACCTGAGGCTGGTACATGATGTCATGCCCCATCAACTCAAGAGCCCACTTCGCCACCTTGCCTACCGAATCCCTAACTTGTATGACCTTATGAAGAAGAAATGAACTCACCACATGAATCGGGTGGTAGTCGAAGTAGTGTTGCAGCTTTTTCCTCGTGATTCCCACAGATCTCGCTCGACCACAAGCACGTCGCTAACAACCTTGAGCACACAGAAAGATCTCATCGGGCAATGGGAGAGTGAATACGGGCGCGTTGCTCAAAATACGCTTGACCTCTTCGGGTGCAGACTACGCTTTGGGCGTCCACTCAAATCGATCAAACTTCTTCAAATGTTTTTAGAGCAGAAGCACCCTCTTGTTGTGGTGTGAGATCAAGCAGCTTCGTGCCGCCAGGCACCCCATGAGTCGCTGCAGCCCTTTTAAGTTCTGAATAAGTCCCATCCGCTCAATTGCGGATATTTATTGGGGGTTGGATTTGATGCCTCGTTCGAAAACAATGAACCCCAAGAGCATGCCCTTTGGCCCTAAAATTCATTTTTTGGGGTTCAGCTTGACATCATTAGCGTGCAGCTTAGCGAAGGTGTGCTCTAAGTCGACCACGAGTGTGTCGGATTTTTTGGACTTGACTACAATGTCGTCCATGTAAGCCTCGATGGTGTTGCCGATCAAGTGATCAAAACATTTCTGCATGCAATGCTGAAAGGTACCGCTAGCATTCATGAGACCGAATATCATTGTCACGTAACAATATGAGCCGAACGAAGTAATGAAAGAGGTCGTGAGTTTGTCGGATTCTTTCATCACAATCTGATGATACCCGTAGTATGTATCAAGACAGCAGTGGATCTCATAGCCCACAGTTGCGTCAACTATCTGGTCAATGTATGGTAAAGGAAAAGGATCCTTTGGACAGGACTTATACAGTATAGTATAGTCACCACACATTCTCCATTTCCCATATTTTTACATACAAGAACAGGATTAGCTAACCACTCGGGATGATACACCTCTTTGTTGAACCGGGCCACCAAAAGCTTCATGATCTCCTCCATGATTTCCTTGCGCTTCTCCTCATCAAAGCGGCACAAGCGTTGCTTCAACGGCTTGGATCCCGGCCTGACATTCAAGGAGTGCTCGATGACATTCCTCTGTATGCCAGACATGTCCAAGGGATTCCACACAAAGACGTCGATGTTCGCGCGGAGAAAGTCAACGAGCTTTCATTGCTATTTTTCTATGAGTGATGTGCCAATCCTTACGGACTTGCTATTGTTGCCCTTAGGGTTGATTTGTACCTCCTAGGTGTCCTTTGTTGGGCCGAACAAAGCGTTCTTATGGCAGGGCTCTGGCACGTCCTCAATGACATGTGCACCGAGGACAGAAGCTCCTAGGTCGAAGCCGTTGTGGCAGCAGCAAGCTCACCATTCTCCATCTCGCAAAAGTAGGCGTGCTAGATTGACACACTCACGTTGATGACTCCCCTCGGACCAGGCATCTTGAGGTTCAAGTAGGTGTAGTGGGCACGACCATGAACTTGGCATAGAACGACCACCCAAGGATGGCGTGGTAAGTGCCTGAAAAGTCAACGACCTCGAAGATGAGGGTCTTGGTCCTAAAGTTAGATGGAATGGCTTGCTTTCCAGGGACGATTCCATGGAAAGGTGCTCTAGCTGGTCGAAGGCGCGATCAATCCCCATGTGATCGAGGGTCTCGCCGTAGAGAATGTTGAGGCGGACCTCGGCGATGATGGGGTCGACCACGAGCGGATATTGATCTAGGCGTAGATGTGGTTCTGGTGGTTTGAGCGGTCAAACGTAATCGGCAGCTTGAACCACTCAGCCATGAGGACCTTGCGGCACTCATCCTTGGTTGTGCGCCAACCTCCATAGGCGTCGGGGCTCATTAAAATCATGT
Source organism: Eleusine coracana subsp. coracana (assembly GCA_032690845.1). Taxonomy (NCBI): domain Eukaryota; kingdom Viridiplantae; phylum Streptophyta; class Magnoliopsida; order Poales; family Poaceae; genus Eleusine; species Eleusine coracana. Next base: position 58,601,499 of record CM064434.1, on the reverse strand, counting down.
GGCAGGCCTTGGTCTTGGGGAAAGCCTATCCCCCTTGCTTGTCGGTGTTGTTCTTGAGGTCTTTTGACTCTGTGTCCAATGTTTTCTTTGGGTCCCCCTTCTTGCCCTCCTCTCGGAGGAATTTCTTCATCAAGGAGAAGTCCTTGAGGACATGCTTGATGGGGAACATGTGCTTGGGACATGAGCCATTCCATTTCCTCTTGACGTAGTTCGAGACCTCCCGTGTTGCCGGCTTCGCTGCCATGTGCTTGGTGGCAGCCATGACTTGGTCATGCCCTTGGCGTGACATGTTCTTCTTCTTCTTGGGGTGTTCAGAGATTCCCTCTCTAGCGCCCCCATTCCACTTGCCCGTGCCCTTGCCTTCGGGGGCGAGGTTCAGGATTGCTCTGACAAGCTCCTCGTTGGAGGAGAAGCTTGTGGCTATGTCCATGAGCTCTAGAGCCGTTCGAGGGCCTTTATGCCCCAGCTCGTGGAGCAGCTGCTCGGATGTCATGTTTGAGAGGAAAGCGCCAACGAAGTTGGCGTTGCCCACGTTTGGTAGAACATGGCACTTCTTAGAGAAGCGCCGGATGTATTCGCGGAGAGTATCACTGGCATTCTGCCGGCAGTTCCTTAGATCCCTGGGGTAGCCTGGTCGAACATAGGTCCCCTAGAAGTTGCCGATGAACACATCCCTTAAATCGGACCGGTTGTGGATCTGGCCCTTGGACAGGTGATTGAGCCATGCCCGCACCGAGTCATTGAGGTATAGTGGCAAGTTATGGATGATGATGTTGTCGTAAATGCCCCCCTGTTTTGCATGCAAGGTGGTAATCCTCATGCCAGAGCCCGAGATCTGTTTCGCCCATATACTTGGTGACATTGGTAGGCGCTCTAAAGCGCTAGGGGAACTCGGCAGTGCGCTTATGCGAGCTAAAGACCCGCGGTCCCGGGGGACTGGGGCTCCTGCTCCTATCCTCATCGGAGTTGTTGTATTGTCCAGCATGACTTTGCTGACGAACTCGCCCTCTCTTCAAACCGCTCATTCTCGAGTCGGTCCTTCTCGAGGAGATGCGCGTTGAAGGTCAAATGCACATCACGAGTGGGACTGATTGTTTATGGGATGAAGGTTTTTTGGGCGTGCCCCCAGCTGGGCGGGTGCCCGCTGCACCGTGGTCTGCTACGACCCCACGACACCGCTTCCCCGGCCCGTCTGCAGCCTTGGCTAGCAGGGCCCCCGCTGAGCCCGTTGGGTCCGGAGGAGTGTCACAGCCGTTGCAATGTTTTGCCCTGCTCGACCAAAATGCGGAGACCCCTGTTCATTGTTTACGATGCGTTGATGGACGTCACAAGTTGCAGCTCGAGCGTGCCCACCAGTGCCTCGCTGCGTCAACTCACGCTCAATCTCGGCCTCCTCATTTTTAAACACGTGCTTGGCATCTTTGAGCTCCGTGCACCACGCCCAATAGTCGTCCTGGCAGGGTCCAGGTTGGCCCCCGCCGTCAGGTTGACGAGCACATTGATGAGGGGTTCACTAGCAGTGGTGCCTGCCTTAGCTATGTTTACTAGAGCGTTAGCTCTAGAGTTCGCAACTGCCCCAGCCACCGAAGTCCCGGTAGCACTCGCATTGGGCATGGTCACGAGTGGTACCATGTGGCATTCACGTAATGGATCAAAGCTCTCTACGCTACTATCAAAATTGGAATCCCCCTGAGATCCCAAGTCGACAAATTCGAAGAAGGACTCTTTGGGATGCTCAATCACGCTCAAGAAGTTGATGTTTGTGTGGGGCTAAGGCACCGCGTTAGGTCGCGAGGCCCTAATGCTAATCTACGGTGTTCTGTAGGCTGAACCAAAAGATTTCCCGAGGGTTTTTGCAAAGAAGACCTAGGGAGAGCAACTTTCTCCCGAGGAGCTGGCCGTGAATATTCTCAAGGGCGAATGCGAAGCACCGAAGGTCATCTTGGGCAAGCGTAGGGCCCAAGTAACGATCCAGGTGAAGCCACAGCTGGTCGCTGTAGCTCTCTGGTGGCAGAGAGACATCCGAGACCTTTGTCTTTGGCAGTTCCAGCTACATGGCGTGCATCGCCTCGGCGGCGATGGCGGTAGCAATAGAGATGGGATTAGGAACTAGCTCATCAATGAGTTGTAGCGTCCCATCCGCTGTGACATTGAAGTCCAGCATATCTCCCATGTCGTCTGGCCAACACTCTGACAACGCCTGAGCGGCGTCCGGGGTGACTAGGCGCGGTGGCGTTAGTATGGGCGTGATGACATGCTCTAGAATCTGCTCCTCGGTGGTGATGGACTCCAGGCTCCGTAACCTGACGATGGTGCCGGGAGCCCAGAAAGTGGCAAGGTTGGCCTTCCAAACCGGGAAGTGAAAAATGAATGAAGCGCGCAAATCCCCTAACCGGCATGCCAATAGTTGGTGTTTTGATCACCGCCTAGTTGTATTTGTTCTGGGGTTGCGCTCTTAGGCTCGGTGATGGCTGTACGAGAGGACATGGGGATGTATATTGGTTCAGGGAACGCCTCCTACATCCATTGGTAGTTGTTGCTCGTGTTATTCGCATCGGGCTGTACAATGTTTGTGAGAGAGGAGAGTTCTCAAAGCCTCAATGATTGTGTGAGAAGTGATGTTGTCCTCGTGAATGGCAGGTGGTGATTGCAATGGTAAGTGCGAATGTTGATGCCCTGCGGAAGAAAAGGGCCACCCCTTTAATGCTCTAAGGGGTTGGGCCCATATTGCAGTGGAAGAGAGAGAGAGAGAGAGAGAGAGAGAGAGAGAGAGAGATCTACTCGTGGAGTTGGTGAAGGCGTGGGTCCTCCTACTCTAGTACATGCATCAGCGGGTACAGTGTTGTGGCGTGCTCCCTTAATCCATTGATGGGTGGAGCCACCTTATCCTTGTAGTTGGCGTGCGTCATGGAAGTGGGGTGGAGCAACATGGGCAACATGATGATGCTAGGTACCTTCTAGTCTTAGCTCTCCATCGAGTTGCCCTATACCACCACTGTTAAGTGTGTCGTCATGGTGATTTCTTATGTTTGTAGGATGGGTTGCTACATAGTGTCAGGCCCCGTCCCATCAGCAAGGACAATGACAATGCTGGAAGTAGGTTTGCGGGGGGATTTGACCCCATGACACTATGGCTGCACGCCCAGTACAACATTTAAGGCAGGGCAGGGAGTGGTTGTTGACTCCTGTCCCGTTCGACCCCTTCGTCGGGGGTCGATTTGTCATGTTGCCCTTGGCCGGGCCTTCTTGGAATAGAATCCTGTCCTGCTTTAATAACGTAATTGAGTTTCTTTGCTCCATTACTTCTGCATGGTAAGTGCTTTGAAACATTGTCCTATCTCCGGGCTGGGGCACACTGAGAGGAGTTGCGAGGTGCTGCCGTTATGTCAGAGGTACTGTGCCCGCATGTGCGGGCACAATTATTGACAAAGCGGAGTCATCATTCTTATCAACAACACCCTCCACCCCAGCTGCGAGGGTCGAGGGAGGCGGAGTGGGTGCCGTGTCGTTGGTGGGGATCAAGTGAGGCGAGGAGGCCTCGACCCTTAGAGTGTCGATCGAGGTGGAAGGTGACCACCCTCTTGCGTAGGGGGTCGATCGAGGAAAGGCATGTTGAGTCCTGCCTTTGCGGTTTGATCATCGTGTGGACCCTGTAGATAGGGTTGACCCGAGATCATGTGAGTCGTACTCCGATGGACCCACAGTTTGGTTAGGATCATAAGGCTCATGATTAGAGTGTTTAATCCGGGCCACGTGGCACCGCTAGTTTTTACCCCCGACAGTTTCACTGAAGAATAGAATTGGGTCTTCCTAGGTGTAGACCGCTAGTTTTGACAAACTAAGTGTGGTCAAAATTGGTGTTGAGACATGTTTTGCATGTTATGGTAGTATTTCTGTGCATTTTGGTTTACTTTCACCCAAGAGGTAAAGAAGTGCTTAGAAAATCAATATGATGAAGCCAAACTACATATTTGAAGTTTCCATGATGAAACCCTCATTGAGACAACCAAAATGGATATGTGGAATGTGTAATTTGTACTCCAGATGAAGAAGTTATGGCTCTTGCAAAGTACTATCAGGCTGCAAAATCAGACATTCTGCTTTTGTATACCGGAGGGTCCGGTTTTGACAGTTTTTCCAAGGCATCTGGAGGGTCCGGTTTTGACTGCCCGAGAGCATAATTCTAGATCCATTTTAGGTTGGTTTTTTGAGGTTTTCCTTATGGATTACAGCTCCCATGGGGGTAGACTTCCCCCCTGTATATACAAATGGCCATAGTTGATTGAGGCAACATCCCCATCAAATCTATCAATTTACATACATGTTTCTCCTTTTACCCTACTTTTTCAACCTCTCTTTTATGTTCATCTACTGATCTCCAGAACTATAGATGGCGTCCTAAGGCTCACTGGTTGACCTTGGGCACACCGGCGAAGCTCACGTCTAGACGGGGTCCCTCCCAAGCGAGAGGATCGATTGTCCTTGGTAGTTTGCTTGAAAACTAGTCGTTCTTCATCATGTAAGATGTTGGTCATCTCTTTGCTAATTTGCTTGTAAACATAGCCATTTTTACCACTTAACAGTGATTGTTACCCTATTATCCGGTGAACACAATAAAACCTGACCTTCTAGTTTCCTAAACCGGAACATTCGGTTTCGGTGGACTCAGCGACGGAACGTGGGGCTGCGGACTGCATGTTTGCGTGCTCGTGTTTGACTACGCGTTTTAGCATCAGCTGTGTGCATCTTGTGTCGGTGTTTCGAGGAGAACGTCAGTCCTTTATGGTGGTGTCTGTAATGTCATAGTGGTTCCATTCAATTTGGAACCACCTTACTAGTCTTAGTCTAGTGGGAGGAGACCCAACATATAAGCCTAGGTTCTCCAGCTCCACCAATCATCGGTTCGTGAAGCGAGGACAAAAGCGTAAATAGGTTGGTGGGTGGGTGAGGTCCACTCAAACACGACTTGTACCAGTCATATGTGGAACCTAAGGTGTAACACCTACTAAAATATGGCAGAACTATACCATTCTGAATCTCTCTCCATCCATCTCCCACACTCCTAGTACAAGCACACAACCCTCCCCTGCCCCACAGTAGTCTATATATCTCATGGCGGCACCCGAACCCTAACCACGTGTAGAGGATCCAGACCGGGGCATCATGTATCCCCTCACTTAATGTAGGATCCTCTCCTCTACCTCCTCTTTCCAGCGCTGGTGGTTTCCCCGAGCTTTTATATTGTGTCCCTGAGTGCTTACTCCACAATTCAACAGCAGATTGATGTTTCAAGTATTGATCCAGTGGCCCTGAGCTCAGATCCACATTGGTGCTCCAAGCGGCATGACACATGATGCTCCCATGTTGGCACGACGGCAAGGGTTCCTGGATGACAGTGCAACATCTATGGTTACTCACTACGCTAGATCGATTTTCCTGATACAGTATGCGGCAAGAATTCGATAGAATAACCCTAATTTAGCTCTAATTACTGAATAACTAGCAATCACAAAGACTGTAGTCAAAATTAATGAAAAAGTATTAATTAAAGTCAATGAGATTACCGAAGATGACAAAATCGAAATCTATCATTGAGATCGGAGCCGATGCAGCCCGCTTGAGACTGGAATCTATCGGAACGGAACAAAAGGTGGCGATGCGCCGAGTTTATTTGAACGTGTGTAAACCTTTTTTGTACAGACCCTATTACATATTTATAGCCCCATGCAAGGAGCCCTAACCTGAGTCGATCAGGACTCCTCGGTTTTCAAACTAACAAACCGACTACATTTTATTCCTAAACAAAATGTAAGGAAATTAAATAACAGAAAATAAGATAAGCCTGCCATCGGGTCCACTTTCCTTGTCGCACCTCCTCGCCTTGTTCTCACGCATGCCCCATCGATTCTGAGTTGCTGAAGGCCAGGCCCTCTCAGTTTCGGGTGCCAATAAATTGTTCAACCGCTATGTAAAGAGGAGATATGTTTAGGTCCTCTGAGACCCCGCATGTTGCTGTAAGATTTTTAAAAAACATATCATACAACAACTTTAATAGATTTTTATATGGAATTATAAATACAATGTGGGTTATCATATACGCCCTCCAATATTTTTTGTTTGAATAGAATATGGATCATGTAACAAAAATCCACTGATGACGAGGTATTACATAGTCAGATGGAAAGTATTTATAATCCTCTAATTAAGTTCCAGGATCTGTGTTGGGCTAGAATCATATATGGTGCACTATGTATTTTTGAGATTCCTAAAAGAATAGGGAAGGGCTACATCAATTAAGAGGAAGCTAAAAAATAGATGTGTTTGTAGCCGAAAACCAAATATATCAAGGCGAGGAGAATCGAGGGGAGAGAAAATAAAAAGAAATGCTTGTGCGACGAATTATATGAGTGCATGTGTACTGAGATAAGTTACACTGACAAACGCTACAGCATGGACCGTCGTATTCTCCTCTACAGCTCTAGTCTCCCACATAAGAGCATATGGAACTTCACGGGAAGCATCATGCTGCACTGGATCAGGTGATGTGTCAAGTAGTACAATTCGGACCGTAAAACGAAATTTTTACTGCACAGCCTGAACTAAGGAAAAGAAAAACAGTTATTTGAGTACGGTCATAAGTGACTGGTTCTATCAAAATTGTAGCAAAATAATTTAATTAAGTAAATTTTAGTCACAACTGAAAAACGTATGAAGGCAAAGTGGCTTAATAGAATAAAACGCAAAAAAGAAATACGGAACATAGATAAAAAGGTATGAGAATTAAATTTCTTTGGTGAGCTAAGCATGCAGAGTGGAATTTACCTGAGAAAATTGCAATAATGATCGCTAAGAATACTGGAATCAATTGTGTCCTGCCAACAACTTTGATGTTGGAATTCACATACATAAATAAAGGTGAAAATTATTCAATCCTGCAAATAAATTAGAAAAGGCGGCGTTGATCTAAAGGTTGGTGCAACACGGATTGCTCGAAATGTAAGAGCAACAACAGGCACCACGAAGAAAGAAAAAGCAGCAGGGAGCAATTATATTGTAGGATACATTGCAGTGTTGCCGAAGAAAAACATCGAGCCCTCCATCTCCATGTCACATATTCAAAGAAATAAATCTGGCCTTCAATTCCCACCTCATGTGATTCCCACGTTAACCCCCCACTTCATTCGATCCTGATTATCTATCTTGGACCACGTACACCCGTTTCTTCTTCCACATCAACAACCAAACACCAGGCTCAGTCAACCACTAACCCTAGATCGTGACCTCACCACTATTGACATCGTTGTGATGCTATTGGATCCAATAGGCCTCTCCAACCTCCGATCTGCACTTTTGCAGCAACTTCTAGACTTCAGGTTCATGGCCATGCATGCAGTTTTTCTCCGACAGCAAAGACCTAGAGTTGCTGTTATGGTTAATTGAATCTGGCGATCACCAAAAGATAAGAAGGACGTTGCCAGCCAAACACAATCGTTTCTATAATTTCGAGTGAACTGGTCATAGTAACGTGCTTCCCACCCCTGGCGTTTTCCTTTTCCCACAGGTCAGACTTTCTTTTGCCTTTCAGACACAATTATGCACTGTTTTTTTTTTTACTTTCGCATGGTCTATTTCGTTTGCTACATGTGCAACTGCTTTCAGCACAAATACCAATTAAATTATTTTATACTGTTTATCTGGTATATATGCCGCCGACGTTATATTTCCATATCCTGTTTTCCTTGCTTTCTAGGCATCTTCTGTACATTTTTATCGTAACTCTCTTAGCTAGGCATGTATGCAGTCGCTGATATGCATGGGAAACATGGTAAAACGGACATGACTAAATGAAGACAAATGGATTCAGGCATCTATGAATTTCTAAATGATGTCTGACTATGCGTGTTCTGACTTTGGTGTCTAATACATTTATAATAATAAGTGCATTATCTTAAAGGTTGCATAAATACGTGAAAAGGCTGCAATATCATATACCTATGATACTGCAGTAGTTTTTTTTTTTAGATAATTGATACTGCAATAGATGATGTAATGTATACGACCTAAGGTTCAGGCAGACGTATTCCTTGCATGAATATTAAAGACTTCAATCAATTTAATAAGAAAGCATGTTAAATTTCATTGATAGTGCAAGTCACTTTGTTGTACTCACTACGGGGAAAACCCTTATCTGCCGTGTGCGTGCAGCACACGGCACAACCATCCTGGGCCATGGCATTGAATTTGCCGTGGGCCGCCCACGATACAAAGCCGACGGCACCTCTCAGACGGTAAATAATTTTGTGTTGTGGGCTAGATCGGGCACACGGCACAATATGTGCTGTGGTTCGGGAGGGCTGACGGCAAAAAGGCCGTCGGGCCGTTAGGACTGATGGCGGAGCCTACTCTGTGCCGTGTGCCCTCTGGTAGGACACACGGCACAAATCCGCTTTGTGCCGTGTGCCCGGTGCCAGGACACACGACACAAATCCAATATGTGCCGTGTGCTGTGGTATTTGCACATGGCACAGTGTGTTGGTAGGAATTGCCAGCACCTACATCTGTGCCGTGTGTCATGGTTTTTGCACACGGCACAGATGCTAAATACAGCCACAAATTATTAAATATTAGCATCCCTAGATCATCCAAAACACGCATATAATATATATCACAAAATATCACATTCAACATTCAAATACGTTCACATTCAACATTCATCACATTCAACATTTATCATATTCAACATCCATCACAAATATCCATTACAAACATGCAAATAAACAAAATATCTTGACAAACTCCATCACAAACATGAAACTAGCTTAGTGCCCCCCCCCCCTGACGATCATTGTTGCTGCGCGGCCCTCTCCCATGGCGACCATTGATCTGGCGGTTCATTCGATGCCGCCGAGGGATTCTGCACAAGTGAACGCAAAGAGAGGTATTGAACAAGTTAATGTTATTATCACTGACAAATGAAGAAGTGAGTGTTGAAAACTATTATCGCTACTAAATGAATAAGTGAGAAGTGAATCCTATTATCACTAAATGAAGCTATTGTCACTACTATTTGAAGTAAGAAAAATAGAATGCTTGTAGCACTAAGGTTTTGAAGCAAGAAATGAGTAAATGAGAAGTGATTCATATTATCACTCACTGGAGTACAAGCAGGAGGAGTAGACACCGGAGACGGTGGGAACAAGTTTGTTGGAGGTGTTGTGCCCATCTGCGACGCCATCCACTAGATCATCCGCTGTTGGTTCTCCTCGGTCCTTCGTCGATCCTCCTCCATCCTCTGCTCCATCCGACATTGGTTCTCCTCGGCCCTCAATCGATCCTCCGCTCGTAGGCGTTTTTCTTCATCCAGCTAGGTCTACAAAATTTCAGCCAAATGTTATATTCCACATCAAACATGTGTAAAAAGACATGAACGACAAATGCCACTGAGTTAACCTGGAGTGCCTGTAGCTGGGACATTGTAGTGGTCAGCCGAGTGCGGATAGCGGGGCTCGAGCTCGTGCTCCTCGCTGGAATCTGGGAGAGTGGGCGTACTAGCCGTGTCGATAATGCTGTTGCCAATATAGTACCACCCGTGCTTCTTTCCACCTCCAAGCCTCATCACCAGCTTGCCATCAACGTCCCTAGTGTTTGGATCCTACTCTGGCCCATGTTGCTGCCTTGCCATCTCCGTGTAGTCACTGTTGCGGCTGTGGACAGCCGTATTGCTGAATGACTCCGAAGGATCGTTCGGGCTGTAGTTGACGGTGGACATTGCCTTGCCCTTATGGGCCAAAGCCCATCCCTTCAAAGTCCCCAACTGCTGGCCACCATGTGCCTCCCACAGTGAAACAAAGAAAACACATGAAGATCATTAGTATCACATGTAATATACATAACCAATTGAATAATGAATGAAATAGGAAAAAAACAAATTCCCGTACCCATGAAGACATGTATTCGCTGAGTGTACGGCTGCCCTGGTGGTGTCATGGACCTAGCATCATCAGGTGCCGCTCCCGCGTAGCATGGTGCCTCTCCTTCCAATCGGGAGTGCACCACTAGGAGACCACCATAGCACTCCAGACTTGCCTATCTGTACAACACCACGGAGGCACCTACACACCATCATAAGTAAAGACAAGAAGATATATGAATTTTAAACGAGTATAGTTATTATCATAATTAAAGATAGTTTTATATTTACCAATTTGTATTGCTCCTTAGTGAGCACCATGTTTCTGGCTTCCTTTTTGGTGACCTTCATCTTGTTCACGATGGTGTTGTAGATGATCATCGCCAAGAGACACGCCTTGTAAAGCATGTCCTTCATGATTTTAGGACATTGCTTATAAGCCACGCTCCTCGCCAAGTCCTCATGTCCCTCCTCAACCCTCAATGCCGATCCGAATTACTCCCGGATAGTGTAGGCAAACAAGAAGACCCAGGATGCCACAGGGCTTGCGGGTGTACTCGCCAGGAGTAACTATCTTCCAACCTCTGCGCAAGTGATAAAGATAATTTATTAGTCTCTGTTAATGTTGATGGAAAACATTTTTAGAAATGGAAACATATGAAATGACTACTTACCTAGGCCTCAATGGCCGAAGGACCGGTGAGAAACCATGTGCATATGTGCCATGGTTTGCTATATTTGTGATGAGTAATTGACTTGAGCGGATGTTTGAGTTGAAATGCGGGAATCCAGGGATTGGATGGGTTTGCATATCATGGTTATGACTAACCAGAGTTGGTGGAGATATTGGTGATGTTGCAGGAGATGGGAAATGTGTTTTCTTGTCTCATGATGTGTAGGTTACTGGAGTCAACTTGGCGGTCAACGGCGAGAGGATCGGGCACAAGTAGGGGACTTGGGGCCAGACGATCGGGATGCCGGGTGAAGTCAAGGGTAATCCACACCGTACACGTGGAGGGGCAAGAAGCACGGACGGTTTCACGGTTGAGCCTCAAAACCATGGTGGTGATAAAGACGGCGTGTTGACCAAGTTAAGGTGAACGGGATGCCGATGCAAGTGACAAGGGGGCCCGATGGATAGGGACTAGGAGAGACTTGCCGGTGGTCAGGATCACGGGACAAGGTGACACGCGTCGACATCGAGAAGTTGTGCTTTGAGAAGCGTGCAAGGCGGTTTCTTGGTTTGGGCCTCAAAACTGGTGGCGGTGGTTGGTGGTGCACGTGGCACCATCACGGAGCTTGCTTCAAGATAAAGCAAAGACGTGAAGCGTCTGATGGCTTTCGGGCGATAAGGAAAAAGATGGACGGTTATGCCCCCGGTGGTAGGTGGGTGTGTTATGTAGGTCAAGGGTAGAGTGGTCATGTGGACAATAGACCCTAGGCCTATATAAGGAGAGGTGTGGCTAGTGGGAGAGGTGTCTCTCTTTCATTAGCCTTGTGTTAGGACTCTATTCAAAGTGCTAGGAGAGGACTTCATGTTTGAGAGAAGAGTAGTGGGTGTGTGAGAGACATCTCTTGCTCTTCCAAATAGTGGGAGGAAGAGGGTGGCTTCCTAGTCTTGTACCTATGGATCTTGTAAGCACCTTTCTATGATATGAGAAGTATTTTCATGCTCAAGATTTCCCTCTTCACTTGAATCCCGAAATTCCCTTTTTTTATTTTCGGACCTTTTTCATGGTGATTTTTGATCTCACTTTTGGACAGATTTTTGGCCCAGATTTCTTGAGAAACTTGTTGCTAGGATGAGCTAGGATAATCCTCTATAGATCCTTGATGGAATTATTGGCTCTAGCACCTTCGATTTGAAGGATTTCTCAAGTTTCCCCTTTTTGGTGTTCTTGGCACAAGATCTGAAATTCGTGATGATTCCTTGAGCCAATTGAGTTGATCTACTAGGATTAGGGTCATGATGTGATGAGGATTCACTGATCCAAAAATCACATCGTTTGGAGTTCGTTTGATTAGTTTTTGGAGAAGTTTTGACAAGATCCCGAGAGATTTTCTCTTCTATCGGGGGTCGACCGGCACTGCCGATGACCAGGACCGGCACTGCCGATTGGACTAGTCTGTAGGTTCCAGTGAGACTGCATCACGCACCGGCATTACCGATAGGTGGGACTGGCACTGCCGATGACGTGCACCAGCACTGCCGATGCCGACCGGCACTGCCGATGGCAGAGATCGGCACTGCCGATGAGTGTTCAGTTCTGGACTGTTGAGCATTTCATCTTCCCTTTTTGCTTCCGCTATATTTCTTTGGCGTGGTTGATCACTCCTAGGGCTAGTACACCACAAGTTGGTGTGTGTAGTCTTGGTGATCGATTTAGAGGTTGGCTTGGGCTATTTTTGGGATATAGGCCAAGTTCTCTTAGAGAATTTTATTTGGCTCCCATTCACCCCCCCCCCCCCTCTGGTCGCCTTCTCGGTCCTTCAATTGGTATTAGAGCCGGTTTGATCACTAGTTGACCTTCACCGGCTTTGTGATCCGAAGGCAACATGGAGAAGCGTGTTGTCAAGCTATGGATGTTCGATGGAGAGGACTTCCCATACTGGAAGTCACGGACCAAGGCGTATCTGCTAAGTCAAGGACGTTCAATTTAGGAGATTGTTGATCAGGAGTATGCTATACCACAAGACCTGAACACTGCTTCTGCAGGTGAGTTAGTCAGGTATGAGAACAACTCCAAAGCTGTCAGTATTCTACTTTCTGCACTTGGTAGGAGCAAACATAATAGGGTTGCACACCTTGACACTGCTCATGCTATTTGGGATAAGCTCTGCACTTTTCGTACTTACACCATGAGGGTACTAACCAGGTCAAGTCTATGCGTAAGGATTCTTACAATAGACAGTACCAAACCTTTGCACAGAAACCGGGTGAGTCACAAGATGACACTTTTCGTAGGTTTGAGGCAATCGTGTGCAACTTGCGGGCTTGTGGTACCCTTGTGTACAATGACAATGATTGAGCTAAGCAACTGCTGTACTCACTTGATGAAAATGTTTGGGGGGTTAAAATTGCTGCTCTAGAAGAAACTGCTGAATTCAATACCATGAACTATGAGCAACTATATAGCAAGCTAAAATCTCATGAACTTTCTAGGAAATCTCGTCCTAATCTTGTTATTCCTACTTCTAGCAGGGCTTTGCTATCTAGTTCTCAGAAGGGTGATCATATTGTGCTTCTTATGAAACTAACCCCTCACTTGACAAGTCTTCCTTGGAGTTTGCTTTGTCTTCTCTTGTTGCAGCGTCCGATGAACAGATGGAGTGCATTCCTGACGAGGAGTTGTCCTTGCTCACAAGGAAGTTCAGGAAGTTCTACAACAACCGGAAGGAGAGAAGAGGAGGTGGTTCAAGAACCTGCTTCGAGTGCGGTGACCCGGGACACTTCATAGCTGATTGTCCCAAGAAGAAGAAGAAGGCCGGGTTCCACGACAACAACACTGAAGACTTCAAGCAGAAGAAGAACCGCTTCTACAAGAAGGGTAAGAACTCCAAGAAGTTCGCCAAGGCCATTGCACGTGCTTGCATTGCCGACTTGAGCGATGTCGACCTCACATCAAGCGAAGGCCTTACAAGCTCGGAGGAGGAGGTTGAAAAGCCACGAGTCAAGAGGAAGGATGACTTCACCGGGCTTTGCTTCATGGAAAAGAACGACCACAACACCAACTCTGGATCCGACTCTGACACAAGCGAGGTACCTCCTACTCTTGATGAGCTCTCTTCTGAACTTGATCATTTACGTGATGTTCTGCTTTTGCAAGATGATAAGCTTAGTGCTGTTCGTGAGAGTAGAGAGCTTAAGTCTAAGTTGGAGAGTGCTGATTTTGAAATTGCTTCGCTTAGGTCCAAGCTTGCTCGTGAGGACATTGTTGTTGAGTGTGAGTCTTGTCAAGTTGTAATGAGTGATCTTACACAGAGGGAGAGTGTGCATGCTCAAGTTGCCAGTCAGCTTGAGAGTGCCCTCAAGGAGCTTGATGAGTTCAAAGCTAGACCAACTCTTTTGGGTGCATGTCAGAAGTGCCCCAAGCTCATAGATGAGTTGGAAGCTCAGTCCCTCAAAGTCAAAGAGCTTGAGTCCAAGTTGCTTCATGAGACTCGTTCTAAGGTCCTTCCACCACCTTGTCAGGTGTGTGTCTCTCTTAAGGACAAGCTTGTAATCACTAGGGAGGAAAACAAAGCCCTAGTTCAGGAAAATGACTATCTTGTATCTAGGCTCCAGAGAACCCTAGTGAGTGAAGAGAAGATTGAGAGTGATTTGGCAATAGTGAAGGAGAGTGCTTCTAGATCAACCTATAACTTGGGTTTGGGATTTGAGAGGTGTGACAAGGAGAGTGAGAATGTGGGTAAGTTTGTACCAAGCTCCAGCTACAAGGATGAGGAAAACACCATCAAACCCACTGACACATACTATCCACCCAATCCAAAACCCTCCTTCAACCCAAAGAAAACAGAGAAGCCAAAACCCAAACCTGCAATGCAAGCCAAGCCTAATCCTAAGGGTGTCTACATTTGCATGTTTTGTGGTCGCAAGGGCCACTTGGATGAATTCTGTTTTAGGCGTAAGAGAATTGAAAGGAAGCAAGCTGAGTTAACTAGGGATGCCTTTTATGATGATTTTGTTGACTTTCAGCCTCGCTCTTTTTCTCGTGCCTATCGTGGACAGGGTCATCCTGCATATGGCTTTGATTCACGAGACAGAGGCTTTGCGCAGCAGCGCTTTGGTGCCCCACGTTTTTCCTATCGTGCTGAGCGTCACTCGCGTGGATTTGGCTTTCACACAGATAATTTCTATCCTTACAACCCAAGGTTTGAGACGAGACGCTTTGACAGGCCACGTTTTCCCTATCGTGGTTCTCGTCCCATGCGTTCGAATGATAAAGTTCAAAGAACTGTGATGACTACTACCGGTCGTATGGTTAAGTGCTAGATTCCCAAATGCTTTTTGACTAACCCCAGCACTGAGTCATCGACTTTCACTTCTTTTTCTTTGTAGGTAGCAGCTGGAGGCTTGGAGAACAAGTGGTTGATGGATTCCGGGTGTTTGCGCCACATGACCGGAAATGCAAAGTGGTTCTCCAGCCTCACTCCCTTGAAGCATCGGGAGTATGTGACCTTTGGAGATGACAAGAGAGGAAGAGTGAAGGGAAGGGGCGCGTGATGAGGACATCACTCCTAAGGATACATGCAACACTCCTCCAATTCTGGACTTGCAAGGTCCAATGACTAGAGCTCGTGCACGGCGACTAAATTTAGAGGTGAGCTCGTTCCTACATTCTTCATTATATGTCACTTTTGAGAATGGTTTGCTACCTAATGATTATATTGTAATTAGGAACCATGGAGAGGACCAGGAGATGATGGGAGAAGGACTTGGAGACGTGGAGGACCAGCAAGGACATGGAAGCCAAGGTGGAGGCCCAACCAAAACCGACTTGGAGTCTGTTTTGGGGCTCAGGACCAGTCTGCACTAAAACGGAGGCTCAGGACGCATACGGACTCGGATTTGGATGTTCTACATGTGGAAGAAGACCTTTCCAATGCCACCGGTCTCATATCAAAATTCATCCGGAGTCATCAGGAATCGTCGAAACAAGAGAGAGTCCAGAATCTGTTTCAGTGCTGCGTCGCCTGTTTTTGGCCTTTGGGCTTTGTATCTAATTGAGCCCAATTAGGGGCGCGTCCAGAGGGTCTTGCACGACCCTAGGGTCTTTATATACAGCCGCTGCTGCACTATTAGGGCTCGGGTTTTGCTTAGATTATTCTGTTCATAACAGTTTCGCCGTCATCATGGTTTGTGAGACCCCAACTTCGTGAGATTCATAATACATCTGCAATTGTGTTGCCTTCTTCTTTGTTCTTGCTTGTGTTCTTGATTCGCAGGCAGGGATTAGCCTTCTCAGCGAGGTCAATCGTTTTAGGACGGTTGATAACCAGAGGAGACATCGTGCTGCGATTGCGGGGTTTAGAACGTGCTGTTCTGAAGCCGGATCGATTTGTGTGTCGCCTCCGACATAATCAACGTATCTCGAACCTTTCGGAAGATTGGGAACCCTTGTCCACATCATGTGGTAATCAGAGCTTCAGGTGCACCGTCAGGTTCATACTACCCTTAGTTAATTTTGTTTGGTGTTAATCCTATCATCCACAGAAAAGCCCAAAATTTTTTTCCCTCCGCCCATAACCACGTGTTTAGCCTTTGCATATTTCAATTTCAGAGTCCGTAGTGTTGAGTTTGTGCCCTAGTTCTTGTTTAGTCGCTGGTTTAGTTTGTGTTTTTGTCGTCAATAGTGTTTCCCTTGCAACCCTAGCCGCCATCCCCTTCACCATCCTCTGCTTTGTTGGCTTTTTGTGCTAGGGTTGATTGATCGACACACCTAGCCTAGTCCCGCCCTAATCCCACCCTGAACACACCATCAACACCCCGGACCAATCCCCACAAATTCCACTTTCCACTGCATCCACGCCGCCAAAAAAATAAACTTACCCGATCCCTAACCCGACTCAGGTTTCTGGAAAACCGACTCCGACCCCCTTTCGGTAAAATAGGCATAACTTTTCGCTCGGTTGTCCATTTTGGCTGAAATGTTTACAGGAGATTCTTGACTCAAAGTTGGTCATACCCACACCGGGCTTTTCCCTATGTGCCCTTGTCAAAAAATTCAAAAAAAATCGGGAAGATAAAGAAAAAATTGATTTAAGTTTAAACCCGACGTTTTCTGCAACTTCAAGATTTTCTATAGGCCACATCCTACCTCTGTTTGAGCTGAAATTTTTTGTGGATTCTCCTCCATTGTTAGTGAGTTGGAGAAAAATATCAAAAAAATAAAATCAAAAAAAATAAATTTGGGATTTCTACTAGTGCTACATCTAGCCCCCTGAAATTTCTGGATTTGGGTGTTTTGCACTTAGCCCCCTGTTATCGCTTGTTGTGCCTTTGTCTCCTTGTTTCTACTTTGCTATCACTACTGTTCTAGGATATACTTAGACCAACAAGTAGGGACAAGTTACTTGGGCACTTATTCAGCTTTACTATCTGTTTTTGATTTGTGTACCACTCACATATATATATTTGGCCTTCCTAGCTCTATATATTTCTTCTGGACAGCACACAGGTTATTTTGTGACCCTTGCAATCATGGAACATATCTCCCTGGTATCCTTTGCTTTGCTTTTTAGAACTTTGTAAGAGCTTTGTAAGGAGTCTCCTTTTGTTGTATTGAGAGGCATCACTGCTTAGCTGTTTTGTAGGGATAACCTTCACTGTTTGTTTCCTGTTTTGGTGTTTGTGATGGCAGGAAGTGACGACGGAGAGATGGCTTCACCCTCACAATTTGCTGAGTGCGTGAGCCAAGAGCAGCTCCAGAAGGCTTTGCAGGCTGCTCAGAGTGATTTGGCAGAGACGATCACCAAAGCCGTTACTGATGCGGTCGGCAAGCTTCACATCGGAGAAAGCATCGAGCGGTTGGAGAAGCGGGTTTCTAAGTTAACCGATCAGATTGTCGCGTTAGAGACCGCCCCCAAGACCAATGATATGAACACAAATAACCACGACGTTGACGATGTCCATGATGAAGACATGGTGTATAAGGCTGATGGCACCGTGGATAGGTCAGCTACAAGGACCGCAAGATTACGACGTTGTTTGCACCATAACACTCAAGGTATGGGTGGTTTCCATAACAACAATCGTCGTCCACACGGTAACTATGCTCCAGATGACCCGTATGCTAAAATTAAGTTTTCAATTCCTTTATTTTCGGGTCAGTATGATGGTGATGTTTATCTTGATTGGGAGATGACTGTAGAACAAAAATTTAATGCCCACCTTGTTCCTGAATAACATAGAGTTAGACAAGCTACTAGTGAGTTTAAGGACTTTGCTATTGTTTGGTGGAGTGGTCTAGCTGCTGAAACTGATTTGCCTACTACCTGGGAAGAACTTAAGGTAGCAATGCGTGATCGTGTTGTTCCTCCTTCTTTTTATAGCGAGATTCGTAATAAACTGCAGCGTTTAGAACAAGGAGATAAAACTATTCAGGAGTACTTTAGTGAGCTTCAGAAGGGTTTGATTCGTTGTGCCGTAGTTGAAAAAGTAGAGGATCAGATTTGTCGCTTTTATTCTGGTTTAAGAAAAGAAATTCAGGACATCCTTGACTATAAAGAATATTATACCCTCACCCAGTGTTTCCAGTATGCTATGCTTGCAGAGAAAGAATCACAGGGACTTTTCCAGGCTTTTGAGGAGTACAGCAGGTCAAGGAACTCCTACCCCCTACGCTCGACGGGGACATCGGGGCTGCCCAGGCCAGCTTTCCGTCCGCCCCCACCAGCAGCTACCAAGGGAACCAGTGTTGTTTCTACAGCCCCAAGATCAGCCCCTGCACCTTCTATGCGCTCAGGTAAAACTTCTGTGCAGGTACCAGCTAGTAGTGCCTCCTCTGTTGCTTCGACGGGGCACACTACAGGGATTCAGTGCCACCGCTGCCATGGACTTGGTCATGTGCAGAAAAATTGTCCAAGTAGGCGGGAATATGTGGCAACAGACGATGGCGGTTACATGAGCACCTCCGACGTGGAGGATGAGGAGGAGGACGTCGCTGCCACCAGCAGTGACCTTGTCCTTGGAGGCGGAGACACCACGGGATACATGAACATTATTGTTCAACATGTCCTTAGTACTCAAGTTCATCAGCCCGCGATGATGCAGCGCCACAACTTGTTCTAGATTTTCTTCATCATCAAGAACCGCCAAGCACGTGTCATCATTGATGGAGGGAGCTGCAATAACTTGGTGAGTTCTGATGTGGTCAACAAGCTTGCTTTGACCACACGCCCACATCCACATCCGTACTACATTCAGTGGTTAAATGACTCTGGAAAAGCTAAGGTAATACAAACTTGCAGAGTTCCTTTTTCCATTGGTTCTTATGTGGATTCTGTTGATTGTGATGTTGTACCCATGCAAGCATGTTCACTTTTATTGGGTAGACCTTGGGAATTTGATAATGATGTTGTACACCATGGTAGAAGTAATAAGTACACTTTTATGCATAAAGGAACTAAAATTACTTTGTTACCAATGACCCCTGCTGAAATTGTACAAGCTGATTTAGAAAGAGCTGCTAGTTTGAAAAATAAAGGTCCTGAAATTCAACAACCTGTTAATTCTAATTCTACACCTAGTAATGTTAATGATTCTTCAAGTTCTAAGGGTGCTGGAATTAAATTACAAGGTCGTTCATGTCTTGCAACAAAATCTGAGCTTGCTGAAATTTCTGATAATGATGATATTTGCTATGCCTTGATATGCAAAGAAGCTTTGTTTTCGCTTGATGATATTGCTTCTAGTGCTGTGTCTCCTGCTGTCACTAACCTTTTGCAGGAGTATGAGGATGTTTTTCCAGCTGAGATACCCCCGGGATTGCCACCTTTGAGAGGGATTGAGCATCAAATTGATTTGATTCCGGGTGCTACTTTGCCAAACCGTGCTGCTTATAGGACCAACCCTGAGGAGACTAAGGAGATACAACGACAAGTTCAAGACCTTTTGGATCGTGGGTATGTTTATCAATCACTTAGTCCTTGTGCTGTTCCTGTACTTTTGGTTCCTAAGAAAGAAGGTACTTGGCGTATGTGTGTAGATTGTAGAGCCATTAATAATATTACTATTAGGTATCGTCATCCTATTCCTAGGCTAGACGACATGCTTGATGAGTTATGTGGTGCTATAATTTTCACTAAAATTGATTTGCTTAGTGGCTACCATCAAATTAGAATGAAACTTGGAGACGAATGGAAAACAACTTTCAAAACCAAATTTGGATTATATGAGTGGTTAGTAATGCCTTTTGGGTTAACTAATGCACCTAGTACTTTCATGCGCTTGATGAATGAGGTTTTAAGAGCTTTCATTGGCAAATTTGTGGTAGTTTACTTTGATGATATCTTGATTTATAGCAAATCTATAGATGAACATATGAATCACTTGCGTGCTGTTTTTGATGCTTTACGAGATGCACGTTTATTTGGTAACCTTGAGAAGTGCATCTTTTGCACGGATCGAGTCTCTTTTCTTGGCTATGTTGTGACTCCACAGGGAATTGAGGTGGATGAGGCGAAGATTGAAGTCATAAGGAGCTGGCCTGTACCAAAAACTATCACACAGGTGAGGAGTTTTCTTGGTCTTGCAGGTTTCTACCGCCGCTTTGTCAAAGATTTCAGCACCATTGCTGCACCTTTGCATGAGTTGACAAAGAAGGGCATTGATTTCCATTGGGGTAAGGTACATCATGAGTCTTTTGATGCTTTGAAGGATAAACTTACACATGCACCATTGCTGCAATTACCTAATTTTAATAAGATTTTTGAGCTTGAATGTGATGCTAGTGGTATAGGTATTGGTGGTGTTTTGATGCAAGATAGTAAACCTATTGCGTACTTTAGTGAGAAAATAACTGGGCCTGTTTTGAATTACTCCACGTATGATAAGGAATTGTATGCACTTATACGTTGTTTAGAGACGTGGCGTCATTATTTGTTGCCCAAAGAATTTGTTATTCATTCTGATCATGAATCACTTAAGTATATTCGTTCTCAATGTAATTTGAACCGTAGACATGCTAAATGGATTAAGTTTATTGAGTCTTTTCCTTACATTATTAAACATAAGAAAGGGAAGGATAATGTGATCGTTGATGCGTTATCTAGGCGCTATACTTTATTGTCTCAACTTGATTGTAGAATTTTTGGACTTGAGGCAATTAAAGAACAATATGCTGCTGATGTTGATTTTAAGGATGTATTGCTGCATTGTAAAGAAGGTCATGCATGGAATAAATTTGTGTTGAATGATGGATTCTTGTTTAGAGCTAACCGCCTATGCATTCCAGTTGGTTCCGTTCGTCTTTTGTTGTTACAGGAGGCGCATGGAGGTGGATTGATGGGTCATTTTGGTGCCAAGAAGATGGAGGATATTTTGGCCACACACTTCTTTTGGCCAAGGATGAGGAAAGATGTTGAGCGCTTTGTTGCTCGCTGCACTACATGTCAAAAAGCTAAGTCTCGCTTGAATCCACATGGTTTATACATGCCACTTCCTGTTCCTTCTATTCCTTAGGCGGATATTTCTATGGACTTTGTTTTAGGACTGCCTAGGACTAAGAGGGGGAGTGATAGTATTTTTGTTGTTGTGGATAGATTTTCTAAGATGGCACACTTTATACCATGTCATAAGACTGATGATGCTAGTTATATTGCTGATCCCTTTTTAAAAGAAATTGTTCGTTTGTATGGTATGCCTTCTACTATTATTTCAGATTGTGATGCGAAATTCTTGAGTCACTTTTGGCGCACGCTTTGGAATAAGTTGGGTACAAAGTTGTTGTTTTCTACAACTTGTCACCCACAAACTGATGGACAAACTGAGGTGGTGAACCGCACTTTGGGTACTATGTTGAGAGCTATTTTGAAGAAAAATTTGAAGCAATGGGAAGACTGTTTGCCTCATGTTGAGTTTGCATATAATCGGGTAACACATTCTACTACCAAGGTAAGTCCTTTCAAGGTAGTGTATGGTTTTGATCCCCGTACTCCACTTGATATACTTCCTTTACCTATTCATGAGAGAGTTCATGTTGATGCTACGGAGCGTGCTGAATTTATTTTGAAAATGCATGAGACCACTAGACTTAGCATTGAAAAGATGAATGAAAAGTATAAAATTGCTGGTGGTAAAGGTAGAAAAGAAGTAAAACTTGATGTAGGAGATTTAGTATGGTTACACTTGAGAAAGGATAGATTTCCAGATTTGAGAAAGTCAAAATTAATGCCTAGAGCTGATGGTCCTTTCAAAATAATTGAGAAGATTAATGATAATGCATACAAACTTGAGTTGCCTCCCGAGTTCGGGGTTAGTCCTACTTTTAACATTTCAGATTTGAAATCATACTTGGGAGAAGAGAATGAGCTTGAGTCGCGGACGACTCCAGTTCAAGAGGGGGAGGATGATGAGGACATCACTCCTAAGGATACATGCAACACTCCTCCAATTCTGGACTTGCAAGGTCCAATGACTAGATCTCGTGCACGACGACTAAATTTAGAGGTGAGCTCGTTCCTACATTCTTCATTATATGTCACTTTTGAGAATGGTTTGCTACCTAATGATTATATTGTAATTAGGAACCATGGAGAGGACCAGGAGATGATGGGAGAAGGACTTGGAGACGTGGAGGACCAGCAAGGACGTGGAAGCCAAGGTGGAGGCCCAACCAAAACCGACTTCGAGTCTGTTTTGGGGCTCAGGACCAGTCTGCACTAAAACGGAGGCTCAGGACGCATATGGACTCGGATTTGGATGTTCTACATATGGAAGAAGACCTTTCCAATGCCACCGGTCTCATATCAAAATTCATCCGGAGTCATCAGGAATCGTCGAAACAAGAGAGAGTCCAGAATCTGTTTCGGTGCTGCGTCGCCTGTTTTTGGCCTTTGGGCTTTGTATCTAGTTGAGCCCAATTAGGGGCGCGTCCAGAGGGTCTTGCACGACCCTAGGGTCTTTATATACAGCCGCCGCTGCACTATTAGGGCTCGGGTTTTGCTTAGATTATTCTGTTCATAACAGTTTCGCCGTCATCACGGTTTGTGAGACCCCAACTTCGTGAGATTCATAATACATCTGCAATTGTGTTGCCTTCTTCTTTGTTCTTGCTTGTGTTCTTGATTGGCAGGCAGGGATTAGCCTTCTCGGTGAGGTCAATCGTTTTAGGACGGTTGATAACCAGAGGAGACGTCGTGCTGCGATTGCGGGGTTTAGAATGTGCTGTTCTGAAGCCGGATCGATTTGTGTGTCGCCTCCGACAAAATCAACGTATCTCGAACCTTTCGGAAGATCGGGAAACCTTGTCCACGTCAGCGCGGTAAAGGTAAATGAGAACTTCACTCTCAATGATGTTGGTTTGGTTGAGTTTCTCAAGTACAATCTCCTCTCTGTCTCTCAGCTTCTTGATGTTGGTTTGGAAGTGCGCTTTAAGTCGAATGCTTCTTGTGTTCTTGATTTGGGTGGTTCCTTGGTTTGTGGGATTTCTCGCATTGGCAGAGTTTTTCAGGCTGATTTTGCTGGTTCTCCTGGTTCTCACAAGTGCTTGTTTGCTCAATCTTCTTCTGAGCTCTGGAAATGGCATAGGAGACTGGGTCACATGAGCTTTGACTTGTTATGTCACTTGAGTGGCCTAGGTTTGATCCAAGGATTGCCTAAGCTCAAATTTGATAAGTATTTGGTTTGTGCTCCTTGTCGTCATGGGAAAATGATTGCTGCTTCTCATCCACCAATCAATTTGGTGATGACTGAACATCCTAGAGAGTTGCTTCATATGGACACTGTTGGTCCTTCTCGGGTTTGTTCGGCAGGTGGGAAGTGGTATGTTCTTGTGATTGTCAACGACTATTCTCACTACTCTTGGGTTTACTTTCTTGAGAACAAGGATGAAGTGTTTCATCACTTTTGGAGCATAGCTTTGAGGTTGTTTAAGAAACTCCCTGGTGCATTACGAGCAATTCGTAGTGATAATGGCACCGAGATCAAGAAATCCTCCTTTGATGTCTTCTGTCTTGAGCATGGTATTGAGTATCAGTTTTTAGCACCTCGGGTTCCCCAGCAGAATAGTGTGGTTGAAAACCTTAGTGGAGATGGCCCGGATGATGCTCAATGAGCATAGGACTCCGAGGTGGTTTTGGGTTGAGGCCATTAGCACTGCTTACTATGTTTCCAATCGTATTTTCTTACGCTCAATTCTTAATGTGACTTCTTTTGAGCTGCGTTTTGGGAGAAAGCCCTCGGTTTCTCATTTGTGTGCCTTTGGTTGCAAGTGCTTTATTCTCAAGCATGGCAATCTTGATAAGTTTGAGTCAAGGTCTTCCGATGGAATCTTTCTTGGTTACTCTCTTCATGGTCATTCCTACAGAGTTTTGAATTTGGAGACTAACACCATCGTAGAATCCTACGATGTAACCTTTGATGAATCAAACTCTTGTGCAAGGAATGTGATTGAGTCTGCAGGTGACAAGGAGATGAAGGAGAGCATCTTTGTAGAAGAGGACCTACAGGGCTTTGATGATGATGATAACGATTCACTTCATCTCTCATCTAAGCTTGTTCCTGCTGCTACCACTACTCCAGCAGAGGGTCCAGAAGCTTCTACATCGACTTCAGCAGCTGTTGAGCAAACTCCAGCTATGGTTGAGGGGGAGATACACTCTGAGAGAGAGGCTCCTCACCACATTCAGCGTCGACATCCACCTCAACAGATGATCGGTAATCTCTATGAGAGGACAACAAGGTCAAGGTCTGCACATCTAGCTTGCTTTACCAATTCTCTCTTTGTTGCAACCTTTGAACCCCGAGATGTTGGACACGCACTATTTGATGAATATTGGGTTAATGCCATGCATGAGGAGTTGGAAAACTTTGAGAGAAACAAAGTCTGGACCCTTGTAGAGCCTCCCAAAATATCAATGTCATAGGAACCAAGTGGGTGTTCAAAAACAAACATGGGGAGGATGGTGAGGTTGTGAGAAACAAGGCTAGGCTAGTTGCTCAAGGTTTTAGCCAAGTGGAGGGTTTAGATTATGGTGAAACCTTTGCTCCTGTTGCTTGTATAGAAGCCATTAGGATCTTGCTTGCATTTGCTGCCTCCAAGGGCATTAGACTCTATCAAATGGATGTCAAGAGTGCTTTCCTAAATGGTTTCATAGAGGAAAGAAGTGTATGTGAGGCAACCCCCTAGCTTTGAGCACCACAAATACCCAAACCGTGTGTACAAGCTTCAGAAGGCTTTGTACGGGCTAAAGCAAGCACCTAGGGCATGGTATGCTAGGATTAAGACCTTCTTGCTAGAGCGTGGGTATGTCATGGGGTGTGTTGATAAAACCTTGTTCACTCTCAAGCATGACAATGACTTTCTAATGGTTCAGATTTACGTGGATGATATCATCTTTGGTGGTTCCTCTCATGCTCTTGTGTCTAGGTTTCAGGAAGCTATGGAAAGTGAATTTCAGATGTCGATGATGAGAGAGCTCACCTTCTTTCTTGGGCTTCAAATCATGCAGTGCAAGCAAGGCACTTTCATACATCAAGCCAAGTACACGAAGGATCTCCTGAAGAAGTTCGACATGGTCAATGTGAAGCCATTGTCTACACCAATGTGCACTAAAACGACTCTTGACCCTGATGAAGACTGTGAAGCGGTGGATCAAAGGGAGTACAGGAGCATGATTGGCTCCCTCTTGTACCTGACAGCGACAAGACCTGACATACACTTTGCGGTGTGTCTTTGTGCTTGCTTTCAAGCTTCCCCAAGGGTGACTCATCGCAAGGCTGTCAAGCGCATCTTCAGGTATCTCAAATACACCCTTGAGTTTGGTCTTTGGTACTCTGCATCTTCATCTCTTGATCTCATTGGGTATTCGAATGCGGACTTTGCTGGGTGTAGAATTGATAGGAAGAGCACTTCTGTTACTTGCCATTTCTTGGGTACTTCTTTGATCTGTTGGTCTTCTCGTAAGCAGTCGAGTGTTGCCTAATCCACCACAGAGGCTGAGTATGTAGCTGCTGCTAGCTGCTGCTCACAAATCCTATGGGTTGTATCTACCATGAGAGACTATGAGTTAACTTTTAAGGGTGTTCCACTCATGTGTGATAACTTCAGTGCCATATGCTTAGCCAAAAACCCAGTCCAACATGGTAAGGTCAAACACATCAATGTGCGATTCCACTTCCTGAGAGACAATGTTGAGAAAGGGGATATTGAGCTCAAATACATTGATACCAAAAATCAACTAGCTGATATCCTCACCAAGCCCCTAGATGCTTCGAGACATGCTTTTCTTTGGGGGGAATTTGATGTTTGTCATCCCTATGGCATTATTTGAGGGGGAGTTGGTTTTCTCTTGTATATATGTATCTTACCATTTTCACATTGCATCTCATATGTAATATATGCATTGGTAGATGAGCTTTGATTCTTATGCTTCCTTGCATTTCTTCTTGCTATGATTGAGCTTGAGCTAAGTTGTGTGGATGTGATGGTAATCTCTCATGCTTAGATTTTCTAGATGGCTTGTTATAAACTCATGTGAGCAACTTGCTAATCTTAAAGGTAAACTGAGCTTCTTGTGAACCTTATGATCTAATCTTGCTAAAACTTGCTCACCATGTGTATAATTGCTTTTATCCTTATTGAAGCTCGTATTGAGGCTAGTCTAGAGGATGTCTTGGCTTTGGCACCTTATGTTTGAGAAATGGAAGGCTTTGCAAATGTTTAGCTCATGATGAAACATTGTGGGAACGTGTGTTCCTTTTGCTACAAAGGCATGCTCTTTTGTCTTATGCATAATCCTGAAAAATCTGCTAAGTGCTTTGATCAAGAACTACTCAATAATGCTAAATCCAAACATTGTGACTTGAAGCCTCGGGGTGTTTGCCGTACCCAGTCGTGCGACCCTCTGCATGGATAAGAGGACACATGAGGATAGGCTATAATCACTTGATCAACTGAGTCTCTGTTTCATATGTGAGCGTTTATAGAGCTCATTTTCTGTGAATGTTTGTTGCCCTTGTTGAGATTGAAACTGGCTAGATTCTTATGATTCACTTGGTGCTTGTTTTGCCTTGGATGAGAGTACTTACACATGTGGTGGCAGATTTTCTCATGATAAGCAAAATTTGATTCTATCTAAGCTAGTCAATCTTTCTGCTTAGCCTGTATAGCTTATGGTGTTTATGCCTTGCTATCTATTTTTGATCTTTGCATGATTGAGAGCTATTGCCTTTACACTTCATGGCACTATGGTTATGGTTAGCAAAGTTAAATGCTTGTTTGCATAATTGTTGAAGCTCCTTAGGTTTGCATTTTCATGCATTGCATGTTTGCTTGTTCTTTTGCCTCTTTCATGAGTTCATTACCAAAGGGGGAGAAAATTTTGGGGTCATGCACAAATAATGCTAAGAAACTCATATGATCCGTCTTGCACTACATGAGACCTAACATAACTTGAGGGGAGCATATCATGATCTTGAGCGGTTTCTTACGCTTTTCACATTTTTTGCGTCTCAAGTCGCTTTCTTTGCCAACTCTTGGTTTTGTGATCCCTACTTGCTAGATGGCTTGTTTTCACCTTTTCTTTGGGTTTGGCCATTTGGATGTGCTTATTCGGCTTTGCATTTCAATCTCTAATCTTTGTGCATTTGGTATTGTCAATGTACTCATCAAGGGGGAGATTGAGAAACCATGTGGATATGTGCCATGGTATGCTATATTTGTGATGAGTAATTGACTTGAGCGGATTTGGTGTTTGAGTTGAAATGCGGGAATCTAGGGACTGCATGGGTTTGCATATCATGGTTATGACTAACCGGAGTTGGTGGAGATATTGGTGATGTTGCAAGAGATGGGAAATGTGTTTGCTTGTCTCATGATGTGTAGGTTACTGGAGTCAACTTGGCGGTCAACGGCGAGAGGATCGGGCACAAGTAGGGGACTTGGGGCCAGACGATCGGGATGTTGGGTGAAGTCAAGGGTGATCCACACCATACACGTGGAGAGGCAAGAAGCACGGACGGTTTCGCGGTTGAGCCTCAAAACCGTGGTGGTGATGAAGACGGCATGTTGACCAAGTCAAGGTGAACGGGATGCCGGTGCAAGTGACAAGGGGGCCTGATGGACAGGGACTAGGAGAGAATTGCTGGTGGTCCGGATCGCGGGACAAGGTGACACGCGTCGACATCGAGAAGTCGCACTTTGAGCAGCGTGCAAGGCGGTTTCCTGGTTTGGGCCTCAAAACCGGTGGCGGTGGTTGGTGGTGCACGTGGCACCTTCACGGAGCTTGCTTCAAGATGAAGCCAAGACGTAAAGCGTCCGATGGCTTTCGGGCGATGAGGAAAAAGATGGACGGTTATGCCCCCGGTGGTAGGTGGGTGGGTTATGTAGGTCAAGGGTAGAGTGGTCATGTGGACAATAGACCCTAGGCCTATATAAGGAGAGGTGTGGCTAGTGGGAGAGGTGCCTCTCTTCCATTAGCCTTGTGTTAGGACTCTATTCAAAGTGCTAGGAGAGGACTTCATGTTTGAGAGGAGAGAAGTGGGTATGTGAGAGACATCTCTAGCTCTTCCAAATAGTGGGAGGAAGAGGGTGGCTTCCTAGCCTTGTACCTATGGATCTTGTAAGCATCTCTCTATGATATGAGAAGTATTTTCGTGCTCAAGTTTTCCCTCTTCACTTGAATCCCGAAATTCCCTTTTTTTTATTTTCGGACGTTTTTTGTGGTGATTTTCGATCTCACTTTTGGATGGATTTTTGGCCCGGATTTCTTGAGAAACTTGTTGCTAGAATGAGCTAGGATAATCCTCTATAGATCCTTGATAGAATTATTGGCTCTAGCACCTTCGATTTGAAGGATTTCTCAAGTTTCCAATTTTTGGTGTTCTTGGCACAAGATCTGAAATTCGTGATGATTCCTTGAGCCAATTGAGTTGATCTCTTAGGATTAGGGTCATGATGTGATGAGGATTCACTGGTCCAAAAATCGCATCGTTTGGTGTTCGTTTGTTTAGTTTTTCGAGAAGTTTTGACAATATCCCAAGAGATTTTCTATTCTGTCAGGGGTCGACCGGCATTGCCGATGACCAGGACCGGCACTGCCGATTGGACTAGTCTGTAGGTTCCAGTGAGACTGCATCGTGCACCGGCACTACCGATGATACGCACCGGCACTGCCGATAGGCGTGACTAGCACTACCGATGGCAGGGATCGGCACTGCCGATGAGTGTTCAGTTCTAGACTGTTAAGTATTTCGTCTTCCCTTTTTGCTTCCGCTATGTTTCTTTGGTGTGGTTGATCAGTCCTAGGGCTAGTACACCACAAGTTTGTGTGTATAGTCTTGGTGATCGATTTAGAGGTTGGCTTGGGCTGTTTTTGGGATATAGGCCAAGTTCTCTTGAAGAATTTTATTTGGCTCCCATTCACCCCCCCCCCCTCTGGTCGCCTTCTCGGTCCTTCAACCGGTCATTTCTCTAGTGGCATAGGTCGCTGTGGGAGCTGTGCGGGACCACTCAACCACACCTTCACCTCCTCCCCCTCCTCCTCCTGCTCGGAGACCTCGGCCTCCTGCTGCTGCTCCTCCTCCTCGGAGTCCTCAGACTTCTGTTGCTGCTCCTCCTCCTCGGAGTCCTCAGACTCCTACTGCTCCTCCTCCTCGGAGTCCTCAGACTCCTGCTGCTGCCCCTCCTCAGAGTCCTCGGACTCCAACGACCCCTGCCTCTAGCTCTCCCTCGACCCTTCTATGAACCCTTCCCCGAGGCTCGAGCTGTGCTCCCGGACCTTTCCCCGGAGTAGAACGAGGTCAAGGCCCTCATCCTAAACTAAAAATAATTATACATAGCTAAGTGTTATACATACATAGTAAAGTAATTAGTAAAAGATCTTACATGTATTAGAAATAATCATCCTTATCATAATTAGTTGTATCATAATTATCTTCATCACTATCAAGCATATCGATGCCATCATGCCCGTCATCCACGGGAGGAGTTTATTGTCCTCATTTGATTTTTTTTCGAGTAGTCTTATGTCCTCCAAATCATGAACATCATCTCCAGTGTCCTCATCATCTGTCGTTTCATTGTCTACTTCCACTCCCTCAAACGTATCGGTTAAGTCTATCTCAAACCTTCCGTCGAGCCCATCCTCTTGAAAGAACCCACCTTCGTCATTTATGTTTGAGTCTTTGTTGTAATCGGCATCGTTTGAGATAGGTAGTTTACCTTTTGGCCCTACCTTGAACACAACATGCCAAGGTTTTAGATCCTCTTTTTGGCACGGATACGGGACATAATAAACTTGTGTGGCATGTTGAGCCACGATGTAGACGTCGTCTCCTGCTAAGATGGATGACTGTTGAATTTCTACTAAGCCAAGTTTAGGGTACTTTCTCACTACTTTTGGATCAAACCAACAACATTTGAAAATGATGGGATTTAGAGGTTTGCAACCATGAAACGAGAGTTGATATATCTCTTCAATTCTTTCATAGTAGTCAATACCATCGGTGCCCGGCGTAAAAACTCTGCTATTTGTGCTTTTTCTATTAGGACGACTTCAGTCATAGCTTGTTGTGTGAAATCAAAATCCATTAACGTCATAACCGTCAAATGATTGAACCCTATAGGCAAAGCCATCGGCAACTTGTCTCAACTCGGGACACATGGATGCATCGCTTTGTCCCTGTAAGTTAGAGCATGATAGTTCATTAATTATGAGTAACTTGTCATTTCAAACTAAATACAAATGTCAATTGGACAATACCTTCTATTTTAACCAAGAAATAAAATCAGGCATTCCATCTCCCGCACCCTGTCTTAGTAGGGTCTCGGCTTCGATCGCTGTAGGTTTCCTCGATTGACGCCAAATATTATGAACAAATTGCCTGTGCGAACGAGGAATAAGATTATTGGATGCAGAAGAAAAATAGTTTGATGATAATATGGGGGGTTGGATGAGGACTTACGCAATGTACGTCTCGACTTCAGAAAGGTTGGTCAACACGTAGAACATGATCGAGCACCACTCTTTATGTGTCAAGTTCTTGGGTCTCGAACCACTTGCACTTCTGAGCTGCCCTTGAAACAAGGTAAGGCTCGAATCATTTACACCCTCATTGTTACGAGGGACTGGCTTATGCACGCTAGGAAGGTTGTCAGCATAGTACTTTGTTGTGAAGTTTGAAACCTCCTCGAGAATGGATGCCTCTGCAATGGATGCTATAATTTTGCATTTATTTTTACATTTTGTTCGGAGAACCTTTAGACATCTCTCAATTGGATAGCACCAATGGTTCTGTACGGGTCCACCCATTCGCACCTCATATGGAAGGTGTAGTATCATATGTTGCATCGATGTGAAGAAGCCGGGTGGAAAGATCTTTGCCAATTTACAAAGCAACACAGGTGCCATTTTTTTCATGTCTGTAACCACTTTCTTTGATACCTCCTTAGCACAAAGCTAGCGGAAGAAATAGCTCAACTATGCGAACACTTGCCACACATGATCTGGGACATATCCTCGAACCATCACCGAAAGAAGACGCTCAAGCCATATGTGGTAGTCATGACTCATGAGCCCGTTAATTTTCATAGTACTCAAGCTCACTCCCCTACTCAGATTCGTTGCATTCCCATTAGGAAACTTTAATGTTTGGAACCATAGTAGCACTTCCCTCCAATGTTGCCTAGACAGAACAAAATCGGCTTTAGGCTTTTTCCATGTCTTTCTACCGTCTCCAGGAGGCAACATGTTAACTTTGGTCTACAGCATAGCTTTTCTTGATCTATTCTTGCCTTAACATTATCTCTTGTCTTACCAATAATGACCATGATTGTTGCAAAGAGTATCACGCTAATATTAGCTTCGGTGTGCATTGGGTCAATGTTATGGGGAAGAATGATGTCCTGCATATAGGAAAGCCTCCACAAGACTGATTGTTGATTCCACGCATGTATCTCACCATATCCCACAAAACAACATTTTACTTTATCCACCTTGAGGGTTGATACCTGGGCACGGACTTGGGCACCAGTCATGAGCTACGGTGCAGGGTTCTTAACTACGACACCCTTTGTAATGTTTTTTTTTGTCTCTTCTGAAGGGATGGTCAAGAGCGAGGAACTGTCGATGTTTGTCGAACGAAGACCACTTATGACCCTTATTCAAATAATCAAACTTCAGAGTTCCTTTACACACTAGACAAGGGAACTTCCCGTGAACACACCAGCCACAGAATGTCTCGTACGCCAAGAGGTAATGCATCGAGTATCCATACGAGACATACATGTTGAAGTTTGTCTTTATAGCTCGATCGTACATCCGTACTCCTTCATCCCAACCATGGGCCAAATCATCAAAAAGAGGCTCCATGTACATGCTCATTTTCACTTTGGGGTTTCTAGGAATTATCAATGACAACAATATGTTCTGCCGTTGCATGATGACACCGGGGGGGGGGGGGAGATTGAGGGGTATTACGAACACAGGCCAGCAAGAGTAGGGTGCAGCCCCCATTCCATAAGGTTGGAACCCATTTGTTGCTAGTGCCACATGTACATTACGAGCGTCTAGTGCTTTATCATGATGAATGCCATCAAAATGTTTCCAAGATTCAGCATCGGCTGTATGTACAAGCTTCTCAGGATTGTATCAAACTCTGTCTTTGTGCCATGTCATCTGTTTCATGGACTCCTCGGTCATGTAAAGATGCTGAAGCCTTGGTATGAACGTAAGGTAGTGTAGGATATTCACGGCTACTTTACTCTGCCTCTTCTGACCATCAGCAGAGTCTACCTCAAAGTATCTAGATGATTTACACTTTGAACTGTACTTTGCTTCTGCATGTTCTTTCCTAAACAAGATGCATCCTTTTGGACAAGCATGTATCTGCTCATATGGCATCTTCAGTGCACGAAATACTTTCTATGATTCATACATGTTCTTTCCCAGAATGTGACCTTCAAGAAGGAGGCCGCCGATGACTGTCAACATGGCATCAAAGACGGCTCGACTCATGCTAAACTGAGACTTCACGCCGATAAAGCGTGCGATGGCATCCAATTTTGAAACTTTGGTATGCTCGTGAAGGTGTTGTTGTGCCGCCTCCAACATCTCGTAATATGCCTTCATAGTTGGCTCTGGCTCCTCCTCCTCCCTAGGTGCTTCCTCTTCTTCCATGAAATGTGCTTGACGATAGTAATCTAACATGTCTCCTACTCCGGCATCAGAATCACAATCAGCAATTCATTGTCTCACAACCTCACGCCTCGTACGATCGACTTCTCCATGTAAGGTCCACCTGGTATAGTTTGGAGTAAATCCATTCTTGGCAAGATGAGACACCATCATTAACTTATCTTGTCGACATGTGTTTCCACATCTGTTGCAGGGACACCAAGTGATACCCAGTTTCTTATGCTTGGCAAATGCTCATTCCACGAAAGCATCAGTCGTCTCAACCCATTCTATGGTATACTTATGTCCAGGTGCCCACTCCTTATACATCCACTCACGGTCACCCATCTTGTAACATATCAACGAGCAATAAATCATTCTAGCAACAACATGATGCTTACACTTTCTAATTGGTAAGGATAGGTCCTAATCCCACCCGAGGATGCGTAGACACAGTTAGTTTCCATGGCCAACTCCTGTTTGAGACAAAATTTTGATAGCACCTCCCCGCTGTTCTCCAGATACACATCCTGCAAAGGAGATTGTGTATCCAGAGAACAACGGGGAGGTGTTGCCGAAATTTTATCTCAGACCAGAGTGGACCCTGGAAACTAACCTCGTCTATGCATCCTCGGGCTGTCCAAAAAACATGGACAATTCGAAACAGATACGACCAAATATATGCGAAGA
Source organism: Eleusine coracana subsp. coracana (assembly GCA_032690845.1). NCBI lineage: Eukaryota > Viridiplantae > Streptophyta > Magnoliopsida > Poales > Poaceae > Eleusine > Eleusine coracana. Next base: position 58,568,063 of record CM064434.1, on the reverse strand, counting down.
TCTACATATCTCCAATCGTATCTATTTTGAACGGGAGACGCCTAACTAGGTTACGTGACCTAAATCCTAATCTAATAACTAGAATGTAAAGAGGAGTCTTTTATGTCTAACCTTGATTTCCTAAAAAGTGACGTGACAAGGATGATCACGCGAATCTCATCCACCTCACGTAGCCTCTCTGAAAAAGAAAAAAGAACATAGTACGGTCAATAAAAATTTTGGCAGCACCTCCCCGGTACGGAGAGGTTTCCATCACCTGCAAGAAAACAACGGCACGATGGCCGACAACCACAACGGCTCGATGGCCTCAACAACCACAATTTCTTCTACAGTTTCATCATAAGGGCCTCAAACACCGTCAACTTCCACTCCCATTGATGTCAAGTTCATTAAGCTAACCCTAAAACTAAGCTACCACTAACACTAACCTTAACAATAAGCTAGCTAACCCTAACACTACAATTAAGCTAACCTTAATTACTAATTTAGACTAATTTGTTGTTAAAAATAACTCACCTTAGTTCACGAAGGCGGCCATGCTCGGGGTCGAGGAGGCGTCGCGGGCTTCCGGGCGGCGGTCGTCGATGGGCTCTGGAAGGCAACCTTGCAGTAGCGGGCTGGAGCTCTCGGAGGTGACTCAGCCGGGGAAGCTTCAAGTGGCGGCAGCGATGGCAGCAGCGGCCTGGAGCTCCCAAAGGCGCGGGTGGGGAGTTGGGCTGGCTCACCGCCGCGTGCAGGGCTGAGGCACGCCGGGTGAGGAGGGCCGAGGCATGGTGGAGCCGGGTCGGCGTCGAGGAGGCGGGAGTCGGGTCGGGGCTAGGGTGCCGGGGAGGGTGGAGGCGGTGGCGCGGAGCGTGGTCGTCGGCGGCGCGAAGGACCAGAGCGCGGGGAGGGCAGAGGCAGCCACGTGGTAGACCGAAGGCGGCGGCGCGGGGCCGGGCAGCGGGGAGGGCAGAGGCGGTAGCGTGGCGGACCGAAGGCGTCGGCACGACGTGTGGGTGTCGGCGGCACGGAGGATTAGAGCACGGGGCCGGGCAGCGGGGAAGGCGGAGTACCGGAGGCGGCGATGGAGAATTTGAGCGAGGTGACAGGCATGCGGGCGAGAGGAGGGCCGCGCGACCGTTAAGTCAATGCATTTGTGTCGTGTGTCCTGATCTTGGACACACGGCACAAATGGCGTTGACCATCTGTGCCGTGTGTCCTGAATCGGGACACACGGCACAAAATAAAATCCTTTTATGCCGTGGGCCAAATATCTAGACACACGGCACAAATTAATATATGAGCAGTTTGAAATTATATGTCAAGTTTTATGTAACATGGAAATACTTTGCTAAAATGCTTCACAAAATTAATATATGAGAATTCATAAAATGAAACCAATTATTTCATGCATTTTCCTCTCAATTTTAATGTTCTATCACTAAAATACTATATTTGTAGAAAAAATTAAAAATTTCAAAAAAATCTAAAAAAACCCAAACTTTGACATGACACATTTCATGTGATTGATGACCTACATAAAAATACTTGCCTTCAAATTCAAAGTAGACCGTCAAAAAGTTTCTAAATCACAAGAATGCTTCTCACAAACTCTAAAACTTATACGGAGATTATTCGTTTAGCAAGAAACGTATGTGACAACTTATGCGAAACTTTGTCAACTTTTTACCGCAATATCCATACATGAAATAATGATGTCAGGTGCAATATCATGATTTTAATACTTTATTTGCATTTCCTACAATTTAAACACCGTTCGAGAACATGTTGGTCATGATATTTCATGCACAAGATTAGCGATATTTGTTCTCATTACATGTATACGGCTTTAAATCAGTGTTACGAACATGAATATAAAGTTTATTCCTATTATACTTCAATACTTCAAGTGCTGCAGTTCAAGTTTGAATTATCACGAAAAAACACCAATAATGAAATAAATGCTTCAAATATATCAAATTATATAAGAAATGCACATATTTATAGTATGAGCTATCACATAGAGCCTTTATATATCACACAAAAAAATTGGAGGGCAAAGGAGTTAAGAAAAAAAATTGTGCCGTGTGCTTGCTCAATACACACGTGCCGTGTGCCAACGTAGTACACACGGCAAAGAGCTGACGCCGTTCAATTTCTCAAACGGCAGCACTTTGTGCCGTGTGTACCTTATGTGGCATATGGCACACTTCTATTTATGCCGTGTGTTCTTTTTTTACTCATGGCAAAGAACCTTATGCCATGTGCTTTTTTTATGCCGTGTGTTATATTCGCTACACACGGCATAAGGTCTCTTATGCCATGTGCCCGATATAATGCACACGGTAAGTCTGGCACACAGCACATAGCCGTTTTCCCGTAGTGACTTAGGATACTAATATTTTAACTTTCTCTCTGCATCAGAAACTGACTAAAAGTATCTACACAATGGCCAAGGTAAAAATCACCTAGACAGGGATTAACACAAATTAGTGATTTGGTTACATATTAAAGGGGTGACCCTGACATAACTAACTCTCCTCTGCCAGACAATCTAAATTTTTATTTTCTCCACACATGATTTTATTAAGATATTAAAAATCTGCTCCTTTAGCTCATGCTATGCATTTCAACTACCTCAAATGTACCTTACTTTTTCACATAACATGCGTACTCACGTATTGACTCCTCTCACCTTGATCTAATTGTTGACTCCAGAAACTTTAATGTGAGATGCTTGCACTGGGTGTACACTGTTGGATATGGCTGCTTGCTTAATATAGGAGGACATTGATGATCGGAGCCTCAATCTTCAGTCAGCAAATATGCTTCCTACAAAAATCCGGTTAGGTTACAACTCTTCTTTTACCTATACATATGTACATTGTGGCCTATGCATACATGAGCGATCTCCTTCCTGACTGCCCACCATGTCGGGACATGAGTGTGTGTTGTTCATGGGTTCATCTTTGACAATCTTTAAAAGATGTGAATGCATATGAATGTGTGTAGTGTGGTGTGTGTTATAACTGGGCTCTCCTCCCATCTTCCTTAATATAATAAAACATAGCCCTCATGCGTTTTCAAGATAACCATGCATACAAGACAACAAGAGTTTAGGGAATGGCTAGGACCCAACAGAAAATAGATGCATTTTGAGATTTATTGCCATATGTTACTATGAGTTGTATGATGCAAGGATATTTTGAGACCACTTAACGTAATATTTTTTTTTCACTGTGAGGGTGTTATATATGTCACTACCACTGGACACCACGCAGTTTTAGTTACATTATAATGCCTAGGCATCGCCTAAATACTGTAATTGGTGTTGTCACCATAGGACATGGCAGTGCCACAGAAGAAATATCACCAAACGATTGAAGATATTTTGGTCATCATATGCTGACAACTAACTATAAAAAGTATACATCTGCAGTGGTCCATAGATACAGGACGAGTGCATTTGCCTCACAAAGTACAAGAAAAAACACAGGAATGTTTTGATTAACCTTCAGTGGTGCAGGAACTACATGGACCGGAAAAAGAGGTAACAAACAAACACAAGAATAGTTTACCATAAACTGTATCATCAAACAAAAATATGATTAAATATACAAATATAGAAGAGGAATTGAGCTTAAATTAGACAAAGAAACTATTAAGCAATGAAACACACAAAAAGAGAAAAGAGAGCAAATTCAAACCTATGTACTGTGGATCCTGAAATAAATTGTTTTCAGGAAATATTTTTATGGTAACATATCCGTTAAAAGGAGTTTTATAATATTTTGACTTTCGTATACACATATAGTATTCTTTGAAGTAGAGGACATTTTTATTGTGGTAGAACATAGTAATATGTAAATTCACGTGTCGAACGGTATCCATATATAAGTAGCGCTTTTTGCTTATTCATTTGTCAACTTAAAAAATCAATGGATAAAAAAATAAAAATGTTTTCTTTTGCTAAATTGAGATGATTTACATGCTATGTTGCACTAATAATAAAGCTACTGCATTATGTTATCTGTTGTGTCAAAGCTTTTTACTAACAAACTTCCATGATAGTATGCTTCAAAAAAGAGACGTTTCAAATTCTTGAAAAAAGAACTGTATCAGGAGGTTGAAAATCTAAAAACATAAAGCTAATATTTTAATAAGCAAACTATTTATGCGAACCTACTAACTAATTTCTGGAATTTATTTATGTAAAAGAAGTTTTATGGAATTTCTGAATTAAAAGGAGAAAATATTATAAGTCATCTTAGCATTTGAGAGATGAAGAATCATATTGGATTTCAAATGCATGTAGATGAAATATTCAAAAAAAATAACAGAAATAATTGTGAACAGCCAAAAAATTCCACATTAGTCAACATCATATTGGATTAACCTTTAATGGTTAATTTGATTGATACAAAATATAATATAAATTCCAAAAATAACATTGTTAATTTCTATGGTAAGAGGTCAAGTCTAGCCGCGGAAATGCGCGGGATCTTGGACTAGTTGATAGAAAAGAGATTGGAACTAGAGTTGTTGAGTTGCTGAGGCGTCTGGCAAAGAGGCATGATTAAACAGTGATTAAACGGGTGGGCGGGGTTCCTGGGCATGAATTTTCTTTTGCTATTTTTTTGGTTTTTTTCATGTTTTAGATTTTGCTTACCCTCGTATGTGTTGTACTACTCATGCTTGTTTGTGCTAGTTTCTTATCTTGTTGAGTTGCATGAGTAGGCTTCTTTGCTAGCTTGTTGTGTGCTTCCGCGTTGCTTTATTACTAGCTTGCATAGGAGTTATATTGCCTTGAGTGATTCACTAGCATGCTTAGATTGTTGTTCCTTTCATATGGCTTTTATCTTGCTAGTGTGATCACCACTAGAATTGTTATAGTTGTTGATTGAGTTAGAATTGTTATAGGAGTTGATTGAGTGGTCGGTTTTGAAAATTGGCGAATTTGGTACATAGTGCGAGTTCCCGATCCCCCCCCCCCCGCCCTCTCAGTCACTCGGTCCTTTCAAGTGGTATAAGAGCCAAGTGCTCACCAGAGGGCTTAACCGCCTTGAGTAGTGACTGTATTAAGTTGGGATGTCATCCCATTCGGGGTCGGGTCATGGCTCATGGAAGGATCACTTTAAGAGCTACCTAAATGCCATGATTCCGGTTGAGTTGATGGATACTCTTGTGGATTTCGCTAATACCTTCACCAATAATCATGTGTATGATGATTGTGTGGATATGCCTAGTACTAGTGAGTGTCTGGATTCTTCTAGTGTTAACTTGATAGGTTGCTCCACTAGTGTGTCTAATGTGATTATTGATAATGATGTGTCTCTTGATCTTGCTTGCTTCTCTAGCTTGACTAGTATTGATGATGGTTGTGAGTCTCTTGTAGATCATGCTAGTAGTTCTCTTGTTGAGGAGTTCTTTGCTTTTCATGCTAATGATAATGAGGACTTACTTGACTCTCTTAATCGCTTGTGAGGTATTGTGGATAGGATTGTGGCAACTTCTTTCGAGCTCCCCAAGATTGCCATAGTGGAGAAGATCCTCTCCTTGCTTTCGAGTAGCAAGCTCTTCTACGTCACCCTTGACCTTCTCATGGAGAAGAGTCTCTCTGTCGAGGATGTGATTGAGATATTCTTCAAGGATGAGGAGATCACCACAAGGATAACTGGGAGGAAGTCATCCAAGGCAAACAATGAAGCATCTTCAAGCAAAGGGAATGAAGTAGCTTTGAGCTCAAACTTCTTTGATCTCTCTACAAGATTGCCTTGCAACAACTTCTACAACCCCTTCGGAGCAAGACCTTTACCAAGATCATCATCAAGCGCTTTGTCAAGCTCTACCACAAGTGTCATTCCAAGTTCTACTATAAGCACTTTGGGTGCACTAAGCATTGTCGTAGGGGGAGCACCAACAACAATGCTCGCTCAATCATTTGAGATGATCAATCTCACCACTACGGCTCTAGCGCCTCCACCTCTTCAACATCCTCCACCATAAGATCACCTTTCGCATCTTCGTGGAGCTCACCAATAGGATGTTTTCTTTGAAGTGGGTGAATCTATGAGAAATCCAAATGATGACCTTTGTGAGAATCTCTTAAGCATTTATGATCTTGTGTGTAGGATAAACTCCTTTAGAGGACTCTGGAGGATTGCACCACATGAAATGATTGACAAACTCCTCCAGCAAATCACAACTCATGAGTGGGATTTCTTACTTGAGGAGGTTGTCAACAGAAGACATGAGCTCTCAATTGAGAGGGCAATGGAGATGATACTTGTTCTCCACTCATAAGTGGGACATGTGCTTGAGCATGTCACTAGCCTCTATGATCCTCCCCATTACTACATCAACCTCGATGAGATACACATGGGGGATGGTTTTGAACATTGGAGGTATTGTGCTCTTCACTATCTTATCAGGAAGAGACTTTAGGAAGGGATTGCAAGAATTCCTATCTATGAATATGGTCTTATTGTTCGACACAATGAGGTTAGTGCTAGTCAATCAAGTAATGCTTTGGATACTAAGCCTTCTTCCTCTAGTGCTTATCTTATGGCTACCACCAAGGTCAACTACAAGAGTGGAGGTACTCATTGGATTCTTGACAGCGGGTGCACTCAACACATGACCGGGAAGCCAACCATGTTCACCACCATTGATGAAAATGATGATAGTGAGAAGGTGACTTTCGGGTATAACTCAAAGGGAGAGTTAGAGGCTCGGGCAAGGTGGCCATCACAAATTACCTCGATCTCTCCAAGGCCTTTCTTGTGGAAACTCTCAATTTTAATCTCCTGTCTATTGGTCAACTCTATGACATGGGATTCAAGTGCACAATTAATGCGGATGGTGCAATGATTGAGGATGCAAAGAAAGGGCTAGTCTTTCATGGAGTGAGGCATGGAAACTTGTATGTCACGTGATGTAGATGAGGCCCAATCTTCCGAGAGGTAGGGGATAAACTCGCCTATGAAGACTCGGCATTGACTATCTGTCTTGAATCAGACATGATCTAACCCCGCAACCGTTACACCAAGCACAACTTGATCATTCCTGCAAGCGAATCGAGAACACAAGCAAGAAAGGATAAATACGCAATCTGAAATTGCAAATATGAATGAAGCGAATCACAAAGAAAAAGGTTCAAGCTCTTAACACAAAAGTACTAATCACCAACGTGGTGTAGAACAAGAATAGGGGCCCTGGATTACTGTAAAAGAACTTGTTGCCATAGTTACAATAAATCAATCAAGTTTTTCTCTAGAGAACTGAACTAAACAAAGCCCAACTCTAAAATGGTGGTGGCTACTAAGTTTATGAGGCGACCTAGGGTTGGGGGCGACCAGGGGAGGCGCCCACAACATGGGCTTAAGACCCAACACGATACAAGGCCAACTTGGCCCAAAATAGGTGGCACAACACATTGTCATGGTCATACAGCATGACTCATGACCCTTCTGTAGCTAGCACGAGAATCAAAATGACGGCATCGTCATCCCCTTTCCAAAGCATCAAAGAATGTCTCGTTTGGATGTCGGATGTGGGAGATATCTTCAAAACTGTGCAGGGGTGTCAACTGAATCTAAGACGAACACGGCGACCGAGTTGGTGACGACTTGTAACTTGGGGAAGACCATGACGTGTGCGTATCCAGCATGGTGATCTCCTCATCATCCTCCCCTTCTTGAATTGGAGTCGTCCTCGACTCCATCTCATCATCAATCTCCTGCAAAAGATTAGAACCAGCAGAATGCAAAGTATAAGATACATGATCATTGATAAAAGATATATCATGACAAAGCATAGTATAGCAAGGTGCATCATAATTATCACAAAGTTCAGCAACAGTAGATGTCGTAGCAAAAAAAGCACCTCCCTTTAACTGAATAGCCTTATGTTTAACATCAGAAAGTTTATTGTTATCATGTTTATTCTCAGTATTATCAGCAAGCTTTTTAAAATGATTCTTAATATCAGCAAGCAATAACGGACACAAAGTAATATTCCTGTCCTTATGCATGAAAGTATATGTATCAGTTCTACCATGGTGTGCAGCATCCATATCATATTCCCATGGATAGCCTAATAAAAGTGAACATGCTTCCATAGGTATAACATGAAAATCACCATTGTCTTGATAAGAACCGACTCAAAACTGTATGCGTGTTGATCGAGTTACTTGTGTCGTACCACTATTGTTGAACCATTTGATGTGGTAGGGCTGACATAGTGCATGAGTGATCAAGCCAAGCTTGCTGACCAAATCAGAACTCACCAAGTTGTTACAGCTCCCAGTATCAATGATGGTGAGAACACGGGGGTCCACGACAATGAGGAACAGGTAGAACAAATTGTTGTGTTGTTGTTCTTCCTCTTGTCCCACATGAGGAATTGCGTTGGCTTGATTGCTTACCCTTGTATGTGTTGTACTACTCATGCTTGCTTGTACTAGTTTCTTATCTTATTGAGTTGCATGAGTAGGCTCCTTTGCTAGCTTGTTGTGTGCTTCCGTGTTGCTTTATTACTAGCTTGCATAGGAGTTGTTTTGTGTTGAGTGATTCACTAGCATGCTTAGGTTGTTGTTCCTTTCATAGGGCTTTTATCTTGTTAGTGTGATCACCACTACAATTCTTATAGGAGTTGATTGAGTTTGAATTGTTTTAGAAGTTGATTGAGTGGTCGGTTTTGGAAATTAGCGAATTTGGTACATCGTGCGAGTTCCCAATTCACCCCCCCCCCCTCTCGGTCACTCGGTCCTTTCACTGTGCAGCTTCAATCAACATTGATGCTGATTCACTCCTACACTCTATGAATCCGGTCATAGTGGTGTGAGTGGGATGTAGACATTGACCTTGGTAGAACATGGTAGAATAGAACTATCACGTATATTCTTAGACCACCACTAGTTGTGGTGCTGCATGAGGGCTCCTACATCGAAAACTAAGTGACGATGAGGAGTTCATATTTTCTTTATATAGTTTTTGGTTTCATCACTGTGGCAATTCTGAATGCCTCATGATCAATGATACTAGTAATTGTATGTAGTTGTAACTCTGTTGAATGTCAAGACAGCACGGGTGTGGCTTTCTTAAGAGCCAAAGCTGGATTAATACATCCTTTCCATTATCTCAAAAAAAATCATGAAATGATATGTTACTCACTGCACATCGGCAATTTTGCTCGAAACTTTTCAGAGATGTTGTCATGTTGCCTCAAGGTGCATGTCACAAGAACAACATCATATTTGATCAAGTAACAGACTCTTTCCAGATGGAGATTTGATTTTAGGAAGAACTTAAGCAAGTGGAGTCGAAACCAATCCTAGTGTTCAATATTTACTGGATGTTAAGACCTTCTTTAGTACTGATGCTGGGACAATTATTTAAACGCCTGTCTTTAACCTAAAATACTCTGAGTAATAAGCACAAACATAGTGGGGGTTTTATCAAAATCGTCACAAATTTTGATATGAGTGATGGTTTTTAAAAAATATGTCACTACTAATACTCTTCTACCAAATAGTAGTGATGTGATTTGAAAATTCCCTCAGTACTAATGATCTAATGACACGTATTCTTTTTAGCTGTCACTAATGTCACATCACTAAAGCCTGTTTCTATGATAGTGTGTAATATACACCGAGGAGATCTTTTTTAGTAGGGTCTTCTTTCGGCCTACGACTTTTACCGTGTGCACGTACACAAAATTTAGGTAGGGGCGTCCAACGGACTTAGGTCAAAAAAAAGAAAAATTGGTTAAGGTCGGGTTTGACCTTACATCATGAATGAATCAACACAAGCTAAATTTGAGGACATCTACTTCCTAGGATCCAGGTTCCTTTGGTTGTAGTAGGCCCCATTGACTTTAAACACATTGGCATCATCACATCACATGGTTGCGGCCTGGTGAGAATATGGATTTCGAATAGTGCATGGCCATCATCACATCACGTGGGAGTTAAAAAGCAGTATATTGTCTCCTGCATTTTTTGATAGTGGGTATGCCTGTATTGATCATCGACACGTTAACAATACTGCAGTAAAAGAGTCCTATAATACAGTTTTTAATTAATTAGTCCTCTGGCATTACGATTTACTGGATTACCAATTTTGCTTGCTTGACGAGCTAACTTGTATTCTGTCCTGTTGCTCTGTCTGATCTTAGTGCTTTGGTCGGTTGTCTCTGAGTTGTTACCAGCAAATTCCTGCAGCATATGCCTTAATCTCCAGGCTCCTGGGGGTGACTGGGTCAATTGTAATGTTGTTGTTTGGATATGTATTTACGTAGATTATAGCAATCAATGATGTAGGTGAGGGCCTGATGTCGAACAGTCGAAGAGCCTTTGCTGCCCTTGAAGTCAGCAGCATTGCAGCGCTTCTGCTTTCAGTTTGGTGATGCGTATTAAATTCCTTATTATCGCGAAGACGTCTGTCACACGATCGCTTGGTCGTTTCCTTTTGTAGATTTACATTATGGTACGCTTTCTCCTTCCATTCAAAAAGTTCTCTCAATTGCATTAAAGTTTTACTAGTAGAATTAGAACTGGACATATTTATATATTCTTGCTTTCAGACACAATGGTGGATCATCACGGACGCTGACAAGAGGTGGCCCAATTGCAGTTGTTTGGCTTCTTTTAAAAGATTTACCAGGGAACAGAAAATATTTATTTTTTTATGTGTCGTGTTGTTCACGGATGACACAGCTTCCTATAAGCATCCACTGATACTGTCCAAGCTGGATTAAACAACAAATATCACTTCCAAATTAATAACCAGAGAACAAACTACTATTTGAAGACTTAAAGACACAAATGGTGGATATTTCCTATGCTTCAGTCAACGGAAAGCTCTCGGTCGATGGTGAGTTACTTTGTATTTTGATATTTTCTTTTATAAGATAATCTGTATAATAATTATATACCATTGTATTAAATCCGATCACTCACGGAGTTGATTGAAAGGAACACTCAAGCACCTAAATAGTTTTCATGTAGACTTTATACAAGGTAAGTGAGGCTCAGAGTTAGGATATCGCTTTGGGACACACTGGTGGATCATCACAGATACCGAGGCAATAGTAGGTTGTCCAATTATAGTTGTTTGCATTTTTATAGAATTATGAGGCACTAAAAAATTATTTATTTGTTTATATATCATGTTGTTACCTGGCTGTTCTTATGATGAAACGACTTCCCATAAGCATCCACCGATCCTGCCTAAGCTGGATTAAAATACAGATAATAATTACAAAATAGCCTGACAACAAAAAAAAAAGGTTTGAAGATGAAAATATTGAACTTGTGGACTGTACGAAAGGTAAGGAGGGCTTAGAGTTGGGTTCTTGTGTTTGGACGTACGGGTGGATCATCACGGACACCATGCAACACATGAGGTTGTCCAATTGCAGCTGTGTGCCTATTTTACAGAATTACTAGGCAATGAAAATTATTTATTTATTTATATATAATGTTGTGATTTTGTCTTCGTTAATGATGGCATGGCTTCCCATAAGCATCCACTGATCCTGTCTAAACTAGTTTAAACAACAGATATCACTTCCAAAATAACGTTACAAAAATTATTAATTGAATGTTTGAAGACGTAAATAGTGATCTTATGGATTTTATGAAAGGTAAGTAGAGGTTAGAGGTTGGTTCTTGCTTCCCAAAATAAACTTACAAAAAATTATTAATTGAAGGTTTGAAGACGTAAATAATGAACTTATGGATTTTATGAAAGGTACGTAGGTTAGAGATTAGTTATTGCTTTCCGCACTTGTGGATCATCACAAATGGAGAGGGAATAGGAGGTCATGGAATTGCAGTTGTTCTCCTATTTTGTAAAATTACTAGATGATGAAAAATACTTATTATCTATTTATCATGTTATTACCAGGATGTTGTTGACGATGACACGGCTTCCCATAAGCATCAACTGATCCTGTCTATGAAGGATTAAACAGGTATTACTTCCAAAGTAACCTGACAACAAATTATTTGTTCAAGTTTGAACACGTATATTATGAACATGTGGACCACATGAAAGGTAGGTGGGACTCAGATATAGAATTTCGCTTTGGGACACACATGTAAATCACCGCGGTTGCCGAGGCGACAGTAGAGGTTGTCCAATTGTAGTTGTTTGCCTTTTTTGTAGAATTCCTATGCGATGAAGAATTATTCATTTCTTCCTATACTATGTTGTTACCTGGCTGTTCTTGATGATGAAACGACTTCTCATAAGCATCCACCGATCTTGTCTAAGCTGGATTAAAATACGATATATAATGTTGTTATCTAGTACTCTCACGAGATGTTATGACGAGGTCATCGTATGGTACGGTGAGCAAGAGGATTGTTGTGTTGGTGATCGAGCCTATCATTATCGTGACGTGTTGTGAAGGCCATCACAAGTTTATACAAGGTTTGAGCTCGCATTTGAAAAGAGCATCGTTGAGAGAGCGCATGTGCATGCGCTCCGAGGCGAGGCAAGTCGTTGAGGGCGGCAAGCTTATGCTCGAGGGTTCAAGGGGCCGGTGACTAGTGGTCACGCAACCACGCCATCACTCCGGGAGTGATACAGCATCGTGTGCAAGGACTCCACGGTAGGTGGCGGGAGGGATCCATACTCTGGCGAGAGTCGATCCAATGAGGACTAGGGGTGGGGCACCATCCTCCCAACACCTCGGGCTAAAAATCCATGAGCATTCTCTAAACCCCCTCGTTACTTATTGTCTTTAATTCCACATTTGTGTGTGAGTAGAGATAAGGTTGCCATGGGATTTCTTGTTTGTTGATTGGCTTGGCTTCGCTTGCATTGCATCATTCCACTAGTATTGCTAGGGTCTTGGCTTTAGTAGAATTGCGTAGGGCTTGACGTTAGCTAGGTGGAGAGTAATTAGTGGAAAATTGATTGGGTAGAAGATCCAATTGTATGGTCCAATTTACCCCCCCCCCCCCCCCCCCCCTCTTAAGACTCCTTGATCATTTCAATTTTCAAGGACCAAGACGGAGATTTGGACTTCCTTATATTCAAGTTCAGCAAGCCCCTTATCTCAAAAAAAATATGTACTCGAACCTTCATTAGGAGATACGAGAGCTCCACGACTGGTACATACAGGCATGCAGAGAAGGAGTGGATTTTATCAGTTGTAAAGTTTCATCAGATATATTCAATGATGAAGGCGAGATCAACTTACCGGGGCTATAGTTTGATGATATCCACCGATTATTTGGGCTTCAAAAGATGGATGCCACCTTCATTGTCTCGTGGTGCATGTAAGTGCCTCCATCATTAACCTTTCTATTTTGAAATCACATACTAATGCTAATTAGATCATGGCAACTGCTTATTTCGTAAAATGAAGTTCCAACAAATGAAAATTTCAATAAAAGGTTGGAAGGTCACGTATCTCAACCCAACATTGATAAATTAAGGTGCAATCAACCCTGTGATAAATATGGAGGATCCTAAGTACAAGGATAAGACACCAAAAGAGCTGAAAAGACTACAGGTGGACCTCAGAATAGCTGCCAGATCTAGGGTTGCAACTTATATTTATAGTTGTCTAATGAAGTGGCATGATAGAGAATGCATAATGGTCCTCTACAACTTCAAGTAATTTTGATTACTGTCTTCGCCTTGTACTCTATGGAATACTAAGTATTTGGATCATTATTGAAGTGACCATTGAATTACTCTTTGTCTGATACCCAAAGATGAGTATATTCTCATGCTCGACGGTCTTGATATGGACAAGTGCTTATGAGAACTATGTCGAAGCTTAGTAAACTGGTTATAGTGATATTGTGAGCTTCATAAACTGGTAAGTTAGTCACATATAGTAAAACTCATTGGTATAGTTTGATTTCATCTAATGATGTGCTATTGTTGATCGAGCTGTGCTTATGAGAACTCCGTCGAAGCAGGAGGGGCATGCTACCACACAAAAACAAAATACTATGTACCCATCATAAATTTTGGGTAAATCATTTATGTTGCTAATATACATTGTGATCTTAAAATATTATCTATAATGTAATTTTTATTTGTCTATTTTATTGTGCTATAAACAAGTCCCTGCTAGCGTGCATTGTGGCTTCTACGCGTGTTGTTTCCTGAGTAGCAGTTCAAAATATTTGGAAACACTCGTCGAGGAATTTGTTGAAGAGGTACGTTGATTTTGTTTATGTTTAACTTACATTCTTGTTAACAATTCAATCATTCTCTATTATTAATTGTCCACAATGTTGTCTGTAATGAAGCAACTAGAAAAGCAAAAGATTGGTATGCAATGAAGAAGAAATATAAGGAGATTAGAAAGGGGTCATCTCTCAAGAGAAAACGCATTTGAGCACAAATTCAATGTACCAGATTGTTGCTCACTTGTGTTGGTTTCTTCTTGGAGAGATGATCAGTCCGTGAGATAAGTTTTTTGATGAAGAGAGAATCCTAGCTATGAAGCATAGGACCCTTTATGAATGGAGTGGCTCGAAGCGACCATACGAGCCCGTGAGAGATGAGGAAGACAAATATGAGTTGGAATTTGTGTGAGACATTAGTGTTTGTGCATGTTCTTGTGAGTGTTTGATGGATATGAAATTGTGACTACATTGTGGATGTGAAACTGTGTTCTTTCTGTATATATTCTATATGTTGTGACTATAAAGGATATAAACCCAACCAGAATTTCTTTGATAAAAATAAAAGAACGACGAGTGACATTATGACCCGCCACTATTGAGAGCATAGGTTGCCGCAGATGATAACCCAAACCGCCAGTACACTGAGAGCATTTGTAGCAGCGGCAGACAATGTCAACCATCGTTACAAATGCATGTGCAGCGGTGGTTCAACCAGACTGCCACTAAAAATATTGTTTTTAGCTTCGGGAATGTAGCAACGGTGGCCTCCTCTGCCTCTAAAAGTGGGGTTTGACCTGCCACTACATTGCCTCTTTCCTATTGTGAGAGGAAGGTGTCAAACCACTATTGGATGAGAAAATGGTCTAAAATGACATTGTTTTTTAGCTGACTAATGTTTAGCAAAAGCGTTTCCCTTAAGTTGTCACAACCATTGATTAATTTCTACACGAAGTGTTTGACCGTTTAGTTCACCCCATACATACCTGCAGTTTTTACTGATAACGAAAGGGTATACGGTGTGGAGAAAAAAATATTTTTTAATAATATATACTACCCGGGATATAAATTATCTGAAGGACAACAACAAAAACACCGATAGTAATTGAACAGGTAGCAATAAATTGTCTAGTGTTATATAATATTTTGCCTGGCATCAACACCTTGACAATGAAAACAATATGAGAAAATTACGCTGTTTATTATTGAATAGTGAATTCTGCAGCATCTATTATTAATAAGCCACAAACTCCGTTTATCAAACAGTCTCGTGGCTAATTATTAATCAAGAGGAAGCGAACTCACAACACACGACAGATAAAACAAGATTAGAAGAAGTATGCCAGGTCACACACCGGCACGCAGAAAGCATGTCCATCCTTTCAGACCACTTGTTGTGGAGGAGGGTTCAGCTTGCCGTATAGGTAGTCCTTGTACTTTTTGGCCTTGTACATGGCAGGGCTGCCGTGGGTTACGAGCAGTGGATGTGGCCCGACGACAACCTCGCTTGACGGTTCTACAGACACTGGCCATGTCATACGTGTCTTCTCGAGGTTGACCACGGCACGGTGCATTCCGGCTTTGTACCTCCCATTGCTGAATATCTATAGCCATGCCGTGCAAATAAGTTAAATTTGACAATATACAATATAATGTGACAGGCCTGAGTGATTAATAGTTGTGCGCTTGCCTCAATTTGATCGCCGATGAGGATTATGAGTGCCCCGGGAATATACTCCACGTCGTGCCAACAGCCATCCTTTATGATCTGGAGCCCTGGGACCTCATTGGGCAGAAGGATGGTTAAGGTGCAGGCATCGGTGTGCGGTCCAATTCCAAGGACAAGGTCTGGCCGTGGGCATGGCGGGTAGGAGTTGATCTTCTGCAGCAGCACCAGATCATCGTCACCGCCGAACGCCTCCCTCATGGCGCCTTTCTCAAGTCCGAGACCCACCGAGAGGTGCTCGAACATCTCTCCCATAAACCGTTGCATGTGTTGGCAGTACTCTTCATTTGCCTCCCTGCGAGTGCAATTTTATTGCACCAGTGAAATAAGTGAGGAATTTTATGCTAAAAATTACCATCACTAAATTACTGGTGGTAATCAAAGTATTACTCCATTCCAAAATTATTGTCATACTTTTTTAGTTATGTTTGATTTTTTTAGTTACCGCTATAATAATTTTGGAACCGAGTGAGTGCTATTTTTATAATAAGGATCTTTACCTTATATATTACGACTAGTAAAAGTTACTGGTCATAAAAGTACAAATTACTAGTTGTACGACAAGTAAAACTCCTATTAGTAAGAGAACCTTCTTTCGAGATACTTGTATCTTATTATTACAATTAATTATAGATTGTAACATCAATAATGACTGATTCTATAACTAATAGTTACTGAAGATAATATATGCACCGTAAAGATCAATAAGCACATTCATATACAAGAAATTACCCACGGTACGTAAGTATTGTACCTGTAGCTGGCAGGGTTCTGGGGCCAGATGTTGTGGTTGACAATGGAGGGAGGTGCAACGTAATGGTAAAAGAAATCCCTCCACATCTTCTTGCCCGTCAAGTTCCTTTGAACCATGGTGCCCACTTTGTAGCCTTCGACGCTGCCTGAAGCTGGGTCGGGCGAGTACCGGCACTTTTCTTCCGGCGTCAGCTCAAAGAAGGCACGGCCCACGCGCTGCAGTTCCGCCAGCAGCGCTGCCGGCACACCATGATTAACCACCTGGAAGCACCCCCACTCCATGGCGGCATCTGACATGCAGGCTCTGCAATCTGGCTTTGTCATGTCTATTACTGGGGCATGCGGTCCAGTGTCCGGGAACATGGCAGCTCCCGACTGGTCCTGCTTCATGCGCATGAAATCCGGCGGTACAATGCCCGCCATGGACAGTTCGTGGACGCTCTGATGGTGCTCGGCCATCTCAGCAAACTAGCGAGGTCACCTCAAGCAAGTATCTCGCCCTTTGCGGCCAAGTGCTGAGGAATGAAGTAAATAGGCGTTTATAAGGGCTGTGAATGACGCACTGTATGGCCAAAACTTGGCCATAAAAAAATATTGATCCTAGCCAGTCTGACAAAAAAAATATCTTTTTCGCAAACCAACGTTTGCATATCTGGTCAGTGGGCCCTCAGTTGATGCATAGTTGGTCCATGAATTCAAATTGTTGTATGTAAGAAGACACCACATGTGATTTAGTACTTGCCCAAAGGAAAGAAACCGCCATGCACTACCGAAAATCGGCTATTTGCCGAGTGCCAGAAGCACTCGGCGAAGGCTCTTAAACACACTGGCAAATTGAAACACACTCGGTAAAATGTAAATCACAAAAAAAAGCACTCGGCGAAGGCTCTTAAACACACTGGCAAATTGAAACACACTCGGTAAAATGTAAATCACAAAAAAAATCATGCCCACCAACTTGGCAAAATGTAAAGCTGCAGCATTTTTTTGCATGCTACATGCTAAGTATGGCCGGTGGGATTCCAAATCACGAGCTCCCCTTCGTGCATGTAGTCCCCTACCACTGCATCCCACAGTCACTTGAATCTATACTCCATTTTCAATCATCTTATGACAGATGCTCGGCAAAGTTTTTGTTTGCCATGTACAAAAAATAATACACTCTGCAAAGAGATTATTTGCCGACTGCTAAATTAAACACTAGGCAAATAAATTTTCCTACACACTTCAAAAAAAATTAAAATTATCAAAAATATTTCAAAAAAGTCAATCTTTGAAATGATTACATTTACAAAATGATTTGAAGTCAAATTCAAATTTGACTATCAATATGACTCCAAATCTTAATGACTTAATCTCAACTCTAAGTTATTCTTCAGAGATTCTACGTGACAACTTATGTGAAATCTTCTCTACTTTTTATTGTAGATTTCACTTGTAATACCATCTCAGGATTTTCAAACTTTATTAGATTTCTTTAGAATTTAAAAATCATTTGGACACACTTTAGTGTGGTCATGATTTTCGGACTTTATTAGATTCAAACTTAATAATTCCTATAAATCCCAAAGGCCCATGTGCATATGCATGACATGATGGGGGACTTTAGTCCCATATTGCTAGTCTAAGATGGAGAAGAACAACTTATATACTTGAGTTGTTTCCACCTAGTTGAGCTAGTAGGAGAAAAGAGGAAGAACACACATGCGCGCTCGCTCGTCTCGCTGGGCCGGGCGGGGCGAAGGGCACGGGCGCACGACATGCACATGAATGGTCCGGCAAAATCCGAGCCTTGCGTGAGCGGGGTTGTAGCTTTCTTTTGCTACTCAGATTTTTTGTTATGTAAGAGATAATTGCGCTGACCAAATATGGTAAGCAATTAATCTCTCTTAATGGTGATTAACACGCCTACTTAATTGCTGATTAATTACCATAAGTGTGCTATCGTTGTGTGTATATATATGGCGAGATGTCGCCTCTACAAACACACGAATTTTTGCCTCTCGCCATTCTCTACTGTGTTGTCGCATCGTCTTCCCCATCCTGCTGCCGACGTGCCATCGGTGCCGGGAGAGCAGGTCTCCGAAGCCTACGTCTCCTCATGTCCTTGCACGGGGTAGGGAACATATTAGGTTTTTGGGAAGCGCCATCCCGACTGCTCACTGGTGAATCTCATCTTCTTCATCGACCGATCGCTGCATCTGCTTTGCCTTCTTCATTGATGGTTCTGACTCTACTGTGACCGTCGCCGGAGCGCTTCCCTGTAAGTCATCTTTTAACATCTTTCTGTGTTTAGATCAATGGGTCTAGGCCTTGTTCCTTGGTTAATGCTAGTCGCTATGTTTAGCGCTTGGTTTTTGTCCATTACTGATGATCTGCTAGTACACGTAATTGAGATAGGTGCTTACTTGATGATTTGCATGTCTAGATTACGTGCAACGTATATAGTATTTGTACTTACTGGAATTAGATATATCATCACTAAACTGCTCTTATTTCCAACAATCCAAAAACCTGATAGGCGTTTAGTGATGGCTGGTTTTGCTGATGCTATGAAACCTGAGAAGTTCACTAGAGTGAACATCAAGAGACGGCAGATGAGAGTCCAGCTGTGGCTCTCGGCTATGGGCGTGTTTTAGGTCATGGGGAACCCTCCCGCATTACCTCTCGGCTCCGAGAAAGAGATGCAGGAGTTCTCTGCGGCCACGATGATTTTCATCGGATGCGTCCTTAGCGTTCTCTCTGACCAGCTGTGCGATGTGTATATGCACATCAAGAGAGCTGCTGAACTTTGGTAGGCACTTGAACACAAGTTCTCAGCCTCGGATGCTGGGCATGAGTTGTATGTCATGGAGCAGTACCACGACTTAAGAATGGTTGACAACCGTTCCATAGTCGAGCAGGCCCATGAACTCTAACTCATTGTGAGGGAGCTCGATCAGCTTCGATGCAAATTACCTGACAA
Source organism: Eleusine coracana subsp. coracana (assembly GCA_032690845.1). Classification (NCBI taxonomy): domain Eukaryota; kingdom Viridiplantae; phylum Streptophyta; class Magnoliopsida; order Poales; family Poaceae; genus Eleusine; species Eleusine coracana. The sequence continues at coordinate 58,548,482 of CM064434.1, read as the reverse complement.
GTTTTTGGCTGGGGGCATTATTGCCAAGTTACCTTCATCATGGAGGAGCTATGCCACATATCTAAAATATAAAAGACAAAACATCTCCATTGAGGATTTGTTGGCGGGTCTTGATGTTAAAGAGAAGACTCGGGCAAAAGATGCGCCTTCGAGAGCACCCGAAGGTCAGTCCAGCGCTAATGTGATGCAGCACGCTGGAAAGAAGAACCAGAAGGGAAAAGAAAAGGCTATTCAGACTACTCAATTCAAGAAGAAGAAGATAAACATGGAGGAGATTGTCTGCTTTGTGTGTGGCGAAAATGGGCATTTTGCCAAGAAGTGTCGCAACCGCAAAGGCAAGAAAATCCAGCAAGGGTAGAAGACTGCCAATGTGACTATTGGTGACTCCGGTGGAGCATCTGGGTATGGTAATCTACCTAGTATATTTTCTGTATATCAATCTAATGATTGGTGGATCGATACAGGAGCCAATATTCATGTTTGTGTTGATATCTCCATGTTTTCTTCTTACCAGGTCACACGAGGTTCATTCATCATGATGGGGAACGGCTCGCATGCTACTGTTCTTGGTGTTGGTTTGGTCGATCTGAAGTTCACTTTGGGAAAGATTGTGTGGCTGAAGAACATGCAGCATGCTCCCTTAATAAACAAGAACCTCGTTAGTGGATCCCTCCTCTGTCGAGATGGATTCAAGCTGGTCTTTGAGTCAAATAAAGTAGTCATTTCGAGGTTCGGCCAACTCATTGGCAAAGGCTATGATAGCGGAGGCTTGTTCCACTTCTCCCTTTCTGATTTTTGTAACAAGGTTGTGAACCATGCATGTGATTCAAATAATTCTAAGGCTAATGTGTGGCATTCTCGTCTGTGTCACATAAATTTTGGTTGTATGAATCGGCTATCTAGTATGAGTTTAATTCCTAAGTTCTCTGTTGTCAAAGGTTCTAAGTGTCAAGCTTGTGTGGAAGCAAAGCAACCTCGTAAGCCTCACAAAGCTATAGACGAGAGAAACTCGACACTATTAGAACTCATACATTCTGATCTATGTGAGATGAATGGTGTGTTGACAAAAGGAGGGAAAAGATACTTTATGACATTAATCGATGATGCAACTAGGTACTGTTATGTGTTTCTACTAAAAACTAAGGATGAGGCATTTGAATATTTTAAGACCTACAAGACTGAGGTAGAAAATCAACTAGAAAGAAAAATAAAACATGTAAGGTCTGATCATGGAGGAGAGTATTTTTCCAATGAGTTTGATCTTTTCTGTATGGAGAATGGAATTATTTATGAACGAACACCTCCCTACTCACCACAATCTAATGGTGTTACTGAAAGGAAGAATCGAACAATGATGGACTTGGTGAATGCCATGTTAGGAACATCCGGTTTACCTAAAGCATGGTGGGGGGGGGGGAGGCTATTTTGACAGCATGTCATGTTCTGAATAGAGTTTCCACTAAAAATAGTGATATCACTCCGTATGAAGGATGGAAAGGAAGAAAACCCTCACTCTCATATTTGTGTACATGGGGCTGTTTGGCCATGGTTAGCATACCAATAAATAAGAAACGCAAACTTGGACCTAAAATGGTTGATTGTATTTTTCTAGGATATGCGTACCACAACACATCATATAAATTTTTGGTGATAAGGTCTGAAGTGCTTGATGTCTTAGTTGATTCACTTTTAGAGTCTCGTGATGTAACTTTCTTTGAAAATATTTTTCCTATGAAAGATACATACTTTGTACCTAGTTGTTCTATTGATTTAACTCTAGAACCTTCAACTCCACTTGAACATCCACATGAGAGCAACGAGGATGATAGTGAAGTAGCTCCTCGAAGGAGCAAGAGACAAAGGGTTGCAAAATCCTTTGGTGATGACTTCCTGTGTACCTTATTGATGATACTCCCACATCCATCTTGGAGGCGTATGCATCGATTGATGCAGAATACTGGAAGGATGCAGTTCATAGTGAGATGGACTCCATCATCTCCAATGGAACATGGGAAGTAACTGATCGACCAATTGGCTACAAACCAGTTGGTTGCAGGTGGGTATTCAAGAAAAAGCTCAGGCCTGATGGTACCATTGAAAAGTACAAGGCAAGGCTTGTAGCTAAGGGATATACATAAAAAGAAGGCGAGGATTAGTTTGATACTTACTCACCCGTTGCCAGACTAACCACCATCTGGGTATTACTATCATTGGCTGCCTCACATGGTCTTCTAGTCCATCAGATGGATGTGAAGATAGCTTTCCTTAATGGAGAGTTGGATGAGGAAATCTACATGGATCAGCCAGATGGATTTGTAGTACCTGGACAAGAGGGCAACGTGTATAGGTTAATCAAGTCCTTGTATGGCCTAAAGCAAGCACCCAAGCAATGGCATGAGAAGTTTGACAAAACTTTAACATCTGCTGGGTTTACTGTAAATGAGGCTGACACCTACGTGTACTACCGCTATGGTGGGGTTAAAGGAGTTATACTATGTTTGTATGTCAATGACATACTAATTTTTGGGACTAGCATCGATGAGATAAATGATGTAAAATCATGTTTATCCCAAAATTTTGACATGAAGGATTTGGGAGAAGCGGATGTGATCCTTAATATTAAACTTAAGAAGGGTGAGGATGGGATTACACTTATGCAATCTCATTATGTTGAGAAGGTGTTGAGCCATTTCGGCTACTTAGAAAGAAAACCTTCTCAAACCCTATATGATCCTAGTCTAATACGTCGAAAGAATAAAGGACTAGGAAAGGATCAACTACGATACTCTCAAATTGTTGGCTCACTGATGTACCTAGCTAGTGCAACCTGCCCTGACATCTCATTTGCCATTAGCAAATTGAGCCAGTTTAATTCTAATCCAGGAGATAATCATTGGCGTGGTATTGATCGAGTCTTACGCTATCTTAAAGGCACAATGAGTTATGGAATTCACTATTTAGGGTACCCTGGTGTGTTTGAAGGATATAGTGATTCAAACTGGATAACAGATGCTGATGAGCTGAAGGCCACTAGTGGATACCTATTCACGCTTGGTGGCAGTGCTGTCTCATGGAGATCATGTAAGCAAATGATTTTGACTAAGTCAACCATGAAAGCAGAGCTCACTACTTTGGAAACAGCTGCCACTGAGGCAGAATGGTTAAGAGAACTTTTCATGGACTTGCCGATGGTTGAAAAATCAATCCCTGCTATTCTCATGAACTATGATAATCAAATAGTTATCAGGAAGGTGACTAGCAGTCAGGATAATATGAAGTCCAGCAAACATGTGAAACGCAGATTGAAGTCTATCAGGAAACAAAAGAGCTCCGGTGTTATAGTTGTGGAATACATTGAAATAGCTCAAAACCTGGCAGATCCCTTTACTAAGGGATTATCACGTACTGTGATAGATAATGCATCGAAGGAGATGGGATTGAGACCCACATGAGTTACACTACAGTGCTAACCCAACCTATGTGATTAGAGATCCCATGAATTAGTACCTGGGAAGAACAAGCTGTTAGTTAACTAGAGAGTACAATCAATATACTTAACCCACTCCGTTGAAGATGTAGTACTCTCATATCTATAAGGTAGGATGACTTTGTATTAATGTGTTCTACGGCTCTTTCATGAGTAAGATACTATCCTACAGAGTATTCTTGCAAGAACACACATATGTGAGCTTGATCGTTAGTCGCGGTCTATAAGAATCGGCAATTCTTTAATAATCTCATGAAGTGAGGCAGGAGTACGACTTATATGCTCCACCCGCAGGGTAGACTCTTGGCAGCCAAGTACCAGTCAAGGCTACAAGTGAAACTTGTTCACACCAAACTATCAATTCAAGACATAGTCCATTGCACAGTTGTGGATGAGTGTAGCATGTAGCTCTAGGTGGATGTTCAACCTTTACTGGTCTCCACTGAAAAGCTGGTATATTAACAGTTCCTTGGTATGATAGGCAAAATGACATGAGCCTTTAGGATATGGTGGGGGATTGTTAGAAGTTTTGTGTTGTGGCCCAAATTAATAATTCCTATAAATCCCAAAGGCGCATGTGCACATGCATGACAAGGTGGGGGACTTTAGTCCCATATTGCTAGTCTAAGGAGGAGAAGAATAACTTATATACTTGAGTTGTTTCCACCTAGCTGAGCTAGTAGGAGAAAAGAGGAAGAACACACACGCGCGCTCGCTCGCCTCGCCATGCCACGCCTCGCCTCGCCAGGCCAGGCCGGGCGGGGTGGGGCGAAGGGTGTGGGTGCACGACATGCGCGTGAATGGTCCGGCAAAATCCGAGCCTTGCGTGTGCGGGGTCGCAGCTTTCTTTTGCTACTTAGATTTTTTGTTATGCAAGAGATAATTGTGCTGACCAAATATGGTAAGCAATTAATCTCTCTTAATGGTGATTAACATGCCTACTTAATTGCTGATTAATTACCATAAGTGTGCTATCGCTGTGTGTATATATATGGCGAGACGTCGCCTCTACAAACACACGAATTTTCGCCTCTCGCCATTCTCTACTTCACTATCGCATCGTCTTCCCCATCCCGCCGCCGACATGCCATCGGTGCCGGGAGAGCATGTCTCCGAAGCCTACGTCTCCTCGTGCCCTTGCACAGGGTAGGGGACGTATCAGGTTTTCAGGAAGCGCCATCGCGACTGCTCGCTGGTGACTCTCATCTTCTTCATCGACCGATTGCTACATCTGCTTCGCCTTCTTCATCATGGTTCTGACTCTACTGCGACCATCGCCGGAGCACTTCCCAGTAAGTCATCTTTTAACATCTTTCTATGATTAGATCAATGGATCTAGGCCTTGTGCCTAGGTTAATGCTAGTCGCTATGTTTAGCGCTTGGTTTTTATCCATTACTGATGATCTGCTAGTACACGTAATTGAGATAGGTGCTTACTCGATGATTTGCATGCCTAGATTACATGCAACATATTTAGTATTTGTACTTACTGGAATTAGATATATCATCACTAAACTGCTCTTATTTCCAACACCATCTCATGATTTTCAAATTTTATTTGATTTCTTTAGAATTTAAAAATCATTTGGACACACTTTAGTGTGGTCATGATTTTCGGACTTTATGTCGAATATCTTTTTATTTCATGGGTACGACCTCAAATTAGGTTAAATAACATGAATATATTTTTTATACTAATTAAATTTTTTTTTATTTTAGTAACTTGTAGTTCAAATTTAATTTTATTCAAAAAGTTGCTTGAAATGTAATTAGTTAGCTAAATAAAGGAAGCAAATATGAAAAAATGCCAAATTATAACATGGAGTAACACATGTTGTATGTGAAGAGTACCAAAAGTTTTGAGAGTGAAACAGGAAAAATACTCGGCAAACCTTTATCTTTACCGAGAGTCATGAAAAACACTCGGCAGAACCTTATCTTTGCCGAGTGCCAAAGAAAACACTTGAAAACACTCTTCTTTACCGAGTATATATTTTTTTGATCTTGGCAAAACATTTTTTGCCGAGTGTTTTTTTATGACGCTCGGCAAAGACGTTCGACGTTCTTTACCGAGTGCCCAAGTAAAAACTGTCGGCAAAGGGGAAGACACTTGGCAAACAATGATTTTTCCGTAGTGATGTTTTATTTTTAGGGTTAAAAAATACTATCACAATAACTGGATGTGAAAAGTATTGAAAATTACCCTCGCGTATAATCCTAATAGATCTATTCACCGTTATTAGGAATTAACTTCAGTGATGGGTATTGCTAGAATACACGTCACTGAGAATCAACAATATTGATAGATATTGCCTAAAATAGGTTCGACAAACACCGGTGTTATTTTGTACATAGGCCAAATCAGATCCAATTTAGGATGCCGGATGTGTCATCCTAGCCAATTAAAACTAGGTACATAGTGGTTAATGAGCACTTATGTGCATGAGGTGGAAATTTAGTATCACCTTTCTAGTTTTGTGGGAGGAAATCTAACATATAAGCCAGGTTCTCTACGACCATTGAAATTAGGTTAGCCCTTTTACGCGAAGTTCGTGGGTGTGTGGGGTCCACTAAAGATCAAATTGGACCCAGTCAGGTATAGACCCTAGTGCATTACAAGTGGTATCAGAGCTGACACACATGGATACTATGCACGTGATTGTTAGGAGGTCTAGTACATATAGTGTATGACACGTGTAGACCCATGCGTGGGGCGAGATATGCATATGCGCTGGCACTGGCCACGGGCGTGTTTATGAGAGCGTGTTCCTGATAGCTTGTCTAGTGTGGATATGTTGTGTCGGTGTTTGTTTCGAGGAGAATGTCAGTTCTTTATGGTAGTGTCTATAACATCCTAGCCCATTGAGATTAGGCCAATTGTGGCCATGACTACTTATGTGCATGAGAAGATGAGAATTTTGTACTACCTTGCTAGTTTAGTGGAAGGAAGCCCAACATATAAGCCTAGGTTCTCCAGCACCACCAATCACGGCTTTGGAAAGTGAGAACAAAAGCCTAAACGGGTTGGTGGGTGGGTGAGGTCCACTCAAATGTGGCACAAAGTGGGTGAGGTCCACTGAAATGCGACTTGTGCTAGTCAAGTGTGGAATCTAAGGTGTTACACCCAATAAAAAATATGTATCATACTAGTTGGTGTCTCTCCCTCCATCTCACTCACTCCTAGTACAAGTACATGACCCTCCCCTGCCCCACTCTCTTCTATATATCTCGTGGTGGCACCCCAGGCCTCCCTTCTACCTCCCCTCACATAAAGCGGCATCCTCGATGGCTTATGGCCCTCAGCGCACCGGCATTCGATGAGGCATAGCGGAACCAGACAGGGCAGCATGGATTCAATAGCCCTCGTTATTCCTCTCTCCAGTGTTGGTGGTCTCCCCGAGCATGGATCTGGTGGCCCTGAGTGCTTCCTCCTCACTTCGATGGCAGATGGCTTTTCTGGGTATGGATCTAGCAGCCCTGAGCTTAGATCCGGCCCTCCCGAGCTCAACGGCAGCAAGGACACTAAAACACGTCTCCTTTGTGTAGATCAATGGCCACAGTGTACATTGGTGCTCCAAGCGGCACGACACAGGATGCTCCCATGTTGGCACGACGGCTATGATTCCTGGATGATAGCGCGACATCTATGGTTTGGGGAGCCCAGCACAATGACTAGGGTTTCAAGTACCCTGCCTGCCGCCACTTGAATTCTCCCCATTCCAGTTATGCCACAGCAGAGGCAGTGGACATACCCATCATTGTCGGCACTTTTCCACAACCACGGACCATGTTTTTTGTAGTAGTTTCATCGGTAGCCCGATTCCCCACACAAACTCATGGAAGGCAAAGCTGGTCTACTAGACACAAGGATGGTGACGACCAATGCTACAAATTGCAAATATCGGTATTGGCCCTGCGGCAAGCTCCATTGTGTGTGGACCTCCTCCATGTTTTTCATTTTTCTTAATTAAATAATTTGAATAGGACCATATGATTATTATATGTTTTCATTGGGCCTCCAAATCATTAAAATTTGTAATTGCTATTTAAAGAGAAAATAAGTTGATGATTAACTAGATGATACCCGCGCGTGTTGCTGTAGGATTTTCAAAAAAAAACATATTGTTGGGGGGTCACCTATGAGCCACCCCATGAAGCCCATCAAATTTAGGCTACGGAGCAGACCAGAGTCAACTGCCGAGCCCTTTATGAGTTTTGACTTCGGAGTGCAGGTATTCGACGAAAGGCCTAGAAGATTCGATGCTTCTCAACCAAAAGACAGAAGACGGGATTCCACGAAGACAAGGAGTCACCCTTCGACAATCATCGATGTGCCCTCGAAGGATGAAGTAGCACGTGAACCAGGCCTCGAAACAAAGACAAGCACGGCGCCCTGCGGGGCAAGGAAGGGCACAAGGAAACCTCAAATGACCAATTTACCCTATATAACAATTCAATACATAATATACGTTGAATGTACTAGGTAATTAGGGGCAAATTGGTCATTTACACATGATCTAAGTACGGGCCTATAAATAGAATACCCCTATTTATTTGTAATAGAATGAATGTTCATGGAATATATAAAGTAGACTCATCGTGTGCTTTGCTTTTCTGTGATACCCCAATTTCCTCACTTTTCTGTTCGTGATTCTGAAGCGTGACGCTTCGTAACACCAACACATATCATACAACCACTTTAATAGATTTTTATATTGAATTATAAATACAATGTGGGTTATCATATACTCCCTGCAATATTGTTTGTTCGATTAGAATATGGATGATGTGACAAAAATCCATTGATGACGATGTATTACATAGTCACATGAAAAGTATTTATAATCCTCTAATTAAGTTCCAAGATCTGTGTAGCGCTAGAATAATATATGGTGTGCAATGTATTCTTAAGATTCCTAAAAGAATAGGGAAGGGCTACACCAATTAAGAGGAAACTAAAAAATAGATGTGTTTGTAGCCAAAAACCAAAGCAAATAACTGAAAGATGACAGGAGAATTGAAGAGAGAGAAAATAAAAAGAAATGCTTGTGCGACGAATTATATGAGTGCATGTGTACTGAGATAAGCTACACTGATAGACGCTACAAGATGCACCGTCTTATTCTCCTCTGCTGCTCTAGTCTCCCACATCGTTCATCGAAGAGCATATGCAACTTCATGCTTCACGGGCAGCATCATGCACTGGATCAGATGATGTATCAAGTAGTACAATTCTGACCGTAAAAGGAATTTTTTACCGAACAGCCTGAACTAAGGAAAAGAAAAACAGTTATTTCAATATGGTCATACGTGACTGGTTCTATCAAAATTGTAGCAAAATAATTTAAGTAACAAAATTTTAGTCACAACTAAAAAACATATGGAGGCAAAGTGGCTTAATAGAATAAAACGCAAAAAAGAAAATCGGAACATAGGTAAAAAGGTATAAGAATTACATTTCTTTGGTGAGGTACCCATGCAGAGTGGAATTCAGCTGATAAAATTTTAACAATGAATGCTAAGAAAACTGGAATCAATTGTGTCCTGCCAACAACTTTGATGTCGGAACTAGTTAGGTCACCCGCGCATTTGCGCGGCTAGATATTTTTAATGTAAGGGCATAGCTCGATAGTGGTTTTCTCTTCTCTCATTTGCACTACTTAACTTTTCTTTCTTGCATCTGCAAGCTTCACATGGACAGAAGTAGATTGATCACCTGCAGCGTTAGATCCTATATTACCAATAGTGAGACGGTGATATATGTAATGTTATCAACAGAGCAAGGGCTTCGGCTCAGGCGGCTGGGAGACAGCTTCCTCAAAACATGTATGCGGCATGATCAATCTAATAGCTACGACATCATACAAACGAAGAAAACTTCTTTGTGTATTGCCAAAGGAAGAAAACGTTTGTACAAATCAAATTTTGTTTCCAGGTTAGTACTCTAGCATATGACTATTTTTGAACATGTAGGGCTCAAAGGTTTAGATCCGATGTGCCAATGTTTTGTTACACTTTTCAATAAATATGTTTGAATTTTTTCTTCTTATTTCTACTCCGCATTTCTATCATATTTTGTTTTTTTGTAATAGATGAATCAAAATGTGTAAAACTATGTCCCGTAATAAACAAATAATAACTGATCTTGAGCAAACTTTAGTATAGCATCTAAAAAATCTTACACATTAAAACATATTTTCATGCAATAATGTGAGTGGTATGTAATCTACAGAAGATAAAGGAATGCAACATAACAAAAATTTACTAAGGCTTACTGGATGAGAAGAATGTGAAAAGAGACGATCGGTGGCGGGAACCTTGATTCCAGTAGGAGAAGAGAAAAGGATCCGCATCCTTCAAAAGTTGTCCTTGTTTTTTGCTATTAGGGTGCAGAAAGTCAACGATCAGTTTTTGAGATGAGGCCACTTGCAACTTTAAAGCAACAAAAATAAATTGACGTGCACTTTTTTGTTTATTGGTGGTATTGTTTATTATATGTTAGAGGGACGTACCCAGGGCTCGTATTTGGAAACCCATCTCTTTAGAATATGTGCCTTTTTGCATCATGAAATATTTAATTGATTAGGATGTAGCGGTGGAGGAAACGTCCAAGTTTCCAAATCCCTCACATATGGAATCAAATGTTTAAAATTTGGAGACCGGCATCTAAGTTTCTAAATCCTTCATGTGTGTGAATTGTTAGATTAATTGAAACCCACAACTTTTAGTCTATTTTCTCATGATGGCAGGGTGGGTGATTTCAAAACTTATATATGAGTATTTTTAACTAATTTGTTCATAATGGCAGTGGTGGGTATTTTTTTTCTTTTTTCTCTGATTAATGTGGTAATTTCTAGGCCTTGAGAGTGAACGTGGATGCTCCTTTTGTTGGTCAAATATATATATAATTAGGGGTGAAAGCGGTATGGATAATTTTTGAAACCGATCCGATTCGAATCTGATTTTTGAGGATGTGGGAGCACATTTGAGGTTTTACAGCGAATATGGATAATCCGAATCCGATGACATGAGGATGTAGAATAGGTTATGGTATTGACAAAATCCGATGGATATGGATAATCTGATAATTTAAAGTGGATTATCCGAAGCTCATAATAGGATTATCTAATAATTTTGTTGATCCAAATACATAACTTTAATGACTAACCTATATAACTCAATTGTCAGGCCCATTTATATAATTATATGGATCACAGCTCGTAATTCTATTTATGTAAATAATATTGAAAGCTTCCTGTACAACCTAAAATTGTGGTTCTAAGAAGTCACGACATCGCATCACACACAACCGTTGTAAGCATCATCATTATTTATGTATATAATATTGAAAGCTTTAGACATTTTATTTCGTTTTTCATACTTGTGTGTTTTAAATATAGCACACATATTGTTTTATACATTTTGTTTCAAATATAAAACACATATATTTTTTATTTGCTATGAGTAATCACTTAAAAGACTGGGTTGTGTGTTTTGGTTGTCCTTCTTGATAGATGCTACGATCATGCATGTACTCTTCAAATTCATAATCAGCATATATTTCTCTACATGAAGAGGTATCATCCAATAATTTAAATTCCGTTTCCAATCTGCCTCCGGCCCGAATCCGTACCATCTCCGACATCCAAAAATATCCGTATTCGCATCCACATCCGTGTATTATCTGCTCTGCACCGAATCCGACAAAAAAATATAGAGTAGGATGTGGGGAAGGTATTATCCGATCCGATCCGCTTTCATCCCTATATATAATAGAACTAATTTGTTTATAATGGCAGTGGTGGGTAATTTTTTATTTTTTTCTCTAATTAATATGGTAATTTTTAGGCCTTGAGAGCCAACGTGAAGGCTCCTTTTGTTGGTCAAATATATTTATAATAGATTGACAAAGATAAATAAAGGTGAAAATTATTGAATCCTGCAAAGAAATTAGAGATGTTCAGGAAATGCAAAGCCAAAGGCACTGGCCCGGAAAGGCATGATTTTTCACCATTTATTTGTTTCGTATTTTGTGCATGTGGAACCCATATTTTGCATGAAGGGAGTGAAGGACTGCAGATCTGTTAGATGGACGGTCGTACGCATGCTTTCCCGAGCAGACTCATCTGGAATTTTTAACTCTCCATATGTTCAAGGATATGGATAGAAAAGCGATTATTGGAACTTGAGTTATGTTGAATCAAATAGGCAACAGCTACATCTGAAGGGGGTGGGGGGGGGGGGGGGGGGGGGGGGGGAGGAGAGGAGAGGGGCGAAGCATCATACAAATGATTTTTAGAGGAAAACATCATACTTTAAAGAGTAATTAGGTAAAACAATGAAAAGGAGGAAGCCAGGAATTACATGATAAAGAGGCATGATTAAACAGTGATTGTACAGGCTAATGTGCAAACTGTCGAATTCTTATCCAAGCCATTGCACATTTAAACAATGCAGCAGAGATACGTTGGCATGAATTGAAGCCCTCAACGACAATGGCTAACTGTGGAGTACAACAATAGCCAATGATAGGAAATTAGAATTTTCATAAAAGGTAATTACCAAATGATAGGATTGGTAATACTTGGCTATATATAGCATCTTAAGAGATGGGTGCAATGGAATGAGACGTGGTTGTGACGCTTTCTTATATATCCAGAGCAGCAATTAAACTGCATTGCCGCTTGGATTTTAGGGACCAACTAACGAGCAAATGTCCAGAGGGAAGATAAATCAGACCACAAGGAAGGGCCCTTGATAATCAAGTGGGGACAACAGTTTCGCAGCAGCTAAAGTGAAAATAAGAAAGAAGAGTTATGGCATTTAGTGCACTTAGAGTTGTGAATTTTCAGAGCTGTGGCGACCTAAATTGATTTGATTAGAGAAGGTCAGTTGAACGGAGAGGAAAGACAGCAGTTTTGCATGCACTGGGTTCGCCATTTATGCAGGATGTGAGAGGTCTTTGGTCAATAGACAGACATGATTAATCATAAGCTTAAAATCTGATGGATGTGGTTTAGTAGGCGATGCGCCACACTATGAAAGCAGAGAAATACTCTCTCCGTTTTTAAATTGTTATCGCCATCGACTTTTTTTTGATAACTTTGACCATTCATCTTATTCAAAAGTTTTTACAAAATATCATATATGTTGTCATAGTTTGCTTTGTCATCAAAAGAAATTAATGTATAACTTAAAATTTTGCATATTTAAAATAATATTTTAAATAAGACAAATGATCAAAGTTAATTACAAAAGTCAACGGTGAAAATGATTTAAGAACAGAGGGAGTAGCATTTTAGTGGGTTGCATCTTCTTAATATATGTAGATACTAGTGCCACTGATCCGGCCTCACTAGATCCATGTCACTCACTACCCCCTTATCAACCGAAACGAACAAAGCCGCTAGCCATATTGAAAGCGTGCACATGTATTAACCCTGTTCTTCTTTGGTGTAGTTTGTAAATGTTTTTTGCTCGTTGATTACAGTAATTTTCAAACACCAGTTACGAAACGATTGTTTCCTATTCCAAAAGAAAGTCGCATTGAAATATTCTGTTTCTGAATAACTCATGGCTCATGTATGCGTTAGATCTTTTCAGAAGGTCAGGTGGAATTCTGAGAATAATTCATGTGTTCTCTCCCTTTTCTATATAAGCAATAAATATTTCAATTGAGGACCTTCCTGAACCAGCTAATTGTGCCTTTTAACAAAGACAGACCCGAGTGATGTTCAGTAACAACTTAATATCACATTGGAACCAGCTAATTTCTGCTATGACAACAAAGCCAGGCTAAGATGACACCTCATGCAATCACCCACACAGTGGTTGTTGGAGCGAAGGGCGAAAACACCATGATATTAGGAGGGGGATATAATAACACAGATCACTTCCAAAATAAGCTGATAACAAGTTAGTCAAAGTTTTGATGACGTAAAATGTGAATATGTGGAAATTATGAAAGGTAAGTAGGTGTCACGGTTAGATTCTTCGTATAGAACATAAGATGCATATGGTGTCACACACTACCACAAATAGGGTCTTTAGCGGCAGTAGCCCAAAGACCGTAGCGGTGCAGCCCAAAGTGGGTCGCCGCTACAGAACCTAGGAGGTCTGCCGCTATAAATGGCCCATGATTATAGATTCCGTTGACAGTGCCAACAGCCACTACTGAGAGCACAATAGCTGCAGTTTGCAATGCCAAACGCCGCTATAAAGTGTCCAAGTTATATAGAAGTTGCGTTCCGATAGCTCCCTACTTCACTCGAACAGTGGTGGCCCAAAAATCGGGGGGGGGGGGGGGGGGGGGGGGGAGGTTTTGATTTCATTTTTTGCAAGAATTTGCTCTCTGAGGTAAGGGGAACTCATCCCATATATTTTTTGTGCTCTTATTTTGAAATCAAGTTAATATTGCATTTTAAGTTTGTTAGGTTTTCATCAAATTTAGCTACATTCCTTTGATTTGTATGGTTCTATTGTGTTTTAGTTGAAGTTTATGAAAGCATACATCATCTATTTTCATCACTACACAAAAAAATTACTATATCTAGCCTCTTTTATGTCAATGGGAATCTGGATCTAGTTTGGTTACTAGAAGAGAGAGAAAGTATTAGGGAAAGAGTGATATGAATTTTTATTAATTCTCAATAAAAGTTAAATAATATATAGAATAATTTGATATTTGTTTTATTTTATCTTGCATAATATCTCTGACTTCATGTAATTTATTTATCAATATATGTATATATATATAGTGAATGCTTAATTTTTTGTACACATAATTAATTAGTTAACTAATTTAAAATATTTCTCTGGTTCTCGTTCAAGGTTGTTCGCGATGCATAGATCTTGGTTGTATGAGGCACTAAGACCAGGTCCAATATTTTTACGACAAGTTTCTAAATTCGTCATAGGGTCCGCACAACATGCTCGACATGATGGGACGACTGATATACATTGTCCATGCTATGATTGCAAGAATGAGAAGTTGTGGAAGGATATAGAAGTAATCAAATCACACTTGGTGTGGAGGGGTTTTGTTGCGGGGTACACGACATGGACAAAACATGGTGAAAACAATGTGGTTGATATGGAATTTGATGAGCCTATCATAGTTGAAGTCGAGTCTATCAATTCACCTGGTGCAGCTGCGATGGAGTTGCATGGTGAAGGTGATTTTGATGTTGACGAGTTATTATGCCACATTGAGCCGCATGTGTTGATCAATGCCGGTACAACTAAAGGGTTTGATAATTTTCATACAATAGAAAACACATCAAAGGACCCACTATATGAGGAATCTAAGGGATGTGGGAAAGAGTTCACTTTGTTGTGTACTGTACTTGAGCTAATGAAGCTGAAGACCATGCATGGCCGGTCGGATGCTAGTTTCACGAATTTGATGAAACTTATTTCTGATGCGCTGCCGAAGCCCAACTTGTTGCCAAGGACCGTGTACCTTGCTAAGAAGCTGATTTCCCCACTTTTGGTGGGCATGCAAAAAATCTACTCATGTCCAAATCAATGCATATTGTATCAAAAGGAGAATCAGGACACTGTGAGATGCCCAAGGTGCAAATGCAGTCGTTACAAGAGGAACAACAAAGAAAGAAGAAAAGAAGTTCTATCGTTGATGACAGTGATGATAGTAAGGTTCTTGCCTTAGTCATGTGGTACTTACCCGTGGTTGATCACATCAGATGCTTGTTCGCCAACCCCAGAGATGCGGTTATGATGACATGGCATGCACGCAAGGGGGACGATATGCTTAGGCATCCTACCGATGGAACACAGTGGAAAAAGTTCGATGAGAATCATCGAAACTTCTCTAGTGAGGAAAGGAACCTACGGCTTGCATTGAGTACAGATGGGATGAACCATTTTAGTCAAATGAGGAATCCGCATAGCACTTGGCCAGTGATACTAGCAATGTACAACATTCCATCATGATTGTGTCATAAGTGTAAGTACCTACTGCTAACCACTCTTATATCTGAGCCCAAAGAACCTGATAATGACATAGACGTGTTCTTAGTACCATTGTTTGAGGACCTGCAGAAAGTGTGGTTGGAGGGGGTCCGTATGTAGGATGAGTATTGAAGAGAGTACTTCACGCTCAGAGCAATTTTTTCTACATGATAAGTGATTCCTAGGCACTAAGGGCGCTATCGGAGCAGGTCAAAGAAAAGGCAACATGTTTCATATGCGTTGACGATACATACTATGTGTACCTTCTAGCATCCCAGAAGCTACTGTATATGCGAAACCGCCAATTCTTACCAGCAAAACACATGTATCAAGTGATGGCTAGACACTTTGATGGCAGAGTTGAGAACGACATAGAACCTCGATGTTGGACTGGTAGGGTTGTGTTTCACCTTGTAAAAAACATCAGTGTTGTTTTAGGAAAGCCAGTGAAGAGAGTAAAAAAGGCAAAGGGTCTCATGTCTTTTAAGAAGAAATCCATTTTCTTATTATATTTCATTTATTGGGAAGAGTTGGAAGTGAATCATGACTTCAACTAGATCCATATTGGGAAGGGTGTCTTTGACAGTACTAGCGGACTTATACTAGACCAACATGGTAAGACAATGGATGGACTCAGTGCACGTAGAGATCTTGTAGCTATGGGAGTAAGACCAGAGCTCTATCCATAAGAAAGAGCAAATGGAAAGTACTTTCTACTCCCAGCAGCCTACACCCTTATGATTGAGGAGAAAATAGCATTATGTAAGTGCCTCAGTGGGATTAAAGTACCTACGAGTTTCTCATCGAATATCAAGAATCTTGTAAACATGGAAGAGTTAAAGATAAGTGGGTATAACACTCACGATTGCCACATAATTCTTACGATTGAATAACAAATGTTGAGAAAGTTAGCTAACCACCCAAGAAGAACCGTTGGTATCTTTTAGGCATATGACATTAATGGTTTTTCCTTCTACACCCAACAGAAAAATAAGAAGAGCTAGTGTCAAAACCGTGGTGTTCGAGTAGAAGCCATTGACGAAGAGGACCAGGAGACCACGTACTATGGCTACATTGAGAAAATATGGGAACTAGACTACGGTGCAAATTTACAGGTTCCCATATTTAAATGCAAATGGGTGAAGAAACCTAATGGCATAGAGGTGGCTCAATCATTGATCTTTATAATCTTGGTCACAAAGATGAGCCTT
Source organism: Eleusine coracana subsp. coracana (assembly GCA_032690845.1). NCBI lineage: Eukaryota > Viridiplantae > Streptophyta > Magnoliopsida > Poales > Poaceae > Eleusine > Eleusine coracana. The sequence goes on along the minus strand of CM064434.1, from coordinate 58,531,814 downwards.
GGATACTGGCCAAGATTGTGGAATAGGTGTTTTATGTACTTGATCCAAAGGATGAAAGGAAATACATTGTTGTTTCAAGTAAACAAAGAATCGTTGGAGTGGAGAATGTGGAGGATCGAGATGAATACAATCAATATGACAAGGTGCCATTTTTCATAGATCCAAAAAAGTTTATACTCTTAGAAGCAAGACTCTCCTATGCCGGCGGAATGCCCTACATGTGCACCGATCATTGCCAAGGAAAAGTCATTCAAGACTAACTCAAGCATCATGTAATTTTATTTTGTTAAGTATCTTTTTATTATGCAAACCTTGTATGATGTTCTATGTAATTTATTTTTATTTGAATATAAAGATTGTGTAAGTTATTTAATTAGAAAGATGTTAATGAAATGGTAAGAGGAGAAAAAGAGTTAGAGATGCGATCAAATGATGGTACATGTTCTAACAAATGCGTTAGTGCAAGAATGGCTTAAAACAGACTTATGGTTGAGAAAATATGATTTCCATAAGATGTAGGGGCTTAGATATTATTGTACAATGTTTCTAGGGACCTTATGTAATTATGAATAGAATACAGGGGCAAAACAAAAATATGAGGACTGAAAATATAATTTCGAGAAAGTGTAGGGGTGTTTCTGCAAAAATCCAAGACCAAAAAAAATTTAATTACTGCTAGGGTTTTTTCTGCAAAAGAACAAGGCTCTGATAATTTTTTGGAAAATGAATAATACAATTTTCAAAAACAACTAGGGGGAGTGGTGGGGCCCAAACCCTAACCCCCGGCGCTATTCAGGACGTCGTCGGGCTGCCCAACTCCATCTCCCTCACCCTCCCTGAGCATCGTCATGGGCTGCCTCCCTCCTCGAGTGCCGCCGCCTCCTCCCCCTCATCGATGACAAACGTGCAGGCTCCCTCGTCCATCCCTGAGCACCGCAGCTGCAGCCCCCTCCTCGTCCCTAAGCACCGCCGCATCGGGCACCTCTCCTCATCCTTGAGCCGCCGCCTCGAGCTCCAGTCCTCCCCGAGTACTGCAGCCATGGGCTCCCCTCCTCCCCGAGTACTGCAGCCGCGGGCTCCCCTCCACCTCCCCGAGCGCCAATAACTTGCCGGTAAGTTAGCTTGCTCCTCCTCCTCCTCTTCCCCGTGCTGCCTCGATGGCCGGTAAGTGAGCTTGCTCTTCCTCCTCCTCTTCCCTGCTAGAGTTGTGCTCATGCTCGGTTGTCTTTGCCGCTAGTGTGTCAATGGTTATAGCAACGTTTGCAATGGTCTTTAATTTAAGTGACTGATCATGTTGCTCAGCGTATTTCATGATCGGGGTAGGTTGTTCTATTCCTGCTGTAGTTGTTGTTCAGGCGCTTGTCTTGACGACTTGACTTGTTAGTTCAATTTTCAATTCGGCAGTACTGGTGCCATTCTTATAACAATTATCAGAATGCATTTGTAGAAGTTCACTGAGATGGATTGTAAGCATATGCAGGCCTGTTTTTTCCTCAAATGGTTTTCTGGAAGAAAGGAGCAATTTTTTTTTGTTTTTTGCGCTGGTAAGGGGAAAAGTTGCTACTCTGGTGCTTTAAAAGCATTTTCTAATTTGGATCTTTATCTTGTGGTTCATGCTAGGTCCTTAGTTACTCTGGTGCTCTCAAAGTTGCTACTCTAGTTCTCTTAAACTTTTTTTTTTTGTTTTTGTTGAAATTCCCTATCTGATTTAGGAGGTTACTACTCTGATGCTCTAAAAGTTGCTACTCTGGTGCTAAAAAGTTGCTACTCTAGTGCTCTTAAACTATCTGTTGAAAGTTGCTACTCTGGTTCTCCTCTGTTATTACAAACATAAGGCATCTGCTATTATATTCCTATTCTTTTGATCTCACTTTAACACTTGGAGTTCGTTTTACCCTTACCTGCTGCTGAATATGCTTGCTGCTGCTGTTGATATCCATGTTGTTGATCTTTAGCTTGGTGTTGTTGTTGATATCCGCAAGTGATATATATGGTTCATTTTTGCACTTACCCTTACCTGCTGTTGAATATAGCTTGCTGCTGCTGCTGATATCGCGCCTATCCGCTGTTGATATGCATAACACTCTACTTATTTTTCTGCGTTGTTATCTTGCTGCATTGTTATCTTCCTGCCATATATTTATTTTGCTGCCATATATGCATAGCACTCTACTTATATTTTCTGCCATATATTTAATTTATTGCCATATGCTTGCTGCCTATGATATCTTTGGTGATATATATGCCATATACTTGTTGCCTATGATATATATGGCAACATATATGCCATGTACTTGCTACCTATAATATATCTGCTTATTGATACATATGTGATGTTCCTATGATCGGATGGTACATATAGTTGATAGACTCATGCTCAATGATGGAAGAGGGCTAAGTGAGACTAGTCCAGCGACATGGACCATATCGTACGATATTGGATACATGCTGCTGCACAGGTCACGGATCTTAGAGCGTTGGAAGGCCGTTGATTCGGCAACCCGCACTAAGAGCAAATTTTGACTTTTTTATTCCTCTCCTTATCTCTCTATACTACATATCTATTCTACGTAGGTGATCGACACAAGCTGAATGATGAAAGCGGGCTAAGTGAGACTAGTTCAGTGACATGGACCATATCGTACGATATTGGATACATGTTGTTGTACAGGTCAAGGAGCTTACAACGAGATTGAATGCCCGATACCTGAGGCGGGTATAGAATCTCTCCAAGATGCTCTCGACACTTTCATCATTTGAAAACAACGTGATGTTATCCTCTTGAAAAAAGATTCTCCACCCTCGTTGTCTGGACACTGTTTCTTTCATGCGAGCTAGCCACTTACGACATGTGGACTGCCATCTCCTATGTTTGCGGCAGCTTCAGGCAACAAGCCCTAATCTCCTTATATGGAAGCCGACTCGACTCATAGTCCTATAATCTATACTGACAATGAGCCTCTTCTGGTCATTGCTAAAGGTTCCATACAGGCTGCGACTGTTCAAGTCAAGTCTTCACATGTTGTTGTCGAGCCTCCATCAACAACGGTTACGATGGTTGATGTTGAGGCTCAAGTAATTCAAGTCAAGCCTGCGCTAGTTGTCGTCAAGGCTCCGGTAATCCCAAAGATGATTACCAGTTTCGACAAAGAGCCAAAGGTCCCAAAAGAAAAAAAAAAGATGTTGATAAGTACTTGGCTGGATTGAAAAAGCGTCTAGCAACCACCGATAAGCTTGTCCTACAAGATCTAGATCCTCGAGACATATTGTCGTAAGATGATCCAATTTTAGACAACCTAGCAGACGATGTGGACTACCCGGAATTCAAATTCGGTAAGCCCTTTTATCGAAAAACATGTACAAGAACCTACCGTGGTAGATGCGGAATTGCATGACTGGTACATGATGGCGCCGAAAGAAGGGATCATAGTAATCACTTGTAAAATTCCAAATACGGTGTTCAATGAAGGAGGCGATGATCAAATCTTACCCATGTTTTGGGAGGATGTCCACTTAATGTTTCTCCTAGGCAAGATGCACATCACCTTCATCACCTTGTGGTGAATGTAAGTGTCGTGTTTGATCTCCTTTTTATTTCAAGCACAAGTGAATATATTATCATATGCTCTATTTTTTTAGCATGAATTCCTTCTTCCAAAGAAAGACTATCAATAGAAAAGATTGGAAGGTCGCCTACGTTAACCGTAACCGCATCAATCAAAGCAATATCAACCCAACGGTAGATCCAAAGAACCATCTGGATAAGACACTGACAGAGCTAGCTGAAATGAAGATGGTCTTGATAATAGAAGCAAGAACTAGGGTTACAAATTACTTATAGGACTGCTTCATGAAGTGGTAGGATAGAGAAGCAATTATGGCCCCTTACAACTTCAAGTAAGTTGGACAACTACTGCCTTTGTTATCTATCATATGTTAAAGTTAAATGTAATCATAGTTAACTTTTTGTCAACATTATTATAGGGATCATTGAATTTGTCTCATGATATTTCCCAAAGAAGGGTGCATTCTAGCGCTTGAGAGTCTGGACTACGACAAGAAGTTATACATTCTATAACTCATACATTGGTAAGAAATTGGTCTATGTATGTATGGTTTGATGATGTTAATGTCATTTAATGATACGCTTTTGTCGATCAGTCAGTGCTTACAAGAAATATGTCGAAGTCGGAGGGCCATGTCATCCTAGAAGGAAAAAAGAACATGTACTTTGGTCATAAGTTTTGCGTAAGATTTATACGCATCTCATATATGTCCTTATCATACTATCCATTCAAATAACTATTGTAAGTGTAACCAACTTGTGTTCTCTAATTTATAGTGTAATAAGCAGATACGAGGAAGTGTGCATTGTGGCTACTACACATGTGTGTTCTTATCTAGCACTTCAACTTACCTGAACCATATCATTAAGGAGTCTTAACAAGAGGTAAATTAATTTTATTTATGTCTATTTTACTTTATTTTTTATTTTTAATATCTTATATATTAACAAACTCTGCTCATGTGACGCAGAATGCCGCAAGGACAAAGGCAGAATTGGCTGCAAAGATGAAAAAGAACGACGAGGTTGGAAGCGGTATAATTCTTAAAGAACGTGTTCACTTGAGTACAAATGTCATATATCTAGTTGTAGCTTCTCTTTGTCATTTTATTTTGAGAGAGATAATTAGTGTAGAAGGAAAGTGTTTTGATTCAAACGGTGAACTAACTACAAAGCATAGGGTGCTTTGTGAGTGGGTTGGTTCGAAAGCACTATATGAGCTCAATGAGCCGAAGCAAGATGATGACTATGCATTAGGGTTCATATAAGACATTTTGTAATATGCATTGAACAACTAGTATGTACGTATATTATGACTTTGATGAGATGTTGTATATATTTTGTGATGAGATGTTATAAATATTCTATGATGAGATGTTGTAAATATTCTGTATGGAGATTTTAAGATTACTGTATATATATCATAATTTGATTATTTTTTTTTGAAAAAAACAAGTAGCAATGGCTGAAGATGTCAACCACTGCTACTACTCGAGCACAGTAGCAGTGGTTGATACAGTTGATGATGTTGACTGCCACTACTACCTAGCACAATAGCGGCGGTTGACATTTTCAACCGCCACTACAAAGGTGTCTGTAGCGGCAGTTTGTTTCGGCGACAAACCACCCACCGCTACAAATGGTTATTTGTAGCTGCGATGACTGCCGCTACAGTGGGTTTTCAACCGCTGCTATAGAGCTGTTTTGTGGTAGTGACAGTTCTCACATTGTTTGGTAAGTCAAAATATCTAGACACATGTACCCCGCTGGAAACATAAGAAAGGAAGCACTTTGATCATCATATGTACAGCAATGTTACGGCAGTAAAAACGAAAATAGATTATTGGTATCTTTGGTTGATTCCATAAATAAGGCATCATATTAATTTTCTGACGTTGAGGTAAAGATGTGGAACAACTTGTGCAAAGTGAATATTTTATATGATACGTTTCTTAAAATAAAATTTAATAGATGAGTTTTTTACAAGCTACTCTCTCCGTTCCAAAATTGTCTTTGCCATTGACTTTTTTGCTACCTTTGATCATTCATCTTATTCAAAAAATTTCTAAAAATATCATGTATTTTTTCATGATTTATTTTATTACTAGACAAAATTTAAATATAATTTATAATTTTTATCTATTTGAACAAATATTTTGAATAAGACAAACGATCAAAGATGATAAAAAAAAGTCAATGGCGATAACAATTTTAGAACAGAGGGAGTATTCATTAAAAATTATAGCTTATCCAGAGAAAGATAGTTCAGAGTCAGTACGATTAAGCCTTATAAAATTATAGCAAGAGAAAGGTATAGATTTCTAAGGTGTATATTTCTGATTGCTGATATGCTAAAGCAAATGTATTTATTTGAACTAGGATCGTCATAGTGCAAGTTTGTCATAGGGAGCTTGCATAAATAAGCACTTTTCTTGACATAAATGGACATTGAAATAGTAGTTTTATGTCGGGGTTAGAAACTGAATTCATGGGCTTAGAAGTTTTCAAGTTGTAATATTTGCTTTGTTTTGGACACACTCGTTGATCAATGTGACAAAAGGTGGTCCCCAGCCAATTTATTTATGTGAAAAGGGTTGGCCGCCCGGCCTATGGTTTGTTGCCGAGGTGACAAGAAGTCGACCAATTGCAGTTGTTTGCCTTCTTTTAAAATATTTACTAGGGGACGGAATATATTTATTTTTTAGAATATAGTGTTGCTACTTCGCCTTTGTTGATGATGACACGGCTTCCCATAAGCATCCACTGATACTATCTAAGCTAGATTAAACAACAGATATCACTTCCAAAATAACCTGACAACAAATTATTAATTGAAGGTTTGAAGACATAAATGGTGGATATTTCCTATGCTTTATCGATAAATCATTGGATTTAGATCTGATGACTTAGAGAGTTAAATCAAATGAAAACCAACTTTTAGTCAGCTGAAAATTAGGAAGCGCTTAAATAGTGAACAGGTGGATTTTATGAAAGGTAAGTAGGGCTCAGAGTTAGTTTTTTGCTTTCGGACACACTGGTGGATCATCATGGACACCGAGGCAATAGGAGGTCGTCCAATTTCAATTGTTTGCCTTTTTTATAGAAATACTAGGTAGTGAGAAGTATTTATTTGCTTATATATCATGAAACGGCTTCTCGTAAGCATCAACTCATCCTATCTGAGCTGGATTAAGAAACAAATATCAATACCAAAATAACCTGACAACAAATTATTAGTTAAACGTTTAAAGATGTAAATACTGAACATGTGGACTTTATGAATGGTGAGTTCGGCTTAGAGTTAGTTTATCGCTTTGGGACACACTTGTCGATCATCACAGATTCTGAGGCGACAGTAGGTTGTCCAATTGCAGTTGTTTGCCTTTTTATAGAATTACTAGGCGGTGTATAAAATATTTATTTGATTATATATCATGTTGTTACCTGGCTGTTCTTGATGACGAAACGACTTCCCATAAGCATCCATCGATCCTGTCTAAGCTGGATTAAAAAACAGATAATAATTCCAAAATAACCTGACAAAAGATTATTAGTAAAATATTTGAAGACGTACAAACTGAACATGTGGACTTTATGAAAGTTAAGTAGGGTTTAGAGTTCGGTCCTTGTTTTCGGACATATATACTGGTGGATCATCACGGACGCCGATGCAACACATGAGGTTGTCCAATTGCAGTTGTGTGCCTTTTTATAGAATTACTAGGCTATTATATAATGTTGTTACCTGGCCTTTGTTAATGATGACACGGCTTCCCATAAGCATCCACTAATCCTGTCGAAGCTAGATTAAACAACAGATATCACTTCCCAAATAACCTGACAACAACTTATTTATTGAAGGTTTGAAGACGTAAATAGTGAACTTATGGATTTTATCAAAGGTAAGTTGAGGTTAGAGGATGGTCTTGCTTTCTGACACACTTGTGGATCATCACAGATGGAGAGGCAATAGGAGGTCGTGGAATTGCAGTTGCTTGCCTATTTTGCAAAATTATGATGAGAAAACAAACTATCACAATATATATGATATTTATTTAATTTTTTTAAATAAAACAAATGATTAAAGTTAACTAAAAAACAATTACGACAACAACTTAAGAACGATTGGAGCACGTAGCATGTTATTAACTGACCGTTGTTGACGATGACACGGCTTCCCATAAGCATCCACTGATCTTGTGTAAGCAGGATTAAACAGGTATCACTTCCAAAGTAACCTGACAACAAATTATTTGTTAAAGTTTGAAGACGGAAATTGTGAATATGTGAATTTTACGAAAGGTAAGTGGGGCTCAGAGTTAGATTCTCCCGAGGTGACAGTAGGTTGTCCAATTGTAGTTGTTTGCCTTTTTAAAAAATTACTAGGCGGTGAAAAAATATTTATTTGTTTATATATATCAAGTTGTTACCTGGCTGTTCTTGATGATGAAACGACTTCTGATAAGCATCCACCGATCCTCTCTAAGCTGGATTAGAATACAAACATCGATTCCGAAATAACCTGACAACAAATTATTAGTTAAAGGTTCAAAGACGTAAATACTTAACATGTGGACTTTATGAAAGTTAAGCATAGGACTTAGAGTTCGGTTTTTGTTTTCAGACATACTGGTGGATCATCACGCACACCGATGCTACACAGGAGGTTGTCCAATTGCAGTTGTGTGTCTTTTTTTAGAATTACTAGGCAATGAAAAATATTTATTTATTTTTGTATCATGTTATTACCGGGTCTTTGTTGATGATGACACGGCTTCCCATAAGCATCCACTAATCCTATCGAACTAGATTAAATAAAAGATATCACTTCCAAAATAACCTGATAACAAATTATTAATTGACGGTTTTTGTGAAGATATAAATACTGATCATGTGGATTCTATCTCTACACTTTATTAAAAGAGGTGAACACGTCCATACGGTGTTATACAGTATTGTATAAGGTTACAGCACGACTCCGTATTGCATAAGGTTTCAAAATTGATAAAAAAAAATACGATTCATATGTTCATAAAAGCTCCAGATTAAGCTAGACGGAGTCTAATTTGGAAACAGAGTCCAACATTTTAGTTTGGAAAAACAAAACAGAGTTCAGTTTGGAAACGGAATCCCGGCCTTCGTGAAGGTGTTCGACAAAGCCTGCAAACTCATGGTTGGGAGAAATCCCCTGCCGTGGTGCCCCCCGATCTTGCTTCCTGCAATGCTGTCCTTGCTGGCTGCTGCTGGCATTTCGGTTTGGTGGAGGATGCCGAGAAGGTCCTAGAGACTATGTTGGCTGTGGTCTCGCTAGACATGGAGAGCTTTGGATGTCTCTCCTTCTATCTATCATGGGTTTACTCTTGGTGGACCAACCACCCACCAGCGGTGGCATCAACAAGGACACTGGCAGCTGGAAAGAGAGAATATAAGACCTCAAGGCGGCGGTTCATCGGATCAAGGACGAGTTGGCGGTGTTGCAAGAACAACAATGACGCAGCAGGTTCCTCGATCCGTCTTCGCCCGACCTAGACCTCTGTGACGGAGAGGAGATCGCCGACAAGTTCCGTGCGCTCATCGCCTTAGACATGGAATTTGAGAGGCTGCTGTTGTGCCAAAAGGCCAGGTCGACGACGATGGTGCATGGGAACAAGGACGCCTCCTCGGGTTGAATTGTTGTTGATTCTTATTCTACTATATAGTAGTCCACTACATATGAAAAGACTCGATCGAGATATTCGTCATTATTCAACTCTTTCTCATCTCATATCAATGATTCACTAACGCTAAGACTATGTATACATAGCTTGCTCTATAGGTTTGTATACCGGTCTCGTCGATTTGGTGTTGTAGTACGTGTGGTTTTTTCCATGTTAGTAACTTTTTTGTAATCTTGGTTGAACTACTACTACACATGTGTTTATAATCTACACATGTTATACCTTTTGGATTAAATATAACTAGCAAATATATATATGAGTTTTATGGAGGGAAAAAAGCTAAAAAAACATCTATCTAACGTGACAAACAAAACACTTGCCTCAAACCAGGGCAGATCCATGAACTAAATGCAACGATGTCAATTACTGAATTAGTCACCCATAAATAATATTTAGCTACTAGAATCACCATAAACAAATGGTGTTATAGGACACCATGAATAGCACCTAATAACTCCACCCCTACCTCAAATATGTTGTACTAGAAAAGTGTTCGTGCGTTGCTACGGACTTAAAAACAACACTCTTTATAATTTAAATATAAATTATTTACAAAATATAATTATTACATATATATAATATTATTGACATTTTTTACATGAAAGATTATATTAGTATTACTGTTGGTACTTCTTAGTATACTATTTTATATGTTAAAAATAATAATTTTATCACCATTGTTTACCATATTCTAGAAGGTTTATCCGGAAGGAAAAATTAATTCACGTAGTCCAGAAATAGTACTGCATTGCAACAAAATTTTGAAATTGAAGACTTGCTCTAATGGATAAAGTTAAAACACAAAAGTTGTAGATCTCTTTGAGGCTTTTTTGAAACATATATAGATCATATTATTTGGACTACAGAGCTAGGAGATATATGCCCCGCACAAGGACCTGCACAGAGGAGTCTAAATCAGAATAAATATTTTTGCATCGCATATTTGGAAACCAAAACAGCAGGATCTGAACTTATATTGAATACCAAAGTTGTAGAACGTTTTGAGAGCTACGATATAGAGTCCGAGTTTGTCTCATTTAAGCTCCGTACGTGGGAGTTATGATTTTTGAAATTCGGTACTTGATATAAAAGATATGAAACCGATTTGGATTCAATCTCTAACTTTTTGGACACGAAGTGGACGACCGTACCTCAATTAATAGATTGTAGAGATTCCAAATATATAGACGTCTAAAGCTTCTTGTTTTTTAGAAAAGCATGTAGCAACGCACGGGCACATTGCTAGTCTCTATAATCAATTAATTGAGATACAGTCGTCCACTTCATGTCCACAAAGTTAGAGATTGAATCCAAATCGTTGTCGTACCTTTTATATCAAGTACCAAATTTCAAAAATCATAACTCCCACGTTCGGAGCTCAAATGAGGCAAACTCGGACTCTATATCGTAGCTCTTAAAAAGTTCTACAACTTTTGTATTCAATATAAATCCAGATCCGCAGTTTTGATTTCCAAATATGTGATGCAAAAATATTTGTTCTGATTCGGACTTCTCTACGCAGGTCTCTGTGCAGGGCCCATATCTCCTAGCTCCATGGACCGAATAATATGATCCATATATGTTTCAAAAAGGTCTCGATGAGATCTACAATTTTTATATTCTAACTTTTTCATTAAAGCAAGTCTTCAAAATCAAAATCGTGTTATAATGCAGTGCTATTTCTGGACTCCATGAATTGATTTTTCCTTCCGGATAAAGCTTCTAGAATATGGTAAAATATAGTGATAAAATTGTTACTTTTAACATAAAATGGTATATTAATATGCAACAATGGTAATACAAATATAATCTTTTATGTAAAAAATATCAATAATATTATATATATCTAATAATTATATTGTATAAATAATTTATATTTAAATTATAAAGAGTGTTTTGTTTTTCAAAGTCCTTAGCAACGCATGGACACTTTGGTAGTAAATATATATAAATCTATACAACTTATTAATTGAGGTGAGGTCGTCTAGATCACTTTTTTCGTGTCCAGATGTGTCCGTAACGTTGTCGTATTCAGTTTATATCTTATAATGATTCACCAATCAGTTTGGGTTGTTTTTGAACTATTTTCTAATCCTTTGTTTAATTGAACTCTGATTTTAATTTGATATTTTATACTAACAACAATTAATCATCTATTGATTTAACATCATATTTTGGATGAAAACTAATAACAAGAATTCTAATAATAACTCACTCTAAAATTATTATAATAAATATTCTTTCTAAAACTCAAATAGGTAAAGCAAAATAAAAATAAGCAAATGCTCAAGCCAAAAAAATTGATTAATTAAAATTTTTTACAGTTACAAAAAAACATTCTAATCATAAAAAGTTTTAACAAAGACCCGTGGTAACGCACGGGTATTTTGCTAGTTTAATAATAAAAGGAGATGGCCTTTCCACCAAGGTGTCTAGAAAAAAATAGAAATAGCTTCTAAATTCTCACAAAAAAGCAAAAGATCTGACCCTTGATTGACATAATCATGTGATTTCCCATCGAAATTTGTCCATTAATCCTGTATTACGGCGGCCTGGGTGGAAAGTAGGACGGTGCACGGCGACTCAGGCCTAGGCCATTACGGCTGCTGCTCCTCAGCCTCAGCCTTGGCAATTGCAGGAATCTAGGCAGGGAGAGGCCTCACCTTGTCCACAGTGAGATCGCTGGTAGGGAACTATAGACAAGGATCGGAAGGGAACCAGGCGTTGGGTATGTGCAATAGGGATCGTACGTGATGAAGAAGCTCTCCTATGCAACCACAATATATCAAGAATTCAGGTTCATCTGGCCCATATGGTCCATCAGCAAACCCATGCTCAAAGGTGCAGCACGGAGCTCATCATGTTCAGATTGTCGATGTGTAATTTCCATCTATCTTCTGTTGCCGGAGGCCAGATTTGTGTTGTAGATTTTCTCAAAACTGGTAAGGAATTTACAAATTTCGTATATTATCTCAGGTCGTAGGAGTTTACTATGCATTATGAGAGCTTGGAGAGCATCAGGGACTCCAAGTCAGGAGAATTGTTGGATGGGAATCTCGATTAAGCTGGCAATCTGTCATGTCCAGTTCATGTCTGCCTCCAGAGACACACAGAGAACAAGAGAAGCCAGTGATCTCTGATGTTACATTCATCAGTTGTCCCCATGGAAGAGACAGCGAGATTAGTTTTTCGAAGCATTAGGACGAAGAAGCTGTCAAAGCAGCATGCTACACAATGCGTGGCAGGAGAGAGACAGTCCAAGTCTGAGAATGCGTCTGCTTGATATTCACAGAGAAAAAAGAAAAAGTAATGCTCAAAACTGATTTATGAAAAATGCAAATAAAGATAAATATTGGCAAGCATGGAGTCACAAAAGTTCGCTGAGCTTTACATCATTTCATGGAAGGCAACTAAATAAAGCTGGAAAGAGTATTTGGTGTTTTAGTAGCATCAGAATGGCGTGAGCACTCTGGATGGACGGTAAATACAGGTTAGGGAGTATTGTTTTTTAATAAACTACTTTATTGCTTGAAACTGACTTGGCAAAGTAGGAGAGGTTGTATAGTAGTAATCAGACATAGCACGAGATGGACGGTAAATACAGGTTAAGGGAGTATACTCTGAATGGACGGTAAATACAGGTTGAGGGATTACTGTGCAGTGAATTCAATCTGAAGAAAAAAATTGAGAATTGTAGTTGTTGATAACAGAGGTACTTATGGAATTTGATGGCGTGTCGTTGCGAAATAATTGTAAAAAGGTACTTGATCATGTTTCCATGTAAGAAAAGTTTATTTGATTGTAATTAAACTTGAATTATTTTCCATATTATACTTTTCTCCATTCACATAAGATGAATATTGTGGGTTTGTGATACTCTTTTGCCAACCATATCGTTTACGTAATAGCAATATTCAGTCCTCCTCTAATCACTCATCCATGAGTTTAATCTTTTAACGTTTGATACCTGCCAGCAACATTTAAAGTATAGAGTAGGGCAAAAAATTACTGAACTTTATAGAATTCTTTTCAGAAAAGTTAGATTTGTTTTGATGAAAGGAATATTCTATTTCATCAGACAAATGGAAGCAGCCCAATGTTTAAACACAAGGAATATTTAAATTGTTCACCATGTTTTCATGTCAAGTACTTCCAATTAAGTCATGAATTTTACAAATTAGAATATCTCCTCTTATATATTGCCGATCACTTCTGTTGGTTTCATCTAAGGCACTAAGCAATATAAGACATCCCATGAGGAAACAGGTAAACCCTATGAAACTTCTTATAAAATAAGAAATATATTCAGTTTCATGATCAATAACAGAATCATTGAGCATATGGTTGCTGCAAAATAGTATATCGGACTATACTACAAATATATGGCAATACAAGAGTGGCTTGATAATTTTTCATTATATTGGGTTCTGTTTTCAATGTTAATTGATCTATTCTGACGTTATCAATGAATAAAATTTACGATCATTGGACTAGGATGAGGGCTGGGCGTGATGGAGAATACGATTCAACAATTTCATCGATAAGGAAAACCTTGGTCAGACGATGACAAATGTGACTTTATTTTTGTTGTTATCATAAAGAAGACAGAAGCATTCATATAATACATGAGGATTCAAGTAACAAATGGAATTTACATGGCTCTGACAACATGGCAACAAGTAAGTTATGTTTCAAGCATCCTGCTAAATAGGTATTTCAATTTGACTAATAACACACACATCTTTACCCCTTTATTAATTTAGGCAACGTCGTCCGCCCTGGTTTATTCTGCCTCCATAGTTTTTTTTATCTGGTACAATCCGAGTCTCTCACCATGTCACACCAACCTGATAACTCTAGACTCGTTACTTAATTAGCCAGCAAACAGCACACCACCACCATCGTCTTGCACGCAACGCGCTCTTGCTTGCCGGCAGCCAGCAATGGAAATGATCAAATATAAATTATACAAACAAGAGACGACATGAGAAATGCTAGCTTGATAAAGGTATTGCACTACCAATTATTTTTGAAATGAAGGTGTATGTGCATATACTGATTTAATATGTATTAGTAATTCATAATTTAATGTATTTTTTAAAAGCCCGTCAACTTGGGCGTGGGATGGGTCGACCCACTAAATCGTTGATCCGGTCCACGAAATTAAGTCTATTGGACCATTGTGGATCATATCACGGGGCAGCCTGTCCGGTTTTGTTTGAGCTCTTAGATCGAGTGGATTGAACCAGAGCAGGCTCCTCTTCGCCGGCCGCTGCCATAGGGACGCCGCTCCCCACAGCCACCGGCTCCGCTTCCCTGCCATAGGGACGCTGCTCCCTATTGGCTCCTCTCTGCCGCCACAGAGACGCAGTTATGCACCGGCTCCTCTCCGCTGTAGCTGTGAGGCCGCTCGCTGCCTAGCTCCTCTCTGCTGTAGCAGCGACGCCGCCCGCTGCCAGCTACTCCCCACCCGTAGCAGCGACACAGATCTCCGCCATGTCTGCACTCGGCTCGCATCGACTCCTGCTAATGCTATTTGGAAAATTGCTTCAATTAAACGGCTTCACTAGCAAAGCAAACCAGTAAACGTTGAAACTCATCACAAGCGCATTTGTATTGTGGGTTGATCTGTAGGGTCCTGTGGGTCACCACCAGATTTACGAATGGGTCACTGTGGTGTCATATCCGTAGCTTTGTGTATCCTTGGATCAGCTATGCATTGATCCATGGACCAATCACGCCCAAACTGAAAAAGCCATAGCAACATACGAGCATTTTGCTAGTTATATACTATACGGTCAACAAAATAACAGTGTTAAACAGAAATTGCAGTGACCTATTTATTGAGGTGAGTATATAAGTTACTGAAAGTTGCCTAGAGGCGGGGGGAGGGGAGGAGTTGAATAGGCAATATAAAAATAATCCTGAAAAAGCTCTAAAGGATAATCAAATAACCAGGAATGACGAAACTTCCGTCAGGGTCAACGGAACTTCCGTCGTCACGGTGACAGAACTTCTCACTACCCTTTCTCTAAACAATGAACAACGCAGATAACAAAGAGAAGAAAACACTAGCTTGGTAGAAGTGAAGCTAATATAATGTAAGCCTGGAATTCTTGAATGAAGACTAGCTACACAATCAACAAATGATACAGGCACAATAATATGAAAGAAATAAGCAAGCACTAATATAAGAGCGGGAAAGTAAAGAGAGACACAAGAATTAACCCGAGGTTCGGCAACCACACTAAGTAGTTCCTACGTCCTCGTTGAGGAGCCACACAAAGTGGTCGGGTCTCTCTCAACCCTTTTCCCCGCCAAGTAATCACAAAGATCGTGCTTGGATTTCTTTCTCCAATTAATTCTTTTCCTCCGGAGGCGAATCACACCTTCACAAACATCCCTGACTCACCACACAAAGTTGAGAGCTCAAGGACGACGCCTAGCCGTCTAGGAGACCAAGTCTCCAAGAGTAACAAGTAAATCAAATCTTGATGGGGAGGGAAAGATGTGCTCAAGCTTTTGAGTGGATGGTTTCAATGTTTTTGTGGTTGGATCTCTCTCACTTTGATTTGAATCCAAGAACAAGCCTAGGAGTGAGAGGGGAGAGCTCTAGCTGAAGAGTGAGTGAAATGGCAAAGAATCCAACCCTTCCCATGGGGGAAGGGGTACTCTATTTATAGAGGGAGTTCAAAAACTAGTCGTTATAGTATTTTCTGGGTCTGACGGAACTTCCATGGTTACCCACGGAACTTCCGTCAATTCAAACTTAGCCGTTGCACGCGCCTGGGAGAGAAGTCAGATGTTGTGACAGAACTTCCGTCAAGGGGTGACGGAACTTCCAGCACTCTCGGTTTAACAAGGATTGAGCTCACAGAACTTCCATGAGAGCCACAGAAATTCTGATGATGGAACTTCCATCAGAGACTGGCAGAACTTTTATCACTCTCGAGAAGACAGCAGGTAGGAGCCCGACGCTGATGGAACTTCTGTCAGGAGGTGACGGAACTTCCGTCACCCTCGGGTAGGCAGGGAGAGAAAACCCAACGTTGACAGAACTTCCGTGAGAGGGCTCACAGAACTTCCGTCACTCTCTGTTTGGCTTAGAAAAGAACTGGTTTTAAGTCTTGTTGGCTATACTTCTCACAAAAACTATTTGGAAGCTTGAGCACACACAATTCCCTTCTTAACAAGTTTGTTTTACCCCCCCTTTATAGTTCAGCATACCTATGACTCAAAAAGATAAATAAAAGAACTAATCATTGAAGAACTTTTGAGTCCATATCCTTTCCTTTCCTTTTTGGGAGTAAACAACAAATTGTAAATGACTAATTTTGATTATCTGCACATGTACTTCATAAACAAGTTAGCACACTTTTAATCTTTTGTCATCATACACCAAAACTCACTAGCGGATCCTAGATGCATCTTCAATCTCCCCCTTTTTGGTGATTGATGACAATAGATTAAAAAGGATATAAAGAGGATAATCAAAAGAGACAAAGAGCAACATATAGTAGAGCTCCCCCTAAAGATATGCATGAATCACACAAACATGTGAGAAAGCTCCCCCTATATTTTGCAATGAGTAGGGTACCTAAAAGTGTGCAAGAGTGAAGCAAAGTGATAAGGCAATAACCAAGAGACAATACAACTTGCAAAACTAATAGAAACAAGCACCACACATATCATAAGAACAATAGAGTTATTACAAAAGGTTCACAAATATGTTTCACACACAAAGCAAATAGAGAGGGGAACTAGTCCATAGGTTCATCACTATCCTATTACAAAACCTCTGAAACAAATATCCTTTTCACTCATCTCTCCCCCTTTGGCATCAAGGCACCAAAAAGAATGAAAGGAGGAGGAGATAAGAGAAAGGTATTACTCATCATCATCGGTGCTGTCATCATTGTCCTCGTCATCCTCTTCATCACCCTCTTCTTCTTCGTGGCCTTCTTCCTCGCCTTCCTCGCCTTCTTGTTCGTCTTGTGCAGCTTGTTCTTCGTGAGCGGGAGCGGGTTGAGGAGCAAGATCATCCCAATCATAGCCGGCAAGTGGATCCTCAAAGACCGGTGGCTCACCATCGGGCTCACACTCGGAGCCATCCGGAAACACCTCATGGCCTTGAGCTCTTTGGTCTTTCTTGTAGCGCCGCACTTGCTTCTTAATGTGCCTCTCTCCTAGTTTTCTTTAGCATTGAAGCAACAAGCATTCAAGATGCTCTTGAGCATAGCGGCAATGGGAGATGATGGACGGCGGTGAGGGGCCTCGGGTGGAGGAGCGGAGGATGATGCACGAGGTGCTGCTGCTTCTGCCCTAGCTGCCTTTTCTGTTGCTAACTCCCTCCGGATAGTCTCATGATGAGGGCAAGTGAGCCTGGGCACATGAGGTCTTAAAGGCTGATGCTTGCACTCCTTCTCAAAAATCAAGCCAGTCTCAGTCTCGATCATCCTCATAAGATATGGAGCAAAGGGTAGCACCTTCCTTGTGTCCAAAGAGGCAGAGTAAATCTCCTGAACAATGAAGTCCATCACACTAAAGTCTGCAACTCCATCTCTGAACCTAGCAAGAATGTTCCTGGAGTGCTTGACAAGTGAAGTGGCATACCCAGCCTTAGGAGCAATAGGCACCCGGAGCATCCTGTTGAGGGTGAAGTAGAAGTTGTGCATTCCATGAGTGGTTTCCAGATATTTTGGTTGAAGGTCCTCATACATGAATCTCAGCTCAGAATCCTTCAACACTGACTCACAAGAGAGCTGGTCCTTGTTAGCATCATCATCATCCTGGAAAAAGAAGAAGGCCAGTCGAGAGGGGGACACCACATACTGCACACCTTGTGTCATCCAATGAACAAAGCCTCGCCCATCAATGTACAAGGTGGAGTAGAACTGACAGATGTACTCCTCATTCCAATCATAGCTGAACCCCATAAGGTCATACACATGACGTGCCTTGCAAGCTCCCACTATCTCATTGAAGGTTGACTCATCCTTGTCCTCCATGTACTTCTAGTCAATCCACTGATGAGTGGCCAACCGGTTCTTTCGGTTCATGTCAATGAGCATAGACATGTAGTAGTCTTGGTGAAACCATGTGAGGAACCGGGGGTCACTTGCTTCTTTATCAGTCACAAGATATTGATTCTACCTCCTTGCAGCACTCAGGCCTTCGGCATCCTTCTTGTAGTCCTTGAAGACATAATGAGGTGGGTAGACGGGAGCATGAACTCGAAGGTCCCTCACAATGTTCAAAGACTCATCTCTCTTTGACTTGCTCTTGCGTGGTTTCAAGCGTGGTTTGGGGTGGGTTTCATTGACTGGCTTCTTCCCTTTATCAAGTGCCCTTCTAGGAGGAAGGGCGCCTCCTTGACCAACCGAAACTATTTGAGCACCTGAACTGCTTCCTTGTCCTATCCTTCTCTTAATCACGACTTTTCTTCTCTTAGCCAGGGGTACAATATCCTCATGGGAGGAGGGGGACTTGTTGGGTGAAGCTTGATGGTCCTCTTCACTTGAGTCCTCATGAATGCAGGGAGCATTGGACACATTCTTGATGAGAACCATCGTCACAAGCCTATAATGCACCATGAAGGAGACAATGGGTCAGGCAAAGGCAATAGAAAGGACCAACGAACATGTAGAAGTAAGTGCACTAAACTGCAGATGACGGAAAATCCATGAGGATCCACTGAAGTTCCGTCACGACGGAAGTTCCATAAGAAAGTCATGGAAGTTCTATCGCTTGCAGTTTGCATCTAAACCTACACATCTTTTGGATCCCGCTACAACTACTCAAATGCACTTAGAGAAAGATACTCTAGATACAAAGGAACCTATCTACCCAAGGGAAATCGAGACATTTGAGCATATTGACCAAGAACTCAAGAACAAGAGACAAGTTCATACCTAGGTCAAGAAGAAGGAAAAGTGATGGGGATTGAAGGGGATTCCGGAAGTTCCGTAGGGGAGGAATGGAGTTCCTCCCAACATGATGATTTCTTTTGGTGGGATCTCCAACAACTTTCAAATCACCCTTGAAGTCGCCCTAGGGTTTGAGAGGAAGAGAGAGAGGAGAATAGAGAGAATGACCGGTTGGAGGAAGAAGAGAGAGGGGTCGTGCGACTTAACCAGGGGCTGACGAAAGTTCCATCAATAGGCAACGAAAGTTCCGTCAGTCTCGGGTTGAGACGCGCCGCAGGAGGGAGTCACGGAAGGTCTCATAGAACTTCCGTGGACGACGGAAGTTCCATGAAAGGGTCACGGAAGTTCCGTCATTCTCGGTTTGGAACCAGAGAGAACACGGAAGGTCTCACAGAGGGTCACGAAAGTTCCATCATTCTCGGGTTGGAACCAAAGAGAACACCTCTTCAACTGGAAGACTTTGAAGGTGACAGAAGTTCCATGAATGGGTCATGGATGTTCCACCAGGGCTGATGGAAGTTCCATCGATGGGCGACGGAAGTTCCGTCAGTTTCTGGAAAGAGGGCATGAGTTGCTACAAGTTTGAACTTATGGACAAGTTACCTAACGAGTATAAAGCTTGTCTCAACTTGTGAATAGTAACAAATCAATAGTCAAAACTATATTCACAAGTATCGACAATATGATCTAGTGATCAAAGAATTTTGTTTTTACAACATTTTACAAGATCAATACACCAACCAAAGTACAAGATTCTACTCCAGGTTGGATGAGTCAAGAATATTTAGTTCACTCCTTAGTTCACAAAACCGCTTCTCATCTAGGGGTTTGGTAAAAATATCGGCTAGTTGTTTGTCGGTTCTAACATAGCTAATATCAATATCCCCCTTTATAGAATGATCTCTCAAGAAGTGGTACCGGATATCTATATGCTTGGTTCTATTGTGATCAATGGGGTTATATGCAATCATGATGGCACTCTCATTGTCACAGAGGAGTGGAACTTTGGTCATAGTGTACCCAAAATCCTTTAGAGTTTGTCACATCCAAAGTAATTGTGCACAACAACGGAATTTTGTTTCTTGGATGACCATGACACAAGGGACCTACCCAAGAATTGGCACATCCCGGAGATACTTTTCCTGTCCACCTTACATCCGGCATAGTCGACATCGGAATAACCGACTAACTTGAACTTGGAGCCCTTGGGATACTACAATCCTAAGTTTGGAGTGTGAACTAAATATCATAGATTCTTTTTACCGCCACGAGGTGACTTTCCTTTGGAGCACTTTGGAATCTTGCACACATGCACACACTAAGTATGATATCGGGCCTAGATGCACAAAGATAAAGCAAGGAGCCAATCAAGGAGCGATATACCTTTTGATCCACGGGTTTACCGTTTACATCTAGCCCAAGGTGTCCATTTGTCTTCATGGGAGTCTTGTTAGGCTTAGCATTCTCCATATCAAACTTCTTGAGTATGTCTTGAGTATACTTGGTTTGACTTATGAATGTTCCTTCTTCAAGTTGCTTGGCTTGAAAACCTAGAAAGAACTTCAACTCTCCCATCATGGACATCTCAAATTTCCTAGTCATAATCTTGGCAAACTCATCACAAAAAGATTGATTAGTAGAATCAAATAAATGTCATCGACATATATTTGGCACACAAATAAATCATTATCAACTTTTCTTGTGAAGAGAGTAGGATCGGCCTTGCCAATTGTAAAGCCTTTGTTGATCAAGTACCCAATGGAGGTGTTCATACCAAGCTCTAGGAGCTTGCTTGAGGCCGTAGAGAGCTTTGTGAAGCTTGTACACATGGTTTGGTTTCTTTGGGTCTTCAAACCCCGGAGGTTGTTGTACATACACCTCTTCTTGAATGGGGCCATTAAGAAATACACTTTTCACATCCATTTGAAAAAGCTTAAAGCCATGGTGAGTAGCATAGGCAAGTAAAATACAAATTGACTCAAGCCTAGCTATGAGTGCATAAGTTTCACCAAAGTCCAAACCTTCTACTTGTGAGTAGCCTTTTGCAACAAGTCTTGCCTTGTTTGTCACTACCACACCATACTTATCTTGCTTGTTGCGAAAAACCCATTTTGTACCTACAACATTTTGCTTGGGTCTCTCCACTAACGACCACACCTTGTTTCTTTCAAAGTTGTTCAACTCTTCTTGCATAGCCATCACCCAATCCGAGTATTGAAAGGCTTGTTCCACTCTAAGAGGTTCCATAGAGGAAACAAACAAGTAATGATGATAAAATATAGCCATTCGGGATCTAGTAGTTACCCCTTTTTGGATGTCTCCTAGAATGTTGTCAACGGGGTGATCCTTTTGAATGCTTTGTCGTACTCGTGGATGAATTGGCCTTGATGCATCTTCTTCTTCTTGAGTGATATCATCTTGAATGTCTCTATCCCCACCATCTTGAGCTTGATCTTGGTTGTTACCTTGACCATGATCGTCACCATGATCTTGGTCTCTCCCTTGATCTTGTTTATCATGTGGCTCTTGTGGAGACGGATCATCTTGTCTTGAAGAAGATGGTTCATTTTGACTTGAGTTTGGGTCTTGTGATCTTATCTCTCCTATTGCCATGTTCCTTATTGCATCATAAGGAGCTTCATCGCCTACATCACTTGGATTTACTTGCTCTACTTGAGAGCCATTAGATTCATCAAATTACACATCCCGGGTGATTTCAACAACACCGGTGTCTTTGTTAAAGACTCTATATGCATAGACGTTAGTTCCATATCCAAGGAGAAAACCTTTATGTGTTTTAGGAGCAAACTTGGAGGATTTAGGTTTCTTATGGAATAAAACTTTTGCTCCCAAAGACATGAAAGTATGAAACATTTGGAAGATCACCGGTGAGAAGCTCATATGGTGTTTTCTTCAAGATCTTGTGAAGATATAATCTGTTTAATGCATGGCATGCGGTGTTGATGGCTTTGGCCCAAAAGGTGTCTGGTGTATTGTACTCATCAAGTATTGTTCGTGCCATCTCTATGAGTGTACAGTTCTTCCTTTCGGCTACCCCATTTTGTTGTGGAGTGTATGGAGCTGAGAATTTATGCTTGATGCCTTCTTCATCAAGATATTCTTCAACTTGTGTATTCTTGAACTCGGTTCCATTGTCACTCCTTATTTTCTTGATCTTCACTTCATACTCATTTTGGGCTCTCCTCAAGAACCTCTTTAGGGTACCTTGTGTTTCACTTTTGTCCTTCAAAAAGAATACCCAAGTGAAACAAGAATAATCATCAACCATTACAAGGCCATATTTGTTACTGCCAATGCTTATGTAGGTGACCGGTCCAAATAAGTCCATGTGGAGCATTTCCAATGGTCTTGTCGTTGTCATCATTGTCTTGGATGGATGTGCCGCTCCTACTTGCATTCTGGCTTGACATGTGCTACATATTTTGTCCTTCTCAAAAGCAACATCCTTTAGTCCAACAACGTGGCCACCTTTAAGGAGTTTAGAAAGATTTCTCATCCCAACATGAGCTAGCCAGCAATGCCATAACCAACCCAAGGTAGTTTTAGCGACCAAGCAAGTACTTAGGTTAGATCCTTCTTTGTTGGTGAAATCAACAAGATAGATCTTGTCCTCAAGATACCCTTTGAAAGCTATTGAGGAATCTTTCTTCTTAAAGACGGTCACACCATCATTGTCAAAGAGACAACTATAGACCATCTCACAAAGTTGTGATACGGACATTAAGTTGTATCCTAGACCATTTACAAGATAAGAATTACCAATTGAAAGGTCATGGGTGACATCAATCCGTCCATGACCAATTACCTTTTCCTTGTTATCATTTCCAAATGATATGCCTCCACTTGGTAGATTGTCATGATCAAGTGTGGAGAACATTGATCTCTCTCCGGTCATATGATTTGAGCATCCACTATCGAGTACTCATATTGCACCACCGGAGGAGTATTCCTATAAGGGAGATCAAGCACGTGTTTTAGGCACCCAAGTTGGTTTGGGTCCCTTGACACTAGATACAAGAACTTTGGGCACCCACACACAAGGTTTCCACCTTGCATTATGTGGCCCAACAAACTTGGTAACTACTCTACCATAGTGATTACGGGTTAGCACATAAGAGGCATCAAAATCATCAAAGGATATGGTAGAGTTCTTGATGTTCTTGTTGACTTGGGAAGCATTCTTGGGCTTGATGATGCTTTCTTGTGCCACTTGCTTTCCCTTGCTCTCATGCACAAAGTAGATTCTCTTGTCGTGCCTTCTTTTGAGTGCATTCTTGTTGTACCCCAATCCTCTCTTGTCACTTGAGCTTTCTTCTTGAGCTCATTGACTTGGTTGGTTAGCTTCTCAATGATTGCATCTTGCTTGGCAATCATATTAACATCAATGTTGTGGCACCTTCCACAACCCTTGCTTGTTGAAGCTTGTGAGGATTCAAGCTTCTTCAACAATGATTGTGATTTTGTCTTAAGGTCTTTGATGGCCTTTGTTAAGGCCTTGTTCTCCTCTTGCAAGGAGTTGAACCTTTCTTGATACTCCTTGGTTATTGAGGTGCATGATTCACTTGTCTCATTGACCTTTGTAAGGTCCTTGGTTAGAGTCTCGTTCTTTTCCTTCTCTTGCTCAAGTTGCTTGGTGAGCTCAAGGTTCTTGCTTCTTTCTTCATCAAGCAACTCTTCTTATCTATCAACGATTCTTTCTTGATTCTCCAACTCCCTTTGTAGCTTATCTAGCATTTTTACCATTTCATGCATAGAGGGGACCAAATCCTCCTCTTCATCGCTACAGTAAGAAGGATTGAAATCGGTGTGAGGAGCTACCTTGCTTTCCTTGGCCATGAAGCATCGAGGGGCATCATCTTCATCATCGGTGAGATTGTTGAAGAGTGACTTTTTGGCCGGGGGCAGGCCAATGGCAATATTAGCAATACCACCTTCATCATCTTCATCATCATCATCATCGGAGATGTATTCTTGGCCAATGTGAGCATGTCCCTTGTTGTATGGCTTCTTGTAGGGCTTTGTCTTGTTGTTGTACTTTTTATTTTTCTTGCCCTTGCTATTTAATCTTGGACAATCGGCAATCATGTGTCCTTGTTCATGACACTCATAGCATATTCTATTTGTTCTTCTAGCTTTTGCCTTGTCAAAGCTTCTTTTGGTGAAACCATTCTTGATCATGTATTTGCCAAATTTCTTGACAAATAAGACAAATTGTTCATCATCTTCTTCTTTATCATTATTTTCTTCATCTTCATCATCATCATCATGAGTCTTCTTGGCTTTGAGCGCCAAGTCCTTCTTGCTTGTGCTCTCATCCCCTATGAACACATTCACTCTCTTGCCCTCGTCATCATGACTCTTGTGGGCATTTATTCTTCCAATGACTTCATCCGTTGTGAAGCTCTCGAAACCATCCTTCTCTTCAATGATGGTGCAAAGTGTGGAGTTCCACATCCTAAGAGCCATGAGGAGCTTATAGTTGACTTCCTCATCTTTGATGTTGTCACCATAGGATCTTCTCTCATTTACAATGTCTATGAGCCTATCATGAGTTTGTTGAGGCTCTTCTCCCTTATTCATCACGAAGAAGTTGAATTCATTCTTGAGAACTTGAAGTCTTGACTTCTTAACAACATCCACCCCCTCATGGGCACATATAAGCTTCTTCCACATTTTCCGGCCATTCTCAATTCCGGCAACTCTTGAATATTCCTTAGGATTCAAGGAAGAGAGAATGGCTGACACTGCTTGAGCATTATGATGTATGTTAAGTTCGTCCATAGTTGTAGGATTGTTCTTGTCTTCTAAGGTGTATCCTTTCTCCACAATTTCCCAAATTGGTGGACCAATTAACATGAGGTACATCTTCATGCGATGTTTGTACCAACTAAAATACTTGCCTTCAAAGTAAGGCAATCTTCCACTTCCACTTCCATGGATATTTACCACATCGTCATAGTTGAAGGGGATGGATGCATGCAACTCATTTCCCTTACTTGTTGAAGTAAGATCTTGAGGCTTGTCACCTTCTTCCGGCTTCGACATCTTTTAATCTTCAAGCTTTCAAGCCTTGTAGAAGATTCCAGCTCTGATACCAATTGAAAGTTGCCTAGAGGGGGGGTGAATAGGCAATCTAAAAATAATCCTAAAAAAGCACTAAAGGATAATCAAATAACCAGGAATGATGGAACTTCCGTCGCCACGAAAGTTCCGTCAAGTGACAAAACTTCTCACTACCCTTCCTCTAAACAATGAACAATGCGGATAACAAGGAGAAGGAAACACTAGCTTGGTAGAAGTGAAGCTAATATAATGTAAGCCTAGAATTCTTGAACGAAGACTAGCTACATAATCAACAAATGATACAGGCACAATAATATGAAAGAAATAAGCAAGCACTAATATAAGAGCGGGAAAGTAAAGAGAGACGCAAGAATTAACCCAAGGTTTGGTAACCACACTAAGTAGTTCCTACGTCCTTGTTGAGGAGCCATACAAAGTGGCCGTGTCTCTCTCAACCCTTTTCCCTGCCAAGCAATCACAAAGATCGTGCTTGGATTTCTTTCTCCACTTGATTCTTTTCCTCCGGAGGCGAATCACACCTTAACAAACGTCCCCAACTCACCACACAAAGTTGGGAGCTCAAGGGCGACGTCTAGCCGTCTAAGAGACCAAGTCTCCAAGAGTAACAAGCAAATCAAATCTTGATGGGGAGGGAAAGATGTGCTCAAGCTTTTGAGTGGATGGCTTCAATGTTTTTGTGGTTGGATCTCTCTCACTTTGATTTGAATCTCAAGAACAAGCCTAGGAGTGAGAGGGGAGAGCTCTAGCTGAAGAGTGAGTAAAATGGCAAAGAATCCAACCCTTCCCACGGGGGAAGGTGTACTCTATTTATAGAGAGAGTTCAAAAACTAGCCGTTATAGTGTTTTCTGGGTCTGACGGAACTTCCGTGGTTACCTACGGAACTTCCGTCAATTCAAACTTAGCCGTTGCACGCGCCTGGGAGAGAAGCCAGATGTTGTGATGGATCTCCCGTCAAGGGGTGACGGAACTTCCGTCACTCTCAGTTTAATAAGGATTGAGCTCACAGAACTTCCGTGAGAGCCACGGAAATTCTGATGATGGAACTTCCGTCAGAGACTGGCGAAACTTCCGTCACTCTCGGGAAGACAGCAGGTAGGAGCCCGACGCTGACGGAACTTCCGTCACCCTCGGGTAGGCAGGAAGAGGGAACCCGATGTTGACGGAACTTCCGTGAGAGGGCTCACGGAACCACTCTCTGTTTGGCTTAGAAAAGAACTAGTTTCAAGGCTTGTTGGCTATACTTCTCACAAAAACTATTTGGAGGCTTGAGCACACACAATTCCCTTCTTAACAAGTTTGTTTTACCCCCCTTTATAGTTCGGCATATCTATGACTCAAAAAGATAAATAAAAGAACTAATCATTGAAGAGCTTTGAGTCCATATCCTTTCTTTTCCTTTTTGGAAGTAAACAACAAATTGTAAATGACTAGTTTTGATTATCTGCACATGTACTTCATAAACAAGTTAGCACACTTTTAATCTTTTATCATCGTACACCAAAACTCACTAGGGGATCCTAGATACATCTTCAGTTACGTAAAGAAGTTATTGATGATCTATTTTATAGGTAGACGAAACTACTTAAAACAGCAACACATCAAAGAAAGAATAAGTCAAAGATGGTTAAAAGAGCACTTTGCTCCTTAATTGGGTTATTATGGTGCCAGTTTTCACATCTGTTCTTGAATTCTAATAGTGATTTCTTTTCAAAACAAGTGCAACAGAATAAGCTTCACAAAGTGTTTGTTATATGATAAATTATGCATAATATATATCATAATAATTTCAATAAATTTTAAAATGATAGTAAACAGAAGTAGATCCGCACAATCGCGCGGGCAAACTAACTATTTTTACGAAAGGTAAGTAGAGGTTAGAATTAGGTTTTTGCTTTCGTACACTGGTGCATAGTCACGGATGCCCAAGGAACAGGAGATCGTCCAATTGCAGTTGCTTGCCTATTTTTTATAAAATCACTAGTCAATGAAAAATACACATCTTTGT
Organism: Eleusine coracana subsp. coracana; assembly: GCA_032690845.1. Lineage (NCBI taxonomy): Eukaryota > Viridiplantae > Streptophyta > Magnoliopsida > Poales > Poaceae > Eleusine > Eleusine coracana. The sequence goes on along the minus strand of CM064434.1, from coordinate 58,504,495 downwards.
TCACTACCTCAAAAATGGTCATTAGTGACAGGTTTTTTACACTGTAGAGACGGAAGACAAAAATCGTCACTAAAAACGCGTCAGTAAATCTGGACCAATATAGACGGTTTATTTTCCCGTCACTAATATTGTCAGACGGGTCTCTAAGAACCCGTCACTGATACTTGTAACGGCTATTTAATAACTGTTACTGGTCCTGTGACGGTAAATTTAAAACCCGTCTCTATGCAGTGACAGAAAGTAAGAACCCCGTCAGAAATACCATGACGGGAAATTCAAAACCCGTTGATACTATCTTTGTTAGTGATGGGAACGAAGACCCGTCACTAATGCAAGTGACATTAAAAAAATATATAATCCGTCAATGACACACAGGCATGTCCCTAATGCATCCGTGACGGGTGACAACTGCCATGCTCCGTATTGACAACAGAAATATAGCCTTTTTCTCATCCATATTTACAACATTTACAAGAAATACACATGAATTCGATACTCAGTATATAGCTTTCTCAAAGTATTTGAGCAGTACAAACATGCTCAGCGTCTAGCTACTACAATACATGGTACAACAACATTGCTAATACATGGCAACAACATTGCTCAGACAACGAAAAAAGATCAAAGTTTAAACTAACCTATAAGAATTCTCAGCTTATGGATTGATATCTTTCTCCCCAAAAGAACCTGTTACCACTCTGGGAAGAAAAAATAGAAAGCATGCACATCAAGTAAACTGTTATATGATAATAAACAATCACATGACACATTGTTTATGCACACTACTTTGTTCAGTTCTAGTTGCTCATATCTGCTAACCTATTGATGTAATAGATCAGATAGTTTTACACAAGTATCACCATGCAGCTTATAAAAGTCACAAACTATTGATGTTAGGATGCTTAAAATACACAACCAACGTGTATTCTGTATAAATATGCCTATATGGCCTGTAAATCAAACTATCAATTCTACTGCATCAGTCATTAGGATAGTCCAAATGAGAGCTGTCATGTGAGATTCATCAGAGTTCACCTACGACATTCAAGCATGTTACAAAGGAGAACAAAACTACAATAAGGTGAAAGATAATCCGGAGTGAGAGATATAAAGCATGTTACACCAGAAAGACACAATCTCCATTTTTTAGCAGCTGACATATCCCAAGCAAATAAATGATCAGTTTTTTTTACAAAAATGAAGCAAAACAGTCTATATGTTCAACTCTTGATAGTGCATCATAACAGGAAAGTAGATTCAAAGTTTCCTTCAAATGTTACTTGGATGACAAGCAACAGTTAACTCTCATGCACATGTAATATATACAACAGACTTGAGATGGACTTGTGAGTGTCTTATGATTTGAGAAAACTTGTGTAAGATAGAGTGTCATATAATTTGGAACGGAGGGAGTACTAACAGCTGTAGCCTGTAGCACTCACTGATCTGACAAAAGGAACTAACACACTCAGGTTCCAAATTTGAGTTTGTATCGAGTTCGAACAACACCTGTTCAGACAACACCACATACATTGATAAGGAGCAGAGGCAAGCACACAAGCTGAAGAAAAGAAGCCAAAAGTTGAGTCTAACTGCACAGCAAGAACACAATCAAAGAAGCAGACATACTATACTTTTGCCGTCAAGCACTAAAAAATATTCAACAGATAAATGAAACAGAAGAACTTTATGACATTGGCAATATTGGTTCAGTAGGCACCTACTGATAAGTTCAAAGAGAAATTGTTCACCTAGGGGTGGAGCTACCGCAGGTGCTGAGTGTGCTGCAGCACCCCCTGCAGCCCAGCAAATCAAAGCTTAATTTACTGAAGCCTCAAGCATGGTCTAAACCTAGGAAAAGAATTTCGGCGAAATTTCACCGAAATATCCGATATATCGTATTTATTGGTGAGGTCCGATATACTTTTTATCACCGAAATTTTATCATTGACTATGTTTATTTAACGAAAACTACTTTTATTATATATGTAACTATGATAGTTTATAGATTTAAGACTATTTCTTCTCAAATCATGCAAATTTTTTTGAAAAATAATTTATTTTATTTGCCGATATTTCCGAAATATCGTGTTTATCGGTGACCACTGATATGTTTTTTATACCGATATTTTTTTTCCTAGGTTTAAACACTTTCATTTTAGGTAATTGATGTCAAAATTAATATATTCAAAGCAACTAGCAAAAAACAGAGTTGGGATGTTAATAGAGCAAATTGAGATGTACTACGTTGCAATGAAATATCAGTAATATAAGTAAATTAGAGACTAAATTTCATGGCACATTCAGTTAATCAGAAAGCATATACAAGGGATTTTAGGAACAGAGTGACATCTAGACCTAACATTAATTAAGAAGCCCTAGCAATTAGCAGCAATGAGTATACCATCCATAATTTGTACAGGAGTGGGTAGAATTGAAAAACAAATTAGAGCACCATGCGCCTACCATTGTTTGTGCAGGACAATGTATTGCTTATGATTCCCCATGCATTACATATAAAACAGCACATAGTTAAACAACAAATACAAATCAAAATCGATATGTGAAGCACTCCAGCCTTCTGGTTTTTGTTCTATCGAGTAGTCCACCTACATGCTTCCCTTTTCAACACAATCCTATGTCTAAGACCTAGATAACATTCAATGGAGCCAACAGTTGAAATGGAAAACATGCATGCTGCCACACTAAGAGGCATTCGAGCGAACAGGTAGTAGGCACCGGCAGGGCTGCCTCACAGGCCATAGCAAGCGAGGGACTGAGGGAGGGGGAGGAATGGAGATGTGTACCTAGAGACAAAGATGCCGACGGGAAGACAGGGCGGTGTGGATCGACAAAGAGGAGTAGGCGGGGACCTTGAGCAAGGTAAGGAGGCACAGGATCTGATTCAGCTGCTCGAGCTCGTGGTGGTCATCGAGGTCGGCGATGTAGGCGTCGAGGTAGTCGATGAGCGCGCCAGCAACGACGGCCTCAAGTTCCTGTAGCGCTTCGAGGTGGTGGTGACGTAGTGGAGCGTCACGGGGTGGAAGTCCACCACCCACCGTATGAGGTCGTCGTCACCCTGATTGCGCCGCACCAGACCGGAGCCCACCGCGCCGTCGCCAAGGTCTACTGCCTGGTGCCGAATCCACGCCCTTGTCACCATCGCCGCGAAGTCTAACATCGCAAGAGGTGGCTGGAGGCGGAGCAAAGAGATAGGAGAAGGAGGAGGAAATAGTGGCGGCGGCGGAGGGTGAGAGAGGATAGAAGTGACGGTAGAATGCTAGGCTTTGTTTTTTATATGTGACGTAGAGCTGGGCTGGTAATATGGGCCGTAGGAGACTTTCAAGTGTTCGATACTGTAAAAAGATGCAGCATGGGCCGTCAAGGCAAAAAGATTATGTAAAATAAATCTACGCATTATAAGAAAACAACTTTAAGTGAACTTTGGTGGTTAAGTCACAACAATTCAATCTAACAGGTTTAAGGTTCGAACCCGCAGGTGGGGTTGTGTCTTTTTTTTTCTTTTTCTGTCTGAACCTGTAGCGAATAAAAACGAAAAAAAAAGGGTTTGTAGGATTCGAACTCAAAACCAATTATGAAAATGAAGTCCAAGGATTTGCTAGTGTGCCACACAGGTAGTTTTGAGTTACTACCGTCTATGCATTGTAAAGTAGTGAGAGGGGGATTGAAATGTATTGACGGATGTCCATCCTGCCGTCGCAAAATAAACAGTGACGGATGTCAACTTCACGTCTGAAAACAATTTATTGACGGTTTTGAGAAGATATTACTAACGGTTTCGGTTAGAAACGTCCAAAAATTCTGTGACAGCTATAGAATAAGTGTCAGTAAATGTAAAACCGTCACTAGTTTACTGATGGTCCCATGTGAATCCGTCACAAAAAATAAAAATCAGTCTGTAATCTGGTGACAATTTTCAAAAAACCGTCACTGCCCTGAATATTAGTGACGGATTTTTTAATATGGGTCAGTACTTGTGCCTCGGGTGTAAATAGTAGTGACGGTTTTGGTAAAATGCGTCACTGTTTTTTTATTAGTGACGGCTCTGCAGTCACCGTCTCTAGTCACGCGTCACTAAAGATCATTTCTGTGGTAGTGGTTTATCTATCATGTTGTTACCTGGCCGTTGTTGATGATGACACGGCTTCCCTTAAGCATCCACTGATCCTGTCTAAGCTCGATTAAACAACATATATCACGTCCAAAATAACCTGACAACAAATTATCAGGTAAAGCGTTGAAGACCAAAATGCTGAACATTTGGACTTAATGAAAGGTAAGTAGCGCTTAGAGTTAGGTTCTTCCTACACAACACAACATACAGAATATTTTACAGAATATAGAAGCATGGCAGTACAACATATATTATCGCAAAACTAAGAAAGTCATCATAAATGTTCACTTGGAGCAACGTTTGAGCATCAATCAATTTTGGGGCCCAAATAGTTATAATCATTACCATCAAAAGATCCATCCAACGATCCTTAGTTATACACATGTAATATAGTGGAAAACAAAGTAAGCAAGGAATCTGTTCCACATATGTACTGTTTTAACGCCGTATATAGATAAATCAATCAGGTTGGGAGCTTTCATTGATGTCGTACGTAGACATGGCATCATGGCCTAACATCTATTGATCTTGAGGTAACGCCGTGGTTTTCACTGGTGGTCACTGAGATTCACTATGGTTTTGCGCAATCCATATATTGGTACTTCCCGCTGAGCAGTCAAACAAGTGAAACAAGTAACCCCACGAAGTGGTTTTTTACTGCATAACCACTGCACAAACAACAGAATGCAACAAACATACTAAGGCCTCGTATCAAGAGTTTGCGAAAATGGTATAGAAATAGGATAGCATAACCACAATATCTACTATGACATACAATTGAAGCGTGAACAGCAACATGTGAAAGTGAAACAAAAATTAGAAATTTCACTTTTGGTGTCTCATTCATAAGGTGTTCGTTCAACAATTTATTATATGATGGGAGGCTATAAGAAGCGTTATCATCTCTTTCTATAAAATAAATATGGCCTGTGAAGTGAAATTGTACTGAAGTAGTGTCCATAGTCATTTCTATAAAAATGGGATTAAGCTTTTACAAAAGAACACTAAAACTGATGAGACTGTGGCCCGATCTTCACGACATAGGATCACGAACAAGATAACTAGCTGCAAGCAGCCGGGATAACAATGCAACCTGACGAAATCAACCCGAAACCAACCACTGTCTTTATATAGCAACCTGAATCGAGGATTCACCAACCACACTCTGAGTTACCAACCAACATAACCTGCAATCAAATGGAGCAGGAGCATCAATTGGGTGACATCGAACGTTGCTTATGTAATCTCCGGGGAAATCACAAGAGCAAAGGGGTAGAGATCACTCTCTGAATTTGATAGCACTTGGCTAACCAAAGGGGGTTCTTTTCTATTATCAAAGTTGTTGCAAATGACTAAGATACATGGCTTATTTATACTAGGAACATCCCTCCTAGTTGGGTGTGAAACATTCAGGAGTTTCAACTAAGAAAAGGGTAGATGAAAGGTGTGAAAACAGCAGTCCCTTGAAGTCTCGCGCAACTATCAACCTCCCTGGCAGTCTCCACTAAAATGACCATTAATCCTTCATGGGAAGTCCAAATGACAAGCCATTTTTTGGAGGTGAAAGTAGACTTGATTATCTTTCCAGCCATGTGTATTATGTGGGCAGAATATTGAAGGTCTAGTGCACGTGACTCTTGGGAGTTGCCTCTGAAGTCAGCTGTCAAGAGTTTGTTTAGCTTCCATGTAACTCATGTCCTCCTTGGTGCACTTCATATTAGTTGGTCTTGTGAGCCCCTCCTTGTGTGTAAACCTTATCACAAGAAGTGTAGAAGACTTAGGTAGTATAAAGTTCTTATTCAAAATGGAATTAAATTCATTAAGGAGTGAGTTCACCTGTTGTTGTATTTTCTTGGCATGACTACGCGTAATGGGTCCTTAGATTGGTGTAGCTGGTTTATGGTTCATTCCATGGTCATGATTTACATGCTCATCCGTTATGTCCTCATCAAAAACTGTAGTTTCCTGATAACTATGTGAAAAGAAGTAAATACTCACATGAAACTAGTTCTTCATCATACTCTATATGTGTGCAATGGAGAGTGTACAAATATGTGTTTTTCTTGAGAAAAAAGGGACATTGAAATATTAGTTCGATGGCAGCCTTAGGCCTTAGCACTTTCAAATTCTCGTATTCCTGCTGTCATACACTGGTTGGTGATCGCAAGCCCCGAGTGTCTGACAGCAGGAATACAACCTAGGTTCCCAGTTTCTAGACTCAGGTGTTTGCCCTTTTTTAGACTGTAAAAATTCGTTTTATTGACTGGTTTCTATGACCTAGGTTCCCAGTTTCTTAGAAACCAAGAATCTAGATCAGCCTTGCTAATACTAGTTTTCAAAAAGTTAGGATTCAAACAGCCCTGCTCTGTTATTAATCAGAAACTAACTCTAGAAAAAAGTTTCTTCAAAAGCTAAACTGAAGTAAACAAGGCCTTAGTTAAAGATAGTAAAATGGATGCTTCAAATTCTCGGGTATTCATGAGTTTCATTCTCCGGTGGTACCCCCTCTGTCCCATAAATAGTGTTGTTCTGGGCCTGAAAAAAAAAGAAGTCCCAATGAAAACGTTGTTTCTGCCTAGTAGCCCATACAGCCTAACACCGCAGTGCAGCACAGGGCAGAGCTTTATCCTCACACACATGGTTTCTGAGAAAATAAAAAGGAAAATCCCCTATGCTTGTCCCCTCCATCCTTGTCGGCCCTCGTTCCCCATCCGCATCCTCCACAAATCCATGGCTCCCACCAATGAGGAGGACGGCGAAGGCCTCTGGAGCATCTCGAACCATACCGGCTTCTACATCCCCCGACCAGTGCATGCGATTGATGTAGCTTGGGCATGGGATCCGCACATCCCGCGTGAGCTCGAAGTGCATGGCGTGAGTAGCCCTGCACGTGTGGAGGGATTGCACAGATGGACCGATGTGATGAGCTATAGGAAAGGATCCACGTGCTGAGTGAATGCATAGATCTCGTTGTTGCCCCTAATCCTCTTCCCTCCTCTCCAGATCTGTGTGACTCCGTGACCAAGAGTGACAAGTGGAGCGACTGTGTGGTGAGGCAGAGGGGCTGTGCGGTGGCCCAGTAACTCGCGATGGCAAGGGAAAACTTGACGTTTGGGCAACAGGTTTGCCTCGGTTTCCAAGGCACTGTGCTAGGCGATGGGTCCCATGGTGCACCACCAACTGACTGGCACAGTAGTGTCTTTTGAGTTTTGTCTTAGTCCAGAGCCTCCTCACTAGAGCATCACTTTCATTGGGACGAAGGAGCATGGTATGATTTTTTAACATGCCTAATTAATACAATGTGCTGTATTGGAGGCCAGTTATTAGACTACTCCATGTGTTGCTGGTGGGAAGTTACAGGAATCTTTAGATAAACTAGTGAGGTGGCCTGCGCTTTCATGTGGTTCTAAATTATTGTTGTATATCTGACATTGTTGTCATGGTCACTATTGGACACCCCCTCTATATTTCAAAATGATGCAAGCTTTACTCCATACAAAGTTGTCCAATATCGGGATTCCATCAATAGTAATTCTACTCCAATCTAGTTGTACTGATTGCAGCACGTCATCTCATTCATATATATGGTAGCTAGCTAGTTTCGGCATCTTTATTCTACAACTCTAGCAGCTGTTTCTTCTTGTTCATTTTCTATTTCATTGTCGTCGAGACTGGTCAGCAAGACAACATGTTGTCTGAGCATGTATTCATTAAGTGGCAGCTAACAATGTCAACCGCCGCTATAAAGTACCTAGGTTATAAAAGCTATGTTCGGATAGCTCCGGCTCTCACTCGAATAGTGGCGGCCCAAAAATTCAGGAAAATCATGAAAATCAAGGGGGTAGGTCTTGAGCTTGTTTTTTTTTTTTTGCAGAAATTTGCTCCCTGAGGTAAGGGGAACTCATCCCATATATTTTTTGTGCTATTATTTTGAAATCAAGTTGAATTTTGCATTTCAAGTTTGTTAGATTTTCATCAAATTTTAGCTAAATTCATTTGATTTGTATGGTTCTATTGGGCTGTAGTTGAACTTTACGAAGGCATACATCATCTAATTTCATAGCTACACAAAAAAATACTATATCTAGCCTCTTTTATGTCAATATGAATCTAGATCTAGTTTGGTTACTATAGAAGAGAGAGAAAGTGTTAGGGCAAGAGGGATATTCATTTTTTATTATTTCTCTATAAAAATTAAATAATATATAGAATAATTTGATATTAATTTGATATTTGTTTCATTTTAGCTTGCATAATATTTCTCACTTTATGTAATTTATTTTATAATATATATATATATATATAATGAATGTTTAATATTTTTGTTACACATAATTAGTTAAGTAATTTGAACATTTTTTTGGTTCACGTTCAAGGTCGTTCGTGATGGATAGATCTTGGATGTACAAGACACCAAGACCGGATCCAATATTTTTACGCGAAGTCTCCAAATTCATTGAAGGATTATTACAAGAGGAACAACGATTGTGATGCCGATGGTGGTGTTGAAGAATACATCTAAGAGGAGAAAGAAGAAAAGAAGTTCTATCGTCGATGACTGTGATGATAGTAAGGTTCCTGCCTTACTCATGTGGCACTTACCTGTGGTCGATCACATCAGATGCTTGTTCGCCAACCCTAGGGATGCGGCAATGATGACATGGCATGCACGCGAGGGAGGTGGTAAGCTCAGGCATCTTGTAGATGGAGCACAGTGGAAAAAGTTTGATGAGGATCATCGAGACTTCTCTAATGAGAAACGGAACCCACGGTTTGCATTGAGTACAGACGGGATGAACCCATTCAGTCAAATGAGGAATCCGCAAAGCACTTGGCCAGTGATACTAGCAATGTACAACATTCCACCATGGTTATGCCACAAGAGTAAGTACCTACTGCTCACCACTCTGATATCTGGGCCCAAAGAACCTGGTAATGACGTAGACGTGTTCTTAGTACCATTGTTCGAAGACCTGCAGAAACTATGGTTGGAGAGGGTCCGTATGGGATGAGTATCTAAGAGAGTACTTCGCGCCCAGAGCAATTATTTTTTGCATACTAAGTGATTCCCCGGCACTAAGGGCGCTATTGGGGCAGGTCAAAGAAAAGACGACATGTTTTGGATGTGTTGATGATACATCCCATGTGTACCTTCTAGCATCCAAGAAGGTAGTGTATACGCGAAACCACCGATTCTTACTAGCAAAACACAGGTATCGCATGATGGCTAGATACTTTGATGGCAAAGTTGAGAACAACATAGAACCTCAACACTGGACTGGCAGGGTCATGTTTGACCTTGTTAAAAACATTAGTGTTGTTTTTGGAAAGCTGGTGAAAGAAGTCAAAAAGGCAAAACGTCTTAAGCCGTTTAAGAAGAAATCCATTTTCTTTGTATATTTCAATTATTGGAAGTGAATCATGCCTTCGATTAGATGCATATTTTGAAGGGTATATTTGACAGTAGTAGCGGACTTATACTCGACCAACCTGGTAAGACAAAGGATGGACTTAGCGCACGTAGAGATCTTGTAGTGATGGGAATAAGACCATAGCTCCATCTACAAGAAAGAGCAAATGGAAAGTACTTCCTTCCCTTGGTACCCTACACACAGGATTGAGGAGAAAACAACATTTTGTAAGTGCCTCAGTGGGCTTAAAGTACCGATGGATTTCTCATCGAATATTATTGGTCGTAATTATGCACCCACTTATATACCGCAAGAGGATGGTGTATAGTTGTAGCTCTTTTTCCCTCAGAGTATTCCAAGGTTATCAAATCCACAAGGAACGAGCAGAACAATTACTATTAAAGGGTTACTAACAAATTGAAATGGGTTGGTTGGTGTGAATGATGACGGTGAGAGAGTGGAGGGTGAAAGTTATTGAAGAGGTAACATGATAATGAAGGATTCTCTCCTTAGGATTGGTTCACTAGCATGCAACCTTATTCTTATCAACTCGAGTGATGACTCTAATATTCTACAAGACATGGTGATTTTGTTCACCCCGGCTATCACTACAGAGGCTATTAGCTCTCCACTGGTTTCTTGCACTACGTAATTGGAAAAAGTGTATTGGCCAATACACTAATAAAAAGGATAGATAGATATGCAATTAAGTTCATCACATAGATTAAATTCATCGAGAGAGTATCAATAAGTATGAGAGTTACATGACCAGATCTCCGTACTAGAGAAGAGAATATGAGACTACTCACTCATCCTTCCGCTAGACATAGCAGAGGGATGAGAAATAGCACTGGAATACGCATGAGCCGATCGGCGCAAGCGTCACGCCGATCGGCACGACCTCCCTTCTTGTGGGTCTCGTCGGTGTTGACTAACCTTCACCGCCAATATCCTGGAACCCTAGTTCTAATAACTAATTCTCGTGATTGCCGTCTCTCATGGATCTTGATAATTATCTTCCTTTTATACTCGACGGGATTAGGTCAACTTCTACCGACTCTAACTCATACTAGGTTGGGCCTTCATCTTTCTTGGACTGGGTCGTGTTTTCATTATCTTTTCCTTCTGTGCCATTCGGTGCAGGCCCGTGCCGGTCGACGCGGCTCCGCATCTGGCCCATCTTTGTTACTCTTTAGTTCTTTATCCATAATTGCCCTGTTTTACACCTGTTTCCTACGATTACATCCAAAACAGAACAACTATAAATATATGCAAATATGGGGTTAATTGTTAGTCTAAACCACCAAATTAAGACACAAAACATCCCTTTTTGATAGATAAAATAGGCATCTAGAAACCACCAACAAATATCAAGAATCTTGTAAACATGGAAGAGTTAAAGATAGGTGGGTACAACACTCACGATTGCCACATAATGCTTTCGGTGTTTCTCCCTATTGCTACCAGAGCTGTTAAATCACCATGGCTGAAGTTGGTTGTAACTCGCCTTTGCTACTTCTTTAACACGGAATCAAAGAAGGTGATAACCGAAGATGAGTTAAATGACCTACGAACCCACATGAAGGAAACAATGTGCATACTTGATGTGGTCTTCCCTCCATCCTTTTTTGATACGACGAAACACTTCATGATTCATATTGTTGACCAGATCTCTGCATGGGGCCCTATCTACCTGCATTAGATGTTTCTGTTTGAGAGGTTCATGTATGTATTGAAACACTATGTACGTACTCATTCACATCCAGAGGGTTCCATGATCGAGGGCTACACAACTAAGGAGATCATTGAATGTTGTTCAAATTACATTAATGATGGTAGCAGATCAATTGGTCTCCTTGTATCTTGTCATGAGGGTAGATTATCTGGAAGTGGTACCATAGGATGTAGATTGTTCATCAATCGTGACTTCAAACGAGTGGACCAAGCACATTTCAGCGTATTGCAATAGACGTAGATTGTGGGACTGTACTTTGAGAAACATTTGTAGAGCTCCACTGGAACAACAAGGATGCGACGGATAAACGTATCATCGACGAGCACAAGCGCTCTTTCACATCATGGTTTAGCCCCCTAGACCTTCCAAGTGGCGAGTCCGTGGAAGAGAAAATGTTAAGGAAGTTAGCTAACCGCCAGAGAAGAACCGTGGTTACCTTTCAGGCATACGACATCAATGATTTTACCTTCTCCCCCCCCCCCCCCCCCCCCAACAGAACGATAAGAAGAGCAAGTGTCGAAACAATGGTGTATGAGTAGAAGCCATTGACGAAGAGGACCAGACAACCTCGTATTACGGGTACATTGAGGAAATATGGGAACTAGACTACGGTGCAAATTTATAGGTCCCCATATTTAAATGCAAATAGGTGAAGCACCATAATGGCATCAAGGTGGATGAATATGATTTCACAATTGTTGATCTTAACAATGTTGGTCACAAATATAGCCTCGGATACTTGCCAAGACAATGGAACATGTGTTTTATGTACTTGACCCTGTTGGTCATAACTATACATCCACTTATATACCACAAGAGGATGGTGTACGATTGTAGCACTTTTTCCCTTGAATTGAGTATTCCATGGTTTATCCAATCCACTGGGACCTTAGGGGTAATTAAACAAAGTTAATAGTAAAAAATTTAATCAAAGCTACCGCCGAATTCAGGTTGCATGAGGGGAGACTATCCAGCGCAAAGGTAAGCCAGAGAGTAAATGTATCGTTGCGTTGATCGACACAGGGGTTGAGCCGATCGGCACACTAGTGAATGTATCGCTGCGTCGATCAGCGCAGGTGTTGAGCCGATCGGCATACTGGTGAATCTAAGCCAAATTGCGCTAGATACCTTGTAAGCCTAAGCTGTTAAGGGAGTAGCCAAGTATCTACTAGTGAGATCGTAACCAAAAAGTCTAATCAAATAGCATCATAATGGGTAATTACATGGATCAGTGAAAACCTATAATGAATAAGACCACCCTGCTTTCCGAGTGGCTCCCGATTTATCGCTGCCAAGAGGAAACCCTTAATCGTGTGAGTATCTTACCCTACTCCACTGTCCAATAGTGATGCGTAGGCTTAGTGCTGTCACCGCTGAACCACACTACTAGCATCATCAAGCAGCCATAACCAATACAATGTCCGAATACTATCCTAATCACCACGATCAAGATAATATCTACTTACTTAGTCTAGAACTAAGCAATTGGAATAAGCACATGCATGATTATAGAATCAAGATAAATCACTAAAACCATTATCAACATATTCAATCATCCTTGCGATACATAGAGTAAGATTCATCCCCGTCGAGATGGCATACCTTGACGGATCAACTCTTAACAATAATGGTTCTTGAAACTCAACTAGAGATCTATTCTAACGGGGCAAGCCCCGGTGTCTCTAACTCACAGATCTGTGTCCCTCTGTCGCCTCTGTCCCCCTATTCTGCGGCCACGGTTTACAAGCATTTATAGAGGTTCTACTTGTAAAGGACTCGGTTTCTAGCAAATAAGGCGATTACGTCGATCGGCGCAAGCCGTGTCTTCTATGGTTTCTTCTCCGAGTCGGTTCCTCTATTTTCCACAGCTGTCATATGGGCCTTTTCCTTTGAGATAAAGTCTTGTACTGCGCATCGAGATCTTGAAGTTCCATAAATCTTTTAGGCAAATATCTTCAAGTGTCTTGCGCAAATAAACTTCCATAAACATGTGGAATGGGTCTCGACCACTTCTGTGGGCCAAAACACCCTTGCACCGACTGGCTCATGGGCTACGCCGATCGGCGCACCGGGCTTCTTCAGTGCTTTTCATCGGTTCTGGATTCCTGTCCTCTCCAGCATCACTTTAATCACCAATTTTACCTATTTCTGCAATAAAGTTCCAAAAAAATGCATATACAAATATATAGACAATATCATAGGTAAATAGCCTAAATTAGTATCAATTATGCTCTAATTGGGGTAATATTCACATATAAAAGGGGCACTTGGGGAGTGCTAACAGACCCAAAGGACGAAAAGAAATACATCGTTGTTCCAGGTAAACATAGAAGTGTTGGAGTGGAGAATGTGGAGGATTGAGATGACTACAATCAATAAAACGAGGTGCCATGTTTCATAGATCCAAAAAATTGTAAAGTCTTAGAGGCAAGACTCTCCTTTGCCGGCGGAATACCCTACATCCGTGCCGATCACTACCAAGGAAAAGTCGTTCAAGGCTAACTCAAGCATCATGTAATTTTATTTTGTTAAGTACCTTTTATTATTCGAACCTTGTATTATGTTCTATGTTATTTATTCTTATTCAAAAATAAAGATTGTGTAACTTATTTAAATAGAATGATGTTATAAATTGAATGATGTTATTGAAACGGTAAAAGGAGATCAAAAATTTAAGATGCGATTAAAAACTAAGAGTGCAAGAAAAAAAGAGAGGACTAAAACTATAATTTTTAAAAAGTGTAGGGGTGTTTCTGCAAAATACAGGACCAAAACAAATTAAAGTGTAAAATTATTAGGACTGAAATGTAATTACTAAGAAGAATAGGGTTGTTTCTGCAAAAGTTTTGGACCTAACATTAATTTTTATTAGGTATAGGGGCCTAAGTGTAAAAAGACAAGACTAAAACATAATTAATAATGAACTCAAGGGTTCTTTTGTAAAATTCCAGGGCTAATATATCATTTATAAAAAAATCAGGGGCTAAAATGAATAATACAATTTTTTGGAAAATGAATAACACTATTTTTTAAAAAAATAAAAACTTTTTAGCGGCGGCACACAAATTCAATTGCCTATATTCCTTAGTAGCAGCGGTTGGCTTTGTGAACCGCCGCTAAAGTGGTCACCCCCATATAAGAAGGGGTGTTGCAGGGCCCAAACTCTAACTTCCGGCACTATTCTTTGATGCCGAAAGGCTGCCCGACTTCCGCCTCCCCGAGCGCCGGCTCCCTACCTATCCGAGCATCTCTACCATCGGCCTCCTCCTCTTGTCGCGACCTACTCCTCCTCTACTCATTGACGAGCCTCCGCCTCCCCGAGTGTTGCCGCCTCGACGACGAGCATGGGCCCCCTCCTCCGTCCCTGACCACCGGTGTGTCCCTCATCGACAGCCACCATGCGGGCCCCCCTCCTCTTTCTTGGCCTTGACGACTGCCGCATGGGCTCCACCGCCTCCTCCTCGACCGTGCCCTCGCCTCCTCGGCCCTCTATCCACCGCCTCCTTGTCGATAGCCACCGTGCAGGCCCCTCCTCCTTCTCGGCCTTGATGACAGTCGCGCGGGCTCTACTGTCTCCTCCCCAACCGTGCCCCCACCTCCTCGGCCCTCTATCCACCACCTCCTCGTCGACGGCCACCATGCGATGTGACATTGGAAAGAATTGGAAGTGAATCATGCCTTCGACTTGATGCATATTGGGAAAGGTGTATTTGACAGTTAGTAGCGGACTTATACTCGACCAACCTGGTAAGACAAAGGATGGACTCAGCGCACGTAGAGATCTTGTAGTGATGGAAATAAGACTAGAGCTCCATCCGCAAGAAAGAGCAAATGGAAAGTACTTCCTCCCCCGGCAGCCTACACACTTAGGATTGAGGAGAAAACAACATTTTGGAAGTGCCTCAGTGGGCTTAAAGTATCGACGGGTTTCTCATCGAATATCAAGTATCTTGTAAACATGGAAGAGTTAAGGATAAGTGGGTACAACACTCACGATTGCCACATAATGCTTTCGGTGTTTCTCCTTATTGCTATCAGAGCTATTAAATCGCCATGGCTGAAGTTGGCTGTAACTCGCCTTTGCTACTTCCTTAACACGGAATCAAAGAAGGTGATAACTAAAGATGAGTTAAATGACCTACGGATCCACATGAAGGAAACAATGTGCATACTTGATATAGTCTTCTCTCCATCCTTTTTTGATACAATAGAACACTTCATGATTCATATCGCTGACCAGATCTCTACATTGGGCCTCATCTACCTGCATCAGATGTTTCCGTTTGAGAGGTTCATGTATGTATTGAAATACTATGTACGTACTCATTCACATCCAGAGGGTTCTATGATCAAGGGCTACATTACTGAGGAGAACATCGAATGTTGCTCAGATTACATTAATGATGGTAGCAAATCAATTGGTCTCCCGTATCTTGTCATGAGGGTAGATTATCTGGAAATGGTACCAAAGGACGTAGATCGTTAATCGACCGTGACTTCAAACGAGTGGACCAAGCACATTTCAGCGTATTACAATAGACGTAGATTGTGGGACCATACTTTGAGAAACATTTGATAGAGCTCCGCTGGAACAACAATGATGCGATGGATAAATGGATCATTGGCGAGCACAAGCACTCTTTCACATCATGGTTTAGCCCCCTAGACCTTCCAAGTGGTGAGTCCATGGAAGATAAAATGTTGAGGAAGTTAGCTAACCGCCATAGAAGAACCGTAGCTACGTTTCAGGCATACGACATCAATGGTTTTACCTTCTCCACCGAACAGAAGGATAAGAAGAGCAAGTATCAAAACAATGGTGTACGAGTAGAAGTCATTGACGAAGAGGACTAGACGACCTCGTATTACAGGTACATTGAGGAAATATGGGAACTAGACTATGGTGCAAATTTATAGGTCCCCATATTTAAATGCAAATGGGTGAAGCACCCTAATGGCGTCAATGTGGATGAATATGGTTTCATAATTGTTGATCTTAACAATGTTGGTCATAAATATGAGCCTCGGATACTTGTCAAGACAGTGGAACATGTGATTTATGTACTTGACCCAAAGGACAAAAAGAAATACATTATTGTTCCAGGTAGATAAAGAATTGTTGGAGTAGAGAATGTGGAGGATCGAGATGACTACAATCAATATGATGAGGTGCCATATTTCATAGATCCAAAAAAATTTAAAGTCTTAGAAGCAATACTCTCCTTTGCCGGCGGAATGCCCTACATGCGAGCCAATCACTACCAAGGAAAAGTCGTTCATGGCTAACTCAAGCATCATGTAATTTTATTTTGTTAAGTACCTTTTATTATTGGATGATATATGCCTTCATTAACTTCAGCTACAACCACAGGTATTTTTTTATGTAGTAATGAAAATAGATGATATATGTCTTCATTAACTTCAACTACAACCCAATAGAACCATATAAATCAAACGAGTTTAGCTAAATTTGATGAAAACCTAACAAACTTGAAATACAAAATTCAACTTCATTTCAAAATAATAGCACAAAAAAATGTATGGGATGAGTTCCCCTTACCTCAGAGAGCAAATTTCCATAAAAAAAAATAAACTCAAAATCTTCTCCCCCTTGATTTTTGTGATTTGCCCAAATTTTCAGGCCGTCACTGTTCGAGTGAGGGCCGGAGCTGTCCGAATATGGCTTTTATAGCCTGATCACTTTATAGCGGCGTCGCTATAAGGGGGCGCTTCAGAGGTTTTCAGCTGCAGTAGACCTCCTAGGCTCGGCAGCGCACTTTGGGCCATGCTGCTATGGTCTTTGGGCTGCCGCCGCTACAACCCCGATTTGTGGTAGTGTATGACACTTATTGTTAAAGCGTATACAATCGGTTCCTCTTGGATGCTGATGCCGTATAACGCATCATTGCATTGTTTTGCAGTAACCTCACTCTCTATCAGTCTGATTTAAGTACCAACCGACTAGGAAGTTGTATCGTGGATCCGTCTGCCATCGTCTGATACCCTTTTGGTGTTTTGTTGCAGTGCGTGGTACTCGAGGCAAGCTATTATAGTACTTGGTAGCAATCCCGTACACTGTTGGAATTCATCATTCTTGGTGTAATTTTAGATGAGTATCTGTTTTGTTGCATTTATATTGTATAAATGACGATACCTTGCATGTGATACATCAGAATAAAAAATATAAACAATATAGGAACACGTCAAGGCTGTTGTCATCATATCTATAGTACTAGTATAGTGGCCCCGCGCATTTGCGTGGCAAGAATCAACATTTCAACCTTAGTATTATTTTTAACGATCCAATTATTATTGCCAAATTATTCTGTCACAATTATTTTTATATGATTCATATTGAAAGATATATTTATTGAACATTTCTAGAATGATGGATAGAAGTATCTAAAAACTTTATAGCATGATATTGTATCTATAAGATAACATGATATTAATTTCTTATAACAAAAATGTGTGATCAAATTTTATTTGCTGAATAAGGCGAGTGACTGAATATACTACCCTAATTCCTACTTACATATGCTCTAGTTTTAATCTTATCCTCTATTTGATGGATGCATTTTTGATGTAAATATTTCTCAAAATGACAAACATAACATTGGCATCCATGTTCTATACATAGATAGATATTTAGTCGTCACTCTACTCTTCACAAAATATTAGAGACTATTCATCACAGAATGAAGGGCAGTATTGGCTTGGGATTAGTCAATGAAAGAGGAAAGTAGGACCGTCAGCCCAGAGTTGTCTTATGTGACAAGAACGATGTGGTGTGGTTTTTGAACAGAATTTTAATCAATGAACTCAATATAGATTGCAGTAGCACTCATATTAGGGTTGTCTTATGTGAAAAAAATGATGTGTTGTGGCTTTTGAACAGAATTTTAGTCCATGAATACAATAGATTATAGTAGCACTCAATCTTAATGGCCCATCGGTCAGCCACAGGTATGCACTATCTGTGGGTATGCTTAGCAATAACACTTAAAAGTTTGCCTGAGATTTTTTTTTTACGGGAACTGATATATTAATTTCACGGCATATTTTTAAATAAGACGATTGATCAAAGTTCACCAAAAAAGTCAATGGCAACAATAATTTTGGAACGGAGGGAGTATATACAAATAGGACCCCCATTAGTAGCTTTGCAAATTTTCATCTAAGGTGTCATTAACATCGAGAAGGCGCTGGTGCAGCTTATGAAAATAAGAATTGACACAAATGCATTGGTACCCCATCTTGTTGCTCGCACGACTGCGATGAGGTGCCACAGGTTTCAAAAACTAATGTCTAGCATGACATCGGTAGGACCCCAACCTGCCGCATTGCAAAATCCATAACTATTCATGCAATTGTTTTTTAATAACATGATAGAACTAATTAGGGAAAAGATGATTCTATACATAGACATCCTTGCTCCCGCTGATGTGCTCATGAGGGGGATTTTTTTTGAGTGACTATCATCCTCAAAATGAAGATCTCAGTCAAAAGTGAAAATTTAATCAGCAGTGTATTAAGGAATAAGAAATTTATTTATACTATTTCTTTTATTCTGAATGTATATGTATTTCACATAGCTCAAATTGTTTGCATATGAAACATGTTGTAGTGATAGCATTTCTTTGCAAAACTAGCCGCGCAAGTGCGCGGGCTGCCATACTAGTTCCTCATGAAATGACATCGGGCCATGGCATCACCGCCTATCGCCTTCACCTTCTCTCTCACCTTGCCGCTGGCATCTGTCGGCATCATATGAGGATCGTGAGTTTGATGGGATCAAAGCCTTCCCACCAGAGCTTTGCATCTGCAAGTGGCGAAAGAGCTTTAAGCCGATCGACATCGAGAAGTATGATGGCTAGATCAACCCTTGGAAGTGGCTGCAGAGCTATAATACTACAATCTAGTCTGCTAGAGGAGACTCCTACGTGATGGACAACTATCTACCAGTCTACCTTGAGCTAGCCGTATGAATTTGGCTCATATCACTTCTAGAGAAATCAGTCAAATCATGAGGAGACCTCAATAGAAAGTTCATCAAGAATTTTGAGGTCACCTACAACTAGTCGGACAACCATTCGTCTTCACTCAACTCAAGCAGAAGTCAGACGAGTTAAGCGATTCTGCGCCAAGAAGACAGAGGTCCCCAATGTCCCATGATCAGCAAATCATCATGGCCTCTCAGGGAGATCTCCAGAGTCAGGAGTTGGTTCGGGAGATCAGTCAGAGGAATCATAACCTTGATCTGACCACTCGGAAGTGCTTCAAGATAGAAGACAAGTAACCTTCGAAGAGTCCTCTCTACATGACAACAGAGGCAAGCGGAAGGAGAAACAATGTCACAACAACTTGGAGTGCTCTAAAAAGAACAAGAAGCAGAAGACCGATCAAAGAAGAATCCTCAAATAAATCAGCAGACCATGGACGAGTCGTGGCATCCAAAATGGTACCACTAGTCAAATGACTGCTGTAAGCTTAAAGTTTTTGCTACGGCGTCACTCAAGGTGGTCACAAATTTGGAGACTCAAGATAAGACTAATGGTGCTGACAAGGACGCTGAAGATAAAGAATACCGGGAGCCATGCAAGGACGTGAATTGCATTTTTAGAGGACCAGACGTGTACTCATGCAAGCGAAAGCACAAGATAGTGTTGTTTATCATGCAACCCCTTAGTACATGAGGTGGTCGGAGATACCGATCACTTTTGATCGGTTAGATCAACCCAAGCACCTGCCCAAGCCAGGTCATCATCCCCTTAGTGCTTAGTGCAATGATTCAAAATATCAAGTTCAACGGAGTACTCGTTGATGAGGAAGCTGCCTTGACTTGATCTTCACCATGACGCTTAACGAGTTGGGATTGCTGGTCAACGACCTCAAGACTAGCTCATCACCCTTCCACGAGATTGTGTGGGGCAAGACATCAGTCAAATCACTATGCCAGTAACCTTTGGCACTCAAAAGAACTTCAAGATTGAGCGGATCACCTTCAATGTGGCCAACTTCCTGTCAGCATATTAGATCATCATCGACAGATTGGTGATAGCCAAGTTCATGGTGATTCCACATTATCCATACCTCCTTGATGATGTCGGGACGTAAGGGAATCATTTCCCTCCACTCTGATCTTTGGAATTCTTTTGATTGTGATGTGCAAAATTGTTAGTTGGCTGAGCAGTAGTTGATGCTATTAGACCAGATGGAGATCCTGTAGGAAGTGGGCGAGATCCCAACAAAGCAGGAGGTGCCGACTAAAATGATGGACTTGGAGAAGCTCCAGGTGGATAAACTAGCAACCATGTCGATCCCGCATCGACCCCAAAGATCCGACCAAGACCATTTTCATAGGAAAGCTTGCTTGTTATTTTCCTCCTGGAAAATGGGGACCTCTTTGCATGACAACCTTATGACATGTCGGGAGTTCCTAGAGAAAATATTCAGCATTCGTTAAACATGGATCCAAAGGCGCCACTTATCAAGCAACATATTTGAAGGTTCGCTCAAGACCGGAGGGATGCCATGAAGAATGAAGTCACTCAGTTGTTAGCAGCTAAGTTTATTATAGAAATGTATCATTCTTATTGGCTATCTAATCCAGTCCTTGTACTCAAGAACACTAAAGAGTGGCGTATGTGTTGATTATACTAATTTGAACAAGGCCTGCCCGAAACATCCTTTTACCCTGTCGCATATCAACCAAGTCGTAGACTCAATGGCATGATGCGAGTTACTCTTGACGCATACTACGGGTATCACCAGATTCCCATTAAGGAGGAAAATTAGATCAAGACGACATCTGTCACATCCTTCGGGGCCTATTGCGACATCACCATGTCATTTAGTTCGTAGATCGGATGGAATGCTGAAGAGTACATGACATTGTAGTCAAGTCTCAGAAAGCCGAGGATCTACTCTCTGACTTAGTAGAGATCTTCGGGAATCTAAGGAGTTACTCCATAAAGCTTAAACCCGAGAAATGTGTTTTTTGGACTTTATCCTGGAAAGCTACTCGGGTACTTTGTGTCCAAAAGGGGCATAGAGGCCAATACCAATAAGATCGAGTTGATCCTTGACATGGGGCCACCAAACTCTTAGAAGGATGTTCAAAAGCTCACTGGCTATATGACAGCCTTAAGTCGCTTCATCTCTAGATTTGCAGTGTGTGGGTTACCTTTCTTCAATCTGCTCAAGAAGCAAGATAACTTTGTTTGGTCGGTTGAGGTTCAGTCGGCACTAGATGAGTTGAAGACTTATCTTGGCAATACTACAGTTTTGGTGCCCCTAACCCAGAAGATAAGATTCAGCTCTGTACATATAAGTGACAACTCAAGTGGTGAGCACCATTATGGGAGTCGGGCGAGAGGAGATGGGGCATGTACAAAAGGTGCAACACCCGATGTACTTTGATAGCAAGGTTAACCATTTTGAGTACCTCCAAAGTACGATATCACCAAATCTTAAAGTTGCTCCATGCACTCTTGATCACTTCGAGGAAGCTGAAGCATTATTTTTAGGCTCATCAGATCGAAGTGTAGACATCATTTGATTGAAAACCTACTGACCAAAATCTTAAAGGAAACTACAAATCTGATACAAACTACCCTTACTGACCCTTCACTATGCATGGGACATCATTGACGTAGGGAGAAGCTAACGGGATCATATACCAAAGTGCCATTGTCACCTTCCTTTCTTCAATGTTGCTGGGAACTAAACCCATAAGGCCTTGTTGGTTTGCCCCGGAATGGGCTCCGGAACGGCCCGTTCCGGCTGGATGAAGCTGGCCTGGCTTGGAGTCTGGCCCAACAAAAAATGTGCGTTCATTTATGTCTGACTTAAAGCCGAGATGGGCTGGTATCCCCCTTTCCACTACCTTTATGGCCCGGAATAATTCCCCATCCTCAATGGGCTGGAAAACTTTCACCAGGATCAAGTGACACAGCTGGAATCACTTGTTCCTGGGTTGGAATA
Source organism: Eleusine coracana subsp. coracana (assembly GCA_032690845.1). NCBI lineage: Eukaryota > Viridiplantae > Streptophyta > Magnoliopsida > Poales > Poaceae > Eleusine > Eleusine coracana. Next base: position 58,482,228 of record CM064434.1, on the reverse strand, counting down.
TGAAAAGAACTGAACTAAAAACAGGTCCGCGGAACATGGCCTAAGGAGGACAGGTTCCTCTTTTATGTGGAGAATTCCCACAAATAAATGAGAGGGATTCAGGCTACAAACACTCGGTAGAAGGCTCGTAAAGACTGCCCTATTATTACCCAGGTCAGGATTACATCTGAGGCTCCAACATGGGAAATGGTCGGGATCCGTGTGGGGTTTCCAGCTTCCGAAGGGGCCCTCCTTAGTCTCTCTCAAACTTGTCCCTGATTACCCTGCTGTCCTCCTCCCACACCACCCTCCTTTGCCAATATTTTGAACAATAAAACTACTCTAATATTTTTTCCGAAAGTGGTCCTCTCTTTTTTGAATTTATTATTTACTGGGCTGCTGAATACAATAAATTTGAAGGAACAAGATACACGTGTGAATGTGTGAGTTTATTACCTCACTCTTTCCTAGACACCAACTCAAGTAGTACTACTATCTATGCCAGCTGGTCCAGATGCTGCCAACGCAATGATATAGATAGTACAGTACTCTTTCCTAGGCGGGAGTAATTGGCAGAACATGAGAGCATAGTGACTTGTGAGCAATCAAACACGCCAGTGTAAGATGCTTTCTGTGCCATGGCCCCGAACCGTGAAGTGTCTATATAAGATGCTTTCCTATATGTTGCTTGTAAGGATATTTAATCATGCTCTTCTGCCCTTTGAATTAGGTACTGGCAAAGTCAAAATCTCAGAAGGGCTTTGCTTTTGCCTTTGGAATTTGGTTTTATTTCAAGCATCTTGTCAGTGCAGGCAATTCTACTGCTCTATAATTAGGGTGTTTTATTGTGCGCACTATAGTAATAATCAATGCACTTCTATTATTCTTCAACAGTAGTAACTCGAAATTGGTTTAGGCCTTGAAATAACTTGTTTAATACTAACCCAATGCCTTAGGAAAACAGTTAAATAAAACTTAAGCTCTGAAATCTGAATTTCGTTTCCCTCTCATTAATTTATCCTCCTCGACGACTGAAATGCCATTATTTTGTGCTTGTGAACTAAAATGTGAGGTCATGTCAAGCATGATTCATTATTTTTAATCGATTACGTTACTTCAGTTAAGCAACTTATTCTGAACTGAACTTATTTTCAGTTAGAGAATTAATTTGTATCATTACACCTTCCTTGAGCCTTTACAGATGTATTTAATGCTTTGAGCTGACTACCAGTCATTTGCACTAAAATGCCTTTTATTACAGGAATTCAGTTATCAACATGATTTATTTGTTTTACCTCAAATACACTAAACTTCATGGAACACACTGAACTGATAAGTCGGTCATACAGAATCTTTGCTTGAGCAAATTTTACTCAGTTATTTCATTGCCTGTTAAACCTACAAACTGGACTGCTCTTGTCTTTGTTACTTGCAGTTGATTCATGTTTTTGTCTCCAAAGAAAACGTAATGGAAATGTTAAGATATTTATTCTTTTTTTTTTTGTTTCTTTATAGAGCTGTAAAAGAGTTACGTACAAGTATGAGAAGTCAAAGCAGTGGGTGCAAGGTTCTATGATCCTCTTTTATTTCTTCAAGTATTGTTGTATATGACAGATAAACTAGTTGTATGTCCAGTAAGGATGTTTAGTAGTGGCTTTAGAGATAATAGATTAGTAGTTCAACAATCAACATGTCCATTGAAGTGAAAAGCTACTGTTAGCAAAATGTATGTCAATTGAAGCATGTTAATTGCTTTAAGGATCGAGACGGTGTATTTTTAAAACATGGAGACTTACAAGTATGAAAAGTCAACCAGAGTTAGTTGCTCAAATATGTATTTTTTTTTTACTTTTGATATATCATTGGAGACTCTGATTGGAAAAACGAGTCTGCAATGAATGGTCATTAGAGACTCTGGTTTGCAAAAACAAGTCTCTGATGACCATTCATTGGAGACTCGTTTTATCAACTAGAGTCTCCAATGACACTGTCATCGGAGACTCGTTTTCATCAAAACGAGTCTTCAATGACTTCACATCACAGACACAAATTTGGAGACTCAAAAAAAAAAAAATAGAGTCTCTGATATGGTTTGAATAGAGTCTCCAAATATGTTTTCTTACATAGTGTATGCCAGCTGGTCCAGATACTGCCAACGCGATAAATAATATAGAAAGTACAATATAATTTACAGAACAAGAGAGCATAGTGACATGTGTGTAAGATGCTTTCTGTGCCATGGCCCCGCACCGTGAAGTGTCTATATAAGATGCGATAACCTATTAGGCCTGCACTGTGTCGCAAGCTACTACAGTAATACTTCACCACATCAACGCGTGTTCATAGCACCACAGAAGGAAAGAAAGAAACCATGGAGCAGCTCCACTTTCTGCTCCCAACGTTTTCTGGATCCATTGTTATCTTGTTCTGCCTCGTTTCTTCGTCCGGTTTTCTGCTATTCAGATACCTAGATAAAAGAGGCTTCGCTGCAGGGTTGTTGAATGACCTTGCGGCAGCAATCCTGATTCTGGCTCGTCCCAGCGGGAAGGGCACCCGACGCGGGCTGTCCATCCAGGTGACAGACCACGCTGTGGCCCATCGTGTCCTGGTGCAGCATAGCGCGGCTTTCCTCGACCACCCGGCCAACGCCACGCCCAGCACCATCCTCTCGCGCAACCTCCACTGCAACATCTTCTCCGCACAGTACGGCCCCTTCTGGCGTGCCGCCCGGCGCAACATGGTCACCGGTGTGCTCCACCCATCCCGCCTTTCTATGTTTGCCGAGACCCGAGGCCGCGTGCTCCGGGACCTCGTGGATGCTCTCAACTCCGGTGCTCCGGCTGGAGAAACCCTACATTTTCCTATCTACCAGGTTATCGCTGAGATGTGCTTTGGCAAGGACGTGATCGCCAAGATTGGTGAAACAGGCGTCCGTGCCATGCACAAGCTTCAGCGTGACATGCTGCTTGCGCTGCCCTCTTTTACGGCAGTGGCGATGTATCCGTGGATTGGGAAGTTTCTTTACCCATCACGGTGGGGCAAGCTTCTCGCCTTCCGGAGGCAGCAGGAACACTACTTCCTGCCTCTTGTTGCTGAGATCAAGAGCCAGAAGCCAAGCCAGGACAACTACAGTTACGTTAGGTCCGTCCTGGATCTACGCATCCACGAACTAGGTGACATGCAGGTCCCTGAAGGCCAGCTCGTCAGCCTCATATCGGAGTTCCTTGGCAAGGCCAGCGACTCCACTGGTGCTGCGCTGGAATGGACCATGGCCAACCTCGTCAAACACCCTGAGGTTCAGACCAAACTCCGCGCCGAGATCAACAACATTGTCTGTGGCAGCAAGGGTTTCATCGAAGACGCCGACCTTTCACGCATGCCGTATCTCAGAGCCGTCGTGCTGGAATCCATCCGGCGCCACCCCACTATCCCATTCGTGATGCGCCATGTCGATGGAGACGAAGCCGCCAAAGCGCTCGGGGTGTCCCGCCTGCCACGCGGCGGCACGACTGTGAACTTCCTTGTCGGCAAGATCAGCAGAAACCCTGAAGTTTGGTCCAACCCAATGTCTTTCTCACCTGAGCGCTTCATGCCTGGTGGGGAAGGCGAGAGTGTAGACCTCACTGGAACAAGGGAGATAAAGATGATGCCGTTCGGGGCAGGGAGGCGTGTATGCCCAGGGATGACACTGGCCATGTTTCACCTAGGGTACTTCGTGGCAAACCTTGTCAGGGAATTCGAGTGGTTGGAGGCAGATGGCGATGAAGCGGTTGACTTCACTGAGTATCACGGCTTCCCTTTCACCACAATGAAACGCGGCCTCCGAGCCCGTCTAGTGCCATTGGTCCATCTGACAAAGTGACAATATATAGGCACGAAACATGTTGTATACCGGGAAAAATAAGACCCCGGAAATGTTGTGTATCTTATATGTTGCTCGTTGTATGTGCACCGTCACCAATAAAGCCCACCCTGGGCCAGGCCTCTCTTGTATGTGCTTGTTTTGTGGGACAAAAATTAGAATCTACTGAATTCGTAAGATGCCCATGAAAAAAATACAAGATGCTTGTCACTATGATCGAGCAATATAAATATATCTGCGTGATTATGCAACTAGCAACTCACATGTCTTCCTCGCGGCAGCAGTAGTTAAGAAGCATGATGGAGCAAATATATTGTTGTTGCTGTGTGTTGGGTGGAGGAAGATTACCACTACCATTATGAATAAATTAAAATTAAATATTTCTAAATATAATCTTAAAATCACCATCTTCATCCTCTCTCTCTCTCCTAACGATACCTCGTTCACAAGTGGATTAGACCTCGAAACCAATAAAACTAGTTGGTACCCCGCGCGTTGCTGTGGCAGTTCAAAACTGAGTTAAAATACAATATGACAAACGGACTCTAAATTAAACATAAAGTAAAGCAAGTAGCACATAGGCCCTCTTAGCTATTTGTGTTACCAAGAATTCAGTTTGCTTTCCCTTTAAAAAGGAAGTTCAGTCAGACGTGTATGGTTGTTAGGAGATTTTTTATTTGACAGCTATACTTTATGTTCAGGATCACATGAAAACATTGGACAGGTTCAATTACTTGTTGTCATCCAACACAATTCTACTGTTATCAAATTTGATACCAATCTTGAGAAGTTCATTCAGCCTCATTTATTTGTTAATAACTTTGCTTCACTCATAAACTAACCGTGAGAAGCAAATACATAGTGAAGATGGTGACAATTAAACACTCAAACCTGATGGATGCATTTTGATAAATAAATAAACCAAGGCAGAAACTATATTTGTGGGCACTGTCATTGTGGAAGAAAAATAACAGGCTATTTTAATTTGGTTGCATGTCCAGGTCTCATGGACGATTTAGGGAGATCTTAACAGGAGATGCACACTATTAAGAAACACAGTATGAGACCAACTATTTGCATGTCCCTAATAAAATGTATCATGAAAAACCATCGGCAACTGAATGTACCAAAATAATGAAGCATGTCCCCGGTCTCGGGCATCAAGAAAGAGGGTAAAACAATTTCGTTGTTAGGACGCCTAAAACAAAAGAACACATATCAATTTCATGCTGAAGAGGACCACTGAACAATCTATTTATTAATAAAAGGAGATGAACTTTCTACCTAGAAAAAAAGAGAAAAGGTTAGAAGTTCTCACAATAAAGCAAAACATCTGACCCTTAGTTATCTTTTTAAATGCAAAACATCTGTAAAAGAGCCTTGGAAGTAAATGCTTATATGTTAAGCACAAAGAAGTAAATGCAAATTTACTATTTTTACAATGCTAGTTGCCTTACCTCTTCTCTTTGCTTTTTATTTAGAATGGGTTCATTGACATGTTTACTAACTGTTTAACTGTTGTTAAAACTGTTTACCTTACTGAGCCTTGGAAGAATGTTTCAAGACTTGCTAATTTGGATATTCTCTCTTAAATATTATAAAAGGGGATGTGGGAGCATTGATATTCCATGTAGGTAGGATAATATGTTGTAATTTATGAAAAAATAGAATGGTGCCATCATCTCGGCAGGATTGGTATATTGGCGGGAGTTTTAGATAATTTAATAATGATTAAGGGCAAACAGGATTAGTTACTATCCTTACAAAGACATATTTCATCAATATCATTTTTAAGCAGCCCAACTTGATGTTTGTTAAACCTATATTAGTAGGCTAGACATTCATTTATGAGATATAATATTATTTTATATTATGTTACTCAATTTAATTTAGATTAGCAGGGTAGCCTATAATTTTAAATATTATCCAACCTAAGGTGCATGTCTCTATTAGTATACATGACATGAATAAAAAGTTAAAATGATTCTAAAATGTTCTGGGGATGTGTAAAGTGTAGCCTGTGCAACTGCGTGGCCCACACAGTCTAGTTGCAGAATAATAACTAAAGAACAATGCATAGATTTGATACATTTTGGTATCTGAATGACTAACGAAATACCGAAAAAAAAGAAAAAGAATGACTAACGAAGGCCAAGGCTTTTGCTAAATCCAGAGGGGAAATTAATTACACATAAACCTATACACATGCAGAGGTATGACAGAGTTTATTATAAGGGGCAATCCATCGAACAGGTCATTCATAAAACAATGGTCAGGTCTAAAAACAGATTAAAAGCATAAACAAATGGATATGTTTCGGCGCAGAAAAGTCAGGTGCAGAAGCACTGAATAGATATTGTGAGAGATAAGAATGGTTTGCTGGATTCAACAAAAACTCCCAAATTAGATGGAAACCAAATTACCTGTTCTTGCAAAGACTGCGTACAAAAGACAGAGTTGTAGATTTCTTGCAAAGACTGCAGAGAAAAAAAAAAGAGTTGTAGATCAAAACAAGATCTTGGTTATCTCCTAAAGAGAACGGAAAAAGGCCGCAATTTATTGATGAATGAAGAGGGCTGCAGGTCTACAGGTATAGACTCAAGCATCCCCAACAACGTTAGGAGTATATAGTTCTCTGCTTGTGAGTTACACCGGAGCAACAGTGAATAAAGGGTAAAGTGACGTTGAAAGCAAGTATGCTTTCAGCACCTGCATGTTGTACCGAGGAATCTTCAAAGGATAACTGTACGTTGAAACCGAAGAGAATATTCATTACTTAATCAAAAGAAATTAGCCCTATAGCATGACGATTTTTGGAAAAATTTAGAAAATCAAAGACGGTAGGTTATCCCAACATGCAGTGAGACGCATCCTGACATGTCAAAGGGAAGAGCCAGTGCTTGATGCTAGCCCCTGAAATTCAAACATAGCAAAAAGAGCGAAGGGTAGCCTCAAAAAACTAAAGCACGTTAGGACACAAGAAGGGAGGCAACCAATATCAAAAAGAAAAGAAGCGGGAGTGGTCTGTGAATTGTGATGAGAAAGTTAGCTCCAGACCAGGTTGACGTTTCCGCAGACATAGCTAGGGGAAAGAAGCTCCAGCCTCGATTGATTAGGATCCAGAGGCATGGTGGGGGTCTGCAGCAACATCTTGGAGAGAGAGGGCAGAGTGCAGCCTCGTAGATGATGAGGCAGAAGATAATGTGGCTCTAGAATCTTGCTTTAAACTACACCATAAGTTCTCTAGATCCCTCCGTAGAGATAGAAAACGTACCAGTTTGACAATGAATATTTATTAAGCAGAAACTTAATTAGAGGTAGCAGAAGCGGTCTAATGAATTGGGTAGCAGTTTCAGATGGAGTGATGATGGAGAGGTGCGACTTGGTCGTTTGCTTCCATCTCAGCAAATAGGGTAGGAATAACCATACCGGTGGTCTTATGACACGATTCAATGTGTGATGGATTGGATGCTGATAGATGGACGGACTGATGAGACTCAGTCCTCATGATCAAATGGTGGAAAATTATGTGATGATGTGGCTACATGAGTGTTGAGAGAAATAAGAGTTAATGAACTTTAGTGGCTGCATCTTCTAAAGATATGTAGATGTAGATAGTGTGTTGTGTGTCCTTTGTAAATTCATAGCCCTATAAGAAAGTTATTAATTACCCACCACTGCTGTTACAAATAAAAAAAATATATTTCTAAATATACTCTTAGGGCCATAGAAGGAAGCCTTAGGGCCAAATTTTTTAATATAGACCTATTAACATAATAAAAAATGTATTTAAAATACTTGTATATAAGTTTGAATAAAAGAAGTAAATATAAACTCGTACAATTTCTCACATTAATTAAGAAAAATATTAATTTCTTTGTTATAAGGTGTAGTTACAAGAGAGATTATTTTAATTAATTTTTACAACAAGATTTAAAGACTAGCCATGCAAATGGTTGACTAGTTATTATGGATTGAAGAGAAGTGGATGAAGATAACTTAAAGGATAAACAGACGGGTATTCATTTTTAAGTAACAAAGAAGGTGAGAAAGCTGCATGATTTTAACCAAGTTCTTGATTGAGTACTCGATAACTAGCAAGATCTAAGTGCGTGCGGGTGTGTGCGTGTGTGTTATTTGTATGTGTGTGTGTGTGTGTGTTATATCTCCACTCTGTCATGCAATATCTGTCATATTTGAGCGATATGTGATATGATTATGCCAACGGTTAACCCATTTCCCTAGATTTGTTGTATTTCCATTTGTCTGTTCAATTTGCGGGGTTTCACAGTATTTGATGATGCAACCATGGACAACATAATCTTATAAACTGATGCCGCAAATATGATGAAGAAAAAAGAAATCGAACCACAGAGAACACGAGATTTACCGTGAAAAACTCTCCCAATGCGGAAGGGAAAAACACCACGGGCGCCAGCCAGTAAAACTTCACTATCAAGAGTTGGGGTTACAACGCCGAAGAGAACGACGGCTTAGAAGAAGTCAATAATCTCTCGGTAAAATCCTAAATGAGATTAGCCTCTGTTTCGCTCCGTCAGAAGCCGGCCTCCAATGTACAAAGAATTTGGAACATAACTCAACAAACTTCACCTTGAGACAAATTCTCCTTATAGCATAAATCAAAACCTTCATCTTGAACATAACAAAAAAAAATACTTCTGGTGCAAAATAGCCGCTTGGGCTAATCCACAATACCAACAAAGCTTGAGCACAGCTCAAACTTAGCAACAGGAACTGGCTTTATCAACATATCTATTGGATTATCATGAGTACTAATCTTGCATATCTTTAGCTTACCCTTTTCAATCTGATCACAAATGAAATGATACTTGATCTCAATGTGCTTTGTCCTCTCATGAAACATCTGATCTTTAGTGAGACATATAGCACTTTGACTATCATAGAATAGGTTGATGCAAGAATCAAATTCACAAAGCTCAACAAACAACCCTTTTAGCCAAATCAACTCCTTGCTCGCTTCAGCAATAGCAACATACTTAGCTTCAATGGTGGGTTGAGCAACAACAAACTACAAAGTAGACTTCCAACTCACATCACAACTACCAATTGTGAACACATAACCTGTGAGCGACCGTCGCTTATCCAAATCATAAGCATTATCTAAATGAACATAACCAATAAGCCCCTTATCAGTTCTGCCAAACTTCAAACAATAATCTGTTGTCCCTCTGAGATACCTGAGAATCCACTGAACTGCCTTCCAGTGCTCTTTAACAGGCTTAGACATGTATCTACTCACCAAACTCATAGCATAAGATAAATCTGGGTGAGAGCAAACCATGGCATACATCAAAGAACCAACAACATTAGAATAAGGAACTCTTGACATGTATTCAATTTCCTGAACTGTACTAGCACATTGCTTAGCTAACAACATAAAATGCGGTGCAATAGGAGTACTAATAAGGTCACAATATGCATGTTGAAATAATGAAGAACCTTCTGAATGTGACCATGCTGACTAAGAAAAAACAATCCAGCTCTATGGTCTCTAGTAATTTCCATACCTAGAATTTTCTTAGCAGCACCAAGATCTTTCATGTCAAACTCACTACTCAACAATTTCTTCAATGTAGTGATTTTCTTTTGAGCTCTTGGCAACAATCAACATGTCATCAACATATAACAACAAGTATATAGGTGATACATTAACAAACTAGATATAAACACAACTATCATAATTAGACCTCTTAAAGCCATGTGACAACATAAATGAATCAAACCTCTTATACCATTGATGAGGGGATTGCTTCAAACCATAAAAGGATATTTTCAGCTTACAAACACATTTTTCCTTGTCAGGCACTATGAACCCTTGAGGCTGATCTATGTATATCTCCTCCTCAAGCTCACCATGCAAAAAATGCAGTCTTCACATTTAACTGCTGAAGCTCAAGATCATGTGAAGCAACAATACTGAAGAACGTGTGAATTGAGCTATGCTTAACCACAGGAGAAAACACCTCATTGTAATCAACACAAAGAATTTGATTGTACCCTTTTGCTACTAACCTTGACTTGAACATAGGAGGCTCACTAGGAAACAAACCGTCCTTTCTCTTGGAAATCCATTTGCAGTGGACAGTCTTCTTTCCCTTAGGCAAGGCAGAACCTCCCATGTACAATTCTTCTCGAGAGATTGCATCTCCTCCTGCATAGCTGAAATCCACTTGTCATGATCACCAAAATCAATAGCTTCAGTATAAGTTGCAGGCTCATGAACGCTCTCCACCTGTTCAGCACAACTCAAAGCATAGTAAGTCATATTACATTCTTCAATAAGATGGGTTGGAGGTCAACAACCCCTCTTTGATCTGCAATGAGCAATAGGCAAATCCTCCTTAGGCTGCAAAATAGGAGGTGAGTGCTGCTGAACATCATCATCATCAACAAATTGATTTTCTTGGTCAACCACTAGCTCCAACTGCTCGACTTCCTCATAATTCACATGCTCGACCCGCACACTTATGTGTTGTAGCTCTTTTACAGAACTCTCTAGAACAAGATCTGAAGTCAAACTGTCAGTAAACATCATAAATTCATTGAAAACAACACTCCTGCTCATGAAAGCCTTTCCAGTTTCAGGATTCCACAACTTATATTCTTTAACTCCTGAACCATAACCAACGAAAAGACATTTAATAGCTCTAGGCTCTAATTTTCCATTATCAACAGGTGTACCTGACCATACCTCAATGGGAGTTTTCTTATTAAGTGGGATAGAGGGCGACCTGTTAATCAAGTAACATGCCGTGTTCGCAGCTTCTGCCCAAAAATGCTTGTTCATCTTTGCGTTGGACATCATACATCAAGCCTTTGAGATGATGGTTCTGTTCATGTGCTCAGCCACACCGTTTTGCTGCGGTGTGTACGGTATGATATGATGCCTGATAATGCCTTTTTGCCTGCAATAATCATTAAATGCATCCGAACAAAATTCTCCACCATTAACAGTATGAAGCACTTTTACCTTTTTTTTAGTTTGCCTCTCTATCATAACTTTCCACTCTTTAAAAGCAGCAAAAGTATCACTCTTGTGTTTCCGAAAGTAAGGCCATACTTTTTTAGAGTAATCATGAATAATAGTAAGCATGTAACGAGCACCAGCAAGAGAAGGCTTACGAGAGGGACCCCATAAGTCAGCATGTACATAATCAAGAGTACCTTTGGTGGTATGAACAACGGTGTTGAACTTAACCCTTCTATGCTTCCTGAAAATACAATGCTCACAAAACTTCTTGCTACTCAAAGTACAACCTTCCAGTAGGTTCCTCTTCGTCAATTTTGCCATACCAAGTTCACTCATATGTCCAAGACGCATATGCCAAAGGTTAGTCTTACTAGGTCCAGATTTAGAAACAGCAGCAACGGAAACAGAACCATGTAAAGTACTTCCTCTAAGGACATATAAATTTGCAAAATAATCACCTACCAACCAAACATGGGCACCTTTTGCAATCTTTAAAACTCCACCAGAACCGGAGTACTTAAAACCTTCTGCATCAAGACTGCTAACCGAGATAAGATTTCTGGTCATAGTTGGAATATACCTTACATTTTCCAGTGTGTGTATCATGCCATCATGTGCCTTGATCTGAACAGAGCCGATGCCCACAATCTCACGTGAGTTATCGTCTCCCATACGCACAACATCTCCCTTCTGCATAGGTTCATAAGAGCTAAAGCAATCTTTGTTAGTGCAGATATGAAATGAACATGCGGAATCAAGTATCCATTCGTCATGACTAGAAACACAACCAGAAAGAACAGCCAGACAATCTCCCAAATCTGAGTTACCAGCAGCAACAACTGTTGCCTTGCCATCGGAAATATTTTTCCTATTCTCCTTGTTCTTCAGTTTCCATCCTCAATAAAGTGAGTTTTCTTTTCGTAGTACTTACAGAAATTCTTGGTGGGTGGTTTGGACTTCGAGCGGCCTCTACCGTCATGGCTCTTCTCACGCTCATTGCCATCATTCGATGATCTCTGCTCAATTTTGCCTCTAACAAGTAGTGCATCACCCTTGGAAGATGACGACCCATCAGAGTGCACCATGCCTTTCATCTTCTTCCTAGATTGGAGCGCCTCATAAACCTCCGCTATGGTTAGTCCATCACGGCTCAAAAGTATGGTGTCACGAAAATTAGCAAATGAACTGGGTAGAGAACATAAAAGTAAGAGGCCAAGATCCTCATCATCATACGAAATTTCCATCAACGATAGATCGGCAATGATCTCCTTGAAAATAGATATGTGGTTCAACACTGAACCACCCTCCTACATCTTGAGCGTGAACAACTTCATCTTCATTATGCATCTTACTCGTTAGATCTTTTGACATGCAGATTGATTCCAGTTTCAACCAAAGTTCTGCAGCACTCTTTTCCTGTAGCACTTCTTGCAAAATATCATTAGATAGATGAAGCTGAATTAGAGACAGAGCCTTACGATCCTTGCGCTTCTCTTCATTCGTCAACTCACCCTTCTTCTTCATGCCAAAGCCTTCCAGTGCCTCATCGACATCTTGAGTTTGAGCCAGAACAGCCTGCATCTTGACTTGCTACAACGAGTACCTCATGCTATAATGCAACAGTGGTAGATCATACTTCATCGACACCATCAAGAAACCCTAGATGGGAAACAACCTGGCACTAGTACCACTTGTTATAAATTGATGCCACAAATACGATGAAGAACAAAGAAATCAAACCACGGAGGACACGAGATTTAGGGTGGAAAACCCTCTCAATGTGAAAGAGAAAAAACCACGGGCGCCAGCCAGCAAAACTTCACTATCAAGTGTTGGTGTTACAACGCCAAAGAGAATGATGGCTTACAAGAAGACAATAATCTCTCAATAAAACCCTAAATGAGATTATGTATCATACCGTGGGGGGTTGCTCCCCCCCCCCCCGCCGCCTGGTGGTACGGTACATACGGCCCAAGCCTCTGGTGATGGGCCTCCGCTTTGCTTCGTCAGAAGTCGGCCTGCAATGTACAAAGAATTTGGAACATAACTCAACACATAATGGAGCAATGTACAATGCGTACCGATTAAGATGCAGTTAACATTATGCTTGGTACTGATTCCCAAGGGAGCCATGCCAATCGGGCAAGGTGGAGGGATCAATGAAAAGCCCATTCAGGGTTGCAAACCCAAACCTAAATAGAGAGGATTATTCCTTGAAGGAAAAAAATATTCATGATCGCATAGTGACCAAGTCAATCGCAAGATTATTTCTACATGATGTCTCCCTTTGTTCATGATCATCTACACGTCGGTGCCGGGGGGGGGGGGATACTTTGTAAATCTCAACACTTGAACTGTTTTTTTTATTGTTCTTTGGGTCTTTGGAATTTTACAACAATTCAAGTAATTCTTGCCTAGTTATCACAACTACGTAGTAAACGCAATCTTGCTGGTCCATTGCATATGCATGTGGAACACAGTGGCCAAACGATTTGGATAAGTGCATGTGGAAGATGATGTACAGAACGAATCATTTATATATCTTGAGAGATGGAAGGTGAAACTAAACTTTGTAAGTCAATGTCTTAACATACCTTGTTTAGATAGGAGCATTTTTGTTCTATTTTCCACAACACTCCCCCACCATTTGTAATCATTGTTAGTTGAAGTCACACTTATTCCTTGTACTACCTCCATCCCATAAAGAGTGTCGCTTTTGACTTTGATACATCACTTTTGACCTTCCATCTTATTGAAAAAATTTATATAAATATTAAAATAAATATCTTATGATTAAGGTATCTTTAATGATGAAATCAATTATAAAAATAAATAACATTTGCAAAAAAAAAATTGAATAAGATGAACGGTCAAACACAACATTAAAAAGTTTATAGCGACACTCTTTATGGGACGGAGGGAGTAGACAATATAAAGCCTTAGAATATTCGTAGAGAAAAGCTACAACATACCTTGTACATAATATAAAATTTTCTTGCAGTGCACAACATAGGATTTTGCTATATTTCATGGGCCCTGAATGAAACTAGACCCCGTGAGGGAAAGAAACAAAATATCTATTTCTTACTTTATTTTGTTTCTTTTGTAGGCTTTTCAATCTATTTGCACAATAGCTTTAAGGGACATAAGATAGATGCAAAAAAAGAAAGAGCAAATGCAACAATTTGTGCAAGTATGACAGAAGTTGAAAACACATAATTATATATCATCACAAATATGATAATTCACATTGATTTTATATCTATTTAATAAATACAAGCTCAGACAACATGTTGTCTTGCTGATCAGGCTCGACGGCAATGAAATAGAAAATGAACAAGAAACAGCTGCTAGAGTTGCAGATTAGAGATGCCAAAACTAGCTAGCTACCATATATATGAATGAGATGACATGCTGCAATCAGTACAACTAGATTGGAGTAGAATTAATATTGATTGAATTCCAGTATTGGATGACTTTGTATGGAGTAAAGCTTGCATCATGACGAAATATAGAGGGAGTGTCCAATAGTGACCATGACAACAATGTCGGATTAATTTAGAACCTCGTGAATGAGCAGGCCACCTCACTAGTTTGTCTAAAGATTCCTCTAACTTCTGACCAGCAACACATGGAGTAGTCTAATAACTGGCCTCCATTACAGCACATGGAATTAATAATTAGGCATCTTAAAAAATCATATCATGCTCCCTCGTCCCAATAAAAGTGATGCACTAGTGAGGAGGCTCAAAAGTCAAAAGACACTAGTGTGCCCATCAATTGGTGGTGCACCATGGGACCCACCATCTACGAACCCATTGCCTAGGGCAGCCGCCTTGGAAACAGAGGCAAACCTGTTGCCAAGACGTCAAGCTTTCCCTTGCCATCGCTGCTGAGTTGCTGGGCCACCGCAAAGCCCCTCTGCCTCACCACACAGTCGACGTCGCTCCACTTGTCACTCTCGGTCACGGAGCTCACACATATAGATCTTGAGAGGAGGGGAGGGGATTAGGGGCAACAACGAGATCCACCATCCATTCAGCACGTTCCTACAGCTCATCGCATCGGTCCATCTGTGCAACTCCTCCTCACGTGCTGGGCCACTCACGTCGTGCACTTCGACCTCACGCGGGATGTGCAGATCCCGCGCCCAAACAACATCTATCAATTGCATGCACTGGTCGGGGGATATAGGGGCTGGTAGGGTTCGAGATGCTCCAGAGGCCTTCGCCCACCTCCTCATAGGTGGGAGCCATGGATTTGTGGAGGATGCGGATGGGGAACGAGGCCGACAAGGATGGAGGAGACAAGCGTGGGGGATTTTCCTTTTTATTTTCCCAGAAACCATGTGCGTGAGGATAAAGCTCTGCCCTGCGCAAAACCATATATAGTGAATCTCTGTCACCACCAGCGACTATGGATACTACTTCAGAACAATTTCACTTCATAAGCCATATTTATTTACGAAAAGATATGATAACGCATCATATAGTCCCCCATCACATAATAAATTGTTGAACGAACACCATATGAACGAGACACCAAAAGTGAAATTTCTAATTTTTGTTTCACTTTCACATGTTTCTCTTCACGCTTTAATTGTATGTAATAGTAAATATTATGGTTACGCTATCCTATTTCTGTACGATTTTCGCAACTCTTGATATGAGGCCTTACTATGCTTGTTGCATTCTGTTATTTCTGCAGTGGTTATGCAGTAAAAAACTACTACCTGGGTTTACTTGTTTAACTTGTTTGACTGCTCAGCGGGAAGTACCAATATATGGATTGCGCAAAACCATAGTGAATCTCGGTCACCACCAGTGAAAAACCACAGCGTTAACCTCAAGACCAACAGATGTTAGGCCATGACGCCATGTCTATGTACGGCGTCATTGAAAGCTCTCAATCTGATTGATTTATCTATATACGGCGTTAACACAGTACATATGTGGATCAGATGCCTTGCTTACAATGTTTCCCACTGTGGTACATATGTATAACTCAGGATCGTTGGATGGATCTTTTGATGGTAGTGGTTATATCTATTTGGGCCCCACAATTGATTGATGCTCAAACGTTTGCTCCAAGTGAACATTTATGACTCTCTTAGTTTTGCGACCATATACGTTGTACTGCTATATGCCTCTATATTCAGTATTTTGTTTTTTTTTTAAGAAAATATTCTGTATGTCGTGTTGTGTACAAAGAACCAAACTCTAAGCCCTACTTACCTTTCATTAAGTCCAAATGTTCAGCATTTCGGTCTTCAAAGCTTTACCAGATAATTTGTTGTCAGGTTATTTTGGACGTGATATGTGTTGTTTAATCAAGCTTAGACAGGATCAGTGGATGCTTATGGGAAGCCGTGTCATCATCACAACGGCCACGTAACAACATGATAGATAAACAAAGATGTGTATTTTTCATTGACTAGCGATTTTATAAACAAGGCAAGCAACTGCAATTGGATGACTTCCTGTTCCTTCGGCATCCGTGATGATCCACGAGTGTGTCCGAAAGCAAAAACCTAATTCTAAACTCTACTCACCTTTCCTAAAAATCCACATGTTCACTATTTATGTCTTCAAACCTTCAATTAATAATTTGTTGTCAGGTTATTTTGGAAGTGATATCTGTTATTTAATCTAGCTTGGACAGGATTAGTGGATGCTTTTAGGAAGCCATGTCGTCATCAACAAAGGCCATGTAATTACAAGATAGAAAAATCAATAAGTAATTTTCATTGCCTAGTAATTCTAAAAACACACACACAACTGCAATTGAACAACCTCCTGTGTAGCATCGGTGTCTGTGATGATCCACCAGCAGTATGTCCGAAAACAAGAACCGAACTCTAAGTCCTACTTGACTTTCATAAAGTCCACATGTTCAGTATTTACGTCTTCGAACCTTTAACTAATAATCTGTTGTCAGGTTATTTCAGAATTGATATCTGTATTTCAATCCAGCTTAAACAGGATCGATGGATGCCTATCAGAAGTCGTTTCATCATCAAGAACAGCCAGGTAACAACTTGATATATAAACAAATAAATATTTTTTCACTGCCTAGTAATCTATACACCTTATTATATTAAGGGAGGTGAGGTCGTCTAGACCAAGATTTTCGTGTCCAGAGAAGCTCTACACATCGCCTCAAGTCTTGGTTATCATTTCCAACTCGGTTTTTAGGTTTCCAATGTAACCGACACTGAATCAAACCGATTAAGCCGACACGGAACTGATTCTTCTCTACATGCCGTCTCCTACTGCTTAAATAATAATGTTACGAGTTACCAGAGCCTATCTTGAGCTGCTAAACATTGTCTGCACGGAAAAAATCAAGTTTCAGTTCAGATCGGGTGTCGTTCGAGCAGCAGTCAGTTCTACCTTCCATTAACGACTATAACACCCTAGGTGAGCTTGCCATCCTTCATCCTCCATTCCAGACCACTCTCCTACGAGTTTGAGCCGTCATAGCGCTAGAAACGGAGCTCCGGCGAGCTCCTACAATGGCGCCACCGTCTTCTTCCATTCAGGCCGCCGTTAGCTGCCCTACAGCCACGCTGGCCGCACATCATTGGATCAACGTTCATGATTAAAACCAACGTACCCCTTCACTGTATTAAATACTGGCCGCACATCTTGCGATCCACGCTCAGGATTAAAACTAGCATACCCCTTTGCTGTTTTAAATCCTTGCCATCCGTTTCAGATCTAACGGCCCATATCACATACCGCTTCAGATTAAGTAATACTTTGCAGATTGGTCCCTATTCTTTGCAAAAGGATCCTGATACTTTACAGTAATTATGTTTTACTGAAAACGAATGGTATGTAGCACCCAGAACTTCGACACTTTACGTATAAGTCCCTGTTGGTTACAATATTTGTGTGTCGGTTTATGAAATGGATTTCTTCTACCGATACTAATGATAATTTACAAAAATATTTGATACTTTATAGTTATGATTTGTTTTTTACACTATTATGTAATATACTTTAAATTATTTTTATTTATTTATAAATATTTGTGTCATTATTTGAAGGTTTTCTTACTTTTTTCATTGCTTTCTTTCTTTCTACTTATGTTGCAGGTTGCAGTTAATTTGTATATATATGCAATTGTTTTGCCTCCTTCATACAATGTACAAGAAACTTTTCTTAGTGTTAAATCTTTTTCTTCAATACATGAAAATATTTAGCCTCATGGTTGCTCGAGGTGATAGTACTAATATTGTTAGAGATACAAGCGACAAGAAACTTTATAATGTTTCCAATAACAGTCCAGTGAGCAAGGAAGTGCAAGATTACATGGATAATTAATACTTTTTCTTTGTTTTTAAAGCCCGTAGCAACGCACGGGTACTTTGCTAGTTCTTTAAAAAGGCAAACAACTACAATTGAACAACCTACTATTGCCTCGGGATCTGTGATGATTCACAAGTGTGTCCCAAAGTGAGAATCTAACTCTGAGCCCCACCTACCTTTGGTCAAGTCCACATGTTCATAATTTTCGTCTTCAAACTTTAACAAATAATT
This sequence comes from Eleusine coracana subsp. coracana, assembly GCA_032690845.1. Lineage (NCBI taxonomy): Eukaryota > Viridiplantae > Streptophyta > Magnoliopsida > Poales > Poaceae > Eleusine > Eleusine coracana. Next base: position 58,463,831 of record CM064434.1, on the reverse strand, counting down.
TGTTATGAGGTTACATTGGAAGTGATACCTGTTTAATCCTGCTTAGACAGGATCGGTGGGTGCTTATGGGAAGTTGTGTCCTTGTCAACAACAGCCAGTAAAAACATGATACTGCTCTTACCGTTCTTAAATTGTTATCGTAATTGATTTTTGTAGTTAATTTTAACAATTTATTTTATTTAAAAAATTCAAAAAATATCATATTTATTGTGATAGTTTATTTTATCATAAAAAAATTGAACTATAACTTAAAATTTTGCATATTTCAAATAATATATTGAAAAAGATGAACGATTAAAGTTAAATAAAAAAATTAATGGCAACAACAATATAAGATCAGAAGGAGTAAAAAATATGTAATTCTCATCGTCTAGTAATTTTACAAAAGGGAAATATTTGGTGCAAATGGATGATCTCCATCTAACAACGTGCGTTGCTCGCACCAACTACCTGGTATGATTTTGCAGAGGACTCCTACGTGGTCTGTAAATTCGGCAAACTTCCCACCAATCCCACTTCCCCTTTAGGTCTTGTTTGGGTATACTAAATCCATATGAATTGGAGTGGGATAGAAAATGAACTGATTTCCCCCTCAATCCCTCTCAATCCATATGGATTAGAATGTATTCTCTAGTATCCAAACAAGGCCTTAGTGCTCCTCCTTTCTCCTGCTCAGTTCCTGAACAGTCGCCCGTAAGGATTGGAGTGCCAACATCACCCAAGTCTCATCCGTCTTAATTTGCCTTAGACTGCCTCTTGTGCACGATTGCTGATTCATGAGTGTACATCGGTTGTGATAGAACATTGTAGTACATGGAAGAAAGTTGGATAGATTGATAGATTTTGATTTATATTTGCGGCGACTGTTCATTGTGTAGAGCATATCACGGTGCAATTGCTTTAGTGCCTACAGGAAAAACCGTGCTGAAACAAATCATACCAAAAAGCTTCTTTTGATTACCGCCTTCTTCTGTATAAGAGCTATTAGTGGTAAATTACTTGCGGCATTCAGAGTCCACCAACCTGTATTACACTTGACAAGAAGTTTGAGGTCCTGGTCAGGGACGTCTGGCTAGTTGGGTATCGGGTGTGGACTGTGGACGTCGGCGGGAACAATAAAAAGGGAACACCAAAACGACCCAGTATCACCGTTACTCTAACACCCTGATTTTCAAATATTTAAGTATTTTAAAATTTTTCTAGAATTAATTAGGTTGTTAACATTTCATTATGAAAAAGAATTATTTTCTAAAGAAAATAATCAAATTTAGGTTATTTTAAAATTTTGGTTGTTGCATTCATGACGCTATAGTTGCATTACCATTTGATTGTGCCCTAAAATTTATTTCAAAAATTCGATTAGGATCGAATTGGTTTTGTTTCAAATTTTGGAAAAAGAAAATAGAGAAGAAAACCTCTCCTCGGCTCTCGGTCCGAAATCTTCTCCACGGCCCAGCCTTCCCCCTCACTTTTCTCCTTTCTCCCGGCCTGCCATGGCCATGGACCGATTTTCTCCCCTGCCGCCCAGCCTTCCCTTCTCTTTCCCCACTCCCTCGGCTTGGGCCAAATTCCCACTCCCACGGCCCATTTTCCTTCACCTCCCCTTCTCTCCCTTTCCGGCTTGCTAGGCCTGCCAGCCCACCCACGCCTGCCAGCCTGTCGTGGACCAGCAGCCCGCACATGCCTCGCCGCTCGCGCAAACCCTACCCCTAGCTGCCGGGCCTAGCCGCCGCCACCTAGGGGCCCCTATAAATAGGGTGGGACCCACGCTCCTACCTCCCCTTTCTCTGCCACCACCTCTCGTGTCCCGCCGCCGCCGTCGTCCCCGCAGTCGCCACTGCTCGCCGTCGTTTCGTGCCGATGCCCCCAGCCTCAGCGCATCACCGCGCGCCTCCTACGTGAACTCGCCTCCCGCCCACGCCTCGCCTGCACCCATCCCCGCCATCGTGCGAGCGCAGGAGTGCCACCCCCGCGAGCTCCAGCAAGCCGGCCATGGCGCCTTCGCCTTCTCCTCGCTGGCGGTCGGCCGACGGCATAGATTAGATTGGGCGAACGTGTATGGTCCCGGTCCACCGTGGATCTGTGGACCGGTGCACTCCACTGGTTCACGTGCCTGTTTTTTTTATTATTTATTATCTATTTTTTATTTTTTATTTTATTACCAGAACATGCCAGATTTATGTTTAGGCCCCGGCCTTTTATCTTATTCATTTTAATCCTGATTCTCTGAACCTTTATAAAATTTAGTTTAGGTCCCTGTTTAATTATTTTAGCACTATATTTTTGTAGAAAAGCTCCTAGACTTTTCATAAATAATATTTTCATCCTTTAACTTTACAAAAACACCCCTAGACTTATTAATAATTATGTTTTTGTCCTGACTTTTTACAATTTAGTCCCTTAATGTGTTATATATTACATTTTGGTCCCTGATACTTTCTAAAGTTTTATCCTAGCCCTTACATTTTACAATTTAGCACTTATACTTTTCTAAAATTACTTTTAGGTTCCCAAACTTGTCTATTTTTACATTTTAGCCCCTAAAACTTCAAATCTCCGTAACTTTTCAACTGTAGCTCCGATCTAAGAAATTCTTGTGCCTATGCGATTGTAGAAATGAATATTTTCTATTGGTACTATTTATAGTAGTTTTCTGATTTTATTATTTTAACCCTAGAAGTTTAAACCTTCATAACTTTTTACTCTGTAACTCGGATTTAGATGATTCTTGCGCTCACACGATCATAGCAATGCATACTATTTTATAGTATTGTTTCCACAGATGTTTGGTACTGTGTGGTGTGTTGTTTCTTAGTTATTTGTATGCTTGTCTTTCTGGTGTGACATTGAGTAGATGAACAACGGTTAGAGAACTTTCAAGATCTCCATCCTGAAGACTTTGAGTAGTAGCAAAGGGAACCAGGCTAGTGTCCTTGATGCATTTTGAACCTATATTTTATATTCATCTCTATCTCTATGAATGCATCTTAATATTGAATCCCATGTGTCATTATCTTGTTCCATATTATTCCTTGTCACTGGGGTTATGGTGTAGTATATTAGTAAGGGTACGTTACGCTTAGTTTGATATGTTGGGAATTTGAAGTGTCTAATGTTAATCTTGACTAATAGTTTAGTTGAACATAATCATGAGAGATGGGTAATCTTTTGAAGTAACAAGGAACTAGGGTGATCCAAGCAGGAGGATGATGATGATGGTGTGGGTATGCACATGTACTCGGTACAATACAGTGAGTTTGTGGTGGTACCTGCTTGGGATCACAAGAATATGTTTGTGGAGCATCTACCTAAGAAAACAGCGCAAAGCACAGGGCTGATATGGGTAGGCTTTGTTGAGTATCGAGATGTCTTCCCATTTTTGCAGGCAGTTGAGGAATGAGTACGGGACCGTTTACTCTCAGACTCATGCGATGGACGGTTCACTTCTAGCCACGACACCAGAGGGGGCTTCTGTGGAACGGTTTAATTTTGCTGTGATGAAACCTTAGCGTGGGTTGTTTGCAAGCTGGGAAGCTCTTTGAAAGACTTTGTGGTGATCTCTTGGCCTCATACCTATGGTAGTGTGATTCAGGCAACATGGAGACTTTAGTCACTCCCACTATGTCAGGTCAGCCTTTTAGCAACACTTTTAAGTGTTACTAGATGTAAGAAAAAATGTTGCTGGGAGGTATAGTAACACATTTAATTAGTGATCTAGGTTGTGCTGTTACTAGAGCATGTTTTGTTGCAACACATTTATGTGTTCCTCATTGTGAGACAATGTGAAACAAGCAAATTGTATTGCAACACATATATGTGTTACTATTTCTAATAAAAAATGATACAAATAAAACTTATTATAACACATATATGTGTTACTACTCAATAAAAGTGTTACACTTATGGTACTAAAAATAGCATTAAATGTAAAAAATATCTTGCATTAGGAATCGAACTCTGGTTGCATACTTCAAGATTGATGGCAACATCAGCCGGGCTAAGACACAATTATGACTATAATTTGTAAACATAGAATTTAAAACATGAGGATGGACAACTAATGTGTATTGTAACACATATATGTGTTACTACTTGAAATAGTGTGTTACAATATCTTTGTTTGGTTGTACTAAATATTGAATCATTTTACTGTTGTTAAGAGAAGTCTAATGACATTATTTGACATGTGAATATACATGATTCTCATGTTCAATTGCTTGCCATCAAAGCATATGCTGCTTATGTAGCACCAAACAAAAATAACTTGTAATGCAAAATAATATATTATTCATAAACATTATATAGGTGCTTTGTTTTCAAGCTTGCGACATTTTCAAAGAAAGAATTTTGATTAAGATGAGCAGCATATAGTCATTTTATAAAAATTAGAGAGTATGAAGTTTTATCCCAATGATGAAGTCACTACCATGTGATTTGGGAAACATTTTCCATCCGGAGATAACGTTGTTAGAAGATCAAAAATGAAATGCATTGGTGAAGTTGCAAGACAAGAGATTATGTGGCTCTAACTGTGTAACATTTTGTTGTAACACTATTTTGTGCTATAATAAGAATTTTCTTGTAACACTCATACTAGATATGTTAAAAAATCATAATATTTGTAACACTTTTACTGTAATATTAGTTTTTTGTTACTAAAATAGTTTCTTGCAACATATTTTTTAAAAATGAAAACTATGTGTTACAAAGTTAATTGTAACATATAATTTTATGTTCCTATAAACTTTATTGTAACACCAATGTCCAAGTGTTACAAATATGTGTTACTATATGTATGTTCTATAGTAGTGCATAGTGACAAAATCACCAACCTGTGGGTAAAGTTGTGCAACCTTTGCAGTGTGTAAAACTATTATAACAACCGTGCTCATGGTCATGAGCGGCCTGGATCCTCACATGATTAGCGGGAATGGTTGGGTGAACTTGGTGGGTAGCCAAGTTTGGTTTGGTTAGGATTGGCTAGTTTATTAGTGAATAGTGTTCTATGTGAACTGTTCAACTATGTTTGAGTTGGTGGCTCTGGATTCTATGTGAATCATAGTCCTCTGTGGGCTTTCACCACTTAAAGTTAATAGGGTTTGGTAGTTCAACTCATCTAGTAAATAGGATGGCTTTTCAAATGGACTTAGGTATAGATGCTTATTTATTCAAATAAACCATTATATTAGCCTTTCTTCTATTAAGCTTGCATGTCATACTTTCCCCCACTTGCTGGTTTGGTTGAGATTGGCTGGTTTCTTAGTGAATGTTGTTCTATGTGAACTATTCAACTCTGCTTGAGTTGGTGGCTATGGATTCTATGTGAATCACAGTCCTTTGTGGGGTTTCACCACTTAAAGTTAACAGGGTTTGGTAGTTCAACTCATGTAGTAAATAGGATGGCTTTTCAAATGGACTTAGGTATAGATGCTCATTTATGCAAATGAACCATTATGTTAGCCTTTTTTCTATTAAGCTTGCATATCGTACTTTCACCCATATGCTGAGTATGGCATGTGTTGACCCTTGCTATTTTCCTTTGTTGTTGTACTATGAACTGCTGCTCAGAGACGAAGAGATGGACTACATCAATGAAGACTATTACTAGGCGAGCGTGCCCTGATCATGTGGTGTTATGGTGTCTTCCGCTGCTATTTATCAAGAGAGTCAGTTTAGTCTTTAAAGACAGTTATTTATGTAATAATGGTACGCTTTAATAGTGACATTAGTTGTACCGTTATTTACTTTACTATCGATATATGTGAAACTTGTTCCCGGGCACACATATGATAAGCACTTGGTTTTGTACTTAAAACCAGGTGTGATAGTTATGTATGCAGGCAGCTTCTCGACGCCGCTCATCGTCGGGGGCTATGTATGGGGGTGACCTCAAGTCTCATGCCCTTGATCCATCTGCATGTCAGAGGAGGCTGGAGGCTGGAGGGAAGATTTGCAACTTGCGAGCAAGAAATAAATGTGAAGGAAGATTTTAGCAAACAAAATAAGACGGTGCTAGGGGATTGGTGGGAGCGACGCATGCTGTTAGATGGAGATCGTACTGCTTGAATTCTATGTTTACACCGTTGCACCAAATCACCCATTTGCACTACATATCTCCCCTTTTATAAAATAGGCAAACAACTACAATTCCACGACCTCCTATTGCCTCTATATCTGTGACGATCCACAAGTGTGTCGTAAAGCAAGACCAACCTCTAACCTCTACTTACCTTTAATAAAATCCATAAATTCACTATTTACGTCTTCAAACATTCAATTAATAATTTGATGTCAGGTTATATTGGAAGTGATATCTGTTGTTTAAACTAGCTTGGAAAGGATCAGTTGATGCTTATGGGAAGCCGTGTCATCATTAAAAAAGGCCAGGTAACAACATTATATATAAATAAATAAACAGTTTTTATTTCCTAGTAATCTCTACACTTAATTAAAAGAGGTGAACACGTCCATACGGTGTTGCATGTCTATGCTCCAACTCGGATAAAACTCAAACAAATACGACTCGGTGTTGAATGACTATGACTCGGTGTTGACAGGGCAACTTAGAAGTCATGGCGACATCATCAAGCTCGAGTGCGTGGTGAGGTGTCCGGCGAAGACTTGGATGATGGTACATGGAGCGAGTACTGCACGAAGATATCACATGGCCGGGCAGTGCAGGCGGCTCTCGACAAAATACGCAGTTCCATGCCATGGTGTCGGCCTTGCTCGGTGTCCTCGCCTCCGTGGTTGGGCAAGCATGCGGCAGCATAGTGCGTGGAGACAGTCGGGGAGATTGGCTGCATGCAGCTTCGATGGCCATGCCGTGCATGCATGGATGACAACGTAGAAGCAGCGGCAACAGGGAAAGGTGAGACGCAGTGATGCCGACGACCTCGCCCTTCACCGATGATGACAGGCTCCCTGAACCCCATTGTTCGATTGTTCTGAGAGCACCTGACGCGATGGACACTGACGCCGTCTGCAGGATCCATTATTGCCCAGGTGTGAAGGACGTCGACTTGGCTGAGCGGGCGTCAACCTCGTCCAACGAGCTCTCACCAAAACACTATGAAGGTTTGTTGTAATTTCAGAGCCAATTTCATCCATGTCGTCTGAACCTATAAGAACACTATAAGAACACGGTGACTTGGTTTTCTGTTATGGCTCTAATAATTCGATACATTTTTATTTGTGGATTGACTGAACAAAAGAGAGATGCATACCAGTGTTCCAGTGTTCCTGGATGAAGAGATTGTGCACCAATTAATACTACAATGGATTACTGCATCTGCGATAATATCATGTGGCTGTTGTTCCTCTACTTAGGTGCCAACAACAAGGAACTGTTCCTCTACTTAGGTGCCAATAACAATGAACTTCTGAGTCACAGGTTGACACGTACAAGCGTGTGCTAACCAGATGTTTGCACTTGTATGCTGTTGTGTCCATCAGCTGGACAGATTAGACTTTATGGGTTAATACATAGTGTGCTCGAGTTTTCTCAACTTTTCAATAGATGAATATTTTACTTCTAAGTGATTATTATGTGGTCATGAAAACTAGAAAATTTCGAATAATCAATTTCACATCCCTTTGTTTGATACCAAAATGTTGAAAAACAAATGATGTTTGAAACTTAATCCTGAGTAATGCATGATCAATATATTCTGTGATTATATTTCAGTGATGTTACCATTTTCCTTTCATTGTCTGTGATAAATTTAGTAAGGACAGCATTTTTGTTGTGCTCAGCAAAAAAAAACAATATGTATTTAGTAAGGAAAATGTCTATCAAACTTTACCTCTAAACAAATATAGATGTCTCATATTTTGTATATTTTATAAAGCACATACGGACACTTTGCTAGTTTTATATATAAAAAGGCACACAACTGCAATTGGACAACCTCGTGTGGTGCATCGGTGTCCGTGATGATCCACCAGTATGTCCAAAAACAAGAACCGAACTCTGAGCCCTACTTAACTTTCATAAAGTCCACATGTTCAGTATTTACATCTTCAAATATTTAACTAATAAGGTGTTGTCAGGTTATTTTGGAATTATTATCTGTTTTTAGTCCAGCTTAGACAGAATTGGTGGATGCTTATGGGAAGTCGTTTCATCATCAAGAACAGCCAGGTAACAACATCATATATAAACAAATAAATATTTTTTTCGCCGACTAGTAATTCTATAAAAAGGCAAACAACTGCAATTGGACAACCTACTGCTGCCTCGGAATCTGTGATGATCCACAAATGTCTCCCAAAGCGATAACCTAACTCTGAGCCCCCACTTACCTTGCATAAAGTCTACATGTTCACAATTTACGTCTTCAAACTTTAACAAATAATTTGTTGTCAGGTTATTTTGGAAGTGATACCTGTTTAATCCTGATTAGACAAGATCAGTGGTTGCTTATGGAAAGCTGAGTCATCGTCACAATGGCGAGTTAACAACATAATATATATTGTTTCAAGAAAAAACAACATGATACATAGAAAATAATTATTTTTTATTGTCTAGTAATTTTATAAAATAGGCAAAATAACTGCGATTCAGGACTTCCTATTGCCTCTCCATTTGCGATGATCCACAAGTATGTCGGAAAGCAGGTACCAACCTCTAACTTCTACTTACCAAGGAATCAGTTGATATGCTCATATCAGTAGTAATATATGACAAAAAAAAACATGAGAAAAAAAACATGACATGCGGGGGATATGACGGCCCCCGTAAATTGTATTTAAGGAGAAGATCCTCTCATGCAAATCAAGAAAGCCCCCGAACCCCCCTCCTCCCCTTACATTAAGGCCACTAGCCTTGTGAGAACCTGGATCGAGGCCACCATGGGCTCCGTTGCTTCCAGATACGAGGCCTTAACCAAATGCTTTGGTGCGGGGAGAAACGAGAGAAATTTTTTTTTAACCTAGATCGCAAATTCGCTCCCACTAGGAGTCGAACCTGGGACCTAGGAGGTGCTACTCAGGCACCTTACCAGTGAGGTAAATGCCCTTTCACCAAAAAAAAAAAGAGAAACTTGCAAGCTACAATGATATGGCTTGCAGAACTAATGTTCAGAGTTACAAAAACATGTCTGGAATCAGCTTGGCATTACTTCTCTTCCAAGGGGCTCTATCAATATGATTTCCAGAAATAAAACAGTGGCAAGTTGTAAGTCGAAATGATATGGCTGCCACAAACAATATTCAGAGATTAAAAAAAATCATAAATCAACTTAGCATTACTTCTTGTTTCATGAACACTCACGCCCATGTAAATGCAAGCTAACACAGGTAACTTCCAAGCTAGTTATAGAGAAGTGTGTGTACTAGTTTAACAAATAAGAATGCTATAGTAAGTGATCCATCTATTGACATCATTTGAGCATCATCATTGCAGTTCGTTACGCCTGATATTTTTGTCCTGAAAAAGCCATAAAGGAATTAACATTCTTTACTAAAATAACTAGAACAAATGGCCCGCACAATTGCACAGGCAAGTCAAGAAATAAGTTGTAATCTTGCATTATTTTACTTAGGTATCTCTACTATCACAAACAACTCAATATTTACTTGGCATCGCACCTCTGTTGCATAGCACAGTGTATTTATAAAACTCTAACTACTCGTATGGTTCTTTTATTTTAGCTACCCAATTTCAGGTCTTCTTATGTTACTATTACTTTGTTACACATTCCCTCCACTTTATTATATTTGCTTAAAAATCTACATATGAAAGTCAACAGTGGCTCCCAAACTCAGTATGTAGTGCTGGTATCTTATTTTGAATTCTTGTTTTCCCTACTTTTACCTTCAAAATAGTTATTTTTAAAAATAGAACTAATGAAGTGTCTCAGATAATCCCAAGACAATTGAAAGATGAGTATTTGCCGACAGTCACGTTAGTGTTTCCTACTTTTTTTTGGCTGTTGCTTGAGCTCAACTAAAACATCTTAATACTAAATCTCACTAAGCACCAAGGCAAAGTAAAGTCATAGGCTAGGTATACCGGTGTACCTGAAATATCATTCTGAGTAGGCAACCTCGTCGTCATTGCTTCCTATGTGAAATTTTCAGCCATTACTGTTAGTGAAGCAAACATCTGAAGACGTCAAACTACGATCCATTCTGAACATGGAGCCTGCAGCGTATACATTGTATTGGTGGTTCCGCTAACCAGGGATTAGTTCAAGCGCTGTTCCTGTAACATGATGGTTCATGTTCATGAGCACAAAATCCAAGCTTTAAGGATGGCTCAGTATGTCTCCATGCCTGAGAGCAGAGAGAAGGAAATTGATTATCTAAGAACATAATTTACGCACGTGCAAGTAAAAAAACATCATTCTACATTATCCTGATTGTAATTTACCTGGCCTCATCAAACTGCATCTTGTAGATTGTTTATTTTTTCAGAGTTTGCGGAATCAGGACACACGAATGTTCTCTGATGTATAATCCTGTGTTATTCTTCTGTGTTGATGGAGGGACGAAGTCACATCCCGGTAGATCCATGTCCTCATAGGCTCATCACATTCCCAACATCTAGACATCTATAGCCGTGGTGCTACAAGCTCCTGCCGTTAGGGTGCGAGCTGATCTGCAGGTTCGTTCATCACACAACACTTGCCACCGATCATGGCCAGCGAGTGGCATCGCTAGGTTGCTGTTTTCCTATGCGAATGTACAACATGGACAGAGATGGGGGCGTGGTATCCAATAATCTAATCTGCATATCACGTGGGCAAGTAATCAAAGGTTAGATTTCTATCTAAGATTACGTGAGGAGAGAATCAAAGACAGGATGTTCTGTTTTTTTTTCTCAGAATTTCTAGAGTCTTTTTTTTTCTATGCATCATGGTGAAATATCAACTCCTTTTATTAATAAATTGATAGATTAATAACCGATCTCATGATGATGGGTAATATGATTCATATCATGGCACCAAGAAGTCATGATAGCAAGGAGCTAGGTTCAAACAAAAGATTGTAGTCAACAATATAATTTACCAAAACTGGGTGCTTAACATTCCTTAGAAATTCAAATTGCCTTGTTGCCATATGAAACTGAGTTGCTTTATGTTTTGGAAAACTCTTAATGATGGTAATTATTATCTATTTTGTTTGCCAAAATCTGGTTGACCCCTAGATTTATTCTATATTCTTAATTAGGATGCACAACAACAACAACAAAGCACTATAGCGGCAGTTGGAAAGGGCCTATAGCGGCGGGCAGGCCACCCCGCCGCTACGCAAACGCCGCTACAAATATACGTTTGTAGCGGCGAGTGGTCTGTCGCCTATACAAACCGCCGCTACAGACATATTAGTAACGGCGGTTGAAGATGTCAACCGCCACTATTGTCTATCATTAGTAGCGGCCATTGACAATACCAACCACCGCTATTATTGTCTATTAGTAGTGGCGGTTGACAATATCAACTGCCGCTACTTGTTATTTTCCAAAAATTTTTTTTGCAAATATACAGAAATCATAGATTCATTAGGTATTTACACATCTCATCACAGGTATTTACAATCTCATCATAGATATTTATATCTCATCATAGAATATATACAATATTATCATCAAAATATTCAATCAAGCTTATAAAATATTTTATATGAACCCTAATGCATAGTCATCATCTTTTTTCGATGCAATAGGCTCATATGGTGCTCTTGAACCAGCCCACTCACAAAGGGACCTATGTTTTGTTGCTAGTTCACTATTTGAGTCAAAGCACTTCCCTTCTGGACTAATTACCTTTTCTCAACACAAAACAACAAAGAGAAGCTACAACTAGATACATGTCGTTTATACTCAAGTGAATGCGTGATTGAGGAATAATACCCTTTCTGATCTCCGCGTTCGTCTTCATCTTTGCAGCGCATTACGCCTTTTCCCTTATGGCCCTCTGTGTCACATGAGTAGAGTATGTTAATATGAGATCTCAAAACTTCACTATTCGAGTAAAGTAAAATGGACATAAACAAAATCAACTTACCTCTTCATTAGACTCCTCAATGATATGATCTAGGTAAGATGAAGAGCTAGATGCTAACATACACGTGTAGTAGTCACAATGCACACTACCCTTTTGTTGCTTAAATCACTATATAGTAGAGAACACAAGTTAGTTACACTTTATATGATGGATCCGGGCTCCCCAATCAACGTTCCTTTGGTAATGGAGGATGCGGATCTTCTAGTTCTTCCTAATGTCCGCTTGATCCTTCATTGTCTAAAGATGAGCTTGCTCGTGAGTGCGCCTTGAGGGCGTCTTCCTCTTGAGAGGGCATATTGTCCGTCATGACGAGAAGATTTTGATAGCTAATGTCAGATATGACGACTAAGAAAACAAGGAGTATGCACATTTCATCATTGAGCATAGAGACAAAGAAAACAAAAGAAAATAATAGAAAAATCAAAATTTGCTCTCGGTGCGGGTTGCCGAATCAACGGCCTTCCAACGCTCTAAGATCCTTGACTCATACAACAACATATATCCGATATCCTAGGATATGGTCCATGTCGCTGGACTAGCCTCACTTAGCCCGCTTTCATCATTGAGCATGGGTTGATTGTCTACGTAGAATAGATAAGTAGTACAGAGAGACAAGGAGAAGAATAGAAAAATCAAAATTTGCTCTTAGTGCGGGTTGCCGAATGAACGGCCTTCCAACACTCTAAGATCCTTGACCTGTACAGCAGCATGTATCAAATATCCTAGGATATGGTCCATGTCGCCACACTAGCCTCACTTAGCCCGCTTTCATCATTGAGCATGGGTCGATTGCCTACGTAGAATAGATAAGTAGTACAGAGAGACAAGGAGAAGAATAGAAAAATCAAAATTTGCTCTCAGTGCGGGTTGCCGAATCAACGGCCTTCCAACGCTCTAAGATCCTTGACCTGTACAACAGCATGTATCCAATATCCTAGGATATGGTCCATGTTGCCACACTAGCCTCACTTAGCCCTCTTTCATCATTGAGCATTGATCGCCTACGTAGAATAGATAAGTAGTACATAGAGACTATAGGGCAGTAAGTAATATGGCATATATATGGCCATAAGTAAATAATAAGTACAGAGAGCCTATGGCACCCAGTACACACAAGCACTGTCTCCAGACTTTTTATATGTAATTTACTGAATAAAAAGCCTAGAGAGAATGCTTGTGTGTACCAGGTGCACACAAGCATTCTCTCCAGACTTTTTATACACTAAGTACGAGCAACAGATTCAGATATGGCAGCAAAAGAAATACCACATTCAGCAAATAAGCAACTATAGTGAGCATGACAGTGAGCAAAAAAGCAAGCATATAGGACAACTAACAGATTCAGATATGGCGGCAAAAGAAATACCACATTCAGCAAATAAGCAACTATAGTGAGCATGACAGTGAGCAAAAAAGCAAACATATAGGACAGCTAGCACATTCAGATATGGCGGCAAAAGAAATACCACATTCAGCAAATAAGCAACTATAGTGAGCATGACAGTGAGCAAAAAAGCATGCAAATAGGTCAGCTAGCACATTCAGATATGGCATCAATAGAAATACCACATGCAGCGAAAATAATTAGATATGACAGCAACTAGGAGAAGAATAGAAGTAAATACAGAGAGACTATAGGGCAGTATGTAATATGGCATATACATGGCCACAAGTAAATAATAAGTACAGAGAGACTATAGCACCTAGTAGACACAAATATTCTCTCTAGACTTTTTATATATAATTTACTGAATAAAAAGCCTAGAGAGAATGCTTGTGTGCACCAGGTGCACACAAGCATTCTCTCTAGACTTTTTATACACTAAGTACGAGCAACAGATTCAGATATGGCAGCAAAAGAAATACCACATTCAGCAAATAAGCAACTATAGTGAGCATGACAGTGAGCAAAAAAGCAAGCATATAGGACAGCTAACAGATTCAGATATGGGGGTAAAAGAAATACCACATTCAGCAAATAAGCAACTATAGTGACTATGACAGTGAGCAAAAAAGCAAGCATATAGGACAGCTAGCACATTCAGATATGACGGCAAAAGAAATACCATATTCAGCAAATAAGCAACTATAGTGAGCATGATAGTGAGCAAAAAAGCAAGCAAATAGGACAGCTAGCACATTCAGATATGGCAGCAAAAGAAATACCACATGCAGCAAAAATAATTAGATGGCAGAAAAATAAATATATGGCAGCAACTAGGAGAAGAATAGAAGTAAATACAGAGAGACTATAGGATAGTAAGTAATATGGCATATACATGGCCACAAGTAAATAATAAGTACAGAGAAACTATGGCACCCAGTACACACAAACATTCTCTCTAGACTTTTTATATGTAATTTACTGAATAAAAAGCCTAGAGAGAATGCTTGTGTGCACTGGTGCACACAAGCATTCTCTCCAGACTTTTTATACACTAAGTACGAGCAACAGATTCAGATATGGCAGCAAAAGAAATACCATATTCAGAAAATAAGCAACTATAGTGAGCATGACAGTGAGTAAAAAAGCAAGCATATAGGACAGCTAACAGATTCAGATATGACAGCAAAAGAAATACCACATTCAGCAAATAAGCAACTATAGTGAGCATGACAGTGAGAAAAAAAGCAAGCATCTAATCCAAGACAAGTGAGCATAGTGAGCATATGATACTATACAATCTATACAAATCCAGTTTCATAGATACAGAGCAGAAGCAATCAATATGGATCAAGTCCATTGCTAACAGTTTATAATCCAAGAAAAATGTGGATCAAATCAATTGCTAACAGTTTATAATCCAAGAAAAATGTGGATCAAATCAACAGCATAGAGCACAAGAGCACACTTGAACTAGGTAGCATCAAGCACAGAGCACAAGAGCACAAGAGCACAAAGCACTTGAGCACAAGAGCACAAGATCATAGTAAGCATTTAACATATATAGGTAGCCGTGAGCACAGAGCATGTGAGCACAGAACACAGAGCACGTGAGCACAGAGCACAGAGCACAAGAGCACAGAGCTAGGAGGGCATCAGAGAGGATGGGAGAGGGGAGAATGAGGAGGGTGGCTCTTACCAGAGAGAAGGCAGAGGTCATTAGAGGAAGGGGCCGTGCCTACGGCGATGAAGCTCAGGGAGGAGGGGGAGAGGGAGAGGGGAACGGGCTGGGCGCACCTGGTGCAGAGGCGTCGGGGAGGAGGGCACGACGCAGCTCGCTTGGGGAGGCGTCGGAGAGCACACACAGCGGCGCTTGTGGAGGCGTTGGGGAGGTGGCATTGGGGAGGAGGAGGAGGCGCTCGCAAAGGCGTCGAGGCAATCGGGGAGGAGGCTGGCGGCAGCGGTGCTCGGGGGTGACGAGGGGGCTGACGGTGGGGGTGCTCGGGGACGAGGTGGGGGGCCGTGGCGGCGGTGCTCGGCGAAGGACGAGGAGGCCCGCGTGGGACCGTCGAGGCACTCGGGAGGAGGCTGACGGTGGCGGTGCTCGGGGACGACGAAGGGGCCGATGATGGCGGTGCTCGGGGACAAAGAGGGGGCCCGATGCAGCGGCGCTCGAGGGCGAGGAGGGGGCCCACGACAGCAGTGCTCGGTGATGGCGCTCGGGGAGGTGTCAGAGATGACGGCGGTGCTCGGAGATGGCGGCGGAATTGGGCAGCCTCACTGCGTAGGAAAGCAAACTACGGGATTAGGGTTAGGGGCCCGCTGTGCATTGCTTATATAGGGGGAGTCCTTATTTGCGGCAGTTCACAAAGCCAACCACTGCTAAAAAGGAATAGCGGCGGTTGGCTTTGTGAGCCGCCGCTAAAAAGCCGTGTTGTTTTTTTTATATTATATTATTCATACTTAATAAAAATTAGGCCCATATAATTAAGTAAAAATTAATGTTAGGTCCCAAAATTAATAAAAATTTTGTAGAAACAACCCTATACTTTTTATTAATTACAGTTAGGCCTAATATTTTTACACTTTAATTCTTGTCGTTTTATAATTTGGTCCCTAAACCCTTTTATATTTACCTTTTAGCCCCTAAAACTTCAAACTATATGATGCTTAACAAAATAAGTTACACAATCTTTTTATTCAAATAACTTACATAGTCATTTAGCAATATATTATTTAGAAATATATTATTCACTAAGAAATATATTATTTATTTAGAAATATATTAGTCATTTAGCAGAAACACAATCTTAGTCCTTTATTTAAAAATTATAGTATTAGTCCTCTATTTAAATAAGTTACACAATCTTTATATTCAAATAAGCATAAATTACATAGAACATAATACAAGGTTCCAAAAACTACATGATACTTGAGTTAGTCTTGAACAACTTTTCCTTGGTAGTGATCGGTGCGCATGTAGGGCATTACGCCGGCAAATGAGAGTCTTGATTCTAAGACTTTAAAATTTTTCAGATCTATGAAACATGACACCTCGTCATATTGATTGTAGTCATCTCGATCTTCCACATTCTCCAATCCAATGATTCTTTGTTTACCTGAAACAACAATGTATTTCTTTTCGTCCTTTGGATCAAGTATATAAAACACCTGTTCCACGGTCTTGGCAAGTATCCAAGGGTCATCTTTGTGACTAACATTGTTAAGATCAATAATTGTGAAACCATATTCATCTACCTCGATGCCATTAGGATGCTTCACCCATTTGCATTTAAATATGAGAACCTGTAAATTTTCACTGTAGTCTAGTTCCCATATTTCCTCAATGTACCCATAATACAAGGTCGCCTGGTCCTCTTCGTCAATGGCTTCTACTTGTACACCGTTGTTGTGACACTTGCTCTTCTTATCCTTCTGTTGGGTGTAGAAGGTAAAACTATTGATACCGTATGCCTGAAAGGTAACCACGGTTCTTCTTGGGTGGTTAGCTAACTTTCTCAACATTTTCTCTTCCACAGACTCGCCACTTGGAAGGTTTAGGGACCTAAACCATGATGTGAAAGAGCGCTTGTGCTCGTCTATGATCCATTTATCCATCGTATCCTTGTTGTTCTGGCGGAGCTCTAACAGATGTTTCTCAAAGTACGGTCCCACAATCTGCGTCTGTTGCAACACGCTAAAATGTGCTTGGTCCACTTGTTTGAAGTCACGGTCAATGAACGATCTACGTCCTTTCGTACCTTTTCCAGATAATCTTCCCTCATGACGAGACATGGGAAGACCAATTGATCTGCTACCATCATTAATGTAACCTGAGCAACATTCAATGATCTCCTCAGTTGGTAGCCCTCTATCATAGAACCCTCTGGATGTGAATGAGTATGTATATAGCGTTTCAATACATACATGAACCTCTCAAATGGAAACATCTGATGTAGGTAGACGGGGCCCGATGCAGAGATCTGGTCAACAATATGAATCATGAAGTGGTCCATCATATCAAAAAAGGATCGAGGGAAGACCATCTTAAGTATGCACATTGTTTCTTTCATGTCGGTCCATAGGTCATTTAACTTGTCTTCAATTATCACCTTCTTCGATACCGCATTAAAAAAGTAGCAAAGGCGAGTTACAGCCAACTTCAGCCATGGTGATTTAACATCTCTGATAGCAATAGGGAGAAACACTTAAAGCATTATGTGGCAATCGTGAGTGTTGTACCCACTTATCTTTAACTCTTCCATGTTTACAAGATTCTTGACATTTGATGAGAAACCCGTAGGTACTTTAATCCCACTGAGGCACTTGCGGAATGCTTTTTTCTCCTCAATCATAAGTGTGTAGGCTGTCGGGGGAAGAAAGTACTTTCCATTTGCTCTTTCTTGCGGATGGAGCTCTGGTCTTATTCCCATCACTACAAGATCTCTACGTGCGTTGAGTCCATCCTTTGTCTTACCGGGTTGGTCGAGTATAAGTCCGCTACTACTGTCAAATACACCCTTCCCAATATGCATCCAGTCGAATGCATGATTCACTTCTAAATCTTTCCAATAATTGAAATATTCGGAGAAAAAGGATTTCTTCTTAATTGGCGTGAGACCTTTTGCCTTTTTGACTCCCTTTCCTACTATTTAACTTTTATCACAATCCATCCAAAATATTAGAAATTAATTAATTAATTATGTGTAACAAAAAATTTGAATATTCACTAAATATTTAAACATTGAAATATAATATACATTAAGTGAGAAATATTATGCAAGGTAAAATCAAACAAGCATCAAATTATTTTATATATTATTTAAATTTTATCACAATCTATCCAAAATATTAGAAATTAAATAATTAATTATGTGTAACAAAAAATTGAAATATTCACTAAATATTTAAACATTGAAATATAATATACATTAAGTGAGAAATATTATGCAAGGTAAAAATCAAACAAGCATCAAAATTATTTTATATATTATCTAATTTTTATCAAGAAATAATAAAAATTAGCATCCCTCTTGCCCTAATACTACCTTCTCTCTCTTTTAAAAACCAAACTAGATCTAGATTCCCATTGACATAAAACAAGCTAGATATAATAATTTTTTTGTGTAGTGATGAAAAGAGATGATGTATGCCTTTATAAACTTCAACTATATCCAAATAGAACCATCCAAATCAAACGAATTTAGCTAAAATTTGATGAAAACCTAACAAACTTAAACCCTAAAATTCTACTTGATTTCAAAATGAGAACACAAAAAAACCAATGGGATGAGTTCCCCTTACTTCAAAGATCAAATTTTTGCAAAAAAAAAAAATGAACTCAAAATCTTCCCCCCTTGATTTTCATAATTTGCCCAAATTTTTGGGCCGCCATTGTTCGAGTGAACAGAGGATCTGTCAGAACGCGGTATTTATAGGCTGGGCACTTTATAGCGGCGGTTGGAATTTTCAATCGCCGCTATTATGCTCTAAATAGCGGCGGTTGACATTGTCAACCGCCACTATAGGGGCCTCTGTAGCGGCGGCTTAAACCGTGACAGGCCCCCTAGGCTCTGTAGCGGCGGCTCACTTTGGGCCGCGCCGCTGCGGCCTTTGGGCTGCTGCTGCTATAGAGCCTATTTGTGATAGTGATGGAAGTTAGGGGTTATTAAGCAAGCCTAGTGTTTTTTCTTTTGGATAAAAGTGGGAGGGGCAAGGATCTACAACATTTTATTCATTATGATACTTAAGTAAAGTTCATGTATAAACCCAAATGAAGTAGAAAAAAGAGAAAAGTTCAACGGCGATATGAATATCATCTGAAAAGTGATATATCAATAAGAGGTTCTCTGACCTCTTCTCAGAAGGGTTTCATTATCTAATTCTTTTACAAACCTCCGGAACTACATATGACCACCCGCCCATGCTTCTGCTCATATCGAATCCGCCTGACAAGTAACATAGATATTTAGTTGCTAAATATAACATGCATTAATCTATTTATTAATAAAAGAAGATGATCTTTCCACCATGGTGCCTAGAATTCTGACCCTTTATTATTAATAAAAAGAGAAATAAGTTAGAAATTCTCATAAAAAAGCAAAACATCTAACCCTTCATCCCTCTCCACGTGATCTCATATAGAATTCTGACCCTTTATCTCTTCACCTAATTAGCTATACGTACATCTCCCCTTCCGGGAAACATCTAATGCCAAGCCTATCCTGTTAACCTACCCTACGTCTACGTCCCTCTCCATCATACACCCAGCCCTAATCAATTGCTCCAAAATTATCACGCCATCGTCATTGGATCTAGTATGTCGCGTGGCTGCCTCTGCCAAGGTTCGAATCTCGCTAATCTTCGTGAGTCTGTGCTTCTACCGTGACTGCTTCGTCCTTTCGCAGTTTCACTAAGGTTTCACGCCATGATGAGTCAAGATCTGCTGGAACATGCGCAACCTCATCAGGGATTTTCTCATTAACTTAACAGATCGATCCGTCGATGCTGCCAACAAGCTCCATGTGAGGCAAGACATTACAGGATGTTCTTCTCTTCTCTGCTTTTGAAGTTTCGTTATTGTGATTTTGCACGAACCTCTGGCTGCTTGCAAGAGAGTACGAGTTGTGTACAGGTGGTGTGGACAAGCGGTGATTGCAGTTGGTGCGATCAGGTAATAACCTTGTGGCCACCTAGGTTAATGAATGCATGGGCTCGGAGTGATCACAAGCTTGTATACAATTCCACTATTTCACCAGAGGTGCCCATGTTGTTCTGCTATTTTCTTCTCACGGTGTGCTTCATGCTGGTCACTTTGTGTACTCCTCATTTGCATGCAGCCGATGGCCTTCGCCAACAGCATCTGTCAACAACTAATGGTTGTCCTACATCCCTGCGAAACCAATGGTCTCCACCAGCAGCAAAATTGGCTTGCTAGGTGACCGGCAATTTGATAAGATTTATAGGTCGGCGGTAGGCCACATAGTGGTGTTCATTCTCTTTTGGCCCAAATAGCATGCCTGATGGATTTTATTTGGTCGATCAAGAAATTGGCAGAAGAGATTGTCATGGTGCGGGGGGCACCAGCAACCTGAGAAGATTGATTGTATTAAACAAGACATTACGGCCTCAGGCAGCAAGCCATCCTCAGGTTCGATCGTAGTTTCCTCATTACTGAACGAAGCTGTCCAAATGCTTTACAATGCTTAATTGAATCAGTTTAGTTTACTGGCAGAGAAACATCCTGTTTTTTCCAGTTTCGTGCTTTTGTTTATGGTATATATACTTTATATACTTTTATCTATGGTACATACAAGGGTGTGTTTGGCAGGGCTTATAGAATGACTTATATAGTGGCTTATAGTGTGATAAGCCATAAGCCCTGCCAAACAGCTATTTTGCATAACCACTTATTGCAATAAGCCCTTATAAACCATTTGCCTTTTTGTACTAGAATAGCAAAGCCAACAAACACTAGCTTTTTGAACTTATGAACCATCCCTCCATAGAATAAGTCATGAATAAGCTATTTTGCCAAACAGTTTGAGAGCTTATGCTACAATAAGCCAAATAAATCAAATAAGCACTTTTCATAGATAAACCAAAACATAAGTCATTTTTAACATAAACATAAGCCCTGCCAAACACACCCCTAGCCTGTTTAGATTTTTGTACAAATAGCCAACTTTTTACATGGATTATGACGATCTTTCAGACTTGTACAACCCGTCTGGATGACATGCGCGTGATGCTGTAATACATAAAAGTGGACTAAATTTCATATATATAGACATAGCTACTATTAACTATTAAAACAGATTACATGTCGTACGTTTCAATAGGGTAGTGAATTCAATATCCGGCATTTTTTACTCGAATGTGCTGTAGAATTTTGCTTCATTGTATATAAGAATAGAGGGTCCCAGAGGACCAGTGAAGACCCCAACTAGGATAGCAGAGAGGTTTACAAATTGATCATCCTGGAAGAGAAAAATAAACAGGGCCCACATAGTGACACTATACTCAGAGTCGAAGCATACACAATCCTTATGTGCCAGTGCACTCATGGCATGCAAAATAATAGAAATATTAGATGATACTTTTTTTTTCTATTTGACATTATGATCCAAATTATTTCAACATTTAGGCAAGAAGTATGACTTAGAAATACATGATAACTCAGAGAAAACATATAAATACTGAAACTGTTGTGGACTCATTTGTGGGCCGCACGTACAGGCGAAGGAAGAAGCAACATCAGCCGCCGTCGTCCCAGGGAAGTGACTAAGAGGTTTGCTTGGTTAATTAGCAAATAAAGTAAGAGAGTAGTTAGCGTTTCCTAGTTTGTTTGGATCGCATGTCTGTCATCTAAAGGCAGGGTCATTAGCTTGTAAAAGGGTTTATCGAAGAAGAATAGATCTCCCAGTATGGATGCTCTGTCCTTCTGTCACCATGGCAGAGGACTCCCTCGCCGCCGCGGTGACGAAGACAGCGCGCCAGTTCGATATCTCCTACACTCTCTCTCTCAGAGTCAACTCATCCTTCACTCTCCTCTCCGTTCACCACGACGTTCACGCCGTAACAACTTGGTATCAGTAACTAACACCGACGCATCGACCATGTCCACGTCCGGCGTCGAAGGCGATCCTATGACCCCCACTCTTCAAGCAACTCTGCGCGAGATGCAAGATGCCCTGACCCGACTCCTGGCACAGCAAACTACCATGAACAAGCGGCTGGATTCCCATGACAGTCGCCTTGTGCACCAGGAGAAGGCGAAGTCCGACGACCCGGAGACAGACACCTCCCCGCCCTCGACGTTTGGCTTCCCGAACGCACCTCCTAGCGGTGGCGGTGGTGGCGGAGATGGGGGCGGTGGTGGTGGCGTCTTCCACCGGGGCCACCAAGACGATCACCGGCACACCATTCATCGCCCTAAACTCACGTTCCCCCACTATGACGGCCTGTCTGATCCGCTGTCGTGGCTGAACAAGTGTGCCTCTTACTTTCGGGGCATGAGGACGATGGCAGCTGAGAAGGTCTGGCTGGCATCACTCCATCTGGAGGGTATCACGGCAGAATGGTATTACGGCCTGGAGCACGAATACAGCTACATCTCGTGGTCGCGTTTTGAGGAGTTCGTCAACCTCTGATTTGGGCCGCCGATCCGCTCCAACTCCCTCGGCGAGTTAAAAGAGCTGGTGCGTACCGGCTCCGTTGAGGAGTACTAGCGCAAGTTCCTGGTGCTCCTCTACCGTTGCGAAGATTTGGCTCCTCAGCACCAGATCGATCTTTTCACAGCAGGCCTCGGCCAACCGTTGGTGTCTGACATGGAGCTCCAGAAGCCGGACAACCTATAGGTCGCCATGAGCTTGGTGTGCGCTCATGAACACGCGTGGGAGGCGCTGCTCGCGACATCCCAGTCGCCTAGGTGCGCGGCGGGCCACAACAGGACCGTGACGGCTCCGCCAACAGCGACTGTACCTGTAGCAGCATCTGCACCGACCGATGGAGCCTCCCGGCATCGCTTCAAGCGGCTGTCACTGGAGGAATTAGCAGAAAAACACCGTAATCATGAGTGTTATTTTTGCCCCGAGAAGTACTCCGGTGATCACAAGTGTGGCAACAAGGGCGGCGTGTACCTGTTAGAGCTAGAAGATGATGTGGTGTTGTCCGAGGTGGAGGAGGAGTTGGGCATCTCCCTGCATGCCCTTACGAGGATCTCAGATGCCAACACGATGCGGCTGCGTGTCCGCATTGGCGACACCGACCTCTTGGCGTTGGTGGACACGAGGTCGACTCATACATTCGTCCACGACGATGTCATCAACAAGCTGGGCATGACGATCACGACATTGCCGGGTCTCTCGGTGAAGGTGGCGGATGGCGATCGTGTCGCCAGCAGGGGAGTCTGCAAAGTGTCCATGCTTCTCATACAAGAGGAGACGTTCTCTGTTGACTGCTACGCCCTGCCTCTCCAGGGGTTCGACATCATTCTTGGTGTCCATTGGTTGAAGACGCTGGGCCCATAATGTGGGACTTCGAGGCCCTTACAATGGCGTTCTGGTGATATGGACACGCTGTCCGCTGGTACGGCATGGGCGGCGCGCCATTCCACCTCCGGGGCACTGACGACATCTTGCAAGCTGATCGACGCACTATTGGTAGACTACACTGACATTTTTGAGGAGCTGCAGCTGCTGCCCCCCCCCCCCCCCCCCCCCCCGCGCAAACATGACCACCGTATTCACCTTCTGCCAGGCACAAATCCGGTGGCGGTTCGGCCTTATCGCTACGCTGAAGGACGAGATTGAGAAGCAATGCGAGGCCACATTGAAGCAAGGGATCATCCGGGCGTCCACTTCCCCATTCTCCTCGCCTGTGTTGTTGGTCCACAAGGCCGATGGTACATGGCGTGTTTGTGTGAACTACCGGGCTTTGAATGACAAGACTCTAAAGGACAAGTTTCCCATCCCCATCATGGACGACTTGGTAGATGAACTCAAGGGCGCCCGTTTCTTCACCAAGATCGATCTCCAGAGCGGCTACCACCAAGTGCGCATGTTCCCCGGTGACGTGGAGAAGTCCGCGTTCTGCACGCACCAGGGCCATTTTGAGTTTCTTGTCATGCCTTTCAGCTTGAGAAACGCTCCCTCTATGTTTCAAGGACTGATGAACGACATCTTCAAGCCCTTCATCCGTAAGTTCGCATTGGTGTTCTTGTCATGCCTTTTGGCTTGACAAGAGCTCCAAGTGTTTCTTCGGCGAGCCATCCGTGGCATACATGGGGCACATCATTTCGGCCAACGGCATGGACATGGACCCTAGCAAGGTCTCGGCTGTCGACACATGGCCGCGCCCTTGGACGTTGAAGGCGCTGTGTGGTTTTCTTGGTCTGACCGGGTATTACCGCAAGTTAATTGCCTCCTACGGCGTCGTCGCTGCACCCCTGACGGCACTGCTCAAGAAGGAGGCCTTCCCTTGGTCGCCGGAGGCGGATCAGGCGTTCCAAGAGCTCAAACGCGTTCTCATGACGGCGCCTCTTCTCCAACTACCAAACTTTGACACCCACTTCATCGTCGACTGCGATGCCTTAGGCTCAGGATTCGGTGCCGTGCTGCACCAAGGCGACGGGCCCATCGCGTTCTTCAGCCACGCGGTGGCGCCTCATCATGCCAAACTACCGGCCTATGAGCGTGAGCTCATTGGGTTGGTGAAGGCGGTCCGCAACTGGCGGCCGTATCTTTGGGGCCGCACGTTATTGCCCGTGCAATTGCACGGGCCAGATAGTCTAGTTCGTACATAATAATAATAATAATAATAATAATAATAATAATAATAATAATAATAATAATAATAATAATAATAATAATAATAATAATAATAATAATAACAACGTAGCAGTATGCCAATATATGCATGTTCCAAATTTTGAATGGAATCCATGCTCCAGAAAACAATCATGTGTCAAAATGCCTAGTCACTAGGAGGAGGTTTTTCACTTTGCAGACCAATTGGTACTCTCTCTCTCTCTCTCTCTGGATGGTTGTGACTAATCTTTTGAACACTGGAGCTGGCGAGCTGCATTAGCCCAAGGAGGCCGCTGACCCATTGGCATGTAGTTTGGTAGTCTCGGGCTGGAACGATATACGGTGTACAGGTGCGTAGAAGTCCATGTTTTGGGCTCTCTTTCTCGTAAGTATAGTGACTAATAATATTATGAATGCTGCACCTCTTCGTCAGCCACAGCGCAAGGATGCTGCCTACTAACTGCCGTGTAGTCATTGACCTCGACGTTGCAGTCATGGCGGCGACGGAAGCAGAACAAACAAAATATCTGCTGGCAATTGGGATATTTGTATGTAGATAACAGGGTTCCTGAGCAGAATTTAATCAACTAGCACGTCAACCCGTGCACCAGCACGGGCTAGAAATTGTTTTTTTATCAGCAGAAGATTGGAACAATATCCAATATATAAATCATAACTACTTTAGATTTTACTAAAATTATTTTATAGTTATAATTACAAATTACAAACACACAAATTTCTTAATGTTTTTATAGCTCTTCTCTTAACTTCTCAAATTTCTTTACTAACATGCAGTTGTGTAGAATAGATTTTTCTTGTATTGATCATTGGCTTGTATGTACATAATATTGCCCCAAAGCCCATATTTTGAAACTGCCATAGGGACTCGTGATTACAAAATGCAACACTTTAAGCGTCATAATTCGTGATTGGTGATTGTCAAGTAACAACTTGTGTTGAGTCTATATATGTTGCTCAAAGGTACATGATGTCTCTGTTCTAATGCTCAGACCTACGGCATCCAATGCCAAAGCTAGTTAGCAACCAAGATTTTGGACGTGGCTTCAATGAATCAGAGTAATATTTTACACCGATACATCCCAAGAGCATTTGGCTTCAGCGCTTGTCTTTGTGACTTAAATCTGGGTAAATTATAATTTGCCGGGAAGCCCACATCAGCGCATCCCATGGTCATTCTTCTTTCATAATGTCCAGTTTGCGACTTCAGGAGGAGTTTTACTGTCTGGCCAATAGTTTTAACAGTAGTTTGAGGGTAGTTTCATAAAAAAATAATTTTATGTTGATTTTACCATAAAAATATAACCTTAGTGAATCATTAAAACTTCAGTTGATCTTTGTAAAAAAATAAAATATTGATTATTAAATATATTACTAATTTATTTTATTTATGACAACATAAAATAGTTATTATAAATCTAGCACTTTCATTTTTTTAGATATTACTCTCAAATTGATAAACTACTGGCTAGTAGTTGTGCTTTTAGATTATTGAATCTAAACCATTTGATCAAACTACTGGTTATTAGTTTGTTAGAACTACTAACCAATATTTTGGACAGTAAAACTCCTCTTTAGACGTGTCATGTTGAATAGCCTTGCACTCTTTGTCGGCTGGCATGATGCCTGGTTGATGAAACAATGCTGCTGCCTTGACCTTCCAAACAGCCTTAGCTTCATGGTCGCCCTGACAACCGACAATAGGACCTCCTTGGTACTACCAATGTCTTGGAAAGTCATCATATGACTGTATCTATGCAAAGGACATCGACCATATTTTAATTTTGATTCATAGTAGGAGGGTCTGTATTTCTATGTTTTGTAACTTCGGCATAAGCAGGGACTCAGTGCTCCTCATGTGAATAGCATGTGGAAACCTAAAAAGGAACCTACAATTAGTAAATATAAGATTCTTCTAAATTTTACTATGTTACCATGCTACAAAATTTGCATGGAACAAAAGTTTAATCCCATATAATAATTTCTTCCATAGGTTGCAAGATCAATTGAGGTTTGGTTCTTAATTATTAGTGTGCTTTTTTGAAATTTTATTAAGGTGAGAACTTTGCCTAGGGGTTTGCAAACACCGAATTCTGTAATTGCAAGTCTCTTATATATTCGGTTATTTTGCAAACCACTAATTATGCTGCTTATTGTATTAGTTACATATTCCTTACACCATTTTCCATATACTGGTTTAATTAAATCTTGCATGTTTAATTGTACTGTTTATCCTCAATGTATTATTGAACTTACTTTGACACATCTAGTAGGATTTATCCACAGGCAATAGTTAACGGACTTCCTATATGGTGTGGTTTGTAATTTGGTTGACCTAATAATCTCAGTATTTATAAATAAAATCTGATTATTCCTAATGGAGGTGATGAGAGATGACATACCCATGGGTTCATACCTTGTTCATGTTTCCGTATCTGGGCCATTATGGACTCCACCAGATGGTGCCATCCCATCAACTTAGACTGCTGTTGATCCATTATGGACTCCAGCCGATGGTGCTATCCAAGGTTCGAATAACCGGTAGGAACCGGCTGGTTAACTGGGTTAACCAGAAAACCGGTCCCAGCCGGTCGCGCTAACCGGCCGGTTAGCCCCAGAAAACCGGACCTGATACTGTAGCAATTCAGTTAACCGGCCAGTTATCCCGGTTAACCAGTCGGTTTTTTACCAAACCGAGCCGGCCGGTCAATCCGGTTATTCCAACCTTGGTGCTATCCCATTGTCATAAACTGCTGCAGATCAGGAGCTGGGGACGATGGAACCACCAAACACCAAGCACTATCGTCTTGGTGTCACGGCCTGACCCTTGGCTGGGGGTCCATCCCTGTTGTGTTTAACACGTCATGTCAAGGCAGCAAAAGATATGCCAGCCTTGTCGGTGGATGCTCATCATGCAGAACGATAACCACTGGACAAAACGGAATGCCTGGCCGGAGAGCCCTGAACCCTTGCCAATCTTTGTCGGGGAACCATACCATGGCGTCGAAGAGGTCCCAATGCTCGTGTTGCCCGAAAGCCCATCCATGAAGACGGCGCTGGAGACCTACCACGGAAGTAGCGGCAGGGCTTTGAGGCTAGGATTTTTCTGATCGATCAAAACAGCTAATATATATATATTGCCTAATTCTTGTTACGTATGTTTCCTTGCTGCTTGGTTCGGACTCTGCCAGCACACTTTTCTATAGAATCATATATGGAACAAATTTGGATTGTGTTATGCGCTTTGTTTTGGTTTGGAATCTATGGTACGGTTTGTCAGTCATCCAAATCAATGATTGGATGTTTTACTTTATTGTGAGAATTTATAGGATTTTTATAGAATTAATGTGGAGGCCTCAAAAGGAGCCTCCAATTAGTAAATATAAGATAAGATGACACAAGTTTCATGTTGGGCTCCAGCCTTATGGACATTGCCGTTGACCATGCCATAGATATTGATATATGTGACGTAGTCAGAACCAGCCTAGCTAGCTACCAGATCGATCCATCTCTTCTCAATGCTCAACCTCGTTTATCAATGCATAAGCTAAACCCGTTGTCGTACATTGACCTTGTTTTTCTTAGGCTCGGCTAGATGCCCCATGTTCTTGCTCCCTTGGCATCGGCAGCCACGAATGATCAATAGCCATGGCTAGTGTACAACGTTTCTCCCTTGGGTGAGAATCCCTCACTATGTAAAAATAGGCTTTTAGTGACACTTCATAAGAGTCATTAGTGACGCATTTTTAACGCGTCACTAATGTAAAGTCATTTGTGACGCGGATTTTATGCATCACTAAAGACTCTCACATTAGTGACGCGGTTTAGTCTAGACGCGTCACTAATGTCCGTCACCAATGTAAGGATCATTAGTGACACATTTCAAGCAAAATGCGTCACTAATGATAAAATTAAAAAAAAAAGAAAAGAGAGGGTATGAATCTCTACAACTTATTAATTTAGATGATTCCGTCGGCTCCGTATTTTGGTGTTGACTAATTTTGGTACGGTGTTGCTCTTGATGAATTTAGTCCGATTATGATCCTTCCTGTCGAGTCATCCGATCATCTGATCCGGTATCCTCTGTCATGCAGTGAGGAGATCGAGTTGGCACCTCAGCTTCACCGTGTTGAGGAGGTGATCTTCTTGAACACTGCATCATCGCGATCTAGGTGCTCCCATTGGTGATGACGAGTCCGGCGAGGAGATCGAGTCGGAGCCACTGCTTCGCGACGATCCTCCTTAACAGTGCATGGTCACCACCCACAACAGATACATCATCTGGTACGTTACTGATCTCCAACACTGTTTATTGCTGCCCGCACGCACTCCAGCGCGGCTCTGCTTCTCCCGGCAGTGGTGGACTCACTTCGGCGCTGCACGTCGGCCCAATACCATCCGAGATTCAACGGGGAGACTACCTCTGCCACAGCTAGATCAGCCATCACACACGCTTGCCGATGCCTACCTTGGCTTCGATGGAAGGTCGATCATGGTCCATGGATGCAGTACTGACCAATGAAGTGGACATGCATGGCAGAGTAGGCCGAACATTTCAATAGTTGTGTGCAAGGCCTCAATAAACAAATTAGGTGCCGAAATCAGGTCTTTCAATCGCTGGATCCATTAGGGAGGACACTAGATATGTCTAGGAAGGTGCCGATTCGTTTCCAACCGTAGAGAATGGCAGGACAAGGGCATCATCAACCTCTTTTACTCTCTTGTGGCCGAGCAGCAAGATTGCAGGAAGCATACATCTTCCAAGCAGCCATGTGGTTCCGCCGGTCTCATGTCTCATGTGAGCGAGATGATTCTGAATGTGCATGACGCCATGACTACTCTTTTGCCTATTGTTTCAGATACACTGTTGGCCGTGGGCTGCCTAGGTTGCAGATTAATGTACATGGTGAGGATTGCAGCAATTTTGTATGTAGCAATTAGGAACTGCAAGGTGAGGTGATATTCCAATGACATTTATCGATACATACTCCAAAAAATTGTTGTTGCTGTTTTGTTTTATTCTCTTTAGTATCACGATTTTTGTATACTGCTGCTTAGTGTTCTTCACTTGTAGAGGCATAGCGTAGCACTTCATTTTTGAAAAAGGTGGCATCATGATGACCATCCAGTAAGCACTCCTTGCATTTCAGAAAGAAAATAACCACCGTTGAGAAAGAAAAAAAAGTGATGATGTCCATGTAAAAACTTCTCTATTTTGTTTGTGTTTCCCACTAGAAAGATACTAGCAGACGTGTGTCTGACTGTACTTCATTCTCGATTAGTTAAGCAAAGTAACTTGATGTTTCCAAAAATTATTAGCTCTACTGCAAGAAACACGGTTGCTTTCAAGCAACTATGGCGTCTAAATATTTTCTTGACTCCGCTCCAAGTTAAGAGGTGGTGATGTAAATGATCTTCTTTACTCTCATAATACAGATCTTTTGGATGCAGGTTACAAGTGGATCAGATTTTGATGATGCAATGCAACAGTACTTCAAAGTTAGAAACTCGAAGCAAGTATTTGTTACCTTGGGGGATGCTATGGAGTGAAGGAGCATATACTTTGATTGAGATGTTAATGTTGTTACAACTAACTATGCACATAAAACATATACTTCAATATATTTTCCATTTTATTTTTTATAACAAATCATACAAACTTTCTTCCACTTTCAAAAGCAAAGTCTTGCTTAAATGCTTAATTTATCCACTTAAAATAAAGAAGTTGGTAATAATTTAATCTTTTTTATTTTGCCAGAATTGTCACTAACCCACTATAAATAATATATTAGAATATTGTGATGATCTATGTGTTGGATGCTTGATACTAATGATAGGCTTATGTTACATTATGATTATTGTTTTGAGTTTTTTTAATTTTATGATCATAGCAACGTACAGACATTTTGCTAGTATATCTCATATGCATACAGAACTAAGCAAAGGTTGATTCTGTAGGAATAGTAATGCTCTAAAGAGCATTTGCCATTATGGTACATACAGGTAAAGTAATTTGTGACAAATACTGATAAGTATCCAACCTATCAAGAAGTAGGTAAACTGACTTAGAAACACTTATTTGATGATCTAAATTTTAAACCAAGAATGTTGCCATCAACCACAAAGAGAGCAAAAACTATTGTTACTGCTGTACATGTGGAATATCTTGAAGCTAAACTTGCAGCCGAGGAGCATGGGTCTGCAGCACTTAAAGAGAAGATTGAAGCTTTAGAGGAAGCAAGGGAGCAGCAACAAGAAAATATGAATGAGTTGAAGAAACAATTGCAGGAGAACAATGCTTTTCTTCGACGTATGTTTGGAGCGGACAGGGAGTAGTTCACTCCTGATGTTCTTGAATCCATGATGGATTTTGCTGCTTGACGGGATCCATGCCTTGATATTTTGTTAGATAGCTGGATGTTGTGATTTGTGTAGTGGTGCTCCTGACTTTGGTTGGATCAATGACTTGCTAATTATTTTGTAACTTATGCCAGTGCACATGACTTTGGCTGGTGCACATGAGTGCATGACATGTAGTTTGGTACATAACTTTGGCTGTCATATGGTTTAATTTTCTGATTTGTTTGTTGTGTCACTTGAAATAATTGTTGCTGATGGATTGAATATTTAGGTTGTTTCTGCATGTACAAATTATTGGGCTTCAATCTTGAAATTAAAATGGGCTTGGCTGTGGACTTAGCTTCTAAAAAAATGTCAAAATTGGTTCAGCTCACAACTCAAATTAGACCTAGACCACAACTAGAAATTGGCCATTTTGAGCTGGTATTTCGTGACGTTTTGAGCAAAACAATGATGAAAAATTAACGTCGTAAAATCATGACGATGTAAGAAACGTCATAAAACAATTGTGACAAATTTACCAGATTCATCACGAATTCTCTTTTATTACACATGATAGGTGACGAATTGATTTTCGTCATGTTAACGTCACAAAACCCTGAACTATGACATATTTTTTATTTTCTATGACAAAAATGAAACGTCATCTATCATAGGAATTGTTGTAGTGTATGATAATAGCTATACTTCATGTAAAAAATAACAAAGGAACTATATATTCTAGTGTATGTTCCCTCTGCAATAGTTGTAAGCAAACAATACTAGGCTGAATCTGTTCATGAGTTTATTATTTCAAACACATTATAACCTTCTCCTGATGAAACTAAAAGCACACATTATAACCTTCTCCTGACGCTCCCTCTGTCAAGCTCGTTCCAAGTACTTCAAACATTTACTGTAATAGTTGTAAGCAAACAATATTAGGCTGAATCTGTTCATGAGTATAATATTTCAAACACACTACAGGGAAAATACAATGAGTTACTAGGCTAAGTTGTTATCACTATAGTTTGAAATACAGTGAGCCATATGCAACATTGGAAAATAATTCATCATACTATAAAACCAAAGCTTGCATCATGAGTTCAGGACATAGGCGAACACAAAAATGCTACCCGGCTACCCGCACACATTTGCTTTTACATCCGATGCCACACATTTGCTTTTAACCGGCTACCCGTACTGGAGGAGCATACAGTCATTTATCTCTACATCCGATGGCACTATTTTGCTTTTACCATGCGCTATAGTCCAAAAATTACTCCAAATACTGGTCAAATGCAGTTTGCAGCCTAAAAGAAAGGTACAATCAATAAGGAGATTCACAATTCAGATGGTTCAAGAGCATAGATTTCTGATTGCATAATTCAATAAGGACTGTGCACTAAAAAATTCAGGACCACAAAAGTGTAGTATCAATTCATCTGATCAGAGTGTCAAGGGAAATATGGCGCTCCATATATCTAGAAAACTTAACAAACACAGTCTATCTCTGTATATTCCAATTACCAGTCAAGATGCCACAACTACATCTTGGTACAATCGATTAATCATATTACTATTTTATCTTATATTTACTAATTGGAGGCTCCTTTTGATGCATCCACAGAGAAAAAATTCTAAAAATTCTCATAAAAAAGCAAAACATCTAGCCATTGAGTTTAATGTTTGATAAATCTTAGTCATTGGATCTAACATGTTTAAAATTACCCACTTCTGCCATTATAAACAAATCTTCCAAAACTACCCCTAACTCATGTTCTAAATTATACTATAGTTCCTACAAATAACTAGGACATCAACTTCACGTGCGTTGCTATCCTACGACCACTTGCTTTTCTTTTCTTTGTAAGCCAGCCTAGTTGCTCTCCTCTTCACCCCGTTAACACGCGCATGCTCAACAAATTGACGTGATCTCTTGCTCCTAGGGAGAGTGCATGGCGGGAGAGGGCATGGCAGATTCATCATCCCATCCCCCGTATTCACCAAGTCTCTGTTCTATATATTCCATGGCCAATCAATAATCAATCTTGGTATTCTTCAATTTGCATTAATGGCCGGGCATAGATTGACTCTAACAATAAAAGCCATTTTGAAGAGGCAAAACACATTTTGCCTAGCGTGTACAGTAGCGGGAGAGGAATCCATTTCCTGTAGTCTCCAATAATACGATTCATTTCACCCTCCACAACGCCCGCCCGTGGCCATGCCCCCAGCAGCTCACCCGTCATGGCTCCTGCTCGCTCGCCCGTGGCCGTGCTGCCACCCGAGCCGCCACCAGCAGCCTCATCCCACGCGCGCCGAACCCGACGCAGCCTCATCCCACTCGCCCACCCGTGCGCCTCGTGGTCCTCGCCTCTGTGCGCTGCAAGCTCAAGCGGCCCGGCCTCTGCGTGGGCCGTGCTCCTGCCTCCTGCGCGCCGCCAGCCACCCCGCCATTTGCCATCCCATGGTCGATAGCCGTCCCGCTCGTCCAGCTCCTCCAACAGCGCGAGCTGGAGCTGCAGCCCCCGCGCGAGGTTGTGCTGCCGTCACGGCCGCTCCCGTCCGCGTGAGCTGCAGCCGCCCCGTCCTTGCGAGCTGGAGCTGCAGTTGTCGTCCTCACAAGTTGGAGACGCCTCTTCTATCCGTTCCGCCCTCCCTGCGAGCTGGAGCCATCCGTGACCTCGCCCGCCTCTGTGCTAGCCTCTGGCGCTCCGTCCTCCCGCTCCTCCCCTCCTCGCTCGCGCCATCAACAACACGCAGGCGCTGCTCCAATCCTCCTGTACGCTCTGCTCCAATCCACTGCCCACCAAATGCATCGGAGGAATTGGCTCCCCTCTCTCCTCCGATGCAAAATGCATCGCCGGTTCCATGCTTTTGTTGGAGACTATTTGCCATGCACAGTAGCTTCTTGGAATGCAAAAATGGCTTTGCCTATTGTTGTTGAAGTCAGCCTTACAAGTCAATCACCTGAATGAATTATGAAAGTATGTTCATTCTTCTCGCTACTCCAAGTCTCCAATCATTCTCCTTCTTACAGGTGTTGTTCTTTCCACAACTGTCTCTCTTGTTCTATCTCCAAGTTTCTCAGTGAAACAACTCCTATCAGGTGAAGAGGAGAAAAGCTAGGCGTGCGAATCAGTGAACGATCTCGACTGTATAACTTCATTGCTGGGGTCTTGGAGACAACTCTTGGCTAGTGGAATACCTGAGAGCATTTGGTAAGGTCCAAGAGGAAAAGAAAGGACCAAGGCCTAGCATAAAGTGGAGTCGGTATCGATGCAACTGTACCTTGAACATGATGATATAAAGAGAGGGGAATCATCAACTGAAAAGGGATCAAGGAAGAAACTCTCAACTAGGGTTTTGAGCAGTTGCAGCGGCAACAGAGGCCATCACCAACCTCACCGCGTGGAAGGAAGAATGTGCCATCCGGCACACCGTCGTGCCAATCGGTACCTGTGAAACTCACGTTGTATTCTCTCATCCACCAAACCATTACTATGGATCCATGTAGAATGAGTGAGTAGTATTCATATTCTCTCCCGAGGGGAAGGAAACCTAGCTATGTAAACTCTCAACTCTTATGAATTCGTTTGGCATGATTAGTCGATGTGTGATGAACTTATTCCATATAAAATTATGCATGATCCCATATATGAATCTATTAGCACTGCTAGGTGTCTGGCTTCGTTGTGAAGATCACATAGTCCAAGAAACTAGTGGGGAACAATTAGCTTCCGCTGTGACAGGGCCAGAGTGAGTGGAACCACCATGTATTATAGAATACTAAACTCACCGAATGAATCTATGAGTACGAGTTGCATGCTAGTTACCTGAACCATGGGATGGAATACTTCCATAAGCATGATTAAACTTTAGATTCTTTGTGTTCAATTAATTCTCATCATTTCATACATTCACTCTATCATTATATTTTAGTTAGTAATTAAATACTAGTGAAGGTCATGTTTGCTCTCTGTGGATTCGACTAAACCTTAGAATACTCTAAGAAAAAAAATCTACAACTGTATACCATCCTATTACGGTATATAAGTGGTTGCGTAACTACGACAAACAGGCAGCATCACGACAAACAGGCGGCGTCACCGCTATTACCACAACCATCATTTTGGTGGCACCGGACGGGGTGACACCTAGCAGATCCAACCACCTACGCCACCTTGTGCTTCTTCATGCTTGCTGCCTCGCTTGGGGTAGTACGAAACATGAAGTTCCGGTGGTGGTACTTGTTTCAGCGAGGCAAAACTATGTGGGGAGGAGGTGGGGGAGCATAAGGGGTGGTGACAGATTTGGTGGAGGCGAGCAAAAGGGCAGGGGATGGAGGAGCAGATAGGGTTGTGCTCCCACTATTCCTCTCCTTTATTGGCGGTGGTGAAACATTATTACGGCCCATGTTAGGTACCTGTCACTATGTCATGTGCTAGGGTCCACAACTCGCTGCGCCCGACTTGCATTTTTTACTTATTTATGCTCTCATCCATTCTTAGTTCGCATAAAAAGGATCCTAAGGTTGGTGGTGTGGACAATGTAGGCTTATATGTTGGCCTTCCTCCCACTAGACTAGTAAAGTGGTATTGAGTAAAGCCAAGGATTGCGGTAGTGGACAAACTAGACATATACGTTGGCCTTCCTCGTACGTGACTAGCAAAGTCCTACATACATCCCACGCTTCATGCACACATGTGCTCATTTTGGCCACTACGGGCTTCATTTCAATAGGCCGGGATATGTTACAACAATATAGTTCTACCGTTATATAGTGCAGTCTTAGATATATCCGTTACAAATTTGAGTGAATTAATAACGGACTGGCCACCCAGGCCAATTCAGTAGCAAGGATTGAAATGTCTGCAACTAAGCCATTTTGGCCTTTTGTCACTACAAATACATTTTGTAGTATTGTGGGTAAAAATGGGGCATTCTTTGAGACAGATACCAAGTTTTAGCGGCCTGAATTCGCCTCGTTTCGGTGTGGGAATTCTTCACCCCTTAGGACATGAGGCGAATGTCCTCTGATGTTAAGGATTGAATCCTTGCATTGCTTGGAGGGCTCCTACTGCCGATGTTCGTTTATTGGATCCAAGACAGATGGTTTTTGCAGCCTCAAAGGTTTATGTGGCCATGACATTAATTTGTAGGTGTATATTTCTTTTACTGTCGTTACAGTATTTTCTTTAAACTCTGTTGGTCTGCGAACAAACAATGGAACAAGACAACAAAACAGATCTTCTATGTAATTTTAGTTAGGAAATTTGTCAGAGAGACAATGAGAAATAGTGATTTTGTACACAACACACTCACAATTGCATATTCACCTGAAACACACTAGGATTTTGAATGCACTCATATGTGACACATTATTGCCGTTTAATAATTACTTGTAACATTTTTATCTCAACACACAAAATATATTGAAATTTGAATCTTTTCATAAACCTAATAGTTGTATTCTCTATCATTAAAAAATAGAGCTAGATTTTTTTTTGATTTTTTGCAACATTTACTCATTATTTTAATATTGAAATTATCAAGCAAGCCATGCCAATAACAGAAAATTCTCTCTCTTTTTTAATGATAGAGAATGTAATAGTATATATTTGTGCAAAAATCCAAATTTCAAAGTGTTTTGTGCATTGAGATAAAAAAGTTGAAAATCATTGTTAAATGATTATAGTGTGCCATAGACGAGAGCACCCAAAATTATAATATGTCTCGGACGAAAACATGATTGTGAGTGTGTTGTGAACAAAACCACTATTTCACCTGTGTCACTCAGACAAATTCTTCTTTTTAATTGTATGCGTCGTGTAGTTTGGACTGCTCTTTGTTTTGTACCTGCTATTGTTTTCCATGATAAATATCATAAATGAGAATTCTGTTGAATGTCTACTGCAAGAATTAAAGAAGTGAGGCGTGGTAGTCGTTGCGATGCTCGCTCCGGATGGTTATTGTGTCCCCTATTTCGGTGATGTGAGTAGAGGACGCAGGCCAAGCGTGGTGGGATTGATTAGTTGGTCCAGTCCGGAACGTGCGAAGGAACCGGAAAAGAACTTTTGCAAAACGCTCTTTCTTATCTGCTCCGGATTGAATCACATAGTTTGAGGTGACTAGGGCACACTTACTGTTAAAGCGTATACGGTTGGTCGCTCTTGGATACTGACGACGCCATCTAATGCATCATTGCATTGTTTCGCAGTTACCTCACTCTCTATCAGTCGGATTTAAGTAACAACCGACAAGGAAGTTGTATATTTCTAATAGGTATCGTGGATCCATCTGCCATCGTCTGATACCCTTATGTTGTTTTGTTGCAGTGCGTGGTACTCGAGACAAGCTATTATAGTACTTGGTAACAATCCCGTACACACTGCTGGGGATTCTTTGTGTAATTTTAAACAAATATTATAAAACAAGCAATAAGCTTGAAACAGCACAATAAAAATTAGAGTTATGTCAACGCATGTTTGTCATGATTGTAGCAAGTGGACAGACTGAAAGCCTTAAGTATCTGTTCTGTTGCATTGATATTATATAAATGACGAAACCTTGCAAGTGATACTTTTGAATCATAGTATTAGTTCAGTACATAGTTGTTTGTCTGTTGCCTATTAAATAAACGATAACTGTCCAACGACACACATGATGACATATTAATAAGGATTTGGTAAAGATATAAAATTAAGTTATACTGCACCACTCAAATGGAAGGAAAGTGAGATTTATGATTAGAGAATTTACACACAACAAGAACTCTGGAAGCAAGCAAATAATGTACATGATTACAGAATTGAGAATATTCCCCTGTCAGTTGCGTAAAACAGTTGACTATCCATCAACTGGAGGATATATAGTAATGACTAGCTAAAGTTGCGCGCTTCGCTGCACCTATTTAATTATATGCTTAATTTTTACATAAATATAAATTATAAGGGCACTATAATTTTATATTGACTTCGAGTTGCATCAAAAAGCTAGTCTTGATTTAACCGGCAACATTATTTTCTCTTTTTTCCCCTTTCTTCATTATATTTTTAGTCAAAAGGCCAGCAAGAATGCATGCATATAGATATTTGTTTGTTAGATTTAAATTTTATAATCATTATTACATTTTAGGATGGATATAATAAACATTAAGTTTTCCAAAAATGTGTGTTAGAAACATTTTGTATGGAATTAATAATAATATCTACCTAAATACCCTATTCATTTTTCTACAATGGTACTCTTTCATTCATGTTTATTTGTCATGTGAAGGACTATCAGCAGCAGAGGATATAATAGTTTTTATTTGATAATTAAAACGCTGGGTCAACCATGCATGCATACTTACTGCAGTTAGCAAATTTCGGAGACACTGAGCTCGGTGTAGGTGGTGGCCATAGAGTAGCTTTGTACTAAAATTTGCATGAGTCAGTGTAGTGTTTAGTTGACAGAAGCGTCAATATTTGATACATAGAGACTTTTGTGTAAAACTGTCATACGGGTTAGTGCGAAATATGAAGAAGAGATAAGATTTTTTTATAGAATTTGCATGAGTAAAAGAATTAATTGGTTCATACTTCGTACGTATATATGAGAAAAATTGTGGAGCTTTATGCAAAAGCAGGCAACCATCCAGGCATCCACCATGATGCTTGTTGCTTCAGTCAAAACGGACAGACACGCGGACAGGGTGCCCAGGCCACGCGGCGGCGTCAGTTCTCCACGTTTCAGACCTTCAGCTGCACGCTCACAGGCGCCCCGTGACCCAACCCACCTACTACGTCTTCATCACAAGCCTCTTATCCTTGCATTCGGTGATCGTTCTTATCGTCTTTCAGCTTTCTCTCTCTCTCTCTCTCTCTCGCCCAAGTACACCGACGGCCAGTCCTTTCCATTTCTCTCATGTAGACAGTCTAGCTTTAGGTGGTGGCCGGCGTTGTTTCTCGCTGCCGACGAAGCAGGCCGCATGGTGTTGGCCGAATCATGACGACTTTGTGTCTCGTGGTCCGTAGGCCAGCAGCACGAATGTGTTGCCTCTCCACAAGACATCCTCATCTCGTCCCAGCTCGATGCTTCGAGACACGACCGAACCAACGTCGTGAATCATCGGAGGTAGAGCACGGCCCGTAGTAGAGGCGCAAGCTCATAAAAATCGAAGTAGGAGGGGCCGACCAGCGGGCAGGTCAACCACAAGCCTTCGACAAGAGGCCCGCACACGGGCCAGCCGGGCGACACGCTGAGTGGTTGGGAAGCAGCCACGATCTGCAGCAGCAGACGACCACGTCGGTAAAAACAAACGTGGCGGTTAATAAAGTCATCCACGTATATCAAAATGCTGTGAGGCCTGTAAATCTTTGCTGCATCAGCTTTAGACTACTAGCAGACTAAGATTGAAAGGTCCATAAATTACCTCCGTGGTGCCTCAGCCCGCACTGTAAGGATGAGAAAGAGCCATCTTCAAAACATCAGGATGGTAGATTTGTGTTTGAAATGGTCAAAAATATCCATGTTGTTTTGAGGAAGCTGATGTGAGTTGAGAGCGAAAGAGTGAATGAAGATAGAAAACGCATGAAAAAAATCTGTCGTTTATAAAAATCCATCGGTCTTGGTGATGATTGTCCAAGCCATCAATACTATCATGTTGCAAAGGGTGTCACTGAAAGCACAATTAGCATCTTATTCGACAAACCAGTTAAGAGGAAGGATGAACTCCTCCTACATACGGACATACAAAAACTAGGAATAGTTGTAAGCTTCATGACCATTGGTGATTGGATCCCCAAGGTATGGATGTTTTGGTGATAGATGACAACTATGAAATTGTGGGCTAATATCTACATGAGTGTTGTCTATGTAGGAATCATCTCTTAACTCTACTATAAATCATATGGATGATGGTTGCCTTGACGGTTGATGATAATGACAACAAGCATGGAGGCTTGTGAACTTGATAGATTCCAAGGGTTGATGGAGATAGATCAAAGCAGAGAACAAGCTATGGTGCAAGTGTTTGAAACACTTGACTAGTTGTTAGGGCTTTGAGTACATAGGAAAAACCGGACTATCAAGAGAGTCTAGATCATTCTCTTAGGTCATGTCTAGTGGGTGATATGCAAGACCATAAAGACCATATTTATTTCAATTACTCTTTCGGCCATAAACATTTGTGTATGTGGTTGTCAGTTAATTTTGTTTAATAATCACTAAACCAGGCAAATAATTTACCTTGGTTCAGTTACTCTTTTACTATAAAAATTTTCATTGTACATGCTTCACATCACAAAATTTGCTCTTTTATTGACAGTTCTATGTACAAATTTTACAATTTCTGCAGAAACGTGGGGGGCATCGTCTAGTATCTTTTAAAAGTGCAACTCACTAACAATCCTTAATTGCTATTTTTCTCTCAACCAACAGCTAGCCACATCATCTTTTATTTTGCACTGTAAGATCACCATCGAAAATAAAATCCTAACCGTCGCTGCTCATCGTCTCCACCAGACCTTCTTTTGCACCACCACCGTAACACTCAGTGCACAGGCAATGCCACGCTTCCCCCCCCGCCCCCCCACCCCACCCCACAGACACACACAACAATCAATGGCTCTCAATTGCAGAAAATGCAAGTATCGGCCCATCAATCGCGCATCCACGACTATACTTTCGTTATGCTCCACTCCCGTTCTTTACTCATTCTTCAAAATCGGTTGTGTTAATGGAGGAAGACATCAATTTTTCTCAATTACTGCCATTGAGGACAGCCATCTGTCTACCATCCAAGGAAGACGCCAGTTTATCCAATTACTGCCTTTAACGACACCCCATCCAAGCATTCCGAGCGCGTTCAGCTGAAAAGGCCGCGAATATTGGTTGCTACGAAAACTGTCACCACTACTAAGCATAATCAAGCCTGTCTCTTTATTGGTGTTGTTACTTCCAGTTCCCATTTGTCTGCAAAAGAACATAAACTGCTCGCCCCGTGCAACCAGAGTGTCTGCCTTCTCAATTCTTTCAATTCCTCCTAACGTTGTTGGGGATGCTTGAGTCTATACCTGTAGACCTGCAGCCCTCTTCATTCGTCAATAAATTGCGGCCTTTTTCCGTTCTCTTTAGGAGATAACCGAGATCTTGTTTTGATCTACAACTCTTTTTTTTTCTCTGCAGTCTTTGCAAGAAATCTACAACTCTGTCTTTTGCCCGCAGTCTTTGCAATAACAGGTAATTTGGTTCCCATCTAATTAGGGAGTTTTTGTTGAATCCAGCAAACCATTCTTATCTCTCACATAATCTATACAGTGCTTCTGCACCTGAGTTTTCTGCACCGAAAC
Source organism: Eleusine coracana subsp. coracana (assembly GCA_032690845.1). Taxonomy (NCBI): domain Eukaryota; kingdom Viridiplantae; phylum Streptophyta; class Magnoliopsida; order Poales; family Poaceae; genus Eleusine; species Eleusine coracana. The sequence continues at coordinate 58,422,433 of CM064434.1, read as the reverse complement.
ATATCCATTCGTTTATGCTTTTAATCTGTTTTTAGACCTGGCCATTGTTTTATGAATGACCTGTTCGATGGATTGCCCCTTATAAACTCTGTCATACCTCTGCATGTGTATAGGTTTATGTGTAATTAATTTCCCCTCTGGATTTAGCAAAAGCCTTGGCCTTCGTTAGTCATTCTTTTTCTTTTTTGTGGTATTTCATTAGTCATTCAGATAACAAAATGTATCAAATCTATGCATTGTTCATTAGTTATTATTCTGCAATTGTTCAGTGGTCCTCTTCAGCATGAAATTGATATGTGTTCTTTTGTTTTAGGCGTCCTAACAACGAAATTGTTTTACCCTCTTTCTTGATGCCCGAGACCGGGGACATGCTTCATTATTTTGGTACATTCAGTTGCCGATGGTTTTTCATGATACATTTTATTAGGGACATGCAAATAGTTGGTCTCATACTGTGTTTCTTAATAGTGTGCATCTCCTGTTAAGATCTCCCTAAATCGTCCATGAGACCTGGACATGCAACCAAATTAAAATAGCCTGTTATTTTTCTTCCACAATGACAGTGCCCACAAATATAGTTTCTGCCTTGGTTTATTTATTTATCAAAATGCATCCATCAGGTTTGAGTGTTTAATTGTCACCATCTTCACTATGTATTTGCTTCTCACGGTTAGTTTATGAGTGAAGCAAAGTTATTAACAAATAAATGAGGCTGAATGAACTTCTCAAGATTGGTATCAAATTTGATAACAGTAGAATTGTGTTGGATGACAACAAGTAATTGAACCTGTCCAATGTTTTCATGTGATCCTGAACATAAAGTATAGCTGTCAAATAAAAAATCTCCTAACAACCATACACGTCTGACTGAACTTCCTTTTTAAAGGGAAAGCAAACTGAATTCTTGGTAACACAAATAGCTAAGAGGGCCTATGTGCTACTTGCTTTACTTTATGTTTAATTTAGAGTCCGTTTGTCATATTGTATTTTAACTCAGTTTTGAACTGCCACAGCAACGCGCGGGGTACCAACTAGTTTTATTGGTTTCGAGGTCTAATCCACTTGTGAACGAGGTATCGTTAGGAGAGAGAGAGAGAGGATGAAGATGGTGATTTTAAGATTATATTTAGAAATATTTAATTTTAATTTATTCATAATGGTAGTGGTAATCTTCCTCCACCCAACACACAGCAACAACAATATATTTGCTCCATCATGCTTCTTAACTACTGCTGCCGCGAGGAAGACATGTGAGTTGCTAGTTGCATAATCACGCAGATATATTTATATTGCTCGATCATAGTGACAAGCATCTTGTATTTTTTTCATGGGCATCTTACGAATTCAGTAGATTCTAATTTTTGTCCCACAAAACAAGCACATACAAGAGAGGCCTGGCCCAGGGTGGGCTTTATTGGTGACGGTGCACATACAACGAGCAACATATAAGATACACAACATTTCCGGGGTCTTATTTTTCCCGGTATACAACATGTTTCGTGCCTATATATTGTCACTTTGTCAGATGGACCAATGGCACTAGACGGGCTCGGAGGCCGCGTTTCATTGTGGTGAAAGGGAAGCCGTGATACTCAGTGAAGTCAACCGCTTCATCGCCATCTGCCTCCAACCACTCGAATTCCCTGACAAGGTTTGCCACGAAGTACCCTAGGTGAAACATGGCCAGTGTCATCCCTGGGCATACACGCCTCCCTGCCCCGAACGGCATCATCTTTATCTCCCTTGTTCCAGTGAGGTCTACACTCTCGCCTTCCCCACCAGGCATGAAGCGCTCAGGTGAGAAAGACATTGGGTTGGACCAAACTTCAGGGTTTCTGCTGATCTTGCCGACAAGGAAGTTCACAGTCGTGCCGCCGCGTGGCAGGCGGGACACCCCGAGCGCTTTGGCGGCTTCGTCTCCATCGACATGGCGCATCACGAATGGGATAGTGGGGTGGCGCCGGATGGATTCCAGCACGACGGCTCTGAGATACGGCATGCGTGAAAGGTCGGCGTCTTCGATGAAACCCTTGCTGCCACAGACAATGTTGTTGATCTCGGCGCGGAGTTTGGTCTGAACCTCAGGGTGTTTGACGAGGTTGGCCATGGTCCATTCCAGCGCAGCACCAGTGGAGTCGCTGGCGTTGCCAAGGAACTCCGATATGAGGCTGACGAGCTGGCCTTCAGGGACCTGCATGTCACCTAGTTCGTGGATGCGTAGATCCAGGACGGACCTAACGTAACTGTAGTTGTCCTGGCTTGGCTTCTGGCTCTTGATCTCAGCAACAAGAGGCAGGAAGTAGTGTTCCTGCTGCCTCCGGAAGGCGAGAAGCTTGCCCCACCGTGATGGGTAAAGAAACTTCCCAATCCACGGATACATCGCCACTGCCGTAAAAGAGGGCAGCGCAAGCAGCATGTCACGCTGAAGCTTGTGCATGGCACGGACGCCTGTTTCACCAATCTTGGCGATCACGTCCTTGCCAAAGCACATCTCAGCGATAACCTGGTAGATAGGAAAATGTAGGGTTTCTCCAGCCGGAGCACCGGAGTTGAGAGCATCCACGAGGTCCCGGAGCACGCGGCCTCGGGTCTCGGCAAACATAGAAAGGCGGGATGGGTGGAGCACACCGGTGACCATGTTGCGCCGGGCGGCACGCCAGAAGGGGCCGTACTGTGCGGAGAAGATGTTGCAGTGGAGGTTGCGCGAGAGGATGGTGCTGGGCGTGGCGTTGGCCGGGTGGTCGAGGAAAGCCGCGCTATGCTGCACCAGGACACGATGGGCCACAGCGTGGTCTGTCACCTGGATGGACAGCCCGCGTCGGGTGCCCTTCCCGCTGGGACGAGCCAGAATCAGGATTGCTGCCGCAAGGTCATTCAACAACCCTGCAGCGAAGCCTCTTTTATCTAGGTATCTGAATAGCAGAAAACCGGACGAAGAAACGAGGCAGAACAAGATAACAATGGATCCAGAAAACGTTGGGAGCAGAAAGTGGAGCTGCTCCATGGTTTCTTTCTTTCTATTCTATCCTTCGGTTATGCTATGAACATGAGTTGATTATGTGGTGAAGGGCTACTGTAGTAGTTAGCGATACAATGCAGGCCTAATAGGCTATCACATCTTATATAGACACTTCACGGTGCGGGGCCATGCACTACAAGAATTATAGTGTTCACCGACAGTTTGTATAAGGTGGGCAACAGTCCCATCACTCTTAAGTATTTCTATGCAATGGTCAACAGTTTGTCGATTGCAAATTCATATAATTCCTGACCATATTTTCTAGCTTTCAATCGCCTGATAGCTTTCAGTTGATGATTTGTTACTTTATGTTTTGATTTATATTTTATAAGATTTTATGTATAATAATTACAAATCATTGGATCAAGATCTAATGGGTTAAAGAGCTGACTAAAAGTTGCCTAAAATTTCAGTCAGTTGATACTTAGCAACTCCCATTCCTGATAGTTTATAAAATTCCCAACAGGGTCATTTGACACAGTTCTGCAATATAGTTAACAAATACGCTATAAACTGTTGGCCGCTTGCAACTAAACTGTCGGGAATCTTTGTTACTCTTGTAGTGAAGGCACATAAAGCATCTCACACACTGGTGTATTTTGTTGGTGAGAAGTCACTATGGATTCTTGTTCTGCAAAGTATATTGTACTATCTATATTATTGTGCCGGCAGTTTCCGGACTGGCTGGCTTACATATTACTTGAGTTGGTGTCATGGAAAGTGCGAGGTAATAAACGACCAACAGGTAGGAAATGTTAATGATTAAAATTGACATTCTAGGGAAATCGAAGGTTCTTGCACATATTTGGTGTCTAGACATATTTTGCAGGTTGCTTAGCATATTGACTAGGTATTTTGGCTAAATTGTACTAAGGAAACAAAGATGTACGCAAAACATACGGAGATGAAGACAAATTTTGATTTGAAGTATTCATGATCAAGCCCTCGTCGAGGCGATTGAAATGACATCTCGAACGCCTATTTTGGAGTCCAGACGAAGAAGTTATTGCACATGAAAAATGCTCACGTGCTATAAAACCAGATATTCCGGTTTTGCGAACCGAAGGTTCTGATTTTCATAGTCCAGACCGATTAGGGCTAGTTTTCTTCACGGAAATCATATAAATCTTGGTTCCTTGTGGGGCAAGACCTCCCACCCTTTATATACAAAGGGACATGGACGATTGAGGAATCGTGTCCTTTGTTTTTTTTATCTCTTCCACCACTTTTCCAAAACTAATGGTTGTTTTTCTTCGTCTCGAAGGCATTTGAAGGTGTCCTAGCTGTCCTGCTGAAGTTAAGACAACACTACTCTCCCTTGCCCTGATGGGGTCCCTCCCGGGCGAGCGTTCGTCGGTTTTCGTTGGAACCCCAACGGAATCGGAGGTTTCGGTTTTGGCAGATTCAGCAGCATTATCTATTTCTACCATCCACACAAGAGTGTGCTCGTGTAGTGGAGCTTTCCAACATAAACGGAAACATAGCTCCACACGTGGGTAGCATTCATATTGAATCTGTCTTGCATGTGCGTGCAATTGTTTGGATTATGAATAGAAATATCTTTTCTGGTAATTACTTTGAATTATCGGGTTCCTTCGGTTTTCTTGTATTCAGTAGCACAATAAATAATAGGTTAAAAAGAGGACTATTTTAGAAAAAAAATTATCCATGGTCATATGAAATAGTTGATACCCATGGGATCCCTCTGTGGTTCTCATCAAGGATAGATAGGAGAGATGTAGTGATAGGAGGTGCTCACGCACAGTGAGACGGTTGAGGAGTGAAAGAGGCTTAGCGGTGGGTGATGACCGCGAAGGAGGGTGGTGTGGAGTGAGTACAGGGTAAGGGACAAGGTGAATGAGAGATTAAGGGCTTTTTGGATACATGAAACCCTATGGGTATCCCGGCCATTTCCTAGGGTAGAACCCTAGGTGTAAGCCTGCCCTCACACTAATAAGTTAATAGTAGCAACATGCTTTTGCTAACGGGGCACAAAGTTTATGATGGGCTGATTACTCATCACTAAAAACATTATATATACAGTAAAAAAAGGATACAAAAGGTCTGCCAACAAAAAAAATGTTGCCCACACCTACAGGTACTGGCCCCATCCTAACCAAAAAATTGTCTCTATTTTTTAAAGATAGAGAATGTAACAGTGCATGTTGATGCGAAGATGAAAATTTTAATGTGTTTTGTTCATTGAGATAAAAAAGCTGGAAATAATTATTAAACGGTAATAGTGTGCCATAGACGAGAGCATCCAAAATTATAGTGTGTCTCGGACGAAAATATGATTGTGAGTGTGTTGTGATAAAACCACTATTTCTCAGTGTCTCTTAGAATATTCTCCGGTCAGTTGCATAAAACAGTTGACTATCCATACACTGGAGGACAATAATGACTAGCGGACTAGAAAGTGTTGGAAGGTGATCTTTCAGGCAAACAAAGAAACAAAACATGTCAGATATCTATCTATTTATTAATAAAAGGAGATGACTTTTCAACTACGGTGTCTAGAAAAAAAGAAAAATAGTCTAAAAATTCTCACAAAAAAGCAAAACATCTGACCCTCAATTTTCACATCACATATCTAACAATGAAAATCTGGCCTTTAATTATCCCATTATTGGATCCTCACGTAGGCATGTAGCCTCCTCCCTCCGATCCGTCCCTCCTCAATTGACCCAAAAAACAATCGATCTTAGACTCCCAAGCATCGTCTCTTCCACCTGAGCTCCACCATGAACCAAATAACTGAGTCACCGCGAAGTCACAACCCTAGATCGACCACAGAATTATCGAGTTGTCCACACTATTGAATCCAAAAGGAATGGGCACCTCCGATCTCTTATTTCTCTGGGGACGCACAGCTCCCGTCCAATGGACACCAGATCGTACCTTCTTTTCTCCGGCAACTCAGCAGCAATGATTTGAATTTCGTTTTGACCCTTCATGGTAGGCTTTCTCAAACAACTTTGATGGAACTTTGTAATTTCGTTACCCAAAGTAATGAAATTACAGGGCCCTGTCATGGAAAAAACTAAGGCAGCAAGGACGGAGTATGTGGTTGATTTCACATGCACGGCCATGCACGCAAATTTTTTCATCCGGACGGACATACATAAACACAGTATTGTTGTACTGATGGTTATTTGGGTTTGGCTGCCATGACTTTATCTTCTCCAATCTGATGACGAGGCTATTGTAATTAAGCTATTCGCAGCAGGTACATGCATTTCTGAGAACTTCGAGATAATCAATGGGCCTGCTGAGATTGATTGTATCTTCAAGGCAGTCTAATAAGAAAGTCAAGAAGGGAACTGCAATCCAAACCCAGACGTTTCAAATGTCTAGAAAGCTGCCAACATCTATGTCCTCTGCTGTTTTCCACCAACTTTGTTCCCTTTTACCAAGAGGTCAAAGTTTCTTTTGCCAGTTCATCTATCTGTCTATTATATAATTTGTTTTTTATTTGCAGTGGTTCTTTTATAGGAAAAAACAGAAATATAACGATTCAAAATAACAGTTAAAGTTGTTTATGTGCTATATACATTTATTTTGACCGAATTTGTGCTTTATACTGAGATGTAGATCATGAATGAAGTAGATGGTGAGATTACTTACTGAGATGTGTTCTTTTATAGTTTTAGGGTTCTGAGGGTGATTGGTCATTAAAAGACGCTAGACGGTTTTAGTTATGCCATAATGCCTAGACGTCCACTCGGCGTCGCACATACGCAACGTGGAATATAACATGGTTAATTATGTGCTAGCAAATAACTACAATAAGTATAAATAATCCTGAGTGATGGATGCAGAAATAAGACACAATAGGACGATGATATGTGCCTTAGGAAAGAACAGGAAAAGCCTAGGGACATTGTTCTACTGTATACTAATAATTGCTTAGGATTTTTGGATTACGTTTCATTATTAATACTGAACAGAAAAGGTTTTGATTACCATTCAGTAGTGCAGGAGTTACTTGCAAGGAAATAGACGAAGAACATTGGAACAACTTACCCTATACTATATGATTCACATGACGAAGCATAGTAATGTGAGATGAATTGAGCTTCAATGGTTCATACTGTGGTTAGAGAATGTTTTCAGAAAATTCAGATGTCTATATTGTGGTTACTAAAGAAATATTTTTTAGGAAATATTTCTACAAGACTACAACTACATGAATATTTTGTAAGATTTAGAGATTTATTATTCATATAAATTCTATTAATGAGAGGACATTAGAGTGGTATAACACAATAATGTATGATTCACATATCAGCACGGTACAACAAAAGACCTTATTTCCACATTCCAATAGAGTAGCATTTTTGCTTCTTGATTTGTCAGTCAAGAAAAATCAATCTAGAAGACAAAACCACGAAACAACATCCTTCACACAGTTGATATGATGTAAAGTTATGTCCAATTAATATTGTAGCAATAGTACTAGAATTGGATAGTCTCGAGTTGACCATAATACTAAGAAAAGTAATCTAAAATACCCAATTATTAGTTGTCTTAGATAGCCCGTGCAATTGTGCGGGCCATTTGATCTAGTCTATCTATTTAATAATAAAACTCGATGAGCTTTCACCATGAGCTCTAAAAAAAAAGAGAAATATGCTAGAAATTCTCACAAAAAAGCAAAACATCTAGCCATTAATCTTGTCTTTATATATACTCATTTTGACATCTGGCCCTTGATGTATTTTTCATGCATACCCTCTCACGTTGACCTCTTTCCAACGTTAGGAACTTCAGTGGCTAGAGTTGGCATCCCATCTGTTACAGAGGTAATGACTATTTAATAATAAAAGAAGATGAACTTTCACCATGAGCTCTAGAAATAAAAAGAGAAATATGCTTAAAATTCTCATAAAAAAGCAAAACATCTGGCCATTAATCTTCTCTTCATATATACTCATTTTGATATCTGGCCCTTGATGTATTTTTCATGCATACCCTCTCACGTTGACCTCTTTCCAACGTTAGGAACTTCAGTGGCTAGAGTTCGAATCCCATCTGCTATAGAGGTAACGACTATTAAATAATAAAAGGAGATGAACATTCACCATGAACTCTAGAAAAAAGAGAAATATGCTAGAAATTCTCACAAAAAACACTACAAGAAAATTGGGGTATTGCCACGGTGATATTTGGTTGCCATAGGTTCATATTGGTTGCAGTTGATTACTGATACCACCAAATGCATTTTGTGGATGGTCGTGGCACATAGTAGCGTGGCAATAGGCTTTAGCAACCACTTTAGTGTTTGGTTGCAATATTTATGGTTATTGCAACCAATTGAATGGTTGGGATCATTAGTTAACGCAACGATGATTTATGTGGCAATACCATGTGTTGCCACGTAGTTAGTCATGGCCTTAGGGTGTATTTGCAACCAACTAAAATGGTAGCAATATATCCCTATTACAATGAGCATTGTTTGGTGGCAGATGACACTATTGCTACACATGGTATATGGTTGTGTTATATCATATTGCTACGTGCACTATTTTATTGCATTATAACGTAGTGCCACACTTTAGATTTAGTTGCAGAAAGTTGCATTGCCACACTTTTAGGTTGGTCGCTATAGAATCAATTGCCACACCTATTGTTTTGTTGCTGCTTGTCATTTTCCCACGCTATATGTTTGGTTGCAATAGACCTTTTTGCAACACAAGGTTTTTCATTGCAGCATGACATATTGCAATATAACGTATTTCATGGCACTACATTTTGTTGCCACACTAAATAGATCATGGCAACGAATATGTTTGCAACCAAAGACATTTCGTTGCAATGCAGTGATGGTGCAACAAAATAAATTTTATTGTATTCAAGTCATAAAGCAGCAAATATTGTACATTCTAAGTAGTTGTATTACAGCAAAATAATGTCACTGCCATCACTTGTTACATAGCACTATAAATGTTTCAATTTCTCATATATTGCAATCCAAATAAGTATAAAAAATATTATAAATGCAAATTGCGTCAACCATAACATAACAAGTTTGATATAATCTGAAACAACACCCTACATCCACCATGTAAAACTCGGTTCTAAATTTTAATTAGATGGGCAGATACTTCTAGTTTGAGGACTTCCTTCACTTGATGATGCCCCATGTTTATTAGCACTCCAGTCAAATATCATCCTCCTGCTAAACGAATGAATATGCATTGTATAAGTAGAGTTGCGTTAAATATTCAAATGTAAAATCATACTTCTATGTTGTAATAACAGCAACACAAAAAATGACATAACTATTAATGTACATTCATCGAGCAGTAAAATAAACATGTATAAGCTGTAACATGGAACATAAATTAAGATGTAGTTGTATAGTGGGCAGCAATGAGACAATCTTGAAATATTCAGATTTAAATAATTTTCAGAGGATGACACTATTCTTTTTGTGACAATTAGAAGTACAATTTCCAAGTTGAAAAGAATAGCTCACAAGGGAATTTACAATTTACGAGTATTATATATTAAGTAGCATAGGCAGTTGCCAATATGTGAGAACAAATATTAGTTTAAGTAGAATTGGTCATTTATAGACCTTGTCAGAATGAAGGTAGAGTAGTACAAATCATACCCTTGGCCGTTGATGACTTTCGTTAGCAGTACTCCTTAGTTGATGGGTGAAAATATAAGTAGAGGATTTTGATGGAACTTTAGAAGTTCCAGTCTTGCGAATGGGTATATTTTCTAATGGCATGACTCTTTCTTGGTTAGCCTGCAAACCAGAAGGAGGAGATACAATTTAGCTTTTGCGTTTATTTAAAAAGAGACAGTTGTTGTGGCTGTACTTATGTTAGTATAGTTATTACCTTTTATGTGGCTTCTTCTCTCTGTTTTTCTAACATTGTAGTCATTTGTGCCATGAGTTGATCACTAAGTGCTTCCCTTGCTTTCTTCTCTTCCTCTTGAACCTGTCTCATTCTTTCCTCGAAATTTTTCTCCCTTTCAGCAACTTCATTTACATGTTTAGCAGCTTGATCTGCAAGTTGCTGTTGTAAATCTCGAGCCCTAGCTTCCAGCTTATTATTTCTTTCTTCGGCTGCAGCTGAAGCACGGGCTGCTGCTTCAATCTGAGCATTCAACAGCTGTTTTCGAGTTGGAAATTTGGCCAAGTACCCTTGACCATGGGGTTTGGAGGTTTTGCACCCTGTGATTCCCTTGTACTTATCTTGGAAAATAATGTTCCCCTCTTTTGGCTGCATCAATCTGTTTTCCTCCAGTTCCGTCATGCCTATCATTGAGCTTGCAGCATCCTAGGTGACAGATAGTAAGTAAATATTACTAACTTAGTTAAGAACATAATTGAAGCACATAATGGACAACTGGACATTATGTAAGTACTCATGTATATATTCATAGATGTACGGTCTATCCATGTCCCATTCATAGATGTACTCACCGTTTATGTAATCTGAATCAAAACCTCGATAGAGCAAATGACTTTGAACCTCAGATTGATTTCTATACGACAAGCAGCGACATCGTGCACATGGACATGGTGTGGTTCCACCATGTGAGCTTCCTCCAAATGCACTTTTCATGAAGTACTCCAAGCCTTTCTGCCATTCATCAGACCTCCTATCCAACAACATCCAAATCCTATCCTCTACCATTCTTGCTACAAAATCTCAATCAATGAAAGACACAACAACATGCTCCCTGCAAACAACCAACCAGTAAATGCTAATTATAAATCTAAATTGTCTAATCTGACTGAGTTATGCAAATCAAAATTACCAGATCCCTAATACCTACTTTTCGAATAACTGATTATATATGAAACTGCAAGCAGAGTTATGGAGAATCAGGTGATTCGGACCTGTGAATGCCTGATGGCGTTGCTACTGGTGAGGTGGCTGGTGGGTCCCCTGTGCTGCGGCGGCTCCGCTGCTCTGCTGCTGCTCCGCGGCCGCTCCGTCGTCTGAGCGTGCGTGTGTTTGGGCGAGATGCCCTGGCGGCCGTCGTGTCCTGCTACTGTGCCGCGACAAGCTGCCGCGCCGTGTCCTGCTGCCGTGTGCGTGGTGCATGGCATGCGTCATCTCGGCGAGATGCCCTGGTTGGCGTGTGTGCGTGCGGCGTGTGGGCGTGGGCCTACCTGAGGCGTGCGTGCACTGGGCAAGAGCAAAAGGACTACATATTCCAGGCAACCAAAGTTGGTTCAGGGTGCATGTGTATGCTGGATTGCTAAAAATCTCGTAAGCGCTGGGCCAAGGCAGCAAGGCCTGCGCGCTTAAATCAAACAATGTTTATTTTACGGCAAAGCAAAGAAACTAAAAGGCCTCCATAATTATCCAAAAACAAAATGGACTGCATAACTGCTACACAACTTGGTCAGCCCGACATTCTTATTATGGCCGTTACACATTATACAAGCAACAAAATATTGTTTGGTTGCAATACAATGAGTAATTGCAACGAAATATATTATGTGGCATTCCAATTTTTATTCGTGGCAATATAATCTTTTATATTGCAACAAGTTCTTTTTTGTTGGTAATACGGATCAACATTCCACAATAAAAAATAATATTATTACAATGATACATATTTGTGGCAATAAAATTACGTAATTTCCAACCATGTACTCATTCGTGGCAACATGTCACACATATTGCAACAAAATAAAAAAATATAACGACCATAAAAAATTCGTGGCAATATTGGGAAACTATCGCCACCATTTTCACAATGGTAGCAATATCCACCTATCTCTTGCAACGTTATTTTTCTTTACCGCAACGATAGATATTTCATGGTAATAACACACACATATAGCCACCATCTCTGAAAATGGTGGCAATAACAAGTAGGTATTGTAACAACATATTTGTTATTGCAATGCGACCCGTGGCATTAGCCCAAAAACCTTGTAGTGAAAGCAAAACATCTGGCCATTAATCTTCTCTTCATATATACTCATTTTGACATCTGGCCCTTAATGTATTTTTCATGCATACCCTCTCACGTTGACCTCTTTCCAACATTAGGAACTTCAGTGGCTAGAGTTCGAATCCAATCTGCTACAGAGGTAACGATGTTTTTCTTAATAAAACAAAAGAGGAAACGTATGTATATACACAAATCCAACTAACCGTATGTGCATTGGCTTCCTCAGATCATAAATTAGTAATATGCATCTAGAAAGGATAAGGGAGATATCGTATCTCTATCTCTAAGCCATTGTACAGACATGGTATAATGATCTACAATCTCTCAAGCCTTCGGCTCCTATAACATCACTTCTTCCTCCACCAGACAGGTCTCGTCATGGATCAATCGAGTTTCTTCAATTACACAACACGCATCATCAATGACCAGTCCAGGACCATAGTTCCATAGGCCTCCTCTACACTGCAGATAGGTGAGCTCTCCATCGTCATCTCTGTTTAACCCATGTTATTAACCTTTCAACTCCATCTCCCAATACCTAAGCCCTAGCTGCGGCGGCTTCTAGCTATTATCTCCTGAGAGCTACTACCCCAAGATTACCTGTGGCACCAAGTTACACCATGCCCTAGATGCGGCGTCATCCACCATGGATCTTCGCACATGCATCTTGGTGTTGAATAGCCAAATACCTTTTACTTGGCTCCCCTTGCGGCCGGCTGGCTGCAGTCTGAATGCCCCAGCAACAAATTGCCTCACTCTAGGTTGACTCTGCTCCGTGCGGCGTTGAATTCCAGCAGTAGGAAGCTGGCAATGGATGCAAGCAAAGCTCCTGCCTGATGGACGTACAAAGACTGATCATTACGGCAGCATCGGCGATCTCTCTTGTGAACTTCACCGGCACCAACAGGCCATTGAAGATTAGAGTACTGGTGATAAGGAGAGATCGTCCTGGCATCAGCGGCATCATTGAAGTGGACGAGGTACGAGCTTAAAACGTCAGTGGCACGTCGGACAGGTGTGAAAGCCTTTACCAACCCGAGATGATCGAGGATGGATTTATGTTTTTGCAAGCATCACTAGAAAGATCCATGCTACTGCAAACGGGATGCTAACAAATCGTTGATATGTTCAGGTTGAGTCATTAACAAAGCCAGAACGTTGAGGCGAAAAATCACTATAGCAACAACGGCTGCGTAAAGAAGACAACTTCATGCAAGGTAAATAAGACGATAATACCTTTTAATTATTATCAGTATAGTAGTATTTTATTTATGTTTAGATACATACTTCACTCTTCGATGGATTAATCTTGAGCTTCTGTAGTTGCAAAATAAACCCTGTTTGAATATATGTTTATCCACTCAAAATGTGAAACAAATCAAAGATTTTGCATATTTACACTGTGTAGTTCATCACAAAGAAATTGAATGCAATTTTATTGTTTGCAATTTTATTACCTTACCTGTCGTCTATGTTGTAAGTCTTTTGTTCTATAAGAGGACTATAAACGTTCCACCAACCTTAACAACTCAGTTATTTTAGAACGGATGATAGAAAATGTTTTTAACTACTAACTGTATGTCGAAATAGATTAGTACATTATCGAGCCCCCAATAAAAGCTTAAATTGTAGCTAATTGGTATATTTTCCTTCAATAATGGGAGAGTATGAAAAATTTTATAAGAATTAATAGAATAATATGTTATCATTATTGAAAAGATTGAATATCACTATTGTCCAAGGCAGATTGATATATTGCCTATATAAGAGATCTTAAGTCAACCCCAAAAAAATAATTAATAGATACAGAAAGTAGACCACAATATTAGTAGAATATGTGACTCATGTATAGTAATAAATATTTAGTCAGAGGCTTAGAAACTTTTTGTCGTTACTATGAGGTAAAGGGGGTGTGTCACATATTTTTTCAACATACTCCCCCTAGACTTATTTTTAAAATTGGGACAGCAAAACACAATTCCCTCAATGTCTGATAAAACAGTGAGGCACTAATATTCCTATTAAGCAGGATAAATGACTGATGGACAAAAAGTGCATCTCTATGTACAATCTACATCTAAACACAATCTCATTCAAACCGTATTTCACAATCTAGATAGTAGGCTAGACATGCATTTGTGTGGATGTTTTAAGTCGTCATATAGTTGTTTTTACTTCACATAATATTTCCTTTTTATAGTATAGTCCAATAAAAGTGTACAAATTTTTATTCACAATGTGTTTAATTTTCATTAACACGGAAGCAGAGCACTTAAAATATGGGATAGCCCTTTTATTGCTTTCTATACAGTGTTTATAATTATTTGAATATATTCAAACCATATGCTACAATGTCATGGGAAATTTTAATGTCTAGCCTGCGCAATTGCGCGGGCCATGTATTCTAGTTTGGAAATAAATATTGATTGAGGAAATTAATAAATCACATTTTTACTTAAGAAAATACAGATTTGTTTTTGAGTGCCACCATCGGAGGCATAACCAACTCTTGGTTGTGGCCCCAGGTCGCCCAATGCCATATTTAAGGGGGGAGTCTGGCTCCACGTTGATTCAATCATCGTTGCCTTCGTGTGACCCTTTCTCCCTTATATCCCTGATCAAAACAAGCGGTGGATTGACTTAAAGGCTGTCACCGTTCGTTGTCCCTAGCACCGGTGCCGACGAGGACACCAGTGGCTGGACAGTGCCATTCACGCCCTAAAGTTTGGCGGTATCCTTAGCAAGATCAACCACGTCGAGCTGCAGCCATCACCGCCGCTCTCTCACTCACTTCGATGGCTGACAATCCAGATTATTAATCATGCTTCCACCTAATGCTATGTGTTCATGTTTCTAGACTAGATGATCTTAACATTTTAGATCTCCTAAATCCTTATGTTTGGTATCCAGAGCCACTGGTTTTAGAACATGAACCTTGACATTGAGTATAGGTCTTAGATAGTTTAGATCAAGCCTCGGTTAGGTGTTTTTTTGATGCGAAAGGACATATCTGAATCCCTATATTCGCATCAACCGAGGGATACTTGTAGTATGTTTTATGATTCATGTCTAATGCTCATGTTTTAGTGGTACTTACTATTGATTAGTGGCTAATTAGGTGCAATTAGTTTATGTTCATGTCTGATTACAATGCATAGTCTCTAATGATCATTAGTAGTTAACTAATCATGAGTAGGGTTTTTTGTTAATTAGATCTAGGACTATCATGTCTCAGTTAAGAAATTAGAAGAAGGGGATTATGATTTGTTTACCAAAACCCGAGATCCAAAAAGACCCAAACTTCTTCCCCAAACCGAGAGCAAAAAAAGGAGGAAGAAGAAAATCATACGAGGCTTACCCTTCACATGGGCCATCGTTGCCTCTGCTTCATAGCAGAGCATCATTCCGCCTGGTTGACTGCTTGTGCACGAAGGTCTTTGGCCAGCTACCAAAGGCACCTCTTACATGCGACGCATCTAGGCAAAGCACTCCGCCCACCTGCACGCAAAGGCCGAGGGACCCGTGTAAGGATCGGGTGACCAAGAGGGAGGGGGGGGGGGTTAAACAGGAACTCAAGGTATAACTCAATTAATTCCTAAGCAGTTATAGTGAAGTCACACTAGCAAGATAAAGAAGCCTAGAAGGCTAACAACAACCTACACATGCTAGTGGATTACACCTCAATCACTCCTATGTAATCTAGTGATAGCAATCAATTAAGACAAGGCTCAAGACACAAGGATTCTACTTAGACAATTCTAGTGACGAGGCAAATAAGCGCGAGTTGCACAAGGATCAAGGACAAGTAGCTAGCACTAAGAGCGAAGCTAAACAATCAATAAGCAAGCAGCCACATAGCAACCCTAACTCTACTCACACACAATTGCGGAATTAAGAACGAAAAGTAAAGAGGGGGTTTAGATAATGCTCATTGATTTTTAGCCCGAGGTATTGGGAGGATAGCGCCTTCCCCTAGTCATCGTTGTATCGACTCCCGCTGAAGAATTGATCCCTCCAACCACCAACCATGAAGTCCTTGCACACAAGCCCGTATCACTCCTAAAGTGACGGCATGGTTGCATGGCCATTGCTCATAGAGCCCTTGGCTCCTCGAGAATAAGCTTGCCTCCCTCAAGGACTTTCTTCACTCTTGGAGGGCACGCACATGCGCTCTCTCACGATGCTCCTTTCAAAGGCAAGCTCAAACCTTGTATAGACTTGTGACGACATTCACAACACGTCACGATAACGATAGGCTCGATCACCAACACCTAACTGGTCTAGGCCTTGCCATAGATCAAGAGCAATAGCACTACTCTCTACTACCTCTCCTAGGCTAGAGACAATGGGATGCTCTTGTTACTCTCCAAAACACTCAAAGATAGTTCTCAATCTTTGCTCTAGTATCTCCTCTTCTTCTCTTGGCTCTCTCCAAGTTTGTCCAGCTCTCCAAATGGCCAAGAGAGGTCAGAATGATCCTATCAACAACTATATATAGTCTCCAACTACTCCACTAGTCATTGCAAAAAAGCTGGCGCAACTGCGAACCAACCGCCGTAATGTACCACCATACAGTATGGCGACCACTGAGAATAGTCACCATACAATATGGTGTCCTTAGCATGACCATATGGTGACCTCTGATCTCTAGTGCCTCTCTACATATAAATCTTCTTAGGTCACTGTATCCTTTGAGTTCTAGCCACTTCTTTTCTCCCATGTCACCATAACTTACGGTGGCTACGCCATAATGTCTCTGGAGAGTTATGAAAAATGTCCTTTCATGCTCCTTGAGTCATAGTACCTTAGCACGACCATGCAGTGATACCCACATAACTATGTGTACAGGAGTATTTTTCAATGGACCTTTAGTGACATCATCATTCCTTACAGTGACTTGTCCTGGGGCTGAAACTTGCTATCCTCTTCACTTGTTTCCAAGCTTCCAAACCTTGATCCATCATTCTTCACTGTCACTCTAAGTGTCCTAGAGCTTTACTTGAGCATCCCAAAACTCTAACCATAGAGAAGCCTAAGAGAATGACTCGTGCCCCCTTGATAGTCCATTTTTTTCTTATCAACTCAAGCCTACAAACTAGCCAAGTGATCACACACACTTTGACCTAGCTGTCCTTAGCCTTGATCCATCTCCATCAATTTGACTCTCCGTCAAGACCTTTGTGGCACTCCACCGAGTCCTCTATTGACGACTAAGGCGACCTTTCACCGTGTTCATGTTTGAGTTGATAGATAAATCTTATGTGCACAACACTCAAGTAGACATTAAGTGCATTTCATGCAGTCATGAAATTACCAAAACATTCATACCTTTTGGGGTGACCCACAATGGTCATGAAGCTTTCAATCACCCCCTTTTTGGTGATGGGGGGACAACCACTACTTACAATGATCGAGGACATAAGAACAATGGTGTATTTTGTTGTTGAGAAGTCACTATGTGTTCTTGTTCTACAAAGTTCATTGTACTATTTGTATTATTGTGCCCATAGTTTCTGGATCGGTTGGCTGATATTGTACCTAAGTTGGTGTCTAGGAATTTGTGAGGTAATAAACCAAATCATGTAGGAAATGTTGACTAAAATTGAAATTCTAGGAAAACTAGAGGTTCTTGTTTCTCAAACTGGAGGTTCTGGTTTTGGCAGAAAGATTCTATCCAATTTTGTCTAAATCAAGGCTAACATTCAACCTCCCACCCTTTATATACAAAGGCCCATGGCTGATTGAGGAATTACCCAATCGATCAAAACTTATATTCTTTATCTTTTTGTCCCTTTTGACATTTTATCTTTTCCACCAATTTTCCAAAACTAACTGTTGTTCTTCTTCATCTCTATGATGTTTTAAGGCGTCCAAGCTGGCTTGCTGACGTTAGGACAACCCTACGATCCCTTTCCTGACGGGTTCCCTCCTGGGCGAGCGTTCATCGATATTCGTCAGAACCCCGACAACATTGAAGGTTTCGGTTTTGGCAGATTCAGCTGTGAGTTATGTTTCTGCCATCTGCACAAGGGTGTGTTTGTGTAGTGGCGCTTTTTTGGCGACAATAGAAACATAGCTCCATATGTGCGTAGCTATCATACTGAATCTGTCTACCATGTGCGCGCAATTGTTCAGATTATGCATTGAAATAGCTTTTCTACTACTTACTTTTAATTATCGGGCTCCTTCGGTTTTCTTTTATTCAGTAGCACAACAAATAATAGGTTAAAAAAAGGGCTATTTTTGGAAAAAATATATTAACCATGGTCATATCAAATAGTTGATACCCACGGGATCCCTATGTGGTTCTCGTAAGGGATAGAAACGAGAGAAGTAGTGATAGGAGGATGCTCACATAGTGAGATGATTGAGGAGTGAAAGAGGCTTAGCGGCAGGTGATGACCGCGAAGGAGGGTGATGTGGGAGTGAGTAGAGAAGGACATGGGACAAGGTGAAAGAGAGATTAAGTGCTTTTTGGACACATGAAACCCTATGGGGATCACGGCCATTTCCAGGAGTAGGGCCCTAGATGTAAGCCTGCCGTCACACTAGTAGATTAATAGTAGCAACGGGCTGTTGCTAATTGGGTACAAAATTTATGATCGGCTGATTACCCATCACTAAAAGCATTATATGTACAGTAAAAAAGTTTACCATAGGTCTAGCCGACAAACAAAAAAATGAGGCACACCGACATGTACTAGGCCCCATCCTAAGAAAAAAAGTGTCTCTATTTTTAATGATGGAGAATGTAAGAATCTATGTTGGTGCAAAGATCAAAATTTCAATGTGTTTTGTGTGTTGAGAAAAAAGAGCTGAAAATAATTATTAAATGGTAATAGTGTGCCACAGAGGAGAGGACCCAAAAGCATAGTGTGTCTCGAACAAAAACACGATCGTGAGTGTGTTGTAATAAAACCACTATTTCTCTGTGTCTCTCAGACAAGTTCTCCTTTTTAATTGTATGCTTGGTTTTGTTTGTAGTGCTCTTTGTTTTGTACAAGCTTTTGTTTTCCATGGTAAATATTAAATGAGAATTTTGTTGAATATCTACTGCAAGAATGACAGAAGCGAGGTGTAGTAATAGTGTGCCACAGAGGAGAGGACCCAAAAATATAGTATGTCTCGGACAAAAACACGATTGTGAGTGTGTTGTAATAAAACCATTATTTCTCAGTGTCTCTCAGACAAGTTCTCCTTTTTAATTGTATGCTTGGTTTTGTTTGTAGTGCTCCTTGTTTTGTACAAGCTTTTGTTTTCCATGGTAAATATTAAATGAGAATTTTGTTGAATGTCTACTGCAAGAATGAGAGAAGCGAGGTGTGGAAGTGCTTGCCATGCTCGCTCCGGATGTTTATTGTGTCCCCTCAATATGTAAGAACCTATCAGAAAAGACACCCTCATAAGTGGCACGTCATTAAATTGTGTCTACAATGACATATTGGCGATGCTTTTTTAGAACACACGTTGTAAATATGTTTGATCCAACTAGATGCGTCGCTCGTACAGGCCTAGGCATGTTGGCGATGCTTCTACTCAAAACACATCACCAATATCCTGACCGATCTATATATAGGCGATACGGCTGTACAAAAAGCATCACCTCTATCATATTGTCCTGCTCCTCTACTTGCTTCGCATGAAATCTTTGATCTCCCGTGGTGCAGATCTGCACCGCTGCCCTGTACTTGAATAGATCCAGCGAAGAAGGACAACAATGACTTCTGCGGCCACTTCCCCGAGTTGCTGTGTTCATTTTTTTCGCTCTGGCTCCATCTGCCTCGCCTTGTTCAGATCCGGCAGCCATGTGAGCCCAACTGTCCCTGTTCACTTCTTCCGATCCCCCGAGTGATGTTGTGTTGCTGTCCTTGTTTCTAACTTCCCATAAGCTCACACATGCATATGAGCATTTCTCATTATGGATCCATCATACGCAGTGCTCTATTGCAGAATGGATTGTTCTCACCATGTTGACCAGTATGACCAGGAATCCTCACTGCCTGGTGCAGACCTGGACCATGGTGGGCACATCTGCGGCTTGTAGTAGTTCCAGTCCCTTCTCCATGTAGCAGTTCCAGAATCTAGTTAAGGAAAAGCATTCTAGAGCTTAGAACTAGTGCATTTTCATATCTTGTGAGATTAATACAAAAATAACTACAGTTACTTGAAATACAAATCTAGTTTCATTAGTTCTTATTGTTGTATTGTACGTGTAAAAAATATGTCCATCCTTGAACTCATTTCAGGAAATTTCATTAGAAAATGCATATATGTCATGAAACTTCATAAATTCACTGTAAATTTGTAGTGAACCATCACCATGGGTCCCCAATGAGTTAAAAATGGGTCGCCAATGATCCTAGATATGCGTCTCTAATTACCTGTTTTTACATAGTGCCTATTTTGGTGATGTGCCTATTTACATATGTGCCTCAATAAAAAATGGATTGATTATTTATTTGCTCCAATCCTGGATGTGTTTTGGAAAAAAACTTTTGAAAATGCTCTTTCTTTTCTGCTCCGGATTGAATCACATACAACGATGAGACTACAGCACATACTGTTAAAGCATATACTGTGGGTTCCTCTTGGATGCTGATGCCATATAACGCATCATTACAACTGAAAGAAATCAATGAGTTTTTGACATTCTATTACATCATGATACATGGAATTTATGTCACGAATCAGGATTTATGACATCCAGGAGATGAAAATCTAAACGTCAAAAGTCACCATCATAAATTCATATTATGACATCTGTATATGTAATGTCATAATTCTATGATGTTAGTTTTTTGTCATATAATTGTATGACATTAGATTTAGTATCACAAAATTCTAGACATTGCCACATAGGATCAAAAGCTGACATGGCAGAGGTCAAACAACGTACCAGGGGGCTTCAAAGTTGGAGTGACAAAAAAGTTGGTCATGTCGATTCTCAGCTAGCCTTAGGACGAGAGGTGTTGCACCAGCTCGAAATTGCTAATGATCACAGGGATCTATCGACAAGGGAGACACGGTTGAAGAATTGTTTGAAGAAACACAGCCTCGCACTCTCATCACTCAAGCGGAACATTGCTAGAATACGTTCATGCATCGGCTGGCTGCAGGACAGAGATGCTAATACCAAGCTTTTTCATCTCCATTCCTGTCATCGGAAGCGTAAGAATTTTATTGCACAACTAGTATCAGATGGGCAAGTACAAACAGATCATGATGGCAAAGCAAGATTAATAGACGACTTCTATAACAGTCTACATGGGACAAATTCGGAGAGGGAGCACACTATCAACCTTGCTGAAATCGGTGTTACAGCTCATGACTTATCAGCATTAGAGTTTCATTACTCAGCAGATGAAGTGTGGGACACCATAAAGAAATTGTCATCCGATAAAGTGCCGGGTCCGGATGGATTTACGGGTCGGTTCTACAATGTTTGCTAGTCCATCATTAAGAATGATGTCATGGCAGTGATTTCAGCAATATGGAGCAGAAAATTCTTGGGATTTCGGCCTCTTAATTCTGCCTATATCACTCTCCTCCCCAAGAAGGATGATGCAGCACACCCAAAGGATTTCCGGCCAATTAGTTTGGTCCATAGTTTTGCCAAACTTGTCACCAAGCTGCTAGCTAATAGGCTAGCAAGCCATTTGCATGCGATGGTGTTACCCAATCAAAGCGCTTTCATCAAGGGTCGGTTTATACAAGATAATTTCATGCTCATACAGCAAACAGTGAGATTCCTACACCAACAAAAATTGCCAAGAATTCTCCTCAAGTTGGACATATGTAAGGCTTTAGACTCGGTATCTTGGCCATTTTTGTTGAAAGTTCTCCAAGCTCTCAGTTTTGGACAGATTTGGAGGGACATCATTAGTGGGCTGCTCAACACATCCACTACAGAAGCTAAATGGGAGTGCAACAATCAATCACCAGCAAGGGTTGAGGCAAGGTGACCCTCTGCCACCGATGCTTTTTTATTTTGGTTATGGATGTTCTTAGTCTTATGGTGTCCATAGCTGCCGAGGAGGGACTCTTGCAACCTCTATCACGTTGTGCCTTACAGCATTGCATCTCTTTATACACGGACGATGTAGCATTATTTTTCTGACCAGCTGCAGCAGATATTAAAATTACTGTGTATATGCTCCAGTTATTTGGGGAGGCCTCAGGGCTAAAAACAAACCTTCAGAAGAGATATATCCTGCCCATTCGGTGTGAGGAGCATGACCTTGAAGTGGTGCAGCAGCATCTCCCATGTGAGGTCATAGACTTTCCATGCAAATATCTTGGCTTTACTCTGTCCCTAAGAAGATTGGCAAGGGAACACGTCCAATCAATAATTGATCGCATTGCTGATCAGCATCCGAGTTGGAAGGCAGAGCTAATGACAAGAGCCGGTCGACGAATTCATGTTCAGTTTGTTCTCACTGGAATGGTTATTTATCTGGTTATGGCAGTGCATTTTCCTTAGTGGGCACACAAGGCTGTTGATAAGTACGAAGGGGATATCTTTGGAAGGGCTACACTGATGTTAAAGGTGGGTACTGCCTCGTGGCGTGGAGTACTGTATGCCACCCCTTAGAGCTAGGTGGTCTGGGCATCTCTAGTCTGCAACACTTGAGCTGGGCATTGAGGCTCAGGTGATTATGGTTATGAAAAACAGAGCCACAAAAACCTTGGTCAGATTTGCCGATTCAAGTCCCTGAGCAAGTGCATGCCTTCTTCTCAATAGCCATGGCATCAGAGGTGGGAAATGGGTCACGCACACTGTTTTGGATGGACAGATGGCTACATGGCAAGAGCATTGAGGAGCTCGTGCCCAGACTAGTTATGGCAGTTTCAGGAAGAAAGAAAAAATCACGGACTGTTCAGAAGGCTCTCGCCAACTGAACCTGGGTATCAAATATCACAGGAGCGCTAACAGTCACTACCACAAAATGGCTCTATAGCGGCGGGAGCAAATTAATCATAGTGGTGGGCCAGAAAAGAATCATAGCTACAAACTAGAACCAATTTAGAGTAGTGGCCCATTTCTTCAACCGCCACTACTGTATTTTGTAGCGGTGGCCCATTTCTTCAATCGCTGCTATTTCTTGCTTTGCGGCCCACACAGCCCATTATCATTGCTGGCCTTATACAAGAAAAACTTAGGTCACTGTTGGTGGTTTCTAGCTACCCATTTTAGCTACCAAAAAGGGACATTTTATGTTGTTATTTGGTGATTTAGACTAACAATTAACCCCATATTTGCATATATTTGTTTGTTCTGTTTTGGATCTAATTGCAGAAAACAGGTGTAAAATAGGGCAATTATGGATAAGGAACCAAAGAGCAACGAAGTTGGGCCAGATGTGCGGTTGCGCCGATCGGCTCCAATGTCGCACCAATCAGCGTAGGAGGAAAAGATGATGAAGACGAGCCCAAGTCTGGAAAAGACGAAAGCCCAGCCCAATATGAGTCAGAGTCAGTGGAAGTTAACCTAATCCCGTTGATTATAAAAGGAAGATGACTATCAAGACCCAAGGGGCAACCGGAGAGACGGCAATCGCAATATTGAGTTGTTAGAACTAGGGTTCCAAGATATTGGCAGCGACGGTTGGTCAACACCAACGAGAACCACCAGAAGAGAGGTCGCATCGATCAGCGTGACGCTTGCGTCGATCGGCTCGTGCGCGTTCCAGCGCTATTTCTCATCCCTTCGCTATGTCTAGCGGAAGGATGAGTGAGTAGTGTCATATTCTCTTCTCTGGTGCGGGGATCTCGTCATGTAACTCTCATACTTATTGATACTGTCTTGATGGATTTAATCTATGTGATGAACATAATTGCGCATCTATTTCCATTAGTGTATAGGCCAATACACTTCTACCCATTGCATAGTGCAAGAAACTAGTGGGGAGCTAATAGCCTCTGTAGTGACAACCGGGGTGAACGAAACCATCATGTCTTGTAGAATATTAGAATCATCACTTGAGTTGATAAGAATAAGGTTGCATGCTAGTGAACCAATCCTAAGGAGAGAATCCTTCATTATCCTGTTACACCTCCAATAACATTCATCCACCACTTTCTCACCGTCACCATTCACACCAATCCAACTATTACAATCTGTTAGTAACCCTTTAATAGTAATAGTTCCAACCATTCCTTGTGGATTCAATAATCTTGGAATACTCTGAGAGAAAAAGAGCTACAACTGTACAGCGTCCTCTTGCGGTATATAAGTGGGTGCGTAACTATGACCAATTAGCTCATTTTTTGGCGCTGTTGCCGGGGAACAAGCCAGTTCTTTTACTATTAATATTTTACTAATGTCTAATTCTTTCTTTTCTAGTTGTTTTTGTTTTTGTGTTTCGTATGAAATTTCAGGATGAGTATGACAGGACCTTCTCCGACGCTCAGGGAGCTTTCTTTGCCCTCTCCAGATGTGCTGGTGCCTCAATCCTCAGACGAGAAGGCCACGACCCCCTCGTACGTGTTGAACCCCATTATCATTAGCATGGCTGAAGCAAATAAGTTCTTTGGAGCAAAAGAGGAGAACCCGTATACTCACTTACAAGACTTGGTGGCACTTTACCAAACATTCCATCATGGGGGAGTGCCTCAGGATCTTTACAGATGGTTGCTTTTCCCATTCTCTTTGGGAGGAAAAGCCAAAGAGTGGCACAAGGCAGCATCTAGAGAAGCGAAAGGTGCAGAAGTTGAGAAGAGAAGTGGTGAACTTCTTACAAGAAGATGAAGAATCTCTCGCAAATGCCTGGACGCGTTTTCAAACATTGTTGAAACAAGGACCTGACCTCAGCATTGATGAGAATATGTGTGCTCAAACCTTCTACATGGCCATAAACAAGGCATCGAGGATGCATTTGGATGGATCGGCTGGAGGAAGCTTTCTGAGATTGACAGCCAAGGCAAGGATCGAATTGTTAAGCAAAATTGCTGAGAATGAAGCTTTGCACAAGCATTGGGCAGAATGCCTAGAACCAAGCTGGCAATGCCCAGAAGTTATGCAGAAGGAAGAGTCGCTGGCTGAACAGATCTTTATGTCCAAGAGTAGAGCAATGATTACTCCAGAGCGTAATTTCAAAGAAACATAGCCCGTCAGACCCGCCTCTATGGATCTGACGTGCACGCCGATCGGCGCAGTCTCAGAGCCGATTGGTGCAGTTGCGACTACAGGAGAACAGATCACCCTAACGACTCCGTAAAGTTGCAAGGAATATACCAAGATAGAAGCTGCAATTCTGGACAGCCACCTAAAGGAATTTGAAGGAAACATTGCTAAACCAAAGGGGGATAGGATATTGGTGAATGCTAAACCACTCAATGAATTTGAATCAATGGACTGGATTCCTATTGATTTTTCGCAAGAGTTGATCAATATGAGAAGATCCTTCAGCCCGCAAGATGCTTTCAAAGCCGGAATTGAATACAATTTCCCGAGTAATCGCCTTAAGTCGGAAGTTTTCGATCAAGAGATTATTAGGAGAGTTTTAGGGAAGCTTTACAAGGATGATATAGAGCTTGATGGAATAGAGATGAAACAAGCCAAGAGATTACTAGACAGTTGCTTTGAGCCATCCCCCTACGAAGGATTGTGTGGTGTGTATGTTGTAGGTGTCACTGATGAAGAAAAAGAAGAACCATACATACCATGCGAGATATCAGGGAAGAAGTATCTGAAAGCTATGTGTAACTTTGGTTCTCATGTCAGCTTGATGACTTATGATGCATTTATGAATGTGCCTTATGGAACTCAACATCAGCTGATACGGACTGAACTCGAGCTCATCATGGCGGATGGAAGGAAGACCAAACCACTAGGGGTGATAAAAAATGTTGAAGTTGAGATCAGCTCAAAAACAATACCAGTAGATTTCTTCGTTCTAAGTGAAGAAACTAGGGTTGAAGATATCATTCTGGGAAGGCCATTCTTAAGATTAGTACAAGCCTTTCTGGATGCTGGGAAAGGTCAAAATCATGCTACACCTAGGAGGTGAAGAAGTGCAATTTCCATTTAACGATCTATCTCATCAAGACCCTTCTTGCCATTCCACACAGAGGAAGATGAGAAGATAGGGATGGATATGGGAGACCCACTGGACCACATCTTGCACGGAACTGACGAGCATACTATCGGCACCGATCGGTACGAACCTTGCGCCGATCGGCTCAACCAGGAGAATCGCGCTGATCGGTGCAACACTGGCGCCAATCGGCTCAATCAGGAAAATCCTGATTTTGAGCCTCTCGGGGAACTAGATCTAGGTGAAGCACTAGAAGTGGAATAGAAGGAACTTCCAAAGGAGCTATGCTATGAATATCTAGGGAAAAATGCCATTTTATGGTAACATAAGGGATAGTGCTTGGTCCTGTCATATCTAACAGAGGGATAGAGGTTGATAAAGCAAAGGTATCTACAGTTGAGAAATTACCTCCCCCTATTGATCTTACAACATTGAGGAGTTTTCTTGGACATGCGAACTTCTATTGCAGATTTGTTAAGAATTATTCAAAGATTGCTAAGCCTCTAACAGAATTGTTGAAGCAAGGTACAGAATTTGTCATGGATGATGAACGACTCTTTGCCTTCAGAAGATTAAAGGAAGCTCTATGCTCTGCACCCATTATACAGCCACCTGATTGAAGTTTACCTTTTGAAATTATATGTGATGCAAGTGACTGTGTAGTTGGAGCTGTTCTTGGACAACGTAAGGGAGGTAAAGTGCATGCTATTTATTATGCTAGCAAAACTTTGAATGAGGCGCAGGTTAATTATACAACCACTGAGAAAGAGATGTTAGCTGTTATATTTGCTTTTGAGAAGTTTAGATCCTACATTCTAAATTCTAAGGTGATTGTATATACTGATCATGCTGCTATAAGATACTTGGTTTCAAAGAAAGAGTCTAAGCCTCGGCTAATGTGATGAGTATTGATGCTTCAAGAATTTGATTTGGAGATAAGAGATAAGAAAGGGGTAGAAAATTCTATAGCAGATCATTTGTCCCGTCATGAATCATCATCAACTGAGCCGATAAAAGATGAAATGCAACAAGAGCAGGTGTTTGCTACATTTGATCATAGAGAGAGTTGGATGATGGATATTATCAAGGGCTTCAAGGGACAAACTGATATGATGAACAAGAACACAAAGAGAAGAGTTACGAGTGAAATGAGAAAATTTATATGGGCCGACCCATACTTGTATAGGTATTGCCAGGACGGAGTAGTGCGAAGATGTGCACTCAGAGAAGAAAGAGCAAGCATTTTGGTAAAATGTCACTCTTCGGATTATGGGGGACATTATGGTTATTTCAGAACACAGGCAAAAGTATTGGCAAGTAGTTTCTATTGGCCTACTATGCATGAAGATGCAAAAAGGTATGTTGCAACATGTGCTTAATACCAATGAATAGGGAATGTTAACAGTAGGAATGCAATGCCTCTTAAGTATAATCTTCAAGTTGATATCTTTGATGTTTGGGGTATAGACTTTATGGGACCATTTGTGAATTCTCATGGTTGCGAGTATATATTGGCTGCTGTTGATTATGTCTCCAAGTGGGTTGAAGCAATGGCATGCAAGGCCAATACTACAAGAGAATCAAGGAATATACTACAAGAGCAGGTATTCCCTGGGTATGGAGTACCAAGGATAATGATTATAGATGGAGGATCCCATTTTACAGGAGGAGACATTACTAGGTTTTTGGCTAAATTTGGGGTTGAACATAGAATTGGGACAACCTATCATCCCCAGACAAATGGACAAGCAGAAGCATCAAATAAGCAATTAAAAGGGATTCTATAGAAGATTGTTACAAAAGAACGAAAAGATTGGGCCACGAAGCTTCATGGAGCATTATGGGCATATAGGACGGCATTCAAGACACCAATTGGCATGACACCATATCAATTTGTCTACGAAAAATCATGTCACCTACCGGTGGAATTGGAGCATAAGGCTTATTGGGCAATAAAAGAAATGAGTTTGGATCTTGATGCCACCGGCGTGAAGAGGAAGATGCAAATAAGTGAACTAGAAGAAATGCGATTGCGTGCATATGAAAATGCAGCAATATACAAAGAAAGGATAAAGAAGTGGTATGACAAGAAGCTTTTGAAGAAGGAATTCAAGGAAGGAGATCGGGTACTCCTATTTAATTCGTGATTTAGATTATTTAGTAAAGGCAAACTACAAAGTAAATGGGAAGGGCCTTATCTTGTGAACACGGTATTACCTTCGGGAGCTGTAATCATAATGGATGGCAAAAGAAACAAGTACATGGTGAATGGGCAACATCTAAAGATATATCTAGAACCCGACACATTTGAATTAAAATATTTTGATGTGTACTTCACTGCTTAGTGCCCTGTGTGGTCGAGGTTAACGACGTAAAACAAAAGCTCTGTATGTGTTTTTAACTTTCATAATTTTTCTGTTTTTGATTGGGTAAATTAGTGTACCACACCGATCGGCGCGATGCTGCGCTGATCGGCGTAGTCCTGCACCGATCAACGCAACAGAGTCTTTTTTGGTTTTGAGTCAGTCTCGAACTTAATTGCGCATCTATTTCCTTTAGTGTATAGGCCAATACACTTTTGCTTATTGCATAGTGCAAGAAACTAGTGGGGAGCTAATAGCCTCTGTAGTGACAACCAGGGTGAACGAAACCACCATATCTTGTAGAATATTAGAATCATCACTTGAGTTGATAAGAATAAGGTTGCATGCTAGTGAACCAATCCTAAGGAGAGAATCCTTCATTATCCTGTTACACCTCTAATAACATTCATCCACCACTTTCTCACCGTTACCATTCACACCAATCCAACCGTTGCAATCTGTTAGTAACCCTTTAATAGTAATAGTTCCGCTCATTCCTTATGGATTCGATATCCTTGGAATACTCTGAGGGAAAAAGAGATACAATTGTACACCATCCTCTTACGGTATATAAGTGGGTGCGTAATTACGACCAACAATCACCACTCCTCTCACCCTTTCTCTCCCTCTCTCTCTTAGCTGCCGCACTCCTCTCTCCCTTATCTCACTATCGCCGCCACTGTAACACCCAAGCCCGTTAGCAGCCTGTAGTAGTAGTAGTTTCGGCCCAAGAGGCCTAGAAGTGAAGTGAAGTTGTGGGTTTAGTCTCACATTGGAAGTTTAGGTGGGTGAGGGTCAACATATAACCTTCGTTGTTCCAACCATAGCACCATCGGATTAATCCGCGAGGACGAAAGCGTAAGAGTGGTGTTATGCATGAATACGCGTGCCTGCCCTTATGGGAGGGCTGAGCGGTAAGCGGACTTTGGATGCGGGATGTTACAGCCACGCTCCTTTCCCCTCGCTTCCTCCCTCCTCTCTCTCTCTCTCTCTCTCTCTCTCTCTCTGTGCCCCCTCCACTCCTCTCTGTTTGCGTTGGGAGCAAGAGGTGGCAGCCTCCAAAGGTGGCGGCCGATGGGGCTGTCCCGGCCTCCAGAGGCGGTGATGGGCTGCTCTGGAGGCGGCGACCCCCTCCACTCCTCTCTCTCCACTCCGGGAGCAAGAGGCGGTGGCTGGCGGGGCTGCCCTGTCCTCCAAAGGCGGCGGCCCCCTCCACTCCTCTCCACACCGGGAGCAAGAGGCACCGGCCTCCAAAGGTGGCAGCCGACGGGGCTGCCCCCGCCTTTAGAGGCGGCGACCCCCTCCACCACCGCTTGAGCCGCTCTCTCCGTCCAGATCTGGCAGTGACAGCACTTGAGCGACTGGATTTGGCCGGGCGAGGTAGCGACAACTCCCAGGCAGGCGGATCCGACCGGGTGCTGGCAAGCCATCTTCCTCCCTCGACCACGCATGACCTCGCCAAGCACGGCCCAACGGCGAGGAGAGGCTTTGGCAGTGGTGGTCAGATCCGGCCACCTTCCCTCTCCAGGCGCCGGCACACAGCGTATGTTGGTCGGATCTGGCCATGTTTCATTTTTAGACGGCAACGTGCAGCCTATAGTGGCCGGTGCTCTGGGTGGCGAATGGCAGCGCTTTTTTTTGTTTTTCAATTCTACAGTAGTGGCGGGTGAATTTGTTAGATAACGGCGGATTGTTTCCTCCTAAGGAAGTCTGCCACTACAGACGTGTTTTTTTAGCTGCAGAACCATAGTGGCGGTTGTGCATTCCCGCTGTTACAGTACTTATTGAACCGCCTCTAGAGGCTTGTTTTTCTAGTAGTGAGTAGGAGTCATTCTTGAGTACTTGCAAACATGGGATATGGTGCAAGCAGTGGTGTTGCCAGCCGGAGGTAGATGACTCCCATTTTTGGCGGCTGACCCCAGATAGCCCATACTCAGCCAAGGCTGCTTATGCAAGCTTATTTGAGGGTGCCACACTGTTGAGACCAGGGGAAAGAATATGGCACACATGGGCGCCACCCAAATGCCGTTTCTTCCTTTGCATTGTGGCTCACAAGCGGTGTTGGACTGCGGACACACTTGCCAGACATGGGCTCCCTCATCCAGATTTTTGTCTCCTGTGCTATCAAATTGAGGAGTCCATAGACCATCTTCTTGTGACGTGTGTGTTTGCAAGGCAGTTCTGGTATTCGTTCTTTCGACAGGTCGGAATACACTCTCTAGCCCCTCAACTAGATGAGATTTCCTTCGACGCATGGTGGGAGAAGTGTAGCAAGGTAGCAGGCAGGCTTGCTCGGGATGGAATACACTCCCTCATTGTGGTGGGCGCTTGGACCATATGGACGCATCGAAACCGTTGTGTCTTTGATGGACAGCAACCAAGCTTAGCGGGTGCCCTTTCCTTGGCTGGAGAGGAGCACAGAATGTGGATGCTTGCAGGGGCCAGAGGGATTTCCTTCCTGACTGCCCCTCTCGCAGGTGTTTAGAGTTTGGTTTCGGGTCGGTTTACTGTTTGTAAAAGGCACGAATGTAACTAAAAAAACAGGTGTGTGTGGCGTGCGTTGTAACTGGGTACTTACCCTATTCTTCATCTTAATATTAATGAAGCACAGCTCTCCTGCGTTTCAAGAAAAAAAAAGTCAAAAATCCTCACAAAATGAAATTTGACCTAAAGCCCACGTATCATTCAGTCTTTTCATGGGCTACGAATATATTTTGGGCTGTTACTGGCTGGCCCATGATTTTATTTTCGATTTTGTTTTGCCAATTTTATTTGGGTTGTTGCTGGCAGGCCCATCCCATTATATTTAATTTTCTTTTTGCCAGTTTTTTTTATAAATGCTGCCCATTCAATATTTTGATCCATACCAATCCAGCGCACAACTTTTCAGGATCCACATTTCAGCCCATATTTTTTTCTTCCAATTCTGCCCATATACATATTCTAAGATATACAATTACACTTATTTGAATCAGATTCAACATTCAGCAATTTTCTAAGTCACTCACCAACTCTAATGATAGTAGCTTGTATATCTAGTGCATTCACTCTAGCAATTACACTCATTGCAAGTACATGGTTCATGTGTATACCATTGCATGCTGACGATCATGAAGCTCGTTCCTTGATCATTGGCTGACAACCTACAGTCTAATGGATGTTTCCTCCTTTATCCAGTGAGGCCACACTTTGATATTCTTTAGCACAAGCCTATTAACAGAACAAAAAACACAAGCTATTAGGAAAACAAGTGAAAAATGCTATGTTAGGACAATAAACATACAGACCGGAGAATTGCTGTCTCTTGTAATGGTCAATAAATGTGCAAAATTAGACAAGAAACACAACAATTCAAGAAGTTCAGAATGCCTGTAATTGGCAGTAACAATTGTGCTTTTCAATATATGATACTCAAGCAGCTAAATTCACATCCAATATTACATTATATATCTGTACATCACAGCTCTAGTGTTGAAACTAATTAAAAACTATAGCTCGAATTGATCAGTCCAAGAAAACAAGATTCCCAGTTACAGTTGGGGAAAACTATAAAGGAATTTTATGATATGAACTCCCTTTCACAAGCTGCGTGTACAATAACGGTATTCTGCAAAATGAGGATACAAGCCAAAAATAAGAAAAGATGCAAATTATGTAACTAGAATTAACAGCAAGAGATAACTGATCATCTCCTTAGGTGGTGTTTTTGAGTAACAGAACTAAACACTGTTAGAAATATACAAATGAGAAATCCTCAGCTTTATATTTTTGTTAATTGCAGTCAGTTTTGAATAGGTTTGGAGTTTTACTAATTGATGATCGACTTTTCTTTCCTCTGAAATGGTCTTTACATCTTGTACAGGTGTTTTTACTAAACTATTGCAACACAAATGGAAATGAGGGGTCCTCAAGTAATCAACTCCTCATTCTATGAGAGGCTTGAATCAGTGAGTGTTTCACTCTCAATCCCTTCTAATACCACTGTCTTTATGCTATTAGTTTGTCAAGTATTGCACTCAATTGTGGTTTACTTGCTATTAAATTCAGTGCAGTTGTTCTGTTTGGATAGTATATATGGCGGTCTAGCGCTAATGCATGCAGACCCACAACCATGCTTTGTGAAGGAACCTATAAGGCTAGTTAACTGAAGCATGTTAATCTACTTCATTTCCAATCCTTGCATAATTTGTAAAAAAAACATATAATTGCCAAAAGTGTAAATCCACTTGTGTCAGCTCTGAAAGTCTATGCTCTGCTTGCTAAAAATGCGCACACACACTGAACTGTATATAATTGTCTTGTTTTTTCTAAGACTGTTCTAAATTAATTAAATCAGAACTAAGTAATGATACCTGATAAAATTTGTGACTAAACTGAATTTTGACAATCAGGCTTGTATTGATGAGACCTAGGTATATCTATGCGTGCAGCTTACCTATACGTTATAGCTCTGTGATATGCTCCACTGCCTATATGTGTATTTATTTCATGAATAGGCAAGAAGATTATAAATGAAAGAAAGCGCTTTATATTGACCATCAGAATGCTATGGATTGAGCTTATATTGACCATCAACATGCTCATTTATGCAGATGTAGGAAACTAAACTGAGGCCAACTGTTCAGATGATGTTGATGAGCTTTGCTTTGGTATTTGTTCTTCTGGATATGTTTCTTTGCTATGGTTAGGCAGCACAGTAGAAATGTTTCATATTTATTTAAAGTTAGATCAAGTTGTACATGATTCTTAGAAAATTTATTAATTAGTACTCATGTTTATATGAATCGATGTATATTTGCATTAATTGTACTTGAGAACATACCTATCTATTTGTACTTATTATATCTACAAAGAACACTATTATTAAGAACATGTGTATTTTTTTTCTTTTTTTTCTTTTCTAAATCTATCATTGCATACTCTAGTTGGCTAAATGAGTCTCTAATAAATGGTCATGGGAGACTCTAGTTGGCAAATCGAGTCTGTAATGACCAATCATTGCAGACTCATTTTGCCCACCAGAGTATTGTTGCCAACTAGAGTCTGCAATAAATGGGTCATTACATTTTCGAGTCTTCAATGATCTATCTTTACAGACGCAAATTTATGGACTCTAAGATTTGGAGTCACCAATGAGACTTGAGTAGAGTCTCAAAAGACCTTTTTTTATATAGTTTCATTATTGATTGATGGCATTTGTAAATTAGACTTTGTAACATAGAAAATGTTTCTGTGACATCACAAATATCATCATTGGATGAATTTTGACTATTTGTATGACATTTTGGGACGTATAACCTTTTATTGTCATAAAAAGTCGGAGGGCCCAAAATATAATGTCATAAATTGGATGATATAATGTCATTATGACCTATTGTCATACTAAATAAGTCAAAAAGTCACACATTTCTTGTAGTGTGCATTGTTCTGCAGTAACCTCACTCTATCAGTCGAATTTAAGTAACAACCGACAAAGAAGTTGTATTTCTGTTAGGTATCATGGATCCGTCTGCCATCGTCTGATACCCTTGTGGTGTTTTGTTGTAGTGCATGGTACTCGAGGCAAGCTATTATAGTACTTGGTAGCAATCCCGTACACTGTTGAGGATTCTTGGTGTAATCTTAGACAAATATTATATGACAAGTAATAAGCTTGAAGCAGCGCAATAAAAATTAGAGTTATGTCAACGCATGTTTGTCATGATGGTAGCAAGTGGACAGACTGAAAGCCTTAAGTAGCATTTATATTATTAAAATGACGAGACCTTGCAAGTGATACCTCAGAATCAGAAATAAGCAATATAGGAACACGTCATGGCTGTTGTCATCATAGTATTAGTTCAGTACCTAGCTAGTTGCTTGTCTGTTGCCTATTAAATAGACGATAACTGTCCAACGACACACATGATTGCAAATTAAATAAGGATTTGGTAAAGATATAAAAACAAGTTATGCTGCACCACTCAAATGGCAGGCAAGTGAGATTTATGATTAAATAATTTACACAACAGGAACTGTAGAAGGAAGCAAACAATGTACATGATTACAGAAAAGAGAATATTCTCCTGTCAGTTGCATAAAACAGTTGACTATCCATACACTGGAGGATAGAATGACTAGCAGACTAAGATAGAAAGATCCACAAATTACCTCTGTGGCGCCTCAGCCCACACAGGAGGAGAAAGAGCCTTCTTTAAAACATCACGATGCTAAATTTGTGTTTGAAATGGTAAAAAATATCCACATTCTTTTGAGGAAGGTAGTGAAGGGTGAAAGAGTAAATAAAGGTAGAAAAGACACGAAAAAATGTGCCTTTTAGAAATCAATCAGTCTTGGCGATTGTCCAAGCCATCAACACTATCATGTTGCACAGGGTGTGATTGAACGCACCATTAGCATCTTATTGGACAAATCAGTTAAGAGAAAGGATGGACTCCTTGCACATAGGGACTTACAAAAACTAGGAATAGTGCTACAACTTCACCCTCCAGAGAGATGTAATATAAAATATTACCTCAACTAGCTTGGTTTATAATTACTACACTTGAAGAGAAAAATTGCATTTTGTTGTAGCCTATGTGGCTAGCAGTCTCCACATATTTGTCATCAAATGTAGAGAATCTCATCTCAATACCTGAGTTTATATTGAGCAGCTAAACCATAATCTATTGCTAAGCCTCCACCCATACTTAGTTAAGATGACCAATGTTAATGTTTACAAAAGAAGACATGAATTTAACTACCTGGTGCGCTCCACCGCCTCCTGGAATGATGACCACAACCTGGTCCGTTGTGTATTACCTCCTTCGATAACCTCCCAATAAGATGAAAGTTGTGTTTTCCCAAAATATTGTGATTGTTGTTTAACCATATGGCCAAAACAATATGGCTTTTGCTGCCACAAGCATTAGGAACTTTTACCTTGCTATCACATTGTTTAGCCACGTTCAAATATGTAGGTTATATTTATTGGGTGTGTATGAAAAAAGGTAATTGAACCACTAAACTTAGTAAGAACACAACCGAAAAATAAATGTCATAGTCTCATTATAGTATTAAAAAAGCATATTGCATTCCCGTTGCCATTTATTTTAACTTAACTTTCATGAGTGCAGCATCCCTATGAATCCAAAGGAAACTTTCCACTTTTAGTATGGTAATGGTATCTTATTCAGTTTCCATATGTATTTCCAATTCCCTCATAATATTTAGGAGCTCAATAAAAAAAATTATTGCCCATATGGTCTCTCTTTATCTCTCTCTCTCTCTCTCTCTCTCTCTCTCTCTCTCTCTCTCTCTCTCTCTCTAGATGAGCCCTCGTCAATGGAGTTTCTAAGTAAGAGGCAGAGAATGCAGTTTCCCTAAGTTTTTCATCGTGGTTCCCATGAGATGCAGCTACTATGTGAAATTTGTCTTGTTGTTAGCCAATGAGAAGATCAAAATAAAAGATAGCAAAGATGTGGAAGTCTATCTGAAGATTCATTTTAACTACTTTCATTGGCACGGCCCTGTGATTTTACCACATTCAAACATGAGTCCCGATGGTCTTTTAAAGAGCTCTTCGGTGGGTGCTAGAGGTGTATGAAAGTGCTTCCACGGAATTTCTTCTTTTCGAAAAAGGGGTGATTGTGGAAGGTAAGACAATGCAAATTGCTTTTGGAAGTGTCTCAAATTTCTTTCAACCATTCCTTCCCTTGACATGATCACTACCACAAGACAGGGATTTAGAGATACAAGATTAGTGACAGATAAAAATATCATGTCTCTAAATCACTTATAGTGACATCTTTCTAGAACCGCGTCACTGCTATTCGGCATCTGGAAAATAGCAGTGATGGTTTTTTAAAGGGAAATTTGTCTACAGGACACTGTGATTTTAAAAATTTGTCTGTAGGACATTTTTTTTTTGTCTGTAGGACACTAGGCGGTGTCCTATGGATAAAAAAACACGAACCCGGTGTCCTGTAGACAAATGGCTCTTTTTTAAAACCCTGTCAGTAAAAAAAGAAATATAGACATTTCACAAAAAACCATCACTAATGGTCCAAGCAGTGGGGACGAATTTTTATTGTAAAGATGGTGATTTTTGTTGTACAATCCTTCGCCGGCTTCTAGAGAGATGTTTCATGGATACGATCTGGATCCAAAGGAGGTGCTGTAGGTTTCTTCGGCCAGAAGTAGTTAAAGGGATTTCAATCAGTGACTTAAAATGACATTCCAAACATTGGATTTCATTCACCTTTTGTTATTTGGATGAGGGCTCAGTTGTCAAATCCAGCAATGTGGAAGGTATAGGTAAGGTTTCAGTTATAGAAGGTTCCTATCTACTATGACTTGGCCTCTTGGACGGGTTCAATTATACGACCCATTCAACGTGTTTTCTGCAGTATGCATATTCAATCCGACATGGCCTGTTGGGTTTTTTGTAATTGTAAATGACCCTCCGGCCATTATTTTGAGATGTACGGTAGATACATTGTCAAAATCCAGGCAAATATGTTGCAAATTTGTGTTGTCGGGTAGTGATGATTCTGTGCCAGATCAAGACAACATTGACATTCTAACCCAAGCTACCTGCGCCTATTGATTCTGTCTTGTTTTGTCGAAATCCGAGAATTTCCAACGTAGACCACAAGACACGAGACAGAAGGAAGAACACAAGACAGAATCTATTTCTTAGTTCGTTCCACAGACCATTTACACTACCCACTGCATGAGTGTGGCATTGTTTCGGCTTCCCTATGAGAGAGACGGAAACAACTTCCTCAATAAAGTTTCTTACGTCATCTTTTTAATCATAAAAGGATATAAGCGTTTAGAAAAACATGATGGTATTTTATTCTAGTATTTTCATAATAGCAGTAGTAGGTAATTTACTAACATTAGAAACAAACAAAAGGATAATTTATTTTATTTTCTTCAATTAATGTGGTAATTTCATGATCTTGAAGGCAAATGTGGTGTCTCCTTTTCATAAATATCAAGATAATAGATAACACTAAATAATAACATGCTATTGTTTTTTAATGTAGACCACAAGAAATTCTATATCTTGTTTTCTTTTTTTAAGAACTAAGTCTATGTCTCGTTCGCTATACTGAACTAGCTAAGAACCTACGGCTGCCGCCTCGCAAAAAGAAAAACTGCTCTTGCCTTTTGCAAACATGATGGCCAATGCCCTTCAAAAAAGAATAACGAAAAACTTCGAAAAAAAGGTAATTTTTTTCAGGCTAATATTTCGATGAGTGCATGCTGCATGGGTAGAACCGCTGCCAACTACTCTGGCAGAATACTACAGTAGTCAATGTGCCAGCTGCGCTAGTCCTAAGGGGAAAAAAAAAAGGCCACCTCGAACCAATTCAGCCCACGAAAGTTCCAGTTGTGACAGCAAGGCGAGAGGAACGTATTAAGCCATGGTTGGATGAGAAAATGGACCAAGTTTTTTGTAGATAATGGAAGAATTATATTAAACCCAGCTTTTGGCTCTTAAAAGAGAGTTACAGCAGATACAACCATGAAGAATAACGGTTCTCATAACCCTAGTAGAATGCCGGAAAATAATAAACCATGAATAATCTTCTCCTCAATGCATATTTATTGTTGAACCTCTCCTAGAACACCAAGGTGAAATGAGATTAAAGAATCCGCAACATCTCAAACCAAAACATGAAATTATCAATCGCCAGAGAATGGACATCAGTCACTATGGGTGCCGCCACCACGATCCAATCCTCTAGAGAATGAGAGGGTAATTGGTCCTTATTAGCACCACCAATCGATGTTTGCCGCTGCCGCTAGATTGACAATCTACCGAGTGACCCAGTACCACAAAGCATGGAGGAAAATCGACCATCGACTCCAGATGATGCCTATCACCGTCACGAGGAAAACGAGTACCAACCCCTCAGTGACCTAATTGTGACATCGCCACCTCAAAATGAGGGGTTAGTCAAGGATCGATACTCGGGTGACACTTGACAAAGCAAGTGTCCATCAACACCCAAATGGACATAGAAAATAGAGTGCAATGTTGAACTTAAGTTATTATAATTTAGGTTCAAATTTAAGATACATAAAAAAGTTTGAAGTTCAAAAACAAAGTCTTAGCGAAAGCGAATAATCTCGACGATACATATCTTACAATAATTTATGGCAGCCCTTAACCATGAATCATTCATCATGCTCCTCTGGAGTAGGAGAAACGGGAACCCATTCCATGGTCCATCCCTTTGGAGGTTCACCAATCCACTCTATGTGATTTCCACTCTCAGTGTACACAACATGTGACATATCTGTACAAAAACTTAAACAACAAACTCTGAGCAACTAATACTCAGCAAGACTTACCCGTCAAAATGGCACGCTAAGGCCGACACCTAGCATGCAGGGGGCTGAGCAGAGGTTGTTGGAATAATTGCAAAAATAGCACTAATAATTTAATCCTAAATTTTCATATTTTAGACAACTTAATAGGGTTCTGACATAAAATAAATGTGGTGTAGCTATACTATAGCAATCATGGTTAAAATACAATTAATAGAAATACACCAAGTATAATCATCATCATCATTTCACTTTCTTACTACACTGGGACAACGACAATGATGTGACAGCGATCATAAGTGGTACTCAATAACCGCGAGGGACGATGACTCGAATCGATTTACATCCTGCAGGAGAAACCCAAATACACGGCGCACGCACACTCCAAGGAGTCACGTACGACAACCTTTCGCGAGATACAACAGGGTCGGTCCAGGTCCCACTTTTTCCTGAGTACACGTCACCCCATGCGATCCTTCCATCGAAGCAATCCATGGGTAGCCCATGCACTCTCCCTTCAAACACATACCCACATTCCACCATACCCGCTTCACCACCAGAAGAAGAGTAGGGTATCGTCCAACCACTACGGTAATCAAGCTACGTCGGTTTACTAGTGCCCATATCACTAGCATGCGCTTGGTACTGTTCAAACTTGCTTAACAGGGCCACAATCGAAACGGTTCCCAACCGACACAAATGGGGCTATGGCAACCAAGATCCAACCTTGTCACCTCAACCTACACATGCACTTCCCCGTTCAGTCTCAATTTAATTCCTTTCTCAGCTTAAGAGGGTAATAGTGATCAACTACCATATACCGAGTAATCCTCAGACTACTTGATGGTTGCTATCGAGACCCACAATTAAGCCTAGCATTTCTAACGAGGCTTATACAACTATACTCATGCCCATAGGATTTATTTGGCCTACATGCAACTAGGCTTCAATCAATTC
Source organism: Eleusine coracana subsp. coracana (assembly GCA_032690845.1). Classification (NCBI taxonomy): domain Eukaryota; kingdom Viridiplantae; phylum Streptophyta; class Magnoliopsida; order Poales; family Poaceae; genus Eleusine; species Eleusine coracana. The sequence continues at coordinate 58,382,801 of CM064434.1, read as the reverse complement.
CTACACGTAATGCATAATACATGACGCGCATACAGGTGATACAAAATAAAACTTTCAAAACATAGGAGTGCACCGGGGCTTGTCTTGGTTCAGATCATAGTTAGCACTCTGAAGAATATTTATCTCAGCTCCGGGCTCCTCCGGAACTATCTCCACCTCCACGTTCTCGTCGTTGAGTCATATTGGATGAAATGCAATGCAAGTAAGGATAGAGAGGAATTCATGGCACTTCCTCAACAAATGTATACAATGACATGATGCATGTATAAAAAAATGCAGGGGTGCAATAGGATATAATATTGGTGACTCTTTATTTTTCTTTCATATAGTTTTGCATAATGAGAGCGGACTTTATAGTGACAACGGTGCAACGGTGAAGTATGTTTAAACCATCTAGGTTAGCATAGATCAGGGTCAAATCAATGTAATAAAACTTAAAATGACAGGAAGAAAAGTATGCATGTGATCACCATATAAAGGTACATTCTCAAGTTAATTATATTCAAAATTTTTGTGATTACTAGAAACAAATTAAATGTTATTATGGCTAAGCATGGATCTGAAATACAAATGCCAGTGAGAAAAATATATGTTGTGTAGGACAGTATGTAAGATTTTTATACCAAAGCTCATGGCAAGAAAAGGTACCAATGTTTTCTATTAATTAAAATAGTGCAAACACTAAATTATTCATTGCAGATAAAATACTAGGAATTTCAATATGCCACTTGATGAGATGCATGTAAAGGATGAATCATACATGCATGAAAAATTTGAGATTTATATTATTATCTGTTAATTAGTTATGATTTTATGTCTATTTTAAATCATTAAATACATGCATAAATAAATAAATAAGTTTGGTGTGATTTATCATTTTTCTGAAATACAATATAACCATATGAACCAAAAAAAATTATTTTTCCCCTAAACTCGAAGTATAACTTTAGTTATGGATTTTACGACCGCAATCTATTTACAGGCAGTATTTAAATAAAAATGTAATAACATAAATGGGCCTGGCCAATAGAAAACGAGCCACATAGGGCCATAGAGAGGAGGACACAGGGGATCCCGGCTGGAGCTTAAAGCTCCCAGGCACGAGTCGCACGGGGCTGCCGGCTAGCGGCGGCGCTCTCGCCGTACTTGGCCGGGGTTGAGCTAATGGCGACGCGAGGCACACCAACGTGAAGATTTCGAGATGGCAAGTGCTATGGAGGTAACGGTGAGGCAAGAATCTCACCGGAATGGCCGGCGGCGAGCGACGAACTTGAAAAATGGCTCTCGGTTTTTTAATTCTTGCGGCTCGCTCGGTGACAAGCACAGGCCGAGATGGGGTGGAAATGAAAGAGGAGGATGAGACGAAGAGCTTTAGTCGGACGATCTATGCCGGGAAGGCTCGAGGCGGCCGGCGGGGAGCTCGCCTTCCGGCTCCAATGGTGCACTGTGGTGGAGGAGAAAAAGAAGAAGAGAGAGAACCCGAAAAGGAAAAGAGTGGAGGGCCAAAAACCAGGGTGCCGACCACGGTTTTGCCCACGCCGGGCCGACCAGAGGCCTCCTCGCTGGTGTTTTTTACCAATTGGGCATGTTTTTTAGTACTTAGAGATTTATGTGTGGCACTTCTGGTTACGAAAAAATTATGGAATTTTGTCCAAAATTTTATTTCACTTAGTAGTACAACATATATTTTTTGTGGTCATAGGTGTTATTCAAAAGTTGTGACTTGCAGTTCAATGTCATTCAAATTTGAGCAAAATTTCGTGCAAAAGGTTTCAAATTGCTCTAAAAAATTTTGGATGAACTTAGGCTGTGTTGTGTGACACCATGGGTGTCACACCAATCCCCCAAAGTATGGAAGTAGATCCGGCCACTGATGCCAGTGCAAGACACTAATCACCGACGGATCGTCCAAAAATATCGCTTGTCGTTGGTCAACACCTCTCGGATATGTATAGAGGCATGAGCAACCAGCGAACCATGGTTGGATACTAGCCGCATGAGCAAGAAAATGGACTAAAATGGCATTGATTTCCAGCTGACTAATGTTCCGCAAAAGTGTTTCCCTTATGTTGCCACCAGCATAAATTGAATTATACATGAACTGTTTGACCGTTTAATTCAACCTATATATATTGTACCTGGAGTTTTGACTAATAATTAAAGGGGTCCGGTACAGCAATAAATCAATTTTTAATAATATATATACAACCTGGACATAAATTGTCGATGTTCAGAGACACCTCATTTGAACCAGAATTTTACTAGCATATTTTCTGAACGACAACAATAAAAACACCAAGGGTAGTCCAAAAGATAGTAATGAATCATATAGTGTAATATAATATTTTTCCTGGCGTCAACACCTTGATAATGGAAACATTTGAGAAAATTACACTGTTTAATTATTAGTGACTGGTGAACCCTGCTGCATCCATTATTATTAAGCCAGAAACTCCATATATCAAACGGAGTCTTGGCTAACACGACAGATAAAACAAGATATGAAGTATGCCAGGTCTCACACCATCACGCAGAAAGCATGTCCATCGTTTCAGACCACTTATTGTGGAAGAAGGTTCAGCTTGCAGTATTGGTAGTCCTTATACTTTTTGGCCTTGTACATGGCAGGGCTGCCGTGGCTTAGGAGCAGCGGATGCGGCCCGACCACTACCTCCCTTGACGGTTCTACAAACACTGGCCATGACATTCGAGTCTTCTCCAGGTTCACCATGGCACGGTGCAACCCAGCCTTGTACCTCCCATTGCTGAATATCTGTTGCGATGCCGTGCAAGTAAGTTAAATTTGACAATATACAAATAATGTGACATGCCTATGCCATTAATAGTTGCGTGCTTGCCTCAATTTGATCAGCGATGAGGACGACGAGTGCCCCCTGAATGTACTCGACTTCATGCCAGGAGCCATCCTTTATGATTTGGAGCCCTGGGACCTCGTTAGGCAGTAGAATAGTTAGAGTGCAGATGTCGGTGTGGGGTCCAACTCCAAGGACAAGGTCTGGCTGCGGGCATGGTGGGTAGGAGTTCATCTTCTGCAGCAGCACCAGCTCATCACCACCGAACGCCTCCCTCATGGCGCCTTTCTCTAGTCCGAGACCGACCGAGAGGTGCTCGAACATCTCTCGTGTAAGCCGTTGCATGTGCCGGCAGTACTCTTCGTTCGCCTCCCTGTGAGTGCAGTGTCATTGCACCAGTGTGAAATAAGTATGGAATTTTAGGGTGCATGTTTCCACCAGTAAATTACTGGTGGTAGTCAGCATAATATTTTGATAATAACAATCTTTACGGTATATATTACTATTAGTTGGTTCTACTAACAATATTGGTTGTACGACCAATAATCACCGATAGCAATATGTATCGTAAAACTTCTATTGATAAGAGGACGTTTATACTGATAAAAGTATCTAATTACCACTACAATAACATGTTTTACTATTACTAATGACTGGTTATATAACTAGTAATTACTGAAGATAATATCCACCGTACAAATAATCAATAAGCACATTCATGCAAGAAATTACCCACGACAGGTAAGTACATATTGTACCTGTAGCCGGCGGGGTTCTTGGGCCAGATTTCGTGCTTGACAATGGAGGGTGGTGTGAGGTAATGGTAAAAGAAATCCCCCCACCTCTTCTTGCCAGCCGAGTTCCGATGATTCATGGTGCCGATCTCGTATCCTTCGATGCTGCCTAAAGCTGGGTCCTGCGAGTACCTGGACCTAGGAAAAAAATTTCAGTGAAATTTCACCGAAATATCTGATATATCGTATTTATCGGTGAGGTCCGATATATTTTTTATCGTCGAATTTTTATCATTGATTATGTTTATTCAATGAAAACTACTTTTATTATATATGTAACTACGATAGTTTATAGATTTAAGACTATTTCTTCTCAAATCATACAAATTTTTTTGAAAATTAATTTATTTTGTTCGCCGAAATTACCGATATTCCTGAAATATCGTATTTATCGGTGATCACCGATATTTTTTTTGTACCGAAATTTTTTTCCTAGACCTGGACTTCTCTTCCGGCGTCAGCTCGAAGAAGGCACGTCCCACGCGCTGCAGCTCCGCCACCACCGCTGCCGGCACACCATGATTAACCACCTGGAAGCATCCCCACTCCATGGCGGCATCTGTCATGCGGTCGCCACAGTCTGGCTTTGTCATGTCTATTGTGGGGGCATGCAGTCCAGAGTCCTGGAACAAGGTAGTGCCCGGCTGGTCATGCTGCAAGCGCACGAACTCCAGCGGTATAACTCCTGCCGTCGACAGTTCGTGAACGCTCTGATGATTCTCCGCCATGTCAGCAAGCTAGGTTATTACATCAACTAAGTATCTTGCTCTTTGCGGCCAAGTACCAAAGAACGAACCAAACCGACGTTTATATGGACCGTGGATGAGGCACTGTATGGCCAATTTGGCAATTTAAAAAATGTTCTAGCTTGTCTGGGGAAAACAATTACTGTACTGAGACGTAGATCTTTTTGGCAAACCAACGTTTGCATGTCTGACAAATGGGACCTCAATCGATGCTTAGTTGGCCAAATATTCTATATATGTAAGAAGATACCACATGTGATTTAGTGTTTCCCCAAAGAAAAGAACACCGTCTTCTCTTTTTCGTCTTAGAAATATAATCACACTTACTGGATGTAAAAAACGTTGAAAATTACACTTCACGTGTATATGTTACCCTCACGTATATTATTAGCTAGTGAGGTGGGCCATGCATTTTTGTGGTTTTAGATTATTGTTATATATGAAGCCAACTTTATTATCATGGTCAATATTGTACACGCCCTCTAGATTTTACAATTTATCAATCTATTTCCAAATGATGCAAGCTTTACTCCATATAAAGTCATCCAATACCTCAATTTAATTAATAGTAATTCTACTCCATTCTGGTTGCATTGATTGCCTCTGCACGTCATCTCATCCATGTATGTGGTAGCTAAGTGGTTTGGATATCCATAATCTAGAACTCTAGCAGTTTTTTCATATTGTTCCTTTTCCAATTCATTGTTGTTAAGTCTGATCAACAATACAATGTTTGCAAGGCTTGTTGGAGAACCCAGTGTTGAACAACCTCAGCCGCTCTGAATTTGACAGCTACAAAAAAATGATATTTTAAGGGTGTTTACTGGTAAATGACAATGAAGCCTGGTTAGGATGACACATCAAGCAATCACCCTGAGTGGTCGGAGCGATGGCCTATAACGCGATGATATTAAGATGGGGATATGGCATGTCAACGAGGCCATCCGCGTGATGGAGTGATGTGTGCGAGGTACCTAACTAAAATTCACATGTATATATATGTAATTGTGGACATTTTAGGACACATGCATTTTAAAGGAGTTTCTCCATAAGTACACGAAAAGTTTCAGTTGCAGACTCATATTTGCATGTTTTGCAGTACATCTTTTTCCTGGCTCTTTTTGCTAGGTAACATGTACTATACCTTATGTCTGGAGTCCAACTTTGCTCGACACTACATATTAGCAAATTTAGCATTTAGAAGTACTAAAGATAATTAATATGAACAGTGTCAATAGGGTTAAGTAAAGATAAACAATTTTGATGACATGATACATGTATGATTCTCGCTGTATCAAAGAGTGCCAAACGTCGTTGATTACACGCAATAAAGATCATTTCATGCTTAACTATATTTTCATGTATCATTGTGTTTGATTAGACAGCATCCAATGATCTTATCGCGAGGTGACTACGGCATGTGTCTTGATTAAGTCAGAGCATGTCCAGGAGGTCGAAATTAGGACCCGATCCCTACTAATAAATACCTTTGTACTTTCTAAGCAGGGAAAATGGAATCCCTCGTTTTGCTTCATAGTTGAAGAAAGAAAGTCATGGAAAGCTTTGCTGGTCACAAGTCACTATACGTTCTTGTTCTGCAAAGTATATTGTATCCATATTATTGCATCTGCAGTTTGTTGACCACCCTGCAAACATATTACTTGAGTCGGTGTCTAGTAAGGGAAAATATTCAGTGTAAACCGCATATTCAGTGGAATTGTGAAAACCTTCTCAAGTACTATATCTACAAGTTTTCAATAATTCTAAAACTCAGAATACATGTAGATGACATGGTGATAAATGCCCCAAAAAAATTACCCAAGTCCAAATTCAAATTCATTTAAAATATATAAAAATAACAAATCACAAGAAAGATGCCAAAAATAGATGACATGTGCTATTTTGTCCTTTTCTCCCTTCATGATTTGATATTTTTATATCTTTTTAGGGAATTTGGACTTGAAATTTTGTGTGTATATTTCTCATCATCATCTACATGTATGCCGAGTTTCAGAATTTTTGAAAACATCTAAATACAATTTTTGAGAGGGTTTTTAGGATTCCAACGAATAGGTGATTTCCACCGAATATTTTCTCATCTAGTGAAGTATGTGGTAACTTGTCAAGCTAACCGTGCATTTGCGAAGCTAGTGTTAACATCTTTCAAAGAAATACTTATAATTTTTTCTTATTATCAAATAAATTATTGAATTATATTATATTGAAAACACAATCCACTATAAAGAGTGCAAATTGTCCTTTGTTTTAGTTATATAGAAAAGTTATGACAGTTTAGATTTGTTTATGTGAATTATTTTATAATTTTCAATATAACATTAGTAGTAGTTTCAAACATTACAAAAATATTATTATTTTAGTGGTTTTTTAGTAACTTTAACAGTGTGCAATTTAAATGACACATGAGATAATTTAGTCTATTTTTAATAAAAATGACCCACATATGAGATAGGTAAAATTTTATCATCTCAATGTGTATTTAAGTTCCTAATTTTATAATCTGACCTTATGTTCATATCAACCGAAGAGTCCATGTGTTTGTATCTGATGCAGTCATGCGTCACCACCATTACCTTCTTCCCTAACTACCATGCATTATTGTAATTCCTTTGATAAAAGCTTGAGCTTCCATCGCCATAGTTCTAGGGTGTCCTGCTAGTGAGGCCCCTACCAGGGACCACAGGAACACAACTGCACTCATCAACCGAGCGGAGGAGTGTTGCATTTACGGATTAATGACGTCGCGCATTAGTTCGCTGGAGTAATGATATGTATTTTATGCTTGGCTCTGTGGACGGTTGAGTTGCTTCGGTGACCTTGGAGTTACCTCCATGCAGGTACAATGTTGACAACTCATGTGCCTCTATCGATTGTGTAATTAACTCTTCGTATTGTGCACATGGATGGTGGCCCATTCGAATCCAGTTTTGACTTGATTTGGCCTAGTAACATATATAGATTTATTTTTATTTATTTCATAATGGTTATGGTGGGTAAATTTAGAAGCATATATAAAGGGAATTTGGTCTCAACATGATGCAATGGTAGTGATAGGTAATTTATTAATGTATGGGGTATTTTAATCTATGTTTTTCATAATGGAGTGATGGATAATTTTATAATGTTTGTAGGGTATCGTATTCTAAGTTCTTATAATGGCAGTGGTGGGTAATTTATCTATTTCCTCTGATTAATGGGGAAATTTTAAATCTTGAGAGTGAACGTGATGGTTTATTTTCTTGCTCAAATATATATATAATAAATAAAACAACATCATGTAGGATGTAGACGGTATTAGTAACAGTAAAACATAGCTCTACATGTGGGTAGCTGTCATATTGAATCTGTCTTGCATGTATTAGTAACAGTAAAACATAGCTCTACATGTTGGATTTTATTATACATTGAAATAGTTTTTTATACCTATTATCAATTATCTCATTTGTTTAAAATAGTTGCATTCCGTAGCACACTAAATAATAAACTAAGATAAGGGAGGTCCATTTCTGAAACCTGCTACCCAGTGTTATTCCTCTCATTTTGTATGGGAATTGTCCATGCCTCAGGACCGTTGGGTGAATTCCCCCCTCTGCCACCGGCAAGACGGGCCTGGCACTAAAGAAAACTAAATAGCCTCTCCTAATTTGTTCGCCCTAGCCACCACCTCTAGCTTCTCTACACACTGCAATCTCCTTGGTCGGATTCAAATCCTCTACATTAGCAACTAGGGATTAAAGCGGATCGCGGATCGCAGATCGGATAATACCTTCTCTATATCCTACTCTATATTTTTTTATCGGATTCAGGGCGGAGCGGATAATACGTGGATGTGGATGCGAATACGGATATTTTTGAATGTCGGAGATGGTACGAATTCGGACCCGAGACGGATTGGAAGCGGTCTTTAAATTATCGAATCATACCTCTTCTCGTAGAGAAATATATGGTGATTAAGAATTTGCAGAGTACATATATGATTACAGCAGCCACCAATAAGGATATCCAAAACACATAACCCAGTCTTTTAAGTGATTACTCATAGCAAATAAAAAAAATATATGTTCTATATTTGAAAAATCATGCAAGTATGAAAAAATAAAATAAAATATCTGAAACAAACATTAAACATATCTTTATATTCTTTGTTGAATGACCACTTCATTACACAATAGGATGTTGAGCGACACGATCAAGCCTCATCATCACTATCACTAGATATTATATATTTTGGACCAAAAAAATTATCGGACAATCCTATTATGAGCTTCGGATAATCCACTTCAAATGTTCAGATTATCCGTATCCATCGGATTTATCAATACCATAACCTATCCTATATCCTCATGTCATTGGATTTGGATTATCCATATCCGCTAAAAAACCTCAAGTGCTCCCCCACATCCTTAAAAATCGGATTCGAATCGGATCGGTTTTGGAAATTATCCACACCGCTTTCACCCCTATTAGCAACTAGCTAATGCAGAGGAGTACTATAGCTGGCATTAGACTAAATGTCAGCCGTCCGATGCAAAACGAACGAACCAGATTTATAGCTACAGTTACTAACGTACAGTAGAAATTGGCGATACAGTATTTTCCTTACGGTACTTGCTACAGTGCAACTGTAGAGGCATTGTTCCCTCTCTCACAAATTACTGTAGCTCAGGTTACTGTGACCGGCATTTAGACTGGCGTTGCCACCTACTGCAGAGGATTCAGATCCTCCTTGGTCCCCCTCATCTCTCCTTTGTGGGAGACTTTCCAGTGACTTCGTGGAAGAGGGACCCGTCCTCTTCGTGGGGTTTGTTCCAATTGACTGAAAAAATATTAAGACGGAAGATAGGTAAGGATGACATTTTCAATATGTCGGATGCAAATAGCACAAAATTATCTGTAGACTAACGTATTGGCCTTTCAATATTTCAATTGATTCAGAAAAAATGAATCGCATACATTTAGGTGACAAAGGCACTTACTGTAAGAGGGTATACAGTCGGTTCCTCTTGGAAGCTGACACCATATAACACTTCGTTGCATTGTCTTGCAGTAACCTTACTCTCTGTTAGTCGAATTTCAGTAACAACAACCAACATGGAAGTGTTATTTTTTCATATTTTCTTGCTTTCAATCGACTGAAATCTTTCAGTTAATAGTTTAGTACTTTGTGTTTTGATTTTTCTATTATAAGATTTTCTGTATAATAATCATAAACCATCAGATCTAGATCCGATGGCTCGAAGCGATGATTGAAAGTTGCCCAAACTTTCAATCAGCTGAAAATTAGCAACTATCTTATTTTGGTTAGGTATTATGGATCCATCTGCGATCGTCAGATACCCTTGCAGTGTTATGTCGCAATGTGTGGTACAGGAGGCAAACTATTATAGTACTTGGTAACAGTTCTGTACCCTATTTGAGATTGTTGGTATGATTTTAGATGAATATTATATAACAAAACAAGCTTGAGGCAGCACAATAAACATTAGAGACATGTCAGCACTAGTTTGTCATGATTGTGGCAAGTGGACTATGGACTGACTGATGAGACCTTGCGAATGATACACCAGAATCCAAAATGATCTAAAAACACGTCAATGCAGTGTCGTCATAATATTAGTTCAGTTGCAACTTGTCTCTTTGTTGCCTATTAAATGAAAGATAACTGTCCCAAGACACACACGATGACATGTGAGTTAAAGAGTTGACAAAAATATGATAATAAGGATACACTCAACCACTCAAATGGCAGGCAAGTGGGATTTATAGTCCCTACTAGTAAGGTGGCCCGTGCTTTGCTACAGATACAACCTAAAAGATTATATCCACCAGTAAGGCCTGGTCTTGGTTGGTAGAAGGCCTAAGACGTGATTTTTGTTTGAAATGTGCCAGGGAGAGTGGCGGAGGGTGCAAGTCCTGTCATACTTCTGATAAAGAACAACATCCAAGTAATCTGACAATGATTCATAAATCACAACCTATGAAATCACCTCCTTCCAGTTTGTTCTTTTAATTTAATCCTTCTGGAGGAGAAGATTTTAGCATCTAGTACATAAAAGTGATTTGTCATGTGACAATTGCAAGAACGGTGATGATCGATCTAACTTCAAACAATCATTCTCTATGCACCGGAGGCACAACTATAGCAGATCGCAGAACATATCTTTTTCTAAAAAAAATATGAATGAATGAAAAACAAAGGATGACGGCTCTGGAAGCAGAGTTCGTGGCTACCAACTGCCTTCTGATTATAGGAGCGGTTGCAGTTTGTAAGGCAAGTTATGTGGCCAACTGGCATTAGTGTTGTTTATTAAAATTGTTAATTGCCCGATGATGCAGCTTTACACTAAAATTAACATGGCTGCAGCCTGCTGGCAGTAACAGCAGTCGCAATCGAACGAAGCCAACTTCAAGTTGCCTCACAGGTCTGGCACAACTTCTCACGATGAGTGTGGGCAACCGGCCACCAACCACCAAGGATACTCACCAACTCAGACGATGAGCCGTCGCTGTGGAAAAGCATAGTAACCGAGCTGCTGATCGCTGCAGCCACAGCCAACAGCCGCAGCAAGCCCAAGGGACTCGAGCCTCAGATTTTTGGGAGGAGCTAGCCTTGTGCCCTGCGGTGCTACAGATTCAAAGGACTTAATTTTGAAGTCTAACAACAACATTCATATATAGTATTTTAATATCTCTAGGATTGGTTCAAAAATCATCCATACAATATAAATCTCTGCTTACAATGACTTTGAATATTGAATTATATTTTGAATAAATCCTTTAACTCTTTTGACTTTATTTCCCTCACACATCAAATTCCAGTAGTCGACACTTTAACTAACCTCCTTGGTGCGCATAGTAATTCTTCTGTTGACTAGATGGAAAAAAATATTTTCTTCAACATCGTAGTGCTGTGAGTTGTCTCATGAATAGTGCGCGAGAGGAAGCTATTTCTTTAAATCCACCACCGCTATGCCGGATCTTTCATTTGAGCATGTAAATCACAATCCCCGCCGGCACTACTCCCATGAATTTGAGAGGCATTTGGACAGCACATCCGTTGTCATGGTCATCGCTAGCCCTTCTTGAAATTTCATATCAGCGGTTGGCTACCATAGTCTTCCACTAGACCACCCACCTAAATGTCAGTAGCGGACAGAGGCCCACGAGATCCTACATGTTGGACAAATGACAGCCCGAGGGTGGGGACTGAGGCCGAGGAGAGAGAGATGGTGGCATGGAAGAAGACGTGGGCTGTGAATAGCTGGAAATGAGGACGAGGATCTATTTTGGAGCCAATTCGGCGGGTGCAGGAGGACCTATTTTGGAAGCTGACGTTGAGGGAAGGAGTGGCTGCATTTCCTTTGGTATTTTCTTGCCTCATTCTCTTGATGCGGTGGGCTTATGGTCAGTGGATACGGGGGAACAGGCATGGGCTACAGAGCCCACTTGTTGACGCGAGTGATTACCACCACTCAGCACAAACTCAGATTTTTATAGGTGCTAAAGATGACGAATTAGAGACATGAACATTGACACCTGAGTGAATCCATTATGTATTTTGTGAATAATTAACATTAAGGGATTCATCAACATGAGCATCACATTTCATAGCAAGCCACTTTAGAAATCCAACACAATTCTTTCTAAAGTGAGTAGTATCACCACAGAAGTCACAACCTTCACCATTGACTTTATAAGATTTATTGGTGTGAGAAGATTCACCGTTTTCTAACTTTGAGTTAGAGAATGTGGTTTATTCATCTTATCATTTTTTCCATCTTCAGCATTGAACTTCCTCTTAGAACCAACTTGGTTTACATGATCTTTTGAAGTTTTTGTTGAGTCTATCGTCTTCTAAGATAGCATGGGAAATTAGCTCATCAATAGTTCGTTTGTCCTTGATGTTCTTGTAAGAGTAAACAACATTTCCATAGTCATCAGGGAGAGATACAACAATAAAATCGACAAGAAAATGATTCTCGAAACCCATCTTTAAAGCCTTGGGTTTAGCAGCTATGTCACATAAGAACATGATATGCTATTTCACATTACCTTGACAGGAAACTTTATGTTAATGAACTTATAGCCTAGGCAGTAACCAATGGATTGATGCAGTATATATAGCCTAGGAAGTCTCAAAAATACTTAGTTCAAAGTGGATAATAATATGACTTCTACAGACAATGACATGGGACCCTTTGTGTGGTCCGCAGGATAATGTACCAGTATGTACTATCTCATCTAGTTGTCGTAAAGGTATGGATAATGAAGAACACTAGCAACAATAGTATGAATCTAAATTACAAACAATAATAAAATGCATTTGGCACTGAAAAAGCATAATTGCTGATACAGTGAGCATTTGTCTCTGAGTTCACCCGACACTATATGTCCTATCACTCTTGTAGCACTTGGATATGTATTCGAAGCAATGTAGATTCTTTTTCTTTTCTGGTAGAGCGATGGTATTGACGTTATTGGCAATAGAGCACTGAAATGCAGCCAACCATAGATTATTAGTTAATCATTTGAAGACTATTTTTCATAACATTCAGCGCGCAAGAATGACAGTATAGGTCGTCAAGCCGAGGGCCCTGATGCCGGCCAGTAAACGACTCTAGGACTCGATGAACGTGTTCCTCCAGAGATGTCCTCCACTCATGATATCGACAGCTATATTCTAAGTTTAGTTACCAGACTCATTTAGTCACTTGAGGAACGCCAGGCCATGAGCTTGTGACGGGAGTCGAACGTAACGAGGTGCATGCAGGCCTGATATGACGCTGCCGTCCTTGCAGCGATGGTGGGCAGGGACAGAAGTCAAGGAATACCGTCCGCTGGTCAGACCAGCTAGGTCTGCTCAAAACGTTTGAGTAGTAGTAATGTGAAAGGAAACTGGAAAAAGAATATCACTATATACAAATCGACAGTTGCCTTGACGTGTGATCTGTTGTCCAAAGAGGGAGCAACACCTTGCCTCAGCTCCGCCTGCGGACTGGGGCTGTTGTGAATCAACAGACTACTTGCTCGGTCGCAGCCCATTGTGTTGTCTACCAACCGTTCATTGAGCCGGGCTAGCTTGCCAAGCGCGTGGCTGTGACAGTGAGAGGAAAGAGGGTTCGAAGGAGGGGCAGCAACCCCTAAAGCCAGACGGTAATAGTGACCACGCGTGCTGCTCGCAGTTAATGATAAGCCATTGACGGGCTGTGGTGACATAATCATCTCAGTTTCCTCCAACATCTCACTGCCGTTATCTTTTTCTCTCTGAAAACTTGCACTGGTCATATACATACGAAAAGGGAAAAAATCAGACGAATTACTTCAATGCATCATTGTTTGCGATGCTAAATGGTCAGTCATAAGCAGTGTATGCCTGCCTCCTCTAACATGGTACCCGTCCTTGTGCCAAAATGAATATGATAGGTAGGTTGATCATGAATATGCGGCAAAACAAACATGAAAAGCATTCCACTTAACACCAAAAAGCAGGATGACATGCATCCATGATTCTCACAGATTTTATAGAGTTTGCGACTAAAGTGCACCCCATATAATACATTGTTGTCATTGTCCAATACCATGAGAGAAAACAGGCTTCCACTGGTCCCGAGTTAAGCTATCCATATCTTCATAAAGGCTAAAACTAATTTTGATCCAAAGTAGTCCACAAGTTTTGCCTGTGAAGGCAATGACAAATGATCTTTATCTTCAAAAATAAATTGCACAATGTACATAAGTTACATGAGCACTTTTAAGGTACATTTTACAAGCAGTAATTTACTAGTTGTAGAACCAGGGGTAGTAATGTAATTGCTTATATATTATATATATATTTACATTATATTGCCACCAAGGGTGAAATAAAATATTCCATCCCACCAGAAAAGGTTCCCTATGGGCTACCGCTCCTCCAAAGTCGCGATCTCTGACACCGCCCCATCTCGCTGCCGACCCATCGGTTTCCAGCCGCGACCTCGACATCATGTAAACCTCCCGCGCCATGGTAGCCATTCCCTATTTGTCCTCCCAAGTTGTGGTCTCAGTCGTCACCGCATCGATGGCTCATCGGTCCCCATCTCACCGCTGACACATCAGTTGTCAGTCACAGCCTCGCCATCGTGATCATCGTTGTTGCTTCCCATCACGTCGATGACCCATCACCGTACCCCATCGAGTTGGCAGGCAGTCCCCGGTCCCCATCCAGGCGGCTTCCTGACACACCCCGGGGGCGTCCCTGCAGCGGCCGTCCCACATCCGGGTACCTCCGCCCAGCCCTCTCGTATCCCGCGGCTGTCGCATGGCCAATTGACAGCATTTCATTGACTTGTGACATCATTTGATCATGAAGGTACATTTGATGTAGCATTATGTAGTGCATAATCGGTGGTGAGAGGATCGTATGTATCAAAATCTCTAATCTTTTTTTCCCTATGCTAATCTCAAAAATACCTTAACGATGTGAAATCACAAGGGCTGAATGGAAACCATGGGAACTTTGTCGTGGTGAGACTGAAAAAAGAGAGGGCCATTGTTGGGATCGGTCGGACTTCTTGTCGTGTTGAATTGGACTCGATTTTGCACTAGAAACAATCAGTTATGATCGAACTCTATGCAAATCAGTTTTTTTCATTTAATAGAGTAAGTTGGGCATATGGCAGAATTGAACGTGTTCACCTAAATTATTAAGAAGTAGAGATAGAAGGAGATGAACTTCTCACAATGATGTCTAGGAAAAAAAATGAAATAGGCCAGAAATTCTCAAAAAATACCAAAAAATCCCACCCTCAATCCCCACCTATGAGATATCTATTTAATAATAAAAGGAGATGAATTTCTCACCATGATGTCTAGAAAAAAAGGGATATAGGTTAGAAATTCTGATATAAAAGTAAAAAATCCCATCCTCAATCCCCACCTATGAGATATAGTAAGAAAATCTAGCCCTTAATCTTTGTTTGCAGATAGCAATATCGCAGTCACATAAACAATTTCTATTGTTGGCCCCTATCATCCGCCGTCTGTTTTTATTTCTCTCATCTACCATATGGGATCGCAGGATGTACACCAGCCTCTCAGCCTCTCCTCTCATCAGCCTTCCGTCTGAATTTATCTTAGATACGTACACGTACAGAGCCATCTGCTGTTGTATAGCTGGCTTTCTTGTGATACCGGAACAAACTGTGCACCAGAAAGCGTGGACACATGAAGCAGCTTCAGCTATGGATTGGAACATCAACTTTGTAGTCCAGGTTTCTTTGAGCCCAGGGTTACACTGAGGAGAGCAATGTAAAGATTTGTTGAACACACACTTTAACCATGCGCAGCTGCATGTTTATATCGGCTGCAAATAGCCTGCGACATGGCTTATTGATATAAAAATTATAAATTTGAATGTCAACTAGAGAATCAAGCAAATAACAGATAACAACAAATAAATCAGTATCTTAACAGCTAGGAGATAATTTAGTACTAGTAGTAAAGCTAGGATATGTATTCGTCATGATGACGCATGGGAGGTTCAACACTAAAGATGCACCACAAAGATGTTTTTTTCTGTGTTTGTTGTGGTCTTTCATCAGAGTGTGCCAAGAGCAAGAGCACTGCTCTAGTAATATTCTGTTCTCCCTATACGGCATAAGTTTCTTAAGAGAATGCACAACCATTTCATCTCCTAATATTGCTGGCCCTTGGTGAGATTCACCTTTCTTGACATGCTCCAAGCACATACCAAAAAGTTTTTGAATCTAAAAATAAAAAAATAAAAAGGAAGAGACCTCATAAAACAAATCCCCATAACATCATCCCAATAAAGTCAGATTGTAGAAGGAGAGAGCAGCATAACAGAATGTACACAATTGAAATTGTTGTATCTACTCTTGTGCTTACTGATACATCCCACGCCTAGATTTTACTTCACCCAAGATAGAAATGTTAATTATATCAAGAAATTTGTATTATCTATGAACATTCCTTAATCAGCATATGCATATCGATCAATAGTGGTTGGGTGTGAAATATATGGTCAAGAAAGTCTAAACCCTAGCTACTTCAAAGTAAATAGTGACATGGCTTGTACATATAGTGATTTGGGGAAACTATTTACTACTATTACAATAATGATCTCCAGCACTACTATGACAATATATTACGCCAATATACTATATGTATAAGTTAAACATATTGGAAATGGAATTATTTTTCAAGAACGATCTCTACACATACTTTTATTATGCAAGAATTTCATTAAGTGAGCTCTAAGTCAGGCAACCACATGACAATATATCTTTGAACCTCTCCTCAGATCATATGCACAAACAAATTTTTTAAGGCCAATATTACGCGGCATTGCAAGTGATGACTAAACATAACTTATACTTAATTTTGAACAAAAAGAAATACATGTTCTAAAAACAAGGATATGCATTATGCAAAATATGAAACATAGCACAACCAAGACCATCGATATTATTCTTGATGATAATATCAACATAAGAGGCAATAATTCACAAAACAAAATGTGATGTTATATTTATTTATAATATATGCAGACACCATTTGGAACAATTTGATGCCACGTGGATGCTATAAATCTATAGATATTTTTTTCTTCAATACAGTGCTTTGCTTATGCAAAGATCAGTTACAGAACTCGCCAGTTTAAACTAAATGTACAAGAGAAGATGTAGAGGCAGTGGTAGATGTGCACCGTCCCAATGGAGTGGAGTCATGCAGGGTGCGGGTCCCGACAGCTAGCCATGAGACTTTCTTTGATGCCCCGTGTTTCCAAAGGATTTAGAGGCTTGGAATCCTTACTACCTTATTATGATTAAACCTCTATGCCATGTATTATTATCTCTAGTGACTTGCAGCTTGTTTGTCAAATAATCTTGTCAATTTGTGCGAGTCCACGACCTACCCTCCCCCTATGAATTAGTTGTATCTTGACCTTGGTTGCATCTCAAATGAACAGATATAGAGATAATCAAATTACTTAAAAAATATCACAAAAAATATGATCACATACATTAATGTGGACACTACGGCCAAAAAGTACTGTAGTGATGCAGTCGCAAAATTCAACCGTCGTGGTGGACATGGCCATCACCACTGGGAGGCCAGCGGATGGGCCAGGCTTATCCACCCCAAGAGGGAAAGCTTCATGGTGGCGGTTGACTAAGAAGACAACTCCAGTTGTCAGCAAAACCAAGCCGACAACAATGACGGCGCACTATCAAGGGGTGAGGTGACCATGCTGGTGGTAACACCAAGATGACAGCCAGCAAGAAAACGCTTCAATAGGGCTGTTAAGAAGCAGCAAACATGAAGCACCAACGCAAGACTCAAGCTGTCCAGCAGGTGCCTGAGATGAACCCCATGCCAAGGGAGTGGAGCACAACAGGATGCGTGGCACCATGGCCCTGAGGCCTTCCGTGATGTGCGCGTTTCAAAAAACATAGAGCCTTGCAGTTGCATAGCCATAAGAGGATCCAAGCATAGGAATAAATCTCTGTGAAATGCATTTTTTCCCTCAGCAATATGATCATCTCAGTACATCACAGCAGGAGCAGAGGTTGTTCTTTTTGTATATCAAAATGATTCCAAGTGATAGCTCCAATTTTTATTTGCACAATAGACCATGGACATGTTTCCGTATCCATTTTCACGACAGCACGAGAGGGGTTGAATCGGCTGCCATTCACCTACCGTGTCACACCTTCACATTTTGATGTTCTTTTGAGACTTGGTCATTTTGACCTATCCAGGATAAATTCCAACACATAATCGCCTCAATTTTGATAATGAAACTCATGTTGTTGGTGGCACTTTATTAGGTGGAATTCCTCTATGGTGTCATGAATGATTGTGGTCCTGTATGTACCTAGCATCCTTTTCAGGATTTTGCTCTTATTTTTTTTTATGATCTTTGGTAGTGCTCTTAGAAAGATGTATTAAGGTCCTATCTAATTAATCCCTGGTACCATCCCGTCATATTGTTGGGTCCTGGTAGATAGCAAAAATTCATGTCTAAAAAGATTATCCTTTGCTAGTACTTGAGATAGATTAGCGATGCATAAGATATATACTATGAGCATGCATGTAAGTAATTGCAGACACCTTCTGAAATTTTGGGTTATATATAGCCTCCCTCAGTCATCTTTGCATGAGTCCGCGACCTACCCTCCCCCTATGAATCAGTTGCATCTTTACTTTCATTGAACCTCAAATGAACAGATTTAGAGATAACCAAATACATTAAAGTGGACACTATTACAGAAAGGGCCTGCATGAATGGCGGTGGTGGACATGGTCACTCACCGCTCGGAGGCCCTATGAAAGAGTGGTTTTTTCAATCTAGCATAAAGAGGGTAAAGGATTATCTATACTCTATCTAGAAGTTACAAAGACCATTGGTATGACCAATCCATTAGCAAGATTTAAAAGACAAATCTTGAAGTTGGAAAAGGGTTGAAAGTGCATCACAAGGTATTTTGGAGGCACAGAAAAAGTTATTGTATTATGAATTCACACATAGATATGTAAGGTCTCACAACATGATGTAACTATTTGAAGTAATACAAATTTGGAGATAGCGGTAAACGTAGAACGAAAAGGGGAAGGTACACTACAATAACACTATATTACGCCAATATACTATATGTATAAGTTAAACATATTGGAAATGGAATTATTTCTCAAGAATGATATCTACACGTACTTTTATTAAGCAAGAATTTCATTAAGTGAGCTCTAAGTCAAACAACAACATGACAATATATTTTTGAACCTCTCCTCAGATCATATGCACAAACAGATTTTTAAGGCCAATATTACACGGTATTACATGTTCTAAAAACAAGGACCATCGATATTTTTCTTGATAATAATATCAACATAAGAGGCAATAATTCACCAAACAAAATGTGATGTCACGTTTATTTATTTTATATGTGGACACCATTTGGAACAATGTGATAGCACGTGGATGCTATAATCTGTAGATATTTGTTTCTTCAATACAGAGCTTTGCTTGTGCAAAGATCAGTTACAGAACTTCCCAGTTTAAAATATGAGTAGGAGAGAAGATGTAGAGGCAGCCGAAGATGCGCACCGTCCCAGTGGACTGGAGCCATGGAGCGGTGCAGGATGTGGGTCCCAACAGCTGTGGGATGTTCTTTGATGCCCCGCGTTTCAAATCAAATTGTTCAAAGGCTTAAAATCCATACTACCTTATTAGGATTAAACCTCTGTGCAACGTACTCTTATCCTCAGTGCCTTGCAGCTTGTATATGTTAAATAGTCTTGCCAATTTGATTTCATGCATGCTGGTGGAAAGCGCTGGTTCCCCATGTTGAACAATATCGAGGACTCTTGTAATTTCGGCTGGCGAGAAACAAGACGAGGCCCTCATGCATGGTGCTCCGACAAGCGACAGGTGACATAATCCAGGACCTCTGCCGGATTCTCGACATTGTCATGGTCGAGTACCTACATCTGCATGCTCAAGGCGGTGACCACCACGATGTCGATTACTAACCTCGCCAAGGCCCTGGGCGCATTCATTGTTTGCATGTGAAGGCAGCCTGCCATGCGTGACGGCCCATAAAAGTCTCAACGGCGTTGCCCCAGAAGAGCACTCCCATGGTCGGCCGCTAGCATCCACAAGCTGCGGCAAAGGCAAGGGCTGCAGTGACCTGTGGCCGTGCTGGGATCACCAACATGGAGGTAATCAAGACGCAAAAAGACAACGCAAGATTGAACAAGTTATCCACGAGCCCAAGATGGGGGAGCAGAGGCAGCACAAGATGCAACCCATTATGAGAGAGCCGAGCTGAGCAGGGTGCGGGGTGCCCATGGCCGCGAGACGTTGCATTGGTGCCAGCGTTTCAGAGTATCCAAGCTTAGGATTAAATCTCTATGCAATTATTTTGTTTTTTTCTAAACAATGTGATAATCTCAGTACATAGCAGCAGGAGAAGAGATCGTTCTTTTTTGTATGTCAAATCATTTCAACTGATTTCTCTGATTCTGTTTTTTGTGCAATAAACCATGGAGTCATTCCTGTAGCCATGCCATGGAGCCCGATTGCTCAATTCGGAAGCCGGCGTTCACATGCCATGTGGCACATATGATTTTTCACTCTCCTGCACCTGAATCGTGAATTTTCTGGTGCTCAGAGGCCAAAAGCGATGCGCCTGCAGAATCTCCATCCGTTGCCATGGTTGCTCGATCCGTGTTGTCACGGCTTCCTATGTTCCTAGACGGCTCTTCATGATAATAGAGCAGGGCCAATCCTTGCAGATCGGAGGGCAGAAGGGATGGCCGTCCCCCCCCCCCCCCCGCCCCCCAATCTAAAGCCCCCCCCCCCCCCCGCCCCCCTATCGATTACGGATGTGTTTGGTTGAGAGTCAAGAAGGGATAGGATAGGGTCATCCAGGATATCAGGGATGAGTTCATCCCTTATGGTGTTTGGTTGGATGGATGAATACGATGGACAAGCTCATCCACCCTTTTCAGTAATTGGGTGAGGTTACCGACTTCGTCTTCCCAACTGGAACCAAATTGTTGCAATTGGTCCCTCTTTCCTCAATCTAACCAAGGCCAACCGATCCTCCCAATTGGATGGATGAACCAAATTGAAGCTGCTGGGCAAGGCCAACCAATCCTCCGCGATGTTGTCGTAGAACTCCTCGATGTCACCAAGGAACTTGAGCGCACGCGGAGCTTGTCATAAAGCATATGCGCACCATGGAGTCACTCACGGATGGTGGAGAGGCGCGGGATCTCCATGGTGAGCAACGGGTCCCGCCATGGCTGCCGCTCGAAGGAGGAGGAGGGTACGGGCCCAGGTTCACGCTCGGGCCGCATGGTGGAGATGTGCTGCCAGCAGGGGAGCGGGGAGGGGACGGGGATGGGAGCGTGGTGACGAATCGGCTCCAGCCATAGCGACGGGGACGGAGAGTGGGGAAGGAGACGGGAGAATAATGAGGCGTGGAGCTGGATCCGGAGGTGCAGAGGGGACGAGGGGACGGAGCCGAGATAGGTAAGTCGAGTCAGGAGCGGTGAGGATAATGTTTTGCACGCGTGCGAGAGACGACGGATGAGCTCATCTGCCAGTTTCTGAGGAATCAGCTCATCCAGCATATCGAAGGTATATTTGTTTTTCATCCCTGACGCTGGCCTTTGATGTTGAACCAAACACCACTGAAATGTGGATGACGCTGTGTTGGTACCAGATTTTGATCGGTCCCATCAATCAGAGACAGGGAATTGAAATCGGCCGAAGTCAATGATATTCAACGGCTGAAGTAGGTTAAGTGGGCCCGATAGGGTTAGTTTATTTCTTTCTATTTTCAGTTTAGAATTTTATTCTAAAGATTAGTTAGTTTGTTTAGGAGTCCTAACCGAGTTGGGTTAAAACCTCTTGCATGAGGTTATAAATATATAATAGGATCTGTACGAGAAAAATAACACTTTCGTTCAGTACAATTCGGCGCATCGCCAACTTTTCCTACTTGACGACCCTCGTCTCGCGCAGGCTGCATTGGCTCCGATCTCGGCGAGAGACTTGGATTAGTCTCCCTCGGTAATTTTATCAATCTCAACTAGTACTTTCTCATTAATTTTATATTCTAGTTGCTATTTTTAGAATTGGTAGTTATCCGGTAATTAGATTTGTTTAATGCTTATTCTATCGACTCTGATTACAATATTGTCTTGGTTGAAGCCGATCTATTGTAATCTCAGTAGGTTCTATAGGTGTTATTTAGATCTATTATTCGAGTCACTTTATTGATTTTATCTATAAATATATTAAACCTAGCTCTATCTACCATGTTTGAATACTGTCTCAATTAAGTTCGATCTGTTCGAATCAGTAAGGTTGCATCAGTTTCGATCTTTTACTGGGTAGATAGGATTAGATTCGACCTATTTATAGGTAGAGTTGATAGACTTCTATCAGGATGTTTAGCCGATACGTTATCACGGTTTAATCGACTTTCTGATGCTTAATTTATTACATCATTTATTTTTATAGTTGTTTGTTCCCTTGTTTAAATAAGATAGATTTATGATCTTAAGGCATATTTGTAATACCAGCTATCAGATCTATCGACTTAGCACTATCGACAGGGTAAGTCTTCGCACGCATACAGTAGTTCTATCAACTCTGCCCTATCGACTCAACAAGTATTGGCACGCTTTCTTTTATCTCTTCGATCTTGCTGTGTTTGATTCAAACCTTTATCAACATTACAATGAACAGTATTTTGTGTATTTAATTTGCCGATAAGCCGATATAGTCAGCCGATTAATTCACGTCACCTTATAATTATTCTCACAATGATATCGGCTGATTACACTCATAGTCACTATTGGCTTTCTTCACTGGTCTTTCCCAGGCTGGTGGCCCATAAAATCTAACTTTTTCTATCTTTGTTGATTTGCAGGGAAAATCGACTGGCACGCCCCGGTTCCTTGTATTGAGCCTACACTATAGCTAAGCAAATCTCCCAGGTCACGCATGAAGATTTTCGTCTCAACACGCTTTTTGGCATGCCCGGTGGGACAAAGAACATCAGACTCGCATCATGTATGAGCTCGGAATGCCACAGACGGTGAGGCGACACAGCCAAAGAACAACATCATCTTGGATCTAAAGAATGAACATATGCTACCAGTCAATAGGGATGAGTTGAGTGATGATGCAAAGGCACAGGTTAGTCAGAGGATGGCTGAGTATGAAAGTCTTCTATTAAGTACTTTTAGCAAGACAAGAAACAATAAGATTATCCAAAAAGGAAAGTTACCAGTTGCCGCATTGATTGAAGATGCAACAAAAGAGTCACATACTAAGAAGCCAATAGAGTTTATTGATGAAGCAACTTTGCATAACATGATTCATACTACTATATAACATGCATTGATAAACCAATCACCTACGCCGGTTAATACATTGAGGAGCCTAATTATTCAGGTTGTGGAGGGATGCATATATGAAGATTCAACTCGTGGGCCAATGTACTTTTGTGTACCATATAGTGTTCCTCGGCCAGCTAATAAAGCATCTACTTCACAACAACATGGTGAGAATACAACGCAACCTATCTTGGGTTCAAGTACATCCACTTCGGAAGTGCCCCGAGGTCAGAAAAATGCTGATGGTGGAAGAATGCCTCGGAGGACAATACTACAAAGATCTACACCACAGACACATCCACAGCATTACAGGCAAGAGACTACTGAGCCAAATGTAATGTACAGTACTGCACCTAATGTTGAGCTTAGCATGTTTGGAATGCCATCATCATCTGCTCTGCCAGGAGAATTAGGAGGCCAGCATACAGTTGTTAGTTTTGGCCCACAACCATCAGCATCTGGTCTTCCATCGATTGTTCTGAATATCAATGAATCAACTGATGACTGGGCTTTCAAGATTGCTGAGGTGATAAGGGAGTAGTTTGGATTGAAACCAAAGCAGCAAACGTACGTGTATCAACCGTCGTATCCTCCGAGCTATGACTTTATTCCAATGCCGAGTCGATACAGACCTCCAGAATTCACCAAGTTACAGGACATGATAGCACTACTATAGTTGAGCATATAAGCCAATTTTTAGTACAGTGCAGGGAAGCTAGTAACATCGAAGCTTTGAAAATCAGGCTATTTCCATTATCCTTGTCTGGGTTAGCATTTTCTTAGTTCGCATCGTTGCCCCCAAATTTAATTGTTACTTGGGCCGATCTCGATCAGAAGTTTCATAAATATTTCTTTGCTGAAACTAGAGAATTAAGATTGTCTGATTTGATTGTTGTGAGACAGAAGGCTGGAGAGTCTGTGTATGACTATGTGCAAAGATTTAGAGATGTGCGTAGCAAATGTTTCAGACTACAACTGACCGATAACCAGATGGCAGAGATAGCATTCAACGGTTTAGTTGCGCCATTAAGAGAGAAGTTTCCTTTGGTAGAATTCGAGAGCCTATCCCAATTGGTGCAGAAGGTGTTGATCCAGGAGAACCTGACTTGGGGGGCATGGACCAGGCTGATTTAGATCAATTTTAATGATTATGATTCTGAATCTGATGAAGAAGCTGTCAAAGTCGACATGGCAGAATGGACTAGGAACAAGAATGTGTTGTCGTGCCCGTGGGTGAAACATAATGAACCGGAGAAAAAGTATGATTTTTATATCACCAAGGCTGACAAGATATTCGACATGTTGTTACAAGAGAAGCATATTCCGTTGCCGTCTAATCATGTGATTCCCCCTGCTGAAAAATTGAAGAAGATGAGGTATTGTAATTGGCATAATTCTCCTTCTCATAGTACTAATGATTACACGGTGTTCAGGAGACAAATTCAGATGACAATTGAACAAGGGAAGATCAAGTGCACCAAGGGCACCATGAAGATTGACGGTCAACCTTTCCCTGCAAATGTCATCATGGCTGGTATCGACAATGTGGAGGCATTTATTAGAAGATACCAGAGAAAGAGAGACAAGGAAGTGAAGGAGTCACAGGTTGATCCACATTGGGGTTGTCCATTCTTTTAGTATTGCTGGGATCACAATATAAAACTACCATCAATGAATAATTGCCCTAGATGTAGTAAGTATGCAGAACAAATGTATAGAGAGGCTACAGTAAATCATCGGCACCAGCATCGTGTGAACGGCTCCAAAGAGTCGATGATGGGATCAGCCGATCAATATCAGAGGGTTTCTGCATTTGATCAACTCAGAACCAAGAAGATAGGCGACAAGGCCAAATTTCATTAGGAAGTTGATGAGGAGATGCAGGAGGGACAAGAGCAGGCTCATCACTGGTGTCCATCTGGTATTTTCTCTAAGAGTCAGAAGCGCAGGATACAGAGAATGCGTTGCAGGCAAATGAGAGCAGGCCAATACTATGAGGAAGATGATCAGCCACCAAAGAAAATCTGGAGACTGAAGGTGAAATCACAAGAGCAGACACCAAGTAATTCTATGAATATGGTGATGATGCTGCCATAAGAATTCATGGCTGCAGAAGAAGAATTGTTTGCTGATGAAGAGAATGAACCACAACTTATATTTGATTCCTAGCAAGAAGTGTTTGATAAACCAGATGAGTCTAAACATCGGCACTTGAAAGCTTTATACTTAAGGGGTTTTGTTAATGGGATGCCGATGGGAAAGATGATGGTTGATGGACGTGTTGTAGTAAATATCATGCCGATCACTACTGTCAAGAAATTGGGGAAGACGGAAGATGATTTGATTGATACTAATATGATTCTAAGAGATTATGGTGGCCATACCGTAGCTGCTAAACGAGTTCTGAACGTAGAGCTTACAATCGGCAGTAAAACCTTGCCAGTTACTTTCTTTGTTATTGATGGAAAGGGATCCTATAGCCTGCTATTGTGTCACGACTGGATACATGCTAACTGTTGTGTTCCATCGACGATGCACCAATCATTGACCCAATGGATTGGCAATCATGTAGAGGTGATCTCGGCCGATAAAACCGTCAATGTTGCATTGGCCGATTTAGTTCCATGGCATGCTGATGATATGGAGTGTTTGTCTGGCAAGATATTGGATGGGGACTCTGTCAAGATTACTACACAGGGTCTTGAGGTAGTGGACCAATCGAATTCTAAATTATTTCTCCAACAGGCACCCCAATTGAATTCTCTGAAGACGGAAAGCTAGGAAAAGGATTCGTGTCGGTCGATGAACTTCAAGAAGTCAATATAGGGGATGGTGACAAGCCAAGGCCAACTTTTATCTGTAAGAAATTAGATAAAGATTTTAAAGTAGAATTAATAAAATGATTGAGAGAATATCAAGATTGCTTTGCTTGGGATTATTCCGAGATGCCGGGATTGAGTCGATCCATAGTGGAGCATCAGTTGCCCATCAAGCCTGGATATCGACCATATAAGCAACCTCCAAGGAGAATTGATCCAAAAATTTATGATGCAGTCAAAGCCGAGATTACCCAATTGTATGCTAAAAATTTTATTAGGCCTTGCCGATATTCAGAATGGGTTTCAAATATTGTACCTGTGTTCAAGAAATGTGGCAAGCTGAGGGTGTGCATCATCTTTTAGCCATTGAATAGAGCTACTCCAAAGGGTGATTACCCCATGCTGGTAGCAGATATTCTGGTTGACACAACAGCACGACATAAGATCGTTAGTTTTATGGATAGTAATGCTGGTAACAATCAGATTTTTATGGTAGAGGAAGACATACCAAAGACTGCTTTCAGGTGTCCAGGAGCACTCGGGTTATATGAATGGGTAGTTATGACGTTTGGGTTAAAGAATGCTGGAGCTACATATCAGAGAGCTATGAATTATATGTTCCATGATTTGATCGGCAGGTTAGTGGAGATTTATATTGATGATATGGTAGTGAAGTCCAAAAGAATAGAAGATCATATAGCCAATCTACGAGAAGTGTTAGAAAGAACTAGGAAGTATGGTTTGAAAATGAATCCAAAGAAGTGTGCTTTTGGTGTCTCAGCAGGGCAGTTTTTGGGTTTCATTGTGCATGAAATAGGAATTGAAATTGTGCCGAAGAGCATGAAAGCTATCAATGATATCGAGCCGCTGATCAATAATACAGAGCTGCAATCTTTGATCGGCAAAGTGAATTTCATCAGAAGATTCATTTCTAATTTGTCTGGTAAGCTCAATGTGTTCACTCCGTTGTTAAAATTAAAGGCAAATCAGAAGTTTGTGTGGGAGGCAGAACATCAAAAAGAGTTGGACGATATCAAGAAATATTTGGTTTCGCCACCTGTGTTGGTGCCACCAAGGGATGGGTTATCGTTCAGGCTATATCTTACAGCTGATAAAAACCCGATCGGTTCAACTTTAGTTCAAGAACAGGATGGTAAAGAAAGAGTTGTATTCTATTTGAGCCGAAGATTGATTGATGCTGAAACCAGGTATACCGAGATTGGAAAGTTATGTTTGTGTTTATATTTCTCATGTGTGAAATTGAGACATTACCTGCTATCGACTGAGTGCACGGTGGTATGCAAAGCTGATGTCATCAAGTATATGTTATCGGCACCAATTCTGAAGGGCAGAATTGGTAAGTGGATGCTTGCTTTGGCGGAGTATGATCTCACATATGAATCTGCTAAAGCTGTTAAGGGTCAGGTGCTAGCTGATTTGGTAGTTGAGCATTGTGGATCTAAAGTATCGATGGTCAAGCCGAGGTTGTGGCTGTTATTCTTTGATGGATCCGTTTGCAAAAATGGTTGTGGCATCGGGCTTGTGATCATATCGCCTCGGGGGGCAAGATTTGAGTTTGCATTTACTACCGAGGCTTCAACTAATAATCAGGTTGAGTAAAGAGCTGTGCTGAATGGATTGCAAATATTGAAAGAGGCTGGAGTTGATTGTATTGAGATCATGGGAGACTCGCTACTGGTGCTCGGACAGCTGGCGGGAGAATTTGAATGCAAGGATGATGTGTTGAGATTGTTTTATGCCGAGTGTCAGGATGTGTTGCACCACTTCAGGATAATAAGGTTCAGGCATGTTCCAAGAGAACAAAATATGGAAGCGTATGATCTGGCGCAGAAGGCATCGGGCTATCAAGAGAACAGTGGTAGGATAATTGTTGACATGGCCGATGTCGATGAGGAGGATTGGAGATTCAAGATCATCCAGTATCTCAAAGATCCAACTCAATGAGTGTCTCAAAGAATCCAATATATGGCACTGAGGTATGTTTTATTATAAGAGAAACTTTATTATCGAATAGTTGATGGTGTGTTGTTAAGGTGTTTGAATCAAGAAGAGACCAAGGTTCTTATGTGTGAAGTTCACGAAGGAATATGTGGTACATAGGGATGAAAGCGGATCGGATCGGATCGGATAATGCCTTTTCCACATCCTACTCCACATTTTTTTTGTTGGATTCGAGATGGAGCGGATAATACCGGTTGCAGATGCGAATACGGATATTTTCGGATGTCGGACATGGTATGGATTCGGACTGGAGGCGGATCGGAAGCGGACTTTAAATTATCGAATGATACCTCTTCACGTAGAGAAATATATGCTGATTAAAAATTTGCAGAGTACATGTATGATCACAGCAGCCACCAAAAAGGACAACCAAAACACTCAACCCAATCTTTTAAATGATTATTCATAGCAAATAAAAATATATATGTCTTCTATATTTGAAAAATCACATAACTATGAAAAACAAAATAAAATGTTGGAAGCAAACATTAAACATATCCTTATTTTTCTTTGTCGTGT
Source organism: Eleusine coracana subsp. coracana (assembly GCA_032690845.1). NCBI lineage: Eukaryota > Viridiplantae > Streptophyta > Magnoliopsida > Poales > Poaceae > Eleusine > Eleusine coracana. Next base: position 58,354,152 of record CM064434.1, on the reverse strand, counting down.
GACCATTTCAGTACACAATAGGATGTTGAGTGACGCGGTCAAGCCTTATCGTCATTATCACTAGACATTATATACTTTGGGCTGACAAAATTATTGGATAATCCTATTATGAGCTTCGGATAATCCACTTCAAATTATCGGATTATCCGTACCCATCGGATTTTGTCAATATCATAACATATCCTACATCCTCATGTCATGGGATTCGGAATATCCATATCCGCTAAAAAACGTCAAATGCTCTCCCACATCCTCAAAAATTGGATTTGAATCACATCGGTTTCAGAAATTATCCACCCCGCTTTTACTCCTAGGTACACATCAATCGGCTCATAAGACAAGGTGGTTGTTAAAAAGGACTGGACACTATTGGACGACTATGCTGGAAGATTGCTTCAAATACTATATGGGATGTCATGACTGTCAGAAGTTTAGAGCTATACAGAGAGCACTAGCATCAGCTATGAACCTAATTATTAAGCCATGGCCTTTTAGAGGATGGGGGATGGACATGATTGGTCAAATTTTTCCTACATCAAGCAAGGGTCATAACTATATTATGGCAACTACAAATTACTTTACAAAGTGGGTCGAAACAGTGCCTATGAAGAATGATACTACTGGAGATGTGATCAACTTTGTGAAGGAACATATTATATATCGGTTTGGTGTGTCACAAACTATTACTACTGACCAGGGTTCTGTGTTTACTTCAGAAGAGTTTCAAAGCTTTGCTGACAGTATGGGGATCAAGCTCTTGAATTCATCACCATATTATGCTCAGGCCAATGGTCAAGCAGAAGCATCCAACAAGAGTTTGACTAAGTTGATTAAGAGGAAGATTGATGAACAGCCTAAGAAGTGGCATGCAATATTGGCTGAATCTTTATGGGCATAAAGGATGGCTTGTCATGGGTCAATTAAGGTACCACCTTATACGCTGGTTTATAGGCATGAGGCAGTTTTACCATGGGAAACAAATCTGGGGTCCTGAAGGGTGGAGATGCAGGACTAGTTATCAGCTGATGACTACAGACAAGTTATGTTGGATGAATTGGAAGATGTAGTACAACATCGGATAAAGGCCCTGGAGAATATTCAAGAAAATAAAACCCGGGTGCCTAGGTTTTATAATAAAAAGGTGGTGCCCAAGAGTTTTTCGGAGGGAGACCTTGTCTGGAAGTTAATCATGCCCATCGGCTCTAGAGATAGTCGTTTTGGAAAATGGTCACAAACTTGGGAAGGTCCATTTAAATTGAGCCGATGTGCACCTGGCAATGCATATTTTCTACAAGGATTGGATGGAGAAGAGTTTGGCAGAGCGATTAATGGTAAATTTTTGAAATGATATCATCCAAGAGTTTGGGTTGATTCGTGTTTGCGTCGTTGATTGACAGCCAATATGTTTTATCGCTCTTGAAGGATAAGAGCCGATGGTGATATATCGACTTAAGATGGCCGATATATATATATGTATCATTACTGAGCACAAAATATGGATAAGATATATATTCATTCAGTGATGATAGGGAAGGTTACAAGTGATCATCAGTACAAGGTAAAAGTGAGTTGATTACTCGTAGGTAATCGATTTCTAAAGGGACCTATTCTCCTATTACAGCTAGGGGATGAAGATGTAATTATTATCCCGAGTACAAGAAAAGAGCACGTAATTACGAACAAAGGTACTTCAGCAGCTTGGCTCTTCTTCCTCGGTAGAGTATCGCTGTCATCAGACATTACCCGGTGGACAAGAGGGAGAGAGGGCGGCCTCGTCGATGCCATTCTTCATGATTGGGTCGCCCTAAGGAAACTAGTAAGTTGCTTTCTTATGCAAAGGCGGCCGTGGATTTTTGGATTGAAGGGATCACTCGGGGGATTGAAGAGGTGAAAAGTACTCGCCATGAAGAACTTAGCAGATTCGGCGACAGGTGGTATTTTTCTATCAGAGCTCTCAGGAGAAGACCCATAGCTGAAGGTATTGGGGTGAACTAGTTGAAGGGGCTATTTATAGGATCTGCACATGACCTTTGAGGAACCCAGACATTGCTCTATATTAATTGAGGGGAACAAGAGGTGGGGAGATTCGAGGAGGAAAGATAAGAATGAGGACGGTCAATAAAGAAGACCAGCAGTCGAGACAGTTCAGGAAGACGATGAGCCGCAATTAAGAAGAGCATAAGTGGTTGGGAGGTATATTATAAGACAAAGTTTGACAATGGGTGGCTTATCAATAAAGACACATGGTAAATAAGGAGATAAAATTCGGTGCACAAAGCATTTTATACCCCGGACTCGGAGAGCATATGTTGGCACCAGATTTTGACTGGTCCCATCAATCAGAGACAGGAAATTAAAATCAGCTAAAGTCAGTGATATTCAATGGCTGAAGGAGGTTAAGTGGGTCCGATAGGGTTAGTTTATTTCTTTCTGTTTTTAGTTTAGATTTTTATTTTAATGATTAGTCATTTTGTTTAGGAGTCCTGACCGAGTTGGGTTAAAACCTCTTACATGAGGTTATAAATATGTAATAGGATCTGTACGAGAAAAACAACACTCTCGTTCAATACAATTTGACAGATTGCCAATTTTTCCTACTCGACAAAACCCTAGTTTCACACGGGTTGCATCGGCTCCGATCTCGGCGAGAGACTTGGATTAGTCACCCTCGATAATTCTATCAATCTCAACTAGTACTTTCTCATTGATTTGCTATTCTAGTTGTTATCATTAGAATTGCTAGTTATCCGATAATTAGATCTATTTAATGCTTATTCTATCGACTCTGATTACAATACTATCTTGGTTGAAGCCGATCTATTGTAATCTCATTAGGTTCTATAGGTGTTATTTAGATCTATTATTCAAGTCACTTTATTGATTTTATCTATAAATAGATTAACCCTAGCTCTATCTATCGTGTTTGAATACTGTCTCGATTAAGTTTGATCTGTTCAAATCAGTAAGGCTGCATCAGTTTCGATCTCTTACTGGGAAGATAGGATTAGATTTGATCCGTTTATAGGTAGAGTTGATAGAGTTCTATCGAGACATTTAGCCGATAGGTTATCATGGTTCAATCGATTTTCTGGTGCTTAATTGATTACATCATTTATTTTGATAGTCGTTTGTTTCCTTGTTTAAATAACATTGATTTATGATCTCGAGACATATTTGCAGTACCAGCTATCAGATCTATCGACTTAGCACTATCGACAGGGTAGGTCTTTGCACGTATACAGTAGTTCTATCGACTCTACCCTATCGACTCTACGCTATTGACTCAGCAAGTATTGGCATGCTTTCTTTTATCTCTTCGATCTTGCTGTGTTTCATTCAAACTTTTATTGGCATTACAATAAACATTATTTTATGTATTTAACTTGCCGATAAGCCGATATAGTTAGCCGAATAGTTCATCTCGTCTTATAATTATTCTCACAATGATATCGACTGATTTCACTCACAGTGACTATCGGCTTTCTTCATCGGCCTGTCCCAGGACGGTGGCCCATAAAATCTAACTTTTTGTATCTTTTTTGATTTGTAGGGAAAATCGACTGGCACACCCCGGTTTCTTGTATTGAGCCTGCACTGGAGTTAAGCAGATCTCCTAGGTGACACGTGAAGATTTTTGTGTCAACACGTTGTCCCATCCTACTTCATCCATCCATCCAAACACACCCTACATGTATAGAACAGATTGTTACGTATAAAGCCTAGTGCTACGACCAGTAAAATCTCTAACCCACTCGAGTCTAGCATGCACAAATTTTAATTCAGTCAACACATCACAGATGTGCTGAAGGCACACTTTGATCCAAACTTTTGAAGTGAATAACTAGGATATTGCCGCTGTCGCGTTGAGGTTGTAGCCAACAAGCAAATGCTTCAACAGGGCTATTAAGTGTTGACGGTCACTACGTACCAAATCGGACCATCAAATACCTGCATAAACTATAAAAGCAAACAACCAATATAGTGGTAGGAGTTTACTACTAATGAATTCCACAAGTGTTGGTGAATATTTCCTTGCAGGTGATTTACCCATGTAATTGAGGGAAAATCCATTTCATCAAGGGAGAAAGCACACTTCTGGCCAATTAGAGCACAACACAAGGATCCACATGCCCACAAATAGAGTAGACCGACATAACAGAAGGCCTCACACATGGAGGGACGAATGGGAACAGTAAGTCAGAGACCTAGAGAAGATTGTGGCTGAAAGGGGCCAGCCCATGTTTGGCCGAACAAAGATTGGGCCTTCTTGGCCCTGGCCTGCTCAAGGAGCCTCCCACTACCTTTCCAAGGTCGGTTGGCCCGGTTAGGGCGGTAGTTACTGCCTCAAAAACTGTCTTTGGCCTCTATATATAAAGGGGAGTGCTGCCACTCTCCACACACTTCAAGATTAGTTTAGTGCTTCATTTCTCAAAGGTTTTAGCGCTGCCAAAGTGCTTAGATAATAGGGAGAGAGTGAGGGGAAGTTCGGAGGAGGAGTGGGCCTATGCACCTCTTCTCCGTGTTTGTACCTTGATGGATGCTTGCCATATTTAGTAAGTCTTCGTGAGTCCTTTCTTGGTATTTAATTTCCCTTTTTAAGTAAGTTTTTTATTTGGTTGCTTTGTTCACTCAACACTCTATTTAGTTAAAGACCTTAGTCTTATATCATCGCACGTGGAGATTAAGGGAGTAGTCAAAAGCATATACGTGGTGTCTAGGTCGTAGGTTTTCTTTGTTTATCGTGTAGTCCATGGATTGCTAGGGGTAGGTAGTCAGCCCTATTTTTCCTTTGAAATCCTCCACGTTCGGCTACATAGTAGGCTCTTGGCCGGAATCGCACTGTGGATGTAGGGGAAAACCGGATGTCCAATGCAAGCAACCTAGTAGTACTCTTACCTAAATTAGGACCTTATAACCATTAAGAATCCTCTCTACCCAAAGCCACATTTATCTTGGTGTCCTTGGATGAACTAGAACTGAAGATTAGGCACACATGTTCCTTGTGGATTTGATACCTTGGAATACTCTTGGGTCAAAGCTACTTTGGTATCCATACGCTTGTGGATATATTCTGTTATCGTTAACATACCCAACATAAAGATGCAGTAGATGTGAAGCGCCAACACAAGACTCAAGTTGTCGATCAGGTGCCTGAGGTGAATCCCGTGCCAAGGGAGTTGAGCACAGCAGGATGCGGGGCGCCATGACCTCGGGGCGTTGCATGATGCACGTATTTCAAAGAACTTAGTGGCCTGCAATTGATTAGCCATAAGAGGATTCAAGCTTAGGGATAAATCTCTATGCAATGCATTTTTCCCCGGACCAATGTGATCCATTCAGTATGTCGCAGTAGGAGCAAAGGTTGTTCTTTTTGTATATCAATATCCATTTTTTCGTGCAATAGACCACAGACATGTTCCCGTAAATAGTTTCAAGGCAGCCGCGACTTGGAGGTTGAATCGGGCGCCATTTACCTACCGCGTCACAGCTCCACTTTTTCATGCTCTTTTGAGACTCGGTCATTTTGACCGATCCAAGTTCAATTCCAACACATAATTGCCTCAAGTTTGATAATGAAACTCATGTTGTTGGTGGCGCTTTATTAGGTGGAATTCCCTTACGGTGTCAAGAATGATTGTGATCCTGTGTGTACCTGGCATCCTTTTCTAGATTTTGATCTTACTTTATGGTTTTTGGTAGTGCTCTTAGGAAAGTGTCTTAAGTTCCAATCTAATTAATCCCTGATACTACCGATTGATATTGTTGTGACCTGCTAGATAACAAATATTCATGTCTGAAATACTTATCCTTTGCTAGTACTTTCGATATAGTAGTGATGCACAAGATATATACTATGAGCATGCATGTAAGATAGTCCGGACACATTCTGAAACTTTGGGTTATATATAGCCTCCCTCAATCATCTTTGCGCGAGTCCACAACCTACCCTCCCACTATGAATGAGTTGCATCTTTACCTTCACTGAACCTCAAATGAATAGACTTAGAGATAATCAAATACATTAAAGTGGACAGTTATACAGAAAGGACCTCCATGAATGGCGGTGGTTGACATGGTCAATCGCCGCTGGAAAGCCCTATGAAATGGTGGTTTTTTCAAGCTAGCATAAAGGGTGGTTTACAAAGACAATTGGTATGACCACTTCATTAACAAGATTTAAAATACAAATCATGAAGTTGGGAAAAGGGTTGAAAGTGTATTACAAGGTATTTTGGATGCATAGAAAAAGTCGTTCTATTATGGATTACAGATTAATTTGACAAATGCATTACAAGGAGTAGATGCCTTTAATATATAAAAGATATGTAAGGTCTCACAACAACCTGTAACTATTATAAGTACTACAAATTTAGAGACAGCAGTAAACGTAGTTCAAAAAGGGGAAGGTGCACTGCTATGCCACTATATTACGTCAATATACTATATGTATAACTTTAACCTATTGGAAATAGAATTATTTCTCAAGAATCATCTCTCCACGTACTTTTCTTAAGAAAGAATTTCATTAAGTTAGTTCTAAGTCAGACAACCACTTGACAATATTTTTTTGAACCTCTCCTCAGATCATATGCTCAAAGAGATTTTTTAAGGCTAATATTACACGGCATTACAAGCGACAACTAAACATAACATATACTGAATTTTGACTAGAAAAAAATACATGTTCTAAGACCAAGTATATGCATTATGCAAAATATGAGACATGGCACAACCAAGACCATCGATATTTTTCCAAATAATAATATCAACATAAGAGGCAATAATTCATAAAACAAAATGTGATGTCATATTTATTTATTTTATATGCACACACCATTTGGAACAATGTGATGCCACGTGGATGCTATGAATCTGTAGATATTTTTTGCTTCAATACAGAGCTTTGCTTATGTGCCAGAACTCGCCAGTTTAAAATAAGAGTAGGAGAGAAGATGTAGAGGCAGCCGGAGATGCGCACCATCCCAATGGAGTGGAGCCGTGCAAGATGCAGGTCCCAAATGCCGTGAGACGTTCTTTGATGCCCCACGTTTTAAAGGATTTAGAGGCTTGGATTTCTCACTACCTTATTAGGATTAAACCTCTGTGCAACATACTTTTTATGGCACAAAAATGCCATAAAAGTTTTTCATAAAAAATGCAATTTTCGTGAATTGGACTCAAGACCTTTATTCGTTAGAACTAACTATGGCTAAAAACCAGCTGAGCTGTGCTTACTTCTATAAACTTAGTTAACAAATTATTCTTTTTATACCTACTCTGCACTATGTGTATAAATATTTACCAAAATCTAGGGTATGCCATGGCATATATGGCATACTCCCTTAGGCCCGCCTCTTCAGTGCCTTGCAGCTTGTATGTTAAATAATCTTGCCAATTTGTTTTCATGTTGAACACCATCGAGGACTCTTGTAATACGCCGGCGATTTCCCAGGCTCCTGCACCTGAATCGTGAATTTCCCTGGTGCTCAGAGGCCAAACGTGATGCGCCAGCAGACTCTCCGTCCATAGCCATGGCTGCTTGATCCGTGTTGTGATGGCTTCCTGTGTTCCTGGATGGCTCTTCTTGATAACAGAGCAGGGCCGGTCCTTGTGGAGGGCAGAAGGCACAGCCGCCCTAGGCCACCCATCCAAAGGGCCCTCTGTCCATTGCATGTACAGAACAGATTGGTAGGTATAAAGCCCAATGCTATGACCAATGTAAACTCTAACCCACTCGAGCCTGCTGTCTCTTGTGTGCACAAATTTTAATTTAGCTAACACATCGCAGATGTGCCGAGGCCACACTTTGATCCAAACTTTCAGAGTGAATAACTAGGATATTGCCGCTACCGCGTTGTGGTCGCAGCTCATGCCTTTGATCACGTCCATCCCAAAGTTAAAGTTATCGATGCATCACCTACAATGATGAACTCATATTTATTAGTTCCACTCTTGTCCTATCGGTTATTTCCTACAAAGCATGCATTGAAGCAGGAGTCAAGTAAATTTGCTGATGAATCCGGAAATAAAGTTATCAACAATTTTTTTAGTAAAAAGACTTTGATTGTATGTGAATATATTTAATTAATTTACTGCAAGGGGTATACATATAGTAGTAACTTTAAGATTACAAAGGGCCCCAATATTGAGATTTGTCCCTGGGCATAAAAAAATTCGGGACAGGCCTCACAGGGGTAGTCCGGGGGGGGGGGGGGGGGGGAGGATGTAGGTGTGGATGGTGCCATCAGCGCAGTGATGGACATTGTGGAAGCGGTAGGGTGGTGGGGGAGGGGTGTCCACGGCCTGCTGATGCGGGGGTGGTCAGAACACTGCCGTCGGCGATGCAGGTTGCGGGCCTGTGGGGCTGGCGTAAAAGGAGCTGGGTGGCGCATGGAGTCAACGGTGCGGGTGGAGGTGGAGGCGCCCCTGTCTTTGGCGGGCGCAGCGGGCCCTAGCGAGACTTTTGGTGTGCCATGGCAGCGGGAGGCTTGCTGCCGGTGGAGGGTCGCTATGGAACAGGGTTCGAGTTCTTCATTGCTCAGCCACGGTTCAACTATTAAACAATAGTATTACTAGAACACATGTATATAAGATATTGAACATAAGGCACCTTTGTTAGGAACTAAGGCACCTGCAAATGTTGTAGTTTACAATGCAAGCTGCAATTATTTTAGAAGATTTCTCTGTTTTGTGGCTCTTTCATTTCATAGAAAGGGTAAGAGAAAAATCTCTGGTACTTCATTACCAGTAACAGTTACCTTCAGGACTAATATTCGCTGTAGCACTGTCCCAAATCGCACGCTATTTCTTCTTGATGCATCCCGGTCCTAGAATTAAATGTTACCACTGGGTGATTTATATCAAAAGTCGCTTCTCAAGCTATGAGGAATCATGGTCCATGGTCAGGTACTATAGAACCCATGAAACATATATATGGACTTATGTACGTCACCAGGTATAGCATTGATTGATTTTTGTTTGGAGATATATTCCTATTTAATGGTTGTTTAGCGATATTTATGGTAGTCCAAAAGGGAAAGTGCAATGTGCGACCAGACGAGCAACTATGGGAGCGTGTGACCAGCACCTTTGCGCTTTTCGCCTTGCTCTCTCGCCCATGGCTAGGTGACGCCTCCTGCTTCTCGTCAAGAATCATTCTATGCCCATAGGACTGGAGGCAGGTATTTGCGGCTGCCCCAATGGTGGCGGTGACCAAGACGCGTGTGGATGAAGAAACTTTCCATGCCACACATGAAGAAATAGTGTTTTATGGATGCCATGTTTTTATGTGAACACCATGAGCAATCATGCAGGCCATGGCATGGTGTGATGCAGCATTGTGCACTCGCTACATGAAAATGAATGTGGACTGTGGGCATGTGCCAACGACAGGATCCATGTGTGCATGCTCGATTGGAGGATGGTATCGTGTGGCACCAAGCAAAAAGGTCACAAAAACTTTCAGGTCTAGTTTGGTTGTCAGGGGGAGGCAACCAAGCAAAAAAGTTTGGTTATCCCCTGCCACCCCAATACCCTGGTGCGCTCTCCTCCGCAGAGGTTCACTACCCCACTACTGTTTGGGAGGCAGCTGAAGAAGACAGCCGGTGTGAGAGCTCTAGTGGACGGCATAGATCTGGGGATAGTGGTCGAACTCAGTACAGCACGCACCTCCAGATCCATCCGCCAGATCACGGCTCGGGCCAACAAGGAGTGGCGTCTGAGGGCTTGTCGCCTGCAGCGAGGAATGGCGGCAGAGGGTTCATCGAGTCCGTGAAGGGCTTACAGGTTGGTCGGAGAGGTAGCGTCGTGACTCGCATAGAGGTCAAGGCGGTCAATTTGGGGAAGCGGGGACGTCATGGTGGTGGCGGTGACAATAATGTCTCCTAGCTTCATAAAACCTAACATACTTAAAACCCAAAATTCAACTTGATTTCAAAATGAGAGCATAACAAAACATATGGAATGAGGTCCCATTACCTTAGAGAGCAAAAGCCTGCAGGAAAAAATGAACACCCCCCCCCTGCCCCTTGATTTTGTTGATTTGGCCAAAGTTTTGGACCGCCAGTGTTAGAGTGAGGGTGGATGCTGTCTGAGTGTGACTTTTATAGCCTGAACAATTTATAAAGGCAGTTGGCATTACCAATAGCCGCTAAAGTTATTTATATAGCGGCAGTTAGCTTTATCAACCCCTGCTAGAAATGGGTGTCATTTATAGTGGTGGTAGACAAAGCCAACCGCCACTAAAATGGTCTCTGTAGTGGCAGTTTACATCAGGGCAGTGCCCGTGGGCTCTATAGCGGTGGTTGATGATGGGTCACGCCGCTACACCATTTTTGCTGCCGCTGCTACATGCCTTATTTGTGGTAGCGCCCACGGCCGTGAGGCGTTCCGTGGTGCCTGCATTTTCAAAGAACTTAGGGGCTTGCAGTTCCTTAGCCATGTGATCATCTTAGTACGTCGTAGCAGGAGCACAGATTGTTCTTTTTGTATGTCAAAATCATTCCAAGTGATCTCTCCACTTTTTTTTTGTGCAGTAGACCATGGTAGCTAGTTTCATGGCAGCACACGAGACAAGGAGGTTGAATCGGCTGCCATTCACCTGCCTCGTCACACCTCCTTTTTTTCATGCTCTCTTGAGACTCGGTCATTTCGACTAGTCCAATATCAATTGCAACACACGATCGCCTCAAGTTTGATAATGAAATTCATGCTATTGCTGGAGGTTTATTACATGGAATTCTCTTACGGTGTCAAGAATGATTGTAACCTTGTATGTACCCGGCATCCTTTTCAGGATTTTGCTCTTATTTCGTTAACTAGATAAGTTGCCCGTGCACTTGCAGGGGCTAGATAACCTATGTTTGTATTTTAAGTTGTGGTAGCATCTATATAATAACTGGTGAAGATTCTAGATTTATTCAACTTGGTTTTAACCTGCATCCCTTGCTATTAAAAAATTACCATAACTCAACATTGTGTCTTTCACAATAAATACTTTTTATCATATTTTGTTCTGTTATCTGATTAGATTAAAATTCAATTACATAATGAACTACTGCCAGATCTCGTGTCACCTGATCTAATCCCTAGCTAGCTAGCTATTTGCCTATGTTCCTCCAAAATAGTATAACCCTTTAGTCTGATAAAGAAACATAGTCACTAAAGTCCATTGAATTATGTGACCCCTTTACACTACAATATAGGCCCACACACAAAAAAAGTGCCTAATGATATGTTTTGTTTCCAATTAATTTTATAGTCTGTATCCTTTACTCCAGATATATGGCGAGTACATTTACCATAATTTTAAAATTAAAATAATATATTTGATATTTAACTTGGATAATCTATTTTTATGGAGTGCGTGTCCTGAAACCTATAAATGTTCAGACCACTCTATTAGATGAAACCACGTTACAGCTAGTATGAAACATTATTATCTCTTTGTAATTCTTCTGTGGAACATGAAACTACCATAGATGAAACAGCAGTTATCAAAATATATTGGGCAGTTATACATCATTGTTCTCTTATATCTCCATGATTCAAGTAAATTCAGCCAAATGCAATAAAAACATGCACACAATTGTTTGATTGTTGTCCGAAAGGGTCAAGGCTGTAATAGTGTACTTAGATTAGAATAATGCTCCCATAATCAACCTGCTATTTTTAGAAAATAAAAAGGGAATTAATCACTAAAATAGGCTATTCGTAATATTCTGTGAAGTTGACCTTGTTACAATATCCTATATAAAGCAAATAAATAATTAACTTGCGTGTATAAAAATTTAGATATATTTTTAATTTGGCAAAAAATAGTTTTATTTGACATATATTTTACACAAATCCTTTTTGTACATACCATGTCGAACAACTCTTTGCGGATACTTTTGAGGTATGATAAGTGCTGGTGTAATACTCACTTTTAAGCTTTGCTTGCATCCCTAAAAGACATACGAAGATATGATGTTATGATGACACAATTTAAAATTAAATGTAATTGTCACAAAATGAAATGTAAGACTATGATGTATATTAAAGGACAGTAAATAATACATGTATATAAAATATATATATTCTGGTTATCAAACTTGCAACTAAATTTCACTTTCAATAAATTGTCAGGACTAAAAAATAATTTAAATGACTAAGCTACTTGTACATTAATATATTCTTGATCGGTTGTTTCAGATGGGTTATATATTCTGGTTATCAAACTTACAACTATATTCTTGATGGGTTGTTTGAGATTAATTACTAAACTTACAACTAAATTCTCATTTTTTTTCCTCGAGTGTATTGTGTCAGTTCTTCCTATTTGTGACAACTAAAGTTCACTATGATAGAGAAACAATGTTAGGACTATCAAATAATTTGAACTGGCTAATCTACATGATAAAATGTATATATTCTTGATGGCTTGTGTGGGATATTCTCATTATATGTTTCCCATATATGATAATTTGTCGCACACTTTTCTGTATCGTTTGTAATGAGGAACTGAGAACAACATGGCATATCTATATATGTACTCTTTATGAAACAGTCCAAAATTCAGTTGAACTTTGAAGAAAATTCAGTCAAACTGGCATAAATTTAGCTAAATTTGAAGAAAGAATAATAACCCCTACACTCATGCGTAATATACCCAATATTGTTATTATTCATTCTAAAACATATCATGGTGACCTTTGGGCCTAGAAGTTATCCTATCAGAATGTATCTTCTACTATGAGTTACTTGGAGACAACTGTATCTACTACGAGTTACCAGAAGAAAACTGCTGCTGCTAGCTATCTCTCTCCTGTAAAAAAGGAGTAATGAATTTCGAAGGAATGTCAAAATTTCGAAAATGATGAATTATATAGAAGTTAAAAGTATGTCCCCAGTCGCCTGTAATTAATTCAGCAAGTAATGCAATATAGGAGCTCCTGGGAATTGGCAACAGGGCCACTTCTTACAAACCTGTCAGTGGCTTGCTGGAAACAGTTGGAGTCGCATAACGTTCTGACTATACCTTGCTGGAAATTCGACCTGCAACCACAACGCTTTGTAGCATTGAGTCCTTGACGTCCAATCGCCCATGCAGAACATGGCAAGGAGTCCATGTCCACCATCGTTTGGTCCTCTGCAGCACCTGTATTGCAAAACAAAAATATTGTTTTCACATCTGACTACCTTAGCGGACTTATTCAGTCTGCGGCAAGGCTCTCATGGCAAGCTGTATATAAAGATGCTAGTCTGGTACGGTAAGTTTGTGCCTCCATGGTTTCCCTGGCGAACTCTGCAGTAGAGCAGATCACTGATGCACCATGTTGAGCTGCCAAGCCATGCGTCGAGTTTCACCACTGTCCAAGGCATGGCTGACGATGTGGACAAACATACCATTGGAAAAGGCAAATTGACTCAACCTACATCATACAGGAACATTCGGATCTGCAAGAGGTTGCAAGAGGCGGCGGAGTTGTTTTGGACCCTGCCCTGGGGGTAGCGGCGAATAACCTAGTAGGCACGTGGGAATAGGCTGCTGATCAAGGGTAGTGATTTCGTGGAGGATGGATTAAGAGCTGAAAATTTTGTTTTTTTCTCAGAATTTCTAGACTATTTTTCTTTTTTTTAGACATCCTAGTAGGAGGGTCATCTCCGTTTATTATTAAATAGATGTCATTGGTAGTACTCTTCAAAAAGTGTCTTCAGTTCCAAACTAATTAATCCCTGAAACCACACATTCATATTTTTGGAACCTGGTAGATAGCAAATATTCTGTTCTAGAATACTGATCCTTTGCTAGTACTTGAGACAGAGTGGCGATGCACAAGATATATACTATGAGCATGCATGTAAGTGCGGATACATTCTAATATTTTGGGATATATATAGCATCCCTCACGCCTCTTTGCACGAGTCCGCGACCTACCCTCCCATTATGAATTAGTTGCATCTTGACACTCGTTGCACCTCAAATGAAGAGATATAGAGATAATCAAATTCCCTATAAAAATATCACAAAAAAATATCATCACATACATTAACGTGGACACAACTACAAAAAAAGGACTGCAGTGACGCATGCAACGGTGGTGATGGACATGGCCACTCGCCACTGGGAGGCCAGCGAATGCGCTAGGCTTATCCACCCCAAGAGGGAAAGCTTTCTGGTGGCAGTTGCCTAAGAAGACAGGTCCTGTTTTCAGGAAGACCAAGCCGACAGCAATGACGGCGTGCGGTCAAGGGGTGTCATGACCGTGCTGGTGGTAACACCAAGATGGCAGCCAGTAAGCAAACGCTTCAGCAGGGCTATTAAGAAGCAGAAGACGTGAAGCACCAACACAAGACTCAAGCTGTCCAGCAGGTGCCTGAGATGAACCCCATGCCAAAGGAGTGGAGCACAACAGGATGCGGGGCGCCATGGCCCCGAGGTGTTCTGTGATGCACATGTTTCGAAGAACTTAGAGGCTTGCAGTTGCTTAGCCATAAGAGGATCGAAGCTTAGGAATAAATCTCCGTGCAATGCATTTTCCCCCTGAGCAATATGATCATCTCAGTACGTCGCAGCAGGAGCAGAGGTTGTTCTTTTTGTTTATCAAAATCATTCCAAGTGACAGCTCCGATTTTTATTCGTGCAATAGACCACGGACATATTCCCCTAGCTAGTTTCACGATAGCGTGCGAGGCATGGAGGTTGAATCGGCGGCCATTCACCTACCACGTCACACCTCCACTTTTCCATGCTCTTTTGAGAATCAATCATATTGATCAATCCAAGATCAATTCCAACACATAATCCCCTGAAGTTTGATAATGAAGCTCATGTTGTTGGTGGCGCTTTATTAGGTGGAACTCCTTTATGGTGTCAAGAATGATTGTGATCATGTGTGTACCTAGCATCCTTTTCAGAATTTTGCCATGATTTTTTTTTGGTCTTTGGTAGTGTTCTTAGACAAATGCCTTAAGGTTCTATCTAATTAATTTCTGATATCACCCATTCATATTGTTGGGACCTGGTAGATAGCAAAATTCATATCTAAAATATTTATCCTTTGCTAGTAACACTGCACAAGATATATACTATGGGCATGCAGGTAAGTAAGTGTGGACACCATCTGCAATTTTGGGTTATATGTAGCCTCCCTCAGTCATCTTTAGGTGAGTCTATGACTTACCCTCCCCCTATGAATCAGTTGCATCTTTGCCTTCATTGAAGCTCAAATGAACAGACTTAGAGATAATCAAATATATTAAAGTGGACACTATATTACAGAAAGGGCCTGCATGAATTGCAGTGGTCGACATGGTCACTCGCCGCTGGGTGGCCCTATCAAAGAGTTGTTTTTTTCAATCTAGCATAAAGAGTATAAAGAATTATCTATACACTATCTCGAAGTTACAAAGATGATTGGTATGACCACTTTATTAACAAGATTTAAAAGATAAATCTTGAAATTGGAACATGGATGAAAATGCATCGCAAGGTATTTTGGACGCATAGAAAAAGTTGTTCTATTATAAATTCACGAATTAATTTGACCAACATTGAAGGAGTGGATGGATTTTATTTATAAAAGATATGTAAGGTCTCACAACATGATGTAACTATTTTAAATGTAGAACGAAAAGGGGAAGGTACACTACTATGACACTATATTATGTCATTATACTATATGTATAAGTTAAACATATTGGAGGTGGAATTATTTCTCAAGAATGATATCTACACATACTTTTATTAAGCAAGGATTTCATTAAGTGAGATCTAAGTCAGACAAACACATGAGAACATATTTTTGAACCTTTCCTCAGATCATATGCACAAACAGATTTTTTAAGGCCAATATTACACGGCATTACATGTTCTAAAAACAAAGATATGCATTATGCAAAATATGAGACATGGCACAACCAAGACCATCGATATTTTTCTTGATAATAATATCAACATAAGAGGCAATAATTCACAAAATAAAATGTGATGTCATATTTATTTATTTTATATGCAGAAAACCATTTGGAACAATGTGATGCCACGTGGGTGCTATAAATTTGTAGATTTTTTTCCCTCAATACAGAGCTTTGCTTATGCAATGATCAGTAACAGAACTCGCCAGTTAAAAATATGACTTGGAGAGAAGATGTAGATGCAGCCGAAGATGCGCATTGTCCCAACGGAGTGGAGCCAAGCAGGATGCGAGTCCCGACAGCCATGAGACATTCTTTGATGCCCCGCATTTCAAAGGATTTAGGGCCTTGGAAACCATACTACCTTATTAGGATTAAACCTCAGTGCAACGTACTCTTATCTTCAGTGCTTTGCAGGTTGTGTGTGAAATAATCTTGCCAATTTCTTTTCATGCACGCTGGTGGAAGCGCTTCTTCCCCATGTTGAACACCAACCATCCAGGACTCTTATAATATGGCCGGTGAGAAACACGACGAGGCCCACATGGTTCTCCGGCAAGTGAGGGGTGACATAATGCAGGACCTCTGCCGGATACTCGACAATGTCAATATCACACCCCAAAATTTCAGATTTTGGTTTGTGACTTAATTTTCACTAAATTTTAAAACTTTTTTTATAATAGATTAAAATTTAACCTAAATTAAATAGAGCATTATCATTTATTTTAGGCAAAATAACTATTTTCTAAAGTATATAAATTAATTTAGGTTATTTTATTATTTATTTATTTATTATTTTATTTGTTGCATTCACGCCTATTAGATGCATAAGGTTTTTATTGTATCGAAAGGTGTTTAAAAAAATTCTTAGAAATTGATTTGTTTTAGTTTAGGAAATAGAATTAGAAAGTAGAAAAAAAGAGAAAGAGAAGAAAAACCTCTCCCTGTGGGCCAAAATTGCTCCCCTCGGCCCAGCTTCCCTCTCCCTTTCCCACTGTCCCCTCTTTTCTTTCGGCTCGGGCCGAGTCCCACCCTGAGGCCCAGCTCCTCCCTTTCCCCTCCACTTCCTTCGGCCTTGGGCCATTCCTCTCCCCCGCTCTCTGCTTCTGGCCTGCCTGGCCCACTCCCGCCCCGCACGCGCCTGGCCCATGCCGCGTGGCCTAGCCACCCCGACTCGCCTCGTAGCCCGTGCGCGTGACCCCGAACCCTAGCTCGCCGCAGCCGCCTCTCGGCGTGCGCGCCTGGCAGCTTGGGCACCGCGCCCTATAAAGGGGCGAGTCCCACGCGTATGTGCCCGACCTTCGCCGCCCCCCCCCCCCCCCCGCACCGCCTTACCCCACCCCGCCGCCTCTCGCGCGCCCAGCTCGCCGCCGTCGCTTGCAGCGAGCCGCCGCGTGCTCGCCGTTGCCTGACCGTCTCCGGGCGCGTCGCAAGCCCCCCCCCCTCAGGTGAGCCCTCTCGTCGCGCCGCCCCCGTCGCCCTTCTTCCTGGTCACCCCGCGCCCGCGCAATGCCCCAGCGAGCTCCGGCCAGACGGCCATGGCCGCTGCCGTCCGTGGTCCACCGTGGACCATGGTCCACGCGGTTGACCCCGGTCTACAGACCCATGGACTTGGTCCATGGGATTTTAGGGTTTTAGGTTTAAAAATAAATCTGGTTAATCCTGAATAATGCTAGTTTTGCACATAGGCCCCTGGACTTTAATAAAATTAGATTTTATGACTAAGTTTTATACAAAACCTTTCTGTATTTATGTTTAGGCCCTTGCCTTTTATCTTAAGTGCATTTTGCTCCTGATTTTTTTTTGTGAACCTTTATAAAATTTTGTTTAGGTCTTTGTTTAATTATTTTCTAGCCCTGTATTTTTATAGAAAAGCCCCTAGCTTTTACCTAAATAATATTTTAGCCCTAAATTTTGTAAAAACATCTCTTTACATATTTTTAATTATATTTTAATCTTGTAGTTTTACAAAAACAACCCTGTACCTTCTAGTAATTTTATTTTAGCCCTAAATTTTTATAAGTAATAATTAGAGTAGGCTTTTTACACTTAGGCCCCTGTACTTATTTTTAATTATGTTTTAGTCCTGTCTTTTTACACCTAAGCCCTTGAACTTTTCCAAAATTACTTTTTAGTCCCTGAATTTTATACAAAATATATTTTCACCATGATATTTTACAAGTTAGTCCCTATACTTTTTATAAATTACATTTTGGTCCTTAAAATTTTCATAAATTATATTTTACATGTACATTTCACAGTTTAGCCCTTATATTTTCTAAAATTACTTTTAGGTCATTTAATTTGTTGTTTTTATTATTTTAACCGTAGAACTTTAGACCTTTGTAACTTTTTACTCGTAACTCCGATTAAGGTGATTCTTGCGCTCACGCGATCGTAGCAATGCGTACTTTTTCATAGTATTGTTTCTTTTGTTGTTTGTTACTGTGTGGTGTGTTGTTTCTTAGTTTGTTTGTATGCTTATGCTTCTAGTGTGACGTTGAGTAGACGAACCGCTATTAGAGAACTTTCAGGATCTCCATCTTGAAGACTCTGAGCAGCAGCAAAGGGAACCAGGCAAGTGTCCTTGATGCATTTTGAACCTATGTTTTATATTCTCTCTATCTCTAGGGATGCTTGTTAATATTGAATCCCATGTGTCATATCCTATTCCATATTATTCCTTGTCGCCTGGGTTCTGGTGTAGCTTATTAGTAAGGGTACGTCATGCTTAGTTTTGCTATGTCGAGAATGGAAGTATCTAATGTTAATCTTGACTAATAGTTCACATTAACATAATGATCATGAGGGATGATTAATCCTTTTTAGCAACATGGAACCTAGGTGATCCAAGCAGGTGGATGGCAAGGATGGTGCAGGTATGCACGTGTACTCGGTATAGTACTGTGGGATTGTGGTGGTACCTGCTTGGGATGACAAGAGTAGTTTGTGGAGCGGCCACCCAAGAAAACAGCGCAAAGCACATGGCTGATATGGGTAGGCTTGGTTTAGTATCGAGATGTCTTCCCAGTTCTGTGAGCAGTCGAGAAAGGAGGACGGGACGGTTTACTCTGAGACTTAGGCGATGGACGGTTTACTCCTAGCCACGACGCTAGAGGGGGCTTCTGTAGGAACGATTTAATTCCGCAGTGGTGAAACCTTAGCGTGGATTATTTGCAAGCTGGGAAGCGCTCTGAACGACCTTGTGATGATCTCTTGGCCTCACACCTATGGTAGTGTGATTTGGGCAACAGGGAGACTTTAGTCACAGACGGGTGACGAAATCACCAACCTGTGAGTAAAGTTGTGTAACCTCTGCAGAGTGTAAAACTGTTATAACAGCCGTGCTCACGGTCATGAGCGGCCCGGATCCTTACACATTTAGGAAGGTGGTTTATGGGTGGACTTGGTGGGTAGCCAAGTTTGGTTTGGGCCGTGTAACCCTTGGTTTGCTACAGGCGGTGTAACCTGTAGTGTGGTTTCTCATGGGCGGTTTAACCCATGGTTTGCTACAGGCGGTGTAATCTGTAGTGTGGTTTCCTATGGGTGGTTTAACCCATGGTTTGTTATAGGTGGTGTAACCTATAGTGTGGTTTCTTATGGGCTGTTTAACCCATGGTTGGCTACAGGTGGTTTAACCTGTAGTGTTGGACAGATGAGATAACTGGTGGGAACTTTTCACCTAGGAAGTAGGAGTGCTTTTCAAATGGTCATAGGTGTAGTGCTCATTTATGCAAATGAACCATTGTGATAGCCTTTATTCTATTAAGCTTGCATGTCATATTTTCCCCCACTTGCTGAGTACGGCATATCCTCACCCTTGCTATTTCCTTTGTTGTTGTAATATAAACTGCTGCTCAGAAGATAGAGAAATGGACTACACTGATGACGACTACTACTAGGCGTGCGTGCCCCCGGTCGATTGCCTGTGGTGTTATGGTGTCTTCCGCTGTTATTTGTCGAGAGAGTCGACTTAGTCTTCAAAGACAATTATATGTAATAATAGTATGCTTTATTAATGATATTGATTATATTGTTATTCACTTTACTGTCGATATGTGTGAAACTTGTTCCTGGGCACACATATGATAAGCACTTGGTTTTGTCCTTAAAACCGGGTGTGACAGTCAATGGTGTCACACGCTCAAGGCGGTGACCACCACGATCTCAATGGTGTCACATGCTCAAGGCGGTGACCACCACACTCAATGGTGTCAAATGTTCAGAGTGAATAACTAGGATATTGCTGCTATCACATTGAGGTTGTAGCTCGTGCCTTTCACTACCACAGAAAAGGCCTTTAGTGACACTCCATTAGCGACAGCATTTAAAAAACCATCACTGAAAAATAGCAGTGACACATTTTACAAAATCCGTCACAACTATTTGCTCTTGAGGCACAAAGTAGTGACCCATTTTCAAAAATCCGTCACTACTACTCATAACAAAGACGGTTTATCTATTTTGTGACGGGTTATAGTGGAACCGTCGCAAAGTACATATGCCAAAAACATGTATCCCCACTACCCCTCTCACGGCAGTTCGAGAAAGCAAAACTTCTGGCCCTTAATTTCATCTTTGCTTAATTTTATGACGTTGATGTATCTCCCGTTACCCCTCTCAGGTGACCCTCCAAATTGTAGTCATTGAACCATCAGGTATAGAGATCGAACCCTGTAAATGGCAATGTATTTCATAAAGAAAAAAAGAACCAGGCACATATATGCCATGACATCCTTAGATTTTATTTGTGATATACAAAAACGATCACAGAGCTTCTTGAATGAAGTGTATCCAGCACCCGGAATCCATGAAGAACACCAGCTCCAGGAGTTCCTGCAGGGGCACCTTTAGTTTGCTCCCTGCCACGGCTCCTAATTCCCTGTCATGTGAAAGTGTAAGATAGAATAGATTGTCTATAATGATTGGGATGTATTGCAATGAGCCTTTCGGCCGGTATATCTGAGAGTACAAGACTTGAAGGGCAAGGTACCTCCAGAGATACACATGGATGTCCTAGATACATAATCTAAACTACCAAATTTACTCTAACCCCCCCCCCCCCCCCCCCCCGCAGTCACACCGGGAGCACCGCAGACAGTGAGACAGGAGAAGAAGCCAAAGGTAAAATCTGATGGACTAACATCCCCCTGCAGTTGAAGCGTCGAGGTGCGGATGCTGCGCCTAGAGAGAAAACCGGCAAGTAGCACATGTGGATGATAGCCCTTTAATGCCAAAGTAGCCGAAATCGAGGTGGACGTGGTCGTAGCTGTGGAGAAGGGCGTTGTTTCAAAATCATCTTGACGAGCAGACGGATACACAAAAAATCAACTATGTCATATCAAGAAGAACTCACTAGATGACTGGCCAATCCGCGTTGGCGAGGGTGACGGGGCGCTCGGACATATCAACAAGCTGCAACCAACTTCCCATCTGCGGCATTTGTGGTGGCGGCATCCTGGAGGGTGGCAGGCGGCACTGACTCGGACCATTAGCCACATGATAAGGAGGAACAGGCATGAGTGACACCACCACCTAGCTAGGCGGCGATACCGACGAAGATGGCTTGATCATGAGCGTCATTATTGCAACTTGAAGAGCATGTAACAACAACCTTGTTCTTCAAGAGGATCGATGTTCAAACGTTGACGAACAGCAGGCGACGCAACCCGAATAAGTGATCGGGAGAAAAAAAAAGTTCTCTGCAGCAACATCCTGAAATACCGACGTGTAGATCATCAAGTACCCATAGCGCTGCCTCCTTCTTGATGCGTGCGCACATGGGCTCGTAGCTTTGGCTGGGACAGCTCCTCCTTGGTGTGTGGGTCAGCCTGATCGATGGCGCGTGCAGACTGCAAGGCACAGCCATGGCAGCTCCTATCAGGGCCCGCGATCATGACGCTCCCATCGGTGACCTTCAGGCGAGGCGCGCTGACCCAATTGATGGCACGACACCGCACTAGCAACGGAGGTAGCCCAGGCGCGCGCGACTCCAATGCAGCCTGACCGACGTCTTGATGGATCAACGAAGTGAGTATTCGATCTGTGTGCTGCAACTTGGTGCTACAGATGACGAGAACAGCGGATCAGTATGATCAGCCGTGAAACAGGAGCGCCGCCCCCAGCGAAGATCATGAAGATCGATCTTCCTAGGGGCGCGTGGAGCGGAAGCGAAATGATAGGTTAGATCACCACCTCTGATGCCATGTAAGATAGAATAGATTGTCTATAATGATTGGGATGTATTACAATGAGCCTCTCCGCCGGTATATATGAGAGTACAAGATTTAGAGGGTAAGACATCTCCAAAGAGACATATAAAAGTTCTAAATACATAATCTAAACTACCAAATATACTCTAACAGAAAGTTAGATGTTGTGCTGTCCCAGTGTCCTTTTTGTTGTTCTTCTGAGACCACCTCCGGCTTTCAAGTCTGACAACGAAGTTACTTCGCTGAACTCCTGTTGGAAATCGAAAGTCGTCCGTTGGCGGCTGCGTCCGGTGATATTTGGAACGTAGACCAACAGTTTGTGGGACGATGTATAAATATTTTATTTTAGAAACTCCGTATCCAATCTAGGGGTTATTTTAATGATGTTAGATCGGAATTAATAGTATAGTCACAATCCCAATATACACAAACAGTCTAATGGTCTAGACTGCCGGTAAATTCGGACTCAATGGCCGCTGCCGCTGTTGTCCTCCGGGACCTGGCCAGAATCGCATCTGTTCATCTCTTGGCCCATCTCACAGCCCTTCTCTTCTCCCCCTCTTGACTCCAGGAACAATAACCAGTGGGCGTATGCTGCAGCAAATCTAGTGGCCCCATGGGTTTAGGGCGCCCACACACGAGCGCCCACTCCGTAGCATTGCCAGAGGATAAAATACGTCAGCGACAGTGGCTGCACAATAGAGCTCTAATGGTCGCCGGAACCGACGTTGAGCACTCATCCAGCTCAAAGTTTCTTGCTACCAAATTTCATAACGAAAATAGAACTGGTAGCAGCAGCGTTACTCTACAGTGAGGACAGGAGAAAGGACAAGAATTTCATGATGCATCCCAAGCCTAATGCACAAGCTCAGTGGTCATTATACTGGGTTGTTTCTCTGTTCTGCATTTCCATCAGAATCAGCGTTACTACAAGACATACATAAGATGGACCGTGTGTGATATTTATGTCGCCTCATAAGGAAAACCTACCAGTTTAAAGGCTGGAGGTCCGAAAGTGCAAACTTGTACATATATTTAAAGAAAATACTACAGTTGTGTCTATTGCTCTGTTGGCATCTTACCTGTAAGGTCCTAGCTCTCCTGGGCATTTCCTTGTTCTAGCATGGAGTGCACGTCCACCAA
Organism: Eleusine coracana subsp. coracana; assembly: GCA_032690845.1. NCBI lineage: Eukaryota > Viridiplantae > Streptophyta > Magnoliopsida > Poales > Poaceae > Eleusine > Eleusine coracana. The sequence continues at coordinate 58,330,900 of CM064434.1, read as the reverse complement.
AGCATGCCACATATTTTCATGAACAAGACAGCCTTATAGTCAGTAGAACACTTGAACCAGATACTTCATCTCGATCAGCATCAATCCATGACAGTGCGAAGCAGAACACTTTCAAGCTGGAAATTAATTACCTGGCCATGACCTTCTCCAGTGCAAACCACACATGCTGGCAGGTTCAGGTCACGGATCGCCGCCAGTTGTGATGCATGAAGCAGATTGAAAGGATCGTAGTGACCGAGAGGGGGGGGGGGGGTGAATCGGGATTTATCACTATGAACCAATTTTACCAATCACACACTACCGATAGCACTCAAAGACACTCATACACAATTCTAGTGATGATCACACTAACAATATGCTCCTATGAAGGAAAGCCGTCCTATACATACTAGTGGATCATACAAGTCAATACAACTCCTATGCACTTCTAGTGATCAAGCACACCAATGCAACTTCTACTCATGCTAGTCATAATATGCGGAAGCTTAAATAGTACTAGCAAGTATGGAGTCTAAACATGCAAGTCTACAAGATAGTCAAAGAGAACTAATAGAATACACAAGCATGAATAACACCGTATGTAAACACGGAAAGTAAAGCATCATATTGAGGAGTAGAGTAAGGGGTGGCTCATGATTTTTTTCCGAGGTCTCAGAAGGATGGGGCCTTCCCCTAATCCTCGTTGGACCACTCCCGCCGGAGTTCTGGTCCCTCCCACCACCAAGTGGAGTGCTCGCCCACGAGCCCGCAATCACTCCTAGAGTGAAGACACGGTGTGCGTCACCGCTGCGCAAAGCACAAGCTTGCCTCCCTCGAGAACTTGCCGGACTCTCCGAGCCGACACGGGCGCTCACTAGCGATGCCCCTTTCAACGACGGGCTCAAACCGTGTACAAACCTGTGATGGCCTTCACAACCGATCGCGATAGGCTCAATCACCGACACCTAACAAGTCTAGGTCTCACCATAGACCAAGAGTAACAATCTTGATCACACCCTTAAGGACACCCTAGTCTTAGATATGCAAGATGCTCAAGCTATTCTTCTCTAGCACTCTCAAGATATGCAATATGTCCTCCTAGTGCTCTCCTCTTTTCCTCTCGGACCTTACCAAATGCTCTAAGGTATTCCACTGGCCAAGAGAGGTCTCCAAGACCCCAGCAACAAAGTTATATAGTCGTCCAACCTCAAACTAGATGTTGCCTCACAAAGTTGCCTTTTTGGAACCAATGACAAGACTGTCCGGTCACTCCCAGACCGGACCGTCCGGTCTCTCTGGAATGGTTCCCAGAACCATTGGCTGCACTGTCCAGACAACTTGTTGTACTGATCGGACTGTCCAGTCAGCATACCAGACGGTCCGGTCCACTATCTCTCTCCAGTCCAGGAGCCTCCGTAAAATGCTTCCTCGCTGCTCTGTGTCAAGCCATACAGACCGGGCCGTTCGGTCTGTAGAGACTGGACCGTCCGGTCTCTATGGCTCCCAGGCACAGACAGTTTCCCCGCTGCGGCTAAGTCCCAGACAAACTCCCTATAGTGACCGTACAGTCCGGTCTCTGCTGGTCCCTCTGTCGGTCTCTATGTCCAGAAGCTGAAACTTGTCGTCCTCACTTGACTTCGTTTCCCAGTATCTCCGAACAGCTCCTTGGCTTCTCCACTGTCACCTAGGGTGTGATTGGTTGTCTGGAGGAGCCTGAGCCTGGCTCCAGGCCGGATACTGGCCCAACTAAACCAAGCTTCAGTGATGCACCTTCATATGTTTGGTTGTCTGTTTTGACATGAGCCTGGTTCAGTTAGGACTGTGATTGGTTGGTTGTTTTAGGGTTGGACTGCATAAGCGTGTGCATAACACTGGTGTTTGGTTGTCTTCATTTGTGGACGATATGGTCACCTTGTCTAGAATTGGTTACGTTACCACTTGTGTTCGTTGCACTTCAAACATGACACCAAAACCAACGGTTTTAGTTCTATTCAATAGCAAAATCACTGTACATCTCAACTAGGAACCGGCAACAAGAAAATTGAGCAAGGACATGTAACAATGATATAGAAGATTTCTAGTCCCAAATTTTCAATGTATATCAACAATTCCAATTGTTTACCACTAATTTCAAAGTTGCGTAGACTTGGAGCAGAAATAGCTGACCACAATTATTAACTGGACAAGATTGACATATTCTTTCTAATAGTCGAACATATTCTCATATTTGGCTATTCTTTAGAAGGAAAAATTACGACATGGATGACATCCTGCAGCTTGCATTTGCAACATCAACACTCCAAGATCGTGCGTGGATCACAAGCAGCCATAGCCAAAGCAGAGAAATATCAACCTACAAACTCCAATCCAATCCAGCTCATACACAAAAAAAAAATAGTAGGCAACGCGCATCTCATCCTAGTGCGTGGAGCTCGTACAAGGTGGCCACCATCCTCGAATCCGCAAGCCACCGCATCACCGTGCTTGACATGGCCAGCTGTAGCACCGGCCACCGCGTAACGGTGCTCGACGAGGAGCGCACCTTGGAGGAGTACTCACGCCCGCTGCTGCTTGACGTTGTGGCCGCATCCCCGGATGGAGAGAGGCTGGTCTTGGTGGGCATGGCAGCCTCAGCTTCCAGGAGCATGGTGGCTTCATTGACCTCAAGGGCAGTAGATCTAAACTGGTCGGCGAGTCAGGGTAGGTTGTGATTTGAGGGGCTAACTCCTCCAGTAGGCCAGGCAAGTGGGTGGTGGCTGATTTGGTCGGTGACGACGACGGATTTGAGTGGAGGCAGCGGGTTCGGTTGGTGGAGGTAGCGGCGGCGAAACGAGGAGTAGAGACAAGATATGAAAGCCAACCGGAGAAAAATATGGGAGGGAGGTGAGGAGATTCCGAGACCCATGTGCGGGATGGCCAGTGGCTGCACCCATGCCTGCACCCGCGGCTGCATCCACACTTGCCCACTCGCACGTGCACAGCTAGGCTAAGCAGCGAAGCTTGCCTCCCACGTTTGAGTCGGGCCAGGCTGAGGAGAGGCTCCTACACGTAGCGGGCCTGGGTACAGGGCTGAGTAAGGCATCCAATCATGCGGTGGCTGCATGTAACGGGCCTGGCCGGAGGGTGAGCCAGCTAACCAAACACGCCCCTAGTGCCTGTGATTTCACCGAGGAACCTTGCACATCACCGACTAGACATGACCTAACAGAATGACCTAGACCCCCTTGATTGTCTGGTTTTTCCTATGGACTCAAAGCCCTAACAACTAGACAAGTGTACCAAACACTTGGTCCATAGCTTGTTCTCCGCTTTGATCCATCTTCATCAACCCTTTGACTCCATCAAGCTCATCAAGCCTCCATGCTTGTGGTCTTGTCATCAATTGCCAAGGCCGCCATGAACAATCATCATAGAGTAGAAAAGGTTTCCTACATGGGCAACATTCATTTAGACATTAGTTACATTTCATGCTTGTCATTCATCACCAAAACATCATACCTTGGGGTGACCTCAATGGTCATGATCCTTACAATCTCCCCCTTTTTGGTGATAGATGACAACCACTACTTATGATGATCCAAAACAGACGAGCATGAAAGAACTAAAGGAAAAGAAAAGATTGGAAAGCATACCTTGGTCCTTACATTGGAAGTAGTCTCCCCCTTGAAGTATGCTAGAAGTTGAGGGAGAACTACCTTATCACGTGGCGCAAATGTTGTCGGTCTTGAAATGAATTTTGCGCCCATCTTGGTGTCGTGGTTGATGTTCTTGTTGAAGTAGACACACACCAAGAACGTAGACGTTCATGCCAGTGTAGATGTACTTTGTTGTCGTAGACATGCGATGTTGTTTTTTTTCTTCATGTTAGTGTAGATGTTCATCTTGACATGGTCTTCATGTGTACTCCAAGTGAACATGCACAATTTTCTTCGTGTTCCCTTCTTGTTCGTCTTCTTCATGATCTTCATGTTCTTCTCTCCTCTTTCTTCATCTTCGACTTGACATTAGGATCTTCATGTTCGTCTCCCCCTTTGTGTTGTCAACCTATGTTTGGCTTTTGGATCTTCATGTTCATTCTCCCCCTTTGTCACCTATCACCAAAAACCAAGGAAAAAACACAAGAGAACCAAGGAGCAAATAATAAGTGGCAAGAGTTAAGAAACTCCCCCTTTCTTGATGCTCCTCCTTGGTAATAATGGTGTTTCACGATAGCTCCCCTTACACATATGACTCAACAACAAATTCCTCAAGAATGCAAGGGTTAGTCATTAGTGTGATGGGAATGTCTGAGCCACTAGTCTTTGAGCCACGTGAGTAATGTTAACCTCGGAGCTCGGTCAAACATGACTCAATGGGCATGAAGCACAAAGATCACTATGTGATCATCTAGAGGGTCATGTACTTATATTGTAAATAAGCAACTCCCCCTAGAAACATGCTTGGAAGCATGTATGGTATCACAATGCAAGAATGCAAAGAGTGCAAATGCAACAAGAATACAATGCATGATGCGATGCTAAAGAAAAGAGGGAGAACCACTACAAACCAAAGTGTCAACAACGAGTTGTTCCCGTCTCAAGCTTGCTCACAATTGACCATTCTTCAAAGCCTTGGGTACACCATGAACCACCTTCCCAAGCTTAACCCATGCCCATTGCTATCTCAAGAAGGTCCGAAGTCAACCTACAAAAGAAAAGAAACAAACACAAACAAAAACACAAATAAGAACAACCAAAACACTATACATATATACAAAGGACAAGCTTAAGGGTTACTCATGTGAAGTTGGAGAGGTCGAGAACATTGAGTTCTCCCCTTAGCTTGTTGAAGGTCTTCTCATCGAGTGGCTTGGTGAAGATGTCCGCCAATTGTTCATGAGTTTGCACGCTCACCAACTCGATGTCCTTCTTCTCAACATGGTCTTTTATGAAGCGATGCCTCACTTGAATGTGCTTTGCATGACCATGATCTCCCGTCTTGAGGGCCATCTTGATTGCCGCCTCACTATCACAATATAGAGGCATTTGAGTATAGTTGAGGCCATAGTCCAAGAGTATTTGCCTCATGTATAGAAGTTGTGCACAACATGCTCCCGCCGCCATATACTCTGCTTCGGCGGTAGATAGAGCCACCGAGTTTTGCTTCTTTGAGCTCCAAGATACTAGAGATCTTCCAAGAAATTGGTAACCTCCCGATGTACTCTTTCTATTCACTTTGCACCCCACGAAGTCCGAATCCGAATACCCAAGAAACTCAAAGTTTGTTCCTCTAGGATACTATAAGCCCATTGTAGGTGTTTACTTGAGGTATCTCATAATTCTCTTCACGCCCTTCAAGTGTGACTCCTTTGGATTTGCTTGATAGCGTGCACACAAGCACACACTAAACATGATGTCCAGTCTCGAAGCGATGAGATAGAGCAAAGACCCAATGATTGACCTATATAGCTTGGGGTTCACTAGTTTTCCTTTCACATCATCATCCAAGGGTTTGCTAGTAGCCATATGTGTGTGCAAAGGCTTGCAATTCTCCATGTTGAAACTCTTGAGAAGGTCCTTAGTATATTTCTCTTGATAGATGAAGTTTGTCTCTCTCAATTGCTTGACTTGGAATCCAAGGAACATATGCAACTCTACAATTATTGACATTTGGAATTCCCTAGCCATCATCTCCCGAAACTCTTCATTGAAATTCTCATTGGTTGACCCATAGATGATATCTGTGGCACCCATGCCACTGAACTATGTTGAAATCATTAGGAACATAAACTTGTGGCATGGTTTAAACTGGAATTTGACCAAATTCAAACCAAATTCACGCAAATTTAAAAGACATTTGAACTACAAGTCCCAACTTTCCAACATAGGTCACCCCTACCAAACATAAATGTTGTTGGTCATGATCAGTTAGAATTTTGAGGAATTTATCAGATTTTTATTCCATTATTTAATACCCCAAATAAATGTCAAAAAGTCAAAATCTGCCCTTTGTTGAAAATTTCTCATTTAAATTCGAATTGCAAACACCGAGCTTTGTCATTTTTATAAATTGAAGCACATCATGATGAACCCGCCCATATTTTTTGAATTTTCATAGAATCTATATTTTTAAAGATATGAAATTATTAAGACAGTGTTGTTTCAAAAGCTAATGAAAAAGAAAAATCCTACGGGTCCCACCTATCAGCCTCGCCTGTGTCTTCAACCTCCCGCGCAGGCCTGGGCGCCCGACGCCTCACCGCTATGTGGCAGCCAAACACCGGCGGTCCCAGTGTCCTTTTTGTTGGATGTTGTGCTGTCCCAGTGTCCTTTTTGTTGTTCTTCTGAGACCACCTCCGGCTTTCAAGTCTGACAACGAAGTTACTTCGCTGAACTCCTGTTGGAAATCGAAAGTCGTCCGTTGGCGGCTGCGCCCGGTGATATTTGGAACGTAGACCAACAGTTTGTGGGACGATGTATAAATATTTTATTTTAGAAACTCCGTATCCAATCTAGGGGTTATTTTAATGATGTTAGATCGGAATTAATAGTATAGTCACAATCCCAATATACACAAACAGTCTAATGGTCTAGACTGCCGGTAAATTCGGACTCAATGGCCGCTGCCGCTGTTGTCCTCCGGGACCTGGCCAGAATCGCATCTGTTCATCTCTTGGCCCATCTCACAGCCCTTCTCTTCTCCCCCTCTTGACTCCAGGAACAATAACCAGTGGGCGTATGCTGCAGCAAATCTAGTGGCCCCATGGGTTTAGGGCGCCCACACACGAGCGCCCACTCCGTAGCATTGCCAGAGGATAAAATACGTCAGCGACAGTGGCTGCACAATAGAGCTCTAATGGTCGCCGGAACCGACGTTGAGCACTCATCCAGCTCAAAGTTTCTTGCTACCAAATTTCATAACGAAAATAGAACTGGTAGCAGCAGCGTTACTCTACAGTGAGGACAGGAGAAAGGACAAGAATTTCATGATGCATCCCAAGCCTAATGCACAAGCTCAGTGGTCATTATACTGGGTTGTTTCTCTGTTCTGCATTTCCATTAGAATCAGCGTTACTACAAGACATACATAAGATGGACCGTGTGTGATATTTATGTCGCCTCATAAGGAAAACCTACCAGTTTAAAGGCTGGAGGTCCGAAAGTGCAAACTTGTACATATATTTAAAGAAAATACTACAGTTGTGTCTATTGCTCTGTTGGCATCTTACCTGTAAGGTCCTAGCTCTCCTGGGCATTTCCTTGTTCCAGCATGGAGTGCACGTCCACCAAAGCATGCCACATATTTTCATGAACAAGACAGCCTTATAGTCAGTAGAACACTTGAACCAGATACTTCATCTCGATCAGCATCAATCCATGACAGTGCGAAGCAGAACACTTTCAAGCTGGAAATTAATTACCTGGCCATGACCTTCTCCAGTGCAAACCACACATGCTGGCAGGTTCAGGTCACGGATCGCCGCCAGTTGTGATGCATGAAGCAGATTGAAAGGATCGTAGTGACCGAGAGGGGGGGGGGGTGAATCGGGATTTATCACTATGAACCAATTTTACCAATCACACACTACCGATAGCACTCAAAGACACTCATACACAATTCTAGTGATGATCACACTAACAATATGCTCCTATGAAGGAAAGCCGTCCTATACATACTAGTGGATCATACAAGTCAATACAACTCCTATGCACTTCTAGTGATCAAGCACACCAATGCAACTTCTACTCATGCTAGTCATAATATGCGGAAGCTTAAATAGTACTAGCAAGTATGGAGTCTAAACATGCAAGTCTACAAGATAGTCAAAGAGAACTAATAGAATACACAAGCATGAATAACACGGTATGTAAACACGGAAAGTAAAGCATCATATTGAGGAGTAGAGTAAGGGGTGGCTCATGATTTTTTCCCGAGGTCTCAGAAGGATGGGGCCTTCCCCTAATCCTCGTTGGACCACTCCCGCCGGAGTTCTGGTCCCTCCCACCACCAAGTGGAGTGCTCGCCCACGAGCCCGCAATCACTCCTAGAGTGAAGACACGGTGTGCGTCACCGCTGCGCAAAGCACAAGCTTGCCTCCCTCGAGAACTTGTCGGACTCTCCGAGCCGACACGGGCGCTCACTAGCGATGCCCCTTTCAACGACGGGCTCAAACCGTGTACAAACCTGTGATGGCCTTCACAACCGATCGCGATAGGCTCAATCACCGACACCTAACAAGTCTAGGTCTCACCATAGACCAAGAGTAACAATCTTGATCACACCCTTAAGGACACCCTAGTCTTAGATATGCAAGATGCTCAAGCTATTCTTCTCTAGCACTCTCAAGATATGCAATATGTCCTCCTAGTGCTCTCCTCTTTTCCTCTCGGACCTTACCAAATGCTCTAAGGTATTCCACTGGCCAAGAGAGGTCTCCAAGACCCCAGCAACAAAGTTATATAGTCGTCCAACCTCAAACTAGATGTTGCCTCACAAAGTTGACTTTTTGGAACCAATGACAAGACTGTCCGGTCACTCCCAGACCGGACCGTCCGGTCTCTCTGGAATGGTTCCCAGAACCATTGGCTGCACTGTCCAGACAACTTGTTGTACTGATCGGACTGTCCAGTCAGCATACCAGACGGTCCGGTCCACTATCTCTCTCCAGTCCAGGAGCCTCCGTAAAATGCTTCCTCGCTGCTCTGTGTCAAGCCATACAGACCGGGCCGTTCGGTCTGTAGAGACTGGACCGTCCGGTCTCTATGGCTCCCAGGCACAGACAGTTTCCCCGCTGCGGCTAAGTCCCAGACAAACTCCCTATAGTGACCGTACAGTCCGGTCTCTGCTGGTCCCTCTGTCGGTCTCTATGTCCAGAAGCTGAAACTTGTCGTCCTCACTTGACTTCGTTTCCCAGTATCTCCGAACAGCTCCTTGGCTTCTCCACTGTCACCTAGGGTGTGATTGGTTGTCTGGAGGAGCCTGAGCCTGGCTCCAGGCCGGATACTGGCCCAACTAAACCAAGCTTCAGTGATGCACCTTCATATGTTTGGTTGTCTGTTTTGACATGAGCCTGGTTTAGTTAGGACTGTGATTGGTTGGTTGTTTTAGGGTTGGACTGCATAAGCGTGTGCATAACACTGGTGTTTGGTTGTCTTCATTTGTGGACGATATGGTCACCTTGTCTAGAATTGGTTACGTTACCACTTGTGTTCGTTGCACTTCAAACATGACACCAAAACCAACGGTTTTAGTTCTATTCAATAGCAAAATCACTGTACATCTCAACTAGGAACCGGCAACAAGAAAATTGAGCAAGGACATGTAACAATGATATAGAAGATTTCTAGTCCCAAATTTTCAATGTATATCAACAATTCCAATTGTTTACCACTAATTTCAAAGTTGCGTAGACTTGGAGCAGAAATAGCTGACCACAATTATTAACTGGACAAGATTGACATATTCTTTCTAATAGTCGAACATATTCTCATATTTGGCTATTCTTTAGAAGGAAAAATTACGACATGGATGACATCCTGTAGCTTGCATTTGCAACATCAACACTCCAAGATCGTGCGTGGATCACAAGCAGCCATAGCCAAAGCAGAGAAATATCAACCTACAAACTCCAATCCAATCCAGCTCATACACAAAAAAAAAATAGTAGGCAACGCGCATCTCATCCTAGTGCGTGGAGCTCGTACAAGGTGGCCACCATCCTCGAATCCGCAAGCCACCGCATCACCGTGCTTGACATGGCCAGCTGTAGCACCGGCCACCGCGTAACGGTCCTCGACGAGGAGCGCACCTTGGAGGAGTACTCACGCCCGCTGCTGCTTGACGTTGTGGCCGCATCCCCGGATGGAGAGAGGCTGGTCTTGGTGGGCATGGCAGCCTCAGCTTCCAGGAGCATGGTGGCTTCATTGACCTCAAGGGCAGTAGATCTAAACTGGTCGGCGAGTCAGGGTAGGTTGTGATTTGAGGGGCTAACTCCTCCAGTAGGCCAGGCAAGTGGGTGGTGGCTGATTTGGTCGGTGACGACGACGGATTTGAGTGGAGGCAGCGGGTTCGGTTGGTGGAGGTAGCGGCGGCGAAACGAGGAGTAGAGACAAGATATGAAAGCCAACCGGAGAAAAATATGGGAGGGAGGTGAGGGGATTCCGAGACCCATGTGCGGGATGGCCAGTGGCTGCACCCATGCCTGCACCCGCGGCTGCATCCACACTTGCCCACTCGCACGTGCACAGCTAGGCTAAGCAGCGAAGCTTGCCTCCCACGTTTGAGTCGGGCCAGGCTGAGGAGAGGCTCCTACACGTAGCGGGCCTGGGTACAGGGCTGAGTAAGGCATCCAATCATGCGGTGGCTGCATGTAACGGGCCTGGCCGGAGGGTGAGCCAGCTAACCAAACACGCCCCTAGTGCCTGTGATTTCACCGAGGAACCTTGCACATCACCGACTAGACATGACCTAACAGAATGACCTAGACCCCCTTGATTGTCTGGTTTTTCCTATGGACTCAAAGCCCTAACAACTAGACAAGTGTACCAAACACTTGGTCCATAGCTTGTTCTCCGCTTTGATCCATCTTCATCAACCCTTTGACTCCATCAAGCTCATCAAGCCTCCATGCTTGTGGTCTTGTCATCAATTGCCAAGGCCGCCATGAACAATCATCATAGAGTAGAAAAGGTTTCCTACATGGGCAACATTCATTTAGACATTAGTTACATTTCATGCTTGTCATTCATCACCAAAACATCATACCTTGGGGTGACCTCAATGGTCATGATCCTTACAATCTCCCCCTTTTTGGTGATAGATGACAACCACTACTTATGATGATCCAAAACAGACGAGCATGAAAGAACTAAAGGAAAAGAAAAGATTGGAAAGCATACCTTGGTCCTTACATTGGAAGTAGTCTCCCCCTTGAAGTATGCTAGAAGTTGAGGGAGAACTACCTTATCACGTGGCGCAAATGTTGTCGGTCTTGAAATGAATTTTGCGCCCATCTTGGTGTCGTGGTTGATGTTCTTGTTGAAGTAGACACACACCAAGAACGTAGACGTTCATGCCAGTGTAGATGTACTTTGTTGTCGTAGACATGCGATGTTGTTTTTTTTCTTCATGTTAGTGTAGATGTTCATCTTGACATGGTCTTCATGTGTACTCCAAGTGAACATGCACAATTTTCTTCGTGTTCCCTTCTTGTTCGTCTTCTTCATGATCTTCATGTTCTTCTCTCCTCTTTCTTCATCTTCGACTTGACATTAGGATCTTCATGTTCGTCTCCCCCTTTGTGTTGTCAACCTATGTTTGGCTTTTGGATCTTCATGTTCATTCTCCCCCTTTGTCACCTATCACCAAAAACCAAGGAAAAAACACAAGAGAACCAAGGAGCAAATAATAAGTGGCAAGAGTTAAGAAACTCCCCCTTTCTTGATGCTCCTCCTTGGTAATAATGGTGTTTCACGATAGCTCCCCTTACACACATGACTCAACAACAAATTCCTCAAGAATGCAAGGGTTAGTCATTAGTGTGATGGGAATGTCTGAGCCACTAGTCTTTGAGCCACGTGAGTAATGTTAACCTCGGAGCTCGGTCGAACATGACTCAATGGGCATGAAGCACAAAGATCACTATGTGATCATCTAGAGGGTCATGTACTTATATTGTAAATAAGCAACTCCCCCTAGAAACATGCTTGGAAGCATGTATGGTATCACAATGCAAGAATGCAAAGAGTGCAAATGCAACAAGTATAAAATGCATGATGCGATGCTAAAGAAAAGAGGGAGAACCACTACAAACCAAAGTGTCAACAACGAGTTGTTCCCGTCTCAAGCTTGCTCACAATTGACCATTCTTCAAAGCCTTGGGTACACCATGAACCACCTTCCCAAGCTTAACCCATGCCCATTGCTATCTCAAGAAGGTCCGAAGTCAACCTACAAAAGAAAAGAAACAAACACAAACAAAAACACAAATAAGAACAACCAAAACACTATACATATATACAAAGGACAAGCTTAAGGGTTACTCATGTGAAGTTGGAGAGGTCGAGAACATTGAGTTCTCCCCTTAGCTTGTTGAAGGTCTTCTCATCGAGTGGCTTGGTGAAGATGTCCGCCAATTGTTCATGAGTTTGCACGCTCACCAACTCGATGTCCTTCTTCTCAACATGGTCTTTTATGAAGCGATGCCTCACTTGAATGTGCTTTGCATGACCATGATCTCCCGTCTTGAGGGCCATCTTGATTGCCGCCTCACTATCACAATATAGAGGCATTTGAGTATAGTTGAGGCCATAGTCCAAGAGTATTTGCCTCATGTATAGAAGTTGTGCACAACATGCTCCTGCCGCCATATACTCTGCTTCGGCGGTAGATAGAGCCACCGAGTTTTGCTTCTTTGAGCTCCAAGATACTAGAGATCTTCCAAGAAATTGGTAACCTCCCGATGTACTCTTTCTATTCACTTTGCACCCCACGAAGTCCGAATCCGAATACCCAAGAAACTCAAAGTTTGTTCCTCTAGGATACTATAAGCCCATTGTAGGTGTTTACTTGAGGTATCTCATAATTCTCTTCACGCCCTTCAAGTGTGACTCCTTTGGATTTGCTTGATAGCGTGCACACAAGCACACACTAAACATGATGTCCAGTCTCGAAGCGATGAGATAGAGCAAAGACCCAATGATTGACCTATATAGCTTGGGGTTCACTAGTTTTCCTTTCACATCATCATCCAAGGGTTTGCTAGTAGCCATATGTGTGTGCAAAGGCTTGCAATTCTCCATGTTGAAACTCTTGAGAAGGTCCTTAGTATATTTCTCTTGATAGATGAAGTTTGCCTCTCTCAATTGCTTGACTTGGAATCCAAGGAACATATGCAACTCTACAATTATTGACATTTGGAATTCCCTAGCCATCATCTCCCGAAACTCTTCATTGAAATTCTCATTGGTTGACCCATAGATGATATCTGTGGCACCCATGCCACTGAACTATGTTGAAATCATTAGGAACATAAACTTGTGGCATGGTTTAAACTGGAATTTGACCAAATTCAAACCAAATTCACGCAAATTTAAAAGACATTTGAACTACAAGTCCCAACTTTCCAACATAGGTCACCCCTACCAAACATAAATGTTGTTGGTCATGATCAGTTAGAATTTTGAGGAATTTATCAGATTTTTATTCCATTATTTAATACCCCAAATAAATGTCAAAAAGTCAAAATCTGCCCTTTGTTGAAAATTTCTCATTTAAATTCGAATTGCAAACACCGAGCTTTGTCATTTTTATAAATTGAAGCACATCATGATGAACCCGCCCATATTTTTAGAATTTTCATAGAATCTATATTTTTAAAGATATGAAATTATTAAGACAGTGTTGTTTCAAAAGCTAATGAAAAAGAAAAATCCTACGGGTCCCACCTATCAGCCTCGCCTGTGTCTTCAACCTCCCGCGCAGGCCTGGGCGCCCGACGCCTCACCACTATGTGGCAGCCAAACACCGGCGGTCGGGCTCATCCGGTCAGCTGACCATGCCAAACCCGATGCCGCCCCCGGTTTTTGGCATCCGCCTTCATTTCCATTTTCAGCTTTCCCTCTTCCCCTTTCTTTTCCTCACCACCACCACCTCCATTACCGTTGTTGAGAGCTCGTCGCCCCGCTGTTCCGGTCCGGCTCAGTGCAGATCCGGCGTCTAAACCGAAGCGCCTCGGCCTCCTCTTCCACCTCGACCCAGTCTCACCCCTCGAGACGCACCGAGCAGGCAGTATTAATCCATGAACCGAGCTTCTTCCCCGAGCTTCGTCGAGCTCGTGCTGGCCAGATTCTGCCACCTCCACATGCTGGGAACTCCTCACCTAGATTCGCGTTGAGCTACTCGTCGCATAGGTATTTTAATCAATAATTTTCATAGCCATTTGACCAGATCCCGGCAAGCCGCAACGGTGCGGTGAGCCTCCGTCCGCCATTGCCAAGGTGCAGCTCGGCCTGGTGTTACCAGGCTTGGATCTGCTGTGTGCTGGAGTCTGTGAGCGGTCTTCTTTACAAACAATGTCGGACAACCCCAAGGTGAAGAACTTGGTCTTATAAATCCCTTATCTAGTAACTCCTTCAGCTGCTCTTTCAACTCTGCTAGTTCCTTGGGTGCCATTTTATATGGTCTCTTGGATATAGGTGTCGTTCCTGGCTGAAGATCAATCTTGAATTCGATATCTCGATCCGGAGGTAGTCTAGGGAGATCATCAAGGAACACGTTCGGGAACTCGTTAACCACTGGGATGTCTTTTAATTGTTTGGCTGTGGTGTGATGAGCTACAGGTGCAGCCAATTGTGGGGGTACTACCCGGAAACTGGTGTTGCCATGGGTGGGAGTTTTTCAATTTCATAGAGAGCAGGGGTTTGCCCACCAGCTGATCTAATGGTATATCTTGTTTTCATAAGGGTACGAGACAGGTGGTGTTTATCAACGAAGAACCCACTAATGAAACTATGCAATGCCCCCGAATCGAATAGAACAAGCACGGAATGGCCTCGAACAGAGAACATACCAGCGAGAATGGGGCTGTTCTTCGGAATCTCCTCCAGAGTGGTGTTGTTCATGCGGCCAGTGCCGACGGGTCCCTTGTTGTTGCGATTGTTCTTGCTGCTGCTGTTGCTGTTCCTTTGTTGGTTCTGGCCCATGTTCCTCGGGGGAGTCTGGAACCGGAAGACCTTGTGGTACCGCAATGAAAGGTTGCTCCATGCGGCTTCCATGAAGCGGGTATGGATCGTGCAAGCAGGTTCTCCTGTAGGATGTAAATCGATTCGAGTCGGTGCCCCTCACAGTAACAAGTACCACTTGATCGCTGTTCCAGAACAGTGCCGGAAGCCATTAATTTGTTGAAAGCGTTTAATATTGCTGTTTGGACATTATTGTTAATTATAATGCAACCATGATTGTTGTAGTCATAATGCAAACTAAATTTACTATTCCGCCTATTAACTTAACTTGAGGCTAAAACTTGAAAACTAGGAATTTACTTTTAGCCTGGCTTTTGGCAACATAAACCCTACCCTTAGCCTGTGCATATCTAGGGGTCGGCTGTAGTTGGCCACCTTGATGGGTCAGTCTTGCTGAGTAAACTAGTTACTCAGGCCGACGTTTTATGTGGTTTTCAGATGACCAGGGTGGAGACTGCCACTACGGTGGGAGATTCCACTCGGAAGACCAGCGCCCCGACTGCTGGAACATAGAATGGGAGCCTTGCACCGACATCGAGGAGGAGTAGCATGTTGATTCACGGCACGGTGTTTGGGCAAACACCCACAAAGCCGGATGTGCTGTGTGAATCGTCGTGAGAGAACGATTGTATCTTACTCATTCTGTCGAGCTATCTAGACTATTTCGCTTTCATATTTTCTTAAAACTCTAGTTTGTAAACTTTAAATTCAGATTTATGTAAAACTCTGTACTCTATCTATGTTCTCGTTGCAATTATATTCTCTGCCATGTGTTGTACTATTGGGCATCACAGCGCGTGTCGCCACCCGAGAAGATCCTGGAACGGAGCCGGCTTCGTGGTAAGTCGGTTCTGTTACAGCGTGGTATCAGAGCTATCTCGAGAATAGTGCAACATTTAAAGATATATTTTCAAAAACCCCGTCACGGACGTGTGAGGGCATGCCCATAGGAATAATAATAGTTATGAACAGGTGGCAAGCTGACTGCTGACTACAATATAGGCCTAGATTTACATTACTGCAAAACTTACTATTTCGTAACAACGCACCTAAGCTCAGATAAGAAGGTAAGTTATAAAATGCTCGTACTCTCCGATTTCCGGATTGTCACGAGGTGTCCCTACCCAAGTGGGTTAAAAGGGAGTCCCAGTTCTTCGGAACATATGGGGCCGTCCAGGTCATCGCCGCCATGATGAACGTCCCGCCACGTGATGTAGACCGTGGTCGCTTTTCTCCAGGAAGTGGCCTACCTGGGGTGCAGCCAATATGGAATGATATGGGGTGTATTTAAATTCGTATCAAAATATTATCTATCTAACAATTCCCTAAAATATGGATGGTTGGATGGAATTTTTCTGCAGGTACGCTAACCACGATTCGCGTAAGAAACGTGTAGTATATGACTAACTTGAGAGATCGACGGCCACCGACTATACGTATGGTCCTATTCGTGGCCAAATTTTATTTTGTGAGGACGTGTAGGCCGAAAGCATATGCATTCATGTAAAATATTGGAGCATTAATTCATTGTGGAAGACTGAGAGTTCAGCTAGCATGTCTCCCACATAAAAATCTATATCTCCTCACTCCAAAATCAAAATCTTGCAAATAAATACTTATTAGAATCATAAACAAACCCTAGATATGTCCAGCAAGAAGCTTTGCTTTGAAATTATCCGGATAATGCCATTTTCGGCATGTCCGAGTCAGCATATCGAAGAGTCGTCAGTCTGGAATTCAGAGTCATGACCTATCTTGTAAAATTCATAACTCCTTGCTAAGACCACCTATAGGATTGTATGAGCACTCTCTAGAATGTTTATGAAATTATCTACCATTTTGGTAGCTTAAGGTTTTAGGTTTGGAACCTAGAAGGTAGTGCTACGAGCAAATATTCATAGTTACCCAGCTTTGTTCAGAAACTCGGTTCAGAAAATTTACCTGTAGTGCAAATTGTATATCCTGAGTTCTAAGAATTAGATGGAGGCATGTAAATATGAGTTGGAAAGGTGAGAGAGTCCTCTATAACTTTGGTATGAGCCCAAATAACTAATTTGGCCCGCATTAGGAGCAGTTTACGCTTTCGTGTCACTTGTCGGTAGGGCAACAGATTTGGTTGGGAGCAGAATTCCAGGAACTGACAGTCAACTTGGAAAATTTCCATCTCCTGAACCCCTTGTGATATGAAGTTGAGTAAATACTTGATGGAAAGGTGTTAAAGTTATCTACAACATTGATGTTCAGTGGTTTTTCAAATTCTGTACATAAGTTAGCTTAAAACTCTGTTTAGTGACTACTGTACCGATAGGACAGAACTGAATCGCATTCTAAAATTTTTGGACAAGTCTACTTCTCGATGTGGAAATCACTTGGATAAGTAATCACCACTAGTGGTACCCTACTTGCCCTTGAATTTTTGTTCCCGTATGATCTTATAGGATAAGTAACTAATGGTACCCTAATGCTTAAATTTTAGAATGGTTCGCACTCGCAACACCAACGAGCTCCACGGCGATCAGCCCGAAAGCTCCAGGGCCAGGGAGAACAACAATCAACATGAGACTCCACCACGACCTCCCAACCCCATGCTGATGATGGTGTAGTTCTTCGCCAGTATGATGGAGAACCAGCAACAGCAAGTGGAGTTCATGCAGGAGTTGGCACAGCAGAATGTGGCAAACAGAAATGCTAGGGGCAACAACGATGGCATGGCATAGAACAACACCTACGCCGATTTCATCGCCACCAGGCCACCTACGTTCAGCTCCACCACTGAGCCCATGGAAACTGAGAATTTTTTGCACATGCTTGAGTCCAAGTTTGAGCCCCTCAACTGCACGCCGGCGCATAAGACCCTATATGCAGCACAACAGCTACACGGAGCATCTGGGGCATGGTGGGCCAACCATATCACCTCAGTTGGTGCAGACCAACAGATTACTTGGGACGAGTTCAAGATAGCATTCCGCGCCCACTACATTCTTGCGGGCCTCATTTGCAGGAAAGCACGGGAGTTCGCAGCTCTGAAACAAGGCAATCGTAGTGTCGAAGAATACTATGAGGAGTTCAACCGCCTGGGACTTTATGCTCCTGAACAAGTAGACACCCCCGCCAAGCGCATGACCGATTCTTGGAGGGACTCAGCACAGAATTGCAGGATCGCCTCAACCTCAACATAGGCGGCACATTTGCAGAGTTCGTCAACAATGCCATCATTGCAGAGGATGGGTTCCACAAGGTGATGGCAGAGCGGAAGAGGTCCGCTAGTGCTATGGGGTCATCCGGTGGGCCCCCACAGAAGTATCGCATGGTGAACACGGATCCATCAGGACAGAGGTATCATTCCACCCCTGTGTCAGCACCATTTCCACGTCCAGCCCAGCAGCCACAACCGTGACCCCAGGCACCACGTCAACAGCAGAACCAAGGAGGACGAGACCTTGAGGCTATGTGTGGACTATCATCTGCTCAATGCTGTGACTATCAAGAACAAGTACCCACTGCCTCGCATTGATATTCTGTTTGATCAGCTAATTGGAGCTAAAGTTTTCTTTAAGATCAATCTGTGATCTGGATATCATCAAATTAAGATCCGTGCTGAAGATATTCCCAAAACAGCATTCTCCACTTGATATGGACTTTATGAGTATTTGGTAATGTCGTTTGGCTTGACAAATGCATCGGCACACTTCATGTATCTCATGAACTTGGTGTTCATGCCAAGGCTGGACAAGTTTGTGGTGGTGTTCATTTACGACATTCTAGTCTACTCCAAGTCAGAAGAGGAACATGCAGAGCATCTCCGTATTGTGCTACAGAGGTTAAGGGAACATCAGCTATATGCTAAGTTTAGCAAGTGCGAGTTTTGGTTAAAGCAAGTACCATTTCTGGGCCATGTCATCTCGAAAGAAGGAATAGCAGTAGATCCTAGCAAAGTAAGGGATGTACTGAATTGGAAAACACCAAAAACCGTATTTCATATACGCAGTTTTCTTGGATTGGCCGGTTACTACCGTCGTTTCATCCCAAATTTCTCCAAGATTGCAAAACCCATGACTGAGCTGCTGGAGAAAGAAAAGAAATTTGTATGGGATCAAGGCTGTGAGAACGCCTTTCAAACCCTAAAGAAGCATCTTACGACTGCCCCAGTATTAGCTCAACCGGACCTGGAGAAGCTGTTCAATGTCTATTGTGACGCTTCGGGTATTGGATTAGGGTGTGTGCTCATGCAAGATGGAAGAGTCATCGCCTACGGCTCTAGACAACTGAGGAAGCATGAGCAGAATTACCCCGCACATAATTTGGAATTAGCAGCAGTGGTACTAGTGTTGAAAATGTGGAGACACTACCTGCTTGGTAATCTAGTTCGTATATACACCAATCACAAAAGCTTGAAGTACATCTTCACTCAGGATCATCTGAACATGAGCCAATGTCGTTGGTTGGAATTGATTAAAGACTATGAGTTGGAAGTGCATTACCACCCCGGAAAAGCAAATGTCGTGGCTGATGCACTAAGTCGTAAGGCTCAATGCCACCATATCATGGTCAGCCCACAAGTGTAAGACGGTCACTATGTCCAGGTTGGAACCTACCTTGCGAGAAGAGATAGTAGAAGCCCAGAAGAATGATGTTGGCATGGCACACCTTAGAAGGAGACTAAAGGAGGGCGATGCTAAAGTCCAGTGTTTTCGGGAAGATGCAGAAGGTGTATTATGGTTCAAGGATCGCCTAGTAGTGCCTAAGAATCTAGAACTTTGCAAGAAGATTTTGGACGAGGCTCATGTCGCGAAGTAATCCATGCATCCAGGAAGCAACAAGATTTAGCACGATTTGAGATCCAGATATTGGTGGACTCGTATGAAGAGGGAAGTAGCACGATATGTCGCAGAGTGTGATACTTACCGATGAGTCAAGGCTGATCATCTGAAGAAGGCAGGCCTACTACAACCTCTGAGTGTCCCAGCTTGGAAGTGGGAAGATATTAGTATGGATTTCATTGTCGGCCTACCACTTACAACCCGCAAATTCGACTCCATATGGGTTGTTGTCGATAGGTTGACAAAGGTCGCACATTTCATTCTGGTGTCGACATGGTTCAAGACGTATAATTATGTACAGCTGTACATCGAACGGATCATGTGTCTACACGGAGTACCCAAGACCATCATATCTGATAGAGGCTCCTAGTTTGTTGGACGTTTCTGGGAACAACTACATGCATCATTGGGTACAAAGTTGATTAAAGGTTCTGCGTATCACCCCCAAACAGACGGCCAAATGGAAAGGGTGAACCAAATATTAGAGGACATGTTGAGAGCCTATGTACTAAATCATACCAAAAATTGGGACGAATGCTTACCCTTGGTAGAATTTGCATACAACAATAGTTATCAAGAAAGTATCAAGATGGCACCGTTTGAAGCTCTCTATGGTCGCTGTTGTCATACACTGTTGAGTTGGTCAGAATCAGGTGATAGAGTAATATTCGACCCGGAATTAGTGCAACAAGCTGAAGAGAAAGTACTAGAAATCCAGTCGAATCTGCGAGTAGCTAAATCCAGGTAGAAGAGTTATGCAGATAAAAGACGTCGCCCGTTGGAGTTCAAAGTCAGTGATATGGTCTATCTCTGAGTGTCACCAACCAAAGGTGTACAACGATTTGGGATTCGCGGGAAGTTAGCACCCCCTATCCGATCATTGCAAGATGTGGGCTTGTGGCCTACAAGCTCCAACTGCCAGTGGAACTTGCAGGAGTGCATGACACATTCCATGTGCCCCAACTCAAGAAATGTTTAAAGACACGTAGACATTCCTTTGGAAAATATGGACCAGCTACAAACCAAATCCAAACCAAATTCAAGCAAATTTGAACTACAAGTCCTAACTTTTAAACATAGGTCATCCCTACCAAACATAAATGTTGTTGGTCATGATCAATTAGAACTTTGAGGAATTTATCAGATTTTTATTCCATTATTTAGTGCCCCAAATAAATGTCAAAAAGTCAAAAACTGCCCTTCGTTGAAAATTTCTCATTTAAATTCGAATTGCAAACACCGAGGTTTATCATTTTTATAAATTGAAGCACATCATGATGAACCCGCACATATTTTTAGAATTTTCATAGAATCTATATTTTTAAAGATATGAAATTATTAAGACAGTGCTGTTTCAAAAACCAACGAAAAAGAAAAATCCTACGGGTCCCGCCTGTCAGCCTCGCTGTGTCTTCAACCTCCCGCGCGGACCCGGGCGCCCGGCGCCTCGCCGCCGGCGGACCATGCCAAACCCGATGCCGCCCCCGGTTTTTGGCATCCGCCTTCATTTCCATTTTCAGCTTTCCCTCTTCCCCTTTCTTTTCCTCACCACCGTCACCTCCATTGCTGCTGTTGAGAGCTCGTCGCCCCGCCATCCCGGTCCGCCTCAGTGCAGATCCGGCGTGTAAACCAAAGCGCCTCAGCCTCCTCTTCCACCTCGACCCGGTCTCACCCCACGAGACGCACCGAGCAGGCCGTATTAATCCATGAACCGAGCTTCGTCGAGCTCTTGCTGGCCAGATTCTGCCGCCTTCGCATGCTGGGAACTCCTCACCTGGACATAGGTATTTTAATCAGTAATTTTCGTGGCCATTTGACCAGGTCCCGGCAAGCCGCAACGGTGCGGTGAGCCTCCGTCCGCCATTGCCAAGGTGCAGCTCGGCCTGGTGTTACCAGGGCCGGATCTGCTGCGTGCTGGAGTCTGTGACCCTTCGTGTGGCCCAGATTTGATTGGCCCTAGCGTATTAATCGGTTTATTTATTCCAGAAATTACTAGCAAACCTGTAAAATGCATAACTAATTCTTTGTTAGGTATTTCGAGGTCAAACAAAATTCTCTGTGCTCCTCTGATTATGTACTATTGGGGAAAAATATCAAACCCTCTCCCATATTAGTATTATTATTGGAACTAAATTAATTGGACACCACACTAAATAATTCATAAGTAATTCTATATAATTAATAAATTAATGAAACTTGGTATTTAATTCTAGTTTTTGATGCATAAACAACCTGCAAAGTGACAATTGTTAGCTCTCTGAATTTTAGTTAAAATTAAATTATTGTCTTTTTCCTTGTTTTAATTATTTAAAACTCTTAACCCATGCATGTCGATGAAACTTGGCCCATAAATCCCTCTTAGTATGTTATACTTTTAGTAAATAGCTCATATGCTTACCACTGCTAGAACCATGTTGAATTAATTTTCATCCTCTAAGATTTCATATTAAATTAATTGTTTAATTGTATATTAGAGCTCTATCTACTATATATCTAGCAACATCCACAACACGTTAAAAACGTTATTTGATCAGAACCCATTACCATGTACTACCTTGCATGTTTATATTGATCACGATGAGCTTGCACACACACCGTACTTTCTATACATAATTACCGCGTTTGTTTACTGGAGGCCATGAAGGAAATACACTACACGCACTCACCTTATACCTCTATTTTGTACGTTATATTTACTGAATATGTCAACACACACCGAGCTCACCGGACATATTAAAATTATTCTTATTTAATTAGATTGTCATGAGTCTTCTCTCATGTACAATATTGCATTTGCATCATATAGATAACGAGGTGAACCACATGGAGGCTGGACCGGAGCAGGAGCCAGAAGGGCAAGGAGAAAGCGATTCCACTAACCAGGAGCATACTCTCAAGGCAAGCCCCGGTGCATCCTATCAAGTTTTTACTCTTTTTATTTTATCACTAGATAGGGTGATATAGGTTTGCATGTGCATTATGTTTATAGGAGTTGTATGAAAACCTAGTACTGCAGTAGGTTCCCTTTTCCTGATAATAGCCTTAGGACGGTAGTCGCTCTGCTTAATTTAGGACGAACATTCGTCGAGTGGTATGGAGACCACTCGTAGACCAGGAAATATTATCACTTGGGAATGATGAAAGAGAAAGGAAAGTTGGAATGGGTTAACAAATAAAGACCGGACGGGCAACTAGGTGGAAAGGGAAGGACAACTTGTCTTTAAGAAGGTAGCCCCGTTCGAGTCACTTAAGGCTACGCCTCGTATCCGGCCCATGGGATCAAGTTTGAATGTACTATTTGCATGCTAGAGTTATGGGCCCAGTAAACTGACGTAGCTTTAACTACTGCCTGGTCGGAAGATAACCTTCTCCCTTCTTTGGTGGAACTGGGGCTGAGAGGAGGGAGAAATCTACCTACGGATGGTGGCACGGGGCGCATCGCGTTAGGGGACCCTCCTCGGGGGAGTCTAGACCCGGAAGACCTTGTGGTACCGCAGTGAAAGGTTGCTCCATGCGGCTTCCATGAAGCGCGTATGGATCGTGCAAGCAGGTTCTCCTGCAGGATGTAAATAGATTCGAGTCGCTGCCCCTCATAGTAACGAGTACCACTTGATCGCTGCTCCGGAACGGTGTTGGAAGCCATTAATTTGTTGAAAGGGTTTAATATTGTTGTTTGAACATTATTGTTAATTGTAATGCAACCATGATTGTTGTAGTTATAGTGCAAACTAAATTTACTATTTCGCCTATTAACTTAGCTTGAGGCTAAAACTTGAAAACTAGGAATTTACTCTTAGGCTGGCTTTTGGCAACATAAACCCTACCCTTAGCCTGTGCATATCTAGGGATCGGCTGTAGTTGGCCACCTTGACGGGTCAGTTTTGCTGAGTAAACTAGTTACTCAGGGCGATGTTTTATGTGGTTTTCAGATGACCAGAGTGGAGACTGCCACTACGGTGGGAGATTCCACTGGGAAGGCCAGCGCCCCGACTGCTGGAACATAGAATGGGAGCCTTGCAACGACATCGAGGAGGAGTAGCATGTTGATTGCTGGCACGGTGTTTGGGCAAACACCTACAAAGCCGGATGTGCTGTGTGAATCGTCGTGAGAGAATGATTGTATCTTACTCATTCTGTCGAGTTATCTAGACTATTTCGCTTCCACATTTTCTTAAAACTCTGGTTTATAAACTTTAAATTTGAATTTATGTAAAACTATATACTCTATCTATGTTCTCGTTGTAATTATATTCTCTGCCATGTATTGTACTATTGGGCGTCACAGTGCCTGTCGCCATTCAAAAAGATCCTGGAACGGAGCCGGCTCCGTGCTAAGTCGGTTCTGTTACAATATTGTTCATATAGATTTGGCACACAAAGAGATCCTTCCCAACATGCCTCGTGAACAAGGTGCTATTAATGCTTCCAATGGTGAATCCATTTTTGAGTAGGAAGTTCCTCAAGTGTTCATACCATGCCCTTGGTGCTTGTTTGAGGCCATAGAGAGCTTTCTTCAATTTGTACACATGTATTGGATGTTTTGGGTCCTCAAACCCCGGAGGTTGTTCCACATAGACTTTCTCATTGATCTCTCCATTCAAGAAGGCACTCTTGACATCCATTTGAAAGAGCTAGAAGCCATTATGTGAAGCGTAGGCAAGTAAGATCCGAATAGCTTCAAGACAGGCCATGGGAGCAAAGGTCTCTTCAAAGTCAATCCCCACCACTTGAGAATATCCCTTAGCCACTAGGCAGGCCTTGTTCTTGACAATTGCTCCTTTCTCATCTTGCTTGTTCTTGAAGACCCACTTGGTGCCAACCATATTATGATGCCTGGGCCTCTCAACCAATTTCCATACTTTGCACCTCTTGAAGTTGTTCAACTCTTCTTGTATGGTAATAACCCACTTGTGATCATCCATAGCCTCATCAATGGTAGTGGGCTCAATCATAGAGATGAAAGAGAAGTTCTCAATCTCAACATTTGCCTCATCATTGTCCTCTTCACTCACATAGTTGGGTTTATATTGATTTCTCCTTGTATTTATCCCTTGAGATGGACTCCCAATGATCAAGTCTTGTGAGTTATCTTTGTTGATGGCTTTGGGTCTAGGATGGTATTTTCTTTGTGTGGGAGAAGCTCTAGGTGAAGTATCTTGTGCATCATGGATTGTTTGCTCTTTTGATATATGAGTGTCTTGGATCCTAAAAGAGGTAGAAGAGTCACTATTATGCTTTCTTGTTTTGGACTTTGAGCTTGGGGTGGATGGGAGAGTATCTTGTGAAGAGCTAGGAGAAGTGGTTTGTGGTGAAGTATGTGGGGAGGTTTGTGGCTCACTTCTCACTTGGGTTTCCTCATTGGTTGGTGGGTGGACTCTCAATGAATTTTAGGAGGAGCTAGAGGGTGGACTTGTGGCATTTTGGTTTGGTTCTTGTACCTCAGAGGAAGAGGTTGGTTGAGGTGGTGGAGTAGAGGGCTCATCAATATCACCATCATTAACCTCGTGGGGTAAAACCTCGCCTACGGGCATTCTTCTCAAGGCTTCCTTCATAGGCTCATCCTCAATGTGCACTTCATGAAATTCATCTTCCTTTTGAGAACCATTTGACTCATTAAATTGTACGTCATAGGTTTCCACCACATATCCTGCGGCTGAGTTGTAGACCTGATATGCTTTAGAAGTTCCAGAGTATCCAACAAGTATCCCTTCATCCGTCCTACTTTCAAATTTCCCCGGCTTCTTCCTCTTCTTGAGAATGTAGCAAGTGCAGCCAAACACCCAAAAATATGAAACATTCAGTTTCCGTCCAACCAATAGCTCATATGGAGTCTTCTTTAACAACCGGTGAAGGTACACACGGTTGGAAGTGTAGCAAGCTGTGTTGATTGCTTTAGCCCAAAACCTCTCATGAGTTCCATACTCATCTAGTATAGCACGAGCAAGAGTGATGAGTGTCTTGTTCTTCCTCTCCACTACTCCATTCTGCTCGGGAGTGTAAGTAGCGGAGAACTCATGCTTGATCCCTTTCTTGTCATAATATTCCTCTACTGTGGTGTTCTTGAACTTAGTCCCATTGTCACTCCTTATCTTCACAATGCTAGTGCTAAATTCATTCTTTGCTCTTCTTGCAAACTTTCTGAAGATACCATTGGCTTGAGATATGTCCACAAGAAAGAAGGTCCAAGTGTACCTCGTGAAATCATCAACAATCACCAAGCAATATAGATTGCTTCCTAGACTCTTGTAGTGTGTTGGCCCAAACAAATCCATGTGCAAGAGCTCTAGCGGACGAGATGTAGACATGAATGACTTGGTGGGATGTGAAGATGCAACTTGTTTTCTTGCCGGACAAGCACTACACAGTCTATCCTTCTCAAAGGCCACATCCTTGATCCCTTCAACTAGATTCCTCTTGGCAATCTTCTTGAGCTGATTCATTCCAACATGTGCCAGTCTTCTATGCCACAACCATCCCTTGGATACCTTAGTGAATAGGCAAGTGCTTGGTGGCATGTTGCTTGACTTGAAGTCCATGACATATAAGTTCCCATGCCTTACTCCATGAAATACTAGCCCTCTCTTGTCATTCTCAATCTGTGCACCGTCCTCATCAAATGTGCACTTGAAACCTATGTCACAGAGTTGACCAATAGACAGAAGGTTGAAGTTGAGGGTTTCCACTAGAAAGACCTTGGAGAAATGAAGGTCATTTATGATGGCCACCTAGCCCGAGCCTCTAACTCTCCCTTTTGAGTTATCCCCAAAAGTCACCTTCTCACTATCTTCGTCTTCACCAATGGTGGTGAACATGGTTGGCTTCCCGGTCATGTGTTGAGTGCACCCACTATCAAGAATCCAATGAGTGCCTCCACTCTTATAGTTGACCCTGGTAGTAGCCATAAGATAAGCACTAGAGGAAAAGGGGTTAGTATCTAAAGCATTACTTAATTGACTAGCACTAACCTCACAATGTAGAGCAATGAGACCATCCTCATAGATAGGGATTCTTGCAATCCCATCCAGTAGTCTCCTCCTAATTGGATAGTGAGGAGCATGATACTTCCAATGTCCATGATCATCCCCCATGTGCACATTGTCAAGGTTGATGTAGTAATGGGGAGGATCATAGAGTCTAGTGATGTGCTCAAGCACATATCTCACTTGAGCGTGGAGCACTAGTATCATCTCCATTGCTCTCTCAATTGAGAGCTCATGTCTCATGTTGAATACCTCCTCAAGTAAGAAAACCCTTTCAGGAGTTAAGATTTGTTGGAGGAGCTTGTCAATCACTTTATGTGGTGCAATCCTCCGAAGTCACCTGAAAGAGTTTATCCTACACACAAGATCATAGATGCTCAATAGATTCTCACAAAGGTCATTATTCAGATTTCTCACAAATTCACCGAGTTCAAAGAAGAGATCCTGTTGGTGAGCTCGACAAAGATGCCAAAGATGATCTTGTGGTGGAGGAAGTGGAGGAGGTGGAGGCGCCAGAGCCGAAGCCGCAAGATTGATCATCTCAAATGATCGAGCGAGCATTGTTGTTGGTGCTCCCCCTACGCCAATGCTTGGTCCACTCGAAGTGCTTGGAGTAGACCTTGGAATGGCACTTGAGGTAGAGCTTGACGAAGTGGCTGAAGAATGTCTTGATCTGAATGGGTTGTAGAGGTTGTTGTAAGACAATCTTGTGGAGGGATCAAAGAAGTTTGAGCTTGAAGCTACTTATTTCCCTTTGCTTGAAGATGCTTCATGATTTGTCTTGTAAGTCTTCTTCCATGCCATGCTCACGGTGATCTCCTCATCCTTGAAGAGTAGCTCAGTCACGTCCTCAACGGACATACTCTTCTCCATGAGAAGGTCAAGGGTGATGTAGAAGAGCTTGCTGCTCGGAAGCAAGGAGAGGATCTTCTCCACTATCACGATCTTGTGAATCTCAAAAGAAGTTGTCCCAATCCTATCCATAATACCTCGCAAGCGAATAAGAGAGTCAAGTAAGTCCTCATTGTCATTCGCATGAAAAGTAAAGAACTCCTCAACAAGAGAACTACTAGCATGATCAATAGGAGGTTCACAAACATCATCAATACTAGTCATGCTAGTAGAGCAAGCAAGATCAAGAGACACATCATTATCAATCATCATATTAGGCACACTAGTAGAGCAACCTATCAAGTCATTGCTAGAAGAATCTAGGTACTCACTAGAACAAGGCACATCCACACAATCATCATACGCATGATCATCGGTAAAGGTATTGACAAAGTCCACAAGAGTATCCATCAACTCATCCAGAATCATGGCATTTAGGTAGCTTTTAAAGTGATCCTTCCATGAGCCATGACTCGGCCCCGAATGGGATGACATCCCAACTCAATACGGTCACTACTCAAGGCGGTTAAGCCTTATAATGAGCACTTGGCTCTGGTACCACTTGAAAGGATCATAGTGACCGAGAGGGATGGGGTGAGGGGGGGGGGGGTGAATCGAGAACTACTGCTATGAACCAATTTTACCAATCACACACTACCGATAGCACTCAAAGCAACTCATACATAATTCTAGTGGTGATCACACTAACAATATGCTCCTATGAAGGAAAGCCATCCTATGCATACTAGTGGATCACACAAGTCAATACAACTCCTATGCACTTCTAGTGATCAAGCACACCAATGCAACTTCTACTCATGCTAGTCATAATATGCGGAAGCTTAAATAGTACTAGCAAGTATGGAGTCTAAATATGCAAGTCTACAAGATAGTCAAAGAAAACTAATAGAACACACAAGCATGAATAGCACGATATGTAAATGTTGAAAGTAAAGCATCATAGTGAGGAGTAGAGTAAGGGGTGGCTCATGATTTTTTCCCGAGGTCTCGGAAGGATGGCGCCTTCCAATAATCCTCATTGGACCACTCCCGCCAGAGTCCCGATCCCTCCCGCCACCAAGTGCAGTTCTCGCCCATGAGCCCGCAATCACTCCTAGAGTGAAGACACGGTGTGCGTCACCACTGCACAAAGCACAAGCTCGACTCCCTCGAGAACTTGCCGGACTCCCCGAGCCGACACGAGCGCTGACTAGCGATGCCCCTTTCAACGGTGGGCTCAAACCGTGTACAAACGTGTGACGACCTTCACAACCGATCATGATAGGCTCGATCACCGACGCCTAACCGGTCTAGGTCTCACCATAGACCAAGAGTAACAATCTAGATCACACCCTCAAGGACACTCTAGCCTTAGATGTGCAAGATGCTCAAGCTACTCTTCTCTAGCACTCTCAAGATATGCAATATCTCCTCCTAGTGCTCTCCTCTTTTCCTCTTGGACCTCACCAAATGTTCTCAGGTATTCCACTGGCCAAGACAGGTCTCCAAGACCCCAGCAACGAAGTTATATAGGCTCCCAACCTCAAACTAGCCGTTGCCTCACGAAGTTGCCTTTCTGGACCCAATGACTGGACTGTCCGGTCACTCCTAGACCGGACCGTCCGGTCTCTCTGGAACGGTTCCTAGAACCATTGGCTGCACTATCCAGACAACTTTCTGTACTGATCGGACTGTCCGTTCAGCTCTCTCCAGTCCAGGAGCCTCCACAAAACGCTTCCTCGCTGCTCTGTGTCGAGCCATACAGACCGGACCGTCCAGTCTCTACGGCTCCCAGGCACAGACAGTTTCCTCGCTGCGGCTCAGTCCCAGACAAACTCCCCATAGTGACCGTATAGTCCGGTCTCCACTGACTCCTCTATTCAGTCTCTATGTCCAGAAGCTAAAACTTGTCGTCCTCACTTGACTTTGTTTCTCGGCTTCTCCAAACAGCTCCTTGGCTTCTCCACTGTCACCTAGTGTCTGTGATTTCAATGAGCAACCTTGCACACCACCGACTAGACATGACCTAAGAGAATGACCTAGACCCCCTTGATAGTCCAATTTTTTCTATGGAGTCAAAGCCCTAAGAACTAGACAAGTGTACCAAACACTTGCTTCATAGCTTGTTCTCCGCTTTGATGCATGTTCATCAACCCTTGGACTCCATCAAGCTCATCAAACCTCCATGCTTTTGGTCTTGTCATCAATTACCAAGGCCGCCGTGAACAATCATCATAAAGTAGAAAAGGTTTCCTACACGGGCAACACTAATATAGACATTAGTCACATTTTATGCCTGTCATTCATCACCAAAACATCATACCTTGAGGTGACCTCAATGGTCATGATCCTTACACAGATGGTATTGTAGATCTCCAAGAATCCACAATGAAACACCGACATCTACAGAGTTTCAATGTGCTTGCATCTGCCATACCATTTTCATGGTGACCAGACTACCTTTGGTCGGATCTTAATGACAAGACACTCCGACGAACTCTCAACAGATGTCGGATGTAGGCAGCAGCATTGCCACCTCGTCAGACACAGTCATGTCGTTGGTGGCCCAGGACAGAACTGCAAATAAGGCCACTACTTTTGGCCATAATACAAATAGTGTTTGTGAAACAATCCCTGGTTTCCATCATGACCACTAAATCATAATCCAAGTCATCAGGGCACCTGTTATATTTACTAACTAGCAAGGTAGACCGCGCATTAGGGCAGCTAGAAATATAAAATTTCATATGCCAGAACTCTTTCCTAGAACAATCCGTATAAAGCATCCCTGAATTAGTAAGATGTAGACATGTAGTATAAAGAAACTTGGTAGATATTTATTACCACCTAATGAGCCTAAATTAAAGCTAATACACAGTATTACTCAAGTAAAATGAGAAGCTCATGTTTCAAACCCAAGGATTGTCAAGGCATTTGCATGGTTAGGATCCTACTCTTGAGCTGAAACTGAACCAGAAACTCAACCTCATCTTCATATGCCAGGGAAATGGTGAGCTAATATCTGGCTATATCACCAGCATCCGGCGCCATACAGTTACATTTCCCAAACAACGTTGAAAATCGACTACAACTAGTCCCAAGTGAATAATAAATAGTTGTCAGAGATCACTTATTTCTTAATTCTGACCAATATATTGTGTGGCACACACATACTAACACTGTTTATTCTTCCATCCAACAAACCAATATCTTTTGTCATACAACTTTGTTTTATTTTCTCTTCCAGTTACTTTTTATGATCAAGAACAACATCAAACTCATGTATCACCTACTTGTTGTCGTGGGTAGTCCATCACTGTTATACATTCCTAATGTTCTAGTTCCGGATTTAATTCAGAGCCAACAATGTGCTCATGTAATAGTTCTGTGTGAGAAATTAGACCGAAACTGATGAGAAAAGAGTGCTAGATTTGCAGGGTGTGGTGCGTGACAGAGGCATCCTCCAGCATCATGACCATCCAACAGGGCGATGTGCAACAATAGAGGCACTAGGTACTCTCTAGATAGTTTCAATCTCTAGACGACAAGATTCAAGAACATCACAACATAGAGAGTTATTGATACTTTTCTTTCAGCCTCTTGTAATTGATATGGAGTCTACACTAGGTGCATATCCTGGGCCAAGTACAAATGCCTCTCTAGTTTCCTAGCATGCCTTTATCACTGCCAATGTGACATTCAAGCCACTCTATTTCCAGTACCACAAAACAGCTCTATAGCGGCGTTTCTAAAAATCACGTAGTGGCGCAAAATGAAGTGAGCCACTAAAGAGCCCTGGGGGCCTGCCATGATTCTAACTGCCGCTATAGAACCATTTTTAGCGGCAGTTGGCATTATCAATCACCGCTACAAATGGCCTGCCTGTCGCTATAGTGCCTTTCCAACCACCGCTATAGGTCCTTTTTATTGTTGTGTTTGTTCTGCCCAATACATCATGGAGGTGGCGTGGGCCGAGGTGGCAAACCCTGCTCAATGCAATTTTCATCATTATGTGCGTGCAGCAGAAAGCACGGTTCTAACAACACCTCGTGCTTCTCTGTCGCTAACGCTCGCCTAAGTCATTGTGCTCCATATGGTGCCAACTGCAAGAACGTAGCCACTGTCCCACCATTGGCAAACAACGCGAGTGTTTGTGCATATGGTTTGCATGTTGCACACTCCTATGATTCAACAACAACGTTTCTTCCAACGGGTTTGTCAATATTTCATGGCCTTGACATCCTGTCACCGCCAACCTATACATGTTGTAGGGCCCTCTTGGCCGAAAAATCCTGCTCCGTGAAGTCAAAGAAATTGTCGGTGCAATTTGTTCTTCCTTGTGCACTATGGGAAAATCAATCTTTATCGTGTGCCTGAAATTTTGCCGTGTGTTTTATTTCGGGCACATGGCAAAGATGATATTTGTCGTGTGCTAAATTAAAACACACGGCAAAATCTTTGCCATGTGTAAAAAAAATTGACATACAACAAAGTCAATGTTTGCCGAGTGTATTATATTTTGCACTCGGCAAACACTCTCTTTGTCGAGTGCCCGATAGAATGCAATCGGCAAAGAGATAAACTATAAAAAGAGTGAACATGGTTCATAGTCATAACTAAATGTGTGGTGCAGTGGTAGGGGTGGCTACGTGCAAAGGTGAGGTTGCTAGTTCGATTCTTGGCAGGTGCACTTTGCACGTAGCGTGAGAAAAGACACCGTGACTTGCGATAGGGATGGGTGGGCGTGGTTGTTGGCCACTCAAAAATTTTTTTTTGCTCTTTTTCAAGGTTTTATACGATTTATACTTTACTGGCTTTGCCGTGCGTATTTTTGACACGCGGCAAAGCTTTTGCCGTGTGCCCGATATAAGGCACATGGCAAAGTCGGCTTTGTCAAAAGTTTTTTTGCCATGCACGCTTTACCGTGTGCAACCCACGACAAAGACTTTGTTGTGCGTTTTTCGGGTTTTGCCATGTGCATTGGGCACACGGCAAACCTTTGGTTTCCTACAGTGACATGGACTATCCTACATTTTTCATTTGTTTTTTATTTTTATTATACTATATATTGATATTGGACTATTGGACACAAACATATGTGATGTCTTAGTGGTTTCCATGGTTTATCTTTTTTTTTTCATTTCTTGTCTTATGCACAACTCTGCCAATAAAAATTTCGGACAATAAAAATCTTTGTGTCTGGTACTCAAACGCTCCTTGTGTGAAGCCACAGCAAATCCATGATGCGTGGACGTGGCTTCTCATCCAACGTATCACCCAGCACACGCATGGTGAAAATGTTTGGGAGTCTAGAGGGACCTTGCAACCAAATAGCAGGCTGCTCCCCCTGCTCCCTGTCCTCATCCCCATCCCCCTCCTCCTACTCCTGCTCCGCCGCCTCCTCCTCCTCCTCTGGTGACGACGACGATGACGACTCCTGAGAGGTAGGTGGCGCTGGGAGAGACTGAGTCGCTCGACCCCGACCCCGACCCTTGGGGCCATCCTACCCCGACCCTTGCCTCGGGTCGACCCTAAAGGTGTTGAGGAACTTGGCATCACTCTTCTCCAACCAGACGCGCATTTTTGCACTGTTCCGCCGCCCACCATCTTAACCTGCATTTCAAGAAACAGAAAAACAATTAGCACATATAAACAAAATATAATAATTTAAGACAAAATAAACAATACATGATTAGAAAGTAACATGATATTGCAATTAATAATGCAATAAGTACAAATCTTACATGTATTACAAATAATCATCAGGATCAGGATTAGTTGGATCTTATGTCTCATCATCACTATCATGCATGTCGAGATCAAAATCAGGCACGTGCTCCGATGGAGGAATGTCCTCATCAATCTCTAATTGTAATTGCTCTAGTAATAGTAAGTCCTTTGCATTGTAAACCTCATTTCCAGTGGCCTCGTCATCAACACTTTCATCATCCTCGTTTACTTCTATTTCAATTTCTCCAATTAAGTCCATCTCAATACACCCTTGTAACTCATTTTATTGAAAGAACTCTCCGTCATATGTGTTTGGGTCTATATTGTAATCTTCATTGATCAGAACAAGTAGCCTACCATGTGGCACTACCGTGTACACAACGTTCCAACCCTGAAGACGTTTGTCAATTTTGCAGCGGTATGAGAGATAATAAACTTGTGGCGCTTGTTGCACCACAACCTACACATCATCTCCTTGATAGACGAATGACTGTCGAATTTCAACTAGTCCAACATTGGGGTTTTGCCTCACTTGGTTAGGATCAAACCAATGTCATTTGAATACGACAGGCTTAAGAGTGGTGCAACCATGAACCTTGAGTTCATATATTTCTTCAATTATTTCATAGTAATCCATCCTATCTTGGGCTATTGTACAAACTTTGTAATTTGTGGTACTCCGATTGGGCCGACCTTCATCGTGCTTTCTTGTGTGAAAGCGATATACATCCACATCATAGCTGGAGTATGACATTACCCTATAGCCACATCCATTGACAACCTGTCTCTACTCGGGACACATGGACGCCTTGTTTTTTCCCTTTTGTTTGAATCAAGTAATGAAATCAAGCAATCCACTTCCCACACCCTCTTGAAGAAAGGTATCAACTTGTTGCGGGGTTGGTGCC
Organism: Eleusine coracana subsp. coracana; assembly: GCA_032690845.1. Classification (NCBI taxonomy): domain Eukaryota; kingdom Viridiplantae; phylum Streptophyta; class Magnoliopsida; order Poales; family Poaceae; genus Eleusine; species Eleusine coracana. The sequence continues at coordinate 58,296,872 of CM064434.1, read as the reverse complement.
CTATTTCTCTACTAGAATTATTGAGTAAATTCTCTGTACAAATGAAAAGAAGATCAAGATAGGTTAGATGCAGATTAGTGACCAACCGCAATAAATAATCGAGAACTAGGTGGGAGAGAACTTACTGTATGTACGGCAACACTTTGGAAAGATTGGTCAACAAATAGATCATGATAGTGCAGAACTCTGCAAGTTGCAAGTTCTTAGCAGTCCCGCCACTTGCACTACCAAGTAGCCCTATGAAAAGGCTGAGGGTCGATTCATTTTTGTTGGCATTGTAACGAGGGGGTGCATTATGCATGCTAGGAAGGGTTTTGGCATATTATTTTCTTGTGAAGCTTGACACCCCTTCAGTATAGTATGCCTATGCCATAGAAGCTTTGATTTTGCACTTGTTTAACAAATCGTGGCGTTCATGACCACCAGCTTCTCAATAAATAGATCATAATTTGGTGTTTTCGTTCAACTTGTGTAACTGTGAACAAAATTAGGACTGCATAGTTAATTCAGTTTCAGGATCATGGACGGATAAGACGTGTGTGGACCTGTGATTGATGAATTATTCAGCAAATAAATTTAGACCACAAGCAGCCTTTACATTGTTAAAATGATGACCCGGCTCGGAGCCGGGCTGAGCTAAGCTGAAAGCACGGTGAGTATCAGTCAATGTCTCAATTAGAACGAGCAGCGTATCATTATTTTAGTAAGATTATACTGTTATGTGCACAATAGAGAATATGTAAGCACAAGAAACATGAAGAACTGCCGCAGTTTCTGTACAGTATTTTAAAATTTAAATATGGAACTCAGAGAATAAGTAGATCCCATTATCTTGCGACTAGTTTAATACCATGATTTCCTCCCACCACCACCAGGGGGATTTGTAGTCTACTGCCTTTGGACAGGAATGGCATTGTTGCAAGAGAGGAGAGATTGTGTATAATTGTTCAGTTGTTTTCCATTCACACTATATAGTGGTATATATGAAAGTAAAATAAATGGGAGGGGAAGGGATCCGAGGGGCAAGACACCTTCCCTGATATTTATTGAAGTACTGGATAATAATATCTAAACTACTAATATAACGCAACACCCCTTGGCAGTCATAGCAGGAGCATTGCAGATAGTTGGGCTGAAGAAGAGGCTGAAGGTACAAGCCAATAAACTAACCCCCACTGCAGTAATAGCATCAACCTCACGTAAGTGATAGTCCGTTCGTAATATCCCAATAAATTGAGATTAGACCCGTAGTTACCCATCAGCATTTTTGTGCACAAGAAGATGAGAATTTAATACCACCTTAGTAATTTGGTAGAAGGAAGGTCAACATATAAGTCTATGTTATCCACTACCCCTAATTTGGGTTAGCCCTTTTACCTAAACAAAGACGAATGGGGTTGTGGGTGTGTGGAGTCCACTCAATATGTGAGATGGGTCCAACTGAGTCTGAACCCTAGGGTTTTACATATGGTTAAAGAATCGACTAAGGTGATCATGGAGCTCACAAGTGTTAGGAGGTCCAGACATTCTACATGGCGGCCTAGGTGGAATTCTTTGATGCAAACCTAGAACAGATTGCGGCAGCATAACAGGCATGGCATGGGCTGGTGGGTGACTGACGGTGATGATGGGTGGAGGCAAGGACCCATGGACGAGGGAGAGCACGCATAATCATTTTTCTTGTCATGTTTTTACTCGACCAGTCGCTTGTAATGGGATTAGTGCTATGATGGACCAGGGGACCCATCTACCGACATAAAACTTCTAAGGGTACTGATTGATTCACCAGCGCCATATTGAAATCTAATGGACAAATTGGTAAAATCACAGGCACACCATCAGCACCAACAGAGTCTGTTAAAGAAGTAGAGATATTTAAAATGTAGATAATCACCAAGTTTTGAAATTGAATAACATCACCTCTAACGATTGAGCACTAGCTTGACCGTCGCTCTGGTAGCCTAAATCCTCTCGCTGTAGAGGCCAGAGATATGAATTCGAAGGACATTACCAAGGTTGATTTAAGTAACGAAAAATCAAGGACAGACAAGCAGTTGGTAGGTTGCTTAGTTCCAATGATTCATTAGCATGGACTTGGTCCATTCTATTCTCTTATCAGATAGTTCTCGGTGTTATTTCGGTGCCAGTGACCATTGGCTTGGAATCTATTGCATTGACCGAAAGAGGGTGAGTTTTCTTATATTGGCCTTTTCTTATGCCACAGGACGTAGGTTGAATGACTTACACGCTCATGACACCACGACAACAAGAGGGTGGTTCGGAAATAGCTTTCTCATAATTGCATGACGTTGATTATTGTGACTGACATTGTCAACAAGTCTCCCCCATGCTCGCCACCACCCGCTGCTACATAGCAGAAATCTAGGTAGTACGTGAGATGTAGCTCTCAATAGACATGGACGAAAAGAATTGACACAGCATTGACCTGATTAACAAGTCATGGCGTTCATGACCACCAGCTTATCACTAAATAGATCATAATTTGGTGTTTTCGTTCTACTTGTGTAACTGTGAATACAATTGGGACTGCATAGTTAATTCGGTTTCAGGAATATGGACGGATGAGACGTGTGTGGACCTGTGATTGATGAATTATTGAGCAAATAAATTTAGACCACAAGCAGCCTCCACATTGTTAAAATGACGACCCGGCTGGGAGCCGGGCTGAGCTAAGCTCAAAGCACGGTGAGTATCAGTCAATGTCTCAATTAGAATTAGCAGCGTATCATTATATTAATAAGGTGATACTGTTATGCGCACAATAGAGAATATGTAAGCACATGAAACAAGAAGAACTACAGCAGTTTACATACAGTACTTTAAAATTTAAATATGGAACTCAGAGAATATGTAGATCCCATTATCTTGTGACTAGTTTAATACCATGATTTCCTCCCATCACCACCAGGGGGATTTGTAGTCTGCTGCCTTTGGACAGGAATGGCATTGTTGCAAGGGAGGAGAGTTTGTGTATAATTGTTTAGTTGTTTTTCCATTCACACTATATAGTGGTATATATAAAAGTAAAATAAATGGGAGGGGAAGGGATCGGAGGGGCAAGACACCTTCCCTGATATTTATTTAAGTACTGGATAATAATATCTAAACTACTAATATAATGCAACACCCCTTGGCAGTCATAGCAGGAGCATCGCAGATAGTTAGGCTGAAGAAGAGGCTGATGGTACAAGCCGACAAACTAACCCCCACTGCAGTTATAGCACCAATCTCGCGTAAGTGATAGTCCGTTCGTAATATCCCAATGAATTGAGATTAGACCCGTAGTTACCCATCAGCATTTTTGTGCACAAGAAGATGAGAATTTAATACCACCTTAGTAATCTGGTAGAAGGAAGGTCAACATATAAGTCTATGTTATCCACTATCCCTAATTTGGGTTAGCCCTCTTACCTAAACAAAGACGAATGGGGTTGTGGGTGTGTGGAGTCCACTCAATATGTGAGATGGGTCCAACTGAGTCTGAACCCTAGGGTTTTACGTATGGTTAAAGAGTCGACTCCGGTGATCACGGAGCTCACAAGTGTTAGGAGGTCCAGACATATTCTACATGATGCATATTGGCCCATGCATGGCAGTGGTGGTGCCACCATTGCATGGCGGCCTAGGTGGAATTCTTCGATGCAAACCTAGAACAGACTGCGGCAGCATAACAGGCATGGCATGGGCTGGTGGGTGACTAGTGGTGATGATGGGTGGAGACAAGGACCCACGGACGAGGGAGAGCGCGAATAATCATTTTTCTTGTCATGTTTTGACTCGACCAGTCGCTTGTAATGGGATTAGTGCTTTGATGGACCTGGGGACCCATCTATCGACATAAAACTTCTAAGGGTACAGATTGATTCACCAGCGTCATATTGAAATCTAATGGACAAATTGGCAAAATCACAGGCACACCATCAGCACCAACAGAGTCTTTTAAAGAAGTAGAGATATTTAAAATGCAGATAATCACCTGGTTTTGAAATTGAATAACATCACCTCTAACGATTGAGCACTAGCTTGACCGTAGCTCTGGTAGCCTACATCCTCTCGCTGTAGAGGATTGAAATATGAATTCGAAGGACATTACCAAGGTTGATTTCAGTATCGAAAAATCAAGGACAGACGAGCAGCGGGTAGGTTGCCTAGTTTCAATGATTCGTTAGCATGGACTTGGTCCATTCTATTCTCTTATCAGATAGTTCTCGGAGTTATTTCAGTTCTAGTGACCATTGGCTTGGAATCTATTGCATTGACCGAAAGAGGGCGAGTTTTCTTATATTGGCTTTTTCTTATGCCACAGGATGTAGGTTGAATGGCTGACACGCTCATGACTCCACGACAACAAGAGCGTGGTTCGGAAATAGCTTTCTCATGGTTGCATGATGTTGATTATTGTGACTGACCTGGTCAACAAGTCTCCCCCATGCTCGCCTCCACCCACTGCTACCTAGTCGATATCTAGGTAGTACGTGAGATGTAGCTCTCAATAGACACGGACAAAAAGAATTGACGTGGCGTTGACCTGATTAACAAGTCATGGCGTTCATGACCACCAGCTTATCACTAAATAGATCATAATTTGGTGTTTTTGTTCTACTTGTGTAATTGTGAATACAATTGGGACTGCATAGTTAATTCGGTTTCAGGAACATGGATGGATGAGACGTGTGTGGACCTGTGATTGATGAATTATTGAGCAAATATATTTCGACCACAAGCAGCCTCTACATTGTTAAAATGATGACCCGGCTGGCAGACGGGCTGAGCTAAGCTGAAAGCACGGTGAGTATCAGTCAATGTCTCAATTAGAATGAGTAGTGTATCATTATATTAATAAGATGATACTGTTATGCGCACAATAGAGAATATGTAAGCACATGAAACATGAAGAACTGCAGCAGTTTTTCTATAGTATATTAAAATTTAAATATGGAACTCAGAGAATAAGTAGATCCCATTATCTTGCGACTAGTTTAATACCATGATTTCCTCCCACCACCACCAGGGGGATTTGTAGTCTGCTGCCTTTGGACCGGAACGGCATTGTTGTAAGAGCGGAGAGATTGTGTATAATTGTCCAGTTGTTTTCCATTCACACTATATTGCGGTATATATGAAAGTAAAATAAATGGGAGTGGAAGGGATCAGAGGGGCAAGACACCTTCCCTGATATCTTTGAAAGTACTGGATAATAATATCTAACCTACTATATATAACGCAACACCCCCTGGCAGTCATAGCAGGAGCATCGCAGATAGTTAGGCTAGAGAGAACACTGAAGGTACAAGCCGACAAACTAACCCCCACCGCAGTTATAGCATCAATTTCACGTAAGTGATAGTCCGTTCGTAATATCCCAATCAATTGAGATTAGACCTGTAGTTACCCATCAGCATTTTTGTGCACGAGAAGATGAGAATTTAATGCCACCTTAGTAATCTAGTAGAAGGAAGGTCAACATATAAGTCTAGGATATCCACTATCCCTAATTTGGGTTAGACCTTTTACCTAAACAAAAACCAATGGGGTTGTGGGTGTTTGTTGTCCACTCAATATGTGAGATGGGTCCAACTGAGTTTGATCCCTAGGGTTTTACATATGGTTAAAGAGTCGACTCCGGTGATCATGGAGCGCACAAGTGTTAGGAGGTCCAGACATATGCTACATGACGCATATTGGCCCATGCATGGCAGTGGTGGTGCCACCATTGCATGGCGGCCTAGGTGGAATTCTTTGATGCAAACCCAGAACAGATTGTGGCAGCGTAACAAGCATGGCATAGGCTGGTGGTTGACTGAAGGTGATGATGTGTGGAGGCAAGGACCCACGGACGAGGGAGAGCGCGCATAATCATTTTTCTTGTCATGTGTTTACTTGACCAGTCGCTTGTAATGGGATTACTTCTTTGATGGACCTGGAGACCCATCTATCGACATAAAACTTCTAAGGGTACAGATTGATTCACCAACGCCATATTGAAATCTAATGGACAAATTGGTAAAATCACAGGCACACCATCAGCACCAACAGAGTCTTTTAAAGAAGTAGAGATATTTAAAATTCAGATAATCACCAGGTTTTGAAATTGAATAACATCACCTCTAACGATTGAGCACTAGCTTGACCGTAGCTCTGGTAGCCTAAATCCTCTCGCTGTAGAGGCCTGAGATATGAATTCGAAGGACATTACCAAGGTTGATTTCAGTAACGAAAAATCAAGGGCAGACGAGCAGTGGGTAGGTTGCCTAGTTCCAATGATTCAATAGCATGGACTTGGGCCATTCTATTCTCTGATCAGATAGTTCTCGGTGTTATTTTGGTGCCAGTGACCATTGGCTTGGAATCTATTGCATTGACCGAAAGAGGGTGAGTTTTCTTATATTGGCCTCTTCTTATGCCACAGGACGTAGGTTGAATGACTGACACGCTCCTGACACCACGACAACAAGAGGGTGGTTCAGAAATAGCTTTCTCATAATTGCATGACGTTGATTATTGTGACTGACCTGGTAAACAAGTCTCCCCCATGCTCGCCACCACCCACTGCTACCTAGCAGAAATCTAGGTAGTACATGAGATGTAGCTCTCAATAGACATGGACGAAAAGAATTGACGCAGCATTGACCTGATTAACAAGTCATGGCGTTCATGACCACCAGCTTATCACTAAATAGATCATAATTTGGTGTTTTCGTTCTACTTGTGTAACTGTGAATACAATTGGGACTGCATAGTTAATTCGGTTTCAGGAATATGGACGGATGAGACGTGTGTGGACCTGTGATTGATGAATTATTGAGCAAATAAATTTAGACCACAAGCAGCCTCCACATTGTTAAAATGACGACCCGGCTGGGAGCCGGGCTGAGCTAAGCTCAAAGCACGGTGAGTATCAGTCAATGTCTCAATTAGAATTAGCAGCGTATCATTATATTAATAAGGTGATACTGTTATGCGCACAATAGAGAATATGTAAGCACATGAAACAAGAAGAACTGCAGCAGTTTACATACAGTACTTTAAAATTTAAATATGGAACTCAGAGAATAAGTAGATCCCATTATCTTGTGACTAGTTTAATACCATGATTTCCTCCCATCACCACCCGGGGGATTTGTAGTCTGCTGCCTTTGGACAGGAATGGCATTGTTGCAAGGGAGGAGAGTTTGTGTATAATTGTTTAGTTGTTTTTCCATTCACACTATATAGTGGTATATATAAAAGTAAAATAAATGGGAGGGGAAGGGATCGGAGGGGCAAGACACCTTCCCTGATATTTATTTAAGTACTGGATAATAATATCTAAACTACTAATATAATGCAACACCCCTTGGCAGTCATAGCAGGAGCATCGCAGATAGTTAGGCTGAAGAAGAAGCTGATGGTACAAGCCGACAAACTAACCCCCACTGCAGTTATAGCACCAATCTCGCGTAAGTGATAGTCCGTTTGTAATATCCCAATGAATTGAGATTAGACCCGTAGTTACCCATCAGCATTTTTGTGCACAAGAAGATGAGAATTTAATGCCACTTTAGTAATCTGGTAGAAGGAAGGTCAACATATAAGTCTATGTTATCCACTATCCCTAATTTGGGTTAGCCCTCTTACCTAAACAAAGACGAATGGGGTTGTGGGTGTGTGGAGTCCACTCAATATGTGAGATGGGTCCAACTGAGTCTGAACCCTAGGGTTTTACGTATGGTTAAAGAGTCGACTCCGGTGATCACGGAGCTCACAAGTGTTAGGAGGTCCAGACATATTCTACATGATGCATATTGGCCCATGCATGGCAGTGGTGGTGCCACCATTGCATGGCGGCCTAGGTGGAATTCTTCGATGCAAACCTAGAACAGACTGCGGCAGCGTAACAGGCATGGCATGGGCTGGTGGGTGACTGACGGTGATGATGGGTGGAGACAAGGACCCACGGACGAGGGAGAGCGCCAATAATCATTTTTCTTGTCATGTTTTGACTCGACCAGTCTCTTGTAATGGGATTAGTGCTTTGATGGACCTGGGGACCCATCTATCGACATAAAACTTCTAAGGGTACAGATTGATTCACCAGCGTCATATTGAAATCTAATGGACAAATTGGCAAAATCACAGGCACACCATCAGCACCAACAGAGTCTTTTAAAGAAGTAGATATATTTAAAATGCAGATAATCACCTGGTTTTGAAATTGAATAACATCACCTCTAACGATTGAGCACTAGCTTGACCGTATCTCTGGTAGCCTACATCCTCTCGCTGTAGAGGATTGAGATATGAATTTGAAGGACATTACCAAGGTTGATTTCAGTATCAAAAAATCAAGGACAGACGAGCAGCGGGTAGGTTGCCTAGTTTCAATGATTCGTTAGCATGGACTTGGTCCATTCTATTGTCTGATCAGATAGTTCTCGGTGTTATTTCAGTTCTAGTGACCATTGGCTTAGAATCTATTGCATTGACCGAAAGAGGGTGAGTTTTCTTATATTGGCTTTTTCTTATGCCACAGGATGTAGGTTGAATGGCTGACACGGTCATGACTCCATGACAACAAGAGTGTGGTTCGGAAATAACTTTCTCATGGTTGCATGACGTTGATTATTGTGACTGATCTGGTCAACTAGTCTCCACCATGCTCGCCACCACCCACTGCTACCTAGCCGAAATCTAGGTAGTACGTGAGATGTAGCTCTCAATAGACACGGACGAAAAGAATTGACGTGGCGTTGACCTGATTAACAAGTCATGGCGTTCATGACCACCAGCTTATCACTAAATAGATCATAATTTGGTGTTTTCGTTCTACTTGTGTAACTGTGAATACAATTGGGACTGCATAGTTAATTCGGTTTTAGGAACATGGATGGATGAGACGTATGTGGACCTGTGATTAATGAATTATTGAGCAAATATATTTAGACCACAAGCAGCCTCTACATTGTTAAAATGATGACCCGGCTGGCAGACGGGCTGAGCTAAGCTGAAAGCACGGTGAGTATCAGTCAATATCTCAATTAGAATGAGTAGTGTATCATTATATTAATAAGATGATACTGTTATGCACACAATATAGAATATGTAAGCACATGAAACATGAAGAACTGCAGCAGTTTTTGTATAGTATTTTAAAATTTAAGTATGGAACTCAGAGAATAAGTAGATCCCATTATCTTGTGACTAGTTTAATACCATGATTTCCTCCCACCACCACCAGGGGGATTTGTAGTCTGCTGCCTTTGGACCGGAACGGCATTGTTGTAAGAGAGGTGAGATTGTGTATAATTGTTCAGTTGTTTTTCCATTCACACTATATTACGGTATATATGAAAGTAAAATAAATGGGAGTGGAAGAGATCAGAGGGGCAAGACACCTTCCCTGATATCTTTGAAAGTACTGGATAATAATATCTAAACTACTATATATAACGCAACACCCCGTGGCAGTCATAGCAGGAGCATCGCAGATAGTTAGGCGAGAGAGGACGCTGAAGGTACAAGCCGACAAACTAACCCCCACCGCGTTATAGCATCAATTTCACCTAAGTGATAGTCCGTTCGTAATATCCCAATCAATTGAGATTAGACCTGTAGTTACCCATCAGCATTTTTGTGCACGAGAAGATGAGAATTTAATACCACCTTAGTAATCTGGTAGAAGGAAGGTCAATATATAAGTCTAGGTTATCCACTATCCCTAATTTGGGTTAGCCCTTTTACCAAAACAAAGACGAATGGGGTTGTGGGTGTGTGCGGTCCACTCAATATTTATGTGAGATGGATCCAACTGAGTCTGGAACCTAGGGTTTTACATAATGTTAAAGAGTCGACTCCGGTGATCATGGAGCTCGCGAGTGTCAGGAGGTCCATACATATGCTACATGACGCATATTGGCCCATGCTTGGGACATGGCATGGCACATGCGTTGGCACTTGATAGGGTGTGTCCAAGAGGGAACATTCTTGGTAGCTTGCCCAATGTGAATATGTTGTGTAGATATTCCGATATGGGCGTTAGTCTTTGAGCGGAGGTGCCTGTAATATCTCATCCATGCCCATTAAGATTAAGTCCATGTTGACCCATGGGTACTTAGTGTGCATGATGGGGTAAGAATGTAGTACAACCTGGTTAGTCTAGCGGGTGGAAGCTCAATATTTAAGCCTATATTATTCATCACGACCAACCAGCAGCGGCAGAAAAAATACACTAGTGGCAGCCCAACAGTGAACCGCACCTACAAATAGAATTACATTTATAAAATCTAGACAAGAAAAATACGTTATGTACTATTTGGGATACTAGCTAGCTTGATTAATTTCAACAAATGTGAATGCTTCTGAACTTTGAGAAATTTTGTGGAAAGTTCCATACGAGATTTCGTTTTCTGTAATTGTACAAAGATATTTGTTAGAGAGATGTTCCGCAGACAAGTGGCCAACTTGGTTATGATGTTGCCGGCTGCCTTGTCAACATCTCATTATATTTATAAGCTAGCACAAATACCCGTGTGTCTGGGGTGCGTGCTTAGCTTTTTCACTTCTGCTTCGGGTGAGCAGTCCGCTACAGCAATTCTAGTGGTGTATTCCTTTTGGGAAGCCTGAGAAACATCAGTAAGTGATTGAATCATTTTTAAATATTTTTTCCTTTTATTTTCAAATATAAAGCTGTGTCCATATCTAGTCGACAGAGTCGAAAGACACAAAACTGTGTCCATATCTAGTGCATGTATCACTACGTAAAAACATGTCATTAGTGACACTTCGTAAGTATTATTAGTGACACGTTTTTAACACATCACTAACATCATGTTACTAATGTAAAGTCATTAGTGACGCGGATTTTAGGCGTCACTAATGACTCTCTCATTAGTGACGCTTTATTGTCCAGACGCGTCACTAATGTGGGAATCACTAGTGACGCGCGTCATTATTATGAGGAACATTAGTGACGCATTTTGCTCAAAACGCGTCACTAATAACAAAATTAAAAAAACAAAAAATAGAAGAAAGAGGGTATGAATATATGTCATATGCATCATTGATACACATGTTTTATCCATTTTATACATCTCAGTCTTTCAAACAGAACATAGCATAAGTTTCTACTAGATATACTGTGAAGAAACAAAAAGTATACATGACTGATATAAGTATTCCAGTTTTTGTACATATGATCTGGTACTAGACAGCTAGTTTTAAACTGCACTGACATTGCTAACATTAGTAATCCTATAAGTTATGCACACTGCCTTCTAGTTGCTGCAAAAGAATAATAGCAAACATTGGGACTAAGAATGGTCTAGACTTGCTCCAGAACCATATCATAGAATGGTAGTTGAAAAGGAAAATAAGATTTCAGATCAAAGGAGACCTACAAATAGTTGTCCTGTTCTACCAATAAAAAGAGTTCAGATCGAACTATATGAGTCTCGCTTAATCATCACATCACATCATCGACCAGTTGTACCAATGAAATATTGTCCAAGCAATTAACCAAGGTCAGTTGTCAGTTATGAAAGCAAGCTGAATGTGATTCATTTTAAAGCAACTAACATGCTGACTGTGATTCATTTTAAAGCAACTAACATGCATAGGCTAGTGAGCAGTCATTATCTGGAACAATGCAACTCAATTTTTGACATATATACCCAAGTCACATGACTGGAGCCTTCAAGTCATGTCAACTTTTTGCAACACAATAATAAGCAACCCTGCTTTGTTCAAGGAAAAAAAGAAAATGTTACTTTATATGTTGAAACAAAAACAACTAAGCAAACTAAGAACAAATAGTTTCATTATTAAGGAGACGAACTGGTGTGCACAAGAAACTCGGCAATTAAACAACTAAGTTCAGTTCGCTTAAAAAAAATAACTTCACATTTTGCTCCTTTGAATACTAGAGTCAAAGTGCAGGTAGCTCCAGCTGAAAAGTAGACAGCCATTTAAACAACTAAGTTCAGTTTGCTAAAAAAATTACGTTTACACAAAAGCATGAATTGTAGATCAGAGTATGCAGTCCAAGTATTATCAAACATCATGTAAACTGGTCCTGCTAGGTTGTACCCTCCACTTCTCTGTGAATTGAACATTGATAAAACTCCCAACTCATATATCTAATAAGGACTATTTGGCCTAGATAGAAGCTTGATTATCAACATTATTGTCAAAGCATATGCATCTGTTAGGGCATGAAGAAAGGAACAGGGAGCTAAGCCAAAAGGAAGATTACAGAGAGTATTATGCTTAGCCCAAAAAATGTTTCAGAATTTTGAAGCCCATTTTTTTTGGCAGGGAGCTCTTATGAATATACACTCTCTCAGTTAACAGCAGAGAAAGAAGCAGGCAGTTAACTAACAAATCTAGAAAGTAGTTGTTTCAAACTATATCAGCACTAATGCTCCTTATCTGTGTAAACACTAAATTCCAAGCACAATGTCAGTGTAGCAGATAAATCACTTAATCGAATGGTTCCAAGTACTCACAGCTTTGTGCATTAGCATGTTGGTGTCTGCACATCGCTCCCGGTGGAGTACCAACCCAGTACGTAGAAGTCATGGAACACCATCTTGTCTGCACAATCACAACAACAAGCATTTATCAAACACCAATAAAACCCTAGCATTCTAACAGTCAACAGATGTAACTGAAGCAATACTACAATCAGATGTAGCAACAGCTTGTGGAACAGAGCAGGAACAGTAGAATCATGCTTCTGAAAAAAAATGTCCAAACAACTACAGGGTTAAACAATATATCTAGAAATTTATCTACAATTTAAAGAGGTTGCAGTTATGCTATTGCAACAAATTATGCTATTGCAAGATACTTGGTTGTTTTAAAACTACAATTTAACTACACATTCAACTAGTCTTTTCTAATTGTTCAGTACTCATACAACAAGTTATGCTACTGCAAGATACTTGGCTGTTCTAAAACTACAATTTAACTACACATTTAACTAGTCTTTTCTAATCGTTCAGTACTCATACAACAAGTTATGCTATTGCAAGATACTTGGTTGTTCTAAAACTATACCAGCATATACATTTGGTTAATGATAACATATACCAGCATATAAAACTATACCACTTCATACATAGCTGTTGAATTGCAAGAAGAGCAACCAAAGTCTTCATGCAAGAAGAGCAAACAAACAAATCTTAAATAAGAAAATATTACACTTTGGGACTAACCTGTTGAACTGCAAGAAGAGCAACCAAGTCTTCAACTGACAGAACTGACGCTGTGAATTCTTCCATGGTTTCAAATGACCATGCTTTCAAAAACACACCAGAGGGTAGATAAATACTGGGAATCCAGATAAATATACCAGAGGAAGAATCAAATAACTTAAATTAGCAGCAAATTGTGATTTCAATAGTTTACTAGTATAACTAAACAATAGTGAACATTAAACCAACGGTATTGTTGTACCATGGTGAAACTGACATGGTTAGATTCACCCCAGTATTCGAGGACAAGGAACAAAGCACTCGAACAACCATTCCAGAACAAACATAGTTGCCAGAATGCAAAGCAATACGCATGTAGCAGCGAAAGGTAAGAAACTGACTAATCTTGCCACTACTTTCTTTCCTTGAAGTGAAGACAGCCTGCACATTACATTTTTCCTCTTGTAGCATCGACAGTGATAATAACATACAAAACTAAATAAACCACTAAGCTAGTAAGTCCAAAGCTTGCACTTACAATCTTCTATCATCATGCAAAAAGTTAGGTGCAACCGAAACTTGTATAATGAGAAACAAAAATGTGAAATCTGGCACTAAATAGTTATGGGTTCTACTGTTCATGTCAAACCCGTTAACTGTTACTGTTCAAATGCTGATTTCACAATTTTGTTTCTCATTGCACAAGTTTCGGTTGCTCCTAATTTTTTGCATGATGATAGAAGATTGTATGTGCTATCTATCCATATTTTTGTTATAATTTTTCATTGCACAGTTTTTGTGTTATAACATGTGAGAGCACGAAAGCAAAGGTAAATATAACTCTAAAATGAATAAGTTTAACATTCACACTCCTTTAAGCATCAAGCACAAATCTCTAATGAACAAACTTTATTTATTAAAATTAAGTGAATTGCAAGATGTGCAGCTAATCCCTCTTCCCCTCCTAGCAATTATCAACCCCTCCTAGCAATTATCAAGTACCTGGAGAGAATAGAACAAGGGTGAGATAAAAATCTTAGCAAGCAAATTTGTTTTGACAAGCTATTTAAATCACAAGTCGGGATTAAGCAATGAGTTAGCATCAAATTTCACTTATAGGATAATCAAGAAAGAGCTTCAACAATAACAATACATCACTTCAAAATACTCCATATGAATGCAAATGCATATGTCTCCTGCCTGCATACCCAACAAGGTATGGAGCTGCATCCCATGATGCTGTACCAGTACGGTCGTGACCATCGGTCAATGACATAACTTCCAATGCACATGAATGATGCAATGCATATGACATGCTGCAATAATGATAATATAAACTTCAACATACTCTAAGAATGTGGATTAACCACATAAACCATGCTCCACAGATAAAAGGTTATATAAAGACAATTAAGTATCAATTAATTATAATTGAGTGAATAAATAAGACAAGAGTCAATTCTTAGTGGAAAGACATGGTTCTGAATATTATAGTGTACGTGATAAAAATAATAAGTCAAAACGGTAGCACAACCACCGGTACATTCACTTGCCTCAACCGATGAAGATCAAAGTACTACGGATGACTTGGAGCACTACCACCTGTTTTGGAATAAATAGTTCAGTACAAACACCCCATAAATCATTTACAATCAACATTCACATCGTTTCTACGCCCCAACCGATAATCGGCAAAAACCACAACACCTCTCTTTGATAAACAGCAGCAGTGCTGCTTATCTTTTTCATAGCATTAACTTTATAATAGCAATGACAACAAATAAATACTTCACAGACATCTATATTTAATAATCTACAACTTTGGTATTCAATTCAAAATTTAATTTCAACATTTACTAATTATAATGATCTCTACAAACAAACTGACAGAATCTGTCGAACAGCAGCAAGGCGCTGCCTTTCGAACATCATAATTAGTGGATTTGGGAATAGGTGACACATGATTTTGAGCAGCGTCACCTACTAAACAGGTTAGATATTAGTGACGTATTCAAAGTAGAAGCATCACTGATATGATATAATTAGTGACGCATCTTGATAGGGGGACTTAGTTTAGTGACGCGTCTAGTTTTCACGTGTCACTATTATGAGATTAGTGACATTTCTCTTTAGGAGCGTCACTAATTAAGGTGTTATTTTTGTGCCTTTTTTACATAGTGGATGTATGCGTATCAATCAATTTGCAAAAGAGTTTAGTCGCAGAGTCACCGAAGTCCACTTCGAAAGAATTTTAAAATCCTAGATTTCTAGTTTATCACACCCCCCTGAAAAGGGACAAAGTTTATGATGAATTCTACATTTATTTGATATTTTACTTCCGAATGGATCATCTAAAGTGACGATAGTACAGAGCTGAACTGTGAAGTCATTTCAAATTCTATGGTTCTAAGTTAATTGATTCAAGAACAAATATGATTGACTGAAGCACAAATAAGTTCGTATAATTGACTTGGGCATCTAAATCCTTGTACTCTCCCTTCATATATATCACTTTCAGATGTCGGTTTAGCACTTCTGCTACTTGTTATTAAAGGAAGTCGATTTGGATTTTTTTTTTCGAGGTCTTTGAACAGTTTTGCCCTACCATTATGTGCGCACAAAAAAAATATGTGAACAATGGGAATTGAAGCCAAGAGATCAGGAGTGTGGGACAACCAAGGCGACCAGTACAGCAAGGAGAGACAATTGTTTCACTACGGAAACCCATGTTTTGCTGAGTGCCTCAAGCACTCGCAAAGGTGGTAAAACACATGGCAAAGGCTTTGCCGAGTGCAATACTCGGCAAAAAAAGTGGCAGCAAACAGCTATTGACCAAGTGTTTTTTATCGCGCACTCGGCAAAGCCTTTGCCGAGTGTTCAAATAGAAATGACAAAGATTTACACTCGGTAAAATGTAAATCACAAAAAATGGCAAAAACAAATTGCGCCTAGGAACACTCAGCAAAAAAAAGTTGCAAGTTGTGGTGTTTTTTCATGCGCTAGGCACCAAGTGCGGCCAATGGAATACAAATCGGGGACCTCTCCTTCATGCCTGAAGCCCCCTACCACTGCACCACACTATCACTTGTGTTCTACCATTTTTAGAGGCAGTTCAAAATGTGAACCACCTCTATCAATACTTTTAGAGGTGGTGCTGTATAAAGTTATAAAGGCGGTTCATTGTAAACTGCCGCTAAAAATCTTTTTAGAGGGAGTTCACAATGTGAACCGATACTAATAGGCTGGTTCTGGCCCAGTTCAGTCCAACTAAGCCAGCAATCCTATATAGTATCGGCTAGGATTTACTACACTTCCTCATCTCCCCCATATCCACACCTACACCCCTCCCTCTCCTTATTCCCTGCCTCCCCCCTGCCCCTCTCTCTTCTCTAGCCAGCGCCCCTCCTCCCATTCCCCTCGCCAGTGCCCTTCCTCCTCCTCTCCACTGTTGCTGCCCCCCTTCTATCCTCTCTCAATGGCGCCGACCCCTGTTCTCTCGCTTGCATGACGGTGCGAGCCCCTTCTCTCCCTCACGTGATGGCACCCCTCCTCTCGCTCAAGCGGTGGTGCGACGCCCTCCTCTTGCTCATGCTATGGCGCCCCTCCTCTTGCTCGTGCTATGGTGCGAGCCCCTCCTCTCCCTCACATGACCACGCCCCCGCCGCGACCAGATCCTTCCAGGACGAAGGTGACGACCCCTCCTCTCCCTCATGTGGTCACGTTCCCTCCTCTCCACAACCAGATCTTGCTGAGAGGAGGGTCGACAGCGTACTCTCTGTCCGAATCCATGGCGTGCGAGGTCGGGAAGAGGGGTGATGATGTGGTGAGAGGCTGAGCGCGGCTGCGTGTGTCGGGAGGAGCGACACCCTCCTCCTAGATCTAGGCGAGGGTTCGGCTTCTCCCAGCGGCCGTGGCTGAGAGGAGTGATGGCCTCCTCAACACGGTCTCCTCTCTGGTGCTGCCGGATCCGGCAACAGCGGCGACACAGCCTGCCGGATCTGCGCATGGCATCGGCCAAGCTCTGCGTCACCTCTTACTCCTCTCCGTCAGGTGGATCTAGCCTTTAGATGGCAGATCTGGGTGGTGGCGGTCGGGCCACTAGGTTTTATCGTATTTTTCTGATTAAATAGTAGAGGCGGGTCACATTGTCATCTGCTGCTACAATGAAGTTTTCAGCGGCGGGGTGTTTGGTCCATGGATGACCCACCGCAGCAAAACTTTATTTTTAATTAGTTGTGTTTTCATTGCGGTGGGTTGGTCGGCCCGCCGCTATGGTGCATTTGGACCGGCTGCTATTTCCCTTTTTTGTAGTAGTGAAATACAAGAAAAAAAAAGAGAGTGCAGGCACAAGAAATCAAACCTGCTACCTCAAGGCCTTAGTGTGGCGCAGCTAGCAATCCCAACAACGGTTCAATATTGAATAAGATGGACTCGATGAGCTATTTAATAAGAGTAGATACAGAAACATATCCAATTAATCTTTCCTTCACTACTACAAACGTGATTTTCAGCAACAAAAGCTAGCTTCATGTTTGTAAGGGACACGTTAGTGCCCGCTACTAATAATTGTGGTTTGGGAGGCAAGTCTGTCACAAACTTGCACAACTTAGTGACCGGCACAGCTTTGCCCGCCACAAAATAAATCTGTGCAAATTAGTGGCGGACCATCCTTGTTGCCCGCCACTAAATTATGCCACGCCCTATAAATATGTGGGTGCAGAGCGTCACCCCAAGCGCTTCCCATCCGCGCCCCTTCTCGGTTGCCACTCTCCCCTTTCTTCTCCCTTCTGCCAGTCCCTTTCTAGATCTGCCACCCACCATGGCAGTGCGCCTCGGCAGCCTCCGCCACTTCGTCGGCCGGCAACGCTGGATCTTGACCTAGCGCTAGAGCATATTTTTTATTGAAATAAAATGTTAGAGAAACAAAAATTGTTATTTGACCAAGAAAAATTTAGAGGGGTTTTAGTATCTAAAATAATGGCCAGTATTTTGTCAAAAATTTTGGCCAGTGATTTGAGGGTAAAATTCTCGTCAATACATGATTAATTACGAAATTTATGTTTATTTTCACACTAGAACATTAATCCTACTAAAATCATTTAAACACCAGCTCATCGTAAAGGATATAAAACATCAATTATTATTGAGATTATTAATTTAGCTTTATTATAATAATAAAAATTATAAGTATTATAAATCTACCACCCTTATTTTTTCCTCGATATTACCCTCAAAGTAATAAAATATTGATCAGTAGTTTATGAAATCTATATCGTTACATCAAACTTGTTTGTATTTTGGACAATAAAACTATTCAAAGTTTAAACAGTGGTGAGCAGTTGAAATGTATTCAGCTTTTGATAAAAAAAAAGGTGAAAATGTAGCTCTAAAAGGATAGGTATCCTAAAAATGGTATGAATAGAATAGTTTGGAGAACAGTCGCTGGTCTTTAATACATTTCTTGCCCGTGCACGTGCACAGGTTGATGGGCTAATGTGCTAAGAGACGACCTTAGGTTTGAGATATAGGTGAACAAAGTGGATCGGAATAACCCAATGGGATGGCAGGGTAGTACTTTGAGAATTTCGCACCTTCATCCTTGCATGACTATAGACCTGTAATTCCATGTTGCAGGTTCGATCGAGATGGAGCCTGTCCAAGTAATTGGATTGGTGGCGTCGATCCTCCGCATCGCGGCTGAGATTGTGGCCCTGGTGGACGGAGCTATGCGCAACAGGGAGAAATGCAATTTGCTTGGCACACGCGTGGAAATGATCAGGGATCTCATGAAGGATCTCCAGAATGAGGGTTGGGCGCTGAGTCCTGCGACGAGAAACTTGCTTCTACATCTTGAGGTTGCGCTATGCGAGGGCAGAGATCTCGTCGAGTCCTGCAAAAAGAGGAGAACTTTTTCGCATGTCTTCAAAAGTCAAAAGAAAGCCAACAAGATTGGTGCAGTCGATGTACGGATCACTATGATCCTACAGCAGTTTCAGATTGCCAACATGATACTCATTGTTAGCATAAAAAAGGAGAGCCGGCTCTTTAATTTGATTGAGAAACTGCTCCAAGATGGCGCTGGCAGGCGCTTGTCACGGGTAACAAAAGCAATCTTGCTTTCATATGGCATTCGTACTTTAATGAGTCATACAGATAGTATTTCCATCAGATTTTCAAGCTGAGGACTTCTGTGGTCCAAAATACTACATAGTATTTTTAGGGGATTTTAGGAATTGAAGAATTCATTATATGTTGCCATTAGGGTCCAAAATAATTGCCCCTGATCAGCGAGGAAGTAGAGGGAGCATCCCCACTGTCGCCACAGACACTAAAATTTGGGATATGCTAATTTTTGGCTGACCTGAAAGTTTAAGCAACTTTCAATCACTGCTTTGACTCATCGGATCTAGATCCAACAGTTTATAATTATTATATTGAAAACTTTACAAAACAAAAATCAAAGCAAAAAGTAACAAACCAGCTAGGAAATATGCTAATAATTAGCAAGTATTTTGGACTGTAAATGTGCTATTGCAGTTGACGAGCAACATGTGGTGTTAGTTCAATAATTCTGTCTATATATCCTGTGGACTGAACTGAATAGTTTGTACTTGTACTCTTCATAACATAAAGAAGGTGCTGCAGTCTTCTATCGAGGGCTTGTCTAACACTGACAATATGTCTCCGGACGCGAAAAGAGTGCTGGAATTGTTAATAAGGGAACAAAACCAAGGGTAACGAATTAATGTGCAGAAATAAACATGAGTAATCTTATATTATGCAACTGAACAATGACCAAAGAGGATCCTACTCCGTTTTGTTTTGGCATGCAGGGGTGTAGGGGGCACCACGTCGTCCGTACAACAACCTGAAGCTCCGACCAATGTCGACGAACTCACCACAGACATCCTAAGCGCCGTTACGTACATCGTGGAGGAGGCGCCAAAGGTGAAGCACAACAGGGACGAGATCCTGAAGATGGCAAGGATCGTGCAGCGGGTGGGCGAGCTCGTTACATTGCCCGAGCTCTCCGAGATGCCGTGTAATCCCAACACGAGGCCGACAATGAACTGCTTGAAACATGATCTGCAACAGGCATTCACGATCATCTTGTACAACCGGCCGCAGAACGCCAGTAGGATCTCGCGCGTTATCCTCTGCGGTGTCGACGGCGGTGGCAACACGTGGCAGCAGCCCGAGGTTATACGCCAGGTGGCGTGCAGGATTGAGTACTACGTTACTGTCCTCCCCCTCGAAGCCATGCGTCAGATAAATGCGACTGCACGACATGCATAAGTAGGTACGGAGGTGAAGAAAGCTTAATCCATTCCGCTCCGTCCAGTTCCTGCCGTGTTCTGCTGGCCGCGTCGGGAAGTGGCTAGAAAGCTTAACCCGTTCCCTTCCTACGCAATGCCCTCCTTGCTTGATTACTCAGATCTGCCTACTCTTATCTTACATTTCACTCCCCTAGCCTGCTTATGGTATTCATATATGAGTGTGTAATAAAGGCCTTCATGCCGCATGTTTCAGTTCCCTCTCGACTTCAGGTTTTGTAATAAGACGTTATTTAATAAGTGGCGAATTTGCTTAATTTGCCTCCAATATGATCATAACCAAGACTCTGCTTTTCTCCAGTGTGAAAATCCTAACTGCGCTGTGAAAAATATTTGCATTGGAAAGGGTAACTTTTATTCGGATGCTTCGATATAAAACTAGCAGGATGGCTAGCACATCAACATAACAAGATACAGTACTGTAGGGAATTGCAAGAGGAACTAACATACATATTTAGTGTTCATTATTATCAGCTGCCGATACCTACAAACTGTTGTTGTCGTAAACGCATTATTTGCCTGCATATTTAAATTTAAAATATCATTACTCTTCGGACGTGTACAATGCTACACATCTTGTGTATTGCTAGATCGGATTTTTTATGATGTGTAACATACAAAGGACGGAGAGAGAAAGAGGCGATTGTTTCATGCTAAACAAAGCAACCATCTCATGCCCAAAATTTTAATAGTATGAAATGGCCTTGACACCATTGTATGGGTTACTGTTGTCATGTGACCCATACAAATTTCTTTATATAATATATATGAGTTGCAACTAGGTACACCATGCTATTTGGGTGCCTGGTTGGATTAGCATGGTGCGCCTAGTTGCAACCAACAAACACATGTGCGCGGGTTACACTAGGATACTAAATAAGCTATTCAGTACCCTGGGTACCAAATAGCGCACGGTTATATATCACATAAGTGTGTCTGTCATCGGCGCCTTGATCGGGTTCTTGTTATTAGGAAATGCTCCCACGGCCTTAGATGAGCACCCTTCGACTCCATCTGCACTCCACAGCTTGTCGCTGGCCCTGGGCGGACCCAGGGGTAGTCCCTATAGGCATAGGGCTACCCATGGTTTCCGGAAATCAGTGTAACTAGACGCTGTAGTGAGTACTATAGCATACCATCTATCATTGTTTTTACACTGTATGCCTACCGAAACACTGCTTTTACACCTTGTGCCTATCCAATGAAATTATCATGGGTCCACAAATCCCCTGGGATGTAATTAATTATACACAATCCTAACAACCGAACAAATTAATAGATGGATGGTCTCCTTTGTGTTTATAAGCAAAGCGGGAGCAAAACAAAAACATATAAATGAATAACTAAGGCATCACACTAGCATTAATGAGACATCCAAATGAAATATTAGAGTAAATTGAAAAGATTAAGTTTAACATCCACAGTCCTTCAAGCATCATACACAAGACTAATTATTTAAGTTAATGAAGTGCCAGATGTGCAGCTAATCCTTTCCCCTCCTAGCAATCATCAAGCACGTGGATAGAGCAAAACAAAGGTGAGATAAAAAGAAAAACTCCTAAAAGAAAATTTTCTTTGACAAATTATTTAAATCACAAGTTGGAATTAAGCAATCATTTAACATAGAACTTCACTTTGAGGATAATAAAGATAGAAATTCCCAAGAATTATCACGCGGCCTTCTCGCGCGTACCTGTTACTTCTTCTGTTAATGCGGTTCTTACTTCACATTTGGCTAATACACATTTTACATTTTCAAAATACTTCTTTCATGCAAAATATTCCAGATTTATTGGCACATTATTCATAATTGATCTAAAATTTGTGCAAAATAAGATTTGTTTCTATAATTTTTTTAAAAAAAGTAACAAATGCAGCAAATAAAACTTAATTCCCAACGTTTGTATCTTTAGTAGAATAGTGATTTGAATATTACGTAACGATTTTATGCAAAAAAATTATAAGTTATTAAGGTGAAATATCAAAATTCCTATATATTTAATTGTCTTTACTTCACAGTTTGTGTTCTTTGTCATCCTACCATTGAGAAAGTCGAATGACTAATATTTTCTTTACCTATAAGATGATGCAACCTCTTAGATATACTAATTTTTATTCACTTATAAAACCTAACTATCAAAGCTACTGATGGCAGTTGTTTATAACAACATAAATAGAAGTGTTTTATGTGCATATATAACTTGGCTGGTTACGATGGGTCACCTGCTAGTGTTAGGGATTGCAGAGCAGTAAATAGTCATGAAAGGTACCAAGAAAGAGATCCATTGTTTAAAAAATAAAAAACATATAAATACTATGACCTAGTATTTTTATTTGAAAAGATTACTTCCATTTTATCAAATCTGCAGTTGTAGCTAGTAGTATAAATCCAATTGTATTGTATACTTGTTGCATGCCTACATCTATAGGCACACACTCATTATTTGTGTTTCCAAAATGCAATAAAACATTATTTTATAACTGAAATAGAGAATTTCAGTTTTAGATGCATAGATGATTGTAGGATCAATAAACAATTACGGAATTGAAAAAGGATCAAGATTATAAAAGAAAGTGGATGTCAACATAACACCAGCAATAGCCACACGACTCCAAGATTTTCTTTGCACTGGTCTCGGCAACAAACTGGACCAACTATAATGGCACTGACCAACAGCCTCCAACGGCCTACACGCTCACGCTAGCACAGCCACACTCCGTGAGAACCGGGGTCATCCGAGCTCCCCGCAAAGCATGTGCTCCATAAGCACCAGTCAAACAAGCTTGCAGCTATTCGGTACACGCACAGGCACACGACTCCAACTTGCCAGCTGAACGCACGCAGACACACCACGTAAGGACTGAATCGGACACATCCAGCACACGTGCGTACATTGGACTCGATCAACGCATGCCTGAACACACAACATGACACATTTTGCACACAGACCTCAAGGCGCAGCTTGCCTGCAACGGCGCGGACAGTACGCTACGTTAGCCATGTGAAGTTTATTGCTAACAGATCTCGACCATGCTCCAGCTCAAACTCGACCATGGTCAGTGCTACTGAATTTCACACCGAAATCAGAACCAGCGGCTCCAGAATTTCTCTACAGTGAGGACAGGAGAGAGGACAAGAATTTCATGATGCATCCCAGGCCTATTGTACAAGCTAGGGGACCATTACGATACCTGGTTTCTCCGTTCTGCATTTCCATCAGAAAACACCAATACTACAATACTTAAATAAAATGGACCATGTGTGATATTTATGTCGCTTTAGATGGAAAACCTACAACTTCCAAGGCTGGAGGTCAGAAAGTGCAAACTTGTACATATGTCAAAAACGTGGCTTTAACATTCGGTAACCCCCCATTACCTCTCTCATTGCATGCCATGCTGAAAAAGCAAAACTTCTGGCCCTTAATCTCATATTTCCTTAATTTTATGTCCTTGATGTATCTCCCGTTACCCCACTCAGGTCACCCTCCAAATTTTAGTCATTGAACCATCAGGTATAGAGGTCGAACCCAGTAAATGGTGAAGTATTTCATAAACAAAAAATGAAGAACCACGCACATATATCTATCTTTATATTCACCCAAACAACATGCACATGACATCCTTAGTTTGATTTGTGATATACCAAAACGATCCCAGAGCTTCTAGAAAGAAGTGTATCCATCAGCTCCCGGAATATGCGAAGAACACCAGCTCCAGGAGTTCCTGCAGCAGCACCTTTGCCTCCCTCCCACGGCTCCTGCTTCCCTGTCATGTGAAAGGCAGATGCTGTGCTGTTCCAGTGTCCCTTTTTTTTTTTGTTCTTCTCAGACCACCTCCGGTGTTCAAGCCTGACAACGAAGTTACTTCGCTGAACTCCTTGTTGGAAATCGGAAGCTGGCTGTTGGCGGCTGCGTCTAGCGATATTTGGAATGTAGACCAACAGTTTGTGGGACGATGTAAATATTTTATTTTAGAAACTCCGTACCCAATCCAGGGGTTATTCTAATGATGTTAGATTGGAATTAATACTCTAGTCACAATCGCAATATACAAAACAGTCCTATGGTTTAGACTGCCGGTAAATTCGGACTCGATTGCTGCTGCCTCTGTTGTCCTCCAGGACCTGGCCAGAATCGCACAGCCCTATCACATCTGTTTATCTCTTGGCCCATCTCACAGACCTTCTCTTATCCCCCTCTTGACTCCATATCAGTTGGCGTATGCTACAGCAAATCTAGTGGCCCCATGGGTTTAGGGCGCCCACACACAAGTGCTCACTCCGTGGTGTTACCGAAGGATAAAATGCTTCCACAACAGTGGCTACACAATAGAGCTCTAATGGTCCCCTGAACCGACGTTGAGCAGTCATCCACCTCAAAGTTTCTTGCTACCAAATTTCAAAGCGAAAGTAGAACTGGTAGCAGCAGCGTTACTCTACAGTGAGGACAGGAGAAAGGACAAGAATTTCATGATGAATCCCAAGCCTAATGCACAAGCTCAGTGGTCATTATACTGGGTTGTTTCTCTGTTCTGCATTTCCACCAGAATTAGTGTTACTACAAGACATACATAAGATGGACCGTGTGTGATATTTATATCGCTTCAGAAGGAAAACCTACCACTTTCAAGGCTGGAGGTCCGAAAGTGCAAACTCGTACATATATTTATAGAAAATACTACAGTTGTCTGTTACTTTGTTGGCATCTTACCTGTAAGGTCCTAGCTCTCCTGGGCATTTCCTTGTTCCAGCATGCATGGAGTGCACATCCACCAAAGCATGCCACATATTTTCATGAACAAGACAGCCTTATAGTCAGTAAAACCCTCGAACCAGATCCGTAACAGCTGTTTCCCTCTCGATCAGCATCAATCCATGACGGTGTGAAGCAGAACACTTCCGAGCTGGAAATTAAATACCCGGCCATGTCCTTCTCCAGTGCAAACCACATGCTGGCAGGTTCAGGTCACCCGATCGCCGCCAGTTGTGATGCAAGAAGCAGATGGCATTCCAGATCTCCAAGAATACACAATGAAACACCGGCATCGACAGGGTTTCAAAGTGCTCACATTTGCCATACCATTTTCATGGGGACCAGACTACCTTCAGCATCGGATCTTATTGGGATATATGGTTTATGCCGGAAAGGTACGAAGTTGGACTAATTTGGAAACATTGGGCAATTTACTTTATACCTACTATTCCGTCTGGTTTTTGGTTTCTAGTCTGATTTTGCTTTTACTTATAGTATTCCTTCTTTTAGGCAACAAAAAGAACTAAAAATAAAAAATAAGAAAAATATGATTTTTTTTGAATCCATTCTATTCTATCCAACGAACAGTTCTTACCTTATCCATTCCGGAATGGATTATTCTGGATATTTAATGAATCACAAATCAGATCATTTTCGCTTAATCAAAGAAGAGCAACCAAGACACTCCGACGAACTCTCAACAGATGTCAGATGTAGGCAACAGCATTGCCACCTCGTCAGACACAGTCGTGTCATTGGTGGCCCAGGACATAACTGCAAATAAGGCCACTAGTTTTGGCCATGATACAAATAGTGTTTGTGAAACAACCCCTGGTTTCCAACGTGACCATTAAATCATAATCCAAGTCATCAGGGCTATCTTGTTATATTTACTAACTAGCAAGGTAGACCGCACATTAGGGCAGCTAGAAATATAAAATCTCGTATGCCTGAACTCTTTCCTAGAGCAATCCATATAAAGCATCCCTGAATTAGTAAGATGTAGACGTGTAGTAGAAAGAAACTTGGTAGATATTTATTACCACCTAATGAGCCTAAATTAAAGCGAATACACAGTATTACTCAAGTAAAATGAGAAGCTCATGTTTCAAACCCAAGGATTGTCAAGGCATTTGCATGGTCAGGATCCTACTCTCGAGCTGAAACTGAACCTGAAACTGAAACTCATCTTCATATGCCAGGGAAATGGTGAGCTAATATCTGGCTATATCACCAGCATCCGGCACCATACAGTTACATTTCCCAAACAACCTTGAAAATCGACTACAACTAGTCCCAAGTGAATATTAAATAGCTGTCGGAGATCATTTATTTCCTAATTCTGATCAATATTGTGTGACACGCACATACTAACACTGTTTATTCTTCCATCCAGCAAACTGATATCTTTTGTCATACATCTTTGTTTTATTTTCTCTTCCAGTTAGTTTTTATGATCAAGAACAACATCAAACTCATGTATCACCTACTTGTTGTGGTGGGCAGTCCTTTACTGTTATACATTCCTAATGTTCTAGTTCTGGATTTAGATCAGAGCCAACAATCTGCTCATGTAATAGTTCTATGTGAGCAATTAGACCGGAACTGTTGAGAAAAGAGAGCTAGATTTGCAGGGTGGTGCGTGACCGAGGCATCCTCTGGCATCATGATCATCCAACAGGGCGATGTGCAACAATAGAGGCACTAGGTACCCTCTAGATAGTTTCAATCTCTAGACGACATGATTCAAGAACATCGCAACATAGAGAGTTATTGATACTTTTCTTTCAGCCTCTTGTAATTGATATGGAATCTACACTAGGTGCATATCCTGGACCAACGTGACATTCAAGCCACTCTATTACGTTCTGCCCAATACATCATGGAGGTGGCGATGGGCCGAGGTAGCAAACCCTGCTCAATGCAATTTTCATCATCATGTGCGTGCAGCAGAAAGCACGGTTCTAACGACACCTCATGCTTCTCTGTCGCTAACGCTCGCCTCTAAGTCATTGTGCTCCATATGGTGCCAACTGCAAGAACGTAGCCACTGTCCCACCATTGGCAAACAACACGAGTGTTTGTGCATATGGTTTGCATGTTGCACACTCCTATGATTCAACAACAACGTTTCTTCCATCTGGTTTGTCAATATTGCACGGCCTTGACATCCTGTCACCGCCAACCTATACATGTTGTAGGGTCCTCTTGGCTGAAAAATCGTGCTCCATGAAGTCAAAGAAATTGTCAATGCAATTTGTTCTTCCTTGTGGACTATCGTACGTTTTTTATTTTTATTATACTATATGTTGATATTGGACTATTGGACACAAACATAGATGTCTTGGTGGTTTCCATGGTTTATCTTTTTTTTGTGTGTCTTATGCACAACTCTGCCAATAAAAATTTTGGACAAAAAAATCTGTGTCCGGTACTCAAACGCACCTTGTGTGAAGCCACAGCAAATCCATGATGCGTGGTTGTGGCTTCTCATCCGACGTATCACCCAGCACATGCATGGTTAAAATGTCACTGTGATCTCAACCCTGCTCCAGCTCCAACCTCGGTGTTTCGTGCTACTGAATTTCAAAACGAAGTCAGAACCGGTAGCAGCAGCAGTACTCTACAATGTGGACAGGAGAAAAGACAAGAATTTCATGATGCATCCCAAGCCTACTCCACAAACTCGGTAATCATTAAGCTGTGTGGTTTCTCTATTCTGCATTTCCATTAAAAAATAGTATTACTGCAATACATAAATAAGCTGGACCGTGTGTCACATTTATGTCGCTTCAGAAGGAAAACCTACCACACTTCCAACCCGCGCCTGGACACAGGCCCTCTCTGATCCCACTTCACTCCTGGAACAATATTCAGTGGGCATGTGCCTTAGCAGAATCGGGTGGTCTCACACACGAGCTCCCACTTCCTGGCTTGGCCGGAGGAAAAAAATGCAACGGTGAGGCAGGCTGCACACGAGGTTTAACGCTGCATGTGAGCCTCACACACGAGCTTTAACGCTGCCCTGCCCCGACGATGCTCTCACATGCACATGTCTGTGTTAACACCCGAGTACTTGGGTCTCTCCGATCTCTCTCTCCAATATGAGTAGCGATTACAATAGCCCACTTGGGCGAGGATTCGGTGGAGAAGAGAGGGAAGTCTTGGAGAGGAAGAAGAAGGTTCAGGTTACAATGATAATAATCTTCTTGATGTTCTATCGTGTCGTGACGCCTCCATATAAGGTCGCGACGGTTGTGCCGGAAGAAGCTAGTAATCAAGCCGATTCAGGGCCCCTGGTCCGAACGCTGGGTTGCCTCGCGCGGGAACTTCTTCGTGACTTCCCGTCCGTTGTCGGACCGGCTACAGGTCCCCTAGGAGCGCTGACATTCTCTGCTGGCTTCAGTTGGGAGACATAAAAGACTGGATGTATCTTGCTTTCCAACGGCAGTTGCAACTTATATGCCACTGCACCCAGTTTGTCCAGGATCTCATATGGTCCAAAATACTTGAATGACAGCTTCTGATTAGCTCGTGCTGCCACTGAACTCTGGATGTATGGCTGTAGTTTTAAGTACACGAAATCGCCCACCTTGAACACCCGGTCAGAACGTTTCTTATTAGCTTGAGTTTTCATCCTCTATTGAGCACGGAGCAGGTGTTGTTGGATCAATTTACCCATCGTCTCTCTTTGTTGGAGCCAACCATGTAGATCGACAGATGGAACTGCAGTTGAAGAATCAATGCCAAAGTTGCGGGGGGTGTACCCATAAAGAACTTCAAATGGAGACCTGCCCAGAGCTGAATGAAAGCTCGTGTTATACCAGTACTCTACTAATGCTAGCCAATGCTTCCACTGACTAGGGCATGCATGAACAGAGCAACATAAAAACGTCTCCAAACACTGATTGACTCGTTCGGTTTGACCATCGGATTGGGGGTGATATGCCGAGCTCATGTGCAATTCCACATTGGCCAGTTTGAACAAATGCTGCCAGAAGGCACTGGTGAACACTCGGTCACGATCTGATATGATGGCCTTGGGTATACCATGTAAATGATATACCTGATCCAAGAATGATTTCGCTACCAATGCTGCAGTGAAAGGATGCCGCAATGGTATAAAGTGACTATATTTGGAAAATTTGTCCACCACCACTAAGATGCAGTTATATGACGCAGAACGGGGCAATCCTTCTATGAAGTCCATGCTCACAATCTGCCAGGCCTGTGTTGGGACTGGTAATGGTTGCAAGAAACCAGGATACTTTGACAGACACCACGACTTTGAACATATTGCAGGACCTCGGTATTCATTGTAGGCCAGCTGAAACATTGCTTGAGTCGTTGGTATGTTACTGGAACACCAGAGTGACCCCCAATAGCACTTTCATGCAACGCTGCTATTACTTTATCCTGCAAGTGTTCATTGATTCCTAACCAGATTCTGCCTTTGTGACGAATAATGCCATTATGCAGAGTAAAATTGCCCCCAGAAAGTGGAGCCGGAGCCAATTTAGCCAATAATTCCTGAGCGTGAGGGTCTCCTTGGTAACCCTGTATTACCTCATTCATCCAGGGAGCAGTTTCCACTTATACAGCCAAACACATTCAGAATGGAGTCTGCGCGACAAAGCATCTGTAGCACTGTTCTCTTATCCCTTCTTGTAAACAATCCTATACTGAAGTCCAATCAATTTCGAGTATACCTTATGCTGCCATGGTGTGTGTAATCTCTGTTCATTTAGTGGGGTTAGACTTTTGTGATCAGTAAATATAGTGAATTCTGCATGTTGCAACTATGAATGCCATTGGGAAATAGCAAGTATGATGGCCATATACTCTTTCTCATAGGTGGATAGACCTTGATTCTTGATGCCCAAAGCTTTGCTGAGAAAAGCAATAGGGTGGTTGTTGTGCAACAGGAATGCCCCGACTCCTGTAGCACTGGCGTCAGTATGGATGGCAAATGGCTTAGTGAAATCCGGCAATGCCAGTACTGGAGTGGATACAGAGCTTCCTTGAGGGCCAGGAAAGCCTCATCGTGAGCTGAAGTCCAGACAAACAGTGTGTGCTTGTGCAATAGATCGGTTAATGGCCTACTGATCACACCAAAATGCCGCACAAATCTCCTATAGTATCCTGCCAGCCCCAAGAAACTCCTTAGGTCCTTAACTGAAGACGGTGTTGGCCAAGAAGAAATGGCTTCGATCTTAGAGGGAACTGTAGTAACGCCATCAGCACTAACCACATGATCCAAGTAGGATATCTGAGTGCGTGCAAAAACACACTTGGATAACTTAACCTGCCACCGATCATTGGCCAGTAGTCTCCGGACCTGTTTGAGATGCACTAAGTGTTCTTCCAGTGTAGCACTGTAGATAAGTATATCATCAAAGAACACCAACACACACTTGCAAAGAAGTGGACTCAAGGATTCATTCATGGCATCAAGAAATATAGCAGGTGCTCCTGTCAGTCCAAAAGCCGTCACCTTAAATTCATAATGACCAGTGTGGGTTTGAAAGGCAGTCTTGTGAGCTTCACCAGGTGCTAATAAGATCTGGTGATACCCTGAGGCCAGATCCAAGGTGCTAAACCAACTGACACCATTCAGTTTATCCATCAATTCATCGAATATAGGTACTGGAAACTTGCACTTTTGAGTGATGGCGTTGAGATACCTATAATCCACACAAAAACACCAAGTATTGTCTTTTTTCTTGACCAGCAACGCAGGTGAAGAAAAAGAGCTGTTGCTTTTCTCTATGACTCCTTGTTCCAACATGTCTCCAATTTGACGCTCAATCTCATCTTTGAGGGCTAGAGGATACCTATAAGGTCTGACAGAAATTGGCTTAGCTCCAAGAAGAATAGGAATTTTATGATCACAGAACCTGCTTGGAGGAAGTCCTGTAGGTGGCTCAAACACCTACTGAAATTCTTGTAAAATCTCTTCAATGTAGTCTGGCCAAGTATGTGAGGTGGTTTCTTGAGGTCCTTCTACATCCAATGCAAGGACCTGCACCAGAGTACCTTCAAGGCAATCAGGCACTAGTCCTTGCAGTAAGACACACTTGTTTTGGTAAGGTAAAGAGATCCTTTTACTAGTGTTAGAATTAGAGTTTGAATCATGTAGCACTATCACGATACATTTGTTTGTTAGCATGCACAAGTTAGTTGCAGTTGTGACCGAGTCGTGCGTGTGTGTGGCACTCATGGCAAGAGTCTCTCCATGATGACCACGTCCAACGAAGTGTGCGTCGTGATCCCCAGATTAGCGGATCCCTCTCTGTAATCCTAATCATAAATAGAACACGATCCAAGAGGATCAATGCATTCGCCATATTTACAAGTTTCACATGGTATCAGAGCCTAGATCCATTCTTCTGCCATGTCCACAACTTCTGTTGACTCGGCCTCCTCCGGCGCCATTGTCGCGCCGTCGCTCAACAACATTGTCATCGTCAAGCTCAATGGGGAGAACTACCTGCTGTGGACCACCCAGCTCCTCCCCTTCCTTCGGTGCCACTGTTTGATTGGCTACATCGACGGCACCACTCCACCCCGCCGCCACCATTCTGCAGAACGGCACCGAGGGAGATGCGCCTCGGGTCATCACCAACCCCCACTACAACCACTGGTACCAGCAGGACCAGATGGTTCTCACGACGATCCTCTCGTCGTTGACTGAAGAAGTACTCGCGCAAACAATTGGATTAACGACTGCGTGGGATGTCTGGCGCCATCTTGAAAGGATTTATGCATCGGCGTCAAAGGCACGGATCATGCAGATCCGTATCCAGCTCGCCACCATTCAGAAGGGTGATCTCACCATTGCTGCGTACTACAGGAAGGTGAAGGGCCTCGCTGACGTCCTCGCCTCTGTTGGGAAGGGGCTTGAAGATGAAGAGCTCATTGCGTACATGCTGCGTGGGCTCGGCACCGAGTATGACTCGCTCGTCAACAGCATCACGATGCGCCCTGACTCCATCACTCTTGGCGACCTCTACGTCTACATGTTGGCCTTCGAATCGAGGGTCGACTACAACACGGTGACGTACCAGATGGCGTCGGCCAACAACGTCAACAGGGCGCAAGGTGGTCACTCTGGCGGCAACAACAACAACGGCGGTAGCGGTGGTGGCCGCACCAGCCGTGGTGGCAGCCGCACTGGTGGCTGGAACTCCGCCAATCGCGCCGGTGGCAGCAGCAGTAGTGGTGAACCCTGTCAAGTCTGCGGCATGAAGGGCCACACCGCACTGCACTGCTGGCACCGCTTCGACCACTCCTACCAACCGAACGACGTCAAGGTAGCTGCTGCGGCCTTCACCAACAACTACTCCCTCGACTCTGACTGGTATGCAGACACCGGTGCAACTGACCATATCACCAACAACCTTGAGCAACCCTGTCAAGTCTGCGGCAAGAAGGGCCACACTGCGCTGCTGGCACTGCTTTGACCACTCCTACCAGCCGGACGACGTCAAGGTAGCTGCTACAGCCTTCACCACTCTGACTGGTATGCAGACACCGGTGCAACTGACCATATCACCAACGACCTTGAGCGCATGAACATGAAGGAGAGATACACCGGCAATAATCAAGTTCAAGTGGCCAACGGTGCAGGTATGTCTATTGAACATGTAGGCAAATCCTTTATTGCTGGTACTAGTCGTCCCTTAATCTTGAACAATGTCCTACATGTACCCAATATCAACAAACATCTTTTGTCAGTTCAGAAACTTGTCTCAGATAATAATGCCTATGCTGAATTTCATCCTAATTATTTTCTTCTCAAGGACCAAGCAACCAAGAGCACTCTTCTCAGAGGAGGGTGTAAAGCACGACTCTACTTCATTCCAAATAAAGCAGCCAGCCAAGTCCAAGCACATCTCTCTGCCAAAGTCACTCGTGAGCTGTGGCATCAGAGGCTAGGACATCCTGCTCCTTCAGTTGTTCATCATGTCTTAGAAAGTAATGATCTTGTTGTAGTTCCAAATAAAACTTTCTCTGTTTGTGATGCCTGTCAGCAGGGAAAAGTTCATCAATTTGCTTTCTATTCCTCTAGTGATGTGTCTTCTAGTCCCTTAGAACTAGTACACACTGATGTATGGGATCCTACAAGAATTTCTGTTAATGGATTCAAATATTATCTGAGCTTTGTTGATGACTACAGCAGATTTACTTGGGTGTGTTTTCTTAAGCATAAGTAAAAGGAAGTTGAACACATTTTCCTGCAATTTCAAAGCCATGTTGAGCGTTTGTTAGGGAAGAAAATCTTGTCTGTTCAATCAGACTGGGGGCGGGGGGGGGGGGGGGGGGGGGGGGGGGAATACCACCGATTGCATAAGTTCTTTAATCAAGTAGGAATACAACACAAAATTTCCTGCCCCAATACACATCAGCAGAATGGCCTTGTAGAACGCAAACACAGACATTTAGTAGAAACAGGTCTGACACTACTGGCTCACTCTCAAATGCCTTTACGTTTCTGGGATGAAGCTTTTCATTCTGCTTGCTATTTGATAAACAGAATACCTAGTAGAGTGATCAATAATGATACACCCACATATCGTCTTACAGGCAACAAACCAGACTACAATTTCTTAAAAGTTTTTGGTCGTGCCTGCTGGCCCAACCTGAGAGCCTTGACTGCTAGAAAATTAGAATTCAGAACTAAGCAATGTGTTTTCCTGGGTTATAGTGCAAACCACAAGGGTTATAAGTGCCTTGACCGTCAGACCGGCAGAGTTTACATTTCCAGAGATGTGGTGTTTGATGAGAGTGTTTTTCCCTTTGCTAAGATTCCTGAAAACTCCACAGTCCACCTACACAACTCTAATCATCCCACTGTTCTCCCTCTGTCCTGCCTAATACCCAACACACTGAGCAACAGTTAACTGAACTCTGTCCGACAACAGACATTATCTCTGAAACCATTCCTAATAATAGCCCAGCCAACACTGAAACCAATGAACCAGCAGTAACTGATTTACCTGCAGACAATAGGCATTATGACCCTGTTGCTACTGATCTTGTTCTACCTGGTAGTGCCCCTACTCATGCAGATCACTCAGGGCAAGAAGATGAGCAGCCTCAGGAAGAAGCACAAGTTATGCAGCAAGAAGTACAGCAGCCTGAGCAACACAAAATACAGACTAGGCTGAAAAATAACATCAGACAACCCAAGGTTTTCACAGATGGTACAGTGAGATATGGTGCAGCAGCAAGCAGAGTTGCAGCTAGTGATTCTGAACCAACCTCACATATTGAAGCTCTGCAACATCCAGAGTGGAAGAGAGCCATGGAAGATGAGTTTTCAGCTCTACTCAGGAACAAGACCTGGACATTGGTGCCACCAAGAAGGGGAATAAATCTCATTGATAGCAGATGGGTGTTTAAAGTCAAGAGAAAAGCAGATGGGTCAATTGAAAGATATAAAGCCAGATGAGTGGCTAAAGGCTTCAAGCCGAGGTTTGGAGTTGATTACCTGGACACATATAGTCCTGTAGTCAAACCAACAACTGTCAGAGTATTGTTGTCACTTGCAGTTTCAAAGGGCTGGGCCTTGCATCAGATTGACATTCAAAATGCTTTTCTGCATGGTGACTTGAAGGAAGAGGTATACATGAGTCAGCCTCCAGGATTTCAGGATACAAAAGCCCCACCAGAGTACATATGCAAGCTAGAAAAGGCATTATATGAGCTGAAACAGGCACCTCGTGCTTGGCATTCAAAGTTGACCAACAAACTTCAAGAACTTGGGTTCAGATCATCATCTGCTGATGCTTCATTGTTTATCATCAATAAAGGTGGCTTGTATATGTATATGTTAATTTACGTGGATGATATCATAATTATCAGCTCGTCACCTAAAGCTACTGAGATGTTGATTCAGCAGCTGACAAGGGAATTTGCAATGAAGGATCTTGGCAGATTAGAATATTTTCTGGGCATAGAAGTAAAGCATGACAAGAATGGGCTGTTGCTGTCACAGAAAAGGTATGCTCTTGAATTGTTGAAAAGAGCAAATATGGCAGATTGTAAGTCCATGACAACACCCATGATCACCAATGAGAAGTTGTCCAAGAACACAGGTGTACTGCTCACTGATGCAGAACAGTTTGGTTACAGGAGTATTGTGGGAGGCTTGCAGTATTTAACAATCACCAGACCAGATATTTCTTTTGCAGTCAACAAAGTGTGCCAGTTTATTCAAGCTCCTACTGATACACATTGGGAGGCTGTCAAGAGAATTCTAAGATTTATTAAGGGTACACTTGATCAAGGTCTCAGGCTACACAAGTGTCCTTCAGTTAATCTTCATGCATTTTCAGATGCAGATTGGGCTGGGTGCCCGGATGACAGAAGATCAACGAGTGGTTTTTGTGTTTTCCTTGGATCAAACCTTGTCTCATGGAGCTCACGCAAATAGCCTACCGTCTCTAGATCGAGTATAGAAGCAGAATACAAAGCAATAGCCAATGTGACTGTAGAGTTAGTGTGGCTTCAGTCATTGCTCAAAGAACTTGGATTATATCTGAACAAACCTCCAGTACTTTGGTGTGATAATCTTGGGGCAACGTACCTGACAGCAAACCCCATGTTTCATGCAAGAACCAAACACATTGAAGTAGATTTCCATTTTGTTCGAGAGCAGGTGGCTCGCAAGGCAATGAAGGTGCGCTTTGTATCGTCGAAGGATCAGTTAGCTGATGTATTCACCAAGCTGCTGCCAAGACTCAGATTCAACTCAAATTGTCGCAATCTCAACATAAGGAGACCATGTTACGATTGAGGGGGACAGTTAGAATTAGAGTTTGAATCATGTAGCACTATCACGATACATTTGTTTGTTAGCATGCACAAGTTAGTTGCAGTGGTGACCGAGTCGTGCATGTGCATGGCACTCATGGCGAGAGTCTCTCCATGATGACCGCGTCCAACGAAGTGTGCGTCATGATCCCCAGATTAGCGGATCCCTCTCTGTAATCCTAATCATAAATAGAACACGATCCAAGAGGATCGATGCATTCACCATATTTACAAGTTTCACAACTAGCCCAGTCGATTTTCATAGGACTGAATGCAATCATGTCATAACAAGAAAGAGGCAAGACTCTGATATCAGACACAAATGAACAATCGTGAATGGACCAGGTAGCACCAGGGATATATGAATCACACTTCAACAAACCCCCATTAGCCACTTTCACTGAGAGAAAAGATGGTTAGAGCTGAACACCTTGCAATCCCTGAGCCACTTGTTCACTTATGAATGTGTGAGAACTACCCGAATCTACCAGCATAATTACTTCAACCCCTTGAATAGTTCCCTGAAATTTCATAGCTCTGCCTTTGCCCATACCAGACACAGCTTCCTGTGATAGAATCAGAACAGCTAGTTCTGCAGACTCATCAAAAGTTGAACTACCTACAGAATCATCTTCACACACAAACAAATCCCAGATTTCTTGCATAGCATGTAATTGAACTGTTGGAGCACATTTATGACCATACCTCCATTTTTTCAGCACATTTTCACATAATCCTCGTGCGCGACGGTACCTTCGCAATGCTAGCAATTTATCATCGGTAGGAACTTGTTTACCATGCTCCGGGTCCTTCTTGTCATCAACATGCCCGAACAAAGGAACTCTACCATGTTTAAGCGGCACTGGAAGAGGCAAGGGCCCCTTTGAGAGTTGTTTGCCATAGTTATTATCTGGTTTCTTGAAATATCTTCTGCCAGCATTATCCGCCACCTCATCCTGCAATTTAGCAAGAACAAAGGCAGTATCCAAATCCTATGGGCGTTGAACCATAACAACAGATTTAATATCATCTCTAAGGCCATCTAAAAATTTCATAGTATAATACAGAGGATCAGACACAGACTGATAGGCGTTGAGTTGATCAACTAACTGGGCAAATTGCTCAACATACTCATTGACTGTACCAGTTTGCTTGATATGAAAAAGTTGCCTAATCAAGTTTTCATGCTGGTCTTGGCCAAATCTATCCTTAAGTAAAATGCAAAACTCTTGCCAGGATAACACAACTAATTTGGGCTCTAGAGACTGCAACCAACACGCTACTGGACCAGTAAAATGCATTGAGGCAACTTTAATCCAAACACTAGGATCCACTGCATACATGGCAAAATAATCCTCACAGCGAGATTTCCAGAGCTTAGGTTGCTCACCATCAAAGGTAGGAAAATGCATCATAGGGAGTTTGCCTAAGTACCCAGCATAATTTGACCCCTAATACCTACCCCCAAACGAATCATGCGGCGAACCAAACATATGAGCAGAATTGGGAGGAACCAGATCTGGCATACCATTGTGCGGGAGATGAGTTTGGGTGTAAACATGCCCAAAGCCAGTCTCCCAACGGTGTTGATCGACACGGTGCCCATGAGGGCCGTCGGCTCGATCTCCGGCTGGTGGACGCTCGGAAGCCAACTGACGACTGCCAAGGATGCCTGGCTGGTGCGTCGACTAGTCCCTGACCTCACGATCCCAGAACTTGGACAGTTTGGTGATCTCTGATTTGACAATGTCGACGGAGTACTTGACATTGTGCACCATCGCCTCTACGTACGGCCGCCACGCTTCAAACGCGACCACCACAGACTCGAGGGCAGTGACCCGTGTTATTGTGGCTGCTTCGATCTACGCGAGATGATCCGTGGTGGCCGTCTTCGAGGACTGCACGGTTGCGGCAGCCACGGTCTCGAACTCGCCGATGTGAGCCGCGACCAAAGCATCGACCTCGGCCTTAATGTTGTCGAAGGAGCCCGGCGCACCAATCGGTGCCATTGCTTCCAATGCACCGACTTGGATCTCCCACTTAGCATCCTGGAGATTGATCTCAGCCTGGATGTCAGCACGGAGCTTGGTGATCTCATCCAGGATCAGCTTGGTGTTCGGTTCCTTGGCGCCCAACTTCTTCTGCCGACAAGTATAGTGATCATGATCCTCCAGATCGGCACAGGATCAGAGTCTATGATACCAATTGTTAACACCTGAGTACTTGGGTCTCTCTGATCTCTCTCTCCAATATGAGTAGCGATTACAATAGCCCACTTGGGCGAGGATTCGGTGGAGAAGAGAGGGAAGTCTTGGAGAGGAAGAAGAAGGTTCAGGTTACAATGATAATAATCTTCTTGATGTTCTATCGTCTCGTGATGCCTCCATATAAGGTCACGCCGGTTGGGCCAGAATAAGCTAGTAATCAAGCCCATTCAGGGCCCCTGGTCCAAACGCTGGGTTGCCTCGCGTAGGAACTTCTTTGTGACTTCTCGCCCATTGTCGGACCGGCTACAGGTCCCCTAGGAGCGCTGACAGCCTGGTTAAAATGTCACTGTGATCTCAACCCCACTCCAGGTCCAACCTTGGTGTTTCATGCTACTGAATTTTGAAACAAAATCAGAACCGGTAGGAGCAGCGTTACTCCACTGTGAGAACAGGAGAAAGGACAAAAAAATCATGATGAATCCCAAGCCTACTGCATAAAATCGGTGATCATTTTGCTTGGTGGTTTCTCTGTTACGCATTTCCATTAGAAACAGCATTACTACAATACATAAATAAGCGGAACCTTGTATCGTCATATTTATGCCGCTTCAGACAGAAAACCTACCACTTCCAAGGCGGGGGGATCTGAATGTTCAAACTTGTATATATGTTAAACATGTGGTTTTGAAATTCGGTACTTGTTGAAAACTAGTCAACCTACCTGCACTTTTATCCATGTACTTCTCCATGTCACGCTGCTATTAAGTGGCTGGAATGAGTCACGCGATGGCCATGGTAACTCAGCAAGCATAATAGAGCTTTGACGGTTCCCTGAACCCCTGAACCGACACTCCCTCTACAGAATCTCACATTGAGCATCACGGCCGGCCTGCATATGCTGAGTCCAAATGTCTCCGCTGCAGTCTCCTCGTTTTTCAGCTCATGGACCATAACTGTTCTTACTTTGTTGATAATGTAAAGTTTGTCTTCAACAATATGAACGGCTGAATCAATTCTAATGGGATGCATCCTTTTTTTTTACTGCTTGAGGCTGATGTCGAATGAATTGCCACCTAGCTCTCCATTCAATTGCTTCATTTTCTGTAGAGCCAAATATTGTGCTCTGTGGCCATGATTTCCAAAAACACAAATACATGCTTGTAACGTTCTTAGTAGGCATGCATTATGGCCACATGATGCCCTGTTTATGTATATCTTGCCTAATATGCATATCCCGTTACACGCATGTACAATTTTTTTTCTTTGGATCCATTATCAGAGCTGCTTACCAGCATTTGTTTAACTAGATCAAATGGCCCGTACAATTGCGCGGGCTATCTAAGACAACTAATAATTTTAGATTATTTTTCTTAGTATTATGGTCAATTCGAGACTATCCAATTCTAGTACTATTGCTACAGTATTAATTGGACATAACTTTACATCATAACAACTGTGTGAAGGATGTTGTTTCATGGTTTTGTCTTCTAGATTGATTTTTCTTGACTGACAAATCAAGAAGCAAAAATGCTACTCTATTGGAATGTGGAAATAAGGTCTTTTGTTGTACCGTGATGATATGTGAATCATACATTATTGTGTTATACCACTCTAATGTCCTCTCATTCATAGAATTTTATATGAATAATAAATCTCTAAATCTTACAAAATATTCATGTAGTTGTAGAAATATTTCCTAAAAAATATTAGAGATAATCCTGTGTATGCCATTGCAAAAATACTCTAATCCTAAATATGCCAATGCAAAATGGCTATTCCCGTAGATGTCATTAGATTGCAATTTTCTTTCCTGAATATGCCATCAGATATGAGAAAAGACTAAAATACCCCTCCCTTTCTTCCTCCTCTAGCCATACGGTGAGCTCAGCCAAATGGCGGCCAGCCGACCACGCTGAGGTCTCCCCACGCCACCCAAGCACCACCTCTGGGCCGAGCTCCTCTGCGTTGTGCTTCCGGGGCGAGCTCCCCCCGTGCCACTGAAGCGTAGCTGCCCAAGCGCCGCCTTCGGGCCTCTCCCACGTGTTGCGCCCGTCTCTGGGCCAAGCGCCCCTGCGCTATGTCGTCTGCACGCGCGTCATAGCTGCCCCCACGCTGCCTTTGCATTGAGCCGTGCTGCCCCATGTGGTCCACTCACGTGTCGCCCCTGCGCCGTCCAAGCGCAGCCGGTTGGGCGTCGCCTCTGGACCGAGCTCCCCCGGTTGCCGCGCCGCCACGCTGCATCGACAGCCCGCTGCTGCTCTGTTCTATTTAATTTAATGATCATAATTAAGAGGACAAGGGTATATTAGTCATCTATTTATTAATAAAAGGAGATGACCGTTCCACCATGGTGCCTAAAAAAAAAAGAGAAATAGGCTAGAAATTCTCAAAAAAAACAAAACATCTGGCCCTTCATCCCTCTCCACATGATCTCATATAGAATTCTGACCCTTTATCTCTTCACCTAATTAGCTATACGTACATTCCCCCTTCCGGGAAACATCTAATGCCAAGCCTATCCTGTTAACCTACCCTACGTCCCTCTCCATCATACACCCAGCCCTAATCAATTGCTCCAAAAATTATCACGCCGTCGTCATTGGATCTAGAATGTCACGTGGCTGCCTCTGCCAAGGTTTGAATCTCGCTAATCTTGGTGACTCTGTGCTTCTACCCTGACTGCTTCGTCCTTTCTCAGTTTCACTAAGGTTTCACGCCATGATGAGTCAAGATCTGCTGGAACATGCGCAACCTCATCAGGAATTTTCTCATTAACTTAACAGATCGATCCGTCGATGCTGCCAACAAGATCCACGTGAGGCAAGACATTACAGGACGTTCTTCTCTTCTCTGCTTTTGAAGTTTCATTATTGTGATTTTGCACGAACCTCAGGCTGCTTGCAAGAGAGTACGAGTTATGTACAGGTGGTGTGGACAGCGGTGATTGCAGTTGGTGCGATCAGGTAATAACCTTGTGGCCACCTAGGTTAATGAATGCATGGGCTCAGAGTGATCACAAGCTTGTACAATTCCACTATTTCACCAGAGGTGCCCATGTTGTTCTGCTGTTTTCTTCTCACGGTGTGCTTCATGCTGGTCACTTTGTGTACTCCTCATTTGCATGCAGCCGATGGCCTTTGCTAATAGCATCTGACGGCAGCTAATGGTTGTCCTACATCCATGCGAAACCAATGGTCTCCACCAGCAGCAAAATTGGCTTGCTAGGTAGCCGGCAATTTGATAAGATTTATAGGTCGGCGGTAGGCCACATAGTGGTGTTCATTCTCTTTTGGCCCAAATAGCATGCCTGATGGATTTTATTTGGTCGATTAAGAAATTGGCAGAAGAGATTGTCATGGTGCGGGGGGCACCAGCAACCTGAGAAGATTGATTGTATTAAACAAGACATTACGGCCTCAGGCAGCAAGCCAACCTCAGGTTCGATCGTAGTTTCCTCCTCACTGAACGAAGCTGTCCAAATGCTTTACAATGCTTAATTGAACCAGTTTAGTTTACTGGCAGAGAAACATCCTGTTTTTTCAGTTGCGTGCTTTTGTTTATGGTATATACTTTATACTTTTATCTATGGTACATACTAGCCTGTTTAGATTTTTGTACAAATAGCCTAACTATTTACATGGATTATGACGATCTTGCAGACTTGTACAACCAGTCTGGATGACATGCGCGTGATGCTGTAATACGTAAAAGTGGACTGAATTTCATATATATAGGTATAGCTACTATTTACTATTAAAACAGATTACATGTCATACGTTTCAATAGGGTAGTGAATTCAATATCTGGCATTTTTTACTCGAATGTGTTGTAGAATTTTGCTTCATCTATTTATTAATAAAAGGAGATGACCTTCCTAGCACGATGCCTAAAAAAAAAGAGAAATAAGTTAGAAATTCTCACAAAAAAGCAAAACATCCAGCCCTCAATTCCCACATCACACATCTAAAGAAGGAAATCTGGCCCTCAATTCTCTGATCCTCAGACATCCGTACCATGCAAACTTCCGTCTTAAAGTACCTGCACCCCTTCCTAATCTCTGCCACGAACCAGAAGAACACAAAATTGTGGCCGTCATATGACAGATACCCTAGATCGATATTAGAATTCCCAATTTCTTATCAATCACTTCCGATCTGATTCTACGGCAACATCACATCAACGGAGTATGAAAAACAACTTCAGGTGCGTGGCCATGCATGTATGTTTTTTACCCCACTACAACTAAGATGCAGAATTGTTCTTCGGATCTTATTTGAATCTGGTGAACCTGGCCTGGCCTCATCTCGAAGGCTGCTGGAAGCCATCTGCAGAAAATTTTCGAGCATTGCCATGGCCATCGAGCTAATCATACAGGTTACCGAGATGTTTTGTGAAAGCCGAGGAAGGACAGACTGCAGCAATGGAGTATGGGAGTCAACTTCACGTGCGCAGCCTTGCATGCATGTATTTTTTGCCCCATGACCACAGACACAGAATTGCTCTTCCGATCTTATTTGAATCTGGATAACCTGGCCGGACCTCATCTCCAAGGCTGCTATAAGCCATCTGCAGCAATTTCTGAACATTGCCGTGGCCATCGAGATAATCATATATACAGGTTGCCGAGATGCTTGGAATTGCCAATGCTGAAGAAAGACAGTGCCATCCAAACACAGCCGTTTCAATAATGTCAAGCACCTGCATCGTGATTCCTATGTATTTCGTCTCTTTTTTTTCATCAGGTAAGTGTTTTTTTTTTGGCCAGTTTACATATTGCAGACATATGTACTACTTTTCAACTTTTGCATGGTCTATTATATATTTCATTCACTATATTTGCAATTGATCTTTTGTAGGTCGAAAACAGAAACATAATGATTTGAAATAATGTTTAAAGTTATTTGTATCAGGTATATATGTCTTCTACATTATCTATTCATGTCCTTTTCTACATGCTTGCAAGGTATGATTGGACATATTTGCATCATTAGACGGTCATGAATTAGTAAATATATCACTTTTCATATCAAAGTAATGATATATCTAAATTGTTTTTTTCCTGAGACCAGTGTCTAACTTATACGCAAGTAGTTCTGAGTGCATTAACTTATTAAGAATTCGTATGAATATATGAAGACAATGCAACATCTCAGGGCATATACAAGACATCACCTATTAGGCTATATGAATATACATCCTTTACTCCTCTGTAAACAGCAGGGCTCAAAACGCATATCCATAAATCATCTTTATATTTGTTTACCACTGATTGTTGATTTTTCATATTTATATTTGGGTAACATTCTGTTAATTATCTATAAAAAAGTATCAGAAATATATTTTTGCTCTTTGAGTCTAGCCCACAAGAAACCATGTTGTTTATTGTTCTAAAAAAATTGCAAACTGTGACTATTAATTCTTAGTTGTGAAACACTATTGAATACTCACATGTGTGCATATATAGTCATAAAAGGATTCTACGACATTAACATAAAAAATTTCAAATGAACAGAAATATTAAAAAATTAGGGGAGTAACTAATAACTAACTACAAGCCTAGCATGCGCAATTGCACGAGCCACTTAATCTAGGCGACATTACACTGGTGCCATACTAACAAAAGTATTTTTTTTTCATGTTCTAATGTGGAGGTAGAATTTAATCTTATTCATCTGATAGCTAATAAGAATCAACCCAAAAAAATAGAATAATGCATAATGCCTTCTTTTCCACAGTTGTAACGAACTAAATTTATGTCGGTATCATGTTGTATCATAATACTGTAAAATAGATGAATAATGTCCAATGTATGCATGTTAGATAGCCTGTGCGATGTTGAAACCTTCTTGCTAATGATAAGTCGACAATGAAGACAACCACATAGAAAGTATGTGATCTTCTCTAAGCTTGCATACTTGTGATTTACACTTCAGATACATCCCTAAACCTTAATGTACTGTTAGGTTGTTAAGTAATTGCAATTATTTTGAATCTTGTATGCATTGATCTTGATCATTGTATTCAAACATTATAGTTTGATCAATATTAGTAGGGTATATATGCATTTGTGAATTATGTTTAGTCCAGATGATTCAAATACCAGATAGCCTACTTTCACTTTATATAATAATTTTATCCTCTTTCTTATGTTTAATCCATATGTTGTATGTACACATTACCACATGAGAAAAGTTGCAGTGATCCTAGATTGTTGCTGGGGTGTTTAGTGGCTAGCCTTTGCAACTGCGCGGGCCATGCAATCTAGTTTTTGAAAAAGAATTGACAGTTTGATGCTGTGGATGGCACCAAAGGAATTAATTTTGCAATACAATGGCACCCACGGGATAAGTGGTTTTGCAATGGTGTATGTGGGATAAATGAAAATTGCAATGGCACCTATGGAATTGGCCCAAAATATTACTACTTTTAGTAACTACAGTATGGACATTGGAATTTTCTGAAAATATTCTCTAACCACAGTATGAACCATTGAAGCTCAATTCATCTCACATTACTGTGCTTGGTCATGTGGATCATATAGTATAGGGTAA
Source organism: Eleusine coracana subsp. coracana (assembly GCA_032690845.1). Taxonomy (NCBI): domain Eukaryota; kingdom Viridiplantae; phylum Streptophyta; class Magnoliopsida; order Poales; family Poaceae; genus Eleusine; species Eleusine coracana. The sequence goes on along the minus strand of CM064434.1, from coordinate 58,252,015 downwards.
GTTGTTCCAATGTTCTTCGTCTCTTTCCTTGCAAGTAACTCCTGCACTACTGAATGGTAATCAAAACCTTTTGCAGTATTCATAATGAAACATAATCCAAAAATCCTAAGCAATTATTAGTACACAGTAGAACAATGTTACTAGGCTTTTTCCTGTTCTTTCCTAAGGCACATACCATCGTCTTATATTGTGTCTTATTTCTGCATCCATCACTCAGGATTATTTGCTAGCACATAATTAACCATGTTATATTCCACATTGCTTATGTGCGACGCCCAGTGGACGTCTAGGCATTATGGCATAACAAAAACCATTTAGATCCTTTAATGACCATTCACCCTCAGAAACCTAAAACTAAAAAAGAACACATCTCAGTAAGTAATCTCACCATCTCCTTCATTCATGATCTACATCTCAGTATAAAGCACAAATTCAATCAAAAAATGTACAAAGCACATAAACAACATTAACTGTTATTTTGAATCGTTGTATTTCTGTTTTTTTTCTATAAAAGAAACACTGCAAATAAAAAAATCGAATTACATAATAGACAGATAGATGAACTGGCAAAAGAAACTCTGACCTCTTGGTAAAAAGGAAACGAAAGTTGGTGGAAAACAGCCGAGGACATAGTTGTTGGCAGCTTGCTGGACATTTGAAACGTCTGGGTTTGGATTGCAGTTCCCTTCTTGACTTTCTTATTAGACTGCCTTGGAGATACAATCAATCTCAGTAGGCCCATTGATTATCTTGAAGTTCTCAGCAATGCATGTACCTGCTGCGAATAGCTTAATTACAATGGCCTCGTCATCAGATTGGAGAAGATAAAGTCATGGCAGCCAAACCCAAATAACCATCAGTACAGCAATACTGTGTTTATGTATGTCCGTCCGGGTGAAAAAATTTGCGTGCATGGTCGTGCACGTGAAATCAACCACACACTCTGTCCTTGCTGCCTTAGTTTTTTCCATGACAGGGCCCTGTAATTTCATTACTTTGGGTAACGAAATTACAAAGTTCCATCAAAGTTGTTTGAGAAAGCCTACCTCGAAGGATCAAAACGAAATTCAAATCATTGCTACTGAGTTTCCGGATAAAAGAAGGTACGATCTTGTGTCCATTGGACGGGAGTTGTGCGGCCCCAGAGAAATAAGAGATAGGAGGTGCCCATTCCTTTTGGATTCAATAGCGTGGACAACTCCATAATTCTGTGGTTGATCTAGGGTTGTGACTTGGCGGTGACTCAGTTATTTGGTTCATGGTGGGGCTCAGGTGGAAGAGACGATGCTTGGGAGTCTGAGATCGGTTGTTTTTTGGGTTGATTGAGGAGGGACAGAGGGAGGAGGCTACATGCCTACGTGAGGATCCGATAATGGGATAATTAAAGGCCAGATTTCCATTGTTAGATATGTGATGTGAAAATTGAGGGTCAGATGTTTTATTTTTTGTGAGAATTTCTAGACTATTTCTTTTTTTTTGGACACTATAGTTGAAAAGTCATCTCCTTCTATTAATAAATAGATGAGTTCTTCATTGTCATAGTAAACAACCAGGCACATTTAAAAAAACATTTATTTCACTACCACAAAACAGCTCTATAGTGGCGCCTCCAAAAAACCCGTAGCAACACAACACAACTTGAGCCGCCGCTAAAGAGCCGTGGGGGCCTGACCCGGAACAAACCGCTGCTAAAGACCCCCCACCCCCACCCCCTATAGCGGTGGTTGACATTGTCAACCGCCGCTATAAATGGTCAATGTTTATAGCGGCGGTTGGCAATGCCGACCGCCACTATAAAGGACACTATAGTGGTGGTTTGCAATGCCAATGGGTGCTATAAAGTGCCCAGGCTATAAAAGCCACGTTTGGATAGCTCCCTGCCTCACTCGAGCACCGGCGCTCTAAAAATTTGGGCAGATCGCAAAAATCAAGGGGAGAAGGTTTTAAGTTCATTCTTTTTACAGGAATTTGCTCTCTGAGGTAAGGGGAACTCATCTCATCTATTTTTTTATAATCTTATTTTGAAACAAGTTGAATTTTGCATTTTAAGTTTGTTTGGTTTTCATCAAATTTTAGCTAAATTCATTTGATTTGTATGGTTCTATTGGGTTGTAGTTGAAGTTTATAAAGGCATACATCATCTATTTTCATCACTACACCACTGATCTTTTGCTGGACCCTACCCCTCGGCTACCCTTGTAGCTAGGTAAGTACAGTAGTAACCATGATGGAATGCAGCAAGTAACCTCCATCTCTATGGGCTACCACACCATCTCTTTCTCAAACTCCGTCCAAACATGAACTCATCACTACCTGGCTCGTATCAACGAAACCGTTTGTTCTTTATCGTGGGATAAATAGTTCTTCAGCCTTTCTGGCTGGGTTGCAACGAGGAAGTATCTGGTGCTCCCGTGCTCCCACACGTTATAACACAAAAACTTTGCAATGAAAAATTACAAAACAAATATGGATGGATAGCACATACAATCTTCTATCATCATGCAAAAAGTTAGGTGCAACCGAAACTTGTATAATGAGAAACAAAAATGTGAAATCTGGCACTAAATAGTTATGGGTTCTACTGTTCATGTCAAACCCGTTAACTGTTACTGTTCAAATGCTGATTTCACAATTTTGTTTCTCATTGCACAAGTTTCGGTTGCTCCTAATTTTTTGCATGATGATAGAAGATTGTATGTGCTATCTATCCATATTTTTGTTATAATTTTTCATTGCACAGTTTTTGTGTTATAACATGTGAGAGCACGAAAGCAAAGGTAAATATAACTCTAAAATGAATAAGTTTAACATTCACACTCCTTTAAGCATCAAGCACAAATCTCTAATGAACAAACTTTATTTATTAAAATTAAGTGAATTGCAAGATGTGCAGCTAATCCCTCTTCCCCTCCTAGCAATTATCAACCCCTCCTAGCAATTATCAAGTACCTGGAGAGAATAGAACAAGGGTGAGATAAAAATCTTAGCAAGCAAATTTGTTTTGACAAGCTATTTAAATCACAAGTCGGGATTAAGCAATGAGTTAGCATCAAATTTCACTTATAGGATAATCAAGAAAGAGCTTCAACAATAACAATACATCACTTCAAAATACTCCATATGAATGCAAATGCATATGTCTCCTGCCTGCATACCCAACAAGGTATGGAGCTGCATCCCATGATGCTGTACCAGTACGGTCGTGACCATCGGTCAATGACATAACTTCCAATGCACATGAATGATGCAATGCATATGACATGCTGCAATAATGATAATATAAACTTCAACATACTCTAAGAATGTGGATTAACCACATAAACCATGCTCCACAGATAAAAGGTTATATAAAGACAATTAAGTATCAATTAATTATAATTGAGTGAATAAATAAGACAAGAGTCAATTCTTAGTGGAAAGACATGGTTCTGAATATTATAGTGTACGTGATAAAAATAATAAGTCAAAACGGTAGCACAACCACCGGTACATTCACTTGCCTCAACCGATGAAGATCAAAGTACTACGGATGACTTGGAGCACTACCACCTGTTTTGGAATAAATAGTTCAGTACAAACACCCCATAAATCATTTACAATCAACATTCACATCGTTTCTACGCCCCAACCGATAATCGGCAAAAACCACAACACCTCTCTTTGATAAACAGCAGCAGTGCTGCTTATCTTTTTCATAGCATTAACTTTATAATAGCAATGACAACAAATAAATACTTCACAGACATCTATATTTAATAATCTACAACTTTGGTATTCAATTCAAAATTTAATTTCAACATTTACTAATTATAATGATCTCTACAAACAAACTGACAGAATCTGTCGAACAGCAGCAAGGCGCTGCCTTTCGAACATCATAACTCCCAAACTATTTAGGCAAATCAAGCATACAATAATTCTATGGAAAGAGGATGCATGGGGCTAAAATATACTACACATAATTCTGGACTAATTCGGCCTCTAAAGAATTTTAAATAGCCACTCAAAACTGATCAGTGGAATTGTAACACATTCAGGTCTAAACTGAAACTGAAATCGACAGTCAGATTCAGAAAGCCATAACTCCCTCAATTCTCAACAAAAAAATGCGTTTAAATACTCGTTGGAAAGGTATTGAAATTATCTACATCTTTCGTATTATTTCAGTTTCCAGATTCTGCACTTAGGAGCCTCAAAAGATCCCCGCACTGCTACTGCACCCAGCAGATTGGAAAAACACCATGACGTCAAATGGTTAACTGATCCTAACCATCATTGTAGGAGAGGGAAGAAGCCAAAACCCATTGATTCCATTACCTGAGAGAGATCATGGTGCTTCCCTCTCTCTTCCTTCTTCCTCGCTGCTCTCAATTCTTCCCCCTTTTCCCTTCTACGAGGCACTGCACCATGAGGACCAGGAAACCAGCAGCAAGCAGAACATGGCAAAACGAAATTAGACTGAGCTGCTCTCACCTCTTCCTTCGTATGTGATGCTTGGACAAGGCAAGATCTTCCAACAATGGCTTTTCTCGTGGCTGGAAGGAAGACAACAGGAAGGCGGCGCATGAACGAGGCAAACGGAGTGGAGAAAAGATCGATGCTGAGTTAGGCCACGTGAGAGAGTAGGGTTTCAATTGAGTTTCATTTTGGGCTCTAAGTCCACTCACAAATTGGGCTTAACTATTATTGGTTTTTGGACCTAGCCTGCCCTACAAAAAGGATTTTGTTTTCCTTTATTCATTTGGAGTATTACATTCTACCCCCCTTAAAAGAATTCGTCCTCGAATTCGGTAGCTTATATAATAAAAACCAAAAGGATAAATGAAACAAGAATCACTGACCGATCTCGAAGAGTTCTGGATACTCCTTGTGCATATGCTCCTCGAGCTCCCAAGTAGCCTCATGCTCAGACTTATTGGTCCATAGAACCCTCACATATTTGATAGTTCTTCTCCTCACAACAGGCTCTGATGATTCTAAGATACGCACAGGGCGGTACTCCATAGTCAAATCCTGTTGCACCATGATCGGCTCTAACTCGACCTTCTGCTCTGGATCCCGAATATACTTTCTCAACATAGAGACATGGAAGACATTGTGAACTCCTTTCATAGACTCATGCAACTGCAAGCGATAAGCCAAACTGCCATCTCAGGCTATGATATCGAAAGGTCCAATATAGCGTGGACTAAGCTTTCCCGCGACACCAAAACGCACAACACCTTTAGTAGGTGATACTTTGAGAAGAACTTGATCACCCACTACAAACTAGAGGTCTCGCCTCCTCTTATCGGCATAACTCTTCTGGCGGCTCTGAGCGGTCAACATATTCTGCCGTATCTCTTCTACCTTCCCATTTGTCTCCTGAATCCAATCTGGGCCACCCAATGATCTCTCTGAAGATTCCCAACACAACGGAGACACACACCGTCTACCATACAAAGCCTCATATGGTGTCATCTTTATACTAGCATGATAGCTGTTATTATAAGCAAACTCAACCAATGGTAAATGATCCTCCCAACTGCCCTTCCAAGAAAGGACACAAGCTCGAAGCATGTCCTCCAAAGTTTGAATGGTACGCTCTGACTGACCATCCGTCTGTGGGTGGAAAGCAACACTAAGAGAAAGCTTTGTTCCCAAAGCATTGTGAAGACTCTCCCAAAATTTAGAAACAAACTTGGAGTCCCTATCTGAAACAATAGACTTAGGCACACCATGAAGTCTTATCACCTCCTTCATATATAAAGGAACCAATTCATGGGCTGCATTAGTTGTCTTCATTGGAATAAAGTGCGCCAACTTAGTGAGTCGATGAACCACAACCCATATAGCATCTCTACCTCGAGGAGAACGAGGTAGACCAATCACAAAATCCATAGTGATATGCTCCCACTTCCATTTTGGAATCTCCAAAGGCTTCAATAAACTTGTAGGCCTCTTGTGCTCAGCCTTCACACATTGGCACACATCACAAACTACAACATACTTAGCAACATCATCCTTCATCCTCTTTCAGCAGAAGTTTTGCTTCCGATCTTTGTACATCTTGGTCTCACCAGGATGAATGGTGTAAGGAGTTTTATGAGCCTCTCTCAAAATATCCATCTTCACTTCTGATATTTGGGGCACACGAAGGCGTCCCCTAAAACAGACCATATCATTCTCATCAATGCTGAATTCCCGAGGTTTGCCATTGCCTATCCTCTTACAAGCCTCCTGAATCAAGCGATCATGTTATTGTGCCTCACGCACCTTCTCAACAATTTGTGATTGAATGAGCATCTGAGTCTCTTCTCTAGCTGCTCCTGCATAGCATAGAGCGACCCCCATACTGTCCAAATCTGCAATCAAGGGTAGTGCCACCTTGGGAACACCAGTCCTACTAAGAGCATCTGCCACCACATTTGCCTTTCCTGGGTGATACTGAAATGTAAGATCATAATCACTAATCAACTCAAGCCATCTTTGCTGCCTCAAGTTTAACTCCTTCTGAGTAAAAATATATTTGAGACTCTTGTGATCAATAAAAATATCACAAGACTCACCACAAAGATAATGCCTCCAAGACTTCAAGGAAAACACCACCACTGCTAACTCTAGATCATGAGTTGGATAAAGCCTCTCATGCTTCTTCACCTGCCTAGAGCCATAAGCAATGACTTTACCATCCTGCATCAATACACAACCAAGGCCAATACGAGAAGCATCCGTATACACCTTGTAGCGCTTCCAACACTCAGGCAAGGTCAAAATAGGGGCATTCACCAACTTATCCTTCAACTCTGAAAACTGAGCTCACAATCATTGGTCCATTTAAAGGTGACACATTTCTCTATCAATTTAGTCATCGGCTTTGCAATGCTAGAGAAATTCTGCACAAAATGCCGGTAATAACCAGCAAGACCCAAGAAACTCTGAATCTCTATCACACTAGTAGGTCTTTCCCACTCAATAACTGAAGCCACATTCTTGGGATCAATAGAAATACCATGCTCATTAATAACATGACCAAGAAAAGCCACTTCAGAAAGCCAGAAGGCACACTTCTTCAATTTACCATAGAACTGATTTTTCCTCAAAGCATCTAGCACAAGAGCAAGATGTCTCTCATGCTCCTCCTCGGTCTTGGAATAGATCAAGATATCATCAAGGAAGACAACCACAAAGTCATCCAAGTACTCATGGAACATCCTATTCATTGCTCCCATAAAAGTAGCAGGGGCATTTGTTGGTCCAAAAGACATAATGATATACTCATAATGCCCATACCTTGTACTAAAGGCCGTCTTCTCAATGTCCTCCTCCCGTATCCTCAACTGATGATAAACAGAGTTCAAATCAATCTTTGAGAATACCTTAGCACCCTTCAATGGCTTAAAGAGTGCATCAATGCGAGGCAAAGGATACTTATTCTTGGTAGTAACCTGATTAAGGGCACGATAGTCCACACATAGCCTCTAACTCTTATCCTTCTTCTCCACAAATAACACTGGGAAAGCCCAAGGCGACTTGCTAGGTCTAATGAAGCCCTTAGCAAGAAGATCATCCAACTGTCGCTTCAACTCCACCTGGTCCTTGGGAGCCATCCGATACGGAGCCTTATGGATAGGCTGAGTACCAGGAATCAACTTTATCTCAATAGCTGCATCACGCTCAGGAAGAATACTTGGAAGCTCAGCAGGGAACACATCTAGATAATTGCACACCACTCGGATGTCCTCCACTTGCAAGATAGCATCACTACCATCCATCATAGCAAAAAGAATTCCAAATTTCCTTGTCCAGCGATCTGGGAACAACTGATATAGCAAGGCAAGAGAATACTTCATAGCACTACCAATAAAGATCACCTCTCTTCCAGATGGTGCCTGCAAAGACACTATCTTCCAGAAACAAGATATAACAGCCCGATACTAAGAAAGCCAATCCATACCTAAAATGACATCAAAAGACTCAAGAGGAATTACCACTAGATTAGCAACAAAGGTCTCATCAGCAAGAAAAATAGAACAACCCGGGCAAATAGAACAACTAGATATAGGACCTTTAGCAGAACTAACCACAATGGACTGTCTAATCCTCTGAAAAGAAAGTCTAGCACGAGCTACAAACCCTCTGACACAAACGAGAAACTAGCACCAGAGTCAAAAAGAGCATATGCATCAAATGAATCAACTAAGATAGTACATGTCACCACATCTCGATGGCCCCTGCCATCAGTAGAGGGCAAAGAGTAAGCTCCAGGAACACCAGTAGAAGAAGAAGCACCATGTGTAAAGCCACTAGAAGTCCAAGGAAGTGACGACGATGTAGGCACAGTAGCTTGGGGCCGTCGAAGAGCCGCAAACTACGGTGCTGAAGGAACTGACGGTGTAGAAGGCGTCATCAGATACTGAGGGTGGAATGGCATAGACAAGAACTGCTGAGAAGGTGGCACTAGAAACTGCTGCTGCGTAGAGGCCAACACATTAGCGGTGCCACTAGGAACTGAAGAAGACACTAGCTCCCAACGAAGCTTCGTATTTGGATTCTTCTGACACACCACATCCTTGTGGTCCTAGTTGCAAATAGAACACATTCCACTCCACTGACAATCAGCACGGCGATGTGCATCACCACAACGAAAACAAACCAGCCCCATGCCAGGCTTAGGGACAGCCCGGTACTGTGGAGCACCTCCTCCTGAGCTACTAGACTGAGCAGACTTGCCATGATATGGGTGATGATGCTGAAATTTTCCCTTCTTAAGAACAGGACCACCAGACTGACCCTTCTTGTCATCCTGACTACGAGACTGATCCGCACCTAAAGGCTTCATCTCATTAGTGTACTGATGTTGCATCTCCACACCTAAAGCTTGTTCCACAGTAGTGCGAAAATCTACCAATGGAAGAGCTCCTAAAATGTGCCTGATAGAAGAATTCAGACCCTAACGAAACTGACTTGCTTTGTCCAACTCATTATAAGCCACATGTGGAACAAGCGCACAATCTTGTTAAATCCCACCTCATACTCAACCACTATCTTCTTATCCTGCTTATAGCTTTGCAGGTCTATCTTCATCTTCTCAAGAAAAGTGGTTGGGTAGAACCTCCTCTCAAACTGCCTAACAAAGATGTGACAGGTCAAAGAACCAGGTGTAGCATGAGCATTAGCACTCTGCACACCTCTCCACCAAATCTGAGCCTCTCCCTTTAGCAATTGTGTTCCATAGCGAACACGATCCCCATAGACCACCTCAAAGACCTCCATCTTATCCTCCACATAAGTGAGCCGATCCGCTGCATCAACTGGAGATCCACTACCATCAAAGTGATCCAACTTCATGCCAATCCACTGCATCAAAGAAATTCCACTAACTTGGAGTGGCTCCTGATGAGCATCTGCAGCAGGAACATTGCATGTAGTAGGAGTATCTCTAGTAGCAGCAGTAGCACCAGCAGTAGGGGCATTAGGGATAACCTGCCTCAAGGTTGCCAACTCCTGCTGCATTACCTGCATTGCAGTGCGCATCGCCTCTGAACTATCAAGATCAGGAGCCTGATTCTCAGCCGTTTCATTGCCACCCGTATTATTATTACGAGCCGGTCGGCCACGATTCCCTCTCTTAGGCGGCATAACTGCAGCCACCACAACAAGCAAACAAAACTCTCATTAACTTCAAACAAAACAATAAACAACTTCAACAAACATGTCAAACAACATGAAGTAAGTAGATAAATAATTACCCCATCCTACAAGTGCAGGTGTGTCAATTAAATTTCTTTATAACTAGAATCTTTAACCTAGGCTCTGATTACCAACTGTAATACCCCGAAATCCACAAACAACCCGGGATGTCACTAAACCCACACAACCAAATAGCCGAACAAATAAATAGTAAATCTGGCAGCATCTCCTTTGTATTTATAAGCAACACGGAAGCAAGAATACATACATAACAAACGAATTAACACATCACACTAGCATTAATAGAATATCCTAATGAAAGGTAAAGATAACTCCAAAATGAATAAGTTTAACATTCACACTCCTTTAAGCATCAAGCACAAAATCTCTAATGAACAAACTTCATTTATTAAAATTAAGTGAAGTGCAAGACGTGCAGCTAATCCCTCTTCCCCTCCTAGCAATCATCAAGCACCTGGAGAGAGTAGAACAAGTGTGAGATAAAAATCTCAGCAAGTAAATTTGTTTTGACAAGCTATTTAAATCACAAGTTGGGATTAAGCAATGATTTAGCATTAAATTTCACTTATAGGATAATCAAGATATGACGTTGATATAAAGTAAATAACTTCCAATAGAATATAATGAGATAAAAGAGCTTCAACAATAACAATACATCACTTCAAAATACTCCATATGAATGCATATGAATGCAAACGCATATGTCTCCTGCCTGCATACCCAATAAGGTATGGAGCTGCATCCCATGATGCTGTACCGGTACGGTCATGACCATCGGTCAACGACATAACTTCCAATGCACATGAATGATGCAATGCATATGACATGCTGCAATAATGATAATATAAACTTCAACATACTCTAAGAGTGTGGATTAACTACATAAACCATGCTCCACCGATAAAAGGTTATATAAAGATAATTAAGCATCAATTAATTATAATTGAGTGAATAAATAAGACAAGAGTCAATTCTTAGTGGTAAGACATGGTTCTGAACATTATAGTGAATGTGATAAAAATAACAAGTCAAAACGGTAGCACAACCACCGCTACATTCACTTGCCTCAACCGATGAAGATCAAAGTACTACGGATGACTTGGAGCACTACCACCTGTTTTGGAATAAATAGTTCAGTACAAATACTCCATAAATCATTTACAATCAACACTCATATCATTTCTACGCCCCAACCGATAATCGGCAAAAACAGCAACACCTCTCTTTGATAAACAGCAGCAGTGCTGCTTATCTTTTTTATAGCATTAACTTTATAATAGCAATGACAACAAATAAATACTTCACAGACATCTATATTTAATAATCTACAACTTTGGTGTTCAATTCAAAATTCAATTTTAACGTTTACTAATTATAATGATCTCTACAAACTAACTGACAGAATCTGTCGAACAGCAGCAAGACGCTGCCTTTCGAATATCATAACTCCCAAGCTATTAAGGCAAATCAAGCATACAATCACTCTATGGAAAGAGGATGCATGGGGCTAAAATATACGACACATAATTCTGGACTAATTCGCCCTCTAAAGAATTTTAAATAGCCACTCAAAACTGATCACTGGAATTGTAACACATTCAGGTCTAAACTGAAACTGAAATCGACAGTCAGATTCAGAAAGCCATAACTCCCTCAATTCCCAACGAAAAAATGCGTTTAAATACTCGTTGGAAAGGTATTGAAATGATATAAATCTTTCGTATTATTGCAGTTTCCAGATTCCGAATTTAAAGGCCTCAAAAGATCCCTGCACTGCTACTGCACCTAGCAGATTGGAAAAACACCACGACGTCTAATGGTTAACTGATCCTAACCATCATTGTAGGAGAGGGAAGAAGCCAAAACCCATTGATTCCATTACCTGAGAGAGATCACGGTGCTTCCCTCTCTCTTCCTTCTTCCTCGCTGCTCTCAATTCTTCCCCCTTTTCCCTTCTGCGAGGCGCTGCACCATGAGGACCAGGAAACCAGCAGCAAGCAGAACATGGCAAAACGAAATTAGACTGAGTTGCTCTCACCTCTCCCTTCGTATGTGATGCTTGGACAAGGCAAGATCTTCCAACAATGGATTTTCTCGTGGCTGGAAGGAAGACAACAGGAAGGTGGCGCATGAACGAGGCAAACGGAGTGGAGAAAAGATCGATGCTGAGTTAGGCCACGTGAGAGAGTAGGGTTTCAATTGAGTTTCATTTTGGGCTCTAAGTCCACTCACAAATTGGGCTTAACTATTGTTGGTTTTTGGACCCAGCCTGCCCTACAAAAAGGATTTTATTTTCCTTTATTCATTTGGAGTATTACAATAACTTTACTCAAAACGTCTAAAATCTGGTAGATTAACACCACAAACTTTCTGTGAACTTCGGGCCAAAGCAACCTGTGGGTACCCCTTGGTTCTTAGAACCATTCGATCAAATACTTAGTTTTCACACAAAAACAACGTTATACCGGTTGTTACTATTTGCCAACGTGAGATATGGCCACTGAGAGCGTGGTGCTTCTGTAAGACTTTTCCGTAGTTGAGGAGCTCGATGACGACTCCATTTGCTCTCACATGGTCTGTGAACAGTTCTGTAAGCCCCTGACACATAAGTGTCTGTCATCACCACCTTGACCGAATTACCAAATCTTTGTTAAACAATCCCAGAGGACGAACCACCTGGATGAAGTGACGAGCGCTTAAGGCTGATGACTAGAAACTATTATGCTGGCTCACGCATTTGAGCGGCTAGTATTAGCATTCAAACTTTGTTGTTAAGATGAATAATCTACTTAGAGGAGTTTTACAGTAGACCCAAATAGATGCATACCATTCATTTTACTCATCCGATGGCTCAGATCGTTAGAATGATACCCTTTTGGTCTATTAGTATCATGAGTATCATTTAGAGGTATCATATGTATCATGTGGCAAAATTGGAAAACAAAAAATAACAAATTTTTATATTGCCAAATTATAAACGATAACTCAAGCAATATCGTTTCACATGTCTCCTATCTCGTTAATCAGTAGGTTTAAACCCGCCGCTGTCGGACTGCCGTGGCAGATGGATGATCTTGTGATCCTTGTAGATTGATCAGGTCAAGGAGAAGGTCAGGCTGGAGCAGTCGTTTTTTTGCGTATGGTCATCAAATGGCAACACCGGTCAAACAATAAAGAAGGCTGGAGGTGCTCTTAATAACCACGTTGTTAAGCTTGTGCGATTGATCCAATACTTTGTGATCCTCATCAGTTCTAATAGGAATGCCAATGCCATTGCAAAACTAAAATTGTGCCCAAATGTGTTTTGAAAACAAATCAAGTTCATATTTTTCTTCTTTTCTATATAAGCCTAAGATTGGCGTACAATGCGATTGGAGGAAAATGAACTTTGAAAGGTTTAATAAATAAAAATGAACTCATATAGCATTAGAAATAACCGCAACATGCAGCAGCACGATTTGCTGTGACGAGATCGAATTTGTTGCAGCCCCTCACAACATCCTAGAAGTCAGGACTCAGGAGGGCGACGAGGAAGAACAATGGCCGGCGATCGAGTTTCTGCAGGAAAGTGCCAGCAGGTGAGGAATTCGACGGTGGCGGCGACCTTCTGCGATGTGCCATGAGGTGGCGGACTCAAGTCTTCATGTATGACAGAATTAAGCCTACTAACCTAATTGCAACTAGATAATTACAAGTATAACCCTTTAAAATGGATGGTTAGATTTCCTTCATGATACTTCTCTCCAACTAGTATTACGATCTACTGTAAAAGTGCTCACTACTTATTATTGCTCATGCATTACATTGATTCCGATCGTCCATATCCTTTCTATCATTATAATCTTTTGTGTATTTTTTCTTAAAAGATGTTTGTTGTTGAATGCTTTAACATGGACTGCTTTGATGGTGAATTTGTGAAGCTGTCGGCTTGGGCAGGCAGCACTTGTTTGTTGCTTAATTATGAGAAAACATAGTGTAATCCATAGAGGGTGATGTTGTGGCCACATTTTAATCCATGTATGGGAGCTTGACATTTATGTGATTAGCAACAGGAGAATACACATATAGATCCATATTATTGGAGGCCTCGATATCTATTTATTAATAAAAGGAGATTACTCTTCTACCATGTGCCCTAGAAAAAAAGAGAAATAGGCTAGAAATTCTCACAATAAAGCAAAATATCTAGCCCTTAATCCTCTTTTAGTATTATATCTTCTTGTCATCTAGCCGTTAATCCCCCTAACGTGATTCTCAAGTACCGCACGCACCTCTTCCCTGAGGCACCTTCGTAATAGAGGACCTATCCAAAGCAATGAAAAAAAGAGAAATAGGCTAGAAATTCTCAAAAAAAAAAGCAAAACATCTAGCCCTTAATCCTCTTTTAGTATTATATCTTCTTGTCATCTAGCCGTCAATCCCCCTAACGTCATTTTCAAGTACCGCACACATCTCTTCCCTGAGGCACCTTCGTAATAGAGGATCTATCCAAAGCAATGAAAATTATGAGCCCCTTCCATCGAGCATACCCTAAGGCAGATCTTCCACCTGCTCAAGCCGCCGCCTACCCATATTGATGGCTCGTAATTTTGCAAGCAGCCATATATACATGTTCCTCGTGGTCTCTCAGGCAGACAAGTTCGTGAAGGCTTGGATGAGACAAGAAGGAAAAACACAGCAGCAAAAAAAATCTCCCTTGGTTATGCCCAGCTTTGGGTCTGCGTCGTATCTTCAAGTTTGTAACCAGTATGTTATCCATATTCCTATTTTCAGATATCTGCACTTTCGGGTGGCTGCATTTCTGCATCATTCTGTCTCGCCCGGGCAACATCAGCATGTATAAGATTCTTAATCATTTGGCATATTGGTGGCTCTGATGTAGTGATGTTCATAATTTATTTGTACTTCTATAATCTCAATCTTAACACTGTGTTGATGCACCATTTGTAGATAACAGGCAAAAGAAGGGAGTAAAATTGGTGCGCGGTAGATTCTAAAGCGGTCCAGTATTTTAGCTGCAATGGTAACTAGATGTCAACCCTGTTTTAGTGTTTTTCTGATACGCTGCATGCTGGAGCAGGTCGAAGCATCAAGACCCATCAAGATATCCACCGTATTCTTTTTTTACAAGTAGATATTCACCGTATTGGCCCCCTGACTATTCATACGTACATCAACACGCTGTGAAGATGACAAATGTGATGTGGGCACCAAAGCTTACACGTGCAGGCATCAAAGCCATCTAGCAACCAAAGGCAAAGGTTATGTACTCAGTTGATTTGTTTATTGCCAATCCTTTGATTTAAATAATGTATCCTTGAATATACCATATGGATCACGGTAATAAGGATCAGAGATAGGCAGGCAACATTGTGTTAGCTAGGTGCCCTACCCGTGAAGGATTCAGGAGAGCACACATGAATTATGACAGTCATTGAACATGGACACCTAGCTTTCTAGCGGCACCATGGATACAGAGTTGGTAGTTAATCCATGTAATAATTACTGTTCTTTGATCGAGTTTCAAATGAGAAACAACAGAATACGAAAGATGTCAACTGCCATATTTTTTTTACATATGCATATTCAATGAAGGTCAGTAACAACATTTCTATTTAATGGTTTAATTTCAATGCTTTCTGATTGTTGAGTGTTCCAGAACAGTTGTTTTTTTGTTAGGATATGGGGGTGCAGAGAAGGTTTTCTCCAATTTCTTAGAGAAATCATACATGTATAACATGAAGGCTATACTTTTTCGTATAAACATGGAAGCATTTTCTTACTTTGAATAAGGCTACATCACTAAATTAACTCACAACATTCTTTGTGTTCTATGAAATGATAAAAAGGAGAATGTTTCTTTCATTTATGGTGCCTCACAAACAATAGAACAATTTCTTACAGTTTGGAAGTGATTTGTCTCAGACATGAAAAGAACAAATCTTTTAAAAGAAAAAAATGGTTGGTATGAATTTGGTATATAAATTAAGAAAAATTTGTCTGAAACACACTTACAACACAAGGCATTGTCCAGAACACATCAAACAAATCGAAGTTAGCTAAGACATAGAACAATTCTAGAAAAGTTCGTCTGATGCACATTATGACTGTTTAACTATTATTTTCATCTTTTCTATTTCAATATATAAAATATGTCAGAATTTGAAACTTGGCACAAATATAATTATAGAGAATACAACTCTATTTTTGTTGTTTACTTATTATTTTAATATCTAATTTATCAAGCCAGTCATCCGAACCATCAAAAAATTCTAGCTCTATTTTATAATGATAAAGAATGCAACAACTTATATTTATAAAAAGTTTCAATTTTTAACATATATTATATATCAAGATAAAAAAAATAAAAATAAAAGCTAAATGGTCACAGTATGTCTCTGACAATTTTCCTAGAATCGTAATGTGCATCAGCTAAATTCGATTTGTCTGGTGTTTTAGGACAAAACCATGTTTTATTGGGTTGCTTCAGACAAATTTCTTAAAATTTGAAGTGATCACCGTGCAATGGCGCGGGCTAATATGCTAGTTAGAATAGAAAGTCATAGGAAATCGCATACTATATTTACATAGGGCTAGCAGCTCGTAGAATCTAATTACTTTTGGGGGAAATTTTCCATGCTTCCTCTAATTCTTTTAACCTTTTTCCATATCCGTCCTACTCCAACCTAGCGCAGCATAGCGTTGAGCAGCCAGTGAAAATAGAGACCAAAGTGGGCAGTAACAGACTGCTTCAACGGCTATAGTGGGAGCATGACTTCAGTGGCAGTCTGGCAGAGGCCGGATGTTATCTGCAAGATGACGCCAGCGCTGTGGCACCTGCAGCTTTCAAGATGCTCGGCAGTCAGCGCTGCAGAAGCAGAGCCACCTCCGTTCTAATATATTGTCGACCTTGGTTGGCTCAAATTGGAAAAACTATAGAGGAGTACTTCACAACTGCTCCAAATGTTTGCATCAGAATTGAAAATTACTTACCATTCATGCACCGGTAGCTTCGCCCAACGAACATTCCTGATGCATCCCAAACCAATACCTGGCTATTATAGGCATCCGAGAATTCTGGCATGAAATTATCATTGTGCTGGTTGGATATTTTTCTGAGCTTTCTATTGAGAATGTATCTGGAACACTCAAATATAAGAATATATAATGGGACATGCATGTAGCCATTATTTTTTACATTCAAACATCTATGAATTGAAGGAGCATATGATTTTGTGCTGGAAATCTCTATTTCATTAAATGAGGAGTTTAATGCCGGTGGTTGTAAGAAATACAGGCCCTTTATTATCTGCAACTAGCAAGGTGACCCGGCTAGAAAATATAAAAATTTAATGAGCAATGCTATAGGTCCAACCTAATTTGTCCAACCAGTGTCCAACCAATACAAAATCATGTCAGCATGTGGAGTCAAAAATATTGCATGTGTCTTGGCTGGACACTGGTTCGACGGTTGAGTTGTACCTTCAACATTTCTCTAATTTCATTGATGAAATACATTTATATAATATGTGTTTGTTGACCAATAAGTGAATTGTATATTTATTTATTTATTTAAATTTTACTTTAAAGAGCTTATTTAAATTTGCATAGTCCTTAGTATTGGATGGCATATTTATTATGATTCATTAAATGGGTTTGTGCGAAAGAGTTGATCTTGCATTACTATTCTATGGCTCAAGATCGAGTTAGAAGCATGATTCAATTATTATGAAATAACAATAAAATAATAGTAAATAAATTATTAACCTTCTTCATTTATGCATCTTGATTCTTGTTGTTGCTAGGCTTTCAGAAGTTACATTTGCGCCACTACTGCACCGAGCCCCCCATGCCAAAGCCATCGCGGACATGCAAGATGACCTCTGACATCACCGTTGTGGCCATAGAAGATGGCCTCACGCGCCTCCATCCTGATTATGGAAAGAGTCTTATGAGCCGCTGTCGTTGTTGGGAGCTTCACTATTATTTTCTGCCTTGATCCTCGTGGCCTTGCTTCCATCGAGCATCCGTGGCTGCCATTCATGTTTTTTCGTTTTTCTCTTTTTTATTTCATTTGGATAGTTCATTTGTTGAGGTAAACATACCACCAGCCTTCAAAGATTTCTATAACCAATCATTAGACAACCCATCTAACATGGGTTGAACATACATGCATACAGGTCAACCTAAGAATATACCCTGCCAAAAAGAAGCACAACTAAGACATGTCTAATAAAGAAATTGAACCAAACATCATACACTACAAATGTTAGTCCAGGTTCCAGCCATCATGGTTCCTACCTCTAGCTAGCCCCTGGGTTATGCACTCAACCAAACGCAACCTATATTCTCATCCATAATCTTGTGGCATCCATTTGCCTGGCGATAGCACCAATTTTTTTTTGCCAGGGGGGGGGGGGGGGGTTGATAAAACCACTTTGAGACTCTTTGTTAATGCATACATGCTTTTAGCAAAGAATATTCTATGATGTCGACCTCTCCTTTAGTGCTTAACCGCTCACCTACTCATTGCGCCACTTGACTGCTCGTCACCCCAACTCATTTGTTATGCTCACCTAGTTGTCATCCCCTATGGTCATATGCTATCTTGTCCCCTAGTATATGTTCGACATGTTGCTCAGTTGATTGTTTCCTCATACGGACAACATATTAGTTTTTTTTGTTTTCTACCCTGTGTGTGATCATTGTACAAATCCATGATGTTATAAATGAAGTCGTGCTTTTGGGCATATTGATCTTGTCACCCTCATTTGCATGGGTGGTCCACCTAATTCTTTTTGTCTTCGCCATGTCTCGCATTGTTGTTGGATCATCGCCATCATGGTTTGGCATGCAACTGGCTTCTTCCATGCCTGCTCTTCCAAGGTCTTTCCATACAAGTTGATTGCTTCATTAGCAAGTGCATACATAGCATGCAATGGGGGCAGTGCTAGAACTTCCGTGTCCGATTGATTCTCTTCAATATGCTAATATACAAAATTAACTTACCTGTCCGAAGAAAGACTACAATGATCCATGACTATGACTACACTCAAGTTCTAGGATGACAGACATGCTAACGTTACATTTTATTTGCTCTTAAATCCCATGATGATCTTTCATATGGCTCCTTGGGAATTGCATGGCTATGTTTTATATAAATTTTATTATCTAGCATGGTCAATAGAGTCCGTATAAGGATGGAGCTGTTTTTCTTTTATTCTGACTTAGGAACTTTCCTTCTCTTGTGTATGTGGCCAATATAGAGTCCATAGCAATAAAAACTATTTTCCTATTACGTTGTGGCATATGTACTACCCAAATACGATATGACTCTCCTTGGTAAATATATCATATTTACCAATATATCATATTTAAATAATATTTTTGATTAATCCTGACCGTTAAATCTTCATAAAATCCAACGATCCATATCTTTTCTTTTTTCAGATTAACATGGTAATTTTGTGGCCTTGAGAGCGAACGTGGTGACTCCTTTTTCTCTTCAAATAAGAAGATAATAGATCCGTCAATATGTTAAGTCATTGTGGAAAGATATGAAAGTAGTGGGTAGGGGAGAAAACCAGGATAAAATATTTTCACATAACTAAAAATAAGATAAAAAAAATGTTCTTGTGTAACAGTTTCGGTAGAAACTAGTATCCAGGATAATGCGAAGCTCACAGCACACCCCAGGAGATTGAGTGGTTGTTCAGGCAGGCAGCATGGTCAAAACAAATCTTACACTTTGAGCGTATGGCTAATTAATAAATACATTCTCAGCAGCATGTACAAAAGAAAAATCATCCATCATATGTCCTTGCAGCATGAATATATAGCTGACAAGTTTAGAAGCCAAGGTTTCTCACTACGGATGTCCAACATGCCTTGCAAACGTTGTATTATTGACCAGGCTCAGTGACAATGCAACTAATGGAAGAGCGATAAGAGAAACAACTGCCACACTTGCATATTAGAGATGTTCAAACCAGCCAGCTAGCACAGATATGGATGAAACTATGTGCAGTTAAAATCAGTATAACAAGATTGGAGTAGAATTACAATTCCTTGAATTGGGGTATTGGATGACTTAACAAGGAGTCAAGCTTGCATCATTTTGAAATAGATTATTGATAAATAATGAAATGTAGGGGGAGAACTCAATGCACAGGGAAGGTACGGTTTCAATCAAACATGTGGAAGTAAAAACAAGTTGGAGGATGGTAGGAGTACTAAATAGTAGGAAGATCTGTCACAGCAAATCTGATACTATATTGACATATGGCTGCCGCTCGTGGAATCTAATCACTTTTGGGGGAAATTTTCCATGCTTCCTCTAATTCTTTCAACCTTTTTCCTATCGTTGTCCGTCCTATAATCCGAACCTAGCAGAGCACAGCGTTGAGCAGCCAATGCTAACCGAGACCATAGTGGCAGACTGCTTCAACGGCTATGAGGAAGCATGCCTTTCAGTGGCGGACCCCAGATGTTATCCTCAATTTGACACCGGCACAGTGGCTGCAGCTTGATCGAGATGCTCGGCACCACCATAGTTCAGCCACCATGCGTTTCCAACTGGAACATGTCTGGACTACCTAAGCGGTTTGCTGCTATCTACTACCACAGCCTCCGGGAGCCCCTCCGTTTCATGAATGTTTTCTGTTGGTGCGCCAAGCGGGATCTTTCGTTGTCGTAGAGCAAACCTGGCTGCTGGTGTTGGTAGCATTGCATCCGTACTTCTGTACCCACCACTGCTTCGCTATCCGGCCTCAACATAACCTTTGAGGCACCCAACACCGTCCATGAAGAAGGCATTTCCATGGAGGACGACTCCAAAGACCTCATCTTTCAATGTGCACTGCCCTCTAATGTATGCAACAGAAAAACAATGGCCATCAGAAATCGTGTGAAATATTGCACTACCTCAGATAAACCAACAAAACTACCAGTCCACGCTAAATCACAGTAAATTATAGTTTAGTTCAGAAAGAAAATGAAAAACCACACTGGTGATAAGCAGTCGTATGTCCTGTAGGAACGATGGCAAGGGAAGGATTTCTTTGTGTGAAGGACATTTTACTAACCGGACAACATTCCTGATACCTCCCAAGGCTAGTTTATTTTTTTAAGCAGACACATGAAGAGCTTGTCTTTGTCCGGCAAATAGAAGGGTTTTTTGGACATTATAAAAGGGAAGACGTCGCTAGTCCATTATAAATGGCCCTTCCAAATTGTGATTATAAATAATAATAATAATATTTTTTGTCACCCATTCCGACTATAGTATTTATGATCGAGTAGTGGATTGCATGTTCCATTCATACACACCACATGCAAAATTATTTCACTTTTAATCGTTTGTGTACTTTCCCTGCCAGAACGTTTTTTTTTAAAGAGAATATATTAATATTTTGGCCTCTGTATCGATCGATACATGTAGCAAACGATTATTACAATAAAAAAACCAAGCAAACCACACATCCATGGTATTTGGAACACAAAGTTTGAATCCATCAATTTGAATCACTAGAACATTATTCTATTTGAGAAACGCCATCCATTGTTAGCGAAGATCTCCATGGCTACAGTCTCAAGCAACCTGCAAGCCATCTTCGACCATGAGTATTCCTCCACCTTAAGAAGAAGAGACCAAAGTCGAATCCAGTAGGTCCCTCTGAAGATAACCTATAAATACAAAGGAATCTATGTCTTGTCAAATACAACATCATTACGACTCAACCATGGATCCTAGCATAAGCTTAATACCCCACTCCAAATATTTTTTTTCTTCTTGAAATCCATCCCTCCTAACCAATCAGCGAACATATGCTAAAAATTGTCCGGAGGTGGAATATTTGAGGCGCAAAAGACAACTAGCCAAAGAAAACGAGCCACCGAACAATCAAAGAATAAGTGTTGAATGCTCTCACTTAGATTACAAAAGCAACACTTAGCACTCCCATTCCAGTTTCATATAGCTAGGTTATCTTTAGTTAGGGCAACACCTTTATAGAGGTACCACAAAAACACCTTAATTTTAAGCGGCACTTTAATTTTCCAAATGTTCATGGTAAACGGTAAAACCTGAGTAGTGGTAAGAGCTAAATACATGGATTTTACTGAGAAAGAACCATTTCAGTATAAAGCCCAGTTAAACCTATCATTATGGTTAGCCACATTGACCCAAGCAACAGAAAGTACTAGTTGATGCAAAGCTACCAAGTTTTGACCCACTAGTGCTCTCCTAAACATAACATTTAGAGGGATAGACGAAAAAACTGATTTAACAGTTACATTTGTAGCTCTAGCAATGGTATAAAGGTTGGGGAATCGATCCATAAGGCATTGGCTACTGGTCCAAACATCCTCCCAGAAACCTTATTTTCGATCCATCACCAAGATGAAAATTTCCAAATCGCATGAAATCCTTTTTCACTCCTAGAATGCAAGTCCAAAAGTGTGAGTCTCCTGGGATGTGTTTTACCTGCGACGACATCTTGGATGCTAAATATTTACACCTCAAAATGTGTTGCCTAATGCCATCGCTATTAAAGAGCCTAAAAAGCCATTTACTTAGCAAGCATCGGTTTTGAGTTTCTAAATTCACTATCCCCATGCCCCTTGGTCCCTGGGAGTACACAAAATACTCCACCTAGACAACCGATACTTTTTATTATGGCTCTCATTTTGCCAGAAGAATCTCGATCTACAGTAATCCAATTTTTAATAGAAAACATATACATGGGTATGCTACTAAGAACTGAGTTAATTAGCGTAAGCCTTCCTCCAACTGATAGCATTTTGCTTTTCCAACAACTCAACATCTTTTGAAAACATTCCTCAATATGTTTTCAATCAGCATTCGACAATCTACGGTGATGCATAGGGATCCCAAGATATCTGAATGGAAGAGCACCAAGCTATCCAAAGATCTGAGTATACTTGTGCTTAAAATCATTTGCCTGTCCATAGAAAAACACCTCGCTTTTGTGAAAGTTGATTTTCACCAGAAAGTTGTTCAAATGCACAAAGCAAAAGTTTGACATTCCTGGCTTCCTCTAGACCTGATTGTGTCATCTGCATATTGCAATATTGACAACCCGTCTTCAGCTAGCTGAGGAATTATCCCGCTACAAATACCACTAGCTTTTGCACAATAGATTAAAATAGTGAGGAAATCTACCGCTAAATTGAATAAGATGGGGAAAGATGGTCTCCTTGCCTCACCCCTTTCTTTGTTTGGAAAAAATGACCTATGTCATCGTTGAACTTTACCGTCACACTACCTTTCTGCATAACGGTATTAATCCACTCACACCACTTAGATGAGAACCCTTTTATCCTAGGAGCTTGCTGAAGAAAAGGTCACTTCATCTTATCGTACGCTTTTTCAAAGTCTAGTTTTAGAATTACCGCATTATTCCTTTTTCTCTGAATCTCATGCAATGCCTCATGCAAAGTAACCACATCATCCAAGATAAAACGGCCTGGTATAAAAGCCGAATTAGAGGGTGAAATCAAAGAATTCTGACTCGAAATTATCATTGTGATGGCTGATTATTTTATTTTTTTGAGATTTCCATTGAGAATGTATCTGGAGCACTCATATATAAGAATGTGTAATGGGGCATGTATGTAGCCAGTATTTTTAACATTCAAACTGATATGAATTGAAGGAGAGTATGGTTTTGTACTGGAAATCTCTATTTCATTGGTTTCAAAAGGCCATCCAGGTTGTAATTCCACATTTCTACTACTTTATTTGTTTGCAGTTGAAGTATTAATAGATGAGGGGTTGTATGGTGGTTGCATGAAATACAGCTCCTTTATTAGCTGCAATCCATCAATACATTAAAGCAATTGTGGAATGATATGAAACTAGTAGCTAGAGTACCAACCCAGATAAAATTGAATGGGGGATAGTATGGTATTTTAAAATAACTAGGATAATTTGTGTGTGGGACACTTATAAAACTTGGTTTGGTGTGTGAACCTCCATGGGACTTAGAAATCATGAAGAAATTTTGCATGCAGTTCAATCAATAAATACACAAGTACTAGCTATTACACTACTACTAAAATGGTTTTTAATGATGACACCCAAGATTTATTCCTCGCATAGGATAGATGGGACAAATGACACCACTACAATCAAAGGCGAGACTGCAGGCCTAGATACCACCCGCCCTTGACAGCATCGTGAAGTGACGGCCGGTTAAGAGTCCCATGACTAGAAATAGGCTCAATTACTGTTGGGCTTCTTAAGCATCCACCACTGCAAACAAGTTAATGGTCCGTGATCATGAGGCTCATAGCACTGGCGGTCATCTTAAGGGACCACCACCATGAGGCATATTACCAATGGCGGTCCTCTTAAGGGCCCACCACTAAGCAGTGTTATAAAAGAGACCCCAAATCCTGATTTGTTCACACCCTCCTCTCTCTCTCTCTCTCTCTCTCTCTCTCTCTCTCTCTCTCTCTCTCTCTCTCTCTCTCTACTGCAGGAGTGACGGTTTGTTCGGCATGTGAATCCAGCAGGGTATAGGACATGCTTGGCTTTCGCATTTTTTATGTCCTGCCGCTCTGTAGTGGTGAACTTAGGTCAAACTTTTGTAGGAACTCTAATTATTTGAAACAATTGCAGACAAATTAACATTTGATGAACTGTAAGAAAAAAAACTCTAAATGCATGAGTGTCTAATAAGAAGGGGTTATCAAAAGTAGTCAATTTAAAATTCAAGCTATGCAAGAAGACAGAGGAGAGATTTAACATAACTAGTTAACCTACCCTCACATTTGTACGACTAGTCTGATATATTATCCTAAATATTATGAAAATTATTATCAATATTTCATCAACTATTTAGATACAATTAAAAAAGGAAAACAACTTGTTATGTGTGGGCTTGTATTTATTGATATTGCTCTACTCATTCAAAGCTTAGGTAATAAATCAGAACTATTCAACTACCATGGCATCATAATCAAAGTACTTAGATTTATATAATATATTGAGTATAGTATTATCCAACATAATTTTTAATGTATATATACATGCTTGATTATTCAGTGGAACCCTTATATCTAGGTTCCAATGTTTTGTGAGCATTCACGTTCTATGTATATATCCTGCTAGAGAGTCATTTTTTTATTTTTCTTCTAAAGCCACATAGAAACTATTCTGTGAATCGGTATATGTGTATGTGTTGTTGATATAGATGTTGTTGCCATAACCGAAACACACATTTGTTTCAAAGACACATATATTTATGTTGTCGTGTCCATGGATTATTTTTTAATTTGTTTTTCCAACAGCATCGTGAATGTCTTGCTAACACAACACATGTTTTTTACCTGTTTATTCTCTAAATATGTTAAATTTCCAAAGGCATATATGGATGCCGTGCATATATTATCCCAAAATTGGTGTAGGATTTTTGTATTATTATTTAAATAAAATTAATGGTGAGTAATATAAAATTATATGAAAGGGTATTTTAGTCTATTACTTTTATAATGATAGAGATGGGTAATTTACAATGTTAATGGTGGGTAATTTAAAATTATATGAAAGTGTATTTTGGTCAAATTCATAATGGCAGTGGTGGGTAATTTTTTTTTCTTTTTTTCAATTAACGTGAGAATTTCTAGGCTTTAGAAGAATACTTTCTCAAGATGTTCGGCACCCCGGAAGTTCAGCCACCGTGCGTAACTAGGACATGTCCAGACTCCCTTGTGGGATATCATGTTGTCACAGCGCACCTTTTTGGTGTCCTGGTCATGCTTCCGGCGTGGCTGGACATCATAGCGCACATTCCCTGGCTGCCGGTGTTGGAAGCATTGCATCCGTCCTCCCCGTGCCGGCCACCGCTTCATGATCCAATCTCTGCAGCACCTTTGAGGCACCCAACGCCGTCCATGAAGAAGGCATTACCAAGGACGACGACTCCAAGGACCTCATCTTGAATGTGCACTGCGCTCTGATGTATGCAACAGAAAAACAGTGCATGCCATCAGAAACCATGTGAAATATTGCACTACCTCAAATAAACCAAGACAAAGAACCCCTAAAATAATCAGAAAAATACTACCAGTCCACGCTAAATAACAATCAATTATATACAGTTCAATTCAGTAAAAGAGAAACCGACTGATGACAAGCAGTCGTCCGTCCTGCAGGATATATGGAAATGGAAGGTTTTGTTTGTGTGAGGGACAATTTACTAACCGGACAAAATTCCTGATACCTACCAAAGCCTAGTTTTAAAAGTAGACACGTGAAGAGGTTGTCATCATCCGGCAAAGTGAATGTTTTTTCGGACATTATCTGACACTCAGATTGTGAGCTGATATAATTCTGAATGTATCCTAGTAGACGGTAGAAGGGAAGAAGTCACTAGTCTCTATTTTGTGTGCCCAATTTGTAGGCCCAAACCATCCAAGAAGGATGGATCTGCCCTCTGCAGTATATTATTGTGTGCCCTATTTTTCAATAATTTATTTCGTGCATTAGGACATGTCCTTATACATCAAATGGTGTTCAAATGCAGATTCCGTTCAATGCACCATCATCCACAAGTGCAATTAAATGTTTCACTTCAAAGTTCAAAATGTTAGTATTTTACCTCCACAGCGTGTGGGAAAACCCAACGAAATTGGAACCGAATGTCAGAAATAAGGTAGCACCATTTGTTATTATTTTTCTTTGTTGACCATAGTTCAGGGATTTCTCTTGCAATTAACGTTGTCTGAATCTCTATGACAAGAAACCAACAAATACACGGGTTCAGCACATTATTAAGAATGCTGCAAATAATTCCACCAAATATGCCACTTCTCTCGCAAAATGGGAGGCCATTTGGGGTCGTGGTCATCAGATCATTAGAAAATGTTTTCATTGAGACCTTGACGAGGAGGCCAGGATCACGGTTCTCCGCAGCCAGCGCTGCGTGCGTGACCGTGTTCTTCCATCTTGGGGATCCAGGCGTTGTCAACAAAGGTAGCAGGAGGCAGCTCCTCTACCACTCTGCACTTGTGGAAGTCGCCCTCGACGAGGTCCACAGACTACAACAGAACCGCACTATAGCAGCGGCAGCAAAAAAGCACTAACGACAGACCATCAATGAACTACAAATAGAAATCCATTTATAACGGCAGCCACTAAACAACCTGCGCTACTATCCATTTATAGGGGCATGCAGTCCACTTAACAATCCACATCTACTTTGCAGCCCAAGGCCCATTTATACTATATATATATATATATATATATATATATATATATATACAGTCTGTACAGTCTGTCAAAATATGGTTCTGCCGGAGTCTTGGTAGTTGCCGAACATATTTTGTATTTGTGTTGCTTATGCTGTTGAGTCCACTTCGATTCCAACGTTCCGTGTACCAGTCTGTTGAGAAATCCTAAAACGGATTGTGCGATCAGAGCCCAATGAACCATGTTCTTGTCCTACACGAACGAACGCGTCACTTGATTGTAGTTTGGTCTACTGTCTACACAATGCGGCACCGAGTTCACCGTCTACCTTGGTACTACATTCTGGCGCCACCATACCTATGACTTATGCTCGGTGTCGAGCACCCTCTTCTTCTCCTTCTCTCTATTCCCGTAGCTATCCTTGAAGATCAATTTTTGAAAAAGAGCTCGCCGAATTTTGATCCCATAAATGTTCTGTGCGTTGGCTCTCGGCTGCTAGATTGTTGAGGAAGAAGAAAGACAGACAATCCTATTGAAAGGGTATAGACCTCAAGTGGGCCAGAAATTTTTGCCAGCCCAACTCACATTTAGTCCACATGTGTCATCCCATTGGCCATTCGTATTGATTGTCCACATGAGGCAGCAGGAAAAACATCGATCCCACTCAATCTTTTTTGTTCCTTGCTCCGTCAACTCTATTCAAAATCACAAATCATTTAACTCCGTGATACTAGGATTCTTTTTTTATATATAATTATTGATCACCTTTTTATAGCAAAGGATTCTTATTTATGAGTTTTTTCCACACTTATGAGGTTCTATATAATTTTCAGCCATACGATTTGTAATTCCACTTAAGTCATTGGATTCAAAAAGTCAACCTCATAAATAAGAACCCTTTCTTGTGAATAAGAACCCATTTATATGCATTACCGTGTTATGTGTTGTTACATCTTACCAAATTTTCTTTTCCAACAAAACACTGACATGGAAATTAGTTTTATGAAATCTTACAAATGAGTATGGAGTGATCCTTTGCTCTGACTGGAGATAGAACTAAATGTCAAGCTAGCATAGTGAGAAGTCTAAAGACAAAGTAGAGTTTCCTGGTCATTGAGCATAACTCTATTTTTGGTATACATGCACAAGGAAAACATTATGGGGAGATTTCATACAAAAAAAAGTCGACAATAGAAGTCAAGAAATGGTCTTTGCTCAATTTTAAGATACAAT
The DNA here is from genome assembly GCA_032690845.1 of Eleusine coracana subsp. coracana. Classification (NCBI taxonomy): domain Eukaryota; kingdom Viridiplantae; phylum Streptophyta; class Magnoliopsida; order Poales; family Poaceae; genus Eleusine; species Eleusine coracana. The sequence continues at coordinate 58,223,874 of CM064434.1, read as the reverse complement.
GGAGGCAACAATTGATGTTAAAACTTTTAAGGCCATAAGCTTTCGGAAGGAATTCACACACGTAGGAACTTTTGATCATGAATATCCTAGCAATCTTTTCTTTATTCTTCCTCCTCCCTCATATCGTAATGCATTCAAGCAGCATGTCTCAAAATATAAGAGTTCATATATGATCTTGTACAAAGTCCTGAAAGCACTTGACTCTCGCCTGATTTCCTAGCTGTGTGCTGCTGACTCCATTGACCATCGTTTTTGCTGCATTGCCTGCTCTTAATATCAACAAGCAAGTAGTTTTACTCTCAGTATAATAGAGATCTTCTAAGATACATATGGTTTTACGTGCAGTTTAAGACATTCTTAAAATCTCCCATTGCAATGCACGGGTAAAATGCCAGTATCATATATAAATCGGATCCTAAGCCTAACTTACATGTGCCCCTCCCTCCTCTCTCCTGATGCCAATCCTACCTCCCCCTCTCCTCCCCACTCAGAGCCCCTCCCCCACCTCCATCTCTTCACCAGCAACACCCACTTCCTCCCTCGCTGGTGACCCCCACTCCCTCTCTCCCTCAGACATGACACCTCCACTCCCGCTCCCTCCTCAGATTGAGGTGGCCCTCACTCTCACTCTCTCGTCGCCGCCACCTGGAGTTGAGGACAAGAGACCGACAACGGTGGGCAGCGGATCCCACCGCCGCCCCTCACCGGACCACAGCCTACGGCGTGCAACGGCCAAATCTGGCCGTCTCCCCTCACCAAATGGCGATGCGCGACCTATGGCGGCTGTATCTAGGTGGCTCCCCTCTTCGACTGGCGGCCCATGATGCATGGTGGCAGGATTTGTCCACCTCCCCTCTCCGGACGGTGGCATTTAGGCGGCCAGATCTGTCCCCTTTCTTTCGATGGCAGGTTGTTGCGTTGGGTGGCCGGACCCACCGCTTTTCTCTCCAGAAGGCAGCGCGCAGCATATGGCAGTCAAATCTAGCCACCTTTCCTCTACAGACAGCGGCTTGCTCTACATGGCGGCTGGATCTGACGACCTCTCTTATTCTGTGCAACAGTGCGATGGTGACAAGGCGGCATTGAGATGGCAGCAAGGTGGCGGCGGCTGGTGCCATATGTCATATCTTTTTATATAGTTTCTATGTAGACATTGTAATTTTTACCGACAGATGTCTTGAACCTGCCGCTTAAGTGATTTATATTTAGCGACGGAGCCGTAGTGGCAGGTAAGACTGTCACAGCAGTATATTTTTGTGATAGTGATGACAACATAGATGTCACTCTCATCCAAAGAAAGGTAAATCTATGGCCTGGTCTCTGGTCAGGTAGCAGTACCAGCTCACAAGAACAACGCGGTGAGGCTGTCCAGAGACCTCATCAATGCTGCAGTATTGGGGTGGCGAACTCTTGCCAGGAACTCGTCGGATAAGTCAGTTCAAAAATTTGAAAACTTATCAGATATTTTGTTTTGATTTGTTTTTTCACTAAATAAATTTAAAATCTAGATTATAGTTTTGAATATTTGAATTAATATTTTAAATAAGATAAATGGTCAAATATAACTAAAGAAATAAACGGTGTCAATAATTAAAATCCAGAGCGAGTATTTACTAACGGAGGCTCTTTTTGATGTCTCTACATTAATCGGAGAAAGCACCTAAAAATCCTCACGTAGGCATTATGTAGCCTCCTCCCTCCGTCCCTCCTCAATCAACCCAAAAACCAACCGATCTCAGACTCCCAAGCATCGTCTCTTCCACCTGAGCTCCACCATGAACCAAATAACTGAGTCGCTGCCAAGTCACAACCCTAGATCAACCACAGAATTATCGAGTTGTCCATGCTATTGAATCCAAAACGAATGGGCACCTCCGATCTCTTATTTCTCTGGGGACGCACAGCTCCCGTCCAATGGACACCAGATCATACCTTCTTTTCTCCGGCAACTCAGCAGCAATGATTTGAATTTCGTTTTGACTCTTCGTGGTAGGCTTTCTCAAACAACTTTGATGGAACTTTGTAATTTCGTTACCCAAAGTAATTAAATTACAGGGCCCTGTCATGGAAAAAACTAAGGCAGCAAGGACGGAGTATGTGGTTGATTTCACGTGCACGGCCATGCACGCAAATTTTTTTCACCCAGATGGACATACATAAACACAATATTGTTGTACTGATGGTTATTTGGGTTTGGCTGCCATGGCTTTATCTTCTCCAATCTGATGACGAGGCTATTGTAATTAAGCTATTTGCAGCAGGTACATGCATTGCTGAGAACTTCGAGATAATCAATGGGCCTGCTGAGATTGATTGTATCAAGGCAGTCTAATAAGAAAGTCAAGAAGGGAACTGCAATCCAAACCCAGACGTTTCAAATGTCCAGCAAGCTGCCAACAGTTATGTCCTCGGTTGTTTTCCACCAACTTCATTTCCTTTTTACCAAGAGGTCAGAGTTTCTTCTGCCAGTTCATCTATCTGTCTATTATATAATTCGTTTTTTTTTTACTTGCAGTGGTTCTTTTATAGGAAAAAAACAGAAATACAATGATTCAAAATAACAGTTAAAGTTGTTTTTGTGCTTTGTACATTTTTTTTGACCGAATTTGTGCTTTATACTGAGATGTAGATCATGAATGAAGGAGATGGTGAGATTACTTACTGAGATGTGTTCTTTTTTAGTTTTAGGTTTCTGAAGGTGATTGATCATTAAAGGACGCTAAACGGTTTTAGTTATGCCATAATGCCTAGACGTCACTGGACGTCGCACATACACAACGTGGAATATAACATGGTTAATTATGTGCTAGCAAATAACTACAATAAGTATAAATAATCCTGAGTGATGGATGCAGAAATAAGACACAATAGGACGATGGTATGTGCCTTAGGAAAGAACAGGAAAAAGCCTAGGAACATTGTTCTACTGTGTACTAATAATTGCTTAGGATTTTTGGATTACGTTTCATTATGAATACTGAACAGAAAAGGTTGTGATTACCATTCAGTAGTGCAGGAGTTACTTGCAAGGAAAGAGACGAAGAACATTGGAACAACTTACCCTATACTATATGATCCACATGACCAAGCATAGTAATGTGAGATGAATTGAGCTTCAATGGTTCATACTGTTGTTAGAGAATGTTTTCAGAAAATTCAGATTTCCATACTGTGGTTACTAAAGTAATATTTTTTAGGAAATATTTCTACAACTACATGAATATTTTGTAAGATTTAGAGATTTAATATTCATATAAAATTCTATGAATGAGAGGACATCTTCTTGATTTGTCAGTCAAGAAAAATCAATCTAGAAGGCAAAACCATGAAACAACATCCTTCACACATAATATTGTATCAATAGTACTAGAATTGGATAGTCTCGAGTTGACCATAATACTAAGAAAAATAATCTAAAATACCCAATTATTAGTTGTCTTAGATAGTCCGCGCAATTGTGCGGGCCATTTGATCTACCTTGATCTAATATGGTCTCAATTACGCACCTCTGTCATCATACCAAAGCTTGCCAATAATTCCCAATAATTATTGTAAAGTACCCACTGTGTAGGACGCAGAGCTTGATGAAGCTAAAAGACAAAAAAAAAGTAAGATACACCCACTGTTACGGTAAAAAAAAAGGAGCGTCTAATTTCAATCAATTGAAAATGGGGATTCCTTTCAATCAACGCTTTTAGCCCTTGGATCTAGATCTAATAGATATTAAAAGATAAAATTTTTCTATAGTTTATACATAATATTAATTAATACAAATAACCCTATAAATAAATAAATAACAAAAGGAACAAAAAGAATAAATAACAAAAGTAACCATTCCTTTGTCTGTCAACTGAAACAAAGGTCTGATTTCAGTCGACTAAAACAAAGCATTTCCCAAAAAAAAAAGACATCACAGAAGAGTTGATGGTGAGACCTAACTACGAGAAAATTGTAAACCATAATAACCATGGATCAAAAAAGAAAACCCCCACTAATGTGGTGGTAAGAGTTCAGGGCTATGTCTTCATGCAGCATTAACAGTATTTCCATGGAGAGAAGAGTTGGTTTTACGAATATTGGCTCTATGAGCATAAATAGTATTTCCATATTCCGCTACAAAGATGTTTCAAAGCTATGCCTTCGAGAAATGGAGTTGTTGATGCCATTAATGATGGAGACGATTTTCTTGATAAGACAATTTATGGAGAGAGATATAGGGAACAGAAGGAAGACTTGCATATGATGTTCATTGACCTAAGAAGGCTTATGACAAGGTGCCTAGGAACGTCATGTGGTAGCCTTATAAAGACACAAAATCTCAACAAAGTACATCTACCTCATTAAGGATATGTACAATAATTTTAGGACAAGTGTTCGAAGAAATGATAGAGACACCAATTCTTTCTTAATTAATATAGGACTGCACCAAAGATCAGCTTTGTATCGTTTTGCTTGGGTGATGGATGAGGTCACAAGAGACATAAAAGGGGATATCTCTTGGTGTATTTTCACAAAAGCTAAAAGGCAAAATCTATAGGACTATGATTCAGCTTTCTATGCTATATTGAGTAGAATGTTGGTCTACTAAAATCGATCAACTACGTGTAGCAAAGATGCCTATGTTATGATCGATTTGTGGTCACACAAGAAGACATCATGTCTGAAATCATGACATATGGGAGAGATTAGGGGTAGCGCTAGTTGAGAAGAAGCTTATGCAACAATGTTTATGATGATTTGGACATATCCAATAGAGACTAGAAAAGGCATCAGTGCAGAGCGCATTAATAAGAAAACCAGATAATATGAAGAGATGAAGAGACAGACTAAACTTGACATGGAAGGAGTCTGTGAAGCTAGACTTGAAGGATTGGAATGTGGATAACGAGCTGGACATGAATAAGAGAGCCTGAAAGTTAGCAGTTCACATGTCAGAATCTTAAGTCTTTGTTTTTCCTCTTTTCTTTTATTATGTTTATTGCTACTCTTTTTCCACCTCTTTTCTTCTTTTTCTTATCTAGTTTTATTTCTCACCTCTTTTCTTTTTTTTTTATGGAACTTGCTAATTTTCAGCTGACTAAAAGTTTAGGGTAACTTTTAGTCACCTCTTTAAATCATTAGATCTAGATCCAATGGTTTATAATTATTATACAAATAATTCTACAAAAAAAATCAAAATCAAAGGAACAAATCATTGATTGAAAGCTTTCAATCAGCTGAAAGCTAGGAAACATGTTTTTTTATTACTCTTTTTCTCACCTCTCTTCTTCTTTGACTTCTTCGTTTTGGTTGTTTGTTTTGCTCTTGTGCTTTGATTCATGAGGTTCATCTCCAACCTTCTCCAACTTGTTTGGGATTAAAGACTTAGTTGTTATTGTTGTTCTAGAGTGGCAAAGATGGGTAAATACTAGAAGGTTTTTTTCCTTTTTTATTAATGAATATGATAAGTTTTAGAACTTGAGAACGTACGTGGTGGCTTGTTTTCTTAGTCTAATGTATATAATAGATGTTGACTCATCTCTCGACTCACCACCTGTGTGCTCCGCCGTCCAGCTCCTTCACCAGGTATCCCGCGCTAAAACTTAATCCACATCTTACCACAACACCAACTTCTAATGAAATTCCTGTGTGCTTACCGGTTATTGGAGAAGTCTCGATCATTAGGCTTCAGAGATCCAAGCCTGCTAGAGGAAGACAGCCCTGGTGAAGATGGCCGTCGCCAACACAGGGATCATCCTCCGTCTTGCAGTGGGTGGCGAGACTCCTTCCAGCCGATGCCGATGCAAGCTCAACTATTAATTAAGAGAAATAACTCGCGACTACTAATCCCCATTACTTAATTTTTGTGGTCTTCCTCTTTATAGTTCCGAACATCTGGGATTAGCCCAAGGGGATCGTTTGGCCCAAAGACTAATTAGCTGAGATCGAAATCAAAACACCCTTCTATCAGGGGATCCACAGCGTCAACATCAAGACCCTGGCCTGGCTCTCTCCACACCAGATTTCCAGGCCCAAAATGTTGGTGCAAGGTTGCAGTCTACGAAAAACATTTTAATTAATTATCAGAAATTTTCCTTGACATGGTTTATTTTTATATGCACAAAAATAATATTTTATAGATTGGACATTCGCTTTCTTTCAACTAGCATAATTACCCGCGCAATAGCGCGGTACCTTTTAGTTGCTCAAGTCAGAGGCTGCATTCAAAGAGATCAGTTTAAATCTAATATTAGTGTTGTTGCTCTCAGATGATCCACGTTTCTAATACACTATGTATGAGAATATAGTTGGACAAGTCATGAAACTGAATTTTTTAATATATATGCACTTACTTGGAACCTTTATATCCATATCAATGCAGGTATAGAATACTTGTCAATAATAAGAATTAAACTTACCTGAGAGCCGGGACTTATCATTTTCATACATATTGTCAGTTTTTGCTCGTGCTGCCGACACTCCTAGTACCGTTAAATATATATCTAGTAAAAGAAATATTGCTCTGCAAAGTTCAACAGCAACCACACTACTTTAATCCAACTGCACGAAGTTGCAAATGGCGCTTGCAGGAATATATAAATGAAATGAAGTTGCTTACCACATAACCTACATGTATGTGATTTGCAGTGGGCTGTTCACGATGTCCTCCTACCCATGAGGCTGAGGAATATCTGGGTAGTTTGCATTACTGATAAATTTATTTCCCAAGCTTGACACTCTACATTTTCCTCTGATGTCTGGGATGGGGGGGTACAGAATCCAAACAACCTGAATCGTCTTTGAGTGCCCATATCTCTCTATTTTCATCGAGTAAGCTGCATATTCTGCCCTGATGTGGCACTGAGATGGTAATCTTAGCTGACCGAGCTCCGTGCATATTCAGGCTTGCAGCTGGCTGTATGAGATCCTGGCATCCTATCCTTCAGGTCACATACTCTAGTTGCTAATTAATGAAACAGGCTTGAGTATAAGTTGGAGGCCTGGCCAGTATGTCTAATACAGAATTGTCGAAAATTGCATCAAAGGCATCAGCGCCACCATAGCCACCATCATCGCCACTAATCTCCACAGCGTACATATGTAGATCACTATCACCTTGCGAACCCAGCAGAAAGAACGAAAGAACCGTCATGCTAGAGAGTAGATGGGAAAATCTAACGATCCATTATAGATCCTTGCCAGGTTCAGAACGACCCAGAAGCCACCTGCTAGAAACGCTTCTCATCATCCTTTGCAGATTGTCCGTCGTCTGAAGAAAAACCGTTATAATCAATCATAGGTCTATGGTGGAGTTCTAGCTCTGCTCGCCTCTGCCGTTTGCATATAGAGCAGATGGTCCGCCACTGTGCCGCCTGTGGCGATAGTGGCATCGTGAGGAGCGTATGTTAGGGGATAAAGGGGAAATCAATTTGTTCTGTTTTTACGACATTAGAGGATAGAGGGGGAAACCGATCTGTTCTGATTGTGAGACAAACAGATCATAATTACTTGTATGGCTAGATTTTAATCAGAGATTACTTGGAAAGGTGATGAAGGGTTAGATCTTTTGCTTTTTTGTGAGAATTTGTATGCTATTTCTCTATTTTTCTAGGCACTGTGGTGAAAAGATCATCTCCTTTTATTATTAAATAGATAGAGACATGTACCCTAGGTTGGATAATATTTAAAATGCTCTACCCTGCTAATTCAAAATAAATTGAGTAACATATTGTAAAATAAATAATATTATATCTCATAAATGCATGGCTAGCTTGCTAATATAGATGAAACAATAGAGTTTGAAAGAGATAGTGTTCAAATATAGACGGTACAGATATATGCACATTTTATATAAATCAATCTAAGCTGCTCAAAAATGATATTGATAAAATATATCTTTGTAAGGATTGTAACTCATCTTCTTTGCCCCCAAATCATTATTAAAATTATCTAAAACTCCCACTAATATACCTATCCTGCAGGTATGATGGTACATTCTATCTTTTCTTACATTACAACATATTATCTTATAATCTTGGAATATTAATGCTTCCACATCCCCTTTCACAATATTTGAGAGAGAATATCCAAATTAGCAAGTCTACAAACGTTATTCCAAGGCTCAGTAAGGTAATCCGTTGTAACGATAGTTAAACAATCAATAAACATATAAAAGAAACCATTCTAAAAAACAAAGAGAAGAGGTAAGACAACTTGCTCATAAAAATTAATAAACTGCATTTACTTCTTGGTGATTAACACAGGTACACAATAATGTAACATGAAAAATCTTTCCCCACGAAAGTGTTAGATGAAAAATCTATTAAAGTATATTACCATCACACTGGTTAAATATTTAGGGGTTTTTTATTTTGCAACTACATAATCTCAGTACTAATCCATCTTTTGTGCACTTAGTTAATAAACTTAAACCAGAGTAGATTTAGTATACCAATTAATAATGTAAACTTGGCTAGCTGCTAGCTAGAGAATGTGGCATATACCTTGTATGTGGCTGTTTCCATTGTCACCATTGCGATTATTAGAAGGAATCTTTTAAGGCGTGCTGACTTTGTTACAATATAACTGATGGTACCATTGTCTACTGATGCATGCTGAAATAATAACCATGCACGATCATCTCTTTTGCCAAAAGCTTTCAGGTTTCATATGTCTGGCAACATGCTGCTGCCCCATGAAGTGCGTAACTGTTCCATGTGAATCATCTACTGGTGCAGCTCCTGCAGACTGGTGTTGCCGAACTTCGTTCATTAGATCAAGCACAACTTCTGGAGGATACCACCATAATGATCGTTTTTGGTCGACCTCTCTTGCATGCACTGCTCCTGATGGATTAATGTTTGTCCCCCCACATTAGAGATCCAGTCAATGGTTCCCATGCTCCAAACTGCATCTACGGTGTCCTGGTTTACTAAGTCTGCCATATGCTATCAAACTGCAATATCATGCATTGTCGCCCTCTCCTGCCCAGCGGTTCATTATATTGCTGCCCCATGCCTATGTATTTATCTCCTGTAGGTTCGTCGTCTTCTTACGCAGCTCACACAGAGATATGGTGATGGCTGTTGCCAGGGGGTTATCCCTTGTCTGCCTGCTGCGATTGCGATGATGATCGTGGATTGCGGTATAGATGATCTCCTTGCACTGCTGGTCTGTTCGGCGGATGATAAATCTTTTATCGGCAACTCCGTATTAACTTTCCCCGATTGATTGCTCTGACCCAGTAATCCATTTGTTGGTTCCTAATTCGATCCAACCTGTGCTCCCTACTTCCGATACCCTTGCCACTGGTGTGAATGCCTTGTGCACTCCAAGTCTTTGACGTCCAAGATTCAGTTGAGGAGGAGATTCGACCGAGGAAGGAGGCGGTGCTGTCAATATCAGGGACGGGGTAGGGATAAGACCGGAGGAGGAGATTTGATCGAGGAGGTGAGGCGGTGCTATGCGGTGCAATCAATAGCAGGTCATGGGATAGGGATACGGACATGGTTTAAGGGCCAGATATCATCTAAACATTGTATAAGAGAAAGATCAAGGGCTAGATGTTTTGCTTTTTTGTGAGAATTTCTAGCCTATTTCTCTTTTTTTCTAGACATGGAGGGGGAAAGTTCATCTCCTTTTATTATTAAATAGATAACAATTGGAGGGTGATAAGGAGGAGCATGCACTACTTGGCCCAGTTAAGCGCCTGGAAACCCTTAGGTGTCTTGACGTTGACGCTATGGATCGCCTGGTAGATGGAAACAGCAAAAATTAATTGCTGATCAAAGCACCGGTGGAGATAGGTGTACGGGAGAGAAGTACATCTGGTGGGAAACGAAAAAAACAAGGTTTAGAGTAGGCCATAACCCTTCGTGTGTCACATACTGTATATTGTTGTGAAACGAAGTAGCTGGGCTCAGAATGAGGTGAGAGAGTATGTACCGTAACGATGACTTGCATTTATTTACACAGGCCTATTTATAGGCATTAACAAAATAAAACGAGTGGTGAAGCGAGCCACTCCGTAGACCCTGTTAAACAAGGATGTGATCAGTCGTTAATTATTCAGTTGTGATGCAGCGATTCCGGAGTGCCTCAGAGGATTGAGCGCAAGCGCAATATATAGAACCAGTCAAGAAAAAAAAAGGTCCAGAAGAAACGGTCTCGCCAAGATATAGTGTCTAACGTTATCTTAATGTAATTTTACCTCCATTATAGAAATATACGAGTGATGAGAAAGGGTCTCGCCAAGATATTAGGGCCTAATGTTATATATCTAAACGCATCAAGATTGAGGTGCACGCCAATCTTCAGAGCACATTATATCGTACACTGGCAATGTCCTTGTGAAAAACCGGTGAGAGATCAATAACTGTGGAGTTTATTTGTCATTTGCTAAATTAAATAGAGATATAAATAAGCTAGGAATTACTACTGTAAGAAAGTACTATATAAGAATATAGAACTACCAACTTTGGAAATTACACTTTGATTTGAAATTCAATTTAGACATCTACTTACTACATTGAAAAACAATTTCTGACATAGAAGTTGGAAGACGTGCATTTGTTCTACTTACAAATACTAAAGATTAATCTCAAATAAGAATGGCAAGTTACTTTAGTGAATAGCAAATGTAAAATATTGTTGAATTTCATACAAGCATACATTTGTTCATAATATCCTTAAACATTGCCAACCCCTGCTGATGCATGGGTTAGTATAGACAAGTGTAACTAATTAAGATATAATGCCACCGTATGCTACTATAGATGATAGAAGTTCTGAGAAATGGCTCCTATAAATTTTGCTAAAAGTTATATCAAAACTTTCCTAAGATGTTTTCCAAGAACTTGAACGGGCTAGCTAAGTTGGTTACTTGGTCTTAGTAGCACTTCTCAGATCCGGATTCGACTCCTGGTGAGAGCAAATTTCAGGATGGAGTTAGAAATATCCCCTTGTCTGTCCTATGCCAAAGGAGCACACGTCAAAGGCCCGGCTATACCTAGCCAATGGGCCATGCCAGGCCCACCCGACACGAGCTCATCATAGGCTGGGTTGTTGGCTTAACGGGCCGGCATGGCCCGTCTGCTTAACGAGTCATATCGTGCTGGCATGATGGGCCTATGCCCAAGCCCAAGCATGGCATGGCTCATCTTACACGGGTCGTGCCAGCTAGTTGGCCCGATAGGTTATCCGGGCCAGGCTGGCCCAAAGCCCGATTAAATTTTATATCACATAATTTTTCTTCAAAATTTACATTTTTATATAATAAATGTTTTTTATCATTAAATTTAAACTAAAAATATGATTTTTAGTATAAATATTGAAATTTTGATCATTTTCTTTGTTGGGATGGGTCGTGCCTTATGGGCTAAATAGGCTATTGCACGGGCTAGAAGGCCATGCTAAACGGGCCACATTCAGGCTAGCACGACACGCGTGTGGCTATGCCCAGGCATGGGGCCATAGGCCGACACAGCTCATCAAGCATCGTGTCCGACCATGCTTGGGCCAGGCCATATAGGCGGGCCTCATGCCGGACCATTTAGCCCAGCCCACTAGGCCAGGTATAGGCACGGCCCAGGTCCTTGATTGTCTCACACGAGCATGGTGCCGCTATGTTAGGGTGGGACAGGGGTTCGGGGTTGGTCTTTTCTCGTTAAAAAAAACCCGAGGGGTTGTCTTACCTTAGGTCGAGTTTTTTTTTGTCAAATGTTTTTAAAAAAATCAGAAAAGATAGTTGAGGAAAAGATAAGTTTCTAAAAACGGAAAGGGAGGTCATGACTCATGACTTGGCCTGCTGCGCACGTCTGTTAGTTAGTCATGTCCCTATTAATGCATATTCGTGATACAAGAGCAGGGTAAGTTTACTAAGGTGTACTCTTCTATTTTGTTTTTCTTGTTGTTAGGGCAGACTCATTAGTGCAAATTTGCACTAGCTATCTTATCCTAACAACAAGATTTTCCTAACGGATAGAGTATTCCACTAGGGCATTGCAGTTGAGCTAGATGTTATCAAAATATTGTTATAATTCATGAAATGTGGTAGGTTGGATTATTCGGAGTATCAAACTTGGTCTACAAAGAACTCTAGAGGTAGGGAGAGGAGAACCTATTCATTCCTAAAATCTCACTCAAATTATTTTGGGACAATTGCGTCCCTGGCCCCAATATAAAATTCATTTGTGCATTTGGTCCTACTTTTATGGTTTGTGCATTTGACCCCATTTTTTCAAAATGAACTTGTCATCTAGCCCTGCTTCTCTGGTTCCATTAGTGACATCTTTTTTTAATACTTTAAAACAAATAAGAAAAAATACTGATAATGAGGAGACAAGGAAAAAGATCAAAGTAGTACCCCCTCTCTGTTCTCTTATCCCCTCATCTGTTCTGGTCCCGTGAGGCCGTGACCTTATCCACTCAAAACCCTATCAGTGGCGCAGGCAAGCGGGAGGTGCGGGCGAGTCGGGGTGGGCGAGCGGCCAAGCAGGGGACGGGCGACGGGCAGGCGAGAGCGGGCGACATCCTATTGAAGCGCTTGCAGGCGCAGGCAGTCACGGTCGAGCAGGGAGGTGGCGCAGGTAGGCGCGACTGAGCAGGGTGGAGGCACGGCCGAGCAGGGAGGAGGCGGCGAGCGGGCGGCATCCGATTGGAAGTTGTTTGCAGCCAAAAGTTGAATTATAGATAATAATGCTGAAATTTTTAAACATTCAAAATATGATTAAATTCTTGCCAAAATATTCTAAAATACATTCAAAACTGTTGCTGAAATTTTGCATCCATGATATAGAAGGTATTGAAATTTTGGTGTACAAATTAGGGTCATTCGTACAAAGTACATCAAAGAGTGAGGTCAATGGTGTAAGAGTAAAAGTGTCTTTTTCCCCGTAATTAACACTGTCAAATGGCTGAAACGGATCAGGGCCAATTCGATTTTTCATTTTAAAAAATCAGAGTCAAATGCACATACCCTAAAAAAACAGGGTCAAATGCCTAATAAGGCTACAAAACAGGACCAGTTGGCTATTTGGCCCAATTATTTTAGGCCCCTCGTCATTAATCTAGGAAAAATTTCCTTATATGCCACTGGTTAAATCCCAACGAGCTACTGCTATACACATGACCAGATCGTCCGATCTGGCCATACCACTAGTGCTAATCAGCCGTGCATGCAGCATTATATGCCACTGTTTAAATCCCAACGAGCATTACCATACACACGACCAGATCGTCCGATCTGGCCGTACGACTAGTGCTAACCAGCTGTGTATACAGCATTACCAAATCCCAATATCAAAATCAGGTGACATGCATGCATGCAACTGACCTCCCAATTTTCTTGGTTCCTTCCAAGCCTCAAACGAAGTAACAGAAAAAAGACAGGAGCTCAATGTTGTGAGGATCAGTGGGATGTTTGACATTTATCTGCAGAATCAACTCTAGTAAATCAAGACTAAAAAACACAATATCATGTCTCTATGGAATGTACATCATTTTATATACTGCAGCAATATCTGTCCTATCATATATTCCTCAATTAAACTATTAAAGCGTGAAAGCATCCATTAAGACTGTAGTTTCAATGACTGCACCAGTGACTGACATTTCCTTTACTATTTGTAGAGAAAAAACAAAATTGATCCTTTACTGCACCTATGCTGCTAGCAACAGTTGCAAGTACAAGTTCCAATTATTTTTAAACAACACTTAGGAGTATGTAACAATAACCTTTATGATAACTTTCTTAAATATCTTTTGGTTAGAGATAAGATTATGTGTTGAAGTTGTCTTTTGTAGTGATTTCATTTACTTACTATGCACCAACCAATTGCGCCCAAAAGTCTAAGGTAATGGAGAAGGGTGGACAATTCACTTATGATTCAACACCAGGTGCCAAGTGCGAAGGTGCGTTTTCATTCATCAAACTGAACAAATGCTTTTACTCTCAATATTTGTGACTGCAGAAGAACAGAGGCAGGAGATACGCCGAACTAATCTAGAGAGTGTTATCCCCTCTCTCTCTCTCTCTCTCTATCTCTCTCTCTCTCTCTCTCTCTCTCTAATTGACCAAATCTTAGAATACTGTTCTGCAGATCGAATCCCTTTGGTGAAACAAAAAGAAAAAAACACAATGCAAAAGAATGGAATTTGTTTAGAAAATGCTGGCCTCCAAAACCTTAGTGAACTCAACCAAATCAATCCTCCTATCCTTGTTCATGTCATATTTGGCAATCATCTGCTCACACTCACCCTTACCTACACCTTCTTCTAAACCTAGGCTCTTAAACACTTGCAATAAATCTGATGCGTCAAAGTAACCATCCTTGTTCACATCAAATACTAAGAACGCCTGCCTCACCTCATGCAAGCTCGGTTCATCGTCGTTGAAAAGCTGAGGAATATAGTCGCCAATATCGCTGCAGACGATGCTGGGCTTGTGATCAAAATTGAGGCCTATGCTTCTCATCACGAACTGGATATCTTCATATGTCACCACGGTAGCTTCGTTCTGTCTCTTATTCGTTGTCTTGATGACTTGTTTGTCGGTGAGAACCGGTGCCACGGTCGCCTTGTTGGAAGGATTATGGCTGCAGGATTGACATAAGCTAAGGTGGAGGCTCTGGATCCTTGAGACACACCATGTCAGGATGGTGAGGATGAGGAGCAGATCACATGGTTCATGGAGAACTTGTTCAAAACAGAATGGTTCTTGGAGACCACATGGTGACTTGTCCATTATTGTTGTTTTCTGCTCGGCTTTTGAACTCTAAAAAATCCTTGTACTGGTAAGACTAGATTACTTTTTGCTATGGAGGCCAGTTAGCAAAATTCAATGAGAGAATGGTGTCGTAGCAATGGAGGTTATATAGGTGTTCTTGGTTGTTTTAAAACAATTCATATGAAACATCTTAGCAGATGACAAGATGTTTCCTGTTTGAAAAACCGTGTGGACAGAAGACAGCAAGATGGCAATGTTCACTAGATATTCAGAGTCTACGGTCTTGGTTCGTCTCAGAAAATAAAATCTGTGGGTCTTAGTCTTATTGCGCTTCTTGTAAGATTCTTCACAGACGGTTGTGGGGAAGTTTCCTGGAGAGTGAGGAATGAAGAATTTTATTCTATGTCTTTCTTGCACACATATAATAGTCCAATAATGCAGAACTACTTTTATGATTTTTTTGGTCAAAGTAACACTACTATTCTGCTGTACTGCTATTTTTCATCCACTGTTAGGGAAAACATGCAGTGAGGTATCAGTAACAAGTTTTCAGGCTGTGTTTTATAAAAAGAAAAAAGAAGAAGAAGCTTCCTGTCCCTACGTGTCCGCACAGAGTGTTTTTCAGACCATCTGTACGCTCCCAAACGGAGCAGGACTGAAATAGCGCAGAGACATAAATCTCTCAACTCCAGGGTTTGTTCTTCTGGTTCGTGAAAAAGCATGGGACGCAAGATCGTCTGATCCGACACGTGTCCCGATGGGTATTGTCTTCCTCTTATCACGACCTCCCTGCACAGCACAACCGATCACGTGTTAGTTTAGTCTCCGTGGGGTTTAATAAGTGTCAATCAAGTTATAAAAGAAATGATGACGTGACATACGAGTTAAGCGGACAAAGAGTAGATGGAGTTCTTAAGGATGAAGTCAGTTCACATTTATTCTAAGAGTTGAAACTCCATCGAAAACTCCACTGAGAGCACATAGTTCCATCCCAAACTTGTTTTGATCAATCTCACCAATAAAAATATGAGATGAAATTAGATATATTAAGGGATGTTATTTTATTCATAAAATCAAGATCATAAAGCTGATATCATACTCTTGAAAACTATGATATGAAATTATGTATTTAATTTTTTGCACATGAAAAAAAGAAAAACTGTCGGACATATTTGTCCAAGGATGGGCTCAGAATTAATCAATGCAATTGGGCCGATCAGGCCAGATCAAAATATCAAATCCGGGCTGGCAGCACAATTGTTTAGGGTCCACCAAAGTCTTCGGAAGTCACGTGCAGGATGATAAACGAGTATACATTGATGTATTCGAAATTCTTATGCAGAATCTGATTGCCAGGAATCCATGATTTTTCCTTTATTTGCGAACCCGCTGTCCCGCTGGATACCTGTTTGTCTTTCAACTAAGAAAAACGAGTAAGATGCAACGACAACGATCCTGGGAAGTTGTCCATCAATATCGAGGAAACCAATGTTTCTTTGAAAATATCATCTCTCAAGACCTGGGAGGCTGAGATATAATTATGTTTTGGTCCCAAACTTACTGAAAAGATCTAGAATGAAGTGTAGACAGCAAGACAAATAAAATCTTATTATTAAAATATTTTAAACTATAATTGATTTTCAAGAAATGGACGGACGAAATGAACTCCGTCCAGGGTGAAGACCAAATTGACAGACTTAACTAGTTTGTTAGTAGATCTTCCGGTTAGGACCAACGGTCCAACACCCATATCCGCGTTCCGATCGGGGCGCTCCAACCCTTCTCTAGTTGGTGGGCCCCGTTGCACTACGCCATATAAATAGAGGGGTGAAGCCGGGGCATGGGACATGAGGTTGACCGCCGCCATTGTTCACGCCACGGACCTAATCCGATCCAAAGGAGACGGGCGCAGCCAACGACGGGAAGCCGCTGCCACATCACCGTACACCGCCACCTCTGCACCGACACTATGCCGACGATGCCATGACCGGAACCGACGCCGCCGCCGGGTCTACTTCCTCTCCGGCCATCGACTCTGCCACAGCGCCCGCTTTGCTTCCTCACAACAACCCAGGTAACCACTTTCTCTCTCTCTCTCTCTCTCTCTCTCTCTCTCTCTCTCTCTCTCTCTCTCTCTCTCTCTAGATCCCGTACCAGAGACACTCGTTACTACATGATCTACCTTCGCTATATGCTACCTAGGCCAAATCAGATCTTAACATTGGAAATCAGAGCACCCAATCTAGGTGATGTAGAAGAGGTCGGTTTTTTGTTGGATCGGCAAAAGAAAACAAAAAAGAATCCCGAGCCCACTAGAATCCCTCCCGAACCCTAACCCTAACCTTAGGGTTACAGATCGAAGAACATAGAGGTGTCGGTGAAGGGTCTGGGCACGCACCTGGGTCACTTATCGGGCGCCATGGCCGTCGGCGGCTCGCCGCCATGGCAAGAACTCGAGCGCTAGTCACAAGGACCCTCGACAATGAGCGCGCATGCTGGCGAAGGCCTTCGTGGCAGCGCCGCCAGGAGCCGCTCCTCCTACTCGCCATCGACGCCATGCCGGTGGGCCTCGCCGATGGGCATCGTCGCCGCCGCGTAGGTGGAGCAGAGAGTAGAGAGGAGGCGGAGAAAAGAAATAGGGCTAGGGTTTGGCAGCTAGCCACCCGCGGAGGGTTTTTGTGCGGCCAAGAAGCACGCTCAACCATCCATCATGATGGATGGCTGAGGGCGAGGCGGGGGCAAGAGCGGCTCCCACGGGCTGGGCTGGCGCTTTTGCATGCTCCCGCGGGCTGGGCCACAAGGCCGGCTACGCCCAACGCTGTGCGTGCGTGCAATGGCATGGAGATGGGCTGCCTCGGCTAAGATGGTCCTTCCAGGCTGAATGTAAGCTTGTGTGTACGGGCGTGCGCGCATGGGTGGGCCAAGAAGGAACTAAACAGTAACTCAGTTAATATTTGATTTTGACTATTTTGGGTCAATTATGAATACATTTGGATCAAATTCGGATGGATTTTACCTCTGTAAATTTTTGAACCAACGAGATAATTTTTGTAAAGAGTAAATAAGATTATTTTGCTACTGTTCATGTATGTTTTATGCCATGTTTTCTGCTGCAAGTTTATAGAATTAATGATTATTGTTAAAATTAATGTTTTTTAAAATTAAATTTCAAACCAGCGGGAGAATTTAATTTTAGGAGCATTAATTTTTAGATTATATGTCATTATAATTTTCTGACCAACATTGTTAATTCCAATGTCATATTAATGATAGCTTATATATTATGCCTATTTTTCTGTGCAATAGTGATGTAGGTTTAATACATATCATGGTAGAATCTTTATGAATTTTTTGTCCTCATTTTTCATGGTTAATTTGAGGAGCAACCATGATGGCATTCCTTCCCTAGATCCCAATATTTATTCTTAGGCTTCATGATGTCTTTTATGTACCTTCGTTACAAAGAAACGTAATAAGTGTATCGCGTCTTGATTTTGATGAATATGATTGTCATTTTAGTAATGGCAAATGTGAACTCTTGTTCAATAATGAATGTATTGGTTTTGCGTCTTTACAAGATAAGCTTTATTTATTGTCACTTGATGATAATGTGAATGCGATACATAATGTGAATGATAATATAATAACCATGTATCCTCGTCATCTAAAGTTAACAAGAAAAGAAAGAGAACTCCAAACGTCTCACTGAAACTATGGCACTGTCATTTAGGCCATATTTCGAGGGGAAAAATTAAGAGACTTATAAAGAATGACATTCTTCCTCCATTGGAGTTTGCAAACTTAGAACAATGCAATGGATGCATTAAAGGAAAATATGTAAAGAAAATTAAGAAAGACGCAAAAAGAAGTGCAGGAATATTAGAGATCATTCATAAAGATATTTGTGGTCCTTTTTCTGTCAAGAGTGTAGATGATTATGACTCGTTTATAATATTTACAGATGATTACTCCCGCTATTGTTATATTTATCCAATCAAAGAAAGATCAGAGGCGTTGGATAAATTTAAAATATTTAAAGCAAAAGTAGAAAATCAACATGATTTGAAGATTAAAGTCATAGGATCCGATCGGGGGGGGGTACTACGGGCGGCATACGCCTTATGGACAAGTCCCAGGGTCGTTTGCTAGGTTCCTACAAGAAAATGGTATAGTTGCCTAGTATTATATATCGGTTATACCACAGCAGAATGAAGTAGCAGAAAGGTTAATCGTACTTTGATGGATATGGTGCATAGCATGATGAGCTACTCCACACTGCCAGTGAGTTTATGGATAGAGGCTTTAAAAACCGCTATTCATATTCTCAATAGAGTTCCAAGTAAATTGGTACCCAGAACACCGTAAGAATTGTAGACTGGAAGAGTGCCTTCGCTAGAACACCTCTGTGTCTTGGGGGGTCCTGCAGAGGCTAAGATATTTAATCCAAATCTTGGGAGATTAGATCCCAAGACAGTGAGTTGTCATTTTATTGGCTACCCAAAAAAGTCCAAAGACTTCCGTTTCTACTGCTCAGACAGATATACAAAGTTTGTAGAAATAAGGCATGCCATCTTTTTGGAGGACAAAATGATCAGGGGGAGCATGGTAGCTCAAGAGATTGATCTTGAGGAGAAGCGGGTATATGTACACAATTTTATGAGTCAAGAACCTTTCTTCTTACTACATGTTTATGTTGCACCTGTGATGCCTGGCATTACAGTGCCAGCACCTATTGTCACTCCATCTATGGTACAAGAGGAACCTGCTCGTCAGGACCCGACAGATATTCATGCCACAGATGTGGGGGAGCAGCCTCAAACAGATAATGTGTCAGAAGAGCAGGCTCCACAAGAGCCTCAACCAGAAATTATGCCAAATGAAGAGGCCCCTAGAAGGTCTCAAAGAGTTAGAAAGTCAGCAATACCGGTTGGCTATGAACTATATAACACAGAAGAGTATGATATGGAAGATGACCCCACCTCATATGAAGAAGCCATGAGTAGTGTCTACTCATCTAAATGGTTGGAGGCCATGAAAGATAAAATGAATTCAATGAGTCTCAATAAAGTTTGGGACATAGAAGAAATTCCTAAAGAAGACAAAATAGTAGGTTATAAATATGTGGATGATATTCTATTGGCTAGAAGTGATATTAGTCTACTACAAGAAACAAAGAAATTCTTGTACTCAAACTTTGATATGAAAGATCTTGGTGAAGCATCATATGTTTTGGGCATTGAAATTCATCGAAACAGAAGAAGATACACATTGGGACTGTCACAAAAGACATATATAGAAAAGGTGTTGAAAAAATTCAACAAGCACAAATGCAGTGCCACATCTGCTCCTATAGTCAAAGGTGAAAGATTTAGGGATTGGTAAAAACCCAAGAATAAGTACGAGCTCGATGATATGAAAATGAAACCATATGCTTTAGCTGTGGGAAGCTTGCAGTATGCGCAAGTATGTACATGCCCTGACTTACCATTTGTCACCGGGTTACTTGACAGATTTCAGAGTAATCCAGGCCCTGAGCACTGGAAGTTGATAAAGAAAGTCTTGCGATATTTGTAAGGAACGAAAGGCCTCATGTTGATATATAGCAGATCAGATTTACTCTAAGTGGTGGGGTATTCTGATTCAGACTTTATAACAGATAACACAAAATCCATATCAGGGTATGTGTTTACCTTGACAGGAGGAGCCATTTCATAGAAAAGCTCCAAACAGACTATCACGACAGGGTCTATAATGTATGTCGAGTTTATAGCATGTTATGAGGCCATAGGGAAGGTCAACTGGCTAAAGAAATTTATACCCGGATTAAGAGTGGTTGATAGTATTGAGAGGCCACTAATGTTATACTGCGATAATGAACCAGCAGTAATTTATGCTCACAACAATCAGTTCAGTGGTGCTACCAAACCTATTAATATAAAGTACTATGTTATAAAAGATAAAGTTTAGGATCACACTATAAGTCTCGAGCATATCATGACTAAAAGAATGCTTGCGGATCCGCTAACGAAAGGCCTACCGTCCAGCGTGTTCAAGGAGCACGTAGCCGGCATAGGGTTAAGGGAAGCCTTATGATTCTGGACTTAGGACCCAAAAAATATCTGTTTCTGAACTAGGATATGTATAGTAGCTGTTGAATCTATCAGCAATTAGCTGTGACGATACGACATGCTCTATGCATAAATTCGTGATGAAATGGAAAATATAAAGTTAATGATGAGATGAGATCTAGGGGGAGAATGTTAGTTGATCTCCCGGTTGAGCCCAACGGCCCAACACCCAGATCCGCGCCCTGATTGGAGGCGCCCCAACCCTTCTCTTGTTGGTAGGCCTCCATCACACTGTGCCACATAAATAGAGGGGCGAAACTAGGGCACGGGACACGAGGTTGACCGACATCACTGTTCATCCCACAGACCTAATCCGATCCAAAGAAGACGAGCATAGCCAGTGACGGGAAGCTGCCGCCACATCACCGTACACCGCCGCCTCTGCACAGACACTACGCTGACGATGCCATGACCGGAACCGACACTGTCGCCGGGTCTACTTCCTCTCCAGCCATCGACTCCACCACGGCGCCCGCTCTGCTTTCTCACAACCCAGGTAACCACTTCCTCTCTCTCTCTCTCTCTCTCTCTCTCTCTCTCTCTCTCTCTCTCTCTCTCTCTCTCGTTACTACATTATCTACCTTTGCTAGATGCTACCTAGGCCAGATCAGATCTTAACATAGTTGACTATATAAGTTCCTGATTTCTTTTTGTGCTTTGCTCATGTTATAAAATCAGGCAGGAAAACGTGTGAGATTGGTCAAGTCTGTCAACTAGTCATATTCAGAGAAGCATCATTGCATGGATGATTCTAAAGTGTGAATAAAGGAGAATACACATCATTTCTTTTCCCTCTTTCTTTTTTTGTATGCAAACAGGATGCACCATATGACTCACTAAAGTTGTGGATTTCAGTGGTAACCTGTACCATTGACATATACGTACAACACTTGTATTTGAAGCTTTGACATCTTCTACAAAAGTGAAAATATACTTGCTTCTTTAATTTTCACTGCAGTAAAAATGATCTTTGCACAGCTGTCTGGCTCCAGTTGAGGAGAACAAACAAGATGAGTTGTCAAATACTCTTTTACTTGAGCAGATAAGGTAAATTAGGTTCAGTGGACGTTCACAATCTATCTAGCTATTTGAGTGCTGAATCCACTATGTACTTAAAGGAAATGAGCCAACAACTTTTGTTCACCAGAAGTCTGCAGTCCACACTGCCTGCATGATGATAGAAAAGCAGGTACCGGACCGGTGATCAGCTGAGCTGATGCACAGTCAAGAGGCAAAAATTTCCAGCATCATCTGTACCTTGTCACCATCCAATATGCAACCAGTTGCATGGTACAATCTATGATATCCCTAAATTTATCGTTCAATTTTTTTTCTGTCAAGATATTCCCAAGCTTACCATTTTTTGCCAATCACATGTCTTCGGAGTCCTCTTTCGCATATGCTTTACATGATGTGAACGAACCTTCTTGCGTGTCCTTCGCATGCCGATTGAGGAATTCAGCTGCTTGTTTTGATAGTGATCCCAACGATTCATACATCTTTTTCCAAAAAAAAAAAATGACACATGCAGATCTAATGGCCACCATCAGCATCAGTGTGAATCCAATTCAGGAGCTTTACCCAGCCTAATGCCTGAAATGCTCACCTACTTTCTAGGTATAAAAAAGCTCATCCCCTGAGCTAATGAAGCACTTGAACCTCCGGAAAAAGGTGTTCGTATAGCAAAAAAAACGGATGGGCTACAGCTACACAAGCCATTGTGGAGGCTGCTTCAGAAGCCTCTATCGAGCCACCCCCATCTTCTCCACGCGCAGCACAGCTGCTATAAAAATAGCTAAGGATTCAGACCTCCGTAGGAGCCTGACGGATGTAGCAGAATAGTGAGAAAATTGAGGCGGAGAGATGTCGAGGCTGCACGTTGAAGTGGTTGCCCTGGCCTTGTGCTGCTGTTTTCTCCATGCATCAAGTGCTGTCGATACTTCACTCTCTCCTGGTAACTTTCTGAATCCTGCATCCTCTCTTGCTTAATTCTGAAGATGTTTTTCACCTTGGAGCAGGCTTGAGGGTCCTGCAGGAGGTCGAAGCTCCCGCTTCCCTCGGCGCTAATGGCCAGGTAACTTCTTCTTCTTCTTCTTCTTTTTTTTTTTTTGCTTGTGTTTTTTTTTTTACTAGTGATCAAGTAGATGCAGAACCTTCGGTGTGTTCAGGAACAAGTTTCAAAAAATTAGGTTCGACAGTACGGTGAAACTCTGACATCGCTCTTTGATCCATTGGTTCAGGCGGTCATCGTCGCCGGAGAAGGGGACAAGGCTGGTGATGGCAGCATCAACGGGAGGATGGACTTGGAGCTGGAGGATTACCCGGGCTCCGGCGCCAACGACCGGCACTCTCCATGGGCGCAGCGGAGGAACTGATCGACCTTAGCTGCATGCCTGCATTCGCGTCACTTCTTCAGAGTTTTCAGACATCACGAACGTGCTTTTCTGTACTGTACTGCATCTGTATAATGTGACGTTTTACGCGTTATTAGTATGATGAGAACGAGACTGGTCTGCTGTTTGCGACAAGGATTATGGAGAACTAATTAATTATATCTATTTAGTAGTGCAGTAAAAATAAGTATACAAAGATGTATGTGAGTCTCCTAAGTTGTGTAGTGGTAAGAGCATTTTCAGTGAAGCATGAAAAACAAAGTCTCTACTTTTTTATTAGGAACTGGTCTGCAAATCCGGACAAAAAAATTAGACTCAACTTCAGCAGCACCATCAAAACCAGAAACCATACTTTTTCTGACACAGTGGGATCCATTGGTTAGTCAAACAAAACATCTCAGACTAGTGGGACCCAATCGCAAGCCGTTGGTCGACGACGGTGAGCTCTGGCAGCGTCAGGCCGTTCGCACACAGAGGAGGGAGGCAACGAAGAGCTTGGCCGGTGTTAGGTCAGTCGCGTGCGAAGGAGGGAGGCGATGAGGAGCTCGACCGACGCCGGGTGAGGAAGCCACCACCGACCGTGCCTGCGGCTAAGGGAGGCAAGGATGCAGCGTCGGATAGGGGGAGACGTAGCGGTGCGGCGCGGCGCAAAGGAGGCGGCAGTGTGGCGCGGGGAGGTGAGGCGGAGAAGAGGCGGCAGGGCGTCTGTGTGGCGCGTGGGAGAAGAGGCAAGGGGGACACGGGGCCGGCAGTAGGGGAAGGGAGGTGGCGCTCCGCCCAACAACGAGGGAGGGAGACAGTGGCGGCGTTGGAGGGGGGGGGGGGGGAGAGAGAGAGGAGAAAGGAAAAAAGAGAGTAAAGAATCAAAAAAGAAAAAAATAATAGATAGAATCTATGCTAGAAGAAGAAATAGAAGGCTCAAAAACTTAGAGCTACGAGGCTAAATTTAGGAGCCTATACAAAATGCATGCCCGAATAAAAAACGTGTTAGAGCAATTTTTTTTTCCTTTAGATATGTAAATTTTAGAATAGGTTTTGGATATATGTCTCCATTGGAGATGCTTTAAGATTCTTAATTTATTATTGTTGTTTTAGTTCTATTTTATTATGTCTAACTCTATCTTCTATGAATTTGGATAAGGATTTTATCCGAATTATTTTGAGACAAAAAGAGATCGGAGTATATATGAGGGTGGAGTGGGTGGGAGCAGAATGTTGGGTGGTTGCAACGACCGACTCATTTAATTGCTCGCGCGTGTTGAATACGGGTTTTCTGTATTTGATTTCTCGTGCTTTTGGCTTGACCAGTGTGTTGATTAATATTACTAAAAAAAAAAGTGTGTTGATTAATAAGGGGACGAGGTTAGTCACGACGCGTTCAGAATCTCTGCGTTGTCGTTGGATCGACTTTACGTGGTGTGTGTCCTAGCGTGCAAGAAAAGGTTACGACGAAATCACGAGAGAGAAAGAATTCTAGAATGTTTGTTGAATTCGCCCTCCTGGAGTCCTGGTTGGCATGTGCAGCTTAATTATTAATAGTTAGACGAAGTAAACGGAAATGGTCACACGAACGTGGCATTGTTTTAGCCGTAGACACGACCGTATCATCCGTGTTGACAGGTCCGGTAACCAGATTTGTTCTCTGCCCTTTTGGATTTGGAAATCTCCTTTTGCGACGAGAAGAAAACAGTCGTCGTTGGTTAACTTTGGTGGCTAAGAGGAACTAGGGGGGAAGAAACCAAACGTGATGGAATCAAAGCAACGGGGGTATTGCTTTATTTATGCTAGACATACATTAGTTTAAGAACAAGGGATAGTCATTTAATTAATCTTTTAATCACATAAGATATTTTTCTAATGATTTTTTAAAAAATTAAACTTTTTAAATTAATATTTTTAATAAAAACCGTACTAGTCAATATCTTTAAAATCTAGACTATTTATTCACACCAAACTATCTGGCGCGGCTCGTAAATCAGTCATGCTAAATAAAATAGCGCGACTGACGTCACATGGACTAAAATTTTCCCAAAACGAATGATGTTACTGAAACATGGGTCACATCGTTTGGCATGACTAACATGAAATTTAAACATCCTGTGTTCATATTTAATTAGCCTTAATTGTCTATTTTTAAAATATATATAGACCGAATTAGAACTCGGCCACAAAACAAAAGGTGTTCTACATAACATGCTCTTCAAGTAAAAAAAGTTTTAAAATATTATGTTATACAAGTAATTTATTTTTATCTTAAATAGAGCTAATTGTTAATAATATTAGACTGAAATTCAAACATCCTACCTTCATATTTAATTAGTCTTAGTCATCTATTTTTAGATATTTATAAAAAGAGAATTAGAACTTGATCATAAAATAAAAGGTATTCTACATAACTTTCTCTCCAAGCAAAAAAAAAGTTTCAAAAAATACTAAACTATATAAGTAATTTAATATTTATTTTAAATAGAGCTAATCATTAATAATATCAGACTGATTCAACCATCATGCATTCATGTTTAACTAGTCTGAGTCATCTATTTTTAGAAATTTATACAGACAGAATTATAACTCGACCACTAAATAAATATTGTTCTACATAATATGCTCTCCAAGCAAAAAAAAGTTTTAAAAATATTAACTATATTTTTTGAATTTTTTTTGCTTGAAGAGCATGTTATGCATAACACTTTTTGTTTTCTGATCAAATTCTAATTTGGTCTATATAAATTTTTAAAAATAGATGACTGAGGCTAATTAAACATGAAGATTGGATGTCTAAATTTCACCAGTGCTAGTCACGCCAAACGGCTTGGCACAATTCATGTGTTACACCATTCGTTTTGGCGCGACTTTCTTATTACCCGAGCTTGACATCTATTCGACGTAAAAATTTTGCTCCACGTGACGTTAGTCGTGCCATTCTATTTGATATGACTGATTTACGAGTCGCGCCGAACAGTTTGGCGTGACCAAATGATCTAGATTCTGAAAATATAGATTGATGTGGTTTATTATTAAAATATTAGTTTTAAAAAGTTTATTTTGAAAAAAAAAACTTTTTCTAATACTAGACATACATATTGTTAGCCGAAATATTACTCCCTCTATTTAATTTGTTGTTAAACAATTTTAGTTCAACAAAATTATCACATTAATTTAAGAACAAGGGCCATCTTACTTGAAAAAAATCCCAAGTTCAAAATTTGAAATATGTATATGTGCCATATAAGCTAAAACCAAAAGAGATCGGCTACTTCTTACTCAAGTTGAAGGACATCCAATCCACAGAGGCGGACGTAACATGGGTCAGAGTCTCACAGATGTACAAAATATAAAGCCAATATATTCAAAAAAAAAGTCAAATTTGGATGTATGCATGATAAAAATATGATGTACAATCCATTTGAATCCACAACAAGAAATAATAATTTGTAATTCAAAACTCCAAAGAACTTGATAAAAACACAAATGTTTTTAGAAGAACCATTCGTCCATCGACTTGGGTTGTTCTGCACACACAATTTGAAAAATCCCGCGTCCGGCTGATTGTTGATGACTCCACCTAATTAGCTGGTAATAATCATGGATGTTTAGATTCCTTGCTCCTCTAAACAATTGTACTAGTCCTCAACCAAAAGGCCAAAGCAGAGGAGCAGCAGAACAGAGAGGCACACCGGCCCCGGCCAGCAAGCAAAGCGAGACGCGAGAGGGCGTGTGCCGTGTGTGCTGGCGTCACCGGCCACGCGGCCCGTTTCTCGGCGGCAACAACAACAGCGCACGGCTCGCGAGTTGCCGTCAACGATAGCGAGATCTTTTTATCCCCAAAAAAAAAAACATAACGATAGGGAGAGACCGTGGCGACCGTCTGATTGGGATCAGACGCGAGCCCATTCGCCGGGCCGACCTGCCCCGCTCCACGGGCGCGCCGCGGCGTTTGACCGTTGCGAGCGCAGCCGTCTTCATCTACCACCCCCATTTTTTTTTCTCTCTTCTACTGAGAAACAAAAAAAAAAGAGGGAGAAATCGCGTGGTATTTTACGCCCAACGCGGAAGGGGAGAGCGAACCGAAATCCGTCGAGGGGAAGAAAAGAGAGAAAAAGGTCGGATTTTTTTTTTCAGTCTGTCAGCTGAGCCGTGCGACGACCGCGGGAGGAGAGGGGAGACGACGCTGGAGAGGGAAGGGAGGGACCAATCGCCGCCGCCGCCGGGAAGGTAACCGTCCGCCTCTGGTCCCCAATTCCCCTTGCTACACCAGCAGCTAGATCTGCCGCCTGTCGAGGTGTTCGCCGCCACCGGAGGTAATCCGTGGTCGGGGACTCGCTGCCGCCGCTTTCCCCCGGCGAGTTGGGGTTCCCCCTGGTTCTATACCGCCGCCCCGCGGCTGAGGCTGGCTTGCTCCGGTTAGCTCCGCAGTCCGCACCCAACATCGGGAGGTGCCTTGTAGGGTCCGCCCGTAGAATCGTTGTAGATAGGGCTGCGCAGATGGAGGCAGGCGGTGCCTAGGGTTTCGAGGGCTCGCCTCTGCCGGCTCAGTAGCCAGATTCAGTAAACTGAGAGGGATTTTCTTGGGGGGATTTTCTTGCAGCTGCCGTTGTCGCCAGAAAGATTCTCCATTTTTTGGCAATGGTCACCAGCACTTTGCGCTGCTAATGTCTTAGCCGTCACACATACAGCTTTAGAGTTCCATTTTTCTGATCGTGCGAGTACCTGATCGTTCTGATGATTAATTGTCGTGCTCATTTCTTGCAGGAGCTTGGTTTTGTGAGAAAGACAAGGACTGAGGGTGCTAGAAAGAGGGGAATTTGGGATGGCTGGGGATGACCATGTGGCGGTGGATGTGGATAGTTTGGCAAATGCCAAGGGTGACGGAGCTGCTGAGAAGCCGTCGGCAGCCGTGAGTGGCCCTGCGGTGGTTGCTGCTGCTGCACCAACTGCAGCTGTTGATTTGGTTGAGGAGGGCGGTGGGGAGGATGAGCCGCTCATCCAGGCGGCGGAGTGCCGCATATGTCAGGAGGAGGACAGCGTCAAGAACCTGGAGCAGCCGTGTGCTTGCAGCGGCAGCCTCAAGGTTTGAATTCTCTTCTGGCCTAATTCTTTTGCCTCTCATAACAAACTCCTGGTCTAATTTTCATGTGTTTGGTGTGATTATTGGAGTTTTTTCATGGAATAATTTGAAGCCTGGTACTTGTTAATGCAGTACCCATACATTGGATTTCTTTTCCCTTTCCAATTCTCATCTTAGCCTCCTCATGTGTTTATCACTTCCATTGGCATGATCTTGGATTATAATGTAAGAAACAGTCAAGTGGTACCATCCATAATGACTTTAGATAAGAAACAGTCAAATGGTACCATCCATAAAAACTGACTAACTGTAGAGAAAGAACAGTCAAATGGTACCATCCATAATAACTGTAGATTATGTTGCTTCACCAGCTGCACAGAAATGTGGTAGGTTATTATGTTAGATAAATCAGCTACGATAGTATATTCCTAGACTGGCTGATTGGGTCCAAGCATTTTTTGTCCCTGAGGTAGCAATGCTTCAATGTAAGGACAGCTGTCTGCTTTTGGCAGCTATCAACTGGGAAAATGGTCATGCATACTGAATATGGGCATATGGCTATCACAAGCCCTTGTGGAGAACACATAAGAAAATGAAATTAATGTTGCATTTGGAGACTTTAAAGTTTAAACAAGGAAGCTGCAAATATCCTTTTACTGCTGCGAGTCATTTTTTATCTATGGACATATATACCCATGTTAGCCTTTTCCCGTGCTAATGACTTCCTCATTCACTAAATTTCAACACAGGGCTTATTGGCGCCAATACAACCTCATTGTTTGTTATTACGCCATACCAACATGAATTGTCACCAAAGTTAAAGCATATTGTTCTTTAAGTGTACCTCTGCTGACAATTACTTGATTTCTTAATACTGCATTGATCAAACAAGCTTTAGTCTGATCCATGTTTATATCAATAAATTTCAATAGTCTGATCCATGTTTGTATCAATAAATTTCAATTGCATGTCCATAAGATTCTAGCAGGAGTATTCTGGATTGCTCAAAATGATCTGACCCCAAGATATGCGTTAGACTATAAATTAAAATTGCAAGCCATTGAAGTTGTCATACTGCCGAAATTTATACGATTTTTCAATTTGCCAAGCAAAGCTTCACTTGAGATATATTTTCTACCTTTGTAATGATGTGGAAGTCATCAATCTCAGTATTCATGTCGATTGCAATTGTTATATGTTTTGTCCATTAGGTTGTAATGTGAACCAGAATTTATACCTTTTCACTTTCATATGCAGTATGCTCATAGAGCTTGTGTACAACGCTGGTGCAATGAGAAAGGAGATACTACATGTGAAATTTGCCATCAGGTCGGTTAAGTTTTCTTTCCCGAGTATGTTCAAATGATACATTTTTTTTTTCTGTTTGTTGTGTTGGTCCAACTTTAGCACAATAAGTATCTATCTGCCATTTCTCATATTCTAAATACCCCAGCTGGGATCACCTTGTTGTCTTCTCACACCAACCTCACTACTTCTTTGCATTGCGATGTGTCAGTTTACTAGCTTATTGCCCATTTGGAGGTATCCCAGATTTTTTTCCCCTGCTGTGTGCTTACCATTCCGCTCCATAGAGGCCTTACTCCATATAGCATTTGGCCCCACTGCATAAAAGGTAGAGAACCCATAGAACTGCAGCCTCAGCCTGTCATGCTCCATGAACTATGAATGTGCTGCCATGCCATGTGCAGTTAGCAGCTATAAACTTGGGATTGCACTATCATGTGTATATGTGATTGCTGGAAATAGTAAAACTAATTTTGATGATGCAACAAAATGAGTAGATGGTTAGATAAAAAGATGTGCCTATAAACTGGTGATTAGCTAGCACCTGGGTTTTGGTCGGATAGTGGTGTATGTATAATATTGTTTTTAAATTGTAAGTTTCTTGGATGATTGGTTTCTCCAAACTGTGCAAATTCTTGGGTCTTCCACTATGTAATTATAGAGTTTCCATGTATACTGATGCCTTCCAGGCTTGAATGATTACCTGCAGGAATACAAGCCTGGCTACACTGCACCTCCTCGTATTCAACCAGATGAGACTGCTATCGACATCAGGCAAGTTAATTTTTTAATACACATGTGGTCAACATTTCAGTCACTTTATTGTTTTTTATTGGTTGCATTAGAAGCTAAGATTATATATAAGCCAATATTATTGCTTTGCAGTGATGAATTGATTATGAACTTGCGTGACCCAAGAATTCTCGCTGTAGCAGCTGCACAGCGTCGTCTTCTTGAGTCAGATTATGATAGTTATGGAGGTTCTGATGCTGGTGGTGCCGCATTCTGCCGCTCCGCTGCACTTATTGTAAGTACTTTCAACAAGTCCTTGTCTTTCTGCCCTTCATAAGATGGACTGATGTTTGAGTAGCTAAATAGCTTTTTTAGACAATATTTATTTACATACCGAAGAACAGTTCTTTTTTATATTTTTTACAATTCTCGCACAACTTGTTTATGAATTGTATTTCCCGTTAATTTCTTAATCAGTAGGGAATATGTTTGTGCTTTTTGTCATCAAGCTTTTCCTTCCTCAAATCATATTCGTCTTAGCTGTTTTCTTTGTAACAGCTTGTGACAGATTTCTAGTACTATCAATGTGGAATACCTAAATGTCCTTGCTTCTTTTGCAGTTAATGGCACTGTTGCTGCTGAGGCATGCATTGTCAATCTCTGACAATGAAGGAAATGATGATGATGCTTCTACCATGTTCTCAGTGAGTCTTGTGTTTTCTCTTTATTTGTCCCTTCCGATAATTGTGGTGCAGTTAGTTCCTTGTGTTGACTTGAACCTTTGCAGCTATTTCTGCTGCGAGCTGCTGGGTTTCTGCTGCCGTGCTATATTATGGCATGGATCTTCAGTATTTTGCATCGCCGGCGACAACAACAGGTATGTTTGATCCAGATGAAGTGTTATATGTTGGTCATCGACAAAATTAAGTTTGTTAAATGTACTTCTTAATTTTCACAAGAAAATATGCTTTAGGGTATAAAGATTAGTTTTGCGTGCTCCAAATCTCTTGTTCATAAAGCTATGTCATTGATTTCACACACTAAATCTAACTTCAAATGCTTTCCCAACTGGCAGGAAGAGGCTGCACTTGCAGCAGCGGAGGTAGCCTTCATCCTCGAATCAGCACGGGGGCGCACCCTCCAGTTCGCCATTGCTCCAGACTCCCCTGCCACTCCACAGCATGCCACTCCACAGCATGAGCCATCACCGCAATAGCTGACTCCAGTAGTTCTCCACGGCTACTGACCATACATTACCATCTTGTTCCGTTGTTGAGGTCAACAATGTACTGACTCACCAAAGTTAAAACAGCTTGGCTTTTGCTTCCTGTGGCCAAGCAGAACTCGGATGCCATTGCAGCCGAAAGCCTGAAATGTTGTATCTTCTATTCCATCTTGGGTGTAATGCAAGCATTCGATTTGATGTAAATTTGTTGTTCACTCCGTTGGTAACTTGACTACATTCCGAAACTTATGTGTAGTACTTTCTTTAATGTATAGTACTTTCTTTAATGTACAGTCTTTTTTCGTGTTAACTTATATTCAGTGGACATGTCACATGTACCGTGAAAAATGTTTTTTTTTTAGGGGAGCTTTACCATGGGGAAGAGTTTGCAGCAGGATAAACCTTTTTTTCTCACGAAGAGCTTTGCCATGGGGAAGAGCTTATCATGTTGAAAGGTTTCTTTATCCGCATCTCGGAAATTTCAGGGATTGTCTCATTACGTTGCAGCACGTTTTTCGTACATACAGTTCCACAAAAATACCTTAGAAAAAAAGTTCCGCAAAACTAACACAATTGCCAACCTTCACTCCTGGCAACACGCCAACACCAGATCGTTTGTGTACCTCTGAAGACCAGTGTGCCTCAGCGGCATGGTGTCCATGTACTCTGTTTTCTAAGATCAGGGCTTCAGCTGCATTTAACCCTGCACTCTTTTGATTGTCCCAGCCTATTACATCTAGGCCTGGACGCTGAGCCAGCTCGGCTTGGCTTGGTCTAGCTCAATAGAGAATCGAGCTGGCTCAGCTCGGCTTGAAATTTACACGAGCTGAAATGCTAGCTTGGCTCGACTTGGTACGAGCTCGAGCCAGCTCATGAGGTCGACATATAATATAATATATAGATTAATAAATATAGCTTAAATATCTATAATCTCTAAAGTTTTAAGGTCTAATACCATAAGATTTATATGAGATGATAATTCAATATTTAAAAACTTAAATAAATAACTAAGCCACACTAGACTTCAAGTTCTCATCATTCGATCTCGAAGGTCATCAAGCTCGTGTTCACCATGACCACCATCCTTCAATTGCAAAAGATAAGTAACTTTATTAGTTGCTTCCTACTTAATAATATATATGATACGAATATGATTGTTTGACTTCCTCCGTGAGGTGGATCCTTAGATAAAGATTTTGTGGATTGGGTTATGACTCTTTGCTGAATTTTGTTTTGGACCTTCGACTTTGTAAAACTTATATGGCTCGTGAGTCAGCTTACAAGCCAGCTCGATCTGACTCATTAAAAAATCGAGCTGAAAATGAGCTCAGCTCGGCTTGAATGTCTACCGAACCGAGCTGAGCTAAGCTGAGCCACGATCGAGCCGAGCGAGCTCATGAGTTTTGAGCCAAACGTCCAGGCCTAATTTACATCCATGTTGCTGATGGGACCTATCTTGCATAATTCAGAAACTATTCCAACAAAGAAATGCACCGTGGTGGGAATTTTTGTTTGCTACCTAATAAATAAATTTCTGCCTTTAAATAACTAAGCTCATAGACGAACCTAATGATTTTCGTCGAGAACATAGTCTTCCTCTCTACCACAGTTCCATCTCCTATGCGCGTGTGCAATCCGTATGATGTCTGTATCTTGGCCACAATCGAGTTTGTAAAGGAATGCAGAGGAGGGAATGCGCGGGCTTGGTTAATGCAGAAACCAGCAAGAAAGCACTGAGATTGCAGGAGCCATGCACGTCCCAGACTCCCAGTGCTGTTGCAAAGACAGGATGCATGCTGTGGCTCAGCTTCGGAGTCTGAATAATGCATCGAGCATGTGTTTTCCTTTCCCACCCTTGCCATTCCTCTTCCTCCGTGAGCGTCTCTGCTCTGTTTCTTCCAGTGAAAGTTGCAGTTGCATCCAAACCAAAGCGTACGCACGCAGGCTAGCCGTGTGGCTAGCGGCCTAGCGCTGATGCTGGCACCGGTACAGTGAACTCCGCGGCCGCGAGACCGTCGGAGGGGAAGCTCTGTTGCGCCGCTCTGCAGCAACCAATCGCGTGTCATGCGTCGGAAATTAGGAACAGGGGGTGCTCGGATCATTCCTCCATGCTTCCGCTGCTCGATCTGCTCAAGGAGGAGATTGGTGGGAGATGGATTGCCGTTCCGGCAGAGAGGGCGGCGGCGGCCCGGCGGCGGAGGGGAAGAGAAGCCAGCGCCGCTCAAAACTAGGGGGCTATTTGCAAATATTTGGATCGCGGTTATTAATCGCGATCCGAATCTATGCAGATAACTCCTTGATTTGGATCGCGATTAATAGTCGCGATCCGAATTAGAGGCTTATTTGTAAATAATTAGATCCAAATCTGGGGGTAAATAGAAAATGTACCAGGCCGGCTACACCGTGGCGAGGTCGCATTGCTGCTGCCTCCGCCGGCCTCTGCTCTGCCGTCTAGTTGGAATCGCGCGTCCCAGATTAAGAAGGGCACCGCAGGAGTGTCGTCCTCCTCAGGATTGGATGCAAGGCGCTGCCGGCCGCCTGGAGCCCAGGTGGTCCTCGGCTTTGTTAGATAAATTAGTGTAAACACAAAGAGAGACAGGTTTGGGGAAGGCTCAGCTCACGCAAACCGTGGTGGCCTTCGGGACTTATATTTATAGCCATGTACAAAGATTACGCGGGATGAAATCCCTACAATCATGGAAGGATACGTAGCTCCCAAGTAATGTACAAGATATACACGTTAACACCCCTCCGAGGTCGAAGCGTGAGGCTCCTGAACACAGAGATTGGACCGAAAATCCTGAAACAACTATATAGGGAGCCCTTTCGTCATGATATCGTCAAATTGATGACTGGAGGGGACATGTAGAACACGAACTTGTCCAATGGAAACCTTCTCGCGCATGAAGTGTATATCGATCTCAATGTGCTTGGTGCGACAATGATGAACTGGATTGGATGTCATGTAAACAACGCTAACATTATCACAATAGACAATGGTAGCAGCAGAGAGTGGCTGATGAAGTTCAAGAAGCAACTGACGTAACCAGCAACACTCGACGACAGCATGTGCAACAGCCCTGTATTCCGCTTCGGCGCTGGACCGAGAAACAGTCGTCTGATGCTTGGATGACCAAGAAACGAGATTATCACCAAGGTAGACACAGTAACCGGAAGTGGAACGACGCGAGTCGGGGCAGCCAGCCCAGTCCACATTAGAGTAAGCAGTAAGACTGTTTGTAGAAGAGGTAGCTGACAAGTGTAAACCCAAGTCCAGAGTGCCTTTCACATACCGTAGTATGCGTTTGACAAAGTTGAGATGGGGCTCACGAGGCTCATGCATGTAGAGGCAAGCTTGTTGTACAGCATAGGCGATGTCCGGTCTGGTGAGCGTCAAGTATTGAAGTGCTCCGGCAAGGCTACGGTACTCAGTGGGATCAGCAACTAGAGCTCCATCTGTGGCAGATAACTTGGCCTTGGTGTCTACAGGAGTAGCCGTGGGGTGACAATCAGTCATACCAGCACGACGAAGAATATCCAATGCGTATTGCCGCTGAGTAAGGAGAAGACCATCAGCGGAACGACGAACGTCAATGCCGAGAAAAAAATGAAGATCTCCAAGGTCTGTCATGGCAAACTCATCGCGAAGCAGACCAGTGATGGAGTTGAGTAGAGATGAGGAGGAGGCCGTCAAGACGATGTCATCAACATATTGAAGAATGTACGCGAGTTCAGTACCTTGACGAAGCACGAAAAGAGAAGTGTCCGTTGTCGACGCAGCAAACCCCATGGTGCAGATGTGAGAGGCGAACCTTTGGTACCACGCCCGTGGAGCCTGTTTGAGGCTGTAGAGTGACTTTTGGAGGCGACAAACATAGTCGTGGTGTTGAGCATCAACGAAACCTGAAGGCTGCTGACAGTACATTGTTTCCTCAAGATTCCCATGCAAGAAAGCATTCTTGACGTCGAGCTGTCGAATTGGCCAGGAGTGAGAAATGGCAATGCTCAGAACCGTACGAATGGTCGCAGGTTTCACAACCGGACTAAATGTCTCATCAAAATCAATGCCGGGACGTTGAGAATACCCACGAACAACCCATCGAGCCTTGTGTCGAGCCAAAGAACCATCAAAATGAAATTTGTGTTTGAAGATCCACTTGCCCGTGACAATGTTGGCACTGGGAGGTCGAGGAACAAGAGTCCACGTGCCGTTGGACATGAGAGCGTCGAACTCCTCGGTCATGGCGCGGCGCCAATGCGGATCAGCCAAAGCTTGACGGTAGGAGGCCGGTATTGGAGACGAGGACTCATGAGAAGCCGTCAAATTAAGACGCTGAACCGGCAAGAAGATGCCATGTTGCGCTCGAGTGACCATGTGATGACCAGGAGGTGCCACTGTAGTAGGAGTTGGGGGAGGTGCAGCAGGGACAGCTGTGGTCGCCGATGAGGAGCCGGGCTCGGGTGCCACTCCGGGCGGCGAGGCACGATTATCGAACTCTTATCCATTGTCAGCTTGAAAGCATCTAACAGGGAGGTTGAACTGAGTGCGTGCGTAAGCAACAAAGGCAAGAAATAAGTCATGAACATCAGATTTGTGGCGAATGGGAAAGGTCCAAAAATAGTGTGAAAAATCATCAACCATGACTAGGTAATATTTATGACCAGTGAAACTGATAACAGGGGAGGTCCAAAGATCGCAATGGATCAATTGGAACGGGGTAGTGCTAACAGTTTGAGACCTATGAAAAGGAAGGCGAACATGTTTGCCAATTTGACAAGCATGGCACAATGACTGAATCTTTTTATTACATGAGATGAGACCCGACTGATGGAGAGATGTCAGGACATCACGACCCGGGTGACCTAAGCGGCGATGCCAGACATCATAAGTGGTGGTGGTGGAGAGAAGAGCGACAAAGCGTGTAGCAGCAGGGGCGCCGTTGGTGTAGAGGTCACCGTCACTGTTGCAACGAAGGATCTCCTACTTGGTGTGAAAGTCCTTGATAGAAAAACCAAAAACGTCAAACTCGATTGAGCAAGAGTTATCTTTAGAAAAACGATGAACAGATATAAGATTTTTGATTAGTGAAGGAACAATGAGAACATTATTAAGTTTGAATGAGTGTGGAGGAAAGGAGAGAGAGGAATGTCCAGCATGGGTAATGGGAACAAGGGAACCGTTACCCACGGTGACATGCGGTGGTAGAGGAGGGGAGTGGTAGGAGTACAGGATACCAGGATTTGCAGCCATGTGGGATGAAGCACTGGTGTCGAACACCCAATCACCCTGGGAGGGAGACTGCATCGAGTTGAAGGCGGTGATCAGTGGCGTCGGATCCCATTATTGAGCAGCGGTAGAGGGAGGGGCGTTGGAGGAGTACTGCGCTGGTGCAAAGGTGGTGTTGTAGGCCTGTGCCGGTGCAGGTGCAGGTACAGGTGCCGAAGATGCTGGGGGCACTGATGGGGTGGCTGTGTCCATACCACTGGGGAGTGGGCTGGTAGGGTGCCCATGGGGTCATGCAAACCCATGGACCCATGGGCAGGGGAGCACCATGGTGTGCTGGAGGATGGCCAATACTGGGGCCGGCACCTGGAGGAGCACCAGGCGAGCCACGCCCCTTTCCCTTGGCACAACCGTGGCCGCGCCCCGAGTTGGGGTGGGGAGCACGGGGAGCGGTGCACGGCGAGCCGGGAGGGCAAGAGGAGACCGAGTAGAGGGCAGTAGCAGCAGCATCGGTCTCGAGAGGGTCAGACATCTCACGAAGGAGAAGCATGTCCCAAGTCATGGCGAAGTCCAGGAGAGGGTTCTGGAAGGAGATGATCTCGGCGGCGCCTTTGAAGCGAGGGTTTAGGCCGCGAAGGGCATTGAGGATGAGTTCATCATCTTCGATGGCACGACCGACGTCACGAAGGGCATCGGCTATCGTCTTCAGTTGTTGGTAGTAGTCGGTGATCGACAGGGTGCCCTGGATCATGGAGTGGAACTGCTGGCGCAGATAGATCGCCCGTGTATCGCAATTGGCGGTGAAGAGGGAACACGTGCGGACCCAGAGCTGGTGAGAAGTCTGGCCGGGCGTGACGGCCATGTCACTGACGTCCTCAGCCATGGACGTGTACAGCCAGGTCCGAACACAGCTGTTGGCCTGGGCCCAGAGGGTGTTGTCGGCCTATGCGGCGACCAATCCATCTATGTGATGGAGGAGACCGAACTTGCCACAGGCAGCCTCGAAGTACGTCTTCCACTTGGAGAAGTTCGACGCCTTGAAGCTGAGGCTGATAGGGACATGGGATTTAATGGAGGACACACCAAGGGCGGCAAAGATGGGTGATGGTGATGCTGCGGGCAAGGTGCCGGAGAACAGCGAGGATTGGGTGGAGGAGGTGGAGGAGGCAGAGGATGAGCCGGTGGGGCTCATGGTGGCGGCGGTGAGCTAGGTGGCGGAAGCGAATTAGGGTTTAGGAGTAACCGCTCTATACCATGTAAACACGAAGAGAGACAGGTTTGGGGAAGGCTCAACTCACATAAACCGTGGTGGCCTTCGGGACTTATATTTATAGCCATGTACAAAGACTACACGGGATGAAATTCCTACTATCATGGAAGGAGACGTAGCTCCCAAGTAATGTACAAGATATACACATTAACAATTAGCACTTTTAGTTTTATATTAATCCAGAAATAAATCATAAGCATGATTAACAAATTACATAATGAACTAGACAAGTCTACGCAAAATCTAGACAGGTCTATTAGGTCAGATAAAAGCATAGCATCTACCACACTAGTAATATCCATCATAGATAAATAGACTACGAAAGTTAGTATGAAAGACTTGGTGTAAGATGAGAGTACGTACGTTTCCTTCTGGACTGGGTAGAGGAGGCGGCGATGATGTGCAGCATCGTCACGTTGTTGACGATGGCGGGTGAGATCGACTCGACAACGAGGAAGACGAGCCGTGGTGACGAGCTTGATGAAGACGAGGAAGCGATCGAGCAGTCATGTAGAGCGCTTTCCAAAAACCTTATTCGCCCTCTCCCGATGTAGGATCACAGAGGATGACGGTTCCGGAGACCTGCTCTCCCGTTCACCGGTGCACGCCGACAATCGGGATGGAGAAGACTTGACGGCGCAATAGTAGCGAGAGGCAAAACCCTAGGCGATTGTGTAATATGATTTGCGGCGGTACCCATACGTATTTATAGAGGGGAACCGCTAGGGTTGGGCGTCCCGCAACCGAGTCGGTTACCATATTAATACGTCGGTTTCCATAATTAAATATATGGACTATACAACAAAAAAAAGAAAGTGCAAAAGGAACCCGCGCCCCCACAAGGCAAGGGACCGAATTTTGGCGGACTATTCACGCAGGTGATGCACGGCCGCGCCCATCGCCCACGCCCCGCCCCGCCGGCCCGGCAAGGCGAGGCGAGCGAGCGCGCGCGTGTGTTCTTTCTTCCTCCCATCCACACACTTACAAGAGATGCTAGAGCAACCAACCTTATAAGTTGGACTCCTCCACCTCCACTAGCAATATGGGACTAAACTTTTGCACTCCCACCAATCATGAATGGTCCTTTGAGATTTTTAGGAATTATTGTTATTATTAATAGGCTAAGCCCATATAATTCCAACAATCCTCCACCAGATCTCAAAGTCCCAGCTAGATTTTGCCTCACCTCACTGTTGTTTAATATACTAGTGTTTTCAGTGGAGACTGTTAAGTTGAACTTCCACCTAAAACAATAAGCTACACTCATTCACAACTTGAACAATAGACTACGCCTTGAATTACAAGTTTTGTGTAAATAAGTTTCACTTACTGTCATAACTGATACTAGACCTCCAGTAGACTTCTCCGCTGGTGGAGCATATAGGTCATACTCACTTGGTCTTTCATAAGCTTAATCAAGATCACCCAAATCTCACAGATTACGACCTTAAAACAATCGGGCTCATATAAGTGTATTCATACAAGAATGTTCTGTAGGACAACATCTTCGCTATTTAAAGCCAACTGAATACATTAAGGCAACAACCAACCTATCATACAGATATCAAGAGTAATGCATCGCTTCTCGAGTGGATCATAAAAAGGTTACTCTCATGCTAACCAATAGCTTGTTCTTCCCAGGTCCTACTTAACGGGATCTCCGATCACATAGGTTGGGTTACCACTATGAAATAGCACATATGGGTCTCATACCCATCTCCTTTGATGTATTGTCTATCATATTACGTGACAGCCCCTTGGTGAATTGATCTGCCAGGTTCTCACCAGTTGAAATATATTCTACTGATATGACTCTGAAGTTTCTCATTTTACTGACAGACTTCAAACGTCTCTTAATGTCTTGATGACTTCATATTGTCCTTAGAATTGTTCACTTTGACTATCACAGTTTGATTGTCACAATTCATAAGGATTGCTAGCACAGATTTCTCGATAATAGGCAAGTCCATCAAGAGTTCACGTAGCCAATCAGCCTCAACTGTAGCTGTATCTAGTGCGGTAAGCTCAACTTCCATGGTAGACCTCGTAAAGATGGTCTGTTTGTATGATCTCCATAAAACAGCAGCACCACCAAGAGTAAATGCATATCCACTCATGACATACAGCTCATCAGCATCAGATATCCAATTGGAATCACTATAGCCCACTAGTACTACTGGATATCCAGAATAATGAATTCCACAATCCATAGTACCAACTAAATAGTGCATTACCCGCTCAAGCGCATGCCAATGATCATCTCCTGGACAAGAAGTAAACCGGCTTAGTTTGCTCACAGCAAACGAGATGTCAGGCCTAGTAGCACTAGCTAAATACATAAGTGATCCAATTATCTAAGAATATCTTAATTGGTATTTACCAATTCTCTTATTCTTTCGAAGGATCAAGCTGGGATCATAAGGTGTTGGAGAAGACTTGCTATCCTTGTAACCAAAATGGTTCAAGAGCTTCTCAACATAATAAGATTGCGTAAGAGTAATCTCATTCTCTCCTTTGATTAGCTTGATGTTTAAGATAACATCAGCCTCACCCAGACCCTTCATATCAAAGCTTTGGCACAGAAAAGTCTTGACCTCATTGATCACGTCAAGATTTGTTCCAAAGATGAGTATGTCATCAACATACAAGAACAGTATAACTCCCTGACCCCCACCATGACGGTAGTACACACATTTATCAGCCTCATTGACTGAAAAGCCTGCTGCTAGAAGTGTTGAATCAAATTTCTCATGCCACTGCTTAGGAGCTTGTTTCAGATCATACAAAGACTTTAACAACTTACACACCTTATCTTCCTGACCCTTTATTACAAATTCATCTGGCTGATCCATATAGATTTCCTCATCCAACTCTCCATTAAGGAAAGCTGTCTTAACGTCCATCTGATAAACGATAAGACCATGTGAGGCAGCCAGAGCAAGTAATACACAAATAGTGGTCAATCCAGTAACAGGTGAATAAGTGTCAAAGAAGTCTTCGCCTTCTTTCTGAGTATGACCCTTAGCCACAAGCCGAGCCTTATACTTGTCAATAGTACCATCAGGCTTAAGATTTTTCTTGAACACCCATTTGCAACCCACATATTTGCAACTATATGGTCTATCGACAACTTCCCAAGTTTCATTAGAAAGAATAGAGTCCATCTCACTATAAACAGCTTCTTTCCTGTCATCTGCATTAGGAGATGCATATGCCTCTGAAATGTTTCTAGGAGTGTCATCCACAAGATAAACAGTGAAATCATCACCAAAAGAATTTGCAGTCCTTTGTCTCTTGCTCCTCCTAGGAGCTTCACTATCAATCTCCTCATGGATTGGTTCAAGTGTTTGTTCAGCATGATCAGAAAATGCACTAGGTTCAGGAGTAGTTTTAGCAATCACATCAGAAGATAATCTAGACATACTATGTAAATCTTTCATAGGAAATATATTCTCAAAGAAAGTAATATCACAAGACTCCATTAATGAATTAACATGAACATCAGGCACCTATGATTTAACCACTAAAAATCTATAGGCAATGCTATGATGAGCATATCCAAGAAAGATACAACCCACAGTTTGAGGTCCCAACTTACGCTTCTTGTTAATTGGCACGTTAACTTTGGCTAAATAACCCCATGTGCGTAAGTAAGAGAGTGATGCCTTTCTACCAATCCATTTCTCATGTGGAGTCTTCTCCTTATTCTTCATGGGAACTCTATTTAGGATATGACATGATGTTAATAAAACCTCCTCCACCATGCCTTAGATAATCTAGCCGTGTCTAACATGGAATTAATCAAGTCAGTTAAGGTGTGATTCTTTCTTTCGGCAACCCCGTTTGATTGGGGCAAATAGGAAGGCGTCCTCTCATGTATCAAACTATGTTCCACATAGAATAAATCAAACTCATTTGAGAAATACTCGCTATCATGATCGGACCTAATTCTTTTGATCTTTTTCTCTAGTTGAGTTTTAACTTCAGCCTTATAAATTTTAAAGTAGTTTAGAGCCTCATCTTTCATTTATAACAAATAAACATAGCAATATCTAGTCGCATCATCAATCAAAGTCATGAAATATCTTTTTCCACCCTCAGTCAATATACCATTCATTTTACAAAGATCTGAATATATAAGTTCTAGTGATGCCAAGTATCTCTCCTCTGTAGTCTTGTGAGGCTTTCAAGGTTGTTTAGATTGCACATAACTTGAGCACTTAGAACCTTTGACAATGGAAAAATTCAGAATTAACTTCAAGATGGACAGTGGAGACATAGAACCAAAATTTTGATGATATAAACGTGAATGCCGAACACTAGCATCACTCTCATCAACATCATCACAAATATAGTTTACAGACTTATTGCAATAATCTGAAAGGGAAAAGCGGAACAAACCTTCGCACTCATAACTTTTACCAATAAATTGTCCACTCTTAGACACGACAACTTTATTCGACTCTAGCACTACCTTAAAATTATCCCTATACAAAAAGGAGCCACTAACGAGATTCTTCTTGATAGAAGGGACATGTTGTACGTTTTTCAATTGGACAATCTTCCCCGAAGTGAACTTTAGCTCGACTGTTCCAACACCATGAACAGAAGCATGTGACCTATTCCCCATTAGGAC
Organism: Eleusine coracana subsp. coracana; assembly: GCA_032690845.1. Lineage (NCBI taxonomy): Eukaryota > Viridiplantae > Streptophyta > Magnoliopsida > Poales > Poaceae > Eleusine > Eleusine coracana. The sequence goes on along the minus strand of CM064434.1, from coordinate 58,181,189 downwards.
GGAGGAATCCCGGGCGACCTGGTAAGAAGTAAATAAAGAGGCATCAGCACAAACATGAACATTAGCACCAGTATCAAGCCACCAAAAAGTAGATTGAAATACAGAAAAAACATATGGTAAATTATCATACCCACTATTTTCTCCAGCACCAGTCACCATATTCGCAGACTTCTGCTGTGGAGGTTTCCTTCCTTTGTATTCTGGACACTTCTTTGCCCAATGCTCATTAGAACCGCAAATAAAGCATGCTCCTTTCTCCTTATTCTTCTTCTTGAAATTAGTGGTCTGCTTAGGCTTATTATTCTTGCCCTTGCCCTTATCACTACTGCCATGAGACTGTTGTGGTTGATGCACCATATTGGCAATAGTGTTTCTCTCCTTGACTTTAGAACGTCCAACCTTCTCACGAGCTTTCTCCTTAATATCAAGAGATGCGATCAAATCTGAGACAGATATGTTCGTCCTCTTGTGCTTAAGAGTAGTGATGAAATTCCTCCAAGTTGGAGGCAATTTGACAATAATACCCCAGCCACAAGCTTCTCAGGTATGACAATCTTAAGTAATTCGAGTTCCTTCACTATACACTGTATCTTATGAGTCTGCGCGATGATAGATTTGTCATCTACCATCTTAAAATAATAGTACTGTTCAATGACATACAGTTCAACGCTAGCATCTGAACCACAATAGTCAGCAATCAGAGCGTCCCACATATCCTTTGCGATTGTATGATGGATGTAGATGTCCTGAAGATGATCTACCAAAACTCCAATAATAGCATCCAAGAATATTGTGTTGGCTTTATTGTATGTCTTTTCCTGATCTGTAGTGAGATCGCCTTCAGGTTTGCTAGTGAATACCCAGAACACATTCATAGCAGTAAGCCACAGAGTGACTTTCACTTGATATCTTTTAAAGTGCACGCCAATGAATTTCTCTGGTCTCAGTGCATCGACAAATCCAGCCATAAAACTAAAGTACCTATAATAAGGTTTTTGGATTGTTGGATAAATTAGCACTTTTAGTTTTATATTAATTCAGAAATAAATCATAAGCATGATTAACAGATTGCATAATGAACTAGACAAGTCTACGCAAAATCTAGATAGGTCTATTAGGCCAGACAAAAGCATAGCATCTACTATACTAGCAACATCCATCATAGATAAATAGACTACAAAAGCTAGTATGGAAGACATGGTGTAAGATAAGAGTACGTACGTTTCCTTCTGGACTGGGTAGAGGAGACGGCGACGACGTGCAGCACCGTCACATTGTTGACGACGGCGGGTGAGATCGACTCGACGACGAGGAAGACGAGCCGTGGCGATGAGTTTAGTGAAGACAAGAAAGCAATCGAGCAGTCGTGTAGAGCGCTTTTCAAAAACCTTATTCGCCCTCTCCCGGTACAGGATCACAGAGGACAACGGTTCCGAAGACCTGCTCTCCCGTTCGTCGGTGCACGCTAACAATCGGGATAGAGAAGACTTGGCGGCGCAACAATAGCGAGAGACAAAACCCTAAGCGATTATGTAATATGATTTACGTCAGTACCCATACGTATTTATAGGGGGGAACCGCTAGGGTTGGGTGTCCCGCAACCGAGTCGGTTACCATATTAATACGTCAGTTTTCATAATTAAATATATGGACTACGTAGCAAAAAAAAAGAAAGTGCAAAAAGAAGTTGTACCCCCACAAGGCAAGGAAATAAATTTTGACGGACCATTCACACAGGTGATGCGCGGCCGCGCCCATTGCTCACGCTCCGTCCGGCGAGGTGAGGCGAGTAAGCGCGCGCATGTATTCTTCCTTCCTCACATCCACACACTTGCAAGAGATGTTAGAGCAACCAACCTTATAAGTTGAACTTCCTCCACCTCTATTAATAATATGGGACTAAACTTTTACACTCTCATCAATACAAATGGTCCTTTAAAATTTTTAAAAATTATTATTATTATTAATAGAACAAGGGCATATAATTCAAACAGGCTCCTCGCTCCTTATCCAGGGCGCTGCCGGCAAAGAGGGACAGCGGCGGCGGGGACATGACCCGAATTTGCAGTTGGTTGGCGAGCTGGGGTGGTTCGCGGCAGTGCCTTGGCCCCCGGTGGGGATGGATGGGCCTTCCTTCGATGCTGCACCGGGAAGCAACCTTCCACCGCTGCGATGGCAGGTGCCTGTTCCGTTCAGCTTCATTTTTATTTTTGGACCTATCGAAATTGGCGTCTCCGGTTTGAGCTCTGTAAATTTGGTTCATTTGCTCGTGCTGAGCTCGGTGAGAAATTCCACTGTTGTTTCATCCTTTCCTAAGAAAGTTGTCTAGTTTATTAAACATTTTGAGATAAATTTGCAGTGTTGTGCAGTGAAGGCTGAAGAGGAAACTGTTGAAACGCCGGGATCCAACTTTCAAGTGTCAAAGCATATTTGTTGGGACAGCATTTGGTTTATACCTTTTCTTTTTTGACGTTTTTCTGGTCCAGTTCCCTTGTGGAGTGAAGGCGAAGGATTTTGACTGATGTAGATACTAGGAAGGACAGATACACTTGATGCTCTTTGCTGTTGTTGTGAATCCATTAGTTCAGCTCATCACTTCATAATAGCTGCTCATTTCAAACGATGAATAAAGGGATCTAAAGTATAAGTAGCAGCTCATTCTGAGGTAAATGAAAATTCAAGCGTACTTATTTGTCACATATGAGGAACAAACAGCCATACTTTCTCATGTTACCGTCTTACAGTAGTTGCTTGTGAACTAATGTTCTGTTAGATGCTATTTTGTACAAGCACACGTGGTAAGAGCATATTTTGTTCCCTTCCTGTTTCTCTCATGTCATGGAAGCTGTCTAGCAATTCTTTAGAGACATTGTCTGTCTAGGGAAGAAAATAAACAGTCAAATACACTCTGTCACAATTATTTATTTCTATATTAAGTCTTTTCTCTGATTGATATAAGTGTATTGTTCAAGCCATGTTTTGGTTTACCAAGTCAGAACTATGGTCAATCATGCTATTGCCAGCTTTGTTTACTAGTAAGCAGGCTATTTGTAGTCAAATAAAATAGGTCAACGTGAACAAGGGTTCCCGATCTTCTCTTCTTGTTTTCGAGGAATATATTATATATACTGAGACACTTCTCGGTTTGCTTCTCATCTTCCACAGAACACAGGCCTCAGAAGTTTCCTGCTCACAAACAATGGCAGAAACTGTTTGTTCTGCTCTTGCTAGCGAAGCAGCAAGAAAGCTGTCCATGTTTATATCAGGGGAAGATGGCGATTGTGGGAGCCTGGAGAAAGCTGAGAGATTTGAATTTGCTCTCATAAAGCTCTAAGCCATTGTTGCCATATCTGAGCATTGGGTGATCACACACACCCCATTACTCCATCGGAAGGCAAAGATAAAGCGAGTATCCATGGAAGGCAAATTTTTCTTACGTGCTCACAAGAAACAACTCAAAAGAAGCAACAGAAGCAAGTCCATCCGACAACGCATGGCACAGGTAGCTAAGCGCTTTATGCCTTTTAGCTATGGTGATGACGGCCTGATCAGTATGGCCATAGTGAAAAGGTTCGAGAGGGTAGCAGATGGAGCTGAAGAATTCCTCAAATTCGTTGAGCGCAGCAGTCATCACAAGAACTTCATGATCTTTCCTTCTCTCATCCGATCGTTACTTGATGGAAAAGCAATGGAATTTTCCCTGAGATTGGCGAGTAGTACTGCTGTCGTTTTGCTTCAACCTTGGTGGATTGAGGAGCATGATGACGGCAATGCAAAAAAGGCATGTCTATGGGTGTCCTATGAGCATGATCAAGCGCTTGAGAAAAATTTCAAGATGATGACAGTTTTCCATCTATCTGATTCTGTTGACATTCCACGGATTGCTATGTATACTGTAGATCTCCTGCCACCTCAATTTTGCAACGTCCATGTGTCCATGAAGCAAGTTCTTTCTGAAATAGCATTATGTGGAAGAAATTCAACTACTGCATCTTCATTGTACATACGCTTTACTCGCCGTATCCAGAACAGTCATCGATATGGATTTGAACCAAGTAGCAGACACAACAAATGGTCCAGTGACAGAACACAATTGCCGGATCCAATCCTTATGGCATGTGCCCATTGTTACATCATGCCTGTTGAGAAATCAAGTTATCATCCTCTTGAACTTGTGTGGCATACATCGTCCAACTATATGCCAAAGATGCTTTCTGAACAACATGAGATGGCTGAGCCACAGGCAGTTGCAGAGGTGCTTCCTAAAGTTATAAATGGGTTATATTATGGTGAAGGAACATTCGATTGTGGAAGACAGTGGTGGTGTCCACAAAGCTTGACACGTCTATCAATGACACCCGTGCTTTCTTCTCCTACAACTCTTCAAAAATGGTGTGCAAAGCAGAAACTGGAAGACTCAGCACAACAAAGTTCATGCAAATAACACGGACTGCAGAAGATATGGTCCCTCAGAGCCATTCTAGAGTTTTCTTTTTCATTTTTTGTCGTTTTGTTTCGTGAATTTTGTACTGTTTGACCTTTTTTTTAATATATAACCAGTAGGGGCCTTGCCCCTCCTGTTCCAATCAAAAAATAAAATTTTGATGTAATCACCTCTCATTAATGTGGAGTCGGAGCTATATTTCTGCACTACCACCGTCTGCATAATGCAGTATGGCTACAGTTTTAGAAATCTACTGTGTTGTTTCCTTTTTGTATGTTTGCACATCTCTGTTCAGATGGCTACTATTCGTATGCAAATTCATTGCTATTGTTGTGGGAAATGAGTCAAGTTCTGCAATTTCTGGACAGATTAAATTTCTGTAGGGGCTTGCCCCTCTAGTTTCTTCAAAAGAAGAAAAAGATTAAATCACCAACCAAACACATGGTTTACATATGTGTCAACAGGTAACAATTGTCTAGCAATGACACATATTTTTCTTCCTTTTATTTTGGAACATATAGTCAATACTGTATGGATCTTATCTGTCAGATTCAGGTGTACTAGATCAAAATTAGCCTGTAACTTGAAATCTGTCGTTCATGATCTCAGAGAGTAGGCAGCTTGAGTTTTATGTATTAGCACTAACAGCCTGTAGATATGTTTGAAACCTTACTTGGCGTACTGTTCGTTTTTTGCTAAGTGCTGTATTTGTTTCATGACACATCAACACTCACAGGTCACAGCTCCAAATTTGGTTCATCAGGCCAAACAAAGTTCCAGGACCGCAGGCTCAGTTGCCGGTGCGGTTGGACTGGTCATTGACCTTGAGCCTTGCACCATTGAGAAATGAGTGTTGGCCTCTTCAAACGTAACAGTAACCATGATGACAGTAGTGTCTGAATTTCTCCAAACCTGTCCAGTTCTCTGAAATTTTCACACCGAACATGCTGGCTTCTCTGAAAATGCAGCCTGTGCGTGTTGCCATCTCTGCTGCCCTCCCCGCGCTGCTGTTACCAATTTTTTCTTAGCCTTCTGTGTCCGAACCTCAGCCGTACGACAGTCTGAACTGATGAGAGACGGAGATTGAATGCCGGCGCTGATGGTGTCACCATTTCAGGGCAACGTCTGCTGAAGCTCTGTTGAACTGTCGCCGTTCTGTGAATTCCTTTTCCCTCCCGTTATATACTTGGAGCCGCCATTGCCGGGCAGCGCGAGGTCGAGTGCGGCGCGGAGGCCCGATCTGCTGTGGCATGCGCCCACTGGTTCTTGCTCCCGGAGCCAAGACGATTAGGAGAAGGTTGCGAGGCGGCTCGTTCTTTTGCTACGGAGTAAGCGGGAGAAAGATCCGGTACGGCGGCGCGGCTCCGACGGGGCGGGCGGCCGCGGCGATTGGGGAACGGCGGGATGAACCGGCCGTGAAAACCAGAACCAGGGGGCTATATGCAAAAGTTTTGGATCGCGACTATTAACCGCGATCCGAATATATGCAAATACACCCCTGATTTGGATCGCGATTATTAACCGCGATCCAAAACAGGGGGGTTTCTGTAAATTATTTTTGCATGGCGACCCAAAACTGGCATTCTTCTTCGCAAATTAATCCCGGGCCTGGCGGCGCTACGGCCGCGTTCGGCGAGGTCCCGCCGCCGTCGTCGCCGACGGCCGGCCTCCGATACACGATATTACTATCTCGGAGCGTCTTCTTCGTCAAGCTCGGACGCTCGGGCCGGTCTGTTACAGTCTGGATGTTCAGTCGTTGCTTGGCCGGCGAACAGGGGCAGCGCGCGGCGGCGCAAACAGAGGCGCGTCTGCGGGATTCGCTTGGCCTCCGGCGGGGCTGGTCTCCGATGAGGGTGTTCGTCTTCAATTCCGGGAGCTCTGTAATCCCAGCTGCTTTGTATGTCACCACCGGCGGTGGTGATCCGTGACCTGTCATGTCAAACTCCACGCCGGCGTGGTTTGGTGTGAAGATTGGTCCAGTTCCAAACCTGTTCTGCCTCAAGCCGGCACGATCGAGATGCAAACCGATGGTACGATCGATCCATCATGTGATCTTTACAGCGCAGTAGATTCTATTTTTTTATTTGTTTCCTCACAAAAAAAAGTTGCGATCCCCTGTTGCACCCGTATTAAAAAATGTGAAAGAGAGAAACGTCAAATTGTGCCTATACTGAGAATATTAATGTGTGGCTGTATAATACAACATGAGAAACTGAGAATTGCGAGCAAACTACTGTCTACTATTGCGGAATACAAAGAAGCATGCACATTTTAAGGAAACCAAAATCAACGGTACATCAGTGCTGTCTTCAGCCTTCTCCCGGCCCGTGAATGAGGTTCCTCAAGAAGAACAGGAAATAAATTGGTAATGTTGAAAATCAAACAAAATTATTGGTATAAAAATGTGACGAGATCATAATAATTGGAGTAATGATTATAACATTATGCTAGTTACTTGAACAATGCAAGTTGAATATATACTCCCTCCATTCCGAAAATCTTGTTGTTAGAACAAAATATCTAGTATAAATTTGCACTAATGAGCCTGTCCTAACGACAAGAAAAACGAAATAAAGGAGTATGTCATAAAGCCAAAATAACAACAGAAGAACTATATACCACATACGACATAATTGACCTAATAAGTCAGAATGACATGACGTAAGAAATATTAATAGCTGCAAAGATTATAAGCAGGACTACTAACAGGAGAGAGTTGAGCCCCATGGGCCCTATGTTTGTGGTGATAAAGTGACAAAGGTAACTCCTCCACGAATTTGAAATTATATATACACGGGAAACTTTGAGCAAATACGGTATACCGACTAAATGATTGAAAATATGCTCTATCTTTCTTATTTTTTTCTCAGTGAAAGGAAAAGTTATCAGCACAATTGTTCCATGATATCAATGAGCCTTTGTGGTCTGTCTCCTTTAATTTCCATTTGGAATTATTAGCAATTCAGTTTGAGCCATGAGTTCACTTGGCAAACGCAATTTTTGATCCAGTCTTGTAGTCATCATTTTTGCTTCCTTTAGTGAAGTAGCTTCAGTGTAACCTTCCATTCATAGGCTGAGTGTAATTCTGACATTGAATAAACGTAAATCAGTAGTATATCATTTTTTTTAATCTATATAGCCTGAGAGGAAGGGGAATCTCCATATGTCCACTCGAATTACCTGACATACACGGAGAGCAAGGGTAACCAGTACGGCAATGTACTCACTACAACACTTATTGATGACAGAGTCCTAGAATAAACTTATCCTACCACAATTATTGATCATAGAGTGCTAACAAGATGTGTACATCGATCCGATTGGTGCGAAAAGGAAAATGTAAACAAAAAAGAAGAATTCAAGTGGCAGCTCGAGTCAAAGGCTGCTGGCTCGCCATCGATCCACCCAAATGCAATTTTCTTTTTTTCATCTTTCTGGCTAGCAAAATATTATATTTTAAAGAAAAAAGTCTATTTTACTCTCCGAACAATCTATTTTGTATAATTTATTTCTCGAATAAAATTTTAGCTCAATTTACTTTATCAAATAATTCAAGTTGGTGCAATTTACACCCTGATATAATTTGTCATTTTGTACATTTAGAATTTGATGCTCAGTTTTTGCACTATAAAATATTATAACAATCATTACATAAAAAAATATATTTTTCTATTTTTTATAAATATTTTATTTATAATTTTAGAGCTCTATAGTTAAGGTAGTATTAGATATTATTAAACTATATAATATATATGTAAAATATACTTTATATTTTTTTAAAGTTCTATAAAACTTATCATTGTATAAAATTTGAGCACTAAATTCATATTATATAAATAGAAACAAAAAAAATAAATTACATCAGGGAGTAAATTGCATTGATTTAAATTGTTTGAGGGAGTAAATTAAGTCAAGATCTTATCCGGGATGTAAATTGGACAATGAATTGTTAGAAAGAGTAAAATAAACTTTTTCCTATTTCAAATGTTGTACCGGTCCTCCAAAGTCTGATGGAGGACATGTTTCAAAGATAATATTACAGTTTAGGGAAACATTATATCTCAAATATTATATTTTAGGCTAAGATAATGTACGAAATACAAAGCTTATGCGAAAGGACATGTAGCCTAGTGGTTACAAGAGTCTTAGTAGCACCTCAGATCCTGGGTTCGACTCCCCATGAAAGCGAATTTAATAAGATTTAACGATATTGTACTTTTAATAATAGGCGACGCTCCCATCAACAGCAAGGCGTCAATAGTGACTTCATCAATCTCGAGGATTTATCAACTTAATCTTCGAGGATGCTCATAGAGGTAGGGTTTACGTATATGTGTTCATAGAGGAGTGTGCGCGCGTTATAAGTGTCTGAATTATACTATATAATTAAAAATAAAAAAAATACAAACTTATAGTTGAACGGCATATTTTTTTTCTTTTTTTTTGTCTTCGTTAAAAACAAATTTGTGTCACATTTATAGGGGTAAAGAGCTGCTACCGGGCCGTACAATTTGAAGGTGGCGAGCCGTTTGGGTTTTCATATACTACATTTCCAGCCCAAGGCCCACGGCACCGTCTATTGTGCGTGCACGTTGTCTCTGCGTGTCGTGACTCGTGTCGCACTCGCGCCCATGATGCTCCCATCGTGTCATTTTGCGAGGAGTATGGTATGGAGATTAGTTTTTTCTATTACAAAACTACAAAATGTGGCGCGCGTACGGCCACGGGAATTACGTGCGTGACAGAAACTGAGAGAGCATGGGTACAGCGGCGATGTAGAAGTGTACTCATCAACGAGCAGACCACGTGACGGCCAGCGTGTAAACAGTGCCCATAGGTCCTAGAATACACTTATTGGTCACACTTATTGGTCACAAGAGAGAGTCCTAAACAAAATGCGTCGATCGGATCGGCTACACAGGAGAAAAAAGGACTTGTTAATTTTCAACTACCTGAAAGTTTGATTAATTTTTAATTACTACTTTGAGTTATTGGATCTAGATCCAAAGAGTTATAATTATTATATAAATAATTTTATAAAAAAATTAAAATATAAAAAACAAACTAGTAAGTTTTCAAGTTGAAAGGTAGAAAATATAAAAAAAAAAACAAAAAGAAGCAGTTCACGTGGCAGCTCCAGTCAACGGCTGGCACGTCGCGTATCCAAGCCAATCGGAGCTAGCTGCCGCCGGGCGGGCGGTGAGCCTCACCGGGGAGCCGGTCCTCCGACTCCGGCGGATCTGGCGGGGCGTGGAACACGCGGCACGTTTCCCGGCAATTTCTTTCTTCTCCCTCACGCAGGAATCGCAGCCGTCGACGGCTCCACCTCCACGTAGCCGCCGCATCGGGGCCGTCCGCGGCAGCAGCCCAGCGCGTGCGCCGAGGCGTCGTCGTTGCTCGGCTACTCTCCTGGAATCGCGGGGAGGAAGAGGAGGCGGCTGACGGGAGGGCCCCGCATGGCGGCGTGACTGGAGCAGCTGGCACGGCCACGACGCATTTTGACAGTTTGGCCCCTCTCATCAGATCAGTTCTGGGTGGACCACTCGAAAAGAAAAAAAAAACATGGGGCAACGTCGTGGGGGGTGGAACACACCACCGTACACGGTTGACAAGACAACGCTTGTCTCCTTCAAAGCGATGGAAAACGAATGGATCGTAGGAACGGTCCGAGGCACTCAGACATCCACAAATACGAGTATACTACGACGGCATGCTTATTGTTACATATTTTTTTTAGCTTTTAGCTGATTGAAAGTTTTTAATTAATGATTTGTTTATTTAAGTTTTGATTTTTTTTATAGAATTATTTGTATAATAACTATAAATTATTGAATCTAGATCTAATAACTTAAAGAGGTGATTGAAAGTTACCCTAAACTTTTAGTCAGCTGAAAATTAGTAAGTCCCTTATTATTACGGTTCGTGAATTCCACTCAAGCACCGCCACATCCTCAATATGCCTCAAGCCACAAACAAATATGTATGGGTCGCATGAAGCATATATGACACTAACAGACCTGTCCTTTTGTCACAACATCAAAAAAACAAAATCCTGATGGACAGTGGATTCATGATGGAATAATAATGCAACTGCTTCTACTACTTTAAATGCTATATACTAATTCTTTTATATGTTAAAAAAAATAAGACCCCGACCTAGTAGGAGAATCAGATAGTTATTTATAAGGAGATGAAAACGATCAGAAAATAATTATTTATAATTTGCCCCATGTATTGTTAATAATATTATAGTTTCTTTGAATGTTGCAAACGTTATATAATAACCATATGCTCTATATTTCTATGCTAACTAATCTTTTTCTATATCAAATATTAAGTTTGTTTGCCTAAGGTGTGGTGAAGAAATTGTTCACTACACCTTAGTCAAGTTTTGATAAGAGTATGTGTCTATGACATGTGGGACTAAAGTGTGGCAAGCCATAATTGTGACTGAAATCAAACACTTACCTATTGTGTCGTGACTAATATTTGATGCGGCAAAGTTTACCAAGCAACCAAACACCCCTAAAGCTGCGGGCAGGTCATGCAGACACATCTTTAATTATGAAATAGTTAGACCCAGTAGCCTATTTCATACGAATATATATATATATATATATATATATATATATATATATATATATATATATATATATATATATATATATATAAGAAAAATTACCTCCTAACTATTGACTATTTGGATATCACAAATGAATATAAAAAAACCAACTGAATTTCTGTCATTAAAGGAGTATACTTTCTACGCAGCATAGACGTCTCACATTTTTCCATAGCTTTGGCCAGCTCTTTCTTAGCTAGCGCGGGGTCAAAGTCAAATACAGTAAAAGGCTGGCATGTATACGATTAGATTAGAGGTGGACGAAAAGCTCAAATTTCATAACTCAACTTGACTCGTGACAAGCTCAACTCGGCTCGGCTCGACTCGTTTTATTAATGAGCCAAACCAAACTTGTAATTTAGCTTGTTAAATTTACGAACCGAGTCGTGAACTCAACAAGCACTAAAAGACTCATAGAAAATAAGACCATTAGCGATAAAATATAAAATATTATACTAATATTTAAATATTTTAGAACCAATTTTAAATTAAGTTATATTTATAAGCTATTTTTATTATATATACTTTATTTTTAATTCTTTTATATTAAAATATTTTATTTTACTAAAATATAGTATTAAATTATAATATGCGTCTAACTCATAAGCCTAACAAACTAGCTCGAGCTAACTATCGAGCGAAATTAAACTAAGTTTTAAACTTAATTATTTAATGAGCCAAACCGAATCGAATCAAACTAATTTTCTAACGAGTTAACACAAGGCCAACCGAGCCGAGCCACCACCACATCCACCCCTATATAGGACGCTCTAATTGTATGTCGGGCGAACGCAAGGTGTGAAGCTGCGGCTCGAGAATAAATTTCCTACGGTGAATAAGTGCGTGGTATGCCTCACTTTTGGCGTGGCGTGCACGAGCGCCATCCGAGCATGCCCTTTTTATTCTCTTTTTAACACTGGCGACGGTGAGTGAGATTGACATGAACCCCCGTGCGTGTGAGATCGAGCATGGACACGACAGTTTTTATTTAGCAATTTTGTTGACTTGAACAGTTCCCCTTTTAACATCTTTTTCAGCAAAAACGATAGCTCCACGTCGCTTTTAATTCTCAGCTCTTCACTCCCTCCTCCACCGCACAAAATAGCCGCACTTCTTTTCTCCCTTTGCAAAATATTGTACCGGTATTTCGCTGAATGCCGTGAAATAAGAGGACATAAGTCGGCCCCACCAGCCCCGCCAAGTGGGCCATACCCTCGCACCCACACGGCGCCAAAGCCAACCGACCCAACTCCTCAGCAACCGCTCTTGGCTCCCGCGGTAACATAACAGAACTGTCCTCCTCCCCATTTCCCTGCCTCCCCACTTTGATCCTTCTCCGCCTCCTCCTTCGCCGCCGGCTGGGCGTTCCGTCTTCTCCATAAAACCCAACCGCCCCCTCAACCCACTCCACCCCGCCGCAACACTCATCAACTCCTCCAACCCCCGCGCAGCAGCAATCAATGGCGTCCTCCGCGACCTCCTCCCCCGCCCCCGCGTCGCTGGGCCTGGGCCTGGTGGGCCGCGGCGGCCTCCTCCTCCTCGCCGACGACGAGCACACATCCTCCCCGCCGCCCACGCCGCTCCCGGGCCTCATGCGCCTCCGCTGCGCCGTCCAGCACTACGACTGGGGCCGCCGCGGCGCCGACTCCCTCGTCGCCCGCCTCGCCGCCGCTGACGCCGCCCCCGACGGCCGGCCCTGCGCCGAGCTCTGGATGGGCACCCACCCCACCGCGCCCTCCTCCCTCGCCCCCGACGTCTCCCTCCGCGACTGGGTCGCGCGCAACCCCGCCGCGCTCGGCCGCAACGTCGCCGCGCGGTGGGGCGGCGACCTCCCCTTCCTATTCAAGGTTTCCCTTCCCCTTCCTCCCCTATCTCTTTCGTGCCCGCAACATCCGCAATTTCAAAAAAATATAATTGGTTCCTTATTAATTGAGCGTGGTGGTGTCCGCATTTGCAAATTTTGGCAGGTGCTGTCCGTGGCGAAGGCGCTGTCGATCCAGGCGCACCCGGACCGGGACCTGGCCCGGGCGCTGCACGCGCTCCGCCCCGACGCGTACCGCGACGCCAACCACAAGCCGGAGATGGCCGTCGCAATCACCGAGTTCCGCGCCCTCTGCGGCTTCGTCGCCACCCAGGTACTGTACACTACTCCCCGTCCGTGCGCGCGACGTGCGTCGCATCCATCCCATTCCTCTCCCCCGATCCGGGGCGCGAGCGAGGAGGGGTTGACCTCGGCAGACAGTCGGGGTGCCACCATCAGCTGACGCCGCCGGCTGTTTAATTAGTTGTTGTTTGTTGGTTTGGCGAGTCACTCCGTGTGGGTTAGTAGTTGGATTGTTTATTCGACGTGGCAGCGAGATTCCGTGGTTGATTCTCTTACAGGTTGGTGGAGAGGGTGTTGAGGTTAGGGAGTGACGTCAAGTCGGGATCCCGGCTGCTGCTCATGCATTTGGTCATAATTGCAAAATATTAGTCGCATTCCTGCCTTATAAACCATATAAAATGGCTACTTGCTCTGAGTCTGAGCAGCAGCCTCATGGGAACTAGAATTATTTCGTATAAACAATCAATTGGATCTTAATAATGGTTACTAGCAATAATTATTTGTTTTCTTTCTGATACTGTCAGAAGGCGAGTTGAGTTATTCATGTGGATGTGAATCTGTGTCAGAATAATAGACTTTGTTTCAGCGATGTGGATCTGTGTCAGAATAAGAGGTTAGAAGAAAAAACAGGACGTGCACATGTTGGTAAAGCGCACGCCTTTTGCGAGGTACTGTGGGGTCAATCGCGCCACCAGGATACGGGTGATGCTGTCCACTAAGCTCTGTATGGATATTCCTGTGGCCTATGGTATCCTAGATGTTGGTCCCTAATACAAACAAGCTGTCTGAATCATGCCAAGATGCGCTAGGAAATGTCTGTTGTTTATGTAGGTGGAAGACATAGTAAGAGGGGGAATATGCGATCATCAAAGCTTTATGTGTATTATAACTGAGTTTTCTTTGGCATTATTGATAAAGAAAAAAGATGAGCAGGCAAAGAGTATGGACTAACTTATGTATACTTGGTACAGGAGCTCAAGGAAGTCTTGAAGACTGTACCTGAGGTTCGAGACTTGGTTGGGAAAGAAGACGCTGCAAAGCTCATGAGTGTCAAAGAGCAGAATGAAGGAATCGGAGTGAGACCGTATCTACAATCAGCTTTCACCAATTTAATGGCAGCTAATGAAGAAGTAGTTTCAGAAGCAATTTCGAAACTTAAATGTCGCTTGGATGGTGAGAGTAAGGTAAAACTGTTTTCTCAATTATTCTTGAAATAGGACAAATTATGTTATCAGAATCACTTTTCTGTCACTTTGGAGGTTGATTGTAGTGTCTTCCCTTATGCGATGCTCTACTTCTGTCTATTTGTGGTGCATCCATGTTGATGTGTTTAGAAATTATTATGTGGTTAAACAAATTTGTAGAAACACTGTGCCTGGTTAGCGACAATATGTGAATAATTAATGATTTCAAAGACACTCTGTCTAGAAGAGATATTTCTTCTTGCTGAAGCCAAATATTAATTTAGTGGTGTTCGGGCACAGAGCAACATGCTTTTTTGATTGCCATAGTCTGTCATATCAAGTTACTGAGTCAAAACCAGTGTAATAATTCTTGAAAGAAATATTGGTACCTGTTAACTGTTTCTAACCTTTGTCTACCACAGAAGAGTTCTCCATACGTTTTCTAGTTTGTTTGTAAGTGTGGAGCACCTGCAGAAAATTAGTACCTTGTAGAAGTAGATGGTTCCTGTGTGCTATTGTTATCTTTATCCTTTAACCAATGAGACAGTTGATTTATGATGTTGCTTTCTTGATGTTCCTTATCCTCATCCTTAAGGCTTGACGGCAGACAAGCACTCAAACAACAAGGAGCGCGTCTATTGCTTTTATGTTTGAAAGAAAAAATATGCTTGGATATATCTGAGTCTCTGTATCTTAACTGTCTGTACTGATAATGTTTCCCTGCTGAAAAGAATTAGGGGCATTAATTATGTTTGGATGCGTAGAGTCTCGATTTAACTGTTTGTGCTAATAATGTTTTTCTGCCTTCAGGTTAGAGCCTTAACAAAGAAAGAGAAACTGGTTTTGTCATTGGAGAGGCAATATCCAGGAGATGTTGGTGTTCTGGCAGCATTTTTCTTTAATTATGTTAAGCTCAATCCTGGTGAAGCGCTCTATGTTGGTGCCAATGAACCTCATGCCTACCTCTCAGGGGATTGCATCGAATGTATGGCCACTTCAGACAATGTTGTTCGTGCTGGCCTGACTCCTAAATACAGAGATGTGGAAACTCTGTGCTCCATGTTAACATATAATCAGGTTTGTTTTACTCGTTCTCCATTTGTAAGCCCTATGTGTTTATAGTCTCCCATTCCTGTGGCATGCAAACTGTTTGTCATCTTCTGTTCAAAACTTTGCTTTGACAAGTAGCCTAAATATCTTCCCGGTCTTCCACATGCAGATCTTCCCTGAAATTCTGAGAGGAGTACCTGTACAGCCATATGTGACACGCTATACACCTTCAACTGATGAGTTTGAAATCGACCACTACTTTCTACCCCCCGGCAAATCAGTTACCATGTCTGCAGTAGCTGGGCCATCCATCTTCCTTGTCATGACAGGCAAAGGCGAGATCAAGGCAGGTTCCGTGCCTGACGAAGCAAAGCTAAAGGAAGGCAATATTTTCTTTGTCCCGGCGTACACTGAGGTCAATCTCCTGGCTTCTGGTCCCGGGTGCATGCAGCTGTACAGAGCTGGGGTGAACAGTATATTCTTCAGTTGATGGTAACTCGATTCTAGGGGTTGTCATAAGAGTAATTGGCAATTGCTGTAGATTAGATACCATGCACGGGGAAATTTGCGATGGCCATACTCTACTTATTAGTTAGGTGAGTTATCATACTGTATAGGAAAGTGGATAATAATGTAGTCTCTTCATATCTTAATCCTGTTTATTTTTTCAATGTTTTACATGCCAAAGTTGAAAAAACCGCTGGGACTGAATAGATCCATGTTAAGTGGAACCTTACCTGGTCTGCTTCAAAGTATCTTCCGCAAGAATTGTTAATGAGAATTTATCAATCCCATATTCAATACTAGAAGTGTTTGATGAATACTCTTGTCACTGGGAATTTGGCATGCCTTTATTGAGCACTTGTACTAAGTGTTGAATGAAGCGAATTTTTCCTTTTACATGATTTGAATGCAAGAAATAAATACATGATAAACAGAATGGCCATCTCCATGTATTCTACACTGATAGGTGAAAACACGAGGCATACATTTCTCAATATAAGGATTGCAAAGCATTTTTTTGCCCGCTCTATGTTCACAACAATCTTGAGACTGAACATGTCAGTAGACGCGCTCTCCACTCTTCAACAAAGAAACCCGTTACTTAAA
Source organism: Eleusine coracana subsp. coracana (assembly GCA_032690845.1). Taxonomy (NCBI): domain Eukaryota; kingdom Viridiplantae; phylum Streptophyta; class Magnoliopsida; order Poales; family Poaceae; genus Eleusine; species Eleusine coracana. Next base: position 58,164,675 of record CM064434.1, on the reverse strand, counting down.
ATTTGCAAAAGAATTAAAGATGTTGTTGAAAGCTGAACGTGAACATTGTATTTCATTGCCCCAGTTGTGTCTACGACGGAAGGCAGAAGGCGCTTTGCATCATCATTCGGTGTAAAACACAGTTTCTGCATAATTTTTTTTTTCCTAGCTGGACACTCATGCTGGACTATTACTACAGGCTACTAACGAGCTGGGGTGTTACAGTCACCCCCCTTAAAGGCTGATGTCCTTGACAGCACACCGCAAACAGGACAAGCGGATACCTAAGATCTCCTCATGCTGAAATAAGAGTTGATGCTCTCATACCATTGTAACGCCCCGCGTCCAAAGTCCGCTTACCTTCCAGCCCTCCTGTAGGTGTCGGTACGCATATTCATACATAGCACCACTCTTATGCTTTCGTCCTTACTTCGTGTAAAAGGGGTTAACCCGATAGTGCTATGGTTGGAACAACGAGGGTTATATGCTGACCCTCACCCACCTAAACTTTCAATATGAGATTAAGCCCACAAGTCCACTTCACTTCTAGGTCTCTTGGGCCGAAACTACTACTACTACAGGCTGCTAACGGGCTGAGGTGTTACAATAGGCCATGCAATGAGCTCAGATTGATTAGCCTTAATGTTTATATAGATGAATAGATTACATAGTTTGAGTACACAACGTGAGATGAGTTTATGACTCAATCTACACAGAAATAGAGAGCTTTGAGTGTAACCCAAGTATGGACAACACTATCACTAATATACAAGACTAAGGGTGTATTTGGTAGGACTTATAAACTAGTTTATTTAAGCGAACAAGCCTTTATTGTAGTGGTAAGGTGTCTTAGTAGCACCTCCTAGGTCTCGGGTTCGATTTCTAGTGGGAGCGAATTTTTTGGACTAGGTTAAAAAAATTTCCTCGTCTTTTTCCTAAGCCAAAGCATATGTAATACCTTGCCTGGAGCCAATCGATTAGGGTTTTTCTCCCAATTTAAAGGCTGGTGCACTATGAAGCTCTCACATAAGCGAAAAAAGGGGTCACCATGTCAGAGGGGAAGAGGGGTTCGGGAATTTTTCTAAACCTACATGAGAAGGTCCTCTTTTCTTAATGCAATGTCGTTGGGGCGGTCTTATCCCGGCAGGTCTAGTTTTTTTTAACTGGCTTATTTGAACAACTTATACTATGATAAGCCATAAGCTCTACCAGACAGCTAGTTTGCATAAACACTTATTGCAATAACCTGCCATAAGCTATTTGTCTCTTTGTACTAGAAGAGCAAAGCCAAATACAATAGCTTTTTAGGTTTATGAACCATCTCTTCCTACCTATACTAAATAAGCCATTAAAAAATAGATAAACTATTTTGCCAAACGGTTTGACAACTTATGCTACAATAAGCCGAATAAGTAAGATAAGAACTTTTCATAAATAAGCCAAAACATAAGCTATTTTCAACATAAGCATAAGTCCTGTCAAAGACACCCTAATAATTATCTAACACCCAATAGCAAAATTTATTGAATTGATTGATTTCTATGGAATTTAGAAAAATGTACTTATCTTCAGTAGTTATACACTATGTTATACGGATACACCAATTAGGTAGCGTATCGCGTATCCGATACGTATCAGATACGGATATGTGTCGGATACTCCATGGATACGTATCCTTGGAGTATCCAGTTTTTTATGAATTTTGGATACGTAAGCTGATACGTATCAGCAGGGCTGATTGCGTGAGCAAGCCGTCGGGAGCAGGCGCGGCGCCATGGGAGGAGAGGGGAGGTGAGGCTTCGCTCCATGGGAGGAGAAGGGAGGTGAGGCTTCGTCCTCCTGCAGCTTTGCGGCGACGTCCCCCCTACACCGGCGTGCTCCATCCAACCGCCACAGGCGTGTGCGGAGCGGTAGCGCACCAGGGACAGGCTAGCAAGTGCGGGCTGCTCGGCGGTGCCGTACAGGAGGAGAGGGGAGGTGAGGCCGACGAGGGCAGAGGCGGCGACGGAGAGGAGTTGCCAACGCGGGAAGAGCACGCAGTGGAGGGGAGGAGAGCGCGGGCGCGGGCGGCAGAGAACCAGGCGGACGGCGCAGGCAGGGGGATTGGGCCTCCCCGTGCACCCGCGTGAGAGGATAAGATGGCTGCAAGTCTTTCAAAAAAGTCCCTAGCAAATGTTGTTATTTTTCATTGTTTTTTCTATGTCTTGGTGTTTTTAATAGAAAAGCCCTCAACTTTGACAATATTTTTAGATTTTTAATATGTCTCCGGTTTTAGGAATTCTGATGGACAAAAGCATGTTAGGAATTCTTAAAATCTTCTCTCTTCTATATCTAAAATAATTTATTTATTTATTTTAAAAAATAGTAAAACGTATCCACGTATCATAATTTTTAGGAAATTGCCGTATCCGCATATCCGTATCCTTTCGATACCGATACACGTATCCGTATCTATGCTGCATAGGTTATACATGTGTCGTTGAAACAAAGTGCAGGATAAGAGTTGCTTGTCCTTCTCTGTTTATAATGGCAGCATATACACATTTCATGATTTGAACACAAAAAAGACATGCTATAAGGAATAGTTATCTATATAAAGGGAGTGATAGGCCCAAACCAGAGGTATTTCTATTCATAATGCCAAGAATGCAAGCATTTCTCCACCCTATCTAATCGGTCTTATTGAGTGTTTACCATTTAGGGATGACACAAGTCAATTTGCATCATTTGGTGTCAACTATAGTGCTTTCATAGATCTAATGGTGGAACTTCCCTTTGGGGAAGATGAAAGACATAAGATGCCCACAAGGTTCTGGTTTATGTGGGAGTCAATTTCCACATTCTATTTTACAATCCCTACTCTTTTGCGTAAACTTTGTTGAAGCCACCACTAGAAATTTGGCCTATTGCCATGAAATGCATTGCAACAACAGAAGATCTGTTGCAATAGATAGGTGTTATTGCCACCATTTTGAAAAATTGTTACAATATATAGACAATCTAGCAATCGACTTATTCATGACGGAAGGATGCCATGAATAATGTTTACTGACACATTCTTGAATTTCATTGCAAAGGTAGACATTATTGTCATCATTTACAAAATGGTCACAAATACTTGACGGTATTGCAATGAATTTTAGGTGTTTTCATAAGTTGACTTCTTGGTCTATATTGCAATAAAAAACTAAATGGTTGCAATATAGAGAAATTAATAGCCACAAGCAAAGAATCGTTGCACTATGTGAAATCTATTTCCATGATTTTCATAGAAGTTTTTTCACTTCATGAAATACGATATAGTCATATTATTTCCATCCTATATGTAAACAATAATATTAGTGTGGTGGTAAGATATCTTCCAACAGAGACACAAAAGTTTAGGGGTTGATTCATGTTAAAAGCAATATGAGACCGCAGTATTTTCTCTTCTCCATAATGGTCTTATGAGAAGTTGGCAATGGTGCGGGTACCCTCTTCTAGACTGATCGGTGGCTTGATGGTCACAGCATTGCTGATCTTGCTACATGACCTTTTGCCACAATTCTGAAGAGAAGAACATAACAATGCACTGTGCAGGAGGCCCTCACTTACTGAACATGGATCTCGGATATATCAAGGTGCCGTCACAGCGGGAGTTATTGTAGAATATCTTCAACTTTGGGACCTCCTCTATGAAATAGAACTCCAAACTGAGATGGAAGACACTTACATTTGAAGAGCTTTAGGTAGCGGTCGAGCTAAGAACATTGATAAACTCCACTTGTACCGCCATCGAAGGAACAAAGGAATTGGCTCCACCAGCTGTGGGATAACCATTGCTGTAGAGTTACAACTGTACGTCAAGGAGCTAGGAGCCCTTATGCAGGACTGGATTTAGAGGGAGGCAACTCGAGCGGCGGCCTTGGGCCCTCAGATCATAAAGGGCCCCTCTTCATGTCATGTATATATATAATTACTAATAATTTTAATATCTTAACTGACTACATGATTAAGATTGATTAACTAGTTTTATATACATAGAATAAGTAAAAATACTATATTTATATACATAATAGGGCCCTAATTTTTTTGTTGGCTCCAGCCCCCCAAAATCTCAGCTCCGGCCCTGCCCTTATGCTAAATAAAATGTTCTGTATATTTAACAAAATATAACATGTTTAAAGAGCATATGATGCTTTTTTAATAAAATTTTATTGCTAGACTTTGTGCTCCCTAATGTATTTGAAGAAAATTCGTATGGGAAAGAAAATCTTGGTAATGAGTATCAAGATATCTACTAACAAAGGGTCTGCATAGCTTCATACCATGAAAGTCTCTGCTAGAACTGCAGAATGCAGAGGAACAGCAACGTGGATTTCAGTTTTGATGAATCCAAATGATCTTACATCTTAGGGTTGGGCAGACTTATAGCATGCAGGGTTTAAATAACTGTGGTTAACCGGCCAGTTTTCCCGGTTAACCGCATAACCGGTCCGGTCCGGTTCCCTCGGCCGGCCGGTTAACCACCAATAACCGACCCTAACTTGGTTATTTGAACCCTGATAGCATGACAAAAAAGGATTGGACTTAGCACCAGACGAACCCTACTGTCTTGTGGGCTATGATGAAAAACGGCAGGATTGAGAGCATTTTATTTTGTGGATTGAGAGCATTGAGAGTCAGGACACCGCACCAGCACCAAGTCAGGATTGAAAGAAGCGGTTTTCCAAATGGAACATAATAAGGCTCCTGACCCAGATGGATTCCCGGCTGAATTTTATCAGGTTTTCTGGGAGGTAATAAAAGGGGATCTAATATCACTCTTCACTGAATTACATGAAGAAAGACTCCCCTTGTATAGCCTAAACTTTGGAATAATTACTCTCATTCCAAAAACACAGGATGCTAAACAAATACAACAGTATAGGCCCATTTGTGTCCTAAATGTCAGCTTTAAGATTTTTACAAAAGTTGGCACTAATAGGCTGAACAAAGTAGCCAAAACCGTAGTTAGTCCATCACAGACTGCCTTTATGCCTGGGAGAAATATAATGGAAGGGGTCGTAATACTTTATGAAACCATCCATGAGTTACATACCAGGAAAAGAGATGGAGTTATTTTCAAAATTGACTTTGAAAAGGCCTATGACAAGGTTAAGTGGTCGTTCCTTCAACAAACACTAAGAATGAAAGGGTTCTCACCCAAATGGTGTCGATGGATTGAAGGAATGGTTATTGGGGGGAGTGTCGGAGTAAAAGTAAATGACGACATAGGACGCTTCTTCCAAACGAGACGTGGATTGCGTCAAGGCGATCCAATGTCTCCCATTTTGTTTAATATCGTGGGAGATATGTTGGCACTCCTCATTAAACGCGCCAAAGAGGATGGCCAAATCAAAGGCATCCTACCACATCTTATTGAGGATGGTCTGTCCATTCTACAATATGCGGATGACACAATCATTTTCCTTGATCATGACTTAGAACAAGCTAAGAATATGAAGCTTCTTCTGTTTTTGAGCAACTTTCGGGGTTGAAGATAAATTTCCATAAAAGTGAAATATTCTGCTATGGTAAAGCCAAAGAGTTTGAGGAGGATTATATTGAACTCTTTGGTTGTGACGCTGGAACCTACCCTTTCAGGTATTTGGGGGTACCGATGCACCATAGGCAACTTCTAAATACGGACTAGAGGAAAATTGAAGATCGTTTCGAAAAGAAACTATCTTGTTGGAAGGCTAAACACTTATCTTTGGGAGGGAGACTAATCCTCCTAAACTCAGTGCTTAGTAGTCTACCTATGTTTATGATGTCCTTCTTCGAGATACCTAAAGGAGTCCTTAAGATCCTCGACTATTATAGATCGAGATTTTACTGGCAAGGTGATGCGGATAAAAAGAAGTACCGCCTCGCCAAATGGAACATCTTGTGCCGTCCAAAAGATCAAGGAGGACTTGGTATTATTAACCTTGAACTCCAGAATAAAAGTTTGTTAAGCAAATGGCTAGTTAATTTGCTAAATACAGAGGGCACATGGCAATCTTTGATCAAGAATAAATACCTGAGTACTAAATCCTTAACTCAAGCCAAGCCTTACGACTCTCACTTTTGGAGAGGTCTTATGAAAATTAAGGATGAGGTTTTGACTTGTGGAACATTCGAAATCAATAATGGATGTGACACAAGGTTTTGGGAGGATACATGGGTAGGCCGGAGGCCATTCAGAGAACAATATCCAGTATTATATAACATTGTTCGACAACCACATGCCACAATATCTAGTGTAATGCACACTGTTCCCCTAAACATTTCATTTAGGAGATCGCTTATGGATGATAGGCTTATAGAATGGCTCCGCCTTGTAGCTAAAATTGCTAATATCAACTTAGGTCAAGAGAGAGATAAGTTTAGATGGAACCTAAATCAGAGTGGCTTATTCACAGTCCGCTCGATGTATATCTACCTACTAAATTTACATATCCCTTTCCAATATAAGTTGATTTGGAAACTCAAGATCCCTCTCAAAATAAAAATTTTCCTCTGGTATCTTCAAAAAGGAGTAATTCTAACAAAGGATAACTTGGCGAGGAGGAATTGGAAAGGTTGTCTTTCTTGTTGTTTTTGTAATATGAACGAAACAATAGATCACCTTTTCTTTGAGTGTCATCATGCTAAAACTATTTGGCAAATAGTGTATCTAGCTACAGGAATAATGCCACCAATATCTACCTCTCATATGCTATGGAGTTGGCTTTCTCTTACGAATAAAAAAGATAAGCTTTTAATTTTGGTGGGCTGTGCTGCTTTATGCTGGGCAATCTGGAAATGTCGAAATGATATTATTTTTAACAATACCAGATACACTTCATTTATGCAGGCAATTTTCAGGGGGTCCTACTGGATGCTTTTTGGACGCAATTGCAGCGGGATAACGAGACAAGGGAGATGTTCAAGTCAATTAGCGCTTCCTTAGAGTCTATTTCCTTAGAAGTGGCTCACCACGGTTGGAAGCATCATAACAGAATTAGCTTTACTCCTAATAGATTGTTTAATTCCCCTTATCAATCAGCGGTAATAGCTGAACGTTGTAATAATTGGAGGCTGAGTACTTTAGGTAGAGGCCGGAACAAGTTTCCATTATCTAAAAAAAAAGTCAAAATTGAGAGCATTTCTTTTTATTTGTGGGCTGTTTTAATTGAAAAACGGCAGGAGCCGGCGCTGTGATGGAAAATTAATCACTGGAAATGTTCTCACTACCAAAGTTTTTTTTTTGCACGAGAAATGTGTTATACACTAGCACAATACACGTTCATGCTGGATTGCACCTGACCATTGAGGTAACCGAATAGGAGTAGAAGTGAGCTAACCCCGCATTGCACGAACTAAATATATTCCATATTATTAAGGTCCCCTAGCTGAAAGGGTTGTGAAGACCAACAGGGAGTCTGACCATTCCTGATGCTACATTTGCCGCACAGACACAAATTCTGCAAACAGCAACATGTCGTCGAAAAGAAGCACAAGTTTTTGTCTTATTATTTTTTGATATGCAAAATGGGAAAGCGTTAAGAAAGTAAAAAAAAAAAAGAGTGAAACCTCAGATGGTGGAGGTGTCATTACTTCAGATATGGAAAGTTAGAGCTGACTGGGCCAGATATTGCAATTAGTTTAACCTTGAGAAGATAAACCATTCTCTTGTTTTGTTTGGTGTGTTCCATCAGTGTCCAGGTCTAGGTGCTGGCTGCGACTTCTCTGAGCCCGCTTGTGTTCCCATCTGTGTTCCCACGTACGTGGCAAACATCAGTCCGTCTGCTTCATGCCAAAAAGAAAATGGCAGATATCTGTTACTCCACAACCCACGGTTCGTTCATGCTCTCCCCTAACAAGCCACCGGTGCTGCTCTTCACAATTCAGTTCGTCCTTTTGAAAGATATGATTACTTCATCTCTTACACGAATTAAAGGAAGAAAAAAAAGGAGGAGATAAGCGACCAGCCATGGCTTCAGAACCGCTGAACTGATGAATGCGACTGACCCTCAAATGAAAGAGAGATGCCTAAGTGCTGTGTGTGTGCAGGTTTGTTGCGAGGCAGCTGCCGTGTTGATGGAGTCGGAGTTGGTTAGGAGGGGGAGTGTGCATCTTTTCAATAGCCTGCAAGTGGCCGACTCTCTTCAGCGGCGCTGGATTTCATACTCTATCGGCATAGTTGCATTGCAACTTGAATGGTGGTTATTACAAAGGCACGACCAATAGGAAGTTACCACCAACCTGAGCAATATAATGACTATCCTGATTTCCTGATGCATCACAATCCTAATGCCGTTAAGTGTAACGAGTCTATATGTCAAGAACTTCCGAGTTCCGACCCTCACAATGAAATCAAGGCTCAGAAAATGGAACATAGATGTAGTGATGGTGGTGATATATATATTGTTCTGGCGTATCACTAGGGGTGTTTTCCCAGCTACCTTTTTCTCCAGCAATGAGCTAAATGAATGTATTTTTTTTGTTTTTTGTATGAAGATCCATTATTGTTGTTCAATGCACAATTTGATCTGGCCCTAGAAGTACCTTCCTTCTAATATTATATAACCAACGGCTGCACTATTGAAAGAACCCTGTCCAGACCAGCACCGCAATTTCTATCCTGTACAGCAAGGACTGACTCAAGAACAGCTAGGGGCAGATCAATTGCGCATTGAACCTGAACATCCTGTTCAAATTGTGCAGATCAAATTCTTGCGCTTCTGGGCCAACGGGCTCTGCACCATTCATTGCGAACTGGAAGCTATGGTGTAGGTTGGAATGGCACAGCAGAGTCATCAGCACAAGAAGCATGGCTCGAGGTGCTTTAGCCACTGGCTAAGAATGGGAACGGAGATTAGTGCAGATGCATTCCATGCTAGAACACGCACCACCCCCATCCGCTAACGTGTGCCACCGTCTGCCCACAACTTCCTCTCCATTCAAGAGCTTTACTAGCTTAGAATATATGGCGGCTTAGTTCCTCCCGGACTGTGGCAGTCAAAACCGACTGCGATGGAAGCTGCAGTAGGGGATCCTCCATAGCGTAATGTGATTTTGTGCAGAGTCTATTAGCGCATAGATCAAACTCTCTTCTTCTTCTTCTTCTGGCAGTACTTATTGACTATGCTCAAATTCATGCATTAACATTCTTCAGAGCTTTTATCCCAAGACTGGCGAAAATCAGTGGACTTCATGATGCGGTCCTATAATCCAAAAGTGCAATGGTGTTGGTACAGCCTAATCGCTGAACATTTTTTGAAAGAGTTCCACAATGTGAACGTGGCAAGTAGCTTGAACGAAATGTTTCAGCCCTAGTTCTAAGTTGTACAAGGGTTACTTCCTGCTCTGCAGTCTGCCCTCCTTTACAAGATAATAACCTAGCAATAATTAACTAACACTTCCTATTAAGCTACTATGCATCAACCACTTGCACCCAGAAGCCTACGCTGATGAGGAAAGATGGACAATTCACTTATGATTCAACGCTCATCCTCACATGCAGCTCCCTCGGGACACAAACGTGAAAATAGGAGCGGTACAATGAAAAATGTAATCATCAGGACTTGAACTCAAGACTGCTTGATCGATACCATGTTGAGTTACTATACACCATCTAGTTGCATCAAAAGCTTAAGCTGCTGAGGAATGGTGGGTCATTCACATATGGTTCAACACTCCCCCTCACGTGCAGCTTCTTCAGGACACAAATGTGGAAACAGGAGCGGCGCAGTTGAACTCAAAACCTCTGTCTCTGATACCATGTTAAGTTACTTTACACTGATAGTTGCACCCAAAAGCCTAAGATGATGAGGAAGGCTGAACAATTCACTTATGATTCAACACTTTCTTAAAATGAGACTTCATTACTAATGACTGACATTCAAGTAATTACACAGGAATGACCTAACCGAATTAGGAACAAAAGTAAAAGACTCAACACCGAAAAGACTTCCTAGAAAGCAATGTGATATATCCTGATAGTGAGCTCCCCTAGTTGAGTTAATCTACAATGAAATCCCCTACATGATCTGAGACACATATCCTTCCTCTCTGTCTTGAGCAAATCTACATCAGAGTAGCAATCAGAGGCTAAGCTGTATTTTTCCTTTTTGCGACCAAATAAGATCCCTTCATTATATGATAACAGATTCTCACAAGCTCTCATCATGTGGCTAGCAATGCCGGATGGTAGTTTATGCCACAACCCACCTGAGTGTCACCGGAGACTTTTTTGTTCAGGACTTGAACTGCCTTGTTACAAATTATTCTAACAAAATTTAACAGAAATTCTGAAAAGAATAATTATGCACACAAATCTCTGTCAGACTGTATCAATGTACACTTGTCGCACACCTGCCTACCGTGCGCTGCAAAGAGAGTGGTCTTCATAATACTGGCCTCAAATTAATAGGACCATGAGCTTGCGTTTTGCCATGTTCTTCATTTGTATGTATTTGCCCCATTGAGAACGACCATCTTGATTTCCTGCTGCATCCCAAACTCAATACTCAACAATACAAACCACAACTATACTAGGTTTTGTCAAAACTTTCGAGTATTGAATAGATTAATAGAAGATTTAGAATTGAAAAAAAAAATTCATATGTGCCTTTTTAGGATCGATGGTCCTATAAAAGAATAATCTAAATGTACTCAATCAACATTATCCTCCTCTCTTGATACTGCAATTCACATTAATATAAAAGAATCACTCGATTTTCTACATAGGATTGATGAATCAACAGATCAAGATCTTCTCCTCTTTCATATCAACTAGCCAAGTTGCCCGTGCACATGCACGGGCAGGCCAGCTATCTTAGAGCTAAATTAGTATTGTCCATTAGAGACTTTAGTATAACATGTATTAAAATTGTTGCAAACACAAAACTTTGATGATTTATGCAAGCTAGTACATATGTAAAATTTCTTGGTTAGTGTCAAGACAAAAAAGTGGTTTTTACCTTTTTTTATAAGAAACTACAATTGATTTTCTCTTCTTGTATGAAATAAACCATGCTTGATATTTATTTTGTAATTATTAGTCAGTGCCAATGCCACATAAGAGACTATTCAAAGTAGAACAACTAAGAAGAAGTGTAAGTTCATTGAGTTAATTTGTTCTAGAATGTCATTGGCAAAAAATGTGGTTGTTTATCTTATTTATAAGAAACTCCGATTCCATTTCTCTTCTTGTATGAAATAAATTGTGCTTCATATTTATTTCATAGTTTTTAGTCAGTGCCAATGCGGCATGAGAGACAATTCAAAGAACAATAATCTAGAAGAATTTTTTACTTCGTTAAGTCAATTTGTTCTGGAAAGTCATCAGACATACTTCCATCATCGTGTCATTGAGGTTATTGATTTAAAAAGCAAGATCTCCAGCACAGGTCTGGTGCTCTATCGAGTCCAACGAAAAAAATGCCATCGCTGTATCTCACCCCCCCTGAGAATAATAGAATTATTAAGAAAGAAAGAAATCTGCATGTTAAGATTGTAATGGTTACACAATCGGATCTGTTGTTATGTATAAGATTTAGAACCCATCTGCTTGCACATACCAACTTAGCTATGTAGTTTGTCAAATAGCGTGCACAATCATAAGGCTACCTAAGGAAGCTGTTTTGCTCCAGTGGTTATAAAACCTCAAGTGAATCACACGTTGTTAACTTTGGTTATGTGATGAAATATACTTTTAATATTGCTCTTTTAATGAGTACCTTTTTTAATATTGTCAAATGTGTACCCTTTTCAAAGAAAATTCACCACTCTTTATTAATTTTGTATTAAACGCTTTAGTGTGGTGCATAGCTATCCTTACATTTTTTTCCTATCCATGGTTTTGTGGATGTTAGAGTTAGACACATGCTACTAGGCTTGTTTTTCTATCCACATGTACAAATAGTTGTTGTATCACAACAGTTATAATTTTTATCTCACATATGCTAAGACTCTGAAGAATGTAAAAAGGCCATATCAAGATCTATACTGATTTATTTATTTTCTAATTGCATACTGAGCATCCGAGTGGAGTGCAAAGTCACCTCCAAATGTTACAATCTTTTGTTAGTAAAAACATTGTACTAACCAAGGCCAATCAGAACATGGATATAGCAGGTAGAAGACAGGTGCTGCTCCCGCAAAAACTCATAGTCTAGCAAATACGTACGAACTACTGCATGAAGTCTTTCTCCCTCTATCCAACCAACCAACAGGGATATATCTTGTTTCTTCAGTCAAACTATGAGATCTGTATCCTAAAAACTTACTGTAACTAAATCTCACTATATGAGGTTGCAATGAGAAACTTGGTTCATTAAAAGGTGTAAATATCTAAACCTGAACCGGAATCGTGCTAGCAGCTTGTGGATAGACCAACCCAACCTCGTTTTTGATACTGCTAGGCCTGTCAGCGTGATTCCATGGCTTCATTTGAGTCCTTGAGTACGACCAAGTAGGTTAGAGCGATAGGATCCTCATCAGAAACCAAGTGCCTGACCGCGTCCTGCTCCTCTTGGCATCCTCATGATGGCGGCGTTGTATGTGATTCAACCAGATCGCATCTTGAGACTGCAGCCCGCGGCTGCTAGGAGAGTGACATGGCAGATCAAAGTCATCTTGCCGGTGATTAGGCTCCACGATAAACTTGGCTTGATCTTCCTGTAACATGATTATGCCGCCGCCGCTGAAGCTTGATCAACAAACAATTCCCTAAACGCCCTAATGCTGAATTTTGGTTCCGGGATCAGTATCTATATACGTGATGGATAGGTGTACCTGAGATGGATGGGCCTGATTTACCTGTAACTGAGTTCAATGGACAGATGCTTTGCTTTTTTCTCAGAATTTCTAGCCTATTTCTTTTTTTTTAGACACCTTAGTTGAAAGGTCATCTCCTTTTATTATTAAACAGATAGATTTGCAATTGTGACGGTTTTGAAAACATTGTGCCGGCCATTTACATTTGTAAGTGCACGTATACTTGCATTGTTACAATATGATACACACCCAGGCTTTGTTCGGATGACATGGGAAAGAAGTGGATTGGAGGGGAATGAAGTGTAATCAATCCACAAATGACTTGTTGTGGATTCAATCCCTCTCAAACCATGCAATCCATTGGGAACGTTGAACAACCGAATGAGCCCCCAAGTTGGTAGGTGAAAATGCTTGCTCAAGTACTCGAAAGTAATGATACCTTCACGGCATCACACCCCACTTTCTTACTTTCAATATATATTCACTACTGAGAAGCTCAATTGTTATGAACTGATGCCGTAAATATGATGAAGAAGAAAGAAATCAACCACAGAGGACACGAGATTTAACGTGGAAAACCCTCCCAAAGTGGAAGGGAAAAAACCATGGACGCCAGCCAGCAAAACTTCACTATCAAGAGTTAGGGTTATAACACCGAAGAGAAAATGACGGCTTACAAGAAAATAATGATCTCTCAATAAAACCCTAAACAAGATTATGCACCATACTCTTTATAGTACAATGAATTTGGAACATAACTCAACATCAATTCCCCGATTCCATCCACACGGTCCCACCAGCTGTCCAATTCCATTCAGTTCTCTCGATCCCCATCCACTGTAGTGTCTCACACCGTCACCCCAGCAATCCATCGTCTCCACCTTCCAAGTTCCCAACTTGATCACCATGGCTGCAGCCGGTAAGGCAACCTAGCCTTGGGGGAAGCAGGAGACGGAGGCTTTGCTAGAGGTGTGGGTTTCACTGTGTCGTCATCGCCGTGAAGCTCGAGGCGACCCGTGGGTACCGGAGGATGAACGCCTCCATCACCACTGCTCGAGCACGCTCTTCGCCGAAGACTGACGCGCTGTGGCGGGTCCTGTGAATGCCACCCGTGCCAGCTCCGGCCTCACCACCAGGCAAACTCCTGAACAATGCAAGGTCTGTGTGAGCAACCTTAAGTCTCGCTACAAGAGGGAGTTCTCTACACTACCACAAAAGTGGTCTTTAGCGGCGCTTAAAAAACGAGTCTAGCGGCGATAATATTATTCCCCGCCACTATAGTGCTCTAGACATTTTTAACGGCAGTTTAAGATCTGAACCGCAGCTAAAAAACAATTTTTAGTGGCAGTTCATGTTTTGGACCGCGGCTAAAAAGAAACAATCATTTATAGTGGTGGGTCATTTCTTTACCCGCCGCTACTTTGGGCTTGTAATATTTTTCTGACCCACTTCTTACCGATGGCTATAAAAAAAGGGAAAACCCTAACCGCACCCCCACCATCTTCCTCTCCTGGCTCTCCCACCCCGCCGCCGCCCTCCTCTCCCACCCCACTCCCCTTCCTCTCCCACGGTCCCACCATGCTCCCCTTCCTCACCAACGCCCTCCCATCCTTCCATTCCCCGCCGGTGCCCTCTCCTCCCCCCTTCTACACCGGCGCCTCCCCTACCCCGCCGACGCCCTCTTCTCCCCCCCTTCTGCATCAGCGCCTCCCCCTACCCCGCCGGTGCCCCTCTCCTTCCCCGCGCGACGTGCAGATGGGCGTCAGATCCCGATGGGTGGCGAGCGGATCCGATCGCGGAGCGTCGGATCCCGACGGATGGCGAGCGGATCCGACCGCGGAGCATTGGATCCCGACGGACGGCAAGTGTATCCGACCGTGAAGCATTAGATCCAGATGAGCGGCGGGTGGATCTTCCCTCCTTCGGCGCTTCTTCCTGTCCTTGCACTCCTCCGCCTCCTCCCTCCTTTGGCTCTTCGGCCTCCACGGCTACCTCACGTCCGGTGTCAGATCCGGCCTCCACGGGGACGACTCCGGCTTCCACAGCGGCGACTCCGGCCTTCACGGTGATGACTCTAGCTTCCACAACGGCGACTCCGGCCTCCATGGTGACGGATCCGGCCTCGCGCATGTGGGCGGCGGGCCTGTGGGATCCGGGCTCCTACGGGCCTGTAGGCTTTTTTTTTTGTTTTTGGGTCAAATGGATAGCGGCGGGTGAAGATGTCACCCGCTGCTACTTACCTCTGTGTAGCTGCGGTTCATTTCGGTAAAGGAAGATCCGCCACTGTTGCCTATTATTTTTAGCTGCGGTATGATAGCAGCGGGATGTCCTACCCGCCGCTACAATGCCTTTTGGCCCACCGCTACAGTGCGGTTTTGTTGTAGTGCTAAGGCTGAACCATCACAGTGGCAGTTCTTCCCGGTGCTTGACGCCGTCCATGCGGAGGAACACCGGCCAGCCTGGCGCTGGCGTACCGGTGCAGCAGATAGCAGGGTGGCCCAGGGGCATCAGCCGCAGAACGTTGTCGGTGAGGAGCTAATGACAAGGAGGAACGTGGTGGCGCTGCAGCAGCAGATGTGCACGGCAATGTCAGCAAGGTGGGGCGGATCCCAAAGCGGCAGAGGAGCGTGACGTTGGAGGCAGAGGAGCACGGCAGTGCGGCAGTGGATGGCATTCATGACGCGGCAGCATCAAGGCTGACGTATGTGGATGCGATAGCGCTGATGGTGACGAGGGGTCTTGATGTCATCGTGAAGTGCATTGAGGCTGATCAAAAGAGGGATGCGAGAAGGGACAGAGACGGAGATGCAGCAACCGTTGCGTAGCTGATTCTGGTGATCAGCACGACAGTGATGAGAAGAGAGTTTTAGGTCTATGATCGCGTTGGTGGAAGCTGAAATGACTATGCCATAAGAAGTGAACTAGGAATAGCTCTTCTGGGTATGTTTCACAATTCAATGCATGACAGTTATTAATACACTTTCGCTGTCCAAGATATGGTGTTGCAAACTTCATCAATAATGGTTTTCAGGAAGACAAGATGTTACTAAACAACTGAAGAGAATTGATACATTCCAAAAGGCAGGAACTTGTTTCCATATCCAAAAACAGAATTGACCCTGGGATGTTGCGGTCATTTGTATTATTGGAAAAGACTGCACTGAAAATTTTGATCGACTGCATAAAATTGGAGAGAATATTTTGTGCATATAATCAAGTTTTTTTAATTGTGAATGCATACACTCCAGTTGATGTTGTAACGATCTAGACATCACCCTACCTAGAGGTTACTACTAAATTAGTAAAATGCTATTAAGTAAATAAATTATGGGAAATTTTGACAAAGTTTTCCCTGTACTATCTAATATCCGTGGGCTCATACATCACAAAAATAGCATAACTCATATATAAAGCAACAATAAGATCATTGCATCAACTACGTTTAATGAAAATAACTCTCAACAATACCGAACCGGCTACATGACAATTCTCAACAATGTGATTATTCAAGACTATTGAATTAAATGAATATCTAGCAAAAGAACATATGGGTGCTCAAAATGACGTGGCTACTCCCTTCCCATGTGTGCTTGATCAACGTGTACCTAAAAACCAAATGAACACAAGAGTGAGAAAAAACACTCAGCATGTACAAATAAGAACCGGAAAAACAACATGAAGAACAAAAGAAATTTGAAACTTAAGAGAACAACTCATTTCTTGAAACAACCATAAAACAATAGTTTGCGTCTAAAATGGACGTCACTTGAAACTTCCTTTGCATTTACCGGTAAAGCCGAATAAATAGGACCAGCACTTATTCACAGGAACCTGAACATAAGAACCAACTTGCAGAACTGGTGTTTTGTGGAAAACCCTTGACACTTGAATAATATGAAATGAAACACTTGAAACTTGAATATTTGATAGAAATATAAATTATAGCATGAAACTTCAAATAAAAGTGCGCAGCAGGGAAACAACAAACATTCCACCACACAAGAAATTCGTCGTTGCACTTGTCTTAACTAAGATTGAGGAAAACTCGAAGATACCCTCTCGACACCGGAACCGTTGTAATCTGAATAATAATCTATACTTAAGAATGTTTCTACTAAAATATAAAGTATATTGTTTCTCTATTATTTAAGAAAACGACTGAAAATACTATTTTTTCACAACAATTCAAAATACAACACGAACAAGTCCTGATCACTGTTCTAATAGTAACTTCTGATTCAATTAACCAATCGAGGCAAATAAATAGGTTTTAGATATCTACAGGAAATTTTCTACAACAGTAGTTATTTCTGATTTTACTAATTCATCATAAAAACTAGTCAAAAATAAAGAAACAGATTAAGTCGCAGAGTCTGTAATCTGTACCAGCAGTACTAATATGACGATTTCTCCTCAACCGCTGATCCAAAATAGGTGACACCAGCGCCATCTATTTAATAATAAAAGAAAATGACTTTCTCACTACGGGGCCTAGAAAAATAGAGAAATAGCCTAAAAATTCTAAGAAAAAAGCAAAACATCCAGCCTTTAATCCTGTCTTCATATAATCTCTATCGTTGATCAACAAACTATTCATACGTTTTAGCTTAGGCCACCTGCCATCCCAAATCACGCCACCCCTTTCCACCCGTGTCAAATACAAACACCCCTGTCCACCTCTCACGGATATTCATGGTGTTGTTTGCAACAGATTCAATCGATCTGCTCCCCATGGTGGGATTACTGATTGACTCACCAAGCCACAGATGCTGCTGAAACATGCATGACGATTCAGCTCGCTACTCGCTATGAGAGTTAATTAGCGACCTGCTCTACGGCAGACATCGCCACCTTTGCCGTGAAAGCAAGACTGGACCCTGATGCGGACTGCTTGCTGGGCCATTTGATGCAGAATCTATGGATCTTCTCGGTTAGTCTGATGTGAAAACAAATTGTTGTGTAAGAGAGGCAATGCAGAGGACCAATCCAATGTGGACATGCATGGCAGCGGTAGGGGATCTGATAACACATCTGGGCGGCAAGGACTAAATGCCTGGTGTGGTTGCATCTTGAATCTGTTGCATTATGTTATGGCATCTTGAATCTGTTGCATTCAGCGCGTGCCTGGTGCCAGATGTCACACAGGAGCAAGATCGAGGGGGCAAAAAACCTCGAGGCTTTGCATTGTTGTGTCACCATGTGAGCACTGTATCTACCTCTGATACTGGTCAACAACATCAAGGCAAGGTAAGGTGAACGTCATGTGAGTACCATTATGGCCCCAACAAACCAATTGACAGGTCCGTATGAGCGATTCTATTATATTCACGAAAAACGTTTTGACTTCCTTAATTCATCATCGACCAAATTGTGACCTACCTGCCTCATGCACTACTCAAGCTTTAGTTAGTAAAAACATATTTCCACTTGTATCATTCTCACTGAACCAATGGTCAGTGAAGTGCATTGATTTATATGTATGCCCTAGAAATTCCATGTATGTTTGATTTAGGGGCAATTAAGCCATTTTGATTGAATTGCCCACATATAATTATGTTTACATGTCAAGTTAGTAGGGCTGAAGCCAAGGGCCAATGCAAGGCGATATAATTAGTCCTTCAAAATATCCACAAGAGAAAAATCCAAGTGTTACTACCAAAATTACATGACAAGAATGCTATGCAAACAAACTTCTAAGCCATATAACATGCACCTTTACATTTTCATATAGGCAAGTCAATTATTTGCTTAATATAGGAGATTTGTAATTAGGACAAAATTCTAAAATATTACAAGCAGCTTATGTAACTCCATTTTAATTTTTAATTAGAAAAAAGGTGATAAAAAACAAGGATCAAACAATGTCTAACTTTTATGAAGCACTTATGAGTACATTGTCTCAGCTTTGTCCCATTTAGATAGGATGCGAAACATGTATTTACTATATCTGGGCCAACTGGAATCATTGGAATCTATATGGAACATATTGTTAAAATTAACATAGTGGTTTGCATGTACCAGATTTGCTACGTTAAGAGAGCATCATACCAGAGAACTGGATAAAAAATATTGGATAACTGAGGCTTTGTCTAAATGGTTTCAAACTTCAAAACTGCATTTTAAAGATATAAAGTTTCGTTTTAGCTGCTAAGTGGTTTTGCCGTACTCACTAAAAGGCAGGAAGGTTTCATCACAGTATTGGAGTGGCCTCACCTTTACAAGATTATTTCTAGAAACTTGCTTGACTAAAGTAAATTATCCAATATGTACTAACATATGCCTATCTACAGGTAATAGTAATAGTTGGAAAAACAACCATATAATTATACATTTGTTTTGTGGGATCTATTTTATGGTGCAAAGTGGTCACTGACATAACTAAATTGATGTTAATAGCTGATATATCTTTATCAAACTAAATGGCTATATATTTATTGAGCAACACATTCCAATAGCTTCGATCAGATCAGACACCATGAAATCAGATAGTAGTGGATTCTGTAATTGAATTTTAATCTAGATGCCTATAATATGGCAGATAAAAATCTGCACCACTTACAAGGTGAAATACAAACATAGGATATCTAGCCCGTGCAACTGCACGGGCAACTTGGCTAGTTAGAAAGATAAAAACATAATCTATAACTTCTATTTTAGGCTCTAGGTCGAATTCTTGACCAGAAATTACCAGTTTCAAAAACAAAAACACTGCAGCCTACCGATCATGACTTCCCATGGCAATCCTATCGATTTAGCCTCATCTACTGTAATCTACAAGCTAATTAGAAATTACCATGATGCTAATAATCTCGTAGCGCTAACAATTGGAGAGAATCCTCAAAAACTCCATGAATTCCCTCTTTTCCCCTTAGCTTCTCATCCCTTCTTCCTGTCCTTCTCACGTCTCTGCACCACACGCACAACTCCGGAGCTATCAATCCGGTGGAGCAGATAGCTGTTGAGGCAAGCCAGCAAGCAACACCAGGATGCCTTACCTTACTTTCTTCTTCCCTAGATCCTAATAGGATTTTCTAGTTAGCACTAGTGGTGGTGTGAAGACAATAGGACTTGGGACTTTCAGAAACAAGGACTGGCGGCTGGGAGGTGTCGTTCCAATAGAGCTGTACGTTTGTGAAGAGAACAGGAAACCTAGGTTAACATCAACGGCTACGACTAATCCACATTACTATGGTGTCATCTGATATCTAAATTAGACATACGGGTAGTCAAACAGATGCGTTTTGATGAGATCTACATATCCATGGTCTTTGATTGTCCATCCGAGTGATAGTTTAAAAAGTCAAATTTGATCAACTATAGGAGTCTTTTGATTAACTATTTATTTTGTTTTGTGTTATTATTGGAATATTACATTCTCTCTCCCCCCCTTCAATAGACTTTACTCTCGAATTCTTTCTAATCGAAGTACAAAAAATGACAAGAATAGAATAAAACATGGGGCTACTCACCGGATTGGAATAACTCGGGATACTTCTCACACATGTGTGACTCAAGCTCCCACGTTGCTTCACGCTCAGTTTGATTTGTCAACAAAACCTTAACATACTTGAATGTCTTGCGCCTAAGCACTCTCTCAGACCGTTCCAAAATCCTAACTAGACGACACTCAAACGACAAATCTTGCTCAATGGTAACTGGCTCTAGAGTAATATGATGTTCTAGATCCATAGATATTTTCTCAACATTGAGACATGGAATACATCGTGAACTCATCTCATTGACTCAGGCAACTCCAGTCGATAAGCCAATTTGCCAACATGCTCTTTGATCATGAAAGGACCAATAAACCTCGAACTAAGCTTTCCTTTAGTACCAAATCTCACAATGCCCTTGGTAGATGACACCCTAAGAAGTACCTCATCTCCTTCTTGAAACTCCACATGTCGCCTCTTTAGATCAACATAACTCTTCTGTCTTCTTTGTGCTGTTAAATGTGTTTTTGAATTTCAGCAACTCACTCCATTGTTTGCTGAACCCAATCTGGTCCCAAAACAGCCTTCTCACCCACTGCATCCCAACAAAGGGGTGATCTGCACTTCCTCTCATAAAGAGCCTCATACAGAGCACAGTGAATGCTAGAATGATAGCTATTATTATAGGAAAACTCCACAAGTGGTAGATGATCTTCCCAGCTCCCTTTCCAGGAAAGAACACATGATCTAAGCATATCCTCCAACATCTGAATCCTACACTCAGATTGTCCATCAGTCTGAGGGAGAAAAGAAGTGTTCATCCTCAATGTACTACCCAACACTTCATGCAAACTATCCCATAATTTTGAAACAAATTTAGCATCCCTATCTGAAACAATGGTGCGAGGCACACCATGTAATCGCACTACCTCCCACATGTAGATAGGTGCCAAATCACCTGCTATACTAGTCGACCGAATAGGAATAAAATGGGCCACCTTACTCAGTCGATCAACTACAACCCAGATAGTGTCTCGCCCCCTCGGAGAACGTGGTAGACCAACCACAAAATCCATAGCAATATCATATCAAGGCCACAAAGGAACTTCTAAGGACTGCAATTTCCCAACAGGGCTCTTATGACGAGCCTTCACCCGTTGGCAAATTCCACATAAAGTCACATACTTTGTCACATCAATCTTCATCCTCTTCCACTAATAAGTTTCCTTAAGATCTTGATACATCTTATTCTCACCAGGGTGGATAGTGTATGGAGTATGATGTGCCTCTTTGAGAATATCTTCTTTCACTTGAGACATTTATGGAACGCACAAGCGACCATGAAATCTAATAGCTCTAGAAGCATCCAAGGTGAAGTCCCCAACCTTTCCTTCATGAATACGTTTCCTGACATCTGACAACAACTGATCATGTTGTTGCGCCTCCAACACATGCTCTAGTATAGCTGACAACAGGATTAACCGTGTCTCTACTTTTGTGACTCCAACAAAGCAATACACAACATCCATTAACTCCAAGTCCACTATCACAGAATTTACAATAACAAGAGAACCTTTATGGCTCAATGCGTCAACAACCACATTTCTGTTACCTAGGGTGTATTGGATGTTCATATCATAATCCTTAATCAACACCATCCGTCTCCTCCACCTTAGGTTTAAATCCTTTTGAGTAAAAATGTACTTCAAACTCTTGTGATCAGTAAAAATATCACATGCCACCCCATATAAATAAATGCCTCCAAATCTTCAACACAAAATCAATAGCAGCAAGCTCCAAGTCATATGTAGGATAATTCTCCTCATGTTCCTTTAGTTGTCTTGATGCGTAGGCTATCACTTTTCCATCCTACATAAGGACACAACCGAGTCCAACATGGGAAGTGTTCGAATAGACAGTAAAATGCCTACCAGGATCAAGAAGAGTAAGAATAGGAGCAGTCACTAACTTGTTCTTCAACGTTTGAAAGCAATGCTCGCATTCCTACGTCCACACAAACTTGCCATTCTTTCGGGTAAGCTTTGTCATAGGCTTAGCAATGATGCAGAAATCCTTGACAAAGCATCGGTAATAACCTGCCATTCTTAAGAAACTCCAGACCTCCTTGACATTGGTTGGCCTTTTCCATTCCACTACTATGGAAACTTTACCTGGGTCAACAGAAATGCCATGTTGATTGATAACATGACCCAAAAATCCAACTTCTAAAAGCCAAAACTGACAGTTCTTCAATTTAGCATAAAACTTATGACTCCGTAGAGTCTCAAGAACCCTCCTTAATGATCCTGGTGTTCTGCTTTAGTCTTTGAGAAGATAAGTATATCATCAATGAAAACAACAATGAACTCCTCAAATCCCTCAAGCATATTGTTCACAGTCTTCGTAAAGTATGGAGGTGCATTAGTGAGCTCAAAGGCCATAACTATGAACTCATAATGGCCAAACATAGTGGAAAAGGATGTCTTCTCAATATCCTCCTCTCGAACAGGAATCTGGTTATACCCAGACTGAAGACCAATCTTGGAAAATATCCTAGCCTCTTTCAGATGCTCAAACAACACCTCAATGTGGGGCAGCGGATATTTGTTCTTTATTGTCACAACATTTAAGCCACGATAGTCGATACACATATGCCAACTACCATCCTCCTTCTTAGTAAATAGCACAGGAGCACGCCATGGTGACACGGTACGCCGAATCGACTTCTTTGACAACAAATCATCCAACTGCTTCTTCCACTCCTCTTGGAAAGGTTGAGACAAACGATATGGGGCAATAGATACAGGAGGAGTGCCATGTAGAAGATCAATACAAAATTCCACTTCACGGTTAGGTGGCATCCCTGGCAGCTCATCCGGGAAACATTAGGATAGTCCCACACTATTGAAATCTCCTCAATAATCACTGACTTAGTCGGCTTCGCAACAAGGCTCTAAAGAAATCTAATCTTCACATGATGATGACCAGATAATAGACTTGCCATTACGAACAAAGAATTTAGAGGGGCATTGGCTTGAAAGACTATGATTTGTCCTGACGGAGCCTCAAGTGTAATAGTCTTCTAGAAACAAGAAATAATTGCTCGATAACGGTGTAGCCAATCCATGCCAAGAATGACATAAAAACCAGTAACGGAATCACCATTAGGTTTGCCACAAAATCATCACCATCTATAGGTATAACACAACCCGGACAGACCACTGTACTAGAAATCAAGCCCCTAGGAGAACTAACACGAACTGATTGCGATATCTCCACGCTAGAAATATTTGCCCTCCTTGCAAAATCAAGTGAAATAAAGGAGAAGGAAGCACCCGAATCAAATAAAATATGAGCATCATGTGAATCAACAGTGAGAGTACCTGAAAAGACATCCCGGCGACCCAAAGAAGAAGTGGTAGGCATGGTGTATACTCCAATAGGGGCAGTAGAACAGGGACCTCCTGTGGTGTCTTGAGGTGGCTGAGCTAAAGGAGCAGAAAGTGCAGGTAGTTGTAGTGGAACATGTGGAGCCAAAAGGTGTAGTGGAACATATGGTGTAGCATGCTGAGATGTGGGCCAGTAGTAGCCTGGTGGAGGGAAGTACTATTGTGGATACTGATGATATGGAGTAGGAGGAGCAGCCATCATCTGAACTGTGCCACGAGGGCCACTGACCCTAGGGGCTGAACCTCTAGAACTAGCCACTGAAGTAGAACCTGCGGGAGAACTTGACCTTTGCCACTTAATGATACAATTTGGATTTTTCTTGCAAACCACGCTAGCATGACCCTCCTTGTCATAGGTGTAGCAAGTCCTAGAAAAACCACACTCCAAGGCACGATGAGACTTCCCACACTTGAAACAAATTGGGCCTTGACCTGGAACAGGATGCATAAAAGAAGAATTCCCATTATATTGCCCTGAAGAAGACTGAGCCCCTGACTACTTAGGCCGGAAAGACTGGGATTGTTGTGAGGGTTGGTTTGTCTTAGACTTCTTGAAAGGAGGGTGTTGGGAGGACTCCCCTCCCTCCAGGTGAGATTGCTTCTGATCACCACCTGTGTTGCCCACACTCCCAGTACGTCTCTGTTGGAGCTGTGTAAGCTAAAGCTGAGTCTCCATTCCTCTAGCCTCCTCCACAATAGCAATATAAGTGGTAGGTGGATTCCTTCCCATCACCTCTCTGTAGCGAGGCTTAAGGCCTGTAAAGAACTTCCTAGCCTTCTCAAGCTCATCAGTTGCAACACTAAGCACAAAGCAAACTATGTTGCTGAAATCCCTCTCATACTCATCCATAGTCTTGCCCCCCCTATTGAATATGGTTCAATGCACCATTTATCTTGTCTCTGAAGGAGTCTAGATAATACTAGCCTTGAACTGCGCCAAGAAAATGTCCCAAGTGATAGCACTATGAGCTGGAGTCCAAGCATCACACACACCTACCCACCAAATATTAGCTTGTCCAACAAACTAGTGAGGGATAAACAAGACCATCTCCTCTCCTATCATCCTACATGTAGCCATGACCTTCTCCATTTTGCGGAGCGAATTAGCAGCATCTGTAGGTGTTCCAGAACTATTAGAAGTGTCCAAATGCATGGACATCCACCTAGGAAATGTCATTGCCGGGACTGGAGCATTTGCATCCCCACTAATGGGAGCGTCGGCAGCCAGTGAGTGGTCCTACCCTCCTTCAACCTCTTCATTATCATGGTTCACATGCTCATGACTGACCTCTTGGCTAGCATCACCTCTAACACGACCTCTACCATGGCCTCTCCCACGTGCAGCATTGCGTGCACTCTTTCTCGGTGGCATAGTTCTAATATTTTGAAATGTCAACAAAGATATGATTGAAAATGTATTATTATATCTAAAGTAAACACAAGGAAAGAGAAAAACAAGCAGCAGAAATGAAAAGACAAAAATATGCCCATGCAAACCATCCTAATGTGCATAAGTGTGTCAAGTTTTACAATTATCTATTCAAGTTCAAAAAATAATAGGAGATACAACCTGGCTCTGAGTACCAACTGTAACGACCCAGGCATCACCCTACCTAGAGGTTACTACTAAATCAGTAAAATGCTACTAAGTAAATCAATTATGGGAAATTTCAACAGAGTTTTCCCTGTACTATCTAACATCCGCGGGCTCATACATCACAAAAATAGCATAACTCATTTATGAAGCAACAATAAGATCATCGTATCAACTATGTTTAATGGAAATAACTCTCAACAATACCGAACCACCTCCATGACAATTCTCACCTATGTGATTATTCAAGACCAGTGAATTAAATGAATATCTAGCAAAAGAACATATGAGTGCTCAAAATGAAGTGACTACTCCCTTCCCATGTATGCTTGATCAACGTGTAACTAAAAACCAAATAAACACAAGAGTGAGTAAAAACACTCAGCAAGTACAATGAAGAACCGAAAGAACAACATGAAGAACAAAAGAAATTTGAAACTTAAGGGAACAACTCATTTCTTGAAACAACCATGAAATAGTTTCCATCTAAAACGGATATCACCTAAAATTTTCTTTGCATTTACCAGTAAAGCCGAATAAGTGGGGCCAACACTTATTCCAGGAACCTGAACATAAGAACCAACTTGCACAACCAGTGTTTTGTGGAAAACCCCGGCACTTGAATAATATGAAATGCAACACTTGAAACTTGAACATTTGACAGAAATAGAAATTATAGCATGAAACTTCAAATGAATGTGCGCAGCAGGAAAACAACAAACATGTCCACGACACCAGAAGTTCGTCATTACACTAGCCGTAACTGAGATTGAGGAAAGCTCGAAGATACCTCCCGACACCGGAACTGTCGGGACCTGCATAATGATCCATACTTAAGAATGTTTCTACTAAAATATAAAGCATACTGTTTCACTATTATTTAAGAAAATGACTGAAAATACTATTTTTTCGCAACAGTTCAGAATACAACACAAACAAGTCCTGATCACAGTTCCAATAGTAACTTCTGATTCAATTAACCAGTCGAGGCAAATAAATAGGTTTTAGATATCTACAGGAAATTTTCTACAACAGTAGTTATATCTGATTTTACTAATTTGTCATAAAAACTAGTCAAAATAAAGAAACAGATTATGTCGCAGAGTCTGTAATCTGTACCAGCAGTACTAATTTGATGATTTCAACTCAACCGCTGATCCAAAATAGGTGACACCAGCGCCATTAGAAAGATAAAAACATAATCTACAACTTCTATTTTAGGCTCTTGGTCGAATTCTTGACCAGAAATTACCAGTTTCAAAAAACAAAAACACTGCAGCCAACCTATCATGACTTCCCGTGGCAATCCTATCGATTTAGCCTCATCTACTGTAATGTACAAGCTAATTAGTAATTACCGTGATGCTAGTAATCTCGTAGCACTGACAATTGGAGAGAATCCTCAAAAACTCCACAAATTCTTTCTTTTCCCCTTAGCTTCTCATCCCTTCTTCCTGTCCTTCTCACATCTCTGCACCACATGCACAACTCCAGAGCTATCAATCCGGTGGAGCAGATAGCTGTTGCGGCAAGCCAGCAAGCAACACCAGGATGCCTTACCTTACTCTCATCTTCCATAGATCCTAATAGGATTTTCTAGTTAGCACTAGTGGTGGTGTGAAGAGAACAGGAGTTGGCAATTTCAGAAAGAAGGGCTGGCGGCTGGGAGGAGTCCGTCCAATAGAGCTGTATGTATGTGAAGAGAACATGAAACCTAGGTTAACATCAACGTCTCAGACTAATCCGCATTACTATGGTGTCATCCGATATTCAAATTAGACATATGGGTAGTCAAACGGATGCGTTTCGATGAGATCTACGTATCGACGATCTCTGATCATCCATCGAGTGATAGTTTAAAAAAAATCAAATTTTGGTCAACTCTTGGAGTTTTTTGATTAACTATTTATTTTGTTTTGTGTTAATAATGGTATATTACAGATGTGGTAGAAATTGTGGAGTGCTAGTCATGTTTATTTTACCGCAAGAGTTCTGCATTTTACCGGTACAGTTTCTCACTATGGGAAAATCGTTTTTTGCCGAGTGTTTCACTCTTTTCTGAGTGTTTTTTAGCACTCGGCAAAGATAGCGAGTGTCAATTAGAAAACACTCGGTAGAATAGAAATACTCGGTAAAAAATGCTTTGTCGAGTGTCATTAAAAATACACTCGGCGAGACAAATGCTTTGCTGAGTGTTTTTCCTTGACACTCAGCAAAAATTACTTTTCTTGACACTCGACAAAAAATCATTTTTTTTCCTCTTCTACTCTCAATTTTTTTTGTCCTCTACACATACAACATGTATGACTTCATGTTAAAATTTGTTTTTTTTGTTTTTTTTTGCTATGTTTAGTTAATTAATTATATTTGAAAAAATTTATTGAATAATGTCAAATTTGAACTACAAGTGACTCAAATATAAGAATTCAATAAGTATGAAAATTATATTCATGTTATATAGCCCAATTAGAGAACCCATGTAATAAAAAGGAATTTGACATAAATTCTAAAAATCATGACCACAATAACGTATGTCCAAATGATTTTTAAATTTTAAACTAACTCAAATAAAGTATAAATATCATGAAATTTGTCACAATGTTATGCCATTACAAGTGGAATTTATGATAAAAAGTAGAGAAGGTTTCACATAAGTTGTCACGTTCTTTACTTACTAAACGGAGAATCTCTGAAGAATAACCTTACAATTGAGAATTAATGGTTAAAATTTAAAGTCACATTGAACATCAAAATTGAATTTGACTCCAAATTATTTTGTATAGCTCATAGATTATATAAATTGTATAATTTCAAAATTTGATTATTTTTGAAAGTTGTTTGATATTTTAAATTTTTTTTGGAAGTTCATGGAAAATTTATTTGCCTAGTGTCTAACTTAGCACTTGGCAAAGAAATTGTTTGGCAAGTGTATTATTTTTTACACTCGGCAAAAAAGGTCTAAGAGATAAATATAAAAAGATTCATAATAGGGTCTAGACTCAAGTGACAATGTGGTGTAGTGGTAAGATATACTTTTCGCGCGAAGGAGAGGTTGCACATTCGAATTCTAGTGGGCGCACTTTTTTATGTAGCGCGCAAAAAATCAGTGAGACTTGCGAGAAAACACCGGGTGGGAAAGGGTTCTAGGAGCAAAATTTTTTTTTGCTATTTTATTAGTTTTTTTTTGTGATTTATATTTTGCTGAGTGCCAGACTTTACCGAGTGTTTTTTATGTTTTTTAAGTGCCAGCCTTTGCCAAGTGGGCGATGGAAAACACTCGGTAAAAAGCGCTTTGCCGGCAGTTTTTTTTGCTGAGTGCTCTTTGTCTAGTGTTACACTCAACAATGGCTTTGCCGAGTGTTTTAGGGAGTTTACCGAGTGCCTTTGAGACTCGGCAAAGGAGAGATTTCCTGTAGTGTCTCTACCGTTTTGGGATTGTATGGAAAGATGGTCCCAACCTTTAACTCTGGTTTGGGTCAAAAATTATAGGACACACGTGATTTCCCATTGAATGTATCCCTAGAATTTGTTCCCTAAGACCTTATTTTGGCTTTTCCTCCTGCAGTGATGACAGACCGTCCACCAGAATCGAAAATGCTGTAGGGAGGTAGAAGTGTTGGAATTTTATGGGCTTGACTCATTTATATTCACAATAATTCATAGTATATCTCAATGGCTCATTCATGAGTGATAGGAGTGAAATATTTAGTCCCATATTGCTAGTGGAGGTGGAGAGTGTCCAACTTATAAGGTTGGTTGTTGTAGCATCTCTAGCTAGTGTGTGGATGGGAGAAGGAAAGAACACATGCGCGCGCTCGCCTCGCCTCGCGGGGCGGGGTGTGGGCGTGTCTACGAATCACCTACGTGAATGATCCACTAAAATCCGATCCCTTGCCTTGTGGGGGCTCGGCTTCCTTTTGCACTTTCCTTTTTCCTGTATGTCCAATATGTTTTAATATGGAAACCGACTCGGTTGTGGAACGCCCAACCCTAGTAGTTCTCCCCTATAAATACGTACGGGTGACGCCATGGATCACATCACGCAATTGCCTAAGATTTTGCCTCCCTCTACTGTTGCGCCGCCAAGACTTCTCGATCCCGATCGTCGACATGCACCGACGAATGGGAGAGCAAGTCTCCGAAAGCGTCGTCCGCTGTGATCCTACACTAGAAGAGGGCGAATAAGGATTTTGGGAAACGCTCGATCGCTTCCTCATCTTCATCAAGCTCATTGCCACGACTCGTCTTTTTCTATGTCTAGTCAGTGTCACCTGCCATCGCCAATAAGATGATGATGCTAAATGTCATCATCGCCTACTCTACCTGATCCAAAAGGAAATATATGTATTCTTATCTAAAACCATGTCTTCCATAATTGCTATTGTGTTCTGTTTACCTATGATAGTTGTCGATAGTATGTAGATGTTGTGATTTTGTCTGTCTTTATTGACTTGTCTAGATCATGAGTAGACTTGTCTAATTTACCATATAATTTGTTAATCATATTTATGATTTATTTCTAAATTAATATAAAACTAAGTGCTAATTTATTCGACAATCCAAAGACCTTATTGGAGACAGTTTAGTTTTATGGCTGGATTTATCGATGCACTGAGGCTAGAAAATTTTACTTACGTGCACTTCAAGAGATGGCAAGTGAAAATCACTCTATGGCTTACTGCCATGAATGTGTTCTGTGTGTCCAAGGGCAAACCTATACGCAATCTCATCGAAGATCAGGAAAAGGCCTCCAGTGAATGTAATATATTATTCTTGTGTGTTGTTATTGGAGTTTTGGTAGACCGTCTTCATGGCGTCTACCCATCATACAGTCACAAAGGATATGTGGGACACTCTGATCGCTGACTATGGTGGTTCAGATAATGGTGCTAAACTGTATGTTATTGAGCAGTTGCATGATTATATAAGATGGTAGATAGCAAATCTATCATCACGCAGGCTCATGAGATACAGTGTATTGTGAAAGAACTTAAATTGCTTAAGATCGTCGTACCTGAGAAGCTTGTGGTTGGAGCATTATTGCCAAATTGCCTCCGTTTTGGAGAGATTTTGCCACCACTCTTAAACACAAGAAGACTAACATACCTATCTCAAATTGGATCGTGTCTCTTGATGTTGAGGAGAAAACCTCTACAATAGAAGTCTGCGAACATGGTGACCAATGTTAGAGAAACTAGTGGGTATGGTAATTTATCATCTATTTTTTCTGTATTTTAATCTACTAGTTGGTGTCTTGATATTGGTGATAATATTCATGTGTGTGCTAATGCTTCTTTGTTTACTTCTTACCAGGTCACACGAAATGGGTCACTTACTTCTTTTCATGGTTCAACTAAAGTTTACTTCGGGGAAGATTGTCCAATTGAAAAATGTACACCATGTCTCTTATATCAAGAAGAATCTAGTTGGTGACTCCCATTTATGTAGGGATGGTTTTAAGGCAGTGCTTGAGTCGAATAAAGTTATCATGTCTAAGAGTGGACAATTTATAGGTGAAGGCTATGAGTGCGGGAGCTTGTTCCACTTTTTCCTTTTAGATTATTACAATAAGTCTATGAACTATATTTATGATGGTCTTAATGAGAGTGATGCTAGTGTTTGGTATTCATATTTATGTCATCTAATTTAATTCTAATTTTTTCTATTGTCAAAGATTCTATGTGCTCAAGTTATGTGCAATCTAAGCAACCTCGAAAGCCTCATAAGACTGCAGAGGAGAGACACTTGGTACGTTAGAACTTATACATTCAGATCTTTATTAAATGACTGTGGGTGAAAAAAGATATTTCATAACTTTGAGTGATGATGTGTCTAAATATTGCTATGTTTATTTGTTAAAAATAAAAGATGAGGCTTTGAACTACTTTAAAATTTATATGGCTGAAATTGAAACTCCACTAGAGAAAAAAATCAAAAGAATTAGGTTTGATGGTGGTCATAAGTATATCTCTAATGATTTTGATTTATTCTATGTGAAACATGGTATGATACCTGAGAGTACGCCTCCCTATTTACCCTAATTAAATGGGGTTGCCAGAAGAAAGAATCACACCTTGACTATCTTGGTTAATTTTATATTAGACAAGGCTGGATTATCTAAGGCATTTTGGGGAGGCTTTATTGACATCATGTCATGTCTTAAATAGAGTTTCTATGAAGAATAAGGAGAAAATGCCATATGAGAAGTGGATTGATACAAAACCTTCACCTCTCACTTACACACATGGGGTTGTTTGACCAAAGTTAATGTGCCAATTAACAAGAAGCGTCAGAATAAAGTGTTTGTTGCACGCAACACATGACTCGGCATCACTTCATAAAACTTTCTTTAAGGCACTATGAATCAACTTTCAAATCAATAGGGATTCTTGTGTACAGGTACACACAGATACATGCAGTAGACGGCCAAAGAACACGGTAGTACAGTACAAGTAACAGGTGAAGACCACGAATAAATTCCACCGATCTCAAGCAGCCTAATGAAGATAAAGTGAAAAACACTCAGACCCACAGTCAAACGCCGACAAATGATGACAAGTGCAAGAATTTGTTACAACTTTCGGGTCCAGATGGTACACAGGAAGTGAATGAAATCATAAGAATGCAGGAAACAGAAATGACTGACACAAGCAGGTCGAATCTGAATTGAGGGACGTCTTTATTCAAACAAATATAAATCACGAAATATCGAAGCAAGCTTCCAGTTGATTGGAGTAATTAAGTACTCATGCATGAAGAACTGGAACTTAGCAGGAAAGAAGATGACGACCACGTAACTGATCACTCATGGTGCGACTTGAGAGAAAGTATAGCCTTGAAGATGCCCACCAACACGCCGACGATGGACAGCACTGCAGCAATGGTTTTGGCGTTCTTGTAGACAAACTTGTAGATTGCTAACCACAGCCGACGCTTCTTCCTATACACCTCAATGTCTCGGAAGATTTGCCAGTAGGCTTGGCCTGCTACCAAATTCGGGCAGAGGTCCTTGAAGAACTCAAGGATGTGCTGGTCTCCAAACAAACCTTGCACGATGCCCTTATGGCGCAGCTTCCGTACATCCTCTGCCTGGCTCATCATCAGACCAAGGACGCAGAGGTACGAGCTAACAGGGAGCTCGCCTGCGTCCTTCAATAAGGCTGTCTCTGAGTACAACTCCAATGCTGCCATGTTGATCAGCAAACAAGCGCTAGCGTTGCCGAGGTTCAATGGCTGCACTGCAAGCTTCGCGCAGAGCAGTCCTTGCACCATCTCCATGTTCATCACACCTGTAAAGTTCGCGGTAGCGGTTTTTCTGGCTTCCAGCTTGATGCCCATCTCTGCTAGCTCCGATGCGTGGTAAGTTCTTGTCCTTTCAGATACCAGGCTACTGATACGTTGTCCCTTGCTGTGTACTAAATCTAATAGGAGGCCGAGGAGATGTGAACCCCCGATGTCCACACGCTGTTGTGAAGCATATTCCTTTGGTATGGCAGAAGGATATGCGTCCACAAGGAAATTGACAATGTCTTCCTTGAGAAAACGCAGTGGCCCCATGAGCCGTGCAATCACTGCCCAAGGGATCTGGTTTTCCAGCAACATAATGTCCCTTCGTATACCTCTTATATCCTGCTGCATGATGACCCCAGTACGCCAGTCCAAATTCTCGGGTGTTTCTGTAGGAACTATCCCTCTTCTAAACATGCCGCTGCACATAAACAACAGCAAAAAACAACCATCGATGAACATCATGTAACAAAAATCAGCATCAGTTATCTTTCGAACTGCATCCATGTCGCCATAGCAGTCCTGGACACTACCAATGATGGGTTCAATGATGGCCGGGGTTAGCCCTCCACCCAAATCCAACCCATCAATGAATAAACGGACAGCTGTGCGCTTGACATTTTCCATACGTTGAAGTTCGGGCTTGCCATGATAGTAAGGACCAATGGCAATGGTCCTGGGGGCAATATAGCCCCTCTCCCTGCCAATCTTAAGTAGGTCTGAAGGAAACCTAGGGAACTCATAGTAATTTATAGCAAGCTGTTCGCCATTATTATTGCACCGATTCGTCTCCTCTACAGTTCCGCTACTGCCCTCTATCTCCGAAGTGTTGACGGGAGCCACCATTGTTGGAGACACTTGCAGCTCACAGCACACGGCTGGAGATTCAATATCTGTGCAGTACGGATAGAGGTTCGGATTAAGAGAAGATAAAAAATGGAAAAATATTTATCTAGTACACTACAAAACCATGACTTCGTCTCCAACACACTGCAAAGCATGATTAGTCTCCTACACATTGCAAAATATGGATTTAGCAATTAACACACTCCAAGTTGTTCACTATTGTCTGTGGCATACTATAACCGATGAAACAATTGTTCAACTTTTTAATCTCCGCATATAAGATACATCGTTACATTCTCTATCCATGTAAATTTTTTTATAAAATTGAACAAACTATGCAGACAATAAAAAACTCTATCCAAAATACATTGATCGAGTATACAAGACTGCATCTTTGTGCGACGTTTCAAGTTCTAATGTATTTTATATCTTGAGATTCAAAAGTAGAAAACAGTTGTTTTATTGAACATGGTGTGTCCTGGAGAAGATTCAACATTCCTCGAGTGCGTTTCAACATTTATCCTTGTGCTGGAGACTTGGAGATGAAACCACACTTTCATAGTATACTATCAACAAATTTACCAATATTTAAAGCCCATTGCACTTACATATAAACACGAGTGGAAGTTGTATATTTTTTATAGCCAAATTGTCTGGAACACACTAACAAACTACGGTTTCGTCCTGAACATACTAGCAAATTCGAATTTAGCTGTAACACATAATCATTGTACAAAAATTCATGTGTGTCACACTATGACCGTTTAATAATTATTTTTTTAACTTTTCTACTCTAACATATACAATACATTAGAATTTGAATCTTGTCACAAATACATTGTTCTATTCCTTATCATTAAAAAATAGAGCTAGATTTTTTTTTCCGATTATTTGCATGTTATGCTTGACAAATTAAATATTAAAACAATGGGCAAACAATAGAAACAATAAAAGTAAAGCTAGCTTCATTTTTTTTATTAGGGAGAATTCAACAATGTATAGTTGTACCAAGTTTCAAATTCTAACATATTTTATACAGAGAGATAGAAATGTTTAAAATAATCATTAAACAGTAAGTGTGACACAAACTAATATTTTCACAATTTTAGCGTGTTATAGATAAATTCGATTTCGTTGGTGTGTTCTGAATGAAACCGCAGTTTGTTGGTGTGTTCCATACAATTTGGCCATATATGTATGAGTACTCACCATCTGTATAACTCTCTCTCTCTCTCTTTGTGTGTGTGTGTGTGTGTCTACTGTATGAGCACGTCCAAAAGATTCACAAAGTTACTATAGACGTGTCACTGATGATCTATACTGAGTCTAGAACTCAAACATGGATAGATTGGTTCTACCATGGAATCAAAACTCATGAAGCCATTATTTGGAGAATGATTATAGGCCTATATAACTCAACGTCAAAATAATCTAATCACCAACATGATCTTCAATCTAAGTATTTATCATCTAAAAAGATGGGATCAGTCATACAGCAACATCAAAAGAGGATGATGATGAAGCAAGTAGGGGACATGGTTGAAGAATACAATGCCGTGGAGAGTTTGATGCAGTGTTGATGGGCTATTGTGGAGACAAACTAATACAGGGTATATATAGATGATTACCAGCCTCGTCCATGAAGATGGCAGCGGTGACTGCAACAGATGGAGATGGAGTTGGTCTTCACTCTACTGCTAGCAGCACATCTAGGATCATAGTGGCTGGAGTGTCGGGTTGAGGATGCCTTACATGAATGGTCGAATGGTGTGAGTAGCCAGCTCCTCCCATTTTATGGCTGCACTACACGGAACATACGGGATCAAAGATAACATGCGGATCCTTATAAAAACAGATAACATGCTGATTGGATATTTTATGAGCAAAGTGGAATCTAGTTCTTTTTAATCTTTAAAATTTGATGTTGTTGACGCATCCTATTGCATCTTTCTCTACTTCGTTTGAAATACCTCTTTTTTTGTACAGTTTTATCTAAAAATATAAGAGGAGTAGTAGTTACGAGGATCGATGCCAATAAGCAGCATTATATTAGTTAATGGAGTGTGCTTCATGCTGAGCTGCTCTTTGTTTATAGAAAACGAAGCAATGTAGCAAACTGATAATATAAATATATATGTTGTCCGTAGTTCTTGTTGATTAGTATAATCTCTTCTGTGCCACCATGTTGGTTTGATTGATCAGGCCGTTTGTTTATAGAAAACGAAGCAATGTAGCAAACTGATAATACACCCACCCCTTTTCAGTTTCTGAAACGACTATTTACCCACTCCATTCTGGTGAACGGAAGTTGAATATAAAAGGGAGAAAGAAAACCTAACATCGCAACATGAGCTGTTAGTTGCAAACATTTATTACAGATTATATTTTATTGACATATATAACGTAAAAAGTCGAGTATAAAAGAAGAGGAGAAAAACCAAAAAGGATCACAATCATAGATCTGAATTCGTTCTTATTTCTTTGGGGAGTATTATCTTTTAGCTCTCGTGTAACCACCCTTTATTAGCAAAGATGAGCCACATTTGTCCAGATACAATGGACGAAGGGAAACAATCGCGTGAAGAAAAGTTCCTTTCACGGTCATGTCCAAGTCCTGAATGATTTTTCGCAAGCTTTTAAATTGACGCCCATCTCTGCCAGCTTGACATTTTGTGACAGGTTCGTGGGGATTAAGGAAAGGGTTCATTGACAGACCTACCCTCCGGTAGCCTACGATGAATCGACCTGGCCACTGCCACTCTGGCTTCCTCTGGCATGTTCTGTCGGCAGAGGACACAGTGATGGGGATAAAGTCCACGGGCAAAGGTGGAAGAATGCTTTACTCACACAACCGCACCAACTACAATGGTTTGTACTGCAACATCAAGGGGCAAAAAGGAGGGGCCGAATGATAGATTTTTCCTTGCCAGAGAAGAGGTCCCAGTAACCTGCTCTATGATAAAATGAATTTATTTATATAAATAGGAGAGGTAGGCAGTTTATTTGTACCTTTTTTTTATTTCCCTACAATACAAAGATATGCAACTCTCCTATATGTTCGAGAAAAAAATAAGCAATGTTATAGGTCCAACCCAATTTGTTCAACCAATATAAAAATCATGTCAGCATGTGGGGTAAAAAATATTGCATGTGTCTTGGTTGGACACTGGTTGCAGATTGAGTTGTACCTCTAGCATTTCTCAAAAAAAAATGGGAGAGAGATGTGATGTTTTGTAATCCTTTTGTATGTCATAAAGGAAACTCACCATCACCACACACCCCACTAACCAAGTCCTTTTAGTTAGTAGCATAAGAGCATATGAAAAAGCGTCTGTAAAATTAACCTCCAAAAGAGGTTGCTATTTTGTTAAATATTGATTACCATACTGAATAATCTAGCACAAAGGTAGAAATGATTATCGGAAGTTGGTTACTTAAATAATTGGGTAAATCAGTTCGTTCTTTAAGACATATATGCGTTGTCGAGGGTGATCTTGAAGGAGCACATGTAGGATAGGGAAGGACCGGAATTCCCCTTTTTCAATGAGCTGGTCGTACTCCAGCTTTAAGGTGGGCATCTTGTAAAGGTTGCCACTAAGCTAGAGGCAAACAGGTATCTATTAGCAGCAATAGTCACAGTCATATGAAAGGTAGCCAAAAAGATGCATCAATGCCATCTGATTCTATGAAATCAAGGGATAATTTTTCACACCTCCGACAGTTCCCCTTAAATGGATCCAAAGACTGTTTTAATTGAGTGCATTTGAGGTCACAACAATATTACTTCTCTTGGGACAATAAATGTCAGAGTACTCAACTTTTCCCCTCTTTGTAGCTACAAATGAGAGAAGTTTGAGAGACTAAAATAATTGCCAGGTTTTAGAGGCCTACCGACTATTTTTTTATTAAACTCTAATAATTTATTTAGAGTGTGTGTTTGAATCATCTTTTGGTGACAAATCATAAGAGATTGACTCCTAATTAACCTGGTTTTGGAATTTTCCAAAAGTATTTGAGAGAACAAAAGCTCCTCCCATCTAAAAGTTCCTAAAATCCAGCTCTAAACTGTTAAAATATAGCAGCTTCTGCATTTTTTGGTTGGGTGACACTATTATTAGAAGGTTCGATATATGGTGAACAAATTTAGCAATTCAGAGGTCACGTTTTGGGAGCTTACAAAAATTAAGAGTATATTTTGGAAGTTATTCAACAACTAGTTTTGGTTGTGACACTTAAAATTAAGATAAAGAAACTATTTTTCAGAGTTGTTGGACATGCTCTAAACATGCAGATTAGATTTTTATGTGCAAAGTGGAGTCTAGCTAAATTAACAGCCTCTTAAATCTCAACGTACAGTGATAACTTCACAAAGTAATCCTAGGATTACTATATGAATTTACTCCCTCTGTTTCCATAGATGTTCTAGCACTTTTACTTTTTTTTTCAGAAAAGATATTCTGACATCCTAATGCAGCTTTCTCCTCTTCGTTTCCTATACCTCCTTATATCTGTCTTTCTTTTTATTTATTCACCATGCCTTTTTCATCTCCTCTTATTTCCTCTATCAATAGCTCAAGCAGTAAATGCATCGGAAACACTTTTGTCCCTCGCGTCGTCTCGGCTGGAGGCGACTTCCTCCTCCCCCGGGACCACCACCACTCCCGAGAATCAGTAGCTGCCATCGCCGTGTCGGCGGCGGCGGTGGCCAGCGGCAACACCCAATGGTGTCTGTCCGCAGGCCAGACCGCCCCCTCCTCCCTCTGTTTTTTTTTTCTCCTTCTCTTGCACTCAAGGCTCGCCAGCGTCGGCCCTCCTGCCGTTTTGGGCTTCCATTGGCCAGATCCGGCTACCACATGGCCGGACCCGGTTACCCCAAGGCCGGATTTGGTGCTCCTTTGCCGCTCTGACCCTCCCATCGGTCATTTGTTGTGGGTGGCTGAGCATCAGCTCTGGCGGGCTGTCTGGCCAAATCAGGCCATCCCAAGGTCGGATCTCTCAACTCCAGTATGGATCCGTGCTCCAAGGTCCCGAGTCTAGTGCTCCTCCATGTCACCTCGAGCATATCCTCAACGGTGGAGCGATCAGGCATGACTGCAAATTTCTTTTCAAATCATGTAAAATTTTTTAACAAAAACTACTTTTGCTATATATATAACTATGATAGTTTATAGATTTAAGATAATTTCTTCTCAAATCATGCAAAAAGTTTGTATAAAATATATTTATTCACTAAAATTACTGATATTTCTGAAATATCGCATTTATCGGTGAATTCTGATATTATCTACTAAATTTCTTTTCCTAGTTCGTGCACCATAAGGATCAATGAAGCTGTTACATGGGCACTACGTCGCCATGGCCTATAAATTACCATGTAATTTTGGGTTTGTGGCTTGAACTGTGCTATGAAATAAAAGGGAAAAAGTCCAGCGTATGTACGCTGGTGGCATCCGTTGCCATGAACAGTGAGTTCCTGCTGCTGTTTTTCTTCCTCCTCCGGATCTCGTGTGTGCGAGCTCGTGAGTGTTCTTGGGCAGTTCCAAAAGCGTGTACTTCGTGCTGATGAGCCACTGTTTGTTTATGGAACACGAAGCACTGTAGCAAATTGACAATCTCTATAATCTATTAATTGAGTTACAGTCGTCCACTTCGTGCCCATAAATTTAGAGATTGAATCCAAATCAGTTTCGTACCTTCTATATCAAGTATCGAATTTCAAAAATCATAACTCCCACATCCGGAGCTCAAATGAGGTAAACTCAGACTCTATCTCGTAGTGCTCGAAAAGTTCTACAACTTTGGTATTCAATAGAAGTTCAGATCCTGCAGTTTTGGTTTTCAAATATGCGATGCAAAAATATTTATTTTGATTCGGACTCCTCTGTGTAGATCTCTGTGCGGGGTTCATATCTTCTAGCTCCGTAGTTCAAATAATATGATCTATATATATTTTAAAAATGCATAGACGAGATCTACAACTTTTATGTTTTAGCTTTTTGAATTAGAGTAAGTCTTCAATTTCAAAATTACGTTGTAATGAAGTGCTATTTCTGAATTCCATGAATTGATTTTTTTTCTTCCGGATAAAGCTTCTAGAATAGATAAAAAATATGATAAAATTGTTACTTTTGATATATAAAATAATATACTAAGAAGCACCAACGGTAATACAAATATAATATTTCATATAAAAAATGTCAATAATATTGTATATATCTAATAATTATATTATGTAAATAATTTATATTCAAATTATAAAGAGTGTTTTGTTTTTTTAAGTCTGTAACAACGCAAAGACACTTTACTAGTATAAATATACTTGTTATCCGTGGTTCTTGTTGATTAGTATAATCTTTTCCATTCTGCCACCATGTTGGTGTGATTGGTCGGTAGTTCTGTATTATCTATGCCCTCTGGCTGATTGTTGCTCTGACTTTTATTGGAAATACCAGAGAACTTTATTTTTTTTTGACATGAGTATTACCCATTTACATTTTAATGAACAGAAGTTTTCAGTTTTTACAACTTGTTATAGATGCCAGAAACGACACTGAGAACAAGACTTTGTTATATATCTTTCCCCACTCCCAAGGGCGAAGGAATGCTCCAGGTTACACTTTACACTTGAGGGTGATAATTAGGGAACAATCTTTTACAATTGACTAGGTTCCCTAAAGCATGAACGCAACAACGAAGTGGCTTAATTTATTACCAAGCTTTTGTCTACTGCTCATAGTCTCCATCATCAGCTTCTGAACTTCATCGTCCTTGTCCAGCATCGTCAGCGTTAGGGATGCAAGTTTTTCATTTTGCGGGTCGATGGGTCGGCCTAAAACTTTCTAAAATGGGTAACCACTTGCATCTATTATATATATATATATATATATATATATATATATATATATATATATATATATATATATACAATCTATTAATTGAGGTGCGGTCGTATACTTCGTGTCCATAAAGTTAGAGATTGAAACCAAATCGGTTTCGTACCTTCCATATCAAGTACCGAACTTCAAAAATCATAACTCCCTTGCTCGGAGCTCAAATTAAGCAAATTCAGACTCTATACCATAGCTCTCAAAAATTTCTACAACTTTGGTATTCAATAAAAGTACAGATCCCACCGTTTTGGTTTCCAAATATACGATGCAAAAATATTTATTCTGATTCGGACTTCTCTGTACAGGTCTCTGTGCAGGATTCATATCTTCTAAATTCGAAGTCCAAATAATATGATCCACATATGTTTCAAAAAAGGTCTCGACGAGATATACAATTTTTGTGTTTTAACTTTTTTCATTGGAGCAAGTTTCCAAGTTCAAAATCGCGTTGCAATGCAGTGCTATTTTATAGACTGTGTAAATTGATTTTTCCTTTCGGATAAAACTTCTATAATATGGTAAAAAATGTTGAAAAATTGTTATTTTTGACATATAAAATGGTATACTAAGAAACACTAATAGTAATATAAATATGATTTTTCATGTAAAAAATATCAATAATATTGTATATATCTAATAATTATATTATGTAAATAATTTATATTTAAGTTATAAAGAGTGTTTTGTTTTTTAAGTCCGTAGCAAATTACGGACACTTTGCTAATATATATATATATATAGGGCAGCGCTAATTCACACCTAGTGTGCGATATATTAAGTCACGCCCCCAGCAACTGTTTGAGCCGCACCAGGTAGCTGCCCACCCACCTGCATGCATGCATGCATGCGCTTAATTAATTGGAAAACAAATTGATTCTTAATTGCTTGTTAATTAACTACCATGCGGCTTTTTGAGACAAATTGATTCTGCATGCAATCGTGCTGGTACATGACTAATAAAAAACTCATAGAATAAGAAATTAATGCTCAAAAAATGGAAAACAAATTTCAAGACAAGATTTTCCTTTCTTTTTGTACATGAGTTGCCATGTTTTGTGCTTTTGATCGCACAGAACCACAAAGCAATATGTCAGATCACAAAAGACTTTCTGTTGTTGACCATTATGCGTTCGATACTTTTGTAATCATGGGTCAATATTGCTTCCGGAAATACAGATATTTTGTGGTTATATGGATGAATTTTATAGTTAGATTTTATTGTCAAAATGCGAGTGAGAGACTGACAGGAAGGCGATATCTCATGCCATTAAATATGTATATGAGTACATTTTACTCTCTGAATTTTTATTTGAAAGAATATTGTGATTTCCTAAATAGTGATTTTATGATCGCAACTAATAAACTTTTTGTGATCATATATGCTAGGAAAAATATGTTCATTCCATGATTAACCATTGATCATTATCTAGATGGTTTGATTTGATCGCACCTAAAGATAAGTCTAGACAAAGGACTGACATTTTGTCTCAATATCGTTTAGGGACATAGACGTTTGGAAGCATTTTTTTGTGTTCTACAGCTAAATCAATCAATAGTAACACATTATGGACTTGCGTATTTTGTTTGATTGTGTGTTAAGCATAAACAGTGTCATGGGTGAACGCAAAAAGTTGTCTGTGAAATACATCAAGATATTTTAGACAGGACCCACCTTTATCCACCATCCAGGCGTGCATGCATTTCTTCTAAACGTGTTGTCCAAATGGGAAAGTCAATTAATACATTAAGCACCGTACCATGTGGCATGTCAATTCTAAGTTGCAGCAGTTAATTGGTTCAGTAATTCCAATTTTACCAAGCACACCAGTGTGGCAAGATCCAGTTAATTCCAAACCTTGTGAAGGTAAATTCTCATGTGATCCAAACCATGTAATGTAACCATAAAATCTGATGTGATCATAAGAAGTTACAATCGTGCAAATCATAAAATTAAGCTTGACCACAACATGGTCAATAATCAAGGTGATACATAGCAGTACAGCTATTTGCTATTGTAAGATGAAAATTTATCTAGCATTAGATTAAATAACAAAATATGACCCTGACTTATTATTTATACATGAGGGTCGGAAATTCTACAATTGGAACTCCATAAACACGACAGCGCCCCACCGGCTTGCGTCCATTCATGAGGCAGTAACACCATTTTAATTCTCTCTCCTTAATTACCAACCATATGGGCTGTAGCCAATAAATTTAATTTTGCATGCATGCTGGTACATATTTGAAATACTGATCTTTGCTTGCGTCTGGTAACAAGTCAACTTGTAAATAGCTCTCAATGAAAATACAAAAGCTCATAGCTTATAGCATAAAAAGTAATAATTGATGGTCATAATGTGGATCCCAAGTATTGAAAAACAATCTGAAATAAAAATATTTTCTGCACTCCTCAGGTCACAAAATTAACTAGTGTGATCATAAATTGTCATAAACTCCACAATTAACCATAATTAAATTGCCATAAATTCCAAACCAGGTGATCATAAAATATGGTGCAACCATAAGAACTATACACCTGTGATCATAAATAATTTTTGTTTAATCAGAGAAAACATAACCATTTTTTTGTTGGCACATATCATACTGATTATTCACTATTGCACCATAAGGGATTTTATGCTTGTAGATATATTATTTTACAACCAAGACCATAGAGTTGGCTGGAGCAGAAAAACATGACAGTTGATCCACCTGCATCAGTATGCGTCCATTCATGGTGAAGTAATTAATATATTTCTTAATTTCATCTAATTACCTACCATATGAATTAGC
The DNA here is from genome assembly GCA_032690845.1 of Eleusine coracana subsp. coracana. Lineage (NCBI taxonomy): Eukaryota > Viridiplantae > Streptophyta > Magnoliopsida > Poales > Poaceae > Eleusine > Eleusine coracana. The sequence goes on along the minus strand of CM064434.1, from coordinate 58,121,633 downwards.
CAATCAATTTAATTTTGCATGCATGCATGCTGGAGTTTAGCTTATATAGGACGTAATTGTATTTAAATAAATCTATGCCAAATACAAAAAGGCCAGTCTAGGACCAGAATTCACTCGACTTGTATGTCTCACTAGAAAATTTGCTAAAATATATATAAGGTGAAACTTTTTGAGCTGAAGCCAACAGGACCACAAATAAGTAAGTTAGATCATAATGGGCTAGTATTTTCATGACTGTAATGTGTTTGATACATTTTGCAACTAGAGGTGAGTACTTTTGTGACGATAACGTGTTTGATACATTTTACAGCCAGAGGCTAGTATTTTTTGTGACCATAACATGTTTGATATATTTTACATCCAGACAAGTTTTTTAGACAACTAAATAAGCTAGTGAAGAAATATCATGAGAACTTTATGATCTGAACAAAATGACGGAGGTTATAAGGGTATTCAAAAAGGCGCAATTTGCTTATTTTGTTTTATAGATCACTAAAGAGTCAAAATGAATGATAATTTTGTTCTATTAAAACATAATTAAGTAGTAAAACAAAAACGAATAGCAAGATTGCAACATTCAATTTTGCTTGTAAACCATACGCGTATGTTGGTGTGCATAGGTTTTAATTCCAAAGTGAACGTTTATTTATGATTGTAGATACATTTTATTGTTTGGTCAAATACGGTTGATCTCAAACAAAAGTAGTATTGAGGAGAGACTAATTTTTGTTAGTGCTGTTTCAACACAAAAAAGAGCGATGCACATGCATGAGCAGATGCTGCACCTAAAAAAAAACAAAGCTTTTCTTAGCTTTCAAAAAGACACCTAATAAGCAAAAGAACCCATATTTCAAATTTATAACTATTAAATATATTATTTCAGATGACCTACGAGAAATATTCATGAAATAAGATGGCATCTCAACAAAGCCACGCAATAGGGCTGCAGTAAAAAAGAGCCTCTACAACAATGAGTAGGCGATGGAGCCAATCTTCTGGACACAACACCATGTCATGAAGGGCGACCTCGTCCTCAGCCATGCTGGGGCCTGTCGTGCTTGGCCGTATCGCAGTAGGGCACAATACAGGAACAATAGAACAAGATTCATAGGTGCTTGCACATTGCAAGGAATAGGGATGTGAATCCACTGTGCTGTTTTCTGGCCTGTAAACTCAACCAGCATAGCACTCATCATTCTACTCCACCTGCTATAGAACAAAAATCAATTAAAACCATAAAAAACATTAGGAGAGTGAAATCGAATTCAGTATGGTATTTTGTACCTGGTTGTCTTGATTTGCACCTCGTCAAGCATCGGGAGCACACTGGCCGGCGGAAGAACGTCATTAGCAACACATGTTTTTGAGAGAGAGAGAGAAGGAAATATATATATAAAAATAGCTATAGAAGATGGCAACGTGGTCAAAGGAAATAAACCTCTACCGCATTTACCTTTCCAAAATAAATATGTTGCTGCCATTATTTGAAGAATTAAATGATGCCTTTAACGGTTGCTGGTGCAAAATAATTTGGCTTGGTTGAGTTATATATATAGGGTAATTCCATTCTACTCCCAAGTGTAGTTACTCCCACGTTTAAAAAACTATCTTGGATATGTGTTCATACCCATTTATCATTTTGAGTATATACATATACTTAAAACATAATTTTTGAGAGTGATAACCATAATTTTTTTTGAAGGGTCTTTAAGTTATAAACATATGAACATATATCATATTTACTGCTATATAAAAGTAAGTATGTCTTCATACTTTATATATTACAACAAAAAAAATGTGAGTATGTTCATATACCATCTAGTATGACTACATACTATATTTAGAAACATCAAGTATGTAATGATACTTTCTGGATTGTGAGATATACATGTAGGAGTAGCTACTCTTGGGAGTAGGAAAGTATGTAGGAAAAATGAGCTAGAAAAGGAGTCACCAGGTTCGCTCTCAAAACCTAGAAATTCTCACATTAATCAGAGAAAAAAAAAGAAAAAATTACCCACCACTGCCATTATAAAAAAATTAGTCCAAAATACCCCTATTTCTCTTAATTATTACCCACCATTGCCGTTTTCTTTTTTGCAAATAATGTGTACCTCTCTTCCTCTTAATTATTTACCCCATTGCCTTTTTTTATTTTGCAATTGACGTGGCGGAGAGAAAAAATTTCTCTTAATTAATTACCTACTATTGCCATTTTCTTTTTGCAATTAACGTGTACCTCTCTTCCTCTTAATTATTTACCCCATTTCCATTTTTGTTTAGCAATTGACGTGAGATAGAGAAAAAAAGAAAACAATTCCTACCATTTTCATTACAAAAATATTAGTACAAAAATACCCCTACTCCTATTAATTAATTTCTCAAGATTGCAATTTTGTTTTTTTGCAAATTACATGAGGAAAAAAACGTGAGGGAAATTTTTTTTGCTCTCACTGTTGTTCTCTAATTGTTTGGGTTGTTTTTTTTTAACAATTGAATATGAGTAAGTCAACTAGGATCAATCACTTAGATCATCTTTCCTTTTCTTTTCTCTAGCAATGCATAGACCTCATTGGTGCAGGTCACAAAGATGTGAAATCGACGCAAGTGCATATCTAAAACGTCCGGTTGCTCAAGTAGATTATGATGACCCTCGAGATTTTCTCAAGTGAGGGTGTGTAAAGATAATGATAAGTCAACTAGGAGGAATCACTTAGATCATTTTTTTCTTTTCTATTCTCTAGCAATGCATAGATACCTCATTGGCGCAGGTCAGAAAGATGTGAAATCGACGTAAATACATATCTAAATTGTATGGTTGCTCAAGTGGACTGTGATGACCCTCAAGATTTACTCAAGTGAGGGTGTGTAAATATAATAATAGTTAGCTTGGTAACAATCTAGAACCATGCAAATACGCAGGCCATCCTACTAGTTAAGATAGTACAATAAATGAACTAGAGGTTTGTCCCACAACTATCCAATGGGTATTCATTTGCATCCCTACTCGGCGTCCTGTATTGTGCGCAACACCACTCATGTTAGTATGTTACACAACTTCATGTCTCCTAGGATGTGCATATGGAGTGGCTAGACGTCGTCCCTAAATGCATAGGCGCTATGACGTGAGTCGGCATGAAACACAAACCAAGAGAAAATGGATAAGGCACATCCAGTTGGCACAAAACCTCCTGCAGATAATATAATTAGATGCATGGAAGACTTATTAAATATGGAGTCCATGAAGTATTCTAATCTAATAATAACAAATGTTTTTTCTTTAAGCAAAAGGAGTGGCAGGGTGCCCCTACTGATTAAGTGAGTGTATATCTGTACTATTAAAAGATATATCTGTACTATTAAAAGATAACAGTATAAAAGATTGAAAAGAGAGCTAATAACGAAGAAGAAAAGCTAAAGCAAAAAAGGATGATTGATCCAGCTTATGGTGCATTTTCTTGGTATTCCTAATGCTCATCCAGCATACATATGTTGTCTGCTAAAAGGGAGGGACGCATATTGCTATGTCTTTTGAGTATGTTTACGAGGGATGTAATAATACATAAGACATGTAACATGACTGCATTTTATTTAACATCCAGAGTTTCCTTAATATTTTGTGCAGTATGGTAGAAAATATCTTGTGCACTGGTCCTCCCTCCATCTTAAGTGTTTTTCCTAGAAAACAGACCGGGCGGAGAGAACTACTGTAGGAGGCAAGGGTGCAAATTAAAGTTGGGAAAAAACAGGTAAAATGCATCACCGGAAGGCTTTAAACTTGTCCAAAGTTGAATTCAGATTTTCAATGACTTAAATTACATAGACAAGTCCGTACTAGTGAAGTGTTTCGTTTATATCCACTACAAGAAATTCTTTGTTTGGTGACACAATTTTTTTTTGTCAAGTGAAATTGTCAAACAGGATGGCGCCGTATCGTATGCATATATACAATCTCAAACTCATTATAATTAGACACTTATGATAGGGCTTTGCTTCTCATGCTTTTGCAGCCAGTTCAAGCAAAACCCATACGTACAAACTACAAAGAACTGCAACATATAAGATATCATGAACATGTAGCGGATATACTAGCTAACATGGAATTTCACGAGAGACTGACACATATCTTCCATCAAATCTGAGTTACTCAAATTGAAACTCTGAGCTAATCCCGTGCTGAAATATTTTCTTTGTACCCACAAGAAATGATCCTTGCAGAGTTTGTAATATTTCTATATTCTATATATTAAAGTTGTTCATTGGAAAGCGAAGACCCATGAGTTTTTTTGTGGACACTGAGGACCTGAGGTTCCTCGGCCATTCGAAGGCCTGAATTATCGATTTCAAAAATAATGTGGTCCATGACGTCCAAAGGGCACCCACGAAAGGAATGAGAAAGACAGTATATACCTTATCTTAAAGATACAGACAGATTGATTAGCGGCGAATAGAAGAATAACTAGTAAGGTGGCCCGCGCATTTGCGCCGTTCTATATTGTTACGAAGCCAACTATCATGACTCTTGGACAACATAAAATTTATAAGGTTTGACAGATGGTAGGCAATGGAATTATATGCATTAGATTTTTGGGTTAATTGCAAAACCGCCCCATAAGTCTATTAGAGTTTGAGATTTCTACGCATTGAGTTTTGTTGTAAAAACTACCCCAATTTATACATGTTTAAGTTATTCAACATATTTCTATTTATTTGGAGTAGCCAATGATGTTTTTATAAAAAATACAAATTTTTGGAAGTATAATCTTCATATTTTTATAGAGAATATGTATAAAATATCAATTAAAGTTTGAACGGTATTCATAAATAAAATTTAAAATTTGGATACATGCTTCATGGTTTTTCATGGGAATTAAACACATTAAAAATCTCTAACAGTGTTACACTTATTTAAGTTAGCTTCATTTTAAATTTATATTGATTAAATCATATAAAAACAATTAAACATGTGTCAACTGGTGTGGTTTTTACTACAAAATACATTGGGTGGTTGGAGATTTGCCAATCTCAAACTTTAAGTGAGTTATGGGGTGGTTTATACAATTATCCCTTGATTCTTTTCATGTTAAACCAAGTGAATCGTTTAATAAAAAAATAAGATAATAATGTGGCCACAGGTGAATATATGTGACAACCTTTTTTATTGATCCTGCCATGAGTCATTAACAAAAATAAGTGCCTGGGTGGAATGCCAAGTTTAACGTACTTATATGGCAACTTTTCTTATTGATACATGCATTCAGAAATAGAAATATGTGCCCGCTGATGTGCATGACAAGATAAATGTCATGACAAAACATTGTTGTATTAACATATGTTGAATATTTCACATGAAATTCTCTACAATCCTAATGACACTATTAGTGGATAATACATGTTTGGGTTCAAGCTGATTCAATATTTCATATGTATGATGTACAAATTAAATGATCAAAGATCGAAGGTCTATAGCTTTTGTCTTTTGGTGTCTCACCAAGTAATTATCTCAACAATTGAATATGTGCAAAAGTGTGTCTAAAATATATATAAATGTTCTAGATTTTATTCTTATCTTACACCATGAGGTGTAACAGAATCATTTAGGTTACAGTAAAGTGTCCTATTATAATTAATCAATCTATTTTCAAAAGATGTGAGCTTATACTCCTTGTAAAGTTACCCAATATCTAATTCAGTTATTGCCAAGTCTACTACAATCTGACTATACAGTCAGAGTAAATTAAGTATCTTATTTACAAATATATATATATATATATATATATATACACATTAAATTTAAGTTTCTTATTTGTCTATGTCCTTTATTTTTTTTATCCATCTCAAGTCCTTTCTAAACAAAAGAAAAGAAGAAATAGATATGTTGTTTCTATTGTTTGTCGGCTAAGGCCAAAGTATGGAGCAATAACAGTATGTCTTCCGATTGATGTAGACAATGATTGAAAGTCATCTTTGTAAACAAAGCTGCACCAAACTTCCCTCAATGCAGAATTGGTATTCTAGCAAGGAGATTCCTTGATCTGACAAATTGCATGCGAAATAAATAGAGGATTGATTTCTATATCTAAATCTTAGAAATTCACTTAAATAGAGAATGATAATCACTGGGCAAATATGCTCACCAGCATGACCCACCCAAATGATCCATTGCCAAATGCATAGCTATTCACTTCATTATGGTTCGTAGCACGAATTCATCGTCAATGTCACGCGAGCAGCCATTATTTGGACCATACGGCAGCTCATCGCAGTCTGTGCGAGTAACCTGGCAGGTACATAAACACTGGCGTCATTACCACATCCTTATGACCTGTGCCATTGAGGTATCGATGTTGATAGCACCTTTAACAAAGGTTTACCACCGTTGATGGTGGTGCTAGTTTATTTCTAGCCGTATTTTGGATAGTGTCTCATAACGATGTAGTACTTACATGGAACGGCTCGCTTTTTTCTTAAGAAAAAATAAAAAGAAAATTGACTTAAGGGACGGCTCCTAGTTGATTCACTCACATTAGTTAAAAAAAAAAAGAATTCCTAAAAAATAGGAGGACAATAGCGGCAGCAAGTATTTTGTCTTTTGTCTAATAGATTATCTCACGTCAATTATGGGAGCAAGGATTTTTCTTTTGTCTCTCACGTAAATTGTATAACAATTGCAATGGTGGGTAATTAATCAATATGAGTAGGGATATTTTGGTCTAATTATTGTATAATGATATTAGTGGGTAATTTTCTCTTCTTATTTTCTCTGATTAACGTGGAAATTTCTAGCTCTTGAGAGCGAACGTGGAGGCTTCTTTTGTTGGTCAAATATAATTTTCTCTTCTTATTTTCTCCGATTAACGTGGAAATTTCTACCCTTGAAAGCGAATGAGGAGGCTTCTTTTGTTAGTCAAATATATATAATAGATATATATAATAGATTTTCTCCTGGCCGTAGGAGAATCTTTACATTTGTTTTCAAGTTTCGAGATGTAACAAATGCACTGTGACACCTCCGGTGCCCCATTTGAGGCTTGGTAGCTTAGGCACCCCCGTTTGCTGAGTAGAGACCCATTTCAAATCTTAGCCACTGTTTTAACTCATTTGAAATTCAAGCCAAATACTATACTTTGAACTGCAACTCAACGTTTTACCACATAACATGGTCACCAAAAATATGTGTTCTAGCCAAAATACGATAACTTTTCTCATCATGAAGATGCCCAAATAATTCCTAGAAAATCCAGAAATTAGCCATTTTGGAATTTTTGAATTCAACTTTGGTTTCTTGTTTGGAGGCAAACTCAACTCTGGAATGTAGTTCACATCATGGACATCACATACATATTTTTCACTCGAATTTTAAATCAGCAGAAGTATTTATTTTTACATTTACAAAAATTGGATTACAAAAACCAAACAAAATATGAAACCCAAGTGGGACCTGTAGGTCAGCTTCTTCCTCCTCTCCCCTAGATGCGCCTGCGTGTTGCCGGCACCATCGCATGGCGGCCGTACACTACCGCCACCCCCAGCCACTAGCTACCGAGCCCCCCCCCCCCCCCCCCCACCATCCTCTTTCACCCTTATTTCCCCCTTCTTTGCCGCACCAAGAGCAGTGCCCATTGTCACCTAAAACTTTGCCGCACGGCCAAACACCCGTCTCCCTGCCCCATTCTCTCTCTCTCTCTCTCTCTCTCTCTCTCTCTCTCTCTCTCTCTCTCTTCCTTTCTTATAGTGATTGTTTCATAGTAGTGATACCCATGGTAAATTTGCCTTGTTAAATAACTTGTGCAGCTGTTAATTTGATATCAAAAAATATCGTAGAGGTGGGTATATAGAATCAACTGCTATAATGCTTAAATCATTTTTAACTGCGGGTCAGATTGTCAACCGTCACTAAAAATCAAATTTTAAAGGCAGGTCATATTGTCAACCGCCTTTAAAAATTAATTCTATTTTTAGAGGCAGTTGACAATATGGGCCACCGCTATTAATATATTTTGCCCAATTTTTTTTTCTATCAACTTTGGCCCAACTGACCCCTATAAAATTTTAGTCTCTCCATCTCTCTCTCTCTCTCTCTCTCTCTCTCTCTCTCTCTCTCTCTCTCTCTCTCTCTCTCTCTCTCTCTCTCTCCAGTGTGGTCCTTTAGAGGCCATGATGTAAAAGGATACGAAGAACCATCACATCTCAATCATGCAAAAGATCAAGATCCATCAACCTCATGTTCTCCGTTCCGTGTCCCTAAACCTACATATGAGAAGAGAGAGGTGTCCCCGTTATGGACCCTGAAGGGTTAGTAGGCAAAAACTTTGGAACCCATGACTTGGACACACAAGCAATAGATGTACTTAACTTTTCATGAGGGTTAGCAGGATGCAAATTATGGTTTGAATGACAAGACCTTTAATCACCCTTAGAAGCATGCCGCAAATTAGCAACTCAAGAAGAAAAACAAGTGCAACCATTAGAAATACGATAAGAACCTCTCAAGGGGACAATAGGAGAAGAACCAATAGAAGCATCATGAGAACAATGTCGTGGACCAACATAAGAAGTAGTAGAATTATGTCCACGAGCACATCCTACCCCACAAGAAAAGGAGTCATAGAATCCATCAATAAAGCAATGTCGCGTGCTAGGCTCATGAATGTTCATGCTATGAGAAAAGATATGATCACCCAAAGAGTTAGAAGCACGAGATCGGCGCATGTCTCTAGCATGCCTAAAGCAGAACTCAAATTGATGTCCATCCTTCTCACAATATGAGCAATAGAACAGAGTCCTATCAGAAGGCACTGTGTGAGAGGATGAAGTATCACTCTCACTCAGGTGAGAAGTCCTTTGGGATTTGCAAGAAGAACTAGCATAATCTTTCAACTTAGAATCAAGATTAGGTTTACATATGTCATGAAAAGGACGATGTGTGTTCCTAAAAGCTTTAGCATGCATTCAACGCTCATGTTTGACACGACAAAAGCAATACTCAATGACATACCCATCTTTCTTATAAAAGGTGCAATGGTACATTTCTTTTTGGGATCTTGTACCATTTGAGCAAGAAGAACCTTTGTCAATTGAAATCCCTTGAGCAACATCGGAAGAGCCAACAAGCTTAGAACTAGCTAAAGAAGATCTGTCCAAAGCAATACCGCAAATGCCAATGTCTAAAGACTCACGCTCAACATGATTAGACTCCAACTCCGATTGCAAAGAAGAAGTTTTAGAAACATCAATATTGGAGTGAGAGGAATCATGTGAATCAAAAGACTTAGCATCAAAACTCTCGCAATACTTGAGTAAAACCTCATTTCGAGATTTGAAGCGCTCACAAGTACTGCATGGAGTATCTCATAAGATTTGCATCTCTTTTTTCGATGCACTTAGCATAAGTGGTATGCAAAAGATCATTTTCCTTCTCAAAACTAGCACTCATCTCATTGTGCTCAACCAACTTGGCGCTCATGTCATCGCACATTTGATTTTAAACCTCAACCTCATTTTTCAAATCATTGCAAGAAATGTAACAAATAGAAGGCACAACACTTGTATGCATGTCCTAGACTTGGAAGAAATAGGAGCACGCACATCATCGAGCCTAGATATCAAGCACATATCAGTAGGCAAAGAATTTCTTAACTTCTTTCTAAGCTTTGTGAATGTCACATCAGAAGTATTGCCTCTAAGGAATAAACTTTCAATGCCCGTGATGAGTTTACCTTTGGTCATCTTATGAAGTTTCAAAATAACATCTTCAAGAACAACCTCTTCATCATTGTAAAGCTTGAGAAGATCCATCACTTCCAAATCCTCTTTCCTAAGGTCAACCGCATCCTTCTCCTTGAGGTCGTTCAACCTCCATCTGTTGGCTCCACTTGTCATCATCAATAGCAACTTCGCACACCTCAAAACCTAAAGACTAAGACAAACAAGAGCGAGCACTTGGTGCCATTGTAAAATCACAGGTCAGTGTAGCAAATAGCCCAAGCAAGAAAAAAGCACTTTCTCTGAGAAACCATGTGGATATGTGCCATGGTTTGCTATATTTGTGATGAGTAATTGACTTGAGCGAATTTGGTGGTTGAGTTGAAATGCGGGAATCCAGGGATTGCATAGGTTTGCATATCATGGTTATGACTAACCGGAGTTGGTGGAGATATTGGTGATGTTGCAGGAGATGGGAAATGTGTTTGCTTGTCTCATGATGTGTAGGTCACTTGAGTCAGCTTGGCGGTCAATGGCGAGAGGATCGGACACAAGTAGGGGACTTGGGGCCAGACTTCGGGATGCCGGGTGAAGTCAAGGGTGAACCACACTGTACACGTGGAGAGGCAAGAAGCACGGACGGTTTCATGGTTGAGCCTCAAAACCGTGGTGGTGATGAAGACGGCGTGTTGACCAAGTCAAGGCGAACGGGATGCCGGTGCAAGTGACAAGGGGGACCGATGGACGGGGACTGGGAGAGACTTGCCGGTGGTCAGGATCGCAGGACAAGGTGACACGCGTCAACATCGAGAAGTCGCGCATTAAGAAGCGTGTAAGGTGGTTACCCGGTTTGGACCTCAAAACCAGTGGCGGTGGTTGGTGGTGCATGTGGCACCATCACGGGGCTTGCTTCGAGATGAAGCAAAGACGTGAAGCGTCCGATGGCATTTGGGCGATGAGGTGAAAGATGGACGGTTATGTCTCCGATGGTAGGTGGGTGTGTTATGTAGGTTAAGGGTAGAGTGGTCATATGGACAATAGACCCTAGGCCTATATAAAGAGAGGTGTGGCTAGTGGGAGAGGTGCCTCTCTTCCCATTAGCCTTGTGTTAGGACTCTATTCAAAGTGCTAGGAGAGGACTTCATGTTTGAGAGGAGAGTAATGGATGTGTGAGAGACATCTCTTGCTCTTCCAAATAGTGGGAGGAAGAGGGTGGCTTCCTAGCCTTGTACCTATGAATCTTGTAAGCACCTTTCTATGATATGAGAAATATTTTCGTGCTCAAGATTTCCCTCTTCACTTGAATCCCGAAATTCCCTTTTTCTTATTTTCGGAAGCGTTTCGTGGTGATTTTTTATCTCATTTTTGGACGAGTTTTTGGCCCAGATTTCTTGAGAAATTCTTTGATAGTATGAGCTAGGATAATTCTCTATGGATCCTTGATGGAATTATTGGCTCTAGCACCTTCGATTTGAAGGATTTCTCAATTCCCCTTTTTGGTGTTCTTGGCACAAGATCTGAAATTCGTGATGATTTCTTGAGCCAATTGAGTTGATCTCCTAGGATAAGGGTCGTGATGTATTGAGGATCATCTGGTCCAAATTTCATGATTTTTGGAGTTCGTTTGATAAGGTTTTGCAATTTTTCTTTGCGGTTCGCTGTTGCTGTTCTGAGTCTGTCGGACATCCCCGTCGGACTTGTCCGATGATCATAGGACTTGTCCGATGGTCAATTTGTCCGAGGCATCGGGCAAGTCCCTCGGACTCCAGATCCTGTGCCAACTTGATCCATCGGACTTGTCCGATGAAAATCTGAGAAATACTCATCCGAATGACTCTTTTTCTTTTTGGGATATAGGCCAAGTTCTCTTGGAGAATTTTTGATTGGCTCCCATTCAACCCCCCCCCCCTCTGGTCGCCTTCTCGGTCCTTCAATTAGTATCAAAGCAGGTTTGATCACTAGTTGACCTTCACCGGCTTTGCGATCCGAAGGCGACATGGAGAAGCGCGCTATCAAGCTGTGGATGTTCGATGGAGAGGACTTCCCCTACTGGAAGTCACGGACGAAGGCGTATCTGCTGAGTCAAGGACGTGCAATTTGGGAGATTGTTGATTAGGAGTATGCTATATCACAAGACCTGAATACTGCTTCTGCAGGTGAGTTACTCAGGTATGAGAACAACTCCAAAGCTATCAATATTCTTCTTTCTGCACTTGGTAGGAGCGAACATGATAGGGTTGCACACCTTGACACTGCTCATGCTATTTGGGATAAGCTCTGCACTTACCATGAGGGTACCAACCAGGTCAAGTCTATGCGTAAGGATTTTTACAATAGACAGTACCAAACCTTTGCTCAAAAACCGGGCGAGTCACTAGATGATAGTTTTCGTAGGTTTGAGGCAATTGTGTGCAACTTGCGGGCTTGTGGTACCCTTGTGTACAATGATAATGATAGAGCTAAGCAACTGCTGTACTCACTTGATGAAAATGTTTGGGGGGGGGGGGGGGGGTTTAAATTGCTGCTCTAGAAGAAACTGCTGATTTCAATACCCTGAACTGTGAGCAACTGTATAGCAAGCTAAAATCTCATGAACTGTCTAGGAAATCTCGTCCTAATCTTGCTATTCCTGCTTCTAGCATGGCTTTGCTTTCCAGTTCTCAGAAGGGTGATCACAGTTGTGCTTCTCATGGAACTAACTCCTCACTTGATCAGTCTTCCTTGGAGTTTGCTTTGTCTTCTCTTGTTGCAGCTTCTGATGAATAGATGAAGTGCATTCCTGACGAGGAGCTGTCCTTGCTCACAAGGAAGTTCAGGAAGTTCTACAACAACCGGAAGGAGAGAAGAGGAGGTGGTTCAAGAACCTGCTTCGAATACGGAGACCCGGGACACTTCATCGCTGATTGTCCCAAGAAGAAGAAGAAGGCCAGGTACCGCGACAACAACACTGAAGACTTCAAGCAGAAGAAGAACCGCTTCTACAAGAAGGGCAAGAACTCCAAGAAGTTCGCCAAGGCCATTGCATGCGCCTGCGTTGCCGCCTTGAGCGACGTCGACCTCACATCAAGCGAAGGCCTTACAAGCTCGGAGGAGGAAGTTGAAAAGCCACGAGTCAAGAGGAAGGATGACTTCACCGGGCTTTGCTTCATGGCAAAGAACGACCACGACACCGACTCTGGATCCGACTCCGACACAAGCGAGGTACCTCCCACTCTTGATGAGCTCTCTTCTGAACTTGATCATTTGCACGATATTCTGCTCATGCAAGATGATAAGCTTCGCAATGCTGTTCGTAAGGGTAGAGAGCTTAAGTCTAAGTTGGAGAGTGCTGATTTTGAAATTGCTTCGCTTAGGTCCAAGCTTCCTCGTGAGGACATTGTTGTTGAGTGTGAGTCTTGTCAAGTTGTGATGAGTGATCTTGCACAGAGGGAGAGTGTGCATGCTCAAGTTGCCAGTCAGCTTGAGAGTGCCCTCAAGGAGCTTGATGAGTTCAAAGCTAGACCAACTCTTTTGGGTGCATGTCAGAAGTGCCCCAAGCTCACAGATGAGTTGGAAGCTCAGTCCCTCAAAGTCAAAGAGCTTGAGTCCAAGTTGCTTCATGAGACTCGCTCTAAGGTCCTTCCACCACCTTGTGAGGTGTGTGTCTCTCTTAAGTACAAGCTTGTAATCACTAGGGAGGAAAACAAAGCCCTAGTCCAAGAAAATGACTATCTTATGTATAGGCTCCAGAGAACCCTAGTGAGTGAAGAGAAGATTGAGAGTGATTTGGCAAGAGTGAAGGAGAGTGCCTCTAGATCAATCTATAACTTGGGTTTGGGATTTGAGAGGTGAGACAAGGAGAGTGAGAATGTGGGTAAGTTTGTACCTAGCTCCAGCTACAAGGATGAGGAAAACACCATGAAATCCACTGACACATATTATCCACCCAATCCAAAACCCTCCTTCAACCCAAAGCAAATAGAGAAGCCAAACCCCAAACCTGCAATGCAAACCAAGCCTAATCCTAAGGGTGTCTACATTTGCATGTTTTGTGGTCGCAAGGACCACTTGGCCGAATTCTATTATAGGCGTAAGAGGATTAAAAGAAAGCAAGCTGAGTTGACTAGGGATGCTTTTTATGATGATTTTGTTGACTTTTAGCCTCGCTCTTTTTCTCGTGCCTATCGTGGACAGGGTCATTCCTTATATGACTTTGACTCACGAAACAGAGGCTTTGCGCAGTAGCGCTTTGGCACCCCACGTTTTCCCCATCGTGGTGAGCGTCACTCGCATGGATTTGGCTTTCACACAGATGATTTCTATCCTCACAACTCAAGGTTTGAGTCAAGACGCTTTGAGAGGCCACGTTTTCCCCATCGTGGTTCTCGTCCCATGCGTTCGAATGATAAAGTGCAAAGAACTGTGATGACTACTACCGGTCGTATGGTTAAGTGCTGGATTCCCAAATGCTTTTTGACTAACCCCAGCACTGAGCCATTGACTTTCACCTCTCGTTCTTTGTAGGCAGCAGGTGGAGGCTTGGAGAACAAGTGGCTGATGGATTCCGGGTGTTCGCACCACATGACCGGAAATGCAAAGTGGTTCTCCAGCCTCACTCCCTTGAAGCGTCGGGAGTATGTGACCTTTGGAGATGACAAGAGAGGAAGAGTGAAGGGAAGGGGCGCGGTAAAGGTAAATGAGAACTTCACTCTCAATGATGTTGGTTTGGTTGAGTTTCTCAAGTACAATATCCTCTCTGTCTCTCAGCTTCTTGATGTTGGTTTGGAAGTGCGCTTTAAGTCGAATGCTTCTTATGTTCTTGATTCGAGTGGTTCCTTGGTTTGTGGGATTTCTCGCATTGGCAGAGTTTTTCAGGCTGATTTTGCTGGTTCTCCTGGTTCTCACAAGTGCTTGTTTGCTCAATCTTCTTCTGAGCTCTAGAAATGGTATAGGAGACTGGGTCACATGAGCTTTGACTTGTTATGTCGCTTAAGTGGCCTAGGTTTGATCCGAGGATTGCCTCAGCTCAAATTTGATAAGGATTTGGTTTGTGCTTCTTGTTGTCATGGGAAAATGATTACTGTTTCTCATCCACCAATCAATTTGGTGATGACTGAATGTCCTGGAGAGTTGCTTCACATGGACACTGTTGGTCCTTCTCGGGTTCGTTCGACGGGTGGGAAGTGGTATGTTCTTGTGATTGTTGACAACTACTCTCGCTACTCTTGGATCTACTTTCTTGAGAGCTAGGATGAAGTGTTTCATCACTTTCGGAGCTTAGCTTTGAGGTTGTTCAAGGAACTCCCTAGTGCATTACGAGCAATTCGCAGTGATAATGGCACTGAGTTCAAGAACTCCTCCTTTGATGCTTTCTGTCTTGAGCATGGTATTGAGCATCAGTTTTCAGCACCTCGGGTTCCCCAGCAGAATGGTGTGGTTGAAAGAAAGAACAGAACCTTAGTGGAGATGGCCCGGACGATGCTCGATGAGCATAGGACTCTGAGGCGGTTCTGGGCTGATGCCATTAGCACTGCTTGCTATGTTTCCAATCAGATTTTCTTGCGCTCAATTCTTAATGTGACTTCTTATGAGCTGCGTTTTGGGAGAAAGCCCTCGGTTTCTCATTTGCGTGCCTTTGGTTGCAAGTGCTTTATTCTCAAGCGCGACAATCTTGATAAGTTTGAGTCGAGATCTTCCGATGGAATCTTTCTTGGTTACTCTCTTCATGGTCATTCCTACAGAGTCCTGCGATGTAACCTTTGATGAATCAAACTCTTGTGCAAGGAATGTGATTGAGTCTGCATGTACCAAGGAGATGGAGGAGAGCATCTTTTTAGAAGAGGATCTACAGGGCTTGGATGATGATGATGATGACTCATTCCATCTCACATCTGAGCTTGTTCCTGCTGCCACCACCACTCCAGCAGAGGGTCCTGAAGCTTCTACATCTACTTCAGCAGCTGTCGAGCAAGCTCCAGCTATGGTTGAGGGGGAGGTACTCTCTGAGAGAGAAGCTCCTCACCACATTCAGCATCGACATCCACCTCAACAAATGATTGGTAATCTCTATGAGAGGACAACAAGGTCAAGGTCTGCACATCTCGCTTGTTTTACCAACTCTCTCTTTGTTGCAACCTTTGAACCCCGGGATGTTGGACATGCACTATCTGATGAACATTGGGTTAATGCCATGCATGAGGAGTTGGAAAACTTTGAGAGAAACAAAGTCTGGACCCTTGTAGAGCCTCCCAAAAATGTCAATGTCATAGGAACCAAGTGGGTGTTCAAAAACAAACATGGGGAGGATGGTGAGGTTGTGAGAAACAAAGCTAGGCTTGTTGCTCAGGGTTTTAGCCAAGTGGAGGGCTTAGATTATGATGAAACCTTTGCTTCTGTGGCTCGTATAGAAGCCATTAGGATCTTGCTTGCATTTGTTGCCTCCAAGGGCATTAGACTCTATCAAATGGATGTCAAGAGTGCTTTCCTAAATGGTTTCATAGAGGAAGAAGTGTATGTGAGGCAACCCCCTGGATTTGAGCACCACAAATACCCAAACCGTGTGTACAAGCTTCAGAAGGCTTTGTATGGGCTAAAGCAAGCACCTAGGACATGGTATGCTAGGCTTAAGACCTTCTTGCTAGAGCGTGGGTATGTCATGGGATGTGTTGATAAAACCTTGTTCACTCTCAAGCATGGCAATGACTTTCTAATGGTTCAGATTTACGTGGATGATATCATCTTTGGTGGTTCCTCTCATGCTCTTGTGTCCAGGTTTTAGGAAGCTATGGAAAGTGAATTTCAGATGTCGATGACGGGAGAGCTCACCTTCTTTCTTGGGCTTCAAATCAAGCAATGCAAGCAAGGCACTTTCATACATCAAGCCAAGTATACGAAGGATCTCCTGAAGAAGTTCGACATGGTCAATGTGAAGCCGTTGTCTACACCAATGTCCACTACAACGGCTCTTGACCCTGATGAAGACTGTGAAGCGGTGGATCAAAGGGAGTACAGGAGCATGATTGGCTCCCTCTTGTACCTGACAGGGACAAGACCCGACATACACTTTGCGGTGTGTCTTTGTGCTCGCTTTCAAGCTTCCCCAAGGGTGACTCATCGCAAGGTTGTCAAGCGCATCTTCAGGTATCTCAAATACAACCTTGAGTTCGGTCTTTGGTACTCTGCATCTTCATCTCTTGATCTCATTGGGTATTCGGATGCGGACTTTGCTGGGTGTAGAATTGATAGGAAGAGCACTTCTGGTACTTGCCATTTCTTGGGTACTTCTTTGATCTGTTGGTCTTCTCATAAGCAGTCGAGTGTTGCCCAATCCACCACAGAGGCTGAGTATGTAGCTGCTGCTCACAAATCCTATGGATTGTATCTACCATGAGAGACTATGTGTTGACTTTTAAGGGTGTTCCACTCATGTGTGATAACTCCAGTGCCATATGCTTAGCCAAAAACCCAGTCCAACATGGTAAGGTCAAACACATCAATGTGCGATTCCACTTCCTGAGAGACAATGTTGAGAAGGGGGATGTTGAGCTCCAATACATTGATACCAAAAACCAACTAGCGGATATCCTCACCAAGCCCCTAGATGCTTCGAGACATGCTTTTCTTCGGGGGGAGCTTGGTGTTTGTCATCCCTATGGCATCATTTGAGGGGGAGTTGATTTTCTCTTGTATATATGTATCTTACAATTTTCGCATTGCATCTCATATGTAATATATGCATTGGTAGATGAGCTTTGATTCTTATGCTTTCTTGCATTTCTCTTTACTATGATTGAGCTTGAGCTAAGTTATGTGGATGTGATGGTAATCTCTCATGCTTAGATTTTCTAGATGGCTTGTTATAAACTCATGTGAGCAACTTGCTAATCTTAAAGGTAAACTGAGCCTCTTGTGAACCTTATGATCTAATCTTGCTAAAACTTGCTCACCATGTGTATAATTGCTTTTATCCTTGTTGAAACTTGCGTTGAGGCTAGTCTAGAGGATGTCTTGGCTTTGGCACCTTGTGTTTGCGAAATGGAAGTCTTTGCAAATGTTTAGCTCATGATGAAACATTGTGGGAACGTGTGTTCCTTTTGCCGCAAAGGCATGCTCTTTTGTCTTGTGCATAATCTTGAAAAATCTGCTAAGTGCTTTAATCAAGAACTACTCAATAATGCTAAATCCAAACATTATGACTTGAAGCCTCAGGGTGTTTGCCGTACCCAGTCGTGTGACCCTCCGCATGGATAAGAGGACACATGAGGATAAACTATAATCACTTGATCAACTGAGTCTCTGTTTCATATGTGAGCGTTTGTAGAGCTCATTTTCTGCGAGTGCCTGTTGCCCTTGTTGAGATTGAAACTGGCTAGATTCTTATGATTCACTTGGTGCTTGTTTTACCTTGGATGAGAGTACTTACACATGTGGTGACAGATTTTCTCATGATAAGAAAAATTTGATTCTATCTAAGCTAGTCAATCTTTCTGCTTAGCCTGTATAGCTCATGGTGTTTATGCCTTGCTATCTATTTTTGATCTTTGCATGATTAGGAGCTATTGCCTTTACACTTCATGGCACTATGGTTATGGTTAGCAAAGTTAAATGCTTGTTTGCATAATTGTTGAAGCTCCTTAGGTTTGCATTTTCATGCATTGCGTGTTTGCTTGTTCTTTTGCCTCTTTGATGAGTTCATTGCCAAAGGGGGAGAAAATTTTGGGGTCATGCACAAATAATGCTAAGAAACTCATATGATCCATTTTGCACTACATGAGATCTACCACAACTTGAGGGGGAGCATATCATGATCTTGAGCGGTTCTTGCGCTTTTCACATTCTTTGTGTCTCAAGTCGTTTTATTTGCCAACTCTTGGTTTTGTGATCCCTACTTGCTAGATGGCTTGTGTTCACCTTTTCTTTGGGTTTGGCCATTTGGATGTGCTTATTCGGCTTCGCATTTCAATCTCTAATCTTTGTGCATTTGGTGTTGTTAATGTACTCATCAAGGGGGAGATTGCGAAACCATGTGGATATGTGTCATGGTTTGCTATATTTGTGATGAGTAATTGACTTGAGCGGATTTGGTGGTTGAGTTGAAATGCGGGAATCCAGGGATTGCATAGGTTTGCATATCATGGTTATGACTAACCAGAGTTGGTGGAGATATTTGTGATGTTGTAGGAGATGGGAAATGTGTTTGCTTGTCTCATGATGTGTAGGTCACTGGAGTCAGCTTGGCAGTCAACGGGGAGAGGATCAGGCACAAGTAGGGGACTTGGGGCCAGACGATCGGGATGCCGGGTGAAGTCAAGGGTGATCCACACCGTACACGTGGAGAGGCAAGAAGCACGGACGGTTTCATGGTTGAGCCTCAAAACCGTGGTGGTGATGAAGACGGCGTGTTGACCAAGTCAAGGCAAACGGGATGCCGGTGCAAGTGACAAGGGGGCCCGATGGACGGGGACTGGGAGAGACTTGCCGGTGGTCAGGATCACGGGACAAGGTGACACGCGTCAACATTGAGAAGTCGTGCTTTGAGAAGCGTGCAAGGCGGTTTCCCGGTTTGGACCTCAAAACCGGTGGCGGTGGTTGGTGGTGCACGTGGCACCATCACGGGGCTTGCTTCGAGATGAAGCAAAGACGTGAAGCGTCCGATAGCATTCGGGCGATGAGGTGAAAGATGGATGGTTATGTCTCCGGTGGTAGGTGGGTGTGTTATGTAGGTTAAGGGTAGAGTGGTCATATGGATAATAGACCCTAGGCCTATATAAGGAGAGGTGTGGCTAGTGGGAGAGGTGCCTCTCTTCCCATTAGCCTTGTGTTAGGACTCTATTCAAAGTGCTAGGAGAGGACTTCATGTTTGAGAGGAGAGTAATGGGTGTGTGAGAGACATCTCTTGCTCTTCCAAATAGTGGGAGGAAGAGGGTGGCTTCCTAGCCTTGTACCTATGAATCTTGTAAGCACCTTTCTATGATATGAGAAATATTTTCGTGCTCAAGATTTCCCTCTTCACTTGAATCCTGAAATTCCCTTTTTCTTATTTTCGGAAGCATTTTCGTGGTGATTTTCGATCTCATTTTTGGACGAGTTTTTGGCCCGGATTTCTTGAGAAATTTTTTGTTAGGATGAGCTAGGATAATCCTCTATGGATCCTTGATGGAATTATTGGCTCTAGCACCTTCGATTTGAAGGATTTCTCAAGTTTCCCCTTTTTGGTGTTCTTGGCACGAGATCTAAAATTCATGATGATTTCTTGAGCCAATTGAGTTGATCTCCTAGGATAAGGGTCGTGATGTATTGAGGATCATCTGGTCCAAATTTCATGATTTTTGGAGTTCGTTTGATAAGGTTTTATAATTTTTCTTTGCGGTTCGCTGTTGCTGTTCTGAGTCTATCGGACATCCTCGTCGGACTTTCCGATGATCATAGGACTTGTCCGATGGTCAATTTGTTCGAGGCATCGGGCAAGTCCCTCGGACTCCAGAGCCTGCGCCAATTTGATCCATCGGACTTGTCTGATGAAAATCTAAGAAATACTCATCCGAATGGCTCTTTTTCTTTTTAGGATATAGGCCAAGTTCTCTTGGAGAATTTTTGATTGGCTCCCATTCACCCCCCCCCCCCCCCTCCCTCTGGTCGCCTTCTCGGTCCTTCATTCTCAATATCGCCGTCGGATCACAAATCTGGTTAAGGTCAACTGGTAGTCAAACTGGCTCTAATATCAATTCAAGAACCGGGCAAGACAACTAGAGGAGGGGGGGGGTAAAAAGGCGCCTTGACAAATTTTTCGTGAAAGAAATAAACTTTTCTATTTTTCACCCAACGTGCCTCTCTTCCAACCTACCATGATCTTGTAGTCACAGCGGACATACAAATCGTAGGAACAGGTTGATAAATTCTCAATGCAATGCAGAAGTGAGACAACATAAACCAGGCTATCACAAATAACACTGACAGTGCGCTGCTAATCGGAAAACATGACATGCAAGCAAGAGCTAGATAAATAGTTTGATATAAAAATACTTGCACACTATTGTAGCAATAGTTAAGCCATACAAATGTAGTTGCAATAGTTAAACTAAGTCAGAGAAAACAAATTGCCATGCAAATAGTTAATAGCTGCTACAACAGATTTCAGTCAAGAAAATAAATAGCTGCCACGCTACAACTCATGCACGAATACATAGGATCTTGAGCTGCTTGCAAAGATTGGAAATAGAAGGGCCTCGATCAGTTTGCTATCGACATGCACCAGAGAAATAGTGAAAAATACAAACTAGGGCATTACAGAGCTGAACCAAAACGGTCACAGGAGCACTGGGCGAGGAGTCAAACCTAAGACCAAAATCAATGATTAATTATTATACTTGCAACATGATTAACTTGTAGACCATGCATCAAGGAGCATAAAGGAACAAACAAATGTTCAGCCTGGCAATTTCTGTCGCAAGAAACTAAAGGCTCAAGGCTTTTCTATCAAGGTTAAAACAAGCTACAACAATGCAGAGACGAAAACAAGCTGTAGGTAACAAGTCAATTTACAGGAGCTACGTGCAGGCAAAAAGAATGACGCTTTCTATTTTATCTGGAGCATCGGCCAATGATTGAAACAAAAGCTCGGACACTTAAATCTCAAAGCAAGCAGGCAGGTAGCACAAAAGCTTTACAGTTTACTAGCACAGCAATTTACAAAGAACTGAGTTCAGCTAAGGAATAGAGACTCGCTGCTGTTCGTTGTAGCTTCTTGCTAAGCCAAACGAATTCAGTTCACTGAACAACTAGGCGCTGTTGTACCTGCATCTCATCAGGAAATTCCCGGGGATGAAGAACAGAGCTCGCACGCCTCCAGACCTGCCTTCTATTTGCTCATCGCACAATGTCAGCTGGTGTCTGCTCCTTCACAACACGTGCTTGTCGCCACTCAGCTGGCCATCTGCTAGCTCGTTCTTGCCACAGTCAGCCGTTGTTCCCATCAGAGCTGGACACATGCAATAGACCGAGGCAAGCTAAAATACAGAACTGAACTGGTCACTGGTCTGTAAATCAAGATGCAAAGCAAGCCTCTTTTCTGTTGGATCAAAGAAACCAGCTGCTAAAGAATCAAGGCAACAGGATAGAGCTCAAGAACAGAGGAACACAAAGAAAGGAGTGCAATCTGACCTCACACCCAAAAAATCATCAAACTCCCTCAAATCAGCTCTATAATTCATGAAATCTGAACAGCATGCTCACTGCATCATGCATGATCCATACCAAGTGAAACGAGAAAAATCGATTCTTTAGCACCGATTCTCAGAGATTCGTGGAACCCTAGAGAATGGGGAGAACTTTTTGTTTTTGAAGGAAACTCGCCCAAAGGGCTATCATTTCAATTTAAACACAGGTAACAGTACAAAGAGTGGCCCATGAAGGCATATTACAAATTTTTCCTTCTAAAGGACAGACTTCATTGTGCCTGAAATTTGTACATTTGAAAGAGACTTCAGTTTGATTAAGGTCATGAACATTCCTAGCAAGTGAATCAGCGATAACATTTTGGGCTCTAGGAATGTACATGACAGTACTTTGAGTATTATTGATAAAACACAAAACATCATCAACTGCATGTCGAATTCTCCAATCTGGTAAGCCATTTGATGGATGTTGCAAATAGGAGACTAAAGGCTCACAATCCAAGAGAAACATGCAATTTGTAACCTGCAAATCAGAACAAATAATTGTTCCAAGATTCAAGCTTAATGCTTCAGCATGAATTGCTGAATTAGCAATGTTGGTTTTTGCTTGAACATGGAGAGGCCAGTCATGAGATTTAGAAGCATTGGAAATGTATATTCCAAGACCTGAGCAAGAATTATGGTGAAAAGAAGCGTCAGTCCTACAGCAACTCATAAAAGGGTTTGTATAGCAAACTTGTTCAGAACTAGCAAAACAAGAGCTATTAATGTAAGCTTCATCTTCAACTTTATAAGCCTCATATTGGGCTTTTCGAGCAGCTTTTGCTTCAGAAATCACCGAATGTATTGACCAAGATATGTCATGGTATCTGTGATCATTCCTGGCTTTTCAAATATACCACAAAATATAAAAGGCAAGATCAATCTGCTCATTTGATAATAAATTTTGTAACAGAAATTTCAATATTTGGGCACAAGAGCCTTGCAGCAGATTTGTTTTGATGCCCAAAGGGGAGAGGAACCAGACTGCACGAGAGAAATCACAGTGAAAGAATAGGTGTTCATCATTTTCAATGACACCACACCTCGAGCACAACTTAGAGGTAGAATTGATTCTTTTATTTACTCTTTTACCAGAAGCAATATTTCGAGTGACAAGTATCCAAATAAACATTTGAACTCTAGGTAAGATATTTTTATTTTTCTAGATATGTTTTATAACTAGCATAGTATCATTAGAAAAATTTAGAGAACTTACCGTGTTATGTATCTTTTCACTGAAGATGAGTTTATAGGCACTTTGAGTAGTCCACTTACCTGTTTTGTTCGGCTTCCATATAAGCTTGTCATGCCTATCAGATTGAGAAAAAGGAATCTGCATTACGTGTGTAACAAAGTCTGAAGTAAAAATGGAGTGCAGAAGTTTTACATTCCTCCTTTTTGGATTTGAAAGCCAAAGATCAGAAACCTTGATCGGTAGTATGGAGTTCATGGCATCATCAGAGATGTAGTTATGAATATTTTTTTGACACCCATGGTGTCACCCTAGTTACTGAGATAGTTAAGAAAGAAATCAAAAGCAGAAAATAACAAATCAAAAACACAAATTTGAATTCATTTGAAATCAGTTCACATCTGGCTTGAACTAGAGCTGCCACTTTTCACATGTAAGTGACCCAAAAAAATTTCATAACCTTGATCTATGCACCAAATAAGAATTTTGGAGAATTTATTGTGATTTTATCACTTGGGAAACTAGTCCAAACAATTCAAACTATGCTCAGAAATGATGTCAGTTTAAAAATTCAAATTTCAAATTTTGTAAAGATTCACTGAACCAGATCATACTCTTAAGTAAGATCTAACCTTTAGGAGAAACATATAATTTTGGCTTTATTTAATAAAGTCAAGAGCTACTACTTTTGGAATTTTTGCCAAATGTCAATTTTCTGGGCAAATTTCAGCCTTGACAATCAAGCAAGTTTGAAATTAAATAAGTCCTATAAACATTTATCTTCCAGAATTACATCTTCAACTTTTAGCTACTCCAAGCATTTATCTTCAGGTATTTGGAACCCTTTTCGAATTTGTAACCTATTTGATGCTTCAATTTGAATTTGCAAAATGCCTAAGTGCTAAGGTTTCCAGGCAAGGATTACTTTTCTAAGTGTTCCTAGTTACCAAGCAATTTTTAAAATACAATAATTTGCAAATACTATTACCACCTTTTGTGCATGTCAGCAAATTGGTACATGAAACACTGCTCTACCAGATTATCTAAAAATATTCAAATTGTAACCTAATTTAATGTGCTCCAAAATGATTGTTCAAAACACCTAAAAGCTATTGTTTTCAAGCAATTTGAACTGAGTGGGGCTCGACTGTCGGCACCACAGTGCACGCCGGCACTGTGCGCCGCCCGCTCAGCCGAGGCAATGGACACCGCGTGGTCGTCGCTCACCAGCCGAGCCCCTCCTTGTCAAATCTATGCCCGGATATTCTCCCCTGAGGGTGAGGCACCCTTATCCCCTCTCACCCGAGCTCACTCTCCCTCAGTCCTCTCTCTTCCAACCGAGCCGCCATTGGAGCAGGGAGCTCGAGCTCACGTCGCCCTGCCGCTGCGGCCACCTTCCGCCTCCGCCCAGACCCACTGGAGCTTCGCCTACTCCTTCTCCCCCGGTCTGCACGAGCCCGCTGCCTCCCTCGCATCGAGCCGAGCCGATCGGCCTCCTTCTTCTCTGTCGCCGGCCATCGCTTCGCCACCTCGTTCACCCTCCTCGGTAGGAGATCCTTCGATTCGTTGCACCCGTGGTCCCTTTCCGTCGCTACGCCTGGCCCTAACCCCAGTTGGCTCTGAGTTTTGCAGCGCCTCTGTGGGAACACCGTCGGCACCACCACCGGTCGTCTCGGTCCACCAACGTCCGCCGCGGTGAGTTCCCTCGCCTCCCTGTGCACGTCACGCCCCGGCCCCACACCTCTCCGCCCCTGCCTGCTGCCTCCGGCCCCGGCGAGCCACCGTCTCACAGCCATCGTCGCGCCGCCGCCACTTGCTCGGCGCGCGTGCTCGCTCGGGCTTTGACACTGGCAGGCCGTGTACCTCCGTGCCTAGGCCAAACCCGGCGTGAGAAATGGCCCAATGGCCAGGAAAAATTTCCTGATTCTTAATATGTAGCCAAAACAAATAGTTGCTACTTCCAAATTTGTCCAAGAAATATTTACTAGGAATAAAAATGCGCAAAAATAATTTTTGGACTCCTGGAACTGTGTAGTATTTTAATAAAATACTAAGACACTTTGAAAGCACATATTTATTTATGCATGTTTTAAATGGTTAAAAAATCAAAATAAAATCATAATTGATTTTCAGTACATTATTTAATTATCCCATTTTTCATGCATGTTTCTTGCAGCATTTTATAGCATCTCAGAAAATGCCATATTTAAATATTAAGTATTTCTTTTGTAATGAATATTTTAATATTTTTACCTTTTTAATTAATATCAGATATTGGTGCATTTTTATGTCGTGCACACTGAGAGTGGCAATAATATGGAGTGGGATGGTGAACCCCCGAAGGGATGGACCATGAAATGGGTTCCCATTTCTCCTACTCCAGAGGAGCATGATGAATAATTCATGGTTAAGGGCTGCCATGAATTATTGTAAGATTTGTATCGTCGAGATTATTCGCTTCAGTTAAGACTTTATTTTTGAACTACAAACTCTTTTATGTATCCTAAATTTGAATCTAAATTGTAATAACTTAATTTTGACATTTTACTCTATTTTTTATGTTCATTTGTGTATTGATGGACTCTTGCTTCGTCAAGTGTCATCCGAGTATCGATCCTTGACTAACCCCTCATTTTGAAGTGGCGATGGTACAACTTGGTACCAGAGCTAGCTCGGGATTAATACCACAAATGAACACTAATTTTCAAAAACCTACGCTTATGTTAAGGTATGAGTAGTAAGCCCTAATAAGAGTGTTATTAGCTATGATTCAGGTGGTAACCTAACTATAGGAGGTTGTTTGTTTAAATATTTACATCTACGGCATTATCAACGCAGGTATGTGTCCTGCCATATGAACAGTAGCATTGGAAGTTAGCACAATAGTGTGAACATAGGCTGATTGCGTCGAACATCAGTGCCGGCCTTCGGGCGATAATAAGGGATTATTTTTAGCTCGTTTCTTTTGAAATTGATGTATTGTTTTTAGAACCCATTTTCCGCAAGTACGCTAACTATGATTACTTAGCTCGTTAGCAAATGACTAACCAAATGTTAAGAGATTGTGTCTGCCACCGAGGTTACGTATGGTCACTATATTGACCAAATTTTTGTGTTGGTGAGGACGTTAGGACGACATATTATCATGCCATCATGTTTGCATTCGCCTGTGCATTTCTCATATCAACAAAAAAAAGAAAGGTAAAAAATTTCAATGAGCCTAACGACCCCAATTGACCTCAACTGAATGTAAATAATCTCCCGGTACCTTGGTTAAGAGTTTTGACCGTGTAAAAATTTCAAATTGCAAACTAGCACCTAATCTGAAAACTGAAGGTTCAGAAATTCAGTCAAGTTCAAAAATGCATAACTCTCAAACTACTGAGCCAAGTCTTGTGTTATAGTACTTTCTGGAAAGGTTATGAATTTATGTACAACTTTTGTGTTATGACTTTTAATTTGGAGCCCAGAAACCAGGGAACAGGATTTCAGCAGTCGACCAGGACCTTCAAAATTCATAACTCCTAAACCACTGACCCTATGAGACTGTATGAGTAGGCGTTGGAAAGCTGTGGAAATTGTCTAAAACATTTGTATGAGCTCAAAGTATTGATTCTACACTCAGAAAGAGTAGTTTCGATTTTTCTGCAGACTGTTAGTAGGAAGACAGAAATTCAGATGTAGTTTTAGAATCGGTCAAAGCATGACAAATGGTTCTTAATTATTTTTGTTCATTTGCACCTTCTGTAATCTTAATGTTTTGCTGACCCAATTGGCATGTTTATAATAAACACAAAAGTCATGATCCAATTTTAACTCATTCCCGCAGATGGCTACTTCTAAGGTTACCATTGAGAGCGCCGCTATGGCTGCTCGCATCGAGGAGTTGGAGACGCAACTCATACTCAGTGATTGAAAGTTGCCTAGAGGGGGGGATGGATGGGGTGAATAGGCAATCTAAAAATAATCCTAAAAAAGCACTAAAGGATAATCAAATAACCAGGAGTGACGGAACTTCCGTCAGGGTTGACGGAACTTCCGTCGCCACGGAAGTTCTGTCAAGTGACAGAACTTCTCACTACCTTTTCTCTAAGCAATGAACAACACAGATAACAACGAGAAGGAAACACTAGCTTAGTAGAAGTGAAGCTAATATAATATAAGCCTAGAATTCTTGAATGAAGACTAGGTACACAATTAACAAATGATACAGGCACAATAATATGAAAGAAATAAACAAGCACAAATATAAGAGCGGAAAAGTAAAGAGAGACACAAGAATTAACCCGAGGTTCGGTAACCACACTAAGTAGTTCCTACGTCATCGTTGAGGAGCCACACAAAGTGGTCGGGTCTCTCTCAACCCTTTTCCCCGTCAAGCAATCACAAAGATCGTGCTTGGATTTCTTTCTCCACTTGATTCTTTTCCTCCAGAGGCGAATCACACCTTCACAAACGTCCCCGACTCACCACACAAAGTTGGGAGTTCAAGGGCGACGCCTAGCCATCTAGGAGAGCAAGTCTTCAAAAGTAACAAGCAAATCAAATCTTGATGGGGAGGGAAAGATGTGCTCAAGCTTTTGAGTGGATGGATTCAATCATTTTGTGTTTAGGTCTCTCTCACTTGGATTGAAATCTCAAGAACAAGTCTAGGAGTAAGAGAGGAGAGCTCTAGCTGAAGAGTGAGTGAAATGGCAAAGAATCCAACCCTTCCCACGGGGGAAGGGGTACTCTATTTATAGTGAGAGCTCAAAAACTAGCCGTTAGTGTATTTTTTGGGTCTGACGGAACTTCCGTGGTTACCCACGGAACTTCCGTCAGTTCAAATTTAGCCGTTGTAAAGCACTGGCAGAGAGCAAAAGATGTTGTAATAAAACTTCCGTCAAAAGGTGATGGAACTTCCGTCACTCTCGGTTTGACAAGAAAGAAAGGACACTCACAGAACTTCCATGAGAGCCACGGAGGTTCTTGGAGACGGAACTTCCGTCATGGGGTGACGGAACTTCCGTCACTCTCGGTTAGACTGGAAAGAGGCTCACAGAACTTCCGTGAGAGCCATGGAGGTTCTTGCAGACGGAACTTCCATCGTAGGGTGACGGAACTTCCGTCACTCTCGGGTGTGCAGAAGGTAGAAACCTGACGCTGACGAAACTTCCGTCACTAGGTGACGGAACTTCTGTCACTCTCAGGTTAACATCAAGGCCAGACCCGACGCTGACGGAACTTCCGTGAGAGGACTCACGGAACTTCCGTCACTCTTTGTCTTGCTAAGTAAAAGGTTGATTTTTAGGCTTTGTTGACTAGGTTTTCAAACGAATTGTTTAGAGCTTGAGCACAATGTTTCCCTTACTAGCAAGATAAGTTTTACCCCTCTTAATAGTTCGGCATACCTATGACTCAAAACAAAAAGCATAAAAGCTAAACTTGAACCGCTATGAGCCTATTTCTTTTCACTTTTATTGAGGGATAGATTTTCTCACATTAATGGGTAATTAACTTTTCTCTTGATGATCTACACATTTTCTTTATAAGCATGTTAGTACAATTTTAATCTTTTGTCATTAATCACCAAAACCCACTAGGGGACCTAGATGCATCTTCAATCTCCCCCTTTTTGGTGGTTGATGATAATAGATTAAAAGGATATAGAAATATAATCAAGAGAGAGAACAACAAAATATAGTGAGACTCCCCCTAAAGATATGCATGATTCACAAAGACATGTGAAGGAGCTCCCCCTATATTTTGTAAAAAGTGGGGTGCCTGAAAGGTGTACAAGTGTGAAGCAAAGTGATAAAGCAATAAACAAGCATCACAACCAAACTATAAATTAGAAGAAACAAGCACCACACATGACATAAGAACAATAGAGTTATTACAAAAGGTTCACAAATATGTTTCACACACAAAGCAAATAGAGAGGGGAACTAGTCCATAGGTTCATCACTATCCTGTTACAAAGCCTCTGAAACAAATATCCTTTTCACTCATCTCTCCCCCTTTGGCATCAAGGCACCAAAAAGAATGAGAGGAGGAGGAGATAAGAGAAAGGTATTACTCATCATCATCGGTGCTGTCATCAGTGTCCTCGTCGTCCTCGGCATCACTATGTAGCCAAAACATATTTATTTATGCATTTTATTAAAATGGCTCAATGGCCAGGAAAAATTTCCTAAATCTTAATATGTAGTCAAAACAAATAGTTGCTACTTCAAAATTTGTCCAAGAAATATTTACTAGGAATAAAAATGCACAAAAATAGTTTTTGGACTCCTGGAACTGTGTAGTATTTTAATAAAATGCTAAGACACTCTGGAAGCGTATATTTATTTATGCATGTTTGACATGGTTGAAACAATCAAAATAAAATTATAATTGATTTTCAGTACAGGATTTAATTATCCCATTTTTCATGCATGTTTCTTGCAGCATTTCATAGCATCTCTGAAAATGCCATATTTAAATATTAAGTATTTATTCTATAATGAATATTTTAATGTTTTCACCTTTTTAACGAATATCAGATTTTGGTGCATTTTCATGTCGTCACATTTGGTACAAAAATATTGTATAATGTCCCACACCACATAAATTTTTCTCACTGGTATTTATTCTTCCAAAACCTGATTTATGATAATAGCTTTGCTTATTATCTAGTAATGACATGTTAGTAATTAAAAAGTAATGTAAGGACATGTGATGACATACAAACAATTAAATGTGTAACTCTCTATATGTGGAAAGTAATTATGTTATGATGCCTCTGATCATATGGTTATGGTCATCTAGTTAGGTTAAACGTGTGTTGTCCTTGCACCACTATGAGCGAGCTTGCTTGCATTGTATAACATTAAGAGAAAGTAAAATAACAAACCTCCCTGTCCTTCCCTAATACACATCCCTGTAATTTATACTTGCATCATGTCATTGCATGCATTTGTTGAGGAAGTGCCATGAATTTCCTCTCTATTCTTACTTGCATTGCATTTCATCCAATAAGACTCAACGGTGGGAACGTGGAGGTGGAGAGAGTTCCGGAGGAGCCCGGAGCTGAGACAAATATTCCTGAGAGTACTAACTGTGATCTGAACCAAGGCAGGCCCCGGTGCACACCAATGTTTTTCAAGTTTTTATTTTGTATCACCTGTATGCGCGTCATGTATTGTGCATTACATGTAGGAATTGATTGAAGCCTAGTTGTATGTAGGCCAAATAAAATCCTATGGGCATGGGTTTAGTTTATACAAGCCCCGTTAGAAATGCTAAGTTTAATTGATGAGTCTCGGTAGTGAGCATCGAGTAGTCCGGGGATTACTCGATATATGGTAGCTGATCACTCTTACCCTCCTAAGCTTGAGAAAGGAATTAAATTGATACTAAACGGGGAAGTGCATGTGTAGGTTGAGATGACAAGGTTGACCCTTGTTTGCCATAGCTTCGTTTGTGTCGGTTGGGATTGCTTTGAGTGTGGCTCCGTTGAGCAAGTTTGAACAGTACCAAGTGCATGCTAGTGATATGGGCACTAGTAAACCGACATAGCTTGATTACCGCAGTGGTTGGACGATGCCCTACTCTTCTTCTGGTGATGAAGCGGGTATGATGGAATGTGGGTATATGTTGGAAGGGAGAGTGCATGGGCTACCCATGGATGGCTTCGATGGAAGGATCGCATGGTGCAACGTGTACTCGAGAAAAGTGGGACCCGGACCGACCCTGTTGTATCTCGTGAAATGTTGTCATATGTGACTCCTCAGAGTGTGCGTGCGTCGTGTATTTGGATTTCTCTTTCAGGATGTAAATCGATTCGAGTCGCCGCCCCTCGTGGTTATTGAGTACCACTTGTGGTAGATGTCACATCATAGTCGTTGTCCTATTGTAGTAAAAAAGTGAAATGATGATGATAATTATACCTGTTGTACTTCTATTAATGGTATTTCAACCATGATTGCTATAGTATAGCTGCATCACATTTATTTTATACAAGAACCATATTAATTTGTCTAAAATGTGAAAACTAAGGATCAAATTATTAGTGTTGTTTTTGCAATTATTCCAACAACCTCTGGTCAACCCCCTGCATGCTAGGTGTCGGCCTTAGCATGCCATTTTGACGGGTAAGTCTTGCTGAGTATTAGTTGCTCAGGATTTGTTGTTTAAGTTTTTGTCTAGGTATGTCACATGTTGTGCACATCGAGAGTGGCAATCACATGGAGTGGGATGGTGAACCCCTGAAGGGATAGACCATGGAATAGGTTCCCATTTCTCCTACTCCAGAGGAGCACGATGAATGATTCATGGTTAAGGGCTGCCATGAATTATTGTAAGATTTGTATCGTCGAGATTATTCGCTTCCGCTAAGTCTTCGTTTCCGAACTGCAAACTCTTTTATGTATCCTAAATTTGAACCTAAATTGTAATAACTTAATTTTGACATTTTACTTTGTTTTCTATGTTCATTTGTGTATTGATGGACTCTTTCTTCGTCAAGTGTCACCCGAGTATCGATCCTTGACTAACCCCTCATTTTGAGGTTGCGATGTCACAATTTTTCCACATTGGGCACCATGGTTCATTCCAAATTGAAATGTGACCACTAGAGAGACTCCATTCTACAGAATCAAACATTAATTCTCTTATATATAAAATAGAGCTCTAAGTCCATGATTTTGAGCCATAGGAGCTAGCTCTCCAGAAGAAGGTATTAGGAAAATACTAACCTTTTAAAACTTTTGCCCAAAGAGACTCTAGATTTGTGAGTATTCTCCAAGCAAGACCTGTAATGAGGGCTTTATTTAAGGCATGTAGTCTCTAAATCCAAGCCCACCTGCTCCTTTTGGAATGCAAAACTTCTTCCAAGCTGAAAGACAAAGTGGTTTCTTGCTATTTTGTGGATTATTACCTTTCCACCAAAAGTGTCTAATAATGCTTGCTAACTCGTCAATAAAAGTTTTAGGGAGTAATACATGGAACATATAATAGATTGGGATGGAAGAAAAGACCAACTAAATCAGGGAACATCGACCTGAATGGGAAATACAATTGGCTTTCCAGTCGCTATACTTTACCTTAAATTTATCCTTAAGGAACCCATAAACTTTGTTTTTACGCAAGTTAGAAAAAAAATAGAGGATGGCCAAGATGTTTAACATTGTTGGACATGAGAGGAACATGGAAATAGGAGGCAGTAGCATATTTTAAGTGATTAGGAGTCTTAACGCTAAAGAGAATAGCAGATTTGTTCCAGTTGGGAGTTTGACCAGAATCTGGGCAAAATTCTTCCAAGATACGTTTTACTTCTTGGGGTTCATGGATGGTGGCTTCTCCACAAATTATAACATCATCTGCAAAAAGGAGAGAGTGAATGGCAGGAGTATTGGTGGTCAATTTAATCCCATAAATTCTCCCTTCCGTAATTGCATCTTGTTACCTGCATGTTAGCTCATTTATTGCAATGATAAATAAGTAGGGAGAAAGTGGACAACCTTGACGAATTCCCCTCGTACTTTGGAATCTACCATAATATTGACCATTACTAATAACAGAAAAAATTGGGTCTTCTATGCGTGCAGCAATTAAATTAATGAAATTAGTGTTAAAACCCATACGATGCATAGCATGTTTGATAAATCTCCATTCTAGTCTGTCAAAAGCTTTTGCTAGGTCAAGCTTTAGCAGAAAAGCTTGTTTATCATAACTCTTTAGATGAAAGGAATGGATAATTTCATGAGCAATAACAATATTCTCGGAGATTCTACAACCCTTAACAAAAGCATACTAAGGACAAGAATCATGAATGTAAATAGGCAAATTAGGCTCAATCTTAAGGACAAGAATTTTGGCAATGATTTTATAAGCCACATTGCACAGACTAATGGGTCTAAAATCTAAGGGAGAGGAGCAATGAAATATTTTCGGAATAAGAACGATGTTTTTTTTTCAGACCTGAAGCAAGACGTTTATTGGAGAAGAAAGATTCTACTAACTTGTAAATGTCATCTCCAATCCAGCTCCAGGAAAACTTGTAAAATTTTACATTTAACCCATCAGGCCCTGGAGCAGCATTTCCTCTCATAGTTTTCAAGATGTTTAAGATTTCTTCTTTAGAAGGAACACGCAATAAGTTCTCATCTTCGATACGATTAACAGAATTAATCTGAGAAGAGAAGGCCTCTGTTCCCGGCAAGTTACATTTGAAAATATTGCCAAAATATTCTATAAAACAATATGCAATATCCTTCTCAGATGTAACAGTGTTTCCTTGAGTGTTAACAATAGAACTGATTTTGTTCTTCCTTCTTCTTTTAATGACATTCTTACGGAAGAAAGAGGTGTTCCTATCTCCTTTTAGGATCCAATCCTTTTTACACCCTTGCCTGTAATATTCAGAAATTTTGTTCTGCACATATTCATAATTACAAATCAAGGAATCTTCAGGTGCAAAGTTACGACATGAAATGGGCAAGGCTTGCAAATTGGTCAATTCAGATTCAATATGCTTAAGTTGACTGTTAAGAGAAGATTTATTCTTTTTAGACCAAACTTGTAAATGATGACCCAATTATCGGGTCCTTTTATGGAAAGGAAGATGGGTGAATTGGGACCAAATGTTCTTACTTACCTCTTGAGAATCATTTTCATATGGCCACCAATTTTCAAATTTAAAACCCACTTTCCTGCGTTTTGGATTTAAGAGAGGCATAGCAAGAATAGAGCATGATCACCAAATAGAAGAGGAAGATGATAAACATTAGTATTAGGAAACAAGTTACACCAACCATGGTTAGCCAAACACCTGTCCAGTCTTTGAAATACCATTTGTGATGCATGCCCTCTATTGGTCCAGGTGTACGCAGGCCCATTATAACCAAGGTCAATCAAACCACAATCATTAACAATATTTAAAAACAAGAAATGCGATCAAAATTAGGATTTCTAATACCATGCGTTTCATTAGCATGCATCATCTCATTAAAGTCTCCCATACAAAATAAAGGGCTGTCACCATTACTTGCAAAAGAAACAACTTCGGTCCAGATGTTATTAGTATTTACATGATAGGGATCGCCATAAACACAAGCTAACTTTATAACATAACCTTGATCGAAACTAACTTTAGATAAAATATAGTTAAAACTAAACTTGATGACAGCAACTTGAACATCTTCTGTCCACAAAAGCCATAAACCACCGGAGATTCCATTAGCAAGCTATCATAAATATTAAAATTATGGATCAGGTCATTAACTGAAAATTTATTTGACTTAGTTTCTGAATTGAAAATTACCTTAGCCTTGGTGCAAGAGATAAGCCTTTGCTGGTGGCGCTTTTTGGAACTGCGGAGGGAGCCACCTACCCCTCTGCAGTTCCATGAAAGAAGATTCATGGCGCCTGTGGCGCCTTAAGGGCTGGCGCGAAAGTTCCATCAACAATTGCAGTAGTAGCAGTAGAATAAACCTGACTTGGTGATAAAGAAGCATTATCACTTTCCATAGAGTCATCTTGCTTTTGAGCTTGATAATGAGGAGGTGCAGCAACTATAAAACTATTACCACCAGGGTCATTTTCAGTCGAAACATCTTGCTCAAGCTGAGGAGGTCGGGCGCGAGTATTATCTCTAGTGATAGTGTGAGCCTCACGATCCCATCTGCTATGCTGGGGTCCTTTGCATCTTTTAGGACGAAGAATGTTCTGGATGTACTTCACTAGGTGAAGGTGAAGGGGGAAGGGGAAGTGGAGGACTTAAAGGTTTCTTGGTAAAAGGTTGCACAAGAGGAGAGCCCTGTCTCTTGTAAATAGGATTTGATCTGGTTTGTGAGGTTTTTGGAAAAGGAGCAGAAGAAAAGTTGAATTTCTTGTAACCCTTGCCTTTTTGTGTGGAAATTGGGGACCCTCCTTGTTTAAGTTTAAAGCCTCAGTGAGAGCATGATTGGAAAGGCTCTGGAACTGGTTAAAGTTTTCAAGTGAGGCATTTGGGTTCTGCTACAACTGAATTTCGGTGGCTTCCTTAGGAGCAGGAAGAGTAGGAAATGAGGAATTAGTCGCACACTTCAGTCCTTCCATCTGATTAGGAAAAGAAATATTGCATTGCATCCTAGAATGAAGGAAGAAGGGATTGAACTGTTGTTGCAAGTGTTGACCCTTAGCAAAAGACACATTATTTTGCCATGGTTGCAAATGTTGATGGAATCCAAAAAATGTGTTGGTTGCTTGGGCCTTCAGATGTGTGCTCAGTTTAGTCAAGATTAATATGCTCCACCCTAACACTGGTCGTTGCTTTTTCAGGTTCAGCTTTCTACACAATACTTGAGGATTTTTCTCCCGTTTTCTCCAAATGCATCTCCATATTGGTATGACATAGAGCCTGAGATGTAACCTTGACAGGAGTCAGTTGCATACTCTGAGCTTGTACTGAATGCCAGTTAGTTGTAGCTGCAGTTGAACTTTCTAGGGGAGTTTTTGTACCCAAAACTGAACTAGATGAGGACTGAGACATTTGTTGTTTCTGAAAATAATCCTTAAAAGACTGAATATAAGCATTCTGTGGAATGATGTCCTGATCCTCTCTCGCTTCTTTAGAGATTTCAATCTCTTGAGTTCTCCATTTACCATATATCTCTTGAGGGACTTTAGCAGCTTCTATTGGAGACAATTTGCTCAAATACTGGAATCTAGTCATGCACGTTGACACATTATGGAAAAGACAACCACAGAAGTTACAAATTCTTGCCAACTTCTCATAATGGATATAAACCTTGATCCTTTTAAACTGAGAAATATTAATAATGACAGAATCAAGCAATGGTTTCTTGACATCCAGAATGATTCTAGCAAGAACAAACTCATGAGGTTTGAACATAGTATCTTCGGACAGAGCCACTGATTCATCTTTGACACCAATTCTCTCAATGATCTTGTTGATAAGACCAATAGAATGAAAGGGCTTAGGAATGCCATATAAATGAACAGTCACTGGCAGATACCTAAAAGTGTAGGAGTCCAATGGCCTGCTCCCCAGCGGATTGGCAACTTCAACTAGCAAAGTTTCTTTCTCAACAATCCATGGTTGACGTTGACAAATCCATCTGAGATTGTCCTCCTCACGTAGGTGAACCATAAACATATTTGGAGAAATAGGAGAAACTCTGTAAAATCTTCTTCCCCAGGCGGCTCGCATAGCTTTTTCAAACATGAGAAGTGAGATATTTCTGGATGGGGATTTATCTGGAGGCCCATCATTGAAGAGAAGGTTAAAAGGACAAGAAACCGGTTCTTGGACTTGTTCCTCAAGATATATTTGAATCACTTCATTCTGCGAGAGATTAAGGTTTTGGAAATCGAACTCTAATCCAACTGATGGGTTTGGAGAAGTATAGGGATGAGGAAACGATGGAGGTGGTTCTAGATCCATTGCAAGCCAAGAGGAAAAGCAAGATGCAGGCAGCTGGGAGGGATTAACAGGATTTGGGAGTACAGGTAGTTGGGAAAATCGCATTGAAGAGGAAAGAGAGGAAGAATTGAACGGCATAACGCCAAAACCCTGTGCGGAAGTAGTGCTACAGTGCAACTTAATGGGAAGAACTTGGAAAACTGAAATTAAAAGCTTCTCGTGAGGAGATCGGATCAATCCATGACACACAAATATTCTCACATGTTCTAGCATCAAAATCCCCAAGAAATTCTGACCCTGAACGCATCCATATCGGAGATCCAAAATTCCACCAAAAATAGCTCAGAAAATATAGAAAATAAAAAGAAATTTGGGATTCTGAGCAACAGATGGATTTGAGCACGAATTAGAAGATTGTATTACTCAATTAATGATGTAGGTTTGCAAGCCACTCCATGGCACATCAAAGCTTAGGATGGCAAAAAGCACAAGAACAAAGAGTCTCTCTTATTTCCTTCTAACCCTAGCTCTCTTCTACAAATGAGGCACCCAAAAACCTCACTCAACCA
Organism: Eleusine coracana subsp. coracana; assembly: GCA_032690845.1. Lineage (NCBI taxonomy): Eukaryota > Viridiplantae > Streptophyta > Magnoliopsida > Poales > Poaceae > Eleusine > Eleusine coracana. Next base: position 58,084,586 of record CM064434.1, on the reverse strand, counting down.
CCTTCAGAGAGGGCAGCCAACCAGCCCCTCATCTTATCTCTTGGGTATTTTCACATCTCGAAAATGCCCCTCACATTACAACACGCATATCCCTTCCATAAGGGTATTTTCATCCATCTCTTTCTCCGTCACCCGAACACTGCCAGGATCTTCATGCCTTCTCTTCCGCTCCTTGTGAGCTTCACGATGATACTATATGCACCAGTGATTGCCACTGCCGGTTTTGAGACCAAACCGTGAAACTGTCTTGCACGCTTCTCGAATCATGACTTCCCGTGTTGCTTCCACTGAAACAAGACTTCTTGATCTCTATGCGTGTCACCTCGTCATACGATCCTCCTCATCGACAAGTATCTCCTGCTTCCAATCCATCAGACAGCCTTTACACTTGCACCAACACTCGATCACCTTTGACTTGGTCAACTCCGCTGTCTTGATCAACACCACGGTTTTGAGGCTCAACTGTGAAACCTCCTTGTGCATCTTGTTCGCCCCCGTGTATGGTGTGGGTCACCCTTGACCTCACCCGGCCTCTCGATCATCCGGCCCCAAACCCCCGCTTGTGCTTGATCCTCCCGCCGTTGACCGCCAAGTTGACCCCACCAACCTACACCTCATGAGACAAGAAAACACATTCCATTCTACTCCAACATTGTTGAATCACATCACTAACACTGATTAGTGAAAACTGTAATCATGCATTAAGATACATTAACATGCTAATGCAATCATCAAAACTCGCATTTTAACTCAAACTCCAAAACAACTCAAATGTCAATTACTCATCACAATGCCAAGCAATGGCACATCTCGACATGGTTCTCAGATCTCTTCTGTAGTGCTGGCCATTTACATTTGTACTTGCATGTAAGCATGCCTTGTGACAATATGATACAGCGCCAGTTGGTAGGTGAAAATGCTTGTTCAAGTACATGAAAATATTACTCAAAGAATGTTGTCTCTTTAAGGACGTGACCAAGAAGAGCATCGAAAATAACAGAGGAGCAATGCAAATTAACATTGTTGTTGAGGCCAACAGAGCAGAGCAGGAACAAGTAGCAAGATGATTATGAATATGCACGGTTAGATTTTAGAGAAATAATTTGGAAGTATCGTCATGGCTTGGAGTGCACAACCAGTAGTGCATTACCATGCTTCCTAAAGACGATGGAGCTTGGCGAGATCATGCTAAGAGAAATACATGATCCAGCTAGGAGATTCCCATATCATGCAATAAATAACAATATTATTACAATGCGAACAAGTCATAGTAAAAAACATGTTAGAAAAGTTTAGGCATAGATAAGTATGTGTCAAGCAAGCTAGGACTCACTCGATTTTGTATATAGGGTTGATGAATCAATAGGTCAAAATCTTTGCTTCTTTCATATCGATATGCAATTGCAATGATTTTGGAAACATGAAGAGAAGTCATGAAACACTCCAATATATTCTGTTTTTGTACTTTCTGCTACGCGATGGTTCTTGCTGAATCGAGGGTGTGGTTATGGCCATCAGTGACACAGGGGGAAAGTTAGAAAACAAGGATAATCATATGGTAATGTCCTAGGTCTGAAAGATTTATTTTTTGCATTGCATACAAGGTTTCAAATGCCCCAGAGGTTGGAGGTGTTTGAATCTTAGGACCTCTAGGAGTAAATCGGAGGGATGGTTTTGGTCTGTGAATCCCGTACCTCTCTGTAGATCCCGTTGCCGACCAAGGTGCCGGCGATGAGGTAGAGACGACAGAGGCGTCCAGGGATGACGGTGGCGTGGCGACGGTGAAACAGTGGGCATCCCATTGCTGGCAGTGCGTCTCTGATCAATGGAGTCTCCTTGGAGGTGGGGTGAAAGAAGTGGTAACAAACCTCGTAATCCTAACCATGGATCCCCACCTCCTCTTTTATATGCACTGTGCAACGGGGCCCACCAGCCACATTTGGGTTGGACGCCCCCGATCAGGGTGCGGTTCATGGTCCAATGGGCCATTGGGCCCATTAGAAGGAGATCAACCTAACATTCTGCCCCTTGAAATAACTCATTTCAAGGTATTTTGTTCCATCACAGATTTGTGTGTAGAGCATGTTTTGTCGTCACGGTCAATTACCGATAGATTCAACAACTACAACACACTCCTCTGTTCTAAAATAGATCATTTAACCTTGGGCCTTTTATAGTCCGGAAAACATAGGCCATACCAATAACTCATGTCGACGGTGTGCTCTCCGAACACACTGGACGGTAAGCCTTTAATGAGCAGATCTGCTAACATTTGTTCATTATATTTATGCTCCAAGCATTTCAACATAATTCTGGACTTTCTCCTTAACAACAAATAACTTTATGTCAGTGTGTTTGGCACCACACTTGACTCGTTATCACAGGAGTGAAATACTTAATGGTCATTGCTGTTATTAACCATTATCAATTCCGGATACAGGTTTCCTTAACCATTTTGCCTGTTCCTCAGCCTCATATCATGCTAATTCATATCTTTTTATCACATTGATGACAATTCTTTGCTAATTCATACCTTTTCATCACATTGATGATAGTTCTTTTATCTTTGAAGCCTTTCTACACAAAAACTCCAAGTGTGAAAGTTAGCGACAATTATGGATTTCTCTACACATTTCACGCATTCTAACTTGCGCTCATAACTTTATGAGAGCATTTAAAAATATCTTTATCTTTGTACTCATAACCTTTTGAGAGTACTTGTTTTTTTTAGCATGAGGCTGATATCTTTAACTCCATTCCAGTGATCTACATCTGGACTGGACATTGCTAAAGCAACCAGGATACATAAAACTTCGTTAGGGTAATATCATCAAGCTTCTAACATCTGAAGCATATGGTACCATATTCATTTGATCCTTTTCATATTGTCTTTTGGAACACTAAAGTTTTCAAAACCATTACCCTTGACTATAAGAACATGCATATATTTTCTTGTATGCATACTTTAGAGACTTCTCATCATGCATATGCAATTTCTAATATGCCTTCTCTTTATCTCGGTGAATCTCGTCTCATATAACAAGAAACATTCAATCGAGAGCATTCTTTTGAACTTTAAGGACAAGAGCTTCTTCTTCTTCTTCTTCTGCATTGGATTGACATCACCACTAGCAAGTAAGACGTCATCCATATGATTAGGAAATGAGTTTCCCATTCTATATCCTTTGCATAAATGCAATTGTCCTCTTACTCTTTAAAAAAACCCAAAATTCTTTTTAATCTAACAAAAACTTTAAACATCTCCTTTTAGAAAAATATCTTCAATCCTTAAATGGATTTTCTGTCAACTATGTCTAAAGTTCCTTTTCTTTTCATAGCAAAACTTTTTTATTGTGCCATGTAAATACATTTTCCTTGGATCATCACTAAGGAGAATCGTCTTTGCATTTATCTGATATAGATCAAGATCATGATGTGCCGCTAATGCCATTATAACTCTGAAGAAAATATTACATGAGACATCAGAAAATCTCTCATAGTAACATTATTTCTTCGCTTTGCGTAAAGCCTTTTATAATATATTCCTTCCAGAGTCACATTTAATCTTATAGACCGATAATGGCCTACTATTTTGACTCAATTAGAAACTATTTTCCCTTTGGAGTCACATTTGATATTGTAGACCCATTATAGTCTACTGTTTTGACACCATTAGGAATATCTTCCAAATCCTAAACATCATCAGGATTAATCAATTACATTTCATCTTTGCCATCGTGGCATTATTCATTTCACTTAGGGTCCTGTGCTATTGGCACTTCTTTCATATGGGATTCTCTTTTATTGCCTAGAGGCAATTAATTCTATAATCTTTGTGTAACCATAAATTTACTATTCTTGAAACATTCAAGTGGATACATAGTCCTACTTCTCTTCAAGTCTTATTCCCCTAGATTATCTATCTCCTTCAAAGATGACGTATCTCTGAACTCTTTAATCTATGCGGGTTTTCTCTGTTATAACTTTTGTTGTTTATGGCACTTTAAGCACTATCTTAATATTCCTTCACTAAAAAAAGGAATACATCTATTTCTTTACTTTAGGGGTATCATTAATATGACCGTTGTACTCCCCCAGACGATCATATTTTTCTTTGGTAGATCACTTTAGATGCACAATATGCATCACATTATCATCTTTATAGGAGAGTTTCATAATTTTTCCTCCCCCTCGAAATGTGGTAAGAATCTTTCTGCCACAATTTCGAAAATATTTGAAACTCTTATGAATTGAGTAAACTTTGATTGTCTACTTCACTCACCTGATTACATCATGTGAAGTAAAATTATCTGTGAAATTTTATGGGAGTACTTCTTCCTCATTCCATTTCAAAAAACTCAATAGAGTTCTTTTATCATTAATACTTCTGCAAGTCGTACTTGCACATCATTCTTATCTTTTGGTTCGTCTTCTCTTTTGACTCATTAAGTGCTTAATAACTATCACACATAAAGTGCACGGTCAATACTTGAAAAGCATAAGAACTACTCCATACTTTTCTCTGAGAGTGAGATACATTAAAAGCACATGAGTCAACATATCTTTCTCCCACCAAGTAGGATAAATCTTTTCTCAAACTTCTCCTGCTATACAAGATTTTCTTGACACAAACATTATGCCATATTTTCCCCACCATGAGGGTATTTTCTCAGACTTTGCCCTTCATACGGGTATAATCATAATCATCTCTTTCCCGTCATGCGGGTAATTCCCTTGAAGGGACATGAATACTTGTATTGGCTCATATTCAATCATCAAATTCAGAAATAAATCCGAATATTCCATGACACATACATGCTTAATCCAATGTTGGTCAAATTAAACATGTATATGTCTTGTCATATCATAATCATTAAAATGATTATAAAATCTTCTTCATAGAGAGTACATGAAAAATAATATCTCAGGGCTCTCAATGATACATCTGTTTCTTGAATTAATATCCAAGAATTCTTTTCTTTTGAAGCCATTCTTTAGAGGGGGGATACTCCCTCACTCTATGACTTTTTTCATGGTCATCTTTCGGGTCACAAGTACCCAATCTTTTTGCTTTCACAAGTGAAAGCATCAAAATCCCTTACTCCGAGAAAATTAGACAATAATCAACAATAATGAGCATAAAATTAACCCCTTAGTCTGATTAATGATATGCACATTAAACTTTTAATGCTTTTCCTTATATTCTAGATCACCGTTGGGTAGAAATAGAATAAATATTATCTATATATATAAATTCTAAATCACCGTTCGGCAGAAAAAGAATAAATGCATATAACTCATAAATAAAGTGATGACATATATATTAAACAATTTTGCTAAGAAAGCAACATTATAATCGACTTTATTGCAGCGGAAATGTGAAATGTTTTTTTTAAATTAAAGAGCATTTCTTGATCTTTTGCCTTTTCTCTGAAAAATTGATCACTATGATATAAAATTTATTAGATATTTAAACCTTTTAAACATAGAACTCATAAAATTATAATATTGTTATCATCTATGTTGGTCAGAAAATAATAATACCATAATTATTTTTAAACACATATCCTTTTACTCCTCTAATCAATTTTTCTCTAATTTAATAAGAGGATAAACTTTTCTTTGCAGCAAAAACTTTTCTTTATTTTAGAAGCAATCAATACTTCTAATCTTTTATGCACAGATAATTTAAACAATTTCTATGCACTCATTTAATCTTTCACATGAATAAAATTCATGAAAAGATTACTTTTCAGAAGCAATTATTTACTTTTTCTATTCTCCAATCAATTATCTCGTTGGTTGAAATTGACTAGAGATTTAAAATTATACAAAACTGTACAAAACTCATCTATAAAAGCTTATGAAAATTACTAAAACAACTCACAGATACTGCAGTTCATTTTGGCCCGCGGCTTGGCCCGTGGCCTTCACTTTCGCCCGCACTCGCCTATCGCATCCTGGTGGCCCAGCGCCTAGCGCAGCTTCGTGGCCCAGCAGCCAGCGCCCTGTGTCCAGTGCTGCTCGTGGCCCATCGGCCCATGCCTCTTCACATGACTCGCGCTCGCCCGCTTGGCCAGCACTGGCTCAGCGTGGCATGCAGCCCAGCATGGCCTCACGGCCCAGCGTGGCCTCACGGCCAAGCCCTGCCTGGGCTCTTTCTGGCCTGTGAGCCATCGACCATTGCTGGCCGTCCAAGCGTATCGGACGGCTCTCCTCAGTTTTCGCTGGAACCAAAACCCGGAGGCGCGTCGGTTCCCTAAAACCTAGCGTCATTTTTCTTTCTCCTCTCTAGCCACACTGGCTTGCGCGGCTATGCTCGGCGAGCTACGGTGTGCGCGCACCGGCGGCAGGGCGGCAGCCGCCATGGCCGCGAGGAGGTCCTCCCGGCGCCTCTCCTTCTCTCCCTTCCTCCCACTTCTTTCTCTTGCCCGGAGCTAAGCAAGATCAGATGGTTGCCGCCCGTGGCAGCCTGAGGGAGGTGGCGGCGCTGTCGGGGTCCCCTCGCTGGAGCGTGCGTGCCGGCTGCAGCCAGCGCGCGCCTCCGTCGAGCGGTTCTCGGTGGTGCCCATAGGTCGAGTTTGCACCCATGCGACACGGCTGCAGCAGTGCCTCGATCCATTCTTTCCGCACGATGGCGTGCGCCGCAAACGGCGAAGCACCACCAGGTGGGCACTTGCCCCTTTTCTTTCTATGGTTAGGGTTGCCATTCTTTTTTTCTTTCTCGATCCAAGATCGAGTTAATTCTTTTCGATTCGAGATCAATTCATTCCTTTTACCCTACGGTTAGGGTCTGTGTTTTCTTTTGCACGACGGCGGCTTGGCAGCCCGTGGCCGCAGGCACATCGACGACAATGGGAGAGTGCCGCTGGCACGAGGGCCGCGACAGTCTCCCCCTCTTTTCTGTTCGTTGATCCGAGATCAATTTTTTTGCTCTTTTGGAATCGTGATGAAACATTTCTTTTTCTTTCGATTCATCGGGAATCAGTTTTTTCCTACTCCGATCTACTCTTCTAGCCAAGCTCTTGATACCATTATTAGAATCTTAGGACCTCTAAGAGTAGATCGGAGGGATTGTTTTGGTCTGTGAATCGCGTACCTCTCTATAGATCCTGTTGCCGACCAAGGTGCCGGCGACGAGGTAGAGACGACGGCGGCGGCGTGGCGATGGTGGAACAGTGGGCATCCCGTCGCTGACAGTGCGTCTCCTATCGGTGGAGTCTCCTTGGAGGTGGGGTGAGGTGGGGTGAACAGTAGTGGCGACGAACCTCATAACCCTAACCATGGGTCCCCCCTCCTCTTTTACATGCACTGTCCAATGGGGCCCACCAGCCATATTTGGGCTGGACACCCCCAATCAGGGTGTGGTTCAAGGTCCAATGGGCCATTGGGCCCATTAGAAGGAGATCAACCTAACAGGAGGATCAGCCGTAGAAAAGCATGTGCTGTGGCCTGGTGTTACAACAAATACGAGAGAAGCTATTGATTACAGCGTTGGATTATACATAAAATTATTCTAGCCACGCTAATAGCACCGGTCATGTTGCTAGTAATTAACTACATAGTCGGGCGCATTTGCTGTAACAGAAAACGAGCTAACACCGTGGTGCTGGCCATTTACCATGCACGTAGGCATGCATTTGTGACAATATGATACAGCGCCAGGTGGTAGGTCAAAATGCTTGTTCAAGTACTCCAAAAGTAATGATGCCTTTACGCCATGACACCCCACTTTCTTACTTGTTGCAATATATATTCGATGCTGAGAAGCCCAAATTCCCCTTTTCCATTCACAGGGTTACACCAGCGGTCCAATTCCATATTCAGTTCTCTCACACGGTCACACTAGCAGTACACCTTCCAATATAACTTCCCAACTTGATCGCCATGGCTGCAGCCGGTAAGGCAACCGAGCCCTGGGGGAAGCAGGAGACGGAGGCTTTGCTGGAGGCGTGGGTTTTGCTGCATCGTCGTCGCCGTGAAGCTCGAGGCGACCCGTGGGTATCGGAGGATGAATGCCTCCGTCACCGCTGCTCGAGCACGCTCTTTGCTGAGGACTGGCGTGCTGTAGCGGGCCCTGTGAACGCCGCCCGTGCCAGCTCTGGCCTCACCACCAAGCGAACTCCTGAACAATGCAAGGTCCGCATGAGTAACCTTAAGTCTCGCTACAAGAGGGAGATCTCTAAGGCAGAACCATCACAGTGGCTGTTCTTCCCGGTGCTTGATGCTATCCATACCGAGGAACGTTGGCCAGCCTGGCGCCGGCGTACTCAAGCTGCTGATGGCAGGGAGGCTCATGAGCATCACCCGCAGAACGTTGTCGGTGGAGGAGCTCATGAACAGGAGGAACGTGGTGGTGCTGCATTGGCAGATGTGCACGGCAATGCCAGCAATAATGTGGGACGGATCCCAAAGCGGCAGAGGAGCGTGACATTAGAGGCGGAGGAGCATGGCAGTGCGGCGGTGGACGGCATTCATGGTGCGGCAGCACCAAGGCTGACATATGCGGATACGGTGGCGCTGATGGTGACGAGGGGTCTTGACATCATCCTCAAGTGTATTGAGGCTGATCAGGACAGTGACGTAGATGCAGCAACTGTTGCCTAGCCGATTCTGGTGAGCAGCACGACGGTGATTAGAAGAGAGTATTAGGTCTATGATCGAGGTGTTGGTGGAAGCTGAAATGACTATGCCATAAGAGGTGAACTAGCAATAGCAGTCAGTCTCTTGTGGGTAGATTTCACACTTCTATACATGACAGGTTAATACTTTTACTGTCCAAGATATGATTTATTTCAGTATTGGTACATGATCGAGGTGTTGGTGGAAGCTGAAATGGCTCTGCCATAAAGAGAAATGAACTAGCAATAGTAGTCGGTCTCCTGTGGGTAGATTTCGTACTTCTATACCTTACACATTAATGCATTATTCACTATACAAGATATGGTTTATTCAGTAATATGTTTGTGGTAAAGAGAAAAATCTTGTTCTTCTAGATTACCCAAAAAACTTGTCCGATGGGGGAAGAACCGCTTCATGATATCTATCTATTTATTAATAAAAGGAGATAACTTTTCTACTACAGTGTCTAGAAAAAAAGAGAAATAGTCTAGAAATTCTCACAAAAAAGCAAAACATCTAGCCCTCAATCCTCATATTACATATCTAAAGAAGTAAATCTGACCCTTAATTACCTTTTAGATGGATCCTCACGTGACTGACCCCTTCCTCTAGCGATCCAAATTATCGATCTGACTTGTGTACCTCTTCCTCGTCTCCAATCATGTACGAAATCAACAGACGCCTGCCCTAGGTACTCGCCGCCGTGTCGTGTCACGACCTTGGATTCACCTCTGCATAACTGAGTCATGTCGATGCTATTGAACCTAACAGGAGCACTAGAGTGCTATCATCTCCGATCTTGCATCTCCGCCGATGAGGACGATCAAGATCGTGAAATCGTTTGTCGTGGTGAAGGATAGATCAAACTGTTTTATGGCGACCAGACTTCACATGCTTTTTTACGCTAGAGGAGGATTCAGGTCCACATAATCGCTGCTTTGATTAGTATCTCTGGCAACCGTGCCGTGATCTTGATCTTCTGTTCCAATCAAGGCGAGGCAACTGTAATTAGGCTATCACAGCAGATGCAGACATTGCCAAGACCTTCAAGATAATCATACGGAGGAGCTAAGAATCCTTGAGTTACCAAGGTCCAAGGCCGCCCAAGAGGCAAGGAAGCTGGTATCGTCCAAACCCATCTGTTTCAATAATGTCAAGCAATCTTCCACCACCGGCGAGCCTGCCACTTATTCTGTTTCTTTTTTATTTTCCAACAGATGGAGTTCTTTTTCCAGTTCATCTGTTGCAGATTTATTTGTGTACAACTTTCACCTTTATCAATTACTCTTTTGTAGGATAACAGAAATACAACAGTTTGCAATAACGATTAGTCATTTATATCAGGTATATATATGATTTTTACATTATATTTTTCTTGCAAGGCATGACTGTACATTTGATTTACATCTCACTATTTCTTATTATGTTACTCCCCTAGGTATGCACAATCACTGGTATGCAAAGAAAATGTGTTAAAAATAAAGGGACTGAACAAAGACAAATGGTTAAGGCATCCATGAATTTGTAAGTGTCTCACTTCTGTCATAATGATGAAAGTTCCATATTCAAAGTTTTTTTTCCTCCGGTGTCTATATATACAATAACAATTTTGAGCACACTATCTATAACAATATTTGAAAATTATGTATGCAAAATTATGTCATTAAACACCCCTGAAGGATGCTTTAATTTGTTTGATAGAAACACTTTCCTGCACCTATAAGAATTTTACTTTCCCTGTAAGAGAAGCTCAGTATATCTTCTGAATACAGTTTACGTTCAAACTGATAAAAACATGTCACAGATTTGGTTATGTATAAAGTAGAGATGAGCCTTGCACAATCAACTCTCCTGCACACATCTAAATCATAATTTGTTTCACACATGATTACAGCAAGATATTCGAACCATACCCCTGTGTCTCAGTTTGAACTACGTCAGATAATGTACCTGATCACACTTCATGTAACATGTACTTACTCCTCTCTCCAGGATTTAATTTTTCAGTCCAGAAAATTTAATAGTGACAATAACCTCTAAATTCTCACAAAAAAAGAGGCATCCAGCCCTTAATCACCTTCCTGTATAAACTATGAAATAAATCAAGCTATTAATTGAGCTGTACTACAATTCACACCATTCTTGGTGGCCCTCACCGAAGATTCCATTGTATCGTTCCTTCCACAAAAAGGACAATCCTCGTGCCCTTATGAGAAGATCTGGTCCAACTTATGAACGACGAAGACAAATGTCCGACAAAGATTCCATCGTGAAAGACCAGGTCAAGTTCTCCTAACTGCTGTGCCAATTCCTGGCAATTGAAGCTCCCGGCACCGGTTCACCATGCCTTGGATCCATGCGCATCCTACAATAGTAGCAAGGTAGAGATATCACTGATAGCAGGAATAGGGCGCAACATTGCAAGATCCACCCTGGTGTCACATTGCGTCCACTTGAAGTTGATCGCAAGGATATAAATAGGCATGCATTAGGTGAGGCTCTGGTGAAGTTAAATATATACAAGCAACTTCTGGCCATAATTTGACTTAAAGTTTTTTTTTTCCTACAAGGCATACAAACTCCAATCATAGTTATACGTTTCATCAGAAGATGAGATGAAAATTATCTATGTTCTTGATTCTAGTATATGATCAATGTTGGGCAATACTAACAAATGTAAGGGCAGTAAACTGTACCCATTTTAAGCAATTATTTTGTAATAGTGATAAATTTATCAGACCTGTGACCTATTTTGCTATACATGTTTTGCATTTGCAGTGGACTGCAGCGAAAGGATTGTAGGCCTTCCTCATACAAAGGCCTGGAACCAGCCATCATTAATCCTGCGTACCATAGCAGGATTGATGATAATTGCAATAAAAGCTTCTACGGTGTCAGAGAAGAGAAACTGTAGAATTTACATTTCTCCCAAGCAGAAGTTTCTGCATGCGTCACTTGTGGTGCAAAAAGGCATATTTAGGTATGGCTTCTGGCACAGACAACTAGATAAAAAATTTAAATAACTATAGATGTGTAGTCTGTCATAGCATGATGTTACATGTAGGATCGGAGCACCAATATTGCTAATGACCACGATCTTAAGCAGCCCACCATGAGGTGATTGTATAATGATTTCAATCATTAGGATAAAATAGAGAATATTTCTATTCCCTGAAAATAATATATTGTGCTTCTGAAATAATTTACCCTATATACAGCTTCAGTGACTAGAGATATATTTGTTGTTACTTTGTGTATGTAGATATTGAATATATAAAGTGACCTGTGTAGATTTGCCTCAAAAAAGTACACTCATTTCTGTACACCGTGTCAATATAAAAAAATTTGCACTTTGATGACTGAAGGGAACATATATTTTTTTAGATGAGTAGATCATAAACTTACGAGAACTATCCCTTTTTGATGACCCAAGGGATTATATACTTTAGAATAGTTGATTAGGAATTCAAAATAATATTGATATATACAATTTTGAGTGATAGCGTTAGACTAAGCTTCATCATCATATCGGCTTGGACCTAGAAAATAATATTCAATGCAATTAAATGAACAATTGGTACCTTCTCCTGAGCATAAAAATATATACGATGTAGAACAACATATCAGATTACAATATAAATTAATGAATGTTTTCATTAAGAGTTTGATAGTGATACATTTTAATAACATATAAGGATCATCCATCTAGCCTATGTGAATGCATTTTGATAGAGATATATTTTAATAACATATAAATACCATTGATCTAGCCCGGGCGAATGCGCGGGCACATTATCTAGTTTATTAATAAAAGGAGATGACCTTTCCACCATGGTGCCTAGAAAAAAAGAGAAATAGTCTACACAAAAAAGCAAAACATCTGACCTTTAATCTTCATTACTTATCAAATCATATTATCATCTGGCCGTTAATCTCTCTAACGTGATCCTTAGGTATAGCCACCGTACTCTGCGGGGGTATACTCAGAATATACTTATGATACGAATCTATCAAAGTTTCTCCCTGCACCAAAGATACGACCCAATGGGCTAGGGCACGTTGTCCAGCACCTCGAGTCCTCGTCTCCCCCTTTGGATCGCTCGCAGTTTCCATTGCAGTCATACGTCGCTCGTCCCTCTGGCAGCCGCACGCCGGACATACAAAAGAAGGCGTCCGGGAGGAGAGCAAAAGGAAAAGAACAATGGTGTCTCACCTGCCGCCACCATCTTGTGTCAAGTGATTGATCAGCCTTGCATCTTCTATTTGGCCGGCAGCAGTATTCGTCCGGGAGGTGCGTGATTTTTTTGTAGAGTAGTGCACTTCGTGTGGCTACATCATACCGGTGGGACAACATCAGGGTTAACGTGTTTCTTAATCTCACTTTCGTGGCTCTTAACAGAATGGGATCTATGATGTTCATATGTTTTTTTTTTCGCATTTCTTAATGCTATGTGTTTTCCAAGGGTCAGCAGGAAATACATTCGGTGAAGAAAGGGCATACTCAGGATGATAGAGCTCCTTGGTTTTGTCAAAAGGAAGCACAATTGGTGCGTTAGTGTCTCGATGCAGTATTCTCTACCCAAACTATCACATCGCTGCCATGGCTTCTAGACCTGAACTGTGTTTGTGGTCTCCCTACTAAGCTGTACATCTGACATTGGAGCAGGCAAGCGGAACAGTCATAACCCCCAAGATATCTACTGTGTTGGCCTCCTGAGCAGTACGCACGGACCATGTTGATAAGGATGACAAAAATGTGAGCATCAAGACATCAAGCAACAAGAGGCAAGGTTATGTACTACTTTTTTTTTGCCAATTGATTGACTAAAAAAATGCATCCTTTTTCTTACTAATTTCAAACAACATGCATCCTTGAATGCCCATAGATGCAGATAAGTTTACAGTGACTATTTAGTCAAGGCAAGAAAAGATTGATTTATCAGGCAATCATGCATCTGCTTGAAGTACCTACGTAGATGGAGGCCACCACTATACAAGGACCAGCAGTAGGTATGCATCAGTATGTTCTGCACGCTCTTGCATCAAAGGTTGAGGGCGGTAAGCATGAATCACAATTCACATTGTCCCAATCATTGAACATCAATCACAAGCTGCCTGGAGGCACCTTAGATAGAGTGGGTAATCCAGATTGAAAACATAAACAGTGGAAAAATAGATGACGTCAAATGCCATATTCATGACACATGATGCACATTATTGTCCCCAAATTAAGGAGTTTTTGAACATTCAATTGTAGTTCGTAACAATCTTAATTTGTTTCTCTGTTAAATGGTCTACATTGAATTTATTTCTGAACATTGGGCATTCCAGGTTAACCTTTTTTGTATTGGGATATGGGGGTAAGAGAGATTGTGCAGAGAATGCTCTCTTGAGTACCTCATGGAAAACAGAAAGGTATGACATGAAGGCTCAGCTTTTCAAGTATAGATCGAAGCAATTATCACTTAAAGAGACTAATGGCTGCAAATGTTAACTAGCAGCATTCTTTGCGTCATTTGACAAATAAATAAATCCTGGTAATCATACAATTTTCTCACTTTACTGCATCTACCATGATTTCTTAGTGTATTACAGCTATGGAGGTAACCACGCATGGTTAAGGCTCTATAGATATTGATCGACCATGGCAATTTCTCAAGGAAAATTTTCAAGAGCGTTTAGCTAAAAGGTTGAGTACATTACAATACGACCAAAAGAAATCTAGATATAGGGAGTGAAGAACATGATTAAACAGAGATTGCCTCTTTCATTTTAGGATGCTATGGAACCTTATGTACACATTCTGACATATTTTCTTAGAGGTTAGAAGTGCTTTGTCTTTGACAGTGAAGAAAATCGGCTGACAAAACAGTTTTTTATTTCTGATGAGCCATTTATTTGAAAAATAGACAAGGTGAATTTTATGTGTAATTTAAAGTGATTACGGCGCAATTTGCACGGAGTGTCTATTTTTTAACAAAAGAGAAATATCTAGAAAAAAGAGAAATATGCTATAAATTCTCACAAAAGATAAAACATCTAACCTTTAATCTTTACTTGATGCATGCCCTAGGTGATATCCAGCAGTTAAACCATGGACAAACAGTATGCTCGAAAGACATCCATAGGCAAAGAAAAAAATTAGTGATCTTCATGGTGACTATATGGACCGGAAGAATGATCACGGGCTGCATCCGCGGCAGAAGAAAGAGGTCGTTTGACATGTGAGCAGCAGCAAGAATCTTCACCATCCAACAGTTTAATTGGTAGAGTACACATGACAAAGGGAAGCAGCGTCTCGCGAGGGCAGGTGAAAGCTGAAATCTTTTACCAAATAGAAGGGATCATGCATCGATTAGTCATTCATGTTTTTGCATGTGTCACCAAAGTCATGCTATTACAAATGAGATGCTAATAAAAGTCATTGATATTGTTTTGATTGAACCAACCAGGATCGATTAGTCATTCATGTTTCTGCATGTGTCACCAAAGTCATGCTATTACAAATGAGATGCTAATAAAAGTCATTGATATTGTTTTGATTGAACCAACCAGGATCTGCACCAGTCCATGGATTAACATTGAAGCGTAGGCGCGTCAAAAGGGTAGCAGCATCTCACTGGACAGGTAAATGCTAAGATCTTTTTTTTACCAAACTGGGTGGTGATGGTACATGGATCATCATTCATGTTTCTACATGTATCACTAGACAAAGCCATGCTATTGCAACATAGAAGCTAATAAATCGTTGCAATTTTTAAGTTAAACTATTAATTGTAACAGTGTCAGGATTTTCCTGTTATTGACAATCGCAGTAATATAATGATAGCACGGTGCAACAAGGGCAACAACATAAGTGGCATCCGATCTTCTCTGGCTAACAGTTAACATGCCTTTTTTTTTATCAGTGTACTATTTGGTTTACTGTTCTGATCCATACCTAGCTTAGATCTAAAGTATTCTAAATTAGTCAACTTTATCTATGGATGGATAAGTCTCGTGCTTCTGTCGTTGTAAATAAAATATGCCCAGATTATATATTTAACACTTCAAAATGAACATGAATATATTGCATACAATTGTTGATCACAATGAACTGCAACTTTTATAATTTAATATGATTTCATTTAAGATGAGCAATACCATAACAGTTCTCTATGTAAAATTATTTAGTTGTCTAAGCAAATTAAATCTTCCGATAACCTTAGAAATCCCAAATTTCAAAACACTTGCCAATTTTTGCAAAAAGAAAACAGCTTGCCATAAAACAGTTTACTTTATATTATTGAGCCTTGGAAAAGTTATAATTCTAGGTAATTTGGATATTTTTTGTCTTAATAAATATACATAAGAGAGTGTGAACGTGTAGAGTAAGACATATTAGAGTAATAGGTTGCAATTATCAAACAATAGAGTTATTAAAGATCCAACATGTTGATATATAATTGAAATTTAATTGCACACAATAAATCAATGGCTACAAATTACACATATTGTAGTCAATTCAGTAAAGATGAACGAAATGTAGGATAAGACAGAAGGTGCATATACATGTACATTTTATATCTGTTTTGGTTCACCAGCTGATTCAAATTGCATTGTTTAGTCTATAATAATAGGCTCACCATGCCATTTATGAGAATTTGAGATGTCATATAGACCATCTTTATTTTTATCCCTGTTTTGGTATGATTTAACATTAGGCTCCATGTAGTGATCAATATACCACTGTCTAAGTATTTTTTTTAGAAAAGGTAATATATTAATCGATATTTCACTGTCTAAGTATTAGATAACCATTTTAGCATTATGTAATATTCCCTTCGCCCAAAATATAACCATTCCAGGCTAGGAGAGAGATTGTCCAGATTCATAGCATCCTCAATGTATCTAGACAATTGTGTGTTCATTTATTAGAGGTGCTATGAACAGGACTTCAAATGCATGTTTGGGCAGAGAGAGTAAGTAATACTTATGTCAATACATTTCAGACATATGCTACAAGTATTGATTAATACTACACAACAGAAAAAAGGATATGATTCTAAAATGTTATAGGGATATTTAGTGTCTAGCCTGCACAACTACGTGGGCCATATAATCTAGTTCAATTAAGGAGACCATGTAATCCTCGATCGAGAAAAACTCCTGGCCCATGCATGGCAACAGCAAAGTCGAAACCACTGTGGGCTGACATAGCCGGCACCAGCGGGCCAGGAAGGCCGTAACCCAGCACACACGCTGCCTCCAAACCACACCATATACTAGTATGAAGTACCAGGGTTTGGTCAGGTACACTACATCACTGAATTACCTAGTTGCCCTATATATGCATTCATCTTTTCTATTTTCTTGCATTCGCCTTATATGGAATTGCTCTTAGGTACACCATATACCAATATGAAGTAGACTGTATTCTTGTGCGAACGTGTTCTTCAGTTAGTAATAAATGTTATACAATATATGTACATCTCATATGGTTAATTTAAAATGCAAGGATCGTTCTTATGAAACTGTTGAAGATTTAAGACTCCAAATGAAACTGCATAAGGTTTAAGACAAAAAAAAAACACCTGCAGTCATGGAAGAAAGGCACACAACTCGGTCACTTAAAAAATATGCTACGTTGCAAAAGGCCCTAACTCCTTTCCATATCTAGAAAGAGAGTTGACTCGTTAGCAACCACGATCATTTTTCTCATAGCAAAAGACTACATTGAAAAGTTTGATGGACTGCATTAAATTGGAGAAAATATTGCTAGTTATGTTTGTTTTAGCGTAAATTCATGCTAAACCTACTTAGGACATGCATTTTAACACGATGAAACACAGAATATAATATAAGTATCTGCATATTAACGGTTGTCACTTGCCACCATGGACAACTAGTATCGATAGAGCAGGACCACAAAAGGATTTGCTGAAAACTGTGGAGATAGGCATACACTAGTGCACCAATGACTTTCACTGGTGGCGGAAAATGCCATTGAGTGGCGGTTTTTGAAACCCCACAGAGCTTTCGCTACTAGGAGTGACTAGGCCCAGTGGCGTGTTTCGGTACCACCACTGAAGGCCCGAAGCCCAATGATGATGGGGTGACATCATCTTTCATTGCTATTGGGAACAAAATAATAAAAAAAAAGGACTCACACCAAGATGATGAAATGATTGGATCTTCAATAGCCAAGATCCAACAATACACCATTGTCAGGAAATATTCAGCAAAGAATTCGCCTTGGTTATCCATAGAGCGAAGGACACCAACAAACCCAGAATGCATGAATGGCTAGAAACCTTATGATAGCCATCTCCTTTTCTTTGTATTTTGACTTTGTTTTTTCTTGATTTTCTAGTCTTCTATCACGACAAGGTTCTATCCTCTTTTCTTATTTAACTAGCCAAGTTGCCCGTGCACATGCACGGGCTAGCTATCTTAGTGCTAAATTAGCATTATTGTCCGTTAGAGAGAGTTTACTATAACATGTATTAAAATTGTTTCAAACACAAAAGTTTCATACTTCTCGGAAACAATATATATGTTAAAGTTCTTAGTGTCAGGGAAAAAATATGGCTGTTTACCTTTTTAATAAAAAATACTCCAATTGCATTTCTCTTTTTTTATGAAGTAAATCATGCATCATATTTATTGCATAACTTTTAGTCAGTGACAATGCGGCATGAGAAACTATTCAAAGAACGATAATCTATAATAATTTTAACTTCATTGAGTTAATTTGTTCTAGAAAGTCATTGAGCATACTTCCATCATGGTTTTACTAATGTTGTTGGATTGAAAAGAAAAATCTCCAGGCATAGGCTAGGTGCTCTATCGAGTTCAACAAAGATAATGTCATCTCTGTATTCTCACTCCTGATAATGATAAAATTATTAAGAAAGACAAAAATCTGCACGTTTAGATTGTAATGGTTATAGAATCGGATCTGTTGCTACGTATAAGATGGAGAGCACATCTGCTTGCACGTACCAACTAAGCTATGTAGTTGTCAAATAGCTTCCACAATGATAAAGCTAACTAAGGAAACTGTTTTGTTCCCGTGGTTGTACAAACTCGATTGACACATTGTTAACTTTGATTATGTGATGAAAATATACTTTTAATATTGCTCTTTAAATGTTAAAAGAAAGTTCACAACTCTTCATTAATTTTGTACTGAATGCTTTATTATGCTACATAGCTCTCCTTACACCTTTTCCGTGCTGTCCACGGCTTTATGAATGTCCACTACAAATTAATTAAACTTAGTTTGCACAAAAAGAGTGGGACCACAGGTACAAATAATTGATATCACAACATTTATAGTTTCTATCCCACATGCTAAAACTCAAAAGACCAGAAAAAGGCCATATCAAGATCTATATTGATTTATTTATTTTCTATTTGCATATTGAGCATCCGAGTGGAGTGTTATGCTAGTTCCAGATATTACTGTCTTTTTATTAGTAAAAACTTTGCACTAACCAATGACAATCAGAAAATGAAGATAGGAGTCAGAAAATGAAGATAGGAGGTAGAAGACTGGTCCCGCCAAGATTCATAGTATAGCAAATACGAACTACAGCATGAACTCTTTCTCCTACTATCCGTTCAACCAACATGAATATATATAGTTTTTTTAGTAACACGATAAGATCTGCATGCTAAAAAACTACTGTATCAAAATATTGCAATGAAAAACTTGGTTCATCAAAAGGTGTCAATATCTATACCTGAATTGGAATCATGCTAGGTGTAATAGCAGCTTGTGGACCAACCCAACCTCGTTTTATTAGCAGGATCCCGTTGCTGCAGGGTCGTCCTGCTGTTTGAAATATATTCCATGGCTTCATTCATTGAGTACTTGAGTAGGATCAATGTTGTGACTGCGACGCGGCAGCAAGTAGCTTAGAGCGATAGGCTCCTCACTAGAAAACCAAGTGCCTGGCCGCGTCCTGCTCCTTGGCGTCCTCACGACGGTGGCGCTGTCTGCGATTCAACCAGATCGCATCTTGAGGCGGCCAGTGGCCCGCGGGGGCTAGGAGAGTGTGAGTCAGACATGTTCTAATCTGGGGAGCCGGATGACCACAACATGTACACCACCAAGGATGCAGTCCAGGAACTCATGAATTTAGATGTGCCAGATCAAAGCCACCTTGCCGGTGATTTAGGCTCTACGGGAAACTCGGCGTGGTCTTCCTGTTACCTGATTATGCCACCGCCACTGCTAAAGCTTGATCAAGAAACGATTCCCAAAACAACGCCGTAATACAGGATTTTGGTTCCGGGATGAATACATATACGTGATGGATAGGTTTACCTAAGAGGGATGGACCTGATTTATTTGTAGAATTGGCAGGCCAAAAGCTAAAATAACTTGAAGGTGAGGAATGGATAAAGCTTCAACAGGACGTGGATGCAGATATCGAGCTGATGGTGTTTCATCTTGATCTGTGCCAATGGTGATTTAAACTCAACCTTATTACTGATCCTCATCTGCTATGTATGTGAAGCGTATATTAGTATCCTGACCTGCACAATATAATAAAAATCCAAAGATATGAACAATACCATCTGCTCACGGCACCTTGTACACAGCGATCATCATGAATCTGCTCATCCAGATCAGCTGCCAAACTGTCACCTGCTGGTTTTATCCACACCCCAGAAGGGTACCCCTGCTGAAGTATTATGCAAGGAAGAGGAACAGAATCACGATGGAGACCATGTTGGTGCCGGTCACCAGACGGTTCATCATGCCATGATGATCTTGTGAAGCCGGTGATCTGCGTCACCAGTATTGAAAGTGATGAACCTTGACTTTGCGACCATGGTCTGGAGCACATGACTGCGTTGGGTATTCAAGGGTAAAGAGATGAGGAACGGAGGTCGTAATTCCTGGCCGAAGTGTAGCTTGTTGGCGACATCGATGAAACAAATGAGGAACCGATCGAGGTTACTATCCAAGCAGATCTCTTGACTCATCAGGGAGCTTCACCAAAGTAGAACAGCACCATATAGAACCTGAGTTAATGGGACAAGGTCAAGTCATGCAGATTTTGGATGCTAACCTTAGCAGGCGGCCAATGCATGCGGGCATGCGGCCAGGCAGATTTTATGGCGGCGTCTTGATAATTTTCAGGAGATAGATCTGGACGGAAGGTCGAAAGGGACAATACGTACATGATTGGGGAGGCCCCATGAGGGGGAGAGAGATGTATGCACTTATCTAGTTAGGCAAGAGATCAATGGTCAGATTTCCATATAAGATTACATTGAGAGGGATGAAAGGCTGGATATTTTTTTTTGTGAGAATTTCTAGTCTATTTCTCTCTTTTTCTAGACACCATAGTAGAAAGGTCATCTCCTTTTCTTAATAAATAGATATATAATCAGTAGGGGATCTTCCCTCCTGTTTCATCAAAAAAAAAACTTCAAACCCTGTGCCGGGTTATTATGTTTTACTTTCTTGAAGCTGACTATTGAGATGTTAGTGAAAGCTGAAATGGCTCAGCCATATGTTGAGAAATTAATTAACTAGGAACAGTAGCAGCGAAACAGCACCGGAGTGATTTTACACCAGCAATTTAACTAGCAATTATACAAAAAGTCTGCAGTACTTTTAACCGTCCAACATATGGTATTGTAAACTTTTTGTTGAACTGAGGTGTTGTAGATGATAATCAACGTCTGGAAGGTAGCTATGTAATACTCCATTATTATTATTTTGTGATAAGAAAATCTCGTTCTTCTGGATTACCCCTTTTATAACACCCCTGCCACTTAAAAATTTGTAGCAGTAGTAGTTTCGACCCAGAAGGCCCAAATAAGAAGTGGATGTTGACTATTACGGGCCATTAAGCCCATATTATTTGTAATAATTCTAAATAGTTTAGGCCCATATGTAATAGTATAATGATTTAGTCTCACGTGAGATTCTTATCATTAATTATCTCAACTTATTAGGTAGATTACCGGTATATCCCCTAGAGAAGTTGAGAGAGGCCAAGGGCGAGCCACACACGCGCGTGCCGCTGAGCCGAGGCTAGGCTGGTGGCTGCATGTGTGCGTTTCAATTTTGAAAAACAATTGTGATTAATATTTCCGTTACGCAAGGGAATCAATTGCAATTATTCCTTCTATTATGATATTAATTGTCGAGCATTTTGATTTCCATCAATTTGTAACGCAGCATATAATCCCTACCCCAGACTCACCTGAAAGCTAATCGCAAATCACCGCTTTCCTTTCTATCTTTCTCTCGAGGTGTCTTTCGAGTCTTCCTTGTCAAGGTCCTCTGCGCACACATAGGGTAGGGAGAGCAGGCCTCCGAAACCTTCTTCCATGTGCGACATCTACTCGGGTGTGCGGGCAATTATGTTTTTGGGGAGTGTCTTCATGACTGCTCGACCACACAACTTCTTCTTCCTCTTCAACAATGAACTATGACTACTTCCTAGAGGCCGTTCGAGGGACTGCACTACATATCTCTTCCTGCATCGACTAAGATTGACTATATCGAACAATCTAACGAAAATGACTCATGAGAATGGAGCCGACAGTATCTAAGGCACAGGTCCCTTCACAGGGTATACACTTGATCCAAACAATATTATTTGGTTAATCAATATGTTAATAGTTATCACCACCAGCATTTTATTCTAGATTAAATTAATCATAAAATTGCCTAAATACTTAATAGTGGAGATGTGGGATTAGTCCCACTGCAAGTTTACATAGGTGAGGGTTAGCATATAACCCTCATCATTCCACCTGTAGCGCCTCCAACTTAACCATTTTATACGAATCGAGAAAACAAGAGGGGTACTAAGAGGGCATTGGAACATGAGTGTTACAGTGGAGTATTAAGTAGTATTGTTTATTAGTTAATTATACAATATAAAGGAATATTAATCATGGAAATTCCATAATCGAGGAGAGATGAAGGAAAGAACACATTAGCAATAAACATATACTTTTTTACTAAAACTGATTATTTTGGAAAATATGTCAAATATAGTATACAAAATTTTAGTGACGTTGTATGTGAAATCACTCATTCATAATATTTGTATTAAAGAACGATATGTTCTTCTCAATCACTAGCCCGTGCAACCTACGGGTTAATGGGCTAGTGTACACAGAGTGAAAATCAAATACGTTATGTAACGCAATGGCTAGTACAATGGAAAATTTAATTACACCATCAACAGAGGTGGATGAGTTTTCAATAATGCTCCACCATCGCATCTCTGAGGTCAACACATCAAGGATTAAGTCTAACTTTAGTCCCTCAACTATCACTGCAGTTTAATTTTTGTCCCTTATCTTTTATACCAAACACATTTAGTCTCTCATTTCTGAAAACCATTTAATTAATATCCCTAATCTGCCAATCATGCTGCCTGTAGCAGCTCATTAGGCATGGCGAGGTCGAGCTCTGCGGCTGCAAGGTCGTCGTCTCAGAGAGGTCAAGGTTGCGGCGCAAGATCGACTTCCAGCTTCTTAGCGCAAAGTCAACACAGCGGTGAGGAGTTCGAGCTTCCCAAAAAGTGTCGATATGGTTGTGACTATCAACAAACAAGTATGCTTGAATCCCGTAAGTACATGTAAGTATAGTACATGCTAGTAATTAGTTATTATTCTGGTCAGATGATAAGGCATGCAGTGCATTGCTCGGATTCACCGATTCTGTTAGCTCCAATGAAATCGTCAGTGCTGATTTTTCTTTCCTCTGTATCCAAAATTGGCTAACAAAAGTATGTGGCAATAATTCAAGAAAAGAGTGACAGTTACATAATTGATTAGACTTAACTATATTTATAGATCTGTCATATATAAGAATGTAAAGAAAGCCCATCGTCCGACATACACACTTAATTAAGACAAGCAGATGTTTTACATGAACAAATATTAGTGAGAATTAGACATGCTGAAAAGCATTGGTGGTGGCCTTGTGGTCTTTATATGGCCTCATTTTAGTCTGCTTGTTGGACGTCTCTTGGGCAGACTTCAATGTCAAATTTGACTCCAAGCTCCATGTAGTAGTTTCACCTTGCATCCTCCTTGAAGTAACAAGACTATTAAGTAGAATGAGTCAGCATGCCACGTGTACAAAACCACCCTAGAAACAACTTAGGGATATTAAGTAACTGGTTTCGAAAGATGAGGGACTAAATATGTTCGGTATAAAAGATGAGGGACGGAAATTAAACCACGGTGATAGTTGAGGGACTAAAGTTAGACTTAATCCACACATAAACCATCCGTTCTTTCTTTCGCAAGCAAAAAAAAAAAACTTAACCATCCGTTGCATGTGCTAAGCATAAAAGATAAATCCATGGCAGGGTCCTTTGCCTGGGTAACCGGTTACCCAATTGGCTGACGTGTGAGCCCTGGCTCCACGTAGAAGTATTATACTTCTAGAATGGGCTGCAGTGACAGCAATGAAGCAGGATTCCCTTAGCAGGTCAAACCGTCAAAGCCGCTAGCAGCCGGGCCATGTAGCACGCAAGACACATTTCCGCAGCCTATATTTTTTTTAGCTTGATTGACGCCCGACGGCGCGAGCATTCAATTATTGGTGATCTGCACCGGGAGGGGCTGAAGTGGCGACGTGGCGAGCTCCCGCCGGTGGCAATGGAGGTGGTGGTGGTGGTCTGTTTTTCTCCAAAAGCGGCAGATGGGCAAGTGGGTGTCCCGGAGGGGGGGGGGGGGGGGGGGGGGGGGGAATCAGGCCTCGGTTAAACCCCGGGTGGAAGAGAGGGTGGTGGCTGATGTGTGGGATCCGCTCCCCTTTTCTTTTTTTGTTGATTTTCGAAACAACACCTATTTCATAATTTCATATCTTTAAAACTATTGACCCTATGCAAAATCTAAAAATATGAGCGCGTTCACCATAATGTGCTCTGTTTCATCAAAATACTAACTGTCTTTGGTTCCTAATAAAATTTAAATAGGAATTTTGTAAAGAGGGGTGGTTTTTTATCTTTTATCCATTTATTTGGGGCAATAATTAATGGAATAAAAATCTGAGAAATTTCTTAAATTTCTAATTAACCAAGGTGATCAACATATATTTTTGGTGGGGGTATGTTCCATTATAATTTTTGGACTTGTAGTTCAAATATCTTTCAAATTTGCTTGAATTTGGTTTGAATTGGACAAAATTCCTGTTTAACCTTCCCACAAGTTTATTTTCCTGGTGATTCTAACCCTAATTCAGTGGCATGGGTGTCACAGGCCCACCATGTGGGTCCACCCCTGGGTCAAAGCCGCTAGCAGCCGGGCCATGTAGCATGCAAGTCACATTTCTGCAGCCTATATTTTTTTAGCCTGATTGACGCCCGATGGCGCCAGCGTTCAATTATTGGTGATGTGGACTGCACATCATCGTCACAAAGCCGTCGAGACAGGCAAACAAGGACCTGACATCAACAAGGAGAGGAATTCTCTCCTGAAAAAGGTACATAACAACGCTTCGGTTGGAAACTTTATACTAATTTTGTTTCATGATTGAACCAGTTCAAATGTCAACATAGGACAAGGTGTCCCTCGCAAAAAAAAAAAAAAAAACATAGGACAAGGTGTGACTTCTTCAGTATCCACACCTCATAGGTTCCATCTAAACGATAATAAGGCTTTCATGAGTTGACATTCCTAATAAACAGGTTTTTAATTCATTGTAAAACAAGTTTATTGAATAGACCGGTAGCATAAATGAGCACTGATTAAAAGATGCATGTTACTCCACAGTTGACACTAAATATTATTGGATCCTATACTATATTCAAACTGGTCATGGTTATTATACTCAAGAGGGACTCAAGTCTGTCAACAACCTTCATTCTATCTGAAATAATACGTCTCATGGTAATACTCAAGATGCATGTTACTCCACAAGTGGTCCGTCTTTGTTTTCTATTGAGAAACATCATTATGGCAGTTGCATCAACTTTAATCATGCACTACATCTGGTTCCGTGTGACTTCAATGGCCATAGAGGTTGACTTAGAAAACAAAATGTCAGTAGAATTTACATGGTCTTAAATCAAGAGCATAGTATGAGTGTTTAAATTTTTTCTCCATGATTCGAATCTCAAGATCAGTTGGTCCGCTCATTTGTCAAAGCAACTGCAAGAGGTCCCCCATAATACCCAAAAACATACATTTTGAGGAAGGCAAAAAAAAAAAAGAGGAGTTTACCAGTCCAAAATACTAGCCAGTAGTTTTTCAAAACTTTTGGCTAGTAGTTTGAGGGTAATTTCGTAATTGTACTATTAATTAATTAATTTATATTTATTTCCACGATAGAATATTAAGTCTATAAACTTATTGAAACACTATTTTATCTTAAAAATATAAAACATTAGTTATTAATCAGATTGTTAATGTAACTTTATTTATAACAATAAAAACTAATTACTCTAAATTTACAACTCTTATTTTTCTGATATTGCCTTAAAATTAAGAAACTACTGACTAGTAGTTATGATTTTAGATTATGAAATCTATACCGTTAGATCAAACTACTGGCCAAATTTTCTTCATTTTTCTCACGGCTCCCCTTAAAAGTGGATCAAAGATCTTTTAATTGGGCAAAAATCAGAATTTGGAGCAACAATAATGTTGCTTTGCTTGAAAGGAGTAGGATTATGGTTTCATTTCATTTTTTGTCTGTAGCTACAAATGAGGGAACTTTAAAGAGATCAGTATCGGAGGAGAGGTTTTTACATCCTTTTGGAGGTGTCTTTTTGGCCTGAACCCCAATATTTTTGTTAAGGTAGAAGGTTTTTGGTGTCCCCCCTTAGAATTGCTCCAAGTCCCTCATAGCAGGAGTGTGTGTATATATGTGTATGGAGTACCCTGTGTTACACAAAAAAAAAAAGGATATATTCTGCAGTTGTTTATATTGCAAGTATCAGCGCTCTTTTCAAAGTATGCTTTCAAATTCAGCAAAATACCTTTTTTTTTAGATAGATTTTTTCCAGTTACTAATCGTCAGTTCATGTCCATCCTATGTCCACCAGGGTTTATTCCAACCGTTGCTTATACCATTAACGATTTTTAACATCACTCAACCACTTGGGCTTTTGGATGCGGAGCTTTGTTCAGCATGTTCCAAACTCTGTAGAAAATACTTTCTGCACTGTCAGGTAAAGATACACATTTGATGGACTGGGAAAGCGTTCTGTATATATGTTAAGAACCATGATTCATGGATCATTAGCCGCCAAACGGTGATCAAGTTGAAGTCAACATTCATCAGGCACACTTCTGCGTTTCTAACAATTGGGCAAAATATGCATGAGAGGCTAGTCATGCAGATCGTTGGGAGTCCTGATCCTCATTTTGGGTTATCACGTTTGGAACTATTTAAAGCCACTATCAGCACTCAGGCCACCATATTCATACATCTACCACCAGCAAGCCTCTAGCCCACTACAAGCACTTCATCTCGCCATGCATCTCCTGCTCCACGCCTGTCTTGGACTCCTTTATTCCCACCAAATTCTCTTCTGTTCTGCTGCCACGGATACACTATCACATGGTCGTGAACTTGCCAAAGATGATAGGCTTGTCTCCGCCAATGGCAAGTTCGCGCTTGGCTTCTTTCAAACTGGCAGCAAGTCCCACAACAACACATACCTTGGCATATGGTTCAACAAAGTCCCTGAGCTGACCCCAGTTTGGACAGCGAACCAGGATAAACCTATCTCTAGCCAGGCTTCACCACATCTCACAATTTCTAGCGATGGCAACCTGATCATCTTAGCCCAGAGCACCGTCCTCTGGTCCACCCAGGCTAACCTCACTACCAACGACACCATTGTCACGCTCTTGAACAGTGGCAACCTTGTTCTGCAAAACTCCTCTAACTCCTCACACACATTCTGGGAAAGTTTCGACTATCCAACAGACACTGCTCTATCTGGTGCAAAGTTAGGGTGGAACAAAATCACTGGTCTAAATCGTCAACTTGTTTCTAGGAAGAATTCAGTTGATCAAGCTTCAGGAATATACTCAGCGGGAATGGACTCCAATGGGATTGGCTTTCAAATGTGGAATTCATCTGTAGTATACTGGTCTTCTGGGACGTGGAATGGTAAATTCTTCAGTTCAGAACCAGAGATGGTAGCAGGTTCTTCTGTGGTCAATTATACATACTTCAAGAGTGACCAAGAATCTTACTTCATCTACACTGTATTGGATGAGAACATGATTATGGCCAATGTGTTGGGCGTGTCTGGTCAACGAATGATGCGCATATGGACCGGGCAGAATTGGATTATGCTTGGCACTATACCAAAAAGTGATAAATGTGAAATTTATGCTACCTGCGGACCTTTCACAATCTGTTCAAATAATGCTCATACATTATGCAGCTGCATGAAGGGATTCTCTATTAAGTCACCTGAGGATTGGGAGCTCGAGGACACATCAGGCGGTTGCATCAGAAACACACCATTGAATTGTGGTGGTGAGAACACAAATAATGTAGGAATTGCAGACAAATTCTACACTATGCCAGGGGTTAGGCTGCCCCCAAATGGAAAGGAAATAGTAAGTTCAGCAAATGCAGATGAATGTGCACAAGTTTGTTTGAGTAACTGCTCTTGCACAGCCTATTCCTACGGCAAGGGTGGTTGCTCTATCTGGCAAGACATTTTGATTAATGTGGCCACAGATTATAATAATGGAGAAACTCTTTCTGTTCGCCTTGCTGCAAAAGAGGTGCTGAGCGGGAAAACCAAAAGGAGTGTAGGGAAGATCTTTGGTGCCATTGGCCCAAGCATTCTGACTATGGGTTTCATTATTATAATAGTGACTTTAATGAGAAGAAAAGGGAAGTTGTCTTGCTACAAAGTGGATGATGGTCAGGGAGGTGTTGGGATCATTTCATACAAATATGTTGACCTCCAACGAGCAACTAAAAATTTTTCAGAGAAATTAGGCGGTGGCAGTTTTGGGTCTGTGTTTAAGGGTTGCCTACCTGACTCGAGTACCATTGCAGTGAAGAGGTTAGATGGTGCACGCCAAGGAGATAAACAATTCAGGGCTGAAGTGAGTTCAATTGGAGTCATCCAGCATATCAATTTGGTTAAACTCACTGGTTTTTGCTGCGATGGTGATAGGAGGCTACTTGTATATGAATATATGGCAAACAATTCCCTAGATGCCCACCTATTCGGGAGTAACAATACATATTTGGATTGGGGAATAAGATGCCAAATAGCTCTTGGAGTTGCTAGAGGGCTAGCATACTTGCACCACAGCTGTCATGACTGCATCATACATTGTGATATCAAACCAGAAAATATACTTCTTGATGCTTCCTTTCTACCCAAAATTGCAGATTTTGGAATGGCCAAGTTTCTTGGGAGAGATTTCAGCCGTGTTGTGACCACCATGCGAGGAACTTTTGGATATCTTGCTCCTGAATGGATTAGCGGAACAGCTATAACACCAAAAGTCGATGTTTATGGCTATGGAATGGTTTTACTAGAAATCATATCAGGAAGAAGGAATTGGAGAGTGAAGCTACCCAGTAATGATGATCAAGAAGGAAATTTTTCAACACTAGTTTCACATAAGATTGATGATGATGAAAGAAATTTATCTGTGGACCTTACGCATAACCATGATGACTATGCTGGAAATTTTCCTGTGCAAGCTTTTCATAAACTTCACCATGGAAACATTGAGAGCCTTGCAGATCCAAGATTGAAGGGCGATGTGAACCTAGAGGAGGTTGAGAGGCTTTGCAAGGTGGCTTGCTGGTGTATCCAAGACAATGAGTTTGATCGACCATATATGAATGAAGTGGTCCAGTTTCTGGAGGGCACGTTGAAGCCTGATATGCCGCCTATGCCGAAATTACTTTATAGGATAGCAGGATTCTCATTTCATGACAATCTTGATGCAGACATTTAAAGGAGTGTGTTAAATATAGTATAGCATGATTTCAGGCAATCCATGAGAAGATTATACTTTTTTTGCAAATCCATTCTTTATGTTTTATATAATATATGTAAGCCCCCCAACGTACCAAACAGAAGTGAGGATTTTTATCGTACATTTTACAACCAGTAATTTACTGGTTGTAAATTGGTGTGTAGTAATGTCATTGGTAATTATTTCAATGTATTTACGTTCCAATGTCATCAGAGGTATAGGGATAATTTTCTTTCCATCCTTGTTGAGTCCCCCCATCGAATCCTCTCGCTGCCGCACGCATGAAACCGTGACGTCAGTTCTTTCGCCACCGGTGACCCATGGGACGTCATTCCCTTTCGCCACTGCCAGTCGGCTTTCCCCGTGGAGGTGTCAGCCTCATCAAATCCTCCCTCCCTGATCGTCATCGAGCCACCGGCGCGTGAGGAATCGTGGCTGACTCCCGGCGCTGTCGCTTCGCCCTTCCACGGCCTGGCGGTGCTGAGCCCTACCGCAGCCCGGCGGCACGTTCGGATGGTCTAAACGTCAATAACAACAATTACAACTATGCCACCTAATTTTGTATCCCAAAATACCCTAGTAAAATTTTTACTGCTGCAATTTACTGGTGGTATTTTTGATAGGATAAAATCAATCTCAGCCCTTAGTTTAAATTTACAACCAGTAATTACTGATTGTAAAATGTACCATAAAAGTCCTCAACAGAAGTTCATGCAGATTGGTATCTATGATTTCTGCCATAATTGTTTCTATGAATGCTTTATTGGTGCAAGAAGTTGCAAAAAAGGTCTATTATATTCCGAAATGGATTTAGTTTTTCTTTTGCTTTACATTGAAATATTACCAAGAATTTTTAACTTCTGAGTTACTTCCAGAAACACTAGAGCCCTACCGTTGAAGGATTTTTGCTGTTTCTTGGCCATAAGCACTAGCACAAGCTTGTCCATCTCTCTTCATCCTACTTGATTTCAACTGTTTCCTCCGGAGTCCTAAACTTTAACGTCTTTTCGTATGCTTAGTTATCAAGCAGAGAATGTTATTCTTTGGTCATCAACAAAAGGTGCACACCATTGTTTCAGTTCCTGCCAAACTAGTGTATGGACCAAACATTCTGAAGAAGTCGTGCTCGTTTTTGTCTTTCAAAAATAAATATAATATCCACTATTACAAGCTTTTGGTTGTGTCCATTCAGAAGGAAAATATATCATCAAATTTACTTGACATGGAATACGTATGTCAGAAAGTTGTATATTTCAAGTAGTCTAAGCACTTTCCTTAAAAGGCTGCTCTTGTCACGGATAAAAATGCAAACGAAGCATTTGGACTACTTATTTGAGTTGTCGTCTTGGTCTCTTTGTGTGTGAGTGGGCAACTGCAGGTTTCTAGAGAGTACGTGAGTGAGATATTGGAGCAAGCTGAAATGATATCAAGACCGTAAGAAGCAGTCCGCTTCAAGCAAAACTCCGCACAAATGTTGGGTGCACGAGAAACTCTTCTCCATGTTCTACTTCAGTATCATAACTCAATTTTCCTTGCCTTACAAATGTGATGCATTTCGGTTCTGAATATTGAAACTTGTCACAATGCTATCTATATTAATCTGTTCTGTAAAATTAGCAATTTCGAGAATTCATTTGAAAGGAGACACAGTGGAACTTGAAAGTAGGACATATGGCTGGGAGAAACAAAAAACTGAGGGAAATTCTCTGTTTCACCTGTCATGGAGGAGCCTCGGAGGTACCAGCAACACATCGTGACTTCAGGCTGTGGGAGAGCGGAGCAGCAACTGACAGACGCCATGTTGGTTTCATTGGTCTTGCGAGGCACGAGCGGGCATGAATAGAATCGGGTGTCTCGTCTCTTTAGGTTGCGATTGGGAAGGAGACGGAGCCATAGGTGCTCCGCTCGCGGCCAAAGCATCCCAAAGGTGCACCTGTGGTAGGACCGTCACTATACGCCTATCCCAAGCGACAGAGTTGATGACGGTGGCAGCCAATGTGATCTCTGTTGGTATTTTTTTTCCAAGCAGTAAAACATTGTGGATTGCAAAGTTCATGATTCATCCATGTTGCATCTCCTCTTCGTGTGCATGGTGGCTGTTGTCGCTTTCTTCTTATGCCGACATTGACATTCTCTGTTTGGCTGCCGTATTGTTGCACTAAGAACGGATACCCTTAAATTGAGAAACTACTCGCCAGTAGTTATGATTTTAGATTATAAAATCTATACCGTTAGATCAAACTACTGGCCAGTATTTTGGACAGTAAAAGTCCTCTCTATGGGGAGTTTTACTATTCAAAATACTGGTCAGCCAGTAGTTTGAGGGTAATTTCGTAATTGCACTATTAATTAATAAATTTATATTTATTTTCACAATAGAATATTAAGTCTATGAAATTATTAAAACATTAGTTTATCTTAAAAAATATAAAACATTATTTATTAATCAAATTATTAATATAATTTTATTTATAACAATAAAAACTAATTACTATAAATCTACAATTCTTATTTTTTCCAATATTATCCTTAAATTGAGAAACTACTGGCCAGTAGTTATGATTTTAGATTATAAAATCTATACCGTCAGATCAAACTACTCTCCATAAAATCAGGAGATCATTTCATGCTTTTGCTGCCAATGTGCCATGCTGATCCTGGACAAAGGGAGCGGCAATATATATGCATGTGTGTTAGCGTCACGAACTCAGATTGCAAAAGACGGCAGTACTTATCTTGGTCGAGAAATCGGTGATTTCTCAAATTGAGACGCCGGTAGAAATCTCTAGTGACATTTTTTGTGCGAATAGCTAGAAGATATGATGATAAGAGTTTCTGGTATCTGATTGAGATGTTGGTGGAAGCTGAAACGGTTCTGCCATATGGAGAAGCGAACATGCAATTGCAACTCAACTTCACTGGGTAGGATGTGACTCATAATGGCGTTGGTGACTCATACACAACATTAGTGACTGATTATCTTCTATACTTTAGTGATTGGGTAACTTTGGTGTTCAATGATCTTATAGCGATGGCAGGCATCGAAGGGTGTCACTAGTGTGCAATTCTCCTATACTCTGCAAATTGGGTCACTTTGGTGCTGCACCCGTGGTGGCTGGCACTCATTCTCTGACATTCGGAAATGTTGTAGTGTGGCTTAATCCGACACGTGTGACTGGTTCCCCTCTTATACTCCTGGAGATTAGGTCACAATGATGTTAGTAATGGCAGGCTTCGACATTGCTGGAACCATGGTGGAAATGTAGCCACTTGTCATGGTGCTGCATAGGTGGTCCTTCATCAACAATAAAGCTACAGGAATAAGTTGGGTTTCTTTTATTTTTTTAGTTTCATCACTGTGACAATGCTACATGCTTGATGATGACTGATATCTGTGATTGCGTTTAGCTGTAACTCTGCTCAAGGTCAAGACCATTTGGTTGTAGCCAAAGATGGAATCAATACAATCTTTTGTGTCGTCATACATGGTGGTCAATGTTTCTTCAATCTACTAAGGAGTCTCGTTTTTTATTTATTGTGGAGAATTGTTTTTTGGCATACCACATACCTTCCTAGAGTAGAGTGTAATCTTGTATGATGGCATCTTCAACGAGTAAGATGTGCAGTATATTTATACCTGGTACTGTTGAATGCTGACTCAAAAAAGGTAACAATCGTTTCTAATTGCCTTCATAGAAAAATGTTTCAAAAATAATGTATCAAAATTATTGTCTGTTAATTTGGAGATATGGATGCCTTGTCTAGTGAGAAATAGCAGTTTCTTTTTCTTAATGGAAAACAGATAGTGACGGCAATCAATTTCAGAGTGTATCTTCGGTCCCATGGTATCCTGTAGAAGTGGAAAAATGTTGAATCAATGCCAGTTATGTTTGTTTTTCCACATGTTCATGCTAAACCTACATGTGACAAGCACTTTGGCATGAGGACAGGCAGTTATTAGTTTGAGCGGATATAGGTAAGGGAACTCCTTGCCGGTGCTCAACATGTGGTGCACAAGAATAAACAGCGTCAAATGCGGGAGTGTGTATGCCCATGTGCAACAGAGATGTTGCAAAGTGCCAGCGCCGGGTGTAAATGAAATCAGCAGCCTTTGATAATTGACATAAGCGAGCAGAGGGGAGCCCAAATGAGGTCACTGCCACCGCACATCGCCATTGATTCAACAACGTGAAGAAGTCAATGCTTTGCTTTCGTTTATTTGCTATGAAAGTGCAGCTAAACAACCAAAACAGTGGCCCAACGCAACACCGCCTGCGCCATGCAGTCTTGCCGCCATTCTGCAAGCTGAAGGACGAGGCATGGACGTCCCGACCTGTGGTTCTTGGAGTGACGGAGCGTGAGAACAGACCCACCAATTGCATGTACATTGACTGTTCGCAAGTGAGTAGTAGCAGTCCTTGTTTTCTCATCTGTGGTGAAAAATTGTAAGGACTGATGAGAACACCGGATGCATACATGTCACCCCGCTGATGCGACACGAAGTTGCGTGATATTCATATTCGATTTTATGCAATTTAGTGTTGAAGCCACCGATGCCATGTACTCTGACATGGGGATAGTGTATATATGTTGATACATTTTAACGGGTGCCACAATGAACAAGTTGTGTTGGTAGCTAACTCCCAAAGAAACTAGAAGAAAACAGATGTTCCATTTTTATTTTAAAGACCATAAATGTGGCAGGTTTACACCTCTTCTGATAGCGCATCCAGTACTCCAAGCAATTTATCGAATAACAGTTTAGATTTTTCATTTTCATGTGTAAATGGACAGGTGCAGGTTTCGAAGAGAGAGCATGTCAAGGAAAATGAAGTGATGACATGATCGCAATTAACATTCCGATCCTTGTAGCCCAGTTCAAGCCGATATGGTTTACCAACTAGACATCTCCTGTCCATGGTTAACTATCTATGTGCTTCAAATCTTTTCTCATGTGCAGACGCACTAGAGCAGATGCCATTGTAGCAGCCTGTCCCACGGTACTTCAATGATCCTCATCGCTGCTGTGGTCATGATTGAAGGTCTTTGGTTCACCCCATCTCCGACAGATGGACATGTGGAAGAGCACAGTCACATGGTAGTTCAGCATGATCTCAAGATCCTACGAATGATCAGAAGTAAAATATTTTTGAAACATTTTTCTATGAAGGCATTATTTTGATACATTATTTTTGAAACATTTTTCTATGAAGGCAATTAGAAACGATTGTTACCTTTTTTGAGTCAGCATTCAACAGTACCAGGTATAAATATACTGCACATCTTACTCGTTGAAGATGCCATCATACAAGATTACACTCTACTCTAGGAAGGTATGTGGTATGCCAAAAAACAATTCTCCACAATAAATAAAAAACGAGACTCCTTAGTAGATTGAAGAAACATTGACCACCATGTATGACGACACAAAAGATTGTATTGATTCCATCTTTGGCTACAACCAAATGGTCTTGACCTTGAGCAGAGTTACAGCTAAACGCAATCACAGATATCAGTCATCATCAAGCATGTAGCATTGTCACAGTGATGAAACTAAAAAAATAAAAGAAACCCAACTTATTCCTGTAGCTTTATTGTTGATGAAGGACCACCTATGCAGCACCATGACAAGTGGCTACATTTCCACCATGGTTCCAGCAATGTCGAAGCCTGCCATTACTAACATCATTGTGACCTAATCTCCAGGAGTATAAGAGGGGAACCAGTCACACGTGTCGGATTAAGCCACACTACAACATTTCCGAATGTCAGAGAATGAGTGCCAGCCACCACGGGTGCAGCACCAAAGTGACCCAATTTGCAGAGTATAGGAGAATTGCACACTAGTGACACCCTTCGATGCCTGCCATCGCTATAAGATCATTGAACACCAAAGTTACCCAATCACTAAAGTATAGAAGATAATCAGTCACTAATGTTGTGTATGAGTCACCAACGCCATTATGAGTCACATCCTACCCAGTGAAGTTGAGTTGCAATTGCATGTTCGCTTCTCCATATGGCAGAACCGTTTCAGCTTCCACCAACATCTCAATCAGATACCAGAAACTCTTATCATCATATCTTCTAGCTATTCGCACAAAAAATGTCACTAGAGATTTCTACCGGCGTCTCAATTTGAGAAATCACCGATTTCTCGACCAAGATAAGTACTGCCGTCTTTTGCAATCTGAGTTCGTGACGCTAACACACATGCATATATATTGCCGCTCCCTTTGTCCAGGATCAGCATGGCACATTGGCAGCAAAAGCATGAAATGATCTCCTGATTTTATGGAGAGTAGTTTGATCTGACGGTATAGATTTTATAATCTAAAATCATAACTACTGGCCAGTAGTTTCTCAATTTAAGGATAATATTGGAAAAAATAAGAATTGTAGATTTATAGTAATTAGTTTTTATTGTTATAAATAAAATTATATTAATAATTTGATTAATAAATAATGTTTTATATTTTTTAAGATAAACTAATGTTTTAATAATTTCATAGACTTAATATTCTATTGTGAAAATAAATATAAATTTATTAATTAATAGTGCAATTACGAAATTACCCTCAAACTACTGGCTGACCAGTATTTTGAATAGTAAAACTCCTCCAAATTAAACAGGTAGCCGTTCTTAGTGCAA
This sequence comes from Eleusine coracana subsp. coracana, assembly GCA_032690845.1. Taxonomy (NCBI): domain Eukaryota; kingdom Viridiplantae; phylum Streptophyta; class Magnoliopsida; order Poales; family Poaceae; genus Eleusine; species Eleusine coracana. The sequence continues at coordinate 58,048,363 of CM064434.1, read as the reverse complement.
CAATACGGCAGCCAAACAGAGAATACCAATGTCGGCATAAGAAGAAAGCGACAACAGCCACCATGCACATGAAGAGGAGATGCAACATGGATGAATCATGAACTTTGCAATCCACAATGTTTTACTGCTCGGAAAAAAATACAAACAGAGATCACATTGGCTGCCACCGTTTATGGGATTTGTGGAGAAGAAATAGGATTTGATGTTAGAAATATATTTTTTGGGCCAACGTGGTTAGGCTACTTGTGGGCTTTGTCTTCGTTCCTAGCCAGCCCAAGAGATTGGCTGGAAGCTCGGGAAATCAAACCCAAGGCCTACAAAAACAGGCAGCCCACAAAGAAATAATAGATAGAAAAAGGTACGGATTTTCTTCTTCCTCGCACACGCACACCATCGTCCTGCCATGGCTGGAAAGCTTGAGCTCGAACTGATGGTTAAAGAGAAGTTAACGATGGTTGCGAATTAGCAAAACGGAACTTAGAGGATGGGTGGAACTAATCTAATGTGTTTTTGTTGGATGCTCCTTCGCTAGTTCTTGATGTCTCGAGTTGTTGGAAAAATAAGCAACAACGGTGGCGCTGGAAGCGAGTTTAGATGTCGAAACACATAGAGGAGTTCATTTTAACTGTCAGGGGTGGGGTAATCATAGGGTAAACCATAAACCTGATTGGAGTCCACGAACTTCAAACCATCAAAGTCTGGTCAGATTATGAAGCAGAATCAGCTCGGCTCAGAAAACAACACAAAATCAGGATCTCCGGAGATGACACAAAGACAAACACCGCAGTCACGAGGTGGAACACCACACCTAAATTAATAGATTGTAGAGAAGTTGATGCATGGGCCGTATTTGACTTTTGATGAACGGGATGTTTTTTTTTTGCATATAGATTTGGAGTCCGAGTGTGATTGTGAATAGTAGTAGAATTTCGACATATATGCTTTGACTTACGATGTGCTTTTTGCCTTCTTTTTAGTTTAGTATTTTTAAACATAGAGTCTGAATGTGATTATGAATCATATAGTTTTATATGAAACTGAGTCTAAGTTTAATTTCTTCCTACATACTGGTTTTGACTCTTGTCATATAGACATTTTCTAAACATATGAGTCATATTTTTTTATCAATTCTGGAACCTTATACAATACGAAGTCATGTGACGTAACCTTGTACAATATAGTGCAACACCGTATAGATGTGTTCACCTCTTTTAATAAAGTGTAGAGATACTATAGGTTTATTATCATAAGTTTTTTTTACGCCCGTAGCAACGTACGGTCACTTTGCTAGTAAAAACACTATAGACACCCATAATTTTACATAGAGAGAGTATGATAGACATTTTTATTATATAGGAAAGGACAATTTTGATAATTTAAATAAAAAGCATTTTGACTTGTACGTTTATATAAATATCACTTTATTATATATATTTTTTGAAAAAACCCATAGCAATGCATGGGTACTTTGCGAGTTGCTTATATATTACCGCTGATCTCGTGAGTTCTGCAGGCCAAACAACAAAAGTACGTTGGCTTGGATGTGCACGTCGGTACGTGCTGGTTCTTCCTGGCGTGTTTTTTTTTCTTTGTTAAATAAGGGCAGCCAGCGGGATACATGATGTACGGATAATCAACAGGAGTCGACCTCACAGGTTCGCAAGAGAGTCGGATCATGTTCGGTATGACAACAAAAAAGGTTGTTGCATGTGGAATGAGAAATGGGTTTGGTATTCCTACGTTCTCCCGGCCGTGGGTCATTCGTGCGATGGATGTCTCGCATGCGGTTGATCGCCAGACACTAAAAAACGTTGTTGACGAACATACCTAATTTATACTAGTTTAGATTAGACTGATAGATTTAGATTAGATTTTTTAATGAACTCGTGAGACTTGTTGGAGTTGTTGCTAATTTCAGCCGTCAACGAACCACACAATGTAACGCAACCTAGATATATATAGTTCTATACTATATATATAGTTAGACGTGAAGGATGGCGAATTGTGGACTATAGCTTCCTAAATCGTAAGTAGCAAATGCTTGTGCAACACACACATATAGGCCTTGAAAACTGTTTCAGTTAATAAAAGCAACTCACGGTCCCCACTGGTATCCTCGCTGCTGTAGCACGGTGTCCAACTCGAGCAGGACATAGTTTAAATTGCTCATCGCTTCCTTCCTTCATGGATGGAATCGTCAAAGTTTTTAGAACAGATCTCACGCGTGCAATCTTCGGTGGTGCACAAACGGACTTCTCAGCTTCGTAACCTATTCGGCTTTGGGCTAAATTCATACTAAAGAAAATTATCCCAAATGGAGTCGTATTTATGCAATTCTGAGTTGTAATCTTGGATAACACCGTGCAACACCTGGACGTGTTCACCTCTTTCAATAAAGTGTAGAGAAGATACAGTTATGTTTGTTATGACTTTTTTAACGGTGTGTAAAACCCTTATATGTCATCAGTCCTCATATATTGTGTTGTCACTATTAAAAATAACCTCAGCGCATTTGCACCACCGTTGAAAAAGTTAATCTATTATATATATATTTGACCAACAAAAGAAGCCTCCATGTTCGCTCTCAGGGCCTAGAAATTTCTACGTTAATCGGAGAAAATAAGAAGAAAAAATTACCCACCATTGTCACTATACAATAATTAGACCAAAATAACCCTACTCATATTGATTAATTCCCCACCACTACCATTATGAATCTCTACAATCTATTAATTGAGATGCGATCGTCCACTTCATGTCCACAAAGTTAGAGATTGATTTCAAATCAGTTCGTACCTTTCATATCAAGTACCAAATTTCAAAAATCATAACTCCCTCATCCGGAGCTCAAATTAAGCAAACTTGGACTCTATATCGTATCTCTCAAAAAGTTCTACAACTTTGATATTCAATAGAAGTATAGATACTGCCGTTTAGATTTTCAAATATGCGATGCAAAAGTATTTATTCTGATTCGAACTTCTCTTTGCAGGTCTCTGTGCGGGGCCCATATCTTCTAGCTCTGAGTCCAAATAATATGATCCACATATGTTTCAAAAAGGACTCGATGAGATTTACAACTTTCGTGTTTTAACATTTTCCATTGGAGCAAGATTTCAAGTTCAAAATCGCGTTGCAATACAGTGCTATTTTGTAGACTGCGTAAATTGATTTTTCCTTTCAAATAACACTTCTAGAATATGATAAAAAATAGTGAAAAAATGTTATTTTTGACATATAAAATGATATACTAAGAAACACCAACAATAATATAAATATGATCTTTCATGTAAAAAATATAAATAATATTGTATATATCTAATAATTCTATTATGTAAATAATTTATATTTAAGTTATAAAGAGTGTTTTGTTTTTTAAGTTCGTAGCAACGTACGGACACTTTGTTAGTTCAATTTAATATTAAAGGAGATACATATCTCCTCACCACGGTTGCCAGAAATAATGGAAAATGTGGCAGAATGTTTTATTGAAAAAATCCTTCAGCCCTGGTCACCTGATCTGGATAAATACCAGACGCACGAAATCCCTCCCGTCATTATTCTCTCTCTATCTTCTCACTGTCTCCCTATTGCAAATAAACCAACCATAGTAGGTACCGTGATTAGTAGCGAACGGCATCTCGGCGCCCAGCGAGGAGATGAACGTGTGGTGCAGAAGGCCAAGAGGGCATCGTGGTGGCTAATGCCCTCATAATTTTTACGTCGCTGAAGCTTAAAGTTAGGCATGCAAATAACTCAGCGGATGGTTATGTGATATTATGTTCTCTTGATTTCCTAATTCTTTTGCCGCAAGCGCATGCATCTCCAAGAAGCAAGGGTATGCTCGATGCATTTGTCTTGACTTCATTCTAAGCCGATAACTAGGAGCAGACAAGGGCTAGCGTTTTTTTTTTTTTGGCAATTTGAATCAGAAACAGCTCGGAAGCAAGACTTTGTGCCCAACACGGCTCCTTCCCTTACCAAATAATACTGGACATGCTACTCTAAAGCTGATTAGCCATTGCTAGCATGACCAATTGAGATTGACCGGGATTCTTACTAATCGTCGCAACAGTAGGTTTTAGATAGTACAGCTGCAGGGAATTTACGTGATCAAATGCATCACGAGGCCAGAGATCCTTCCAGTTGGTTGTGCACGTAAAGTAGGTGGCAGCCTAGATTAATTGGTCATAGTCAGCACCAACTACTTTAACACAGAGGGTGGATCCAGTGAAGAAAAAACGTCCCAGAGTTCCCGGTCGACGCCGATGAGTGGCTGGGAGAATCATCCAAAACATGCTGGCTCATGTTGTTCCCAACCTCGATGCTATTCATCACTAGGGCCGGCGGATCTTTGTCACCAAGGACCAGCTAAAGCAACATAGTAGTCTCACCTTCTTTGGCTTTCTTCATCTGGAGTTGTTCATTGCAAGATTGGTTACAAAGAGCAGAAATTTTAAATCTGAGAGAAATTGGACTCAGAAAATGGGATACACGCAGAAGGGAGGAAGGACGAAAGGCAGAGCTTGGGTGGAAGCAATGTCAGATATATGGCAGTACAAACAGTGACCCGGGCTCTGAAAGTTGAAGGGCTTCGGCTGAGAGGCAACAACGAAGGGTTACTGGACCCTGTGCTGACATGGGTGGAGCATCATAGTGAGAACAAATAATCTGAAACTAAGCTGTGGTTCCCTGCGCAGGTATGGCACTAGATACTAGATAATAGGCATTCTGGTTATACATCCTAATGCTACTAGATACTACGTACGCTGTGGTTTCGTATATGATCTCTCCTTAGAGAGATAAACCATGTTCATATATTTGATTATAATACATCCTAATGCACGATCCTGATTGACACTAATCCACTTCTCAACTGTTACTATAGTGTTTCTAAAAATATATTTGATTAACTTTAGTTAAGTAAGCATATATAACATCCATCAAATATATCTAAGAATTCATAACAGATAATTCATATATATATGACAGGAGCTCTTATGAGTCAATTTATATGATAACATGTATACACTTATATATCAATTCATTAGGTCCACCTGATAAAAAAGATGAATCACGAGCATCCAATGATCCATGCCAGCCATTATAGAGACGAGATAAATGAACTTAGTTTTAACATTTTGTATAAATCCAACTCATTATGAAGTCACATAGACAAATATATTGTCACACATCTAGCCGCGCTATCAGCATGGGCCAACATGCTAGTTAATACTATAAGCACCCCCAGATTAAACAACTAATATTGATCTTTATTTTTAAAATTAGACATGTCTATGTTTTGGCTGCTTCCTCCGCCTTACCAACCTTAATAACTTAGTGACATGCATGTAGTCCTTTTCTAATTTAAGATGTAATTGGCAATGATTGTTTATGGCGGATGGCTTGTCCGCTCCTTTTCTAATTTAAGATGTAATCGGCAATGATTGTTTGTGGCGGATGGCTTGTCCGCCATAAAGGCCGCTTACGACCCGTTGCTGAAAATCACTTTGGTAGTAGTGGTTGTCCATCATATTAGACTTTTGCCAAGCTTCGTCCCTGGTTGCTACTACATCCAACGACTCACTTTGGTAGTAGTGGTTGTCCATCATATTAGACTTTTGCCAAGCTTCGCCCCTGGTTGCTACTACATCCAACGACTCCTTTGCTAAAAAGTTAGATATATTCAACTTTTTTTTACTGATTTTCAAAAATTAGCATGTCTCTTTTGTGCTAAGGATAAAAAGTAACATTCATGTATCTGTACAATTCATATGAGAAATATTCTTAGAGCTAAATATAATTACCAATCTCTTGGCGTTTTTCCACCTGTGCTATTAGGACGATGTTTTCTTATATGAAAATCAGACTCACTTTCTTAAAATAAAAGATATGAGTTTTTACGATGGTCCTAAATAACTATAGTCCGTTTATTTGAGAGATCTCCATGATCTCTTGCACTCTATGGTGTAATACATATATAATTATTATTATCACTTGAAATTAAATCAAAATATATGGATCTCCTAGTTACGTTATAGCTAAGTGAAAAAATTTGACTGTTGCAATTGCCGAATGTATTTGATATATACATGATATATGCATAATATTAGGTAAAAACGTGCATATGTCAAGTGCGTGGTTGGAAACACCAGGTTCAAGAAAAAAAATGTACATATATATGGTTAAAATATGTGTGGCTATATCTTTCAAAACCTACCCAAATGTGCTGCACGGGCTGTTAGAAAATTAAAAATTATGACACATGCAACAAAAAATTGATACATATATCTATTTTAACACTCAATATACAAACAATAATATGTAATATTTTTTTCCTAAATCTAACATGGGACAATCATTCATTAGACCTAAAACTTTTCCTTAATTTCCTGTAAACAATTGGATCTACCACAATTTAGGAGCAAAATAGGACCGGATAAACAAGAATATCAAAAAAGAGACACAAAATGGATATAATTCATTTAACATTCAATATTTTCTATATAAAACAATGACTAAGATTTACTTGTTATCATGCACCTGCCGTAAAACAGTCCTAAAAGATATATATTATGTTTGTTATGATTTTTTTTTAATTTGGATCGTTCACAAATTATATTGTGTCTCAAACAAAAAGAGAACTAAATTGATAATAAGGAAACCAAAGTGGAAGAAGGGAGAACGGGGTGGGTGAGGCGTGGGGGGATTGCATTCTTTTTTCTTTTTTTATTAATCTGACTTTGTCAATTTATTAATAATTATATATCTTTATCAATTGGAGATGGATGTGAACTCTTTTTTGGATTCATCTGGACCGTTAAATCTTCAAAAAATCTAACAGTCTATCTCTTATCTTTTTTAGATTAACGTGGTAATTTTATTTATTAGTTCAAATTTGTTAATTTATTAATAATTATATATCTTTGTCAATTGGAGATGAATATGAACTCTTTTTTGGATTCATCTGGATTGTTAAATCTTCATAAAATCCAATAGTCTATCTCTTTTCCTTTTTAGATTAACATGATAATTTTGTGACCTTGAGAATAAATGTGGTGATTTTGAGGAGGAAAAATAGGATATGGAGTAAATCAAATATATTATTTAATTTATTATTCAATTTTTTTTGTAAAAAGCAACGGCTAAGATTTACTTGTTATCATGCACCTGCCGTAAAGCAGTCCTAAAAGATATGGGTTATTTTTGTTATGATTGTTTTTAATTTGGATTGTCCACAAATTAAATTATGTCTCAAACAAAAAGAAAACTAAATTGATAATAAGAAAACCAACATGGGAGGAGGGAGAACGGGGTGGGTGAGGCGTGGGAGGATTGCATTCTTTTTATTATTATTATTAATCTGAATTTGTTAATTTATTAATAATTATATATCTTTGTCAATTAGAGACGGACATGAACTCTTTTTTGATTCATCTGGACCGTTAAATCTTCATAAAACCTAATGGTTTATCTTTTCTTTATTTTAGATTAATGTGGTAATTTCATGGTCTTGAGAATAAACATGGTGGCTCAAATAAGAAGATAACAGAATCAGCAGCCTTTGACACTTTACATAAGCGAGCAGAGGGGAGTCCAGCTCACTGTCACTGCGGATCGCCATTGATTCAACAACATGAAGACGTCAGAGCTTTCTTTCATCTATTTGCTACGCTACTGCAGCTGAACAACCAAAACAGAGGCCCAGCGCAGCACCGCCTTTGCCAATGCACTCCTAGTGCCGTTCCGCAAATTGCAGAGGGAAGGCCGGCGGCCCGGTGCATTCGCCTGTGCTATGAACACTCTCGCGCCGCCGATGAGGCGTCATCTCCGTTTTATCCTGTCCATAGTTAACAGTGTGATTCTTGTAGGCCAGTGCAAGCTGATATGTTTTGCCAACGACACATCCTATCCATGGTTAACCATGACTTCTATCTATGTGCTACAGTCCTTTGTCTTTGTCATGTGCAAACGCACTAGAGCAGATGCCATTGTAGCACCCCTGTCCCACGGTGCTGCAAGGATTCACCTCGCCGCTGTGGTCACGCTTGAAGGTATTTGGTGCACCCCATCTCCGACAGATGGTCATGTGGAAGAGCCCACCTACATGGTAGTTCAGCAAGATCGCAAGATCCTACGAATGATCAGAAGTAAATTGTTGCTAGGTCTCTGAAGCAACCAACACATCTCTTTCCCGACGCCTCATGTTCTCAGCTAGCACACACCCTCTTCACATAATTTGGTCCTTTTTCTATACCATTAATTGTTTCTTTCCTCGCTCATTGTCTCTCCTGTTTTGGCCATATACTACCATGAGAATTAAAGCAAGTGGTATTATGACTGACTTTTTTCATTTGACAAATGAATTTGAAGAATTTTTTTTTGATGAAAGCAAAAAAGCAATAGGACATATATATAACCACCATGTGAAGACGCCACAGGAGTTTACATATACATGTGCAAAGTATCAATCGTATTTTGCGAAGGCATGCGAGCTATTAATAGTCTTTCACACGTGCAGAGTCATGGGAACTCGCAGTCGCAGGTGCCTCAGTAAAACGGAATCACAACATTATGTATGCCATTAATTTCATACCAGACACACACTGATCGTTAAATTAAAACCAGCTTAAATTTTTTTTTTGGCCGGGTGCACCCATAACGCAGCTGGGTTGGAGCAGCCAGGCCTCGCCTCGCTCCGCCCCGCCACCACGTGTCGCCCCGTCTCGCCCGCCACGCGCTGCTCCCCCCCCCCCCCCCCCCCCCCCCCGATGGCCGCCACCGTGCTTTGCCCAATGGGCGATTCCTCCCCTGATGGCCGCTGCCGTGCCTCGCGCTGCTGCCGCTCCTTCGCTTCTGAGGTGAGGGGCGAGCGGAGGGGGGAGGAGAGGGGAGGCCGGGGAGGCAAGCTGGTTTGAGAGAGAGCAGAGGGGAGGAGAAGGGAGGCCGGTGGGAGAGAGAGAGAGGCATGAGAAGATAAGGATGGAGAGAGTGGGGAGGCGCGGATTTGGACTTAGCACGCGCGTGGATTTTTCGCCTGCTTTGCCATGTGTACTATTTTTGTTTGCCGTATGTACTGGTTTTTTTGCACACGACAAATATTTTGCCGTATTTTTTTTAATGCATACGGTAAACTAATTTGTTACCGTGTGTTCGAAAAAAAAACACACAACAAATATATGGCACACAGCATATGAGGTATTTCCCATAGTGAAACGTTTTCATTAAAGTTGAGGTGAGCAACGTGTCTGTATTGCCTGGTTGAAGTTTTCTCTTATGGTTTCAAAGGCAAGGACAGATCCAGTGCTATAGCCTCGCACTAGGTGGGACCCAGGGAAGGATTATATCAGGCAAACCTGACACTGGCAATAAATTTGTGAGTTTCAGCCACAAGAAACCATTTCCTCCACTAATGCTAAATGAGTTTAAGCCAACAATTGCATCTTAATTACTTTGCCATATCATTCTTTTTGCTGATGTGATGCTTTATTTAGTGCTCTTCAAAACCCCTTGGAGACTAGCCTAAGGATTGGTAGCAAAAAATGATACAATTTTTTGTCTTCCTTGCCTTTGCTCCAACAGGTGAATAGTGCTGCTACGATGTGCCCCCGTCGGCACATTTGATTGCCGAGTGTGAGCATGTCACATACATCATCAATCTTCTCTCTCTCTCTCTCCATATCCTAAAATTTTGTTGAGAGTTTCAATGGCCCAAAGACTTGTCCGCCAGATAGAGGTCATTAGATTTGATTTGCCATGGCAGCAGTAGAAAAGAAAGGGAAGCCATGGCGCGGGGACACTGAGAGAAGAAAAGGAGATTGACCCTTCAATACAATTAGGAGAAGGGGCCGCTCAAGTAGTGGAGATTGACCCTTGAATAGGGGATGCTTATAGCAGCCGGTGGGCAGAGGTCTATACGCCATTTGCTCCCTGGCATAGATCGAATCTGCTACGAGATTTGATACTGTCCATGCATGAACCAAGCAAAGTCTCTATTCCCATGGCATTTCCAGCGTAACATGATACAATTTACGTTGATGGACCTTCACGATGCATAATACCACATAATTGCTGATGGTAATTAGATGCTAGTACAAATCTTATCTTATCTTATCTTATATTTACTAATTGGAGGCTTCTTTTGAGACCTCCACATTAATTCTATAAAAATCCTAGAAATTCCCACATAAAAGCAAAACATCCAGCCATTAGTTTAGGAGGACTTTTACGGTGGACCTAAATAAATGCCTACCGTCTATTTTCTGTATTGAATGGTTTAGATCAATCTAATGATACTTATTTATTCCATCAATATCATAGTATTATATAGCGGTATCATGAGTATCATATAGATATGATTGGAAAACAGAATTGATTGTTAAAAACACCATGATTCACGCTAATTCTGTTTCGTTGTTCAATTGAAAATGCTCTACTTTAAAATCCTTTAGGTCGAAGTGTGGACGAGGGTTCCATGGAATGGCAGCACGATGGCGGTGAGCAAATTGATAAATACACAGTAATTAAGTGATGTATTCATCCATAAGCGGCGTCTACCTAGGTCACGATGCGGTCCTCTGCATTGATGCTGTTACACTGCTGAGATTACCGATGACTTGCCGATTCTACGCTGGTGGCGCCTCACATATTTGTCTGACGTTTATAACCGCCAAAAAGAGTATCGTGAATTCGAGGACACATCAACACAACACTCGTATGCTAGCCTTCAGAGGTTGCACTTGCTGCAGTTTATTACGATGTTCAGGGATTTGCCGCCGTCGGCTCCTTCATGCATACGAACCACCGAACAAATGGAACAAATCTATTAACTAATGACCTAATTTACCGGAGGCTAATTTCACTAATATAACACAACTAGCTAATTACCAAATTACCCACTAAAATAGATGGTTAGATTAAAAACATGATACCTTTTACCATCATGTATTATGGTCCACTGTAAAAGCACTCTAGTTTAGGTGATGACTAATCCATAACCGTCGGATCCTAGCTAACCTTCCCACCTCTCTCCTCTCCTCACGTAAGTCTTCCAGGCTAGATCGATCGTAGGGTCAAAGCACCTTGAAACGAAATCAATATATTATCTTTCGTGTTCGTCTTCTCTTCCCTCACATCATGGGGCCAAAGCATGATGAAGAACCATTGAATCTATTACCAACCTACAATCTTCTTCCCATGCATGCCTCACGTGTTTTGTGATTGCTCCCCCACAGATTCATTTCTTGGCTTCTTGGATTTTGATTTTTTCTGATAGGAAAGGCATTGCGTTTCAGGAAAGAGGACGCACATGATGCATGACCTCTCTTCTGCTTTGATGCCATGGGCGGCTGCACGCTGATGTCAGAGATAGAGGCAACAGCAGCAGTTGCAAGTAATACTACATCATCTGCAAGTGGAGCCGAGGGTATTGAGCGTTTGATGTCCAAAGCAAGCACACGAAGTCACAAACGTAATCCAGATATGCCTTCTAACAAGACCTCAAGGTGACTCCCCTGTGTCCATAAATTGGTTCCTGTTGATTGGAAACTCGAGCAGACAATTGGGTGGGTTGTCAGATTAATATGCGAAGAAGGAGCTTGAAGCAGCAGCCTGATGCAGCCTCCATGTTCTTAACAACAGGTTTATTCTCTCCTCCCGCAAGTAAGCAGGCAATACATATCCATTCTTGCATATCAAGGACCTTCCACTCAAGTTTTTGCTACCATTACTAGCCATACAAAGAATCATGTAGCAACTACTCTGTCCTGTTACGTAGAACACAACATAGATAGCATAACCAAAAGAAATTGTGACAAGAGGACATTTAGGGATCTCGAGCTAAATAATGACATTCATCAGAATCCAGTACAAATTTAAAGGAGTTCATTTCTTCTTAGCGGGTCAATTTGAATGTATATAGTCATATGCACTTGGATAAGTTTTTATGTACAATTCAGTCAAAACATATATTTGATTAAGTACCAGGCTGGAAATATAAAACATCTTTTGAAGCCCTATGTACAGAAAACAAGGCAAACAAGATATGTTTTGTTGGAAGGGTTGGGAAAACAAATATGTATAAAGTTTATTGGTGCTTTGAGGGGAAAACTATAAGTTGGAAGATATTCTTGGAGTTCGAAGGTAATCATAGCTTAAACATCCATAGTGCAACCCTTGATTTCGTAAATAGACAGAGAAACATGCCTTCTTGACTAATGACTCGGGCATGATATGGCAAATGAGTCTGTGGTAATGACTGGACAACATCTATATCTTATAGAATTATGATCAGCCATAAACTAAGACTGATTTTTTATATGCCAAAACGGATTGTTGAAAAGTTGGAAGTTACTGTGGTAAGCATATAGGTTAATGGCCAATTAAAACTCAAAGATAGATTTTTACTCTCGCAAGCATGTTGAGCTTTTTGCCTACATTCCAAAGTTTAAAGCATTCTCCAATAAAATGAGTCAAACTGGATTGTCGCTATATTGGACAGTAGGTGCGTGGCTATTTTTGTTTACTATAATTTCACTGACGTGACTATAAGAAAGGAAGGACAAACAAGCTGCCGATGTCTCTAGGATAAGTTTTTACAGTGAAACTTAATATGGGATTGACTCAGTTATTGGAGGAAAGAATTTCCCGTGCATCCAGATGTATTAATCATGGCAATCAGCGGAGCTGGACGAACTGAGCTAGGGAAGTATCTATATAAAACATGTACATAAAGATCATTAAAATTAAGAAACTAATCACTACGACATCTATCTTATGGCATCTTAAGTTGGCCCAAGATGCAGCAAAATTCTAGGTCAGCTACTGATCATCAGGTTCGAGGAATGAGTTCAAGATATAGAAACATGCACCTAGGGCTCGGGAGCATAATATCCACGTGACACATTCTCTATGAGAAGTGTGCGGTGCAAGATTTGTTCTGCACTTTTATTGGAATGTGATGCTGCCGGCAAACCTTTGGAGTAATAAATATGAAAAAGTTTCACGACGTTGTTGTTTTTGTATTATAAGACAACTATTGTAGACATGTAGAAAATTTGTACAAAATAACAATTCAGTCAAGAATGAATGGCTTTATCGCTATATCTTTTGAAGTCATATATGTATGGTACCCGACGTTGAGGGTCTAGTTATCAAAATACTAAACTTATTAGTACAAGTAATTTTACTAGTAGTAATATGTACCATAGAACTATTCAGTAAGTGTAACTAAATACTACCCAAGTTTGGCCCCTGTCAAGTAATACATCTAGAGGACTTTTACTGTCCAAAATACTGAAACTACTGGCCAGTAGTTTGATCTAACAGTATAGATTTCATAATCTAAAATCATAACTATTGTCCAGTAGTTTTTCTATTTAGGGGCAATATCGGAAAAAAATTAAGTTATAGATTTATAGTAATTAGTTTTTATTATTATAAATAAAGTTACATTAACAATTTGATTAATAACTAATGTTTTATATTTTTTTAAGGTAAACTAATATTTTAATAATTTCATAGACTTAATATTCTGTTGTAAAAATAAATATAAATTTATTAATTAATAGTGCAATTATAAAATTACCCTCAAACTATTTTGGACAGTAAAACTCCTCTACATCTATTACCGTGTAAACTCAGTAGCCAGAAAAGTTGACTTAGAAAAACAAATTAGATAATAAACTGTATAAAACAGATTATACTTTAGATAAAGACTTGTTGTCTAGATTCCAAGTACCAGCGTCCTTTTCCAAAGCAGGCTTTGACTTTTCCAGTCCAGTAAATGATTTTTATTCTGAAGTCTGATTCTTTTAACTTTATTTACTGGTCGCCAGTGCAGGTCTACATCTACTCTGTCCGTCAGAGTTAACTTCAACACTTGCCTATGCCGTCCACGGTATTTAACGTCCCTCCAACCCCTTACACACACGGATACGTAGTGCTTTTCGCAGTCACAAACAAAAAGGCATCCGTGAGCAGCTTTATTTCCTAGCGTTCCAGACTATGCTTTTGTAACTTGAAACTATGTGCTTTATCTCTACCTGTGTTCAGGCGACTGGATCGTTAGTACGTTCGGTAGAAAATAAGTTCTGTCCTGCCGTGTAAAGACCTCATATCGTTTCCTTGACTGGGATAGCTTTGTGTAGAAATAAAATTCAGTCCTGCCGTGTAAAGACGCCAATCACGAACGTTTGATGGACTGGGATAGCCGCCAGATATTAATCAAGCTAACCTCTGAAGTCAACAGCCATCAGGCTCACTGTTGCTGTTCCAACAATTCGTCTAAGCTACTCGTGCGGACTGTTTGAGTTGCGACCGTAGATAATTTTGGGTGTGCGCGTTTCCAAATATTTAAGGCCACTAGCGGCAGCACTCAGCCACAATTTCATATCTCTAGCACCAACAAACTGCAGTACCTTCTCCGGTTCATATGTCTTCTTCCGTTTCTCTCGTCATGCACCTCCTCCTCTTCACCGTTCATGGCCTCCTCTCCTGCTCTGCTGCGACAGACACACTCATACCCGGCCGTGCACTTGCACAAAACGATAAGCTTGTCTCTGCCAACGGCAAGTTCGCGCTTGGTTTCTTTCCATCAGGCAGCAAGTTCACCAACAACACCTACCTTGGCATATGGTTCAACCAAGTCCCTGAGCTGACACCAGTTTGGACAGCCCACAGGGATAAACCGATCTCCAACCAGTCTACAAGAGAGCTCAAGATTTCTACTGATGGCAACTTGATCCTATTAGCCCAGAGCACTGTTATCTGGTCTACCAAGGCCAACATCACAACCAACAGCACCGTTGCTGTACTCTTGAACAGCGGCAACTTCGTTCTACGAAACTCCTCCAATTCTTCACAAACATTCTGGGAAAGCTTCGACTATCCCACAGACATTGCTCTATCCGGTGCTAAGCTAGGTTGGAACAAAATCACTGGTGTGGACCGTCGTCTTGTTTCCAGGAAGAATTCAGCTGATCAGGCGTCAGGATTATACTCATCAGGAATGGACTCCGATGGGATTGGTCAGCAGGTATGGAACTCATCTGTAGTGTATTGGTCCTCTGGGGCATGGAACGGGAAATTTTTCAGTTCTGAACCAGAGATGGCAGCTGGTTCTTCTGAAGTTACTTATACGTACTTCAAGAGTGATCAAGAAGCTTACTTCATCTACACAATAATGGATGACCGCATCATCATGTACAACGTGTTGGATGTGTCCGGTCAAAGAATGATGCGCACATGGACTGGGAAGAATTGGAATTCTCTTAACACCGTTCCAAAAAGTAAGTGTGAAATTTATGCTACCTGCGGACCTTTTACAATCTGTGCTGACAATGGTGACACGTTGTGCAAGTGCATGAAGGGGTTCTCTATTAAGTCACCAGAGGATTGGGAGCTAGAGGACACATCCGGCAGGTGCATTAGAAACACACCACTAAATTGTGGTGGTGTCAACAGAAATAAGACCGGAATTGCAGACAAATTTTACTCTATGCCAGGGACAAGGTTGCCCCCAAATAGAAAAGGTATAATAAATGCCTCAAGTGCGGATGAATGCGCACAAGTTTGCTTGAGTAACTGTTCTTGCACTGCCTATTCTTATGGTACAGGTGGTTGCTCTATCTGGCATGACGAGTTGCTAAATGTGGCCATGGATAATAATAATGGACAAACCCTTTCTCTTCGCCTTGCAGCAAAAGAGGTTCAGAGCTCGAAAACCAAAAAGAGTATAGGGAAGATCATTGGTTCTGTTGTAGCTGCAAGCATAGCATCTATAGGTTTGATAATACTACTACTGATTTTGATAAGCAGAAAAAAAAAGTTGTCTATTCACAAAGTGGACAACTGTCAAGGTGGTGTTGGGATCATTTCATACAAATATGTTGATCTTCAGCGAGCAACTAAAAACTTTTCAGAGAAGTTAGGCGCAGGCAGTTTTGGTTCTGTGTTTAAGGGTCGTCTGACTCTGTTGCCGTTGCAGTGAAGAGGTTAGATGGCACACGTCAAGGAGATAAGGAATTCAGGGCTGAAGTCAGTTCAATCGGAATCATCCAGCACATTAATTTGGTCAAACTTATCGGCTTTTGCTGCGATGGTGATAGGAGGCTACTTGTCTATGAATACATGCCCAATCATTCCCTAGATACCCACCTATTCCAGAGTAATAGTACATATTTGGATTGGGAAATAAGATGTCAAATAGCTCTTGGAGTTGCTAGAGGGTTAGCATACTTGCACCATGGCTGTCGAGACTGCATCATACATTGTGATATCAAACCACAAAATATACTTCTCGATGCTTCCTTTGTTCCTAAAATTGCAGATTTTGGAATGGCAAAGTTTCTTGGGAGGGAATTCAGCCGTGTTGTGACCACCATGAGAGGAACAATTGGATATCTTGCTCCAGAATGGATAAGTGGAACAGCTGTAACATCGAAAATTGATGTTTACAGCTACGGGATGGTTTTACTAGAAATTATATCGGGAAGAAGGAATTGGAACGTGAAGATATCCTGTGATGATGATCATGCAGCAAATTTTCCTATGCAAGTTTCACATAATGATGATCATAAAGGAGAATTTTCAGTGTCACATAATGATGACGATTATGCAGGGAGTTTTCCTGTCCAAGTTGCATATAAGCTGCTCCATGGAGACATTTTAGGTCTTGCAGATCCAAGGTTAAATGGCAACGTGAACCTAGAGGAGGTTGAGAGGTTTTGCAAAGTTGCTTGCTGGTGCATCCAAGATAATGAGTTCGATCGGCCGACAATGAATGAAGTGGTGCAGTTTCTTGAGGGTACGTCTGATCCTGATATGCCACCCATGCCAAAATTACTCCATGCCATAGCAGGGATCTCTCATATTTCATTATAACCATGATTCATAAATTCACAGCAGCTTTAGGCCCTGTTTGGATCCCTCCTAATTTTTTAAAAAACTGGTTTATAAAAAAAATCTGCATGGGGGTGTTTGGATCCCAGTTTCTAAAAAAACTGGTCTGTTTGGAGATCTTCCAGTTTCTAAAAGCTGGTTTCTTAAAAACTGGAGGTATCCAAACAAAGCGTTAAATATTGCTGTAGTTCATGATTTTGGGAAACGAATGAGATGACTGTACTCTATTCTGCGCTGTGATGTATAGCTAAATTGGTTATGCTTCAAATATGTAAAATTCCTTGAAGTACTAAAGTGCACGGCTTGCAGATTTCAGTCTACTGTGCAGTTGCAGTTTTTTCTCTCGATGCATAATTAGTGCAAGGAGTTGCTAAAAAACTCTGTTGTTCTCACACCGAGCTATTTTTTTAATTTTTTTTTGTAGATTGAAATGTTACAACCAATTTGAAATTTTGACCATCTCTCTCCATCATGCTTGATTCCACTTTGCTCCAGTCCTAAGCCTTAACATCTTTTCGTCCGCTTAGCAATGAGATAAGGCGTCGTATTCTGTGGTCAACGAAAGCTACCCATCTTAGTTTCAGACTAGCCAAACTAGTACGTGTACTGCTGTAGCATTGCTTTTATTACACTTTTATTACCATATCTATGTACCACGTGAATAATGATCCTTCTCCTAATTAACATCTGCCTTTGGCTACCTTTTAACTAATCTACAAGTCTACTTGCATCCAATTTAATGCAGTGACAAAAGTCCTAAATCCTAAACCATAGTTTCCAATTAGCACAGTCTGATTGTCATTCACAAAATTAAACATTAGTCCTATTTTATTTGTTTGAGAAAGAAACGTTCAGTCATGTCGTATCTTAGCTCCCAGTCGTTTCCAGACATGCGACGAATGCGGACAATGCTGACTCTTGAGTGCATTCAAGCAAAGGGCAAACAACCAGCCGTTCCAGCTACGCTGGACTGTGAAAAGTCTATACCTAATTCATCTCGATAACCCCTGTCCTTCTGGTCTGCCCCGTGGCCCCTACTGTCCTCTCCATACAACTTTGTTTGAAATTTAACTGAAAGGGTGACAACATTTGATCGGTTCAACTGGTCCCTTTTTGTTATGGTTTTATAAGAGAACAGAGCAGACGAGCTGAGATATGATTGGTAGTCGGAATTTAGTGGGCATGAACGGAACAGGGCTTCACGGTTCTAGATGGGGACAGAGGTGGGAATGACAGGGCAGTGCGCAGCCAGGGTTTTATAAATTATTGGACTTGATCGCAATCAAAATCTTGACAGGGCAGTGCGCAGCCAGTTTTACTATATATATTACTTCTGGTAATTACTGGTAGCAATACAGTAATTACTGGTGGTAATATAGTAATTACTGGTGGTAGAGTAGTAATTACTACTAGCAGTAATTAGATACAGTAATGATTTTACTGGGGTATTTTTGGAAAGATAGAAATGATAAACTTATAATTTATTTTGTTATTTAGGTCTAAATATCTTTTTTCCTTTCTACTATGACGAAACTGAATTTTGGATCGACGAATGGGTTCAAGATGCTTAGAAATGACCTCTTTACCTCTTATGATAATACGGGTAAATAATAAATATGTAAGTAAATTATATTATTATCCCTAAGTATTACTATCAGTAATTACTGGAGATAATATGCATAGTAAAATTTGGGAGCCTTTTTTTAGGCTCCAAAAGTTACCAGGTACCACACGTACCAAAACACATCTGATACGTACATGGTAACTTTGGGAGTCATCATCTGCCAAGGTTTATTCCTTAATGCTCTGCTCCGTGGTCATGAAGCTCCGGCCACGCGCAACCGTGCCCCCCACTCCATTGAAGCTCCGAGCACCGCCACATCGCCGCCTTGCCAATCCAATCGCTGCTGCACAGATGCATGCCCCAACACAAGGTGCTTCTTTCTAGCTGACACCGCCGTACAGCATGAGAGGACAAAAAGGAGGAGGTCCGGATCTGATGGATCTCAATCATCCAGACAGAGGCAGCAATAACCAGTCGTTAGGAAGCTGGTCCTGCGCTATGGAGATAGGACAAGGTGATAGCCGGGACAAGCTGTAATTACTAGTACCATCAGTAATTACTACTTGTATCACCAGTAAAGATTGGTTTTAGAACCGGTAATTTAGTATTGGTAATTTAGCTCTTATGCCAATGTTCCACGCCCAGCCACAATCTTTGCATCCCTGCATGCTCCGCTCTAATGGTTCAGGCCCGGGCCGCGCAAGCCGCTTCATCTCCGCGAGGCGGTGCTCACGGATGAGGACAGTGTGGGCTGGCATCTACCCGTCGTTGGATCCAGCATTGAAGAGTGGACCAGATATCTAACTAATGCGCATCCTTATTCTTCAAATGGCTCTGAATCAACCTTAAGGCGGCTGCCAGCCACATGTTGTATCTACAATATTCTAACGCTGGTGAATGGCGCCTGAGTCTATGCGTCACATGTTTATGGAAAAGCCCGCAGAGTTCTCCTACCTCATAGAAGCCACAATAACTGTACCAACTTTACTAATTGTAATTCATCTACCTCATAGAAAGCCACACCAACAGTACTAACTTTACTCCTTGAGAATTATGTGCTACACTTTTTCTCTTGCAACCACCTACAATTTATATATACATATCATGCTCACTTCTTCAATCCTCATTATTGTGATACTACATTATTAGCACAACTCTTAGTGTTGTATACACGTACTAGTGCTCTGTTTGACAAGCTCCAATGACAATTTAGCATATATATATATATATATATATATATATATATATATATATATATATATATATATATATATATATATATAATGGGGATAACAAGGACTAATCGAGAGTGGAAGGCATCGGGATGACATGTCTAAGGAGAGCCACATGATGCTGTGCATTGACGGTGTATACCGCAGCTTGCATATGAGGTCGTTTCGCATCCTCATTGCATCACCCAGTACGTGCTAGAGCGGTCCATCTTGGCATTGTAAAAACAGACACATGTTGCTCCGTCCTTGGAGTGTTTCCAGTACTGCTGGCTGGGGTTTTTCGATTGGAAAGAAGGCACTGCTGGGGACCATTTAGTCTTGGTTTGGGGTTATAGCAAGCCTGAAGCTTCGGGCATGATTCCTGTCGGGTTCATGTGTAGAGTTAGGCATACTCGTTAGCAGATTATTTCAGCAAGCATATGCATAGGACATTCAATTTCTTGAATTCTCATGGAATGTGAAACTAGTTCCTACAAAATAATCAGCATTTTTATTGATAGATTTTTAATAATAGAAACATTCTATGTTCTGCACCCCCAGAGGGATACCTTAAGCTGATTGACTACATGAGTATAATGTAGGCTCAATCCTGAAAGTATCAAGTTTGAACAAAAGGCAGAGACTAAATAGAGAGAAAAAAAAAACCAAGACTACACCTTCATTATATATTTCTAATTTTCTGAGCGAACTTTTTCAACAGCTTTTTTGATTGACATGTACATCGGATTTTTTTAAAAAATAGTTGTATCATTTCACCAGAATTTTGTATACTAGATATGTAATGGGTAGATCCTCACCATGCACAACTGACCATCTCTAAAGTCCGTACCAGTAGTACTTTTAAAGCCACAGGGCATGGCCCATAGTTGATCATTTGGTTCTTAATTTACATGTGACTAACTCCATTGTTACACAATTTTCTTACATCAATGTAGCAGAAAACACTTAGGCTTTGTCTATAAAGGATCCCCTAATTCTTCCTTCTTGCCCGAGATTCTACATTTTTCAAGAAAGGTTGAATTTAATTTCAAGTTGCACAAGAGAGAACATTAGCATCGTGAGCCTTGTGATGGGAATGAAAGGCATTGGAATGACTCATCTATGATGGTGCAGTT
Organism: Eleusine coracana subsp. coracana; assembly: GCA_032690845.1. Classification (NCBI taxonomy): domain Eukaryota; kingdom Viridiplantae; phylum Streptophyta; class Magnoliopsida; order Poales; family Poaceae; genus Eleusine; species Eleusine coracana. The sequence goes on along the minus strand of CM064434.1, from coordinate 58,027,553 downwards.
GACTTTTCACTTAGAACACCATAGCTGGTTGTCCCAATTGGTGCACTGACATGCTGGTTGGCTCTTGGCTTGTTTGAAATTTTTTCCTGAGTTACGTGGAAAACAAAAATGTCGGTCTGAGATTTCTGGTATTCCTGACATGCTGGGTTCACCAGTGGAGGCAAACAAAAAGTTTCACAAAAAAGTTGTACTAGCGTTCACTTTCATACTCTCCTCCAGGATAGATTTTCAGATGTGTTTTGGTACGTGTGGTACCTCGTAACTTTTGGTGTCATCTGCCAAGCTTTATTCCTTAATGCTCTGCTCCGTTGTCATGAAGCTTCAGACACGCGCAACCGCGCCCCCCACCCCAGTGAAACTCCGAGGGCCGCCACAACGCCGCCTTGCCAATCCAAATGCTGCTGCACAGATGCATGCCCCGACACAAGCTACTTCTTTCTAGCTGACACCGCCATACAGCATGAGAGGACAAGGAGGAGGAGGTCCGGATCCGATGGATCCTAATCATCCGGACAGAGGCAGCAATAGCCAGCAAAGTTTTAAATCTCCGGCTATAGCTGCCGCTATCTCCGGATATAGCTGTTTGAGGAGAATTTCGCTATTTGTTTTTTTTACAATTTAGCCGCTATTTACCGCTATAGTCCGATTTATCTCGCTATTAGCTGTTTGAGCAGGTCATCCGCTAAATATCTTAGCCGGTGATTTAAAACATTGATAGCCAGTCGTTAGAGAGCTGGTCCTCCGCTATCGAGATAGGAGAGAAGACGATATTCGGGACCATCAGTAATAACTACTTGTACCACCAGTAAAGATTGATTTTGTAACCAATAATTTAGTATTGGTAATATGTACCATAAAACTCATAAAATAAGCTCTTCTGTCAGTGTTCCCACGCCTAGCCACAATCTTTGGATCTGGGCAAGCTCCGTTCCACGCTTCAGACCCAGGCTCAATGAGGTGGTGCCCACAGATGACAATAGTGTGGGTTAACAAAAAAATTTCGATGAACTTTCATCAAAATATCTGAAATATCGTATTGATTGTTGAGATCCAATATAATTTTTAATATTGACTATGTTTATTTAATAGAAACTACTTTCGTTATATACATAACTATAATACTTTATAAGTTTAAGACCTTTTCTTCTCAAATCAAGCAAAAAAATTTGAAAAATAATTTATTTTGTTTGTCAAAATCACTAATATTTCTAAAATATCATGTTTATTGGTGACCACCGCTATTTTGTTTTGTACCGAAATGTTTTTCCTTGCCCCCTAGCCCACCTCCGTTCCGTGGTTGGCCCTCCTTCCCCCGACTACCTTTTACTCCGGCTACGCCTCCCCGTCCCCCCCCCCCCCCCCCCACCATCACGGCATCCCTCTCGGCCCCTGCCCTTCGCTCCGAGCGAGGTGCAGCATGCACCCCACTTCACATGTGGATCCAACAAATAAGCAGTTGGAAGCGACACTCGGGCATGACGCTTGGTGGCGAGCGATGCTCGGGCATGACAACGTCCTCAGGTGCGGCATGCCCTTTGTCAAGGTTGTAACAGAACCACTTTACCATGGAGACGGCTCCGTTCTAATATCTTCTCGGGTGGCGACACGCGCTGTAACGCTAATAGTACAACACATGACAAAGAATATAATTGTATCGAGAACCTAGATAGAGTACAAAGTTTTACATAAATCCGAATTTAAAGTTTACAAACCAGAGTTTTTAAAAAATACGGAAGCGAAATAGTCTACATAATAGATAGCTCGACAGAATAAGTAAGATACATTCGTCCTCTCACGATGATTCACACAGCATATATGCTGTGTAGGTGTTTGCCCAAACACCGGACCAACAATCAACATGCTACTCCTCCTCGTTGTCGGTGCAAGCCTTCCATTCTATGTTCCAGCAGTCGGGGCACCGACCTTTCCAGTGGAATCTCCCACCGCAGTGGCAGTCTTCACCCTGGTTATCTAAAAACCACATAGAACGTCACCCTGAGTAACTAGTTTACTCAGCAGGACTGACCCGTCAAGATGACCAACTATAGCCGACCCCTAGACATGCACAGGCTAAGGGTAGGGTTTATGTTGCCAAAAGCCAGCCTAAGAGTAAATCCCTAATTTTCAAGTTTTAGCCTCAAGTTAAGTTAATACGGAAAATAGTAAATTTATTTTGCACTATAACTACAACAATCATGGTTGCAATACAATTAACAATAGTGTCCAAACAACAATATTAAACCCTTTCAACAAATTAATGGCTTCCGACACTGTTTCGGCAGAGTTATCAAGTGGTACTCATTACTGTGAGAGGCAGCGACTCGAATCGATTTACATCCTATAGGAGAACCTGCTTGCACGATTCATACTCGCTTCATGGAAGCCGCATGGAGCAACCTTTCTCTGTGGTACCACAAGGTCTTCCGGGTCCAGACTCCCCCGAGGAGGGTCCCCTAATGCAATGAGCCCTGTGCCGCCAGCCGTGGGTAGATTCCTCCCTCCTCTCAGTCCCAGTTCCACCAAAAAAGGGAGAAGGCTATCTTCCGACCAGGCAGTAGTCGTAGCTACATCAATTTATTGGACCCATAACTCCAGCATGCAAACAGTACGTTCAAACTTGATCCCATGGGCCGGACATGAGGCATAGCCTTAGGTGACTCGGGTGGGGCTACCTCCTTGAAGATAAGTTATCCTTCCTTTTTCACCTAGTTGCCCGTCCGGTCTTCATTTATTATCCTATTCCAACTTTCCTTCCTCTGCCATCATTCCCAAGTGATAGTATTTCCTGATCTACGAGTGGTCTCCATACCACTCAACGAATGATCGTCCTAAATTAAGCAGAGCTACTACCGTTCTGGGGCTATTAGCAGGTAAAGGGGACCTACTGCAATACTAGGTTTCCAAACAACTCCTATAAACTTAATGCACAAACAAGACTACAACACACTAACTAGTGATAAGATAAAAAGAGTTAAACTTGGTGGGATGCACCGGGGCTTGCCTTGAGTGGGTTCCTGGTCAACGGGATTCCCTCCTTGCTCCTCTGGCTCCTGCTTTGTTCCTGCCTCCATGGTGATTCATCTCGTGATCTACATGATGTAAAAGATGTGCGTAAAAGATAATTCATAGCAATTTATCTATAAAAGAATTAATGTTATAATGTGTGCTTGGAATTGATGTATTAATTAATTGTGTGGTTTTAAGATATATGATGGGTTTATTTGTTGTATTTTCTTCATTGGCTCCTATTAGTTTAACATGATGAATGTGTAGATAATGTACAGGTGTGTTTGCGTGTCGGTTGCAATTGATACAGTCATGCAAGATACATGGATAGTAGTTACTAACTAATATTTTTAATGTGTTATGTAGGTTGTCTTGTAAGAAATACTTACATATGAATAATTTGCCATAAGTACAACTATATGCTTAATTGAAATATTACACTTAAAAGATAATTAATTAATTTAGCATGATTCTTGAAGATCAATGACTATGTGACAATCACTACAAGTAGAGTGCAAGTACACCCAGACTAATTTTTAGATAGTTGAGTTTAATTTATTTCATGCATATGATTCTACTTTGTTAATAGGTTGTGTGTGTGCCGATTTGAGCACGCAAGTGTATATCAAACATGGCCAGTTGACAAGTAACTAAAGAATAGTCCAATATATAGGGGTGTTGCGAGGGCTAAGTTACTTGACTATATGGAATTGTGCATAATCAAGCAAATAAAACAAAATAATTTATTTAACAGGATTCTGGATAACCTATGCACATGAGCAATTTATCCTAGGTTGAGCTCATAAGAAGTGAATTATGTGTCAAGTCTCACTGACATGCATAGAGCCAAATGATTTGAATAATTAATTTAGTACAAAATCTAAATAATTAATTATGAGAAAAATAATGGGATCTATAAAGTATGACTTTGCAGGATAGTTAGGAGTGACAAAATATCATTATACACCAAGTGTCACGAATTTATTAATTACTTAAACATATATATGAATTTACTTGTGTTTTTCTTATTTATTTTAGTTCTAATAAACATATTTACATGCAAAGTTTTTAGCATTTTGACAAAATAGTACATATTCTACGGAGTCCAAAAAATATTTATTTACATTTTTCTCTACCAAAAAAATTATTCTTGTGTCAATTTTTAAAGCTAGAAACATTAATCTGGCCATTGGGCCGAAACCTTCAAGCCCAAACAGGCCACAGCACAGCGGGGAGGGTTTTCCTGGGCCAATTGCTGGCCCAGGCGGGTGGCGGCCCAGGGCCACTCTTGGCCCAGCCGGCTTCGACGGCCCAAGGCCGAATTGGCCGAGGTGGCCAGGCCAGCGCCAGGGCACAGGTGCACACGCGTATGGCGGCTGGAGGCGCTATCGGCATGGGCTACCACCGTCTCTGGAGGCGGCAGCAGACCTTGGTGGAGGCGCGACTCGCGGAGGAGGGCGACGAGGTGGCTCGGGGATGCGGCGTGACGCAGGGAGGCGACTCCCAATGGCGGCCGAGGCGGGTGACGGCGGCGGTGGCCGTGTTCCAGCACGAGAGCGGCATGCCTCGGAGTCGAGTTAGGTCAAATGGACGCGCGAGATGTAGGGAGAGGCGCCGGAGGAGGGGATTGACGTGTGCTCACCGAAGCAGCGGGGGCGGGGAGAAATCATGGTGGACATTGTCGGGGAAGAAGCTCCAAATTCCTCTTGCACGGGGCACGGAGAATAGCTGAGCTGGGCGGGGCGGAGGAGGAGACCTAGGCGGAGCTACGGGAGAGGTCGGCCAGAGCGGGGAGGGGTTGCAGCGGCCGGGCGACGCAGGGGCCGAGCGGCAGCGGTGGTGCGCTCGGACGGTGGGGATGGGGGAGAGTTGGGAGCGCGTGAGTGAATGGGGAGGGCCGAGCAGGTGAGGGAGGAGGCGTGGGTGGCGCTGTGGCGCAGCTCGGCCGGGGTTGGGAGTGGCCGTAGCGGCGGGGCGACGCGGAGCTTTGCTCGGCTCCAATGGTGGACGCACGAGCTCGGCCAAGAAGGAGAAGAAGAGAGATCAAGTGAGGGAGGAGGGGGGGGAGGCCAAAATGGCGAAACCAGGGCTCGGTGCCGCGGTTTTGGAGCCCGGGTTCGGACCAGGTAGGGCGGGGTGGCCGGGCATTGGCCCTGCGGCGCGGTGGCCGCCAGCGATGGCCAATGGGCGAGGAAGAAGGTTGCTGGGGTGGCTGACGAATGGGACCCACGACCATTTTCTTTTTCTTAAATTTTCCAAAAATGTGGTATCTGTTTATTAGCATATGTATTATTTCAGAGCTGAGTTTGCAAAAACAAAAATATGGTTGTATTCACAAGGATATGCTCTTAATTATAAAAATGATGATGCTCAGTAGATGCCATTTGAACTTGAATATGAATATTTCAAAGAAGGCTAGTTTTTGACCCTTTTGGCATTTATTTGGGGCACTTAAACTTGGAATAAAAATCTGAGAAATTCCTAAAAATTATATTTCATCATGATCTACAACATATATTTTTGATGGGTATGATTTATGTATAAAAAGTTGGACTTGTAGTTCGAATGTCATTCACATTTGTTTAAATCCTAGTTTTAACTAATTCAAATGTATCTCAATTTTATTTATTACTATTTTTAAAATTTGGGCTCAAACCCATGCGGAGTTGGATTAGAATGTCGTGCTGGGAATATTGACACCAGGGGTGTCATAAAGGTGCAGAGCATCAATGACACAGGTGCAGCATGGATCTCGGCGATGAGCCTCATGATCTGATAACCATGACCAAGAGTGCAGGTCTGGTACGACCAAGATAGTGGGATGGTTAGGGTTCGGCAAGTGACTAGAGTTTGGATTGAGGTGCGATGGTTAGGGTGTGGCCGGCTGGTGGTGGTCAGGGTTTGATGTGCTGGGATAGGCCCGAACAGGCCATTTTTCCTTCATTTTCATTGTCGCTTGTCCAGTCGGGGGTATCCATCCCGCAACTGGAAATTTCTTCTTTGCTGTAACATTGAGCTAGTGGTAGGTGACTTAGGGTCTATTTGGTACAGCTTATAGTGCTTTGGCTTATGTCCTTTGCTACAGTGTTTTTACTATGCCTACAGTGTCATAAGGTGCAAAAAGCTAGAAAAACGTGACTTATCATGGCTTATGCCTTTATAGAATAGTGTTTTTATAATGGTAGTGGTGGGTAATTTTTCTTTTTTTTTCTCCGATTAACATGGGAATTTCTAGCCCTTGAGAGTGAACGTGGAGGTTTCTTTTGTTGGTTATATATATATATATATATATATATATATAACTATGCTAATTCACTCCCTGGGTGTGATCTAATATTTCACACACCAGCCAGCTTGCACTCAGTACGAACCGGCCTGCATTCCACCAATGGAGCCAACCATAAATCATGCATGCATGCAAGCATTCCATGGTCATTACTTCCAATAATTTTCATTAATTAAATAGCAACATCATTGTACGTTTTTACTGATAGGCACAATTCACGTGAGACCTTTTTCCATCCTTTTTATAACCATCGGCAGCATCATTATTCCATCTATTTTTCTCCAGTTCATTCCTTGTATACTGGAAGACGTAGCTCTTGAGATGCAACACGGTGGCTTGAATCTGGACGGCGACCTGCGACACCATGCCAATGTCCCCTTCATGGCCGGCTGCACAGGCACTGATGGAACCAGCAGCCTGTCCACAACTCAGATGTCAGATCATTGCGCTCCTACAAATTATGTTCCTCTGGAATGTGGATTTATACAACGGTGAGTATGCTATTTCATTTGAATCAATTTCATCCCGTCCATTGTCCTGAACTCCAGATTGATTTTCTTGCATGTGGGTTAGAAACAGATTATTCAAGCAAAAGGCAGATCGGAAGGGATCAACTGAAACTGATCCCATCGGGCAAAGCACAACTAGTTTTCGGACTGTCTAGTTTTTTGTTTTCTATAGTGCAGATGGATGGAGCAATTGCTTACAAGTTCTTCTCTCGGAAGGCGCATCAGAGCGTCACCAACCCAGGATAAAAGTAGAGCAGGGCATATCCGCCAGTAGATTTAATAGTTTCTGATTTTTTATGCTTCTCTAAGATTTTGGATATGCATGCGATGCATTCTGGCTAGAGGGTCTAAGAAAATATGCCAATGAGTTGAGAACGGCAGTGAAAGGCGCAACTTTGTTTTGTGAACTAAACAAGATTTCACCACTGTTGTCAGAAAGAGGTCCCTGATTAAAAGTACGTGTCCAAGAGAATTACAAGATGTACTGCTTTTTGTGAACACAATGATGTACTCAGCGTAAACATGATCATATATAATATTAACCTATAGATATATGTTTTGCAAAATGTAGCATACCAGTTATGATCACAAATTTTACATAATATTTGTGGTTGTAATATGATCAGTTCACAAGTTCAGGTTATTTACTATTTTAGTTGATTCAATTTTTGCGACCTGGCCGTAGGAAAAACTTGTTCCCAGGTTGCTTATCAATATTTCGGATACACATTATGAACATAAATTACTATACTTGTTGTATCCTTTGCTTCGGCATAATTTTTGTGGTTTGGATCCAGATCACAAAATAGTTCAACTCATGTACTACCTTAATCTAGTCAATTTTGCGATCTGGCATGATGAGTCAAAGGAAAAAAAATTACCCTCGGATTGCTTCACAATATGTAGTGTATACATTATGAACATTAATTGTTACTTTTTGTAGTATATAAGACACCAGTTTCTGAGTTGATGCGAGTATTTGCAATTTGACGAGTTCCTGATTAAACGCAAAGAAAGATTAGTATTCCAAATATATACCAGCATGCATGCATGCGTACGTGCAGAGTCGAATTGGTTGGCTAAAGTGCATGTAGGTTATTAAGGAAGAATTAAGAACGGTATTGATTATGGCCTAATGTATGCAGGGCGCTAGTTATGTGGTCGGGGTGAACCAGTTTGTGGGGGAGGTGACTGACTGACTGCGTGTTAAAATAATATCATCAAATTGTATGTTCTCTATATGGATGAATATACTATACAGTTCTCAGAGTAATAGATTTTTAAGGAACAAAACAAAGAGATATACCTTCAATAGTAAAATTCCATGCGCCAAGTAGAAATCAGAAGCCTGGGTCGAATTTTTCTTTTAATCTATAAGCATAAATCTTCTTATTGTGAAATCACAAAAGGCTAGGTTGCTATCAGTTACCTCGAATACTGATCAATTTTTTTTGGTCAAACAGAATTTTGTGATTGCAATTAAATGATTCTTATGGTCACACATTTTATGATCGTGAGGTTTGTTATTAATTTCAATTTTACCATCCTGGTGCGCTTGGTAAAATAGGAATAATAAAATTATTAGCCAGAGGCACTAAAAGGTGAGCATGCAGGCTATTATAGTGTAGGAAAATTAAATTTACCTATTTGATACCCACATAAAAGCAAATGAATGCATGCATGCATCTGCATGCGTGGGTATGTATTGCCTTCCTTTGCCATTGTTTTATTTGTGGATTGAGTGGATTCCAATCTGAATCAATTTCGTCTCAACCATTTTTTTGTTCTTAACAATTTTTCCTGCAGGTCAGCTATAGACATATTATTGAAGCAACAAGCGACGAGGAGGAAGTAGCTGAAACTGATCCGCGCAAGAGCTGGAGCTTGACTGCTTGAGTGGGCTGGCAATGATCATATTTGCTAGCAACAACAGCCATTTTTTTTTATAAGATCACTTTTCATATAATCAGATTAATTTCGTATGTAATGGCCAGAAACTAGTTTGTGGTCAAAGGACAAAAAAATTATTCATTTCTAGATGCAACTATTATTTGAACAAATAGAAATAAACAATACAATTGACTGGAGAAATTAAAATATTTCCATGCGTGATGGGAAAAATTAATGGAATGTTCCTAATTGGTACCCGCAACAAATTAGCAAATGCATGACATAGTTTGTTGGGCGCATTGGGTGGGTGCCCCGACCTGTACGTAATAAATAACTTCCATATGATCAAAATTCTTACTAAATAGTAAAATATACTTCTGTACGATCATATAAGATTTATTTTGCAATTTCCAAACTTTTTATGGAGAACCAGATTCTTGAGTTAAAACTTTAAATCACATATCGGACTTTGCGATTCTAAAATGCGTGAATTTTTGCTATTGCTTTGAGTTTTGTGTTTGAATTCTTATGTTCAGAAGGCAATATTTGCGACTAGGACACTATGGTTGCAAATTTCATGATCAATTATACCATTTATTATGATTCACCAGCTAAAGTCATATAGTCAACTTTGATTTCACAGCGACACACATCATTTTCAGTGATTACAAAGCTCAGCAACACTAGTATTTTCGGTCTAGTGACACTCCACTTGATTGAGAATAACAAAATTTACTATTATAATTATCAGAGCAATTATTTTTCCAGAAACAAATTGAAGAGAAACATCTCTAATAGTAAAATTTCGTGCACTCAAGGTTAAAGGGCCATTATTTGTTTGACTCTACAAAATACAAATAAATTATATGAAATAGCAAACAGGTGGACCTCTATGCGTTAACTTGAACATTTACCATGTTTTTGTGGTTAAGCAGAATTTTGTGATTGTACGTATGATGATCACACACATTTTATGATGACATGGTTCACATTTCATGAGATTGTACGTTCATGTGGTATGGAATTGATTAATCATGCCAGCCAAAATAATTGTGTTCTGATTCATAAGAAGATTTTTTTGTGTTCACTAGTGACGTTATTTATGCTTACACATAGTCACACAAAATATTTAAGACATGCATTTATAAATGAAATTAAGCCAGACTTTTCTCTCCGATAATACACACCATATTTGCTATCAGGGAACAAGCTTGTTGCGAAATTGCAAATAGTATACGATTGTACACTCGTACTCAGCATTACTTGCAACAAGGAAAAATATTCTTTTGTGCTCAAGGTTCACCAATTTTGTTATTTTTTAACTATGAAAATGTATGTACACATTGTACAGATTTTCAATTTGTTTTATACCTATAAAATCGTACATATCAAACACCAGAGAGGTCACATGCCTGGTCAAATTGTTTCTACCGCATGGTACGTTTGTTCAAACCAAAAATGGAATTAAATAATGCAATTAAATGCTGCAGTTACCTTCCTAATCAAGGTATTAGTAACGCATGCATGCAAGGATGGTTCGGTGGGTGCTAAACTGGTCCAAGTGATAGTCCGGAGTGTGACTTAATATACCACACCCTGGGTGTGATTTAGCGCTGCCCTATATATATATATATATATATATATATATATATATATATATTTGACCAACAAAAGAAACCTCCACGTTCACTCTCAAGTGCTAGAAATTCTCATGTTAATCAGAGAAAAAAAAGAAAAATTACCCACCACTGCCATTGTATATATATATATATATAATATTTGACTAACAAAAGAAGCCTCTAAGTTCACTCTCAAGGGCTAGAAATTCCCACGTTAATCAGAGAAAAAAAAGAAAAATTACCCACCACTGCCATTATGAAAAAGTTAGACCAAAATACCCTCATTCATGTTAACTAATTACCCACCATTGCCCTATAATACCCTCATTTATATTAATTAATTACCTATTATTGCAATTTCTTTTATTTTCAACGTGAGGTATCATTGTTTTTTGGAATAACATGAGTTGTCATAGTAATTTTTGTTGATAAAAAGGTGTGACCGTACCATTGCCATTTTTTTGGCAATTAACATGAGGGATTAATTGGAAAAAAGTATGAGTGGATTTACTATTCTCACACTTCCTTGCTGTGGCTGTTGTGCTATGGTCCGTACTCCCATTGCATGAAGTCATCCATCTGTTAGGTTGTTTTTTGTTTTTTTTATAATAAATATGAGTGGATGAAAAATGAAAAAAATGAGTTTTTTCAATTTATTTATACAAGGACTTCTTTGGCCCGATCCTCCTCCCGTTATCAGGTCTCATTTTTTCTTGGCAATGGAGTGGTTGTCTGTATGAATACATGTCATGATTTTCTTTTACAAAGAACTACAAAAAAACCGACATTGAGAATTCAGCTCACCAAGATAAAGAATCAACGTGTTAGGTTGTTCCTCTTTCTTTTTCTTTATAATAAACATAACTAAATGAACATGTAAAAAAGAATTCTTTTTTTACTTAGTTTATAGAAACACTTTTTTCTCCTGCTGTTGTGCTCCGGTCCTCCTTCCGGGAGTAGTCCCCTAGGTATTTCTTTCCCCTATTTTCCCTGGGTAATAGAGTGCCCGTTCATATGAGTACATGTTGTGAGCTGCTTACTCAAATTGCAGCGCCATCAGTAGCATGGAAAAATTTCATCTAAGGTGCCATCAAAATCGAGAACTCGCTGGTGCAGCTCACCAAGATAAAGAATCAACACAAGTGCACAGATACCCCTTCGTTCTACTGGCGTAAGTATGATGAGACGACACAAGTTTCAAATGTTGGCTTCCAACTTGACAATGAAATGACCTGTCCACAAGTTGCATTGCAGAATCTGTAGATATTCATGCATTTTTTATATTTGCAATTAACATGAGGGAATCAAATATTAGAAAACAAACATAATTTTACACTTAGACTACGCTAGCACTTCCTTGCTCCGGCTGTTCTCCCTCCATCTGTACTCTCATTACATCACAACTGTTATAGTTGTAGATCAGAGATGCTCAAACCACCTAGATAAAAAATTGGAGTAGAATTAGTATTGATTGAATTTTGGCGAACTGGATGACTTGATATAGAATAAAACTTGTGTCATTTGAAAATAGATTGATAAATTGTGAAATATAGAGGGGATGTCCAAAACTGATCATAATAATAAAAATGGCTTCATAACAATAATCTAGAACTGTGCAAATGCGCGGGTCATCTCACTAGTTCAGATGAAACCAAATTCATTAGATTTGTCTAATGATAAAATTATTTGATAAAAATACTGTCTGACCTGAATTTATCTCTGAAAAATTGTTTATTTTCCTAATTGTTCTAAACTTAATTTATTATTAATTAATTAATCTAATGTCCAAGTCCAGTGAAACAAACTTCATAACTCTTTCATGTTTATGCTTAGTCTAGTAAAGTTTTTGTCGCTCCTGAAAAAGTGCAAAGTTGCATTGAAATTTCTTTATCTTCTGCACAATAAAATCCTTTTTGAATATGAATAAATCAACTAAACCATGAGCTTATTCATCATGACATTCATTCTGTACTGTGTGCTTCTGAGATCATGACTTGCATCTTCCTAATTTGTTTCATTTGCACATCGTCTCATAGCATTGCAAGCATACTTATTATGTTGCGTCATTCTTTTTTTTAGAGAAAAATAAAACCGGCGGAGGGTGAAGTTGGGGGCAACTGGAGTTTGGACTGCGGCGCTACGGCTAGGGTGCAGCTGGCTGCGTCGTGGCCAGGGTTTGACGGGCTGCGATAGGCCTGACCAGGCTCTTTTCCTTTCTTTTTCATGGCCGCTTGTCCAGTGGGGGGTATACACCCCGTTTCTTCTTTGCTGTGACATTGATCTTGTGGTGGGTGACTTATCTGCTCCTGCAAATATGAATTATAATTCATCTACCTCATAGAAGCCACACTAACTGTACTAACTTTACTCCTTGAGAATTATGTGCTACACCTTTTTCTTGCAACCACCTACAATCTATATATACATATCATGCTCAATTCTTCAATCCTCATTCTTGTGATACTACATTAGCACAACTCTTAGTGTTGTATACACGTACTACTGCTCTGTTTTGACAAGCTCCAATGGCAATTTGGCATGTATGCATAGAACGAGGACAACAAGGACTAATCGAGAGTGGAAGGCATCGGGATGATATGTCTAATGAGAGCCACAAGACGCTGTGCATTGACGGTCACTGACAGAGCTACATGTCGGCCAACTTCGACTGTGGCCCCCCCTTGGCCTGGTAAATTTTCTGAAGGTTGAGTCATGTTCAACATTTTAGCCTGTAATGGGAAGAGCACAAGTCCATGCATGAAACAGGCAGTTTTTATCGGTCAAGCATCATGTGGGGCAGTCAAATTCATCATGAAGCCCAAGTTCCCAGTGGACCAGTCCATCCATCCATTCATCCTCCATTAGTCTCCCACATCATCACTGTTGATTGAGCTCAAAAACAAACAAAAAAAAAATCTCTTTCTTGATGGTATTGGCTTACTGTCCCCTGGACAGAACACCGTTTATTCACACCAGCTGTGGTTTGACTGCCGTAGGCGCGTTCACTCCATGCGATTATAGCACTGTTCATGACACCCCCCCCCCCCCCTCCCCCCCAAATACGGTTGAGGGTTGGCTCTGCCACTGTTGACATTGTATATGAGGCTGTTTCACATCCTCATTGCACCACCCCAGTGCTAGAGCCTAAAAACTGACTCAAGTCGCTTGGTCCTTGGAGCATCTCCCGTACTGCTGGCTGGGGTTTTCGGTTGGGAAGAAGGCACTGCAGGGGGCCATTCAGTCATGGTTTGGGGTTATATAAAGCGCGAAGCTTCGGACATGATTCCTGGTAGGTTCATGTGTAGGGTTAGGCATACTTGTTAGCAGAGTATTTCAGCAAACATGTGCACAGGACATTGATTTTCTTCTTTTCTCATAGAATGAGAAACTAGTTCCTAGAGAGTAATCTGCATTTTAATTGATATATTTCTAATGATGGAAACATTTTCTATGCTCTGCACCTCCAAAGGGATACCCTAAGCTGATCAACTACATGAAGATCAAGGAAGCTCAATCCTGAGAGTATCAAATTTCAACCGAAGGCACAGACTAAATAGAGAGAGAGGAAACAAAAACCAAGACTACACCTTCATTATATATTTCTAAATTTCCAAGCGAACATTTTCACCGGCCTCTTTGATTGATATGTCCATCGGATTTGTTAAAAAATAGTTGTATCATTTCACCAGCATCTTATATACTAGACATGTAATGGGTAGATCCTCACCACAACTCACCATCTCTGAAGTCCATACCAGTAGTACTCTTAAAGCCACAAGGCATGGCCCATAGTTGATCCATTTGGTTCTCAATTTACATGTGACTAACCCCATTATTGCATAATTTTCTTACATCAATGTAGCAAAAGACTCATGGGCTTTGTCTATAAATGATCCCTTCATTATTCCTTCTTGCCTGTGATTCTACAATTTTCAAGACAGGTTGAATTTAATTTCAAGTTGCACAAGAGAGAACATTAGCATCGTGAGCCTTGTAATGGGAATGGAAGGCATTGGAATGACTCATCTTTGAAGGTGCAGTTGACTTTTCACGTAGAACACCATAGCTGGTTGTCCCAATTGGTGCAATGACACTAGCAGGCTAGGAGTTTACTGCAGCCATGATGGTTGGCTCTTGGCTTGTTTGAAACTTTTTATTGAGTTACATGGAAAACAATTGTCGGTCTGAGATTTCCGGTATTCCTGACATGCTGGGTTTACCAGTGGGGGCAGGCAAAAAGTTTCAGAAAAATTCATATCATTGCTGTTGACTACATTTCAACGTAGAAAATTAAATCCTACGTTCATCAACTCCTTATTCAAAATTACTGTCCAAACAATTTAACCCTCAATTCCTCACTTCTCACGATAGCAATTCCAACGATATATCACTTTTCAGCATATTTTTTATTGTTTTATATTTCCAGAAATTGGGTTTATACCTGTCATAGCATTGAAGGTTTAGCAGCTTAGGGTGTGTTTGCTTCCTGTACTGAGTCTAACCAACCTGCCTTAATGCACCACATCCCCTTTTTCTCCCTATTTCGTGAGGGAGTTACCCAGGCTTAAGTAATGATAGGGGCGCCACCTGGTGACCATTTCCAGAAAGCAAGATTGAAAAAGGCTTCCTTGGACCATGTGGGAAGATTCATTCACCTTCTGTTGACTTACCTGCTCAGCCCACAATATGACCGTGCTGCCACAATTCTTGGGTTAGAACACGTCAGCACCTCTGCTTCTTAGGGTGATAGCTTGCCTTGTTCCTGGTGTTCAAAAGGTGGGAACGAGCCTGGCTCCCAAGATTGAGATCCGTTCCTTCGGAGCCTGAATGCAAAATAAGACCATTAATGATCATATTAGCAATTAAAGTTGGTTGATATATCTAACGATGAAATAGGGAAACTAGAGTGTGGTTATTTTAAGGGAAAAGTTAAAAATATTTATTTTTCTGTACTTTTATCACAAGGATAAACAGATACAGTTTCTCCTCATCCAGGATAGATGTACTAGGTCGGGCGGCGCGCCCCGCTGCGCTTGTGAGGCATTGGCAAGTTGCTAAATTTTAAAAAAATAAAATAAAATAATTTTGTCAACAATTGAGAAGGCCACTTTGTAATTTCATTGGCAAGATGATGTTAGTCTAACATGCACAAGCTGTAGGATTTGATAACAACTACACATAGTCTTTTTCCTCCATTCTCATCTGCAACATCCGAGGAAGCGTAGGATTAAAAAAAATCATTAAAAATGTATGAATTTGTCTGTGCTATTAATTTTTTTGCAAATATCAGAAATATAGAGGATCTTTATTTAAATGAAATACGTGTTTGGATTGGCATGAAAAGATACCAGACCTTTGTGCAATTATGAACAAATAGAAAGGGTTTTCTAAAAATAGTGGTAAGCTGCTACCTCCTCCACATCCACATCGATCTTATCAGTGAAGCCTCTTCGTCTTCTCCACCGAAGCTTCTCTCTCTTTCTCTCTCTCACAGCTTCTCCATCCTTAGTTCCTCACCACTGCTACTGTCCCACAGCGTGTGGGCATGCCACTGCCGTACAACCGCCACACCCCACCTCGAGCCCTGCCGCCGTCTCGCATGCCCCATGCGGCCCCACCCCTGCCTCGGCCCCAACTCCACGGTCCTTGTCGATGCTGCTGGAGGTGGAAGAGAAACCAGACCGTCGAGGAGGGTCCCAACCAGTGCTAGGAAGCCATCGATTTTTATCTGAATTTTTCCTGCTCTTTGTTTTTTTTTTCTCCAAATTTTTCGTCTGTTCTTCATGTGTTCTACTCTGTATGAGTGATTGCTGTCTCTTTCTTTTTCTCCTGACTCCAAATCGATGGTCAACGACCAAACAGCCTTCCTCCTTACGCTCAGGGACTTGTGGTGATTTCTTTCTGCTGGGGTGAAACATGTTCTACTCTGTATGAATGATTGTTGTCTCTTTCTTTTTATCCTGACTCACCAATCAATGGTCAACGACCAAACAACGCCTTCCTCCTTGCGCTCAGGGACTTATTGTTCGTGGGTCATCAAATCTATTATATATATATTTGACCAGCAAAAGAAGCCTCCATGTTTACTCTCAAGGGCTAAAAATTCTCATGTTAATCGGAGAAAAAAGAAAAAGAAAAATTACTCACCACTACATTATGAAAAAGTTAGACCAAAATACCCTCATTCATGTTAACTAATTACCCACCATTGCCCTATAATACCCTCATTTATATTAATTAATTACCTATCATTGCAATTTCTTTTATTTTGAACGTGAGGTATCATTGTTTTTTGGAATAACATGAGTTGTCATAGTAATTTTTGTTGATAAAAAAGCGGGACCGTACCATTGCCATTTTTTGGCAATTAACATGAGGAATTAATTGAAAAAAGTATGAGTGAATTTACTATTCTCACACTTCCTTGCTGTGGCTGTTGTGCTATGGTCCGTACTCCCATTGCATGAAGTCATCCATCTGTTAGGTTTTTTTTGTTTTTTTTTGTTTTGATAATAAATATGAGTGGATGAAAAATGAAAAAAATGAAAATTTTTAATTTATTTATACAAGGACTTCTTTGGCCTGATCCTCCTCCCGTTATCAGGTCTCATTTTTTCTTGGCAATGGAGTGGTCGTCTGTATGTATTGTCATGATTTTCTTTTACAAAGAACTACAAAAAAATCGACATCGAGAATTCAGCTCACCAAGATAAAGAATCAACGTGTTAGGTTGTTCCTCTTTCTTTTTCTTTATAATAAACATAAGTAAATGAACATATAAAAAAGAATTCTTTTTTTACTTAGTTTGTAGAAGCACTTTTTTCTCCTGCTGTTGTGCTCCAGTCCTCCTCCCGGGAGTAGTCCCCTAGGTATTTCTTTCCCCTGTTTTCCCTGGGTAATGGAGTGCCCGTTCATACGAGTACATGTTGTGAGCTGCTTATTCAAATTGCGGCGCAATCAGTAGCATGAAAAAAATTTCATCTAAGGTGCCATCAAAATCATGAACTCGCTGGTGCAGCTCACCAAGATAAAGAATCGACACAAGTGCATAGATACCCCTTCGTTCTACTGGCGTAGGTATGATGAGATGACACAAGTTTCAAATGTCGGCTTCCAACTTGACAATGAAATGACCTGTCCACAAGTTGCATTGCAGAATCCGTAGATATTCATGCATTTGTTATATTTGCAATTAACATGAGGGAATCAAATATTAGAAAACAAACATAATTTTACACTAAGACTACGCCAGCACTTCCTTGCTCCGGCTGTTCTCCCTCCATCTGTACTCTCATTACATCATAACTGTTATAGTTGTAGATCAGAGATGCTCAAACCACCTAGATAAAAAAATGGAGTAGAATTAGTATTGATTGAATTTGGCGAATTGGATGACTTGATATAGAATAAAATGTGTGTCATTTGAAAATAGATTGATAAATTATGAAATATAGATGGGATGTCCAAAAATAATTATGATAATAAAAATGGTTTCGTAACAATTATCTAGAACCACGCAAATGCGCGGGCCATCTCACTAGTTGATAGTAAGCGATCAAACAGCCTTACTCCCTTGCGCTCAGGGACTTTGCTCCGGGTAGAAAAGATGATGACGTGTTAATCTAGGATTGGCTGGATATGACTTGTCAGGAAGGGATTGGAGGAGAAGACGTCGGGACACCGCTGGGAAGCGGAGACCACGCCCTATAATGATATAGATATGCAACCAATAAAACACAGTGACATTTATGAGTCTATCCTGGGTCAAGTGAACTTGGTGCACAGATACCAGCCAGGCTAGATGCATGTAACCAACCAACCATACTCTTATTGACACGGAGTGTGTGCTCCCATAGCTGCAGCCGCCAGAGCTACTCGCAGTCGGCAAGAACTTGCACAGGTTGACTATGTGATGCGTGGTTACTTCACAGTATGTTTGTCGTGGATTATAAGTAGATGGCACTATGGTGGAGCAGCGCTATTGGTGACGTATGATATGGAATCAAGGTCCACGTAGACAACTGCAGCCGGTTCACACAGTTGTGCCTTTCCGTGCAGATGAGGTGCACAGAACTGTTTTACGTTTCCTTAAAACTCTGTCGACTAAATCAGCCCCTGATGTTACAGCCACCGGGATCTGGCCTGCACGGTTCCTCGCAGTCCGATTCCACAATGAACGGTTCACAAGTACTGCTACCGTCCTCTGAGCACAGTATTATCTATGGTGTTTTTTTGCAACAGTATTTTGCTACAGCATTTTAGGAACGTCAAGGACATTCGTTTCTGTACTGATGGTTGCTAGTGTGACTTTTTATGTTGCACTCAGCCTGTCCGCACTCGTGGTACTCTAAATCCATTCTCTAAAAAAAATATTCTCTTCTGATCAGTAAGATTTCTTCCTCTATACCATATTTTCCGCACCTGTCATACTCTATTTTTCATCCTCTATCATTACTACCTTTCTGTGGGGTCTATATGTAAGCCTCATCTCTCCATCTCTATCTCTTCCAAAATCTCTCTCCTACCTCACCCACCACGCCGAGCGCACGTCGGTCTCTTCCCCAATCCCCTTCTCCTCCACGCGCACGCTCCCCGCCCATCGAGCGCGCCTACCGCCACCCGCCGCATCCCACCCCCGCCCGCCAAGCGCTGCCCGTTCGCCGAGCGCACCCGCCGGCCCGCCCGTTGGGTCCCCACTCCCGCCTATCGCCATCCAATCATGCCCCCGCCCCCGCTCCCTCTTCGTCTCCATCTCCTCCCAACGGCGACGATGCTGGCTCCCTCTTCCTCTCCCTCCTCCGGATCCGGCCCCCTCCGCACCGTCGTCTTCCCCACCTCTGGTCCCCTCCGCGCCGCCATCTTCCCCACCTCCGGACTCCCAGACGCCCTCACACGCTTCCCTCTCCTTTGGCCCTCCCCTGCGCGCCGCCCTCCTCCCCCGCATGCCGCCACCGCCGCCGGGCCCGCCTCCCCCGCACGTCGCCAGGCCCCTCCTCCTCGTCTGCCCGATCCTGCCGCCAGAGCCCACCTCCCTCCCTCCCTCTTCTTGCCTTGTGCGGCGACCAGGGCGTGGATTCGGCCGAAGGCATCGTGGATCCGGCGGGCTCTTCCCTCTTCTCTCTCTCTCTCCGCCTCGAGCTCTCCGGCGGGCAGATCTAGAGGCAGCGGCGGACTGGCTCCGGACGCTAGCGGGAGGGACAGGGGTGGTTGGGCGGCAGGCGCTCTGGTGGTGGGCCCCATCCGACATGGAGGGATAGCGGGCGAACAAAAAACACGCCAGAAGTAGTGGACACGGGGTCGTCCGGGTTCGTAGCGGGAGCGATAGCACACACCGGTGCAGCTCGCTTTCTGATAAAGCAATCCTGGAGGAAGGCATTGCGGACGCCGGTGCGGACAGCCTCACACTAGCAGCTGTACAGGAACTCGGTCCTATGTTACAAAGACAACGCATGATTGCTTGCGCTAGCTGCCATGGAGCACTTTGTCTTAAATAATAAAAGACAGGCACAGTGTAAAGTTAGCAGCATCAATTATTTCTTGCCAAGCATGTGCCTACTCTTTAATGACAAAGCCCACAGTCTCCACCTGTCTACAAAAACGCATTGCCTCCATCTAGGTTCCTTCTATTGTTAGGCGAACTAGACCAAATGGCCCGCGCAGCTGCGCGGACTGTCTAATATATCTACTGAATGGATATTGCTAGTATTTTCGGCACTACTGACAAGTAATCAAAACTTGGTACCTATTCTACAACAGCTTCTTTTTTATGTATTATATAACCAGAGCAAGCTGAAAGTGTCAGTATGCATCGTTACTGCCCAGATACTAAGGTATAAAAAAATTACTTATGTTGCATTGCCAAAATAAACTGTAAGCTGACCTGATTAGTTGAAGGACACATCGTCTTTGCTGCCCGCACATTGAGTTTGCAGTCGTCAGTATCCTCCGTGTGGAATCAGGCGGTAATCAAATAGTTTAACGCACTACAAGCATCCCACATTAATTATCCTTGCCATGGCAATAAGATAACGTAATGTGGTGAGATGAATAAGCAGGTGACACGATAGTACACATATCTCTATCCTATGGCTTTAATCCAAACTTTACTTTTTGGGTAGCTGCTTATTGTCTTACTGGGAAAGTAAAATTCAAAGTAACATGAGTACCGTGAATTTTTGTTACCGACAAAACATGCCGTTGCATTGAAGTCTATCATTTCGGCATGGCATATATACCATGATTTCATCTATTAAAATATTATATTGAATTATTTTCATGTACTTATGCCAATTCGTAAGATGAATACCATATCTTATCGAAGAAGGTGAAACACTCAGAATTGTATTTGTATATGTTAGACACCAAAATTAAACACAGACAAGCACTTTAGACATAATTCCTTTGAAATGACAGAAGTGAGAAATTCAGAAACTAATGATGCCTTACCCCGTTGGTCTTCGTTAGTCACTTCCTGTTTAACACATTTACCATATTATGAAATAAGTTTTATCTGCACTTCCTTTTTTCTTTCGCTGCCTTGCAAATCTGTGACTGCATACATGCCTAAGGGGAATGACAATAGAACTGAAGACTTAGTGCACATGTACATATGTGGCTAGCAAGAATGCAAAACAGAACCTGAATAATAGTTTAGAAAACATATATACATAAACCTGATCATTATATAGAATCATCTTTATAATTTTGTGTTCCCTGCAAAATAAAGAGTAATACAAATACAACAGAAATCTAAAAGACCATGTGAAAAGTAGTAGATGAATAAGTCATTAAATGTGCATCTGTCAGATAAAGTGGCAAATTCAAGACATCGACCTTTTAGAAAAAAGAAAACGTGGGATGCACGTTGGTGGCAGCATGCTTGGCACTGCAACAGCCGTGGTGCACGAAGAAGTAACAAAACGCTCATGGGCTTGAACGACAACGTCCTTGCTAGCTGTTGGAGGACTCGGTGATTTAGGCAATGCCAGCAGATCGCGTGACGATCTCGACAGTCTCGGCCGGCATTGTGTGATGGCTGCGCGTGACTCACAAGTTACAAGCCGTGGCAGTATGGCCCAGTCGCCAGATGCAAATGATAATAAGCCTAATTCTGAGTGTGGCGAATCTGAGGGAAACGTGTGCATGAATATGACCATGAACGTGAAATCGGCGACTACCGTACACCATTGCTGCTGTGTCGCCAGAAAAAAAAAACTAAACTCTGTTGGTTTTATTTTTGGTAGACCATAAAGTCACCAACAGAACTGAAAGGAAATCTAATTTCCTGTGGAATTCAGATCTAGACCAATATGGTTAGTTTTGATTTTGCCTTGATCAGAAAGCAACCTGCAGATAGAAACGAATCCGGCCCCGAGTTTACAGTGCATATAAAAGGAGGGTCACCCCCTCGATCGATTTATCGAATCATAAGTCCACCCAACCGATCGCTAAGGCGCTGGAAAACTCGGAAGACCGATGTCCAGCCTAAGGGCATCGCCGCTACTGCCCCGAAGGTCTTCGCCCTCGCAAGAAGACCCTCAAGGAGCGCCTACGCTACAACCCCGATGAAGTCCTCGTCACCGACTCCGCCACCTCTGCACCGACGCCAATGGACTCCTCCACCAGCACCGGTAACAGATCGAACCTACTATTCCGCATTAGCTTAGCTTACTAGATGTGATCTAAGTCAACTAGTGATCCTGAGTTATTAGCATTGTTAATTAAGTGTTAATTAGTTCTAACAAACTCCATATCGGAAGGTCCGACGACCGGCAGCGATCTGGCATGACAATGCAATGGTGACATACGATCCGATACAGCATCGATGGTGGTTGTAGTTGATCTAAAGTTTTTGCACGGCGGCCCTGGATTCTTCAATAGCCGTCTCGGTTAGATTTGGTTCATGGCAATGGAGATGTGAAAGGGGTTCTCGGGAGTCTTGTTAGACAATTGTACGATGGCATGAGATAAAGGGGGTTACCTGTGATTCACGTGAGAGGATTGAAGGGGTGGGTTATGTGAGATTCACATGAGGGGATCAAGGGTCAGATTTTCTTCTTCTAATATGTTATGTGGAGATTAAGGGCTAGATGTTTTTTTTATAAGAATTTCTAGCCTATTTTTCTTTTTTTCTAGGCACCATGGTAGAAAGATCATCTTCTTTTATTAATTAATAGATAGATTATGATGTACCACATGCTTGTTGCAAGATAGAAATGAGTTTGTGTGTTGTGCTACACGCATGGAACGAAATGCAAAACGAGATGTGTGCTATACATACAAATGGAACAACACGAGCGTTGTATGTGTTTCGGGACGGGAGGCACCCGGAGAAGCTTAATCGAAAATGTCAGTAATCTGTACCACCTGCCGTACATCATGTTTAGCTCTACCGCTGATTCTAGATCTCTAACTCGATCAGTGTCTATTTTCTGCAGGTTGAAAGATACATCTGCTAATCTGCCATAGGTTGGAGTACAATCAAGACTCGCAGGCTTAGACTCCTGTCAAGCGCAAGTATTCCAAGGTTCAATATGTCAATTGTCAAGCTTCGCCCCTCGGCTTTTGTACTGGGTGTCCTGTTGTCCACAGATGAGCTGAAACTCGCTGGTGCTGGAGCAGTGCTTCTGAATGTGAGAGGAACAGAGCAACAAGGCGAACGGTCACGAGCGGCATATGCATATAACGATAAAACCATTCTCGATGCCTTAAGTCATTTTTTAATAAAATTGGTGGGCAAGATGTTCTACTTTTTATATGTTAATTTATAGTAATAAAAAGGAATACATAAGTTAGTAAATAAAGGGCAAAGAAAAACTATAAAAATACAGATTACATGAGGGAGGCTAGCCATTCTCTGTTTTCTGGGATGTAAGAGCATCTCCAGCAGATGCTTTAAAATAGTCTCATGCTTTATAATCTAAAAATATAAAGCACCAAACTGCTCTAGCAGATGCTGTAAAATTATCTAGTGCTGTAAAAAAATTTAGAGATCTTTTATTTTCTCCCCTTCCTGCTTTATATTTGGAGCACGAGAGGCCGTACTGTATCCACTGCTTTATCCCGAAATTGGGTTGGCGGGAACACCTGGCGCTTTCGCTGCGACAGCCCCGTGCGCCAGCCCGCGTCGCCTGCTCGCCAGAGGTCACTCGTCCTGCGCCAGAGGGCACCAGCCGTCCTCACAAGGCCCGACCAGACTCCCTTGCTGTCTGCCGGCAAAGCCCTTGCCGCAGGTCGGGCTGATTTCCGCCGCCTGACAGAACTGCCGTGAAGCGATACCTTCGCCTGACCACGCTGCCCCATCCCGCCTTCCACAAGCGCGCGTCGGCCCGCCGGCCACGAGCGCGCGCCGGCCCGCCGTCCATGAGCGCGCGCCGTCTTGCCGTCCATGAGCGTGCGTCCGCCTGCCCACCGTGGACGAGCGCACGCCCGCCTACCTTCAGCACCGCCTCCCTCTACAGCAATCGCCTGCCTTCAGCGCCACCTGCCTGCCTGCCTCCCTCTGCCTGCCTGCCTCAAGCGCCGCACATCGCCTGCCTCCCACCACCAGCGCACCGCTTGCCTCCATCAACCAGCGCGCACTAACTGCCTCCTTCCACTCTGGTTGCCCACAAAGTGTTCGTTAATTTGCCTAAAAGATGAGTTCAGAGTTCTGCACTGGCTCGCGTGTTCTTTGACGATTCAAGCTTGGATGATGTTTGTGAGGTGGTAGCCGTGACAACCTTGGCTGACTTCGAGAGCAGCAAGAAGCGTTGGAAGAATGGATTTCAATGTATGGTTGCATATTTTAAAATGATGGATTTAATGTATGGTTGCATATTATGAATTTGAATCATTAAAGTATAAATAATTATGGTCTGAAATAGAGATTATATGTGTACCATAAGAAGAGAATTGGAATGAAATCAATTATAAAGCATGAGTTTTAAAGCATCTGTTGTAGCACACCACACTAAATTCTTATAATTGAGTTTTAAAGGATCTTTAAAACTGGATATAAAGCACCAGTTTTAAAGAAGCTGCTGGAGATGCTCTAATACTTTTTTGCCCAGTATAACAGCAAGGTTAATTTCTTTTGAATTTGGACATGCATTTCCACTGTTGGGTCAAATCCACTCATTCAAAATCTTTCAAGTTGACATTTGATTATAATAATTATTTTCATTATGAACATCACTTTCAATTTACGTTTAAACAGACTTATTCTAGAGATTCCAGTCATTCAAAATCTTCCAAGCTGCATGGTTGTCAGGTACGCGATACCAGTCGTTGCCCGGCATCTCTTGGCAACATCACAACGCAAGAATAGATACTGTAAAATCTCTTTATTCTACAGATTCCACAGTTCACATGGCGGTTATCCATAGTTATTGTTAGGGTGTGTTTCGCAGAGCATATTGAAGTGCTTATTGATTTGCCCAATTCACATGACCGTGAGTCATTTTGGCTTCAGCAAGAGAAGAGTGGACCTTGTTGCCCGAAGCAGCTGGAGACAAAGGAGACAAATGTCCACCTGTCATGAGTGGTTAGCTAGAGAGCATCGGGACAAACGGGAGTGGAGGAGCTCATGGCATCGAGAGGGCAACATCACGTCGTTTTCACATGATGAAAGAGCCGATAGCATCTTGGAGAGTTTCTATACCCGCTTCAAGTATCGGACATTTGATCTCAGTGATCCTCATAACCATGTACGATTTTCAAATGAGGAAGATTATCTTTCACAAGATACCTCCTCTTAAGGTTTGTAATCAAAGTCTGGGCTCCCCAATCGAGGAGTCTTGGGTGGTGGAGGATGCGGATCTCTGGTTCTTCCCATTCTTTATCGTTAGAAGACAATCCCCTAGATCCCAACTTTTGGATTCTTGAGGGCGTCTTCCCAATTCTCTTCTAACACATTCCCTTCTAGCAAAGGCATCTTGTCCATCATGATGGGAAGGTTTTGATACCATATATTTGATATACAATACTATTTGAGAGAGGGACAAAGAGTACAATAGATAAGTAGTAGAGAGAGACAAGGAGACGAATTAAAAATTATCCAATACTTTTGCTCTCAGTGCAAGTTTTTGAATCAACGACCTTTCAACATTCTAGGATCCTTGACTCGTATGAAAATGTGGATGCAATATCCTAGGATATGGTCGATGTCGCCACACTTGTCTCACTTAGCCCGCTTTCATCATTGAGCATGGGTCGATTAGCTATGTAGCATCCATATACTTATTTCAGCATATAAAATCAGACGAGCAGAATGTGAAGAGTGCATGTGTACAACAGCAAGGGTACATAGGAAAATAGCATGTGTACAGCAGCAAAGGTACATAGCAAAATAGCATGTGTACAACAATAAGAGTACGTAGCATGTGTACAGCAGCAAGGGTATAAAGAAACATAATAAAGACATAGGAGAATAGCAGCAAGGGTATATAGGCAATGATAGGGCAATCAAGTAAGAATGAATGTCTTACTGTAGCTTGAGAATACACCATGGAAGAGAGCATAAGTTTTACATGGTGATCTTGCTATAAATAAGTATTGATAGAAAATTTGACACAAGAACGGAGCATATGAGCATTTCAAAATTATAGTTCTTGTATACGCTGATGAGAAAGTCCAGTAAGGAACCACAAGTGCAGAGTACAACATTCCAGCAAAAAATAAAATTTCCAGCTTGTGAGGCTACCACATTTGAAGATGCCGAAAACAAAATATATAGAGGCCTTTTATTGAATACAACAATAATCACTTCACATTGAGCATCCAAGCACGTTACCACACTGGGGTCCTGGACTGCACTATTTTCATCTCACACACTATCACGAACAACATGGCAACTCACGAAGCTGTATGTCCAGTGCACACCTACTCAAGTCAGATTGAGTCAAGTTACTAGTGCAAGCAATATGCTAGTATCAAAACAACATATATGAGCACAATTTGTTCCATTGGAGCCAAGTTTGTTTGATCCTACGGTGAATAATGCCCCTGGTACGAACCTGCCAGCTAGGGCAGGCTCTACACATAATAACCATGCTCACGAAACAACACTACTACAAACATAATACAAGGACACAAGAACATAACGGAGCATATCAGCATTTCAATAGAGATTTGAACAGGGTGACTAAGGGAGGGAGGAGGGGTGACGGAGAGGGAGCATCTGGATTCCTGACGGTGCTGAACACAAGAATAGAACAAAAGAACCTAGTCGTCAGCGCATAGAGAGAGGGACAGGGTGCACCTGGTTGTCGACGCTCGGGGAGGCTGAGAAGAGGGTGTGGCGGAGTTCGTGAATGAGAGGAAGGCCGACACACACAGAGGAGGGAGGCGTAGAGAAGAGTGCCATGTGCGACAGTGCTCGTGTAGGCGGAGAGGAGGGCGTAGTGGAGCTTGGGGACGGGGGCCTGTACGGCACCTCTCGGTGGGCCAAAGAGCAGGGGCGCGTCCGCGTTCGGGAGGGAGGAGGGGGTCCATGCGGTGGTGCTAGGGGACGGGGGGCCATGCAACGATGCTCGGGGGCCCGTGCGGTGACGCATAGAGATAGGGGCCCATGTGGCAGCATTTGGGGAGCCGGTGAGGAGGGCGCGATGGCGCCCTAGAGGGAGGGGGGCTTGGGGAGGGGGGGCGGCGGCTCTCTGGAGGTTGGAGAGGGTGGCAGTGCTCAGGGCAGCCTGACGGCATCGATTGCTAAGCATTGAGATTAGGCTAAGTGACACCACCACTTATGGCAACCGCCCATCTTTAGCGGTGACTCACATTCACAACCACCACTTAAAAGCAATAGCGGCAGCTAATACTACCAACCATTGCTATTCCTTTTTATCGGCGGTTGGCAATGTGAACCGCCGCTAAAATGATATTTTTAGTTTTATTTTGTTAATTTTTTTTCTAATTTTATAGAATTTAGAAGCCTAATCCTGTTGCAGATTAGCCCTTGTCCTTCATCTAAATTCTATTGAAGTCCAATATTTTTGTAGAAACAACCCTATGTTTTCCCAAAATTATATTTTTTGTCCACACATATTTTCATATGGACCCCTATATAATTTTAGGTAATATTAGATAGGTCCCCAAATTCTTTCTATAATTATATATAAGTCCCATTATCTTCCAAAAAAAACATATTTTTCTCTACTGTAACTGGGTTTTAAGCCACTCTTGTGCCCACGCGTTCGTTGCAACATGTATAACCCACCAACCATGACCAATCGATCCCATCTCCAACACTTTACAAAATACATTTACATGGTTTGCATGCTAATAATACTTGACAAATTAAGATTACATGATGCTTTAGTTATCCTTGAAAGATTTTTCCTTCGCAATGATTGGAGAGTAGGGCATTCCGCCGAATAGGAGAGTATTGCTTTCAAGAGATGAAACATTTTTGGATCTATGAAAAATATCACCTCATCATACTGATTGTATTCATTCATCTGGATCCTCCATATTCTCCACTTCAATGATTCTTTGTTTACCTAGAACAACAATATATTTCAATTCATCATTTGGATCGAGTATGTAAAACATTTGTTCCATGGTCTTGGCGAGTATCCAAGGCTATCTTTGTGACCTACATTGTTAGATCAACGATAGTGAACCCGTATTCGTCCACCTCCATCACATGACGGTGCTTCACACATTTGCATTTAAATATAGGGGCCTAGAAATTTCCACCATAGTATAGTTCCGTTATTTCCTCAATGTACCAATAATATGAGGTCCCTCGGTCCTCTTCATCAATGGCTTATACTCGAACACCGCTATTTTGACACTTGGTCTTCTTATACTTCTGTTGGGTGTAAAAGGTAAAACCATTAATATCATAAGCCTGGAAGGAAACTTCCTTCTCGGGCGGTTAGCTAACCTTGTCAACATTCTCTCTTCCATGCAACACTTAAATGGTCTAGGCTATTGAACCAGGATGTGAACCATCACTTGTGCTCATCAATGATTCATTCCTCTGTTGCATCCTCGTTATTTTGGCGAAGGTCTAACAAATGTTTTTCAAAGTATGAGCCCATAATTCGTGCTTGTTGCAATACGCTAAAATATGCTTGATCCACTCTTTTGAACTCACGGTCGAAGAAACATACTTTGTCTTTTCGTACCTCTTCGAGTTAATCTCCCTCATGACAATACACGAGAACACCAATTGATCTGTCATCTGTAATATAATCTGTGCAACAATCGATGACATCGTCAGTTGTATATACCTCAATCATAGAACCTTCTAGATGAGAATGAGTCCGAACATAGCATTCAAAACATATATGAACCTCTCGAATGGAAACATCTGATGGAGGTAGATGTGGCCCAATGCAGACATTTGTTTAACAATATGAATCATGAAGTATTCCATCATATCAAAAATGGGTGGTGGGAATACCATCTCAAGTATGCACAATGTTTCTTTTATGTGGGTTCATAGGTTATTTAACTCATGTTTAGTGATCACCTTCTTTGGGACTGCATCAAAGAAATAGCAAAGGCGAGTTATAGCCAACTTCACCCATGGTGATTTGACAACTCTGAATGGCGATAGTGAGAGACACCAAAAGCATTATGTGGCAATCCTGAGTGTTGTACTTACTTAAATTTAACTCTAATATGTTCATAATATTCTTAATATTCAATGAGAAACTAGTATGTACTTTAATCCCACATAGGCACCTGCAAAATGTTGCTTTCTCCTAACTTGTAGGGGTGTACCCTTTTATGGGGGAGGTCATACTTTCCATCTGGAATTCTTGCAGATGGAGCTCTGGCTTTCTTCCTATCTCTTCAAGATCTTTACGTGTGTTGAGTCCATCCTTTGTCTTACAAGGTTGGTCGAGTACAAGTCCGCTATAGCTGTCCAATACACCCTTCCCAATATGCATCCAGTCCAACGCATGATTCACTTCCAATTCTTCTCAAAAAGAGTTACAGTCAAATTGTCATAATGGCTAAAAAAAGCATATCCTCCCTATAACATTATTGTCTTTTATTCCAAGTCGGCTTGGTAAGAGAAATAAGAAGCATCTTTAAGGTGACTTAGAAGAGCATCCAATATAGTTGATAACAATAGACTTGACACCATCAATGCCATGGGAAAATTCTGAAAAAAAGGACTATGTAAGTTGTCGACAGAAGCATACATGACCTTTATTGGAGACTTATATTAGACATTGTCAAAGAGAAGTAGCATGTGAATCTAAATAGGACAAGTCACCTACTAGTTTGGACAATTCGCTAGCCATAGTAGTACACGTAAAGCACATAATCATCATTGTCGAACAAACATCATCTTATGCTATTCATCAAATAGAAAGCAGAATAGGAACGATCCACACGAAAGTCTGACCGTTGGGAAATGAAGGATGACTGGCACACATGAGATCTGATTGTCAATTCTAGAATAGAGATAAAAAAATGTTGCAACATGTAGATCACCCCATAACTCAGAGAGGGAGGCACAAACATAGCTGCCAAGGCCCTCACGGATCCACGTCTGAGAAGGTCTTGACGATGCCATCACATCAAAGGACCAAAGACCACAACTGACCACACAACCACTTGGCGGCGGTGTTGGCACAAAACATCAACACGAGGCTGATCCCATTTTCCCATGTCACGCTCGCCACAACTCGACAGAAGGTGCTTATGTCGATGGAGGACTAAGCTTGATAGAGAGCGCCTTTTACCATGGATGCATTCTCGACACAAGCTAGAGGCAGGTGCCTTTGTGTCAAACCTTCTTCCATATGTCGGTGCCAATAGGAATGGGGAAGGCCCTGGCGTTTTTCTTGCCGCCATAGATTTTTTTTAGCACTCGGGCTTTGCGGCGGCCAAAGTAGTGAAACCTGGTCAGGTCTTGGGGTGGTTGTGAAAGAACAATCTGAGTCGCCCCTAGAAGCAATGCATGAGCAAGACATGTTGTGGTTGTTCCTGGTACTACTGATGTGGTGTTTGTCTTCATCGGAATTTTTGCCAGAATGTTTGTCTTCTCTCCTTCCTTATTTAGATCCATCATCTGCAGCCTCACAACAAAGCTCTTCTTAGCAATGTACCATAGGAGAAGGACTGGCGCTCTCCACACTGATGTGCACAACTTCTGCACCTTCATGGTAGAGAAGCATGTACCCTTCTACTGCGTAGCCATCCCCCCCCTACCCCCTCACACACACACTGCCCTCTCTTCTGTCAATCCACACTTCTTCCTCTCTCTAACTGCCCCTCGCCTATCTCCTCCCAGCATGGTCCTAATGGTGGCCATATCTTATCCTTGAGGTGCAGCATCCCATCAAGACGAGCGAGACATATGTGCTAGTCCAAGCCAGGGTTGACGTACCAACATCCTACCTTGGGCACTAGGCTATGGGATCTATGGAACTTTGTGGTCATAGTATTGGTTATTAGTTGCATGGAGAGATGGTGAGTGTAATCAATGGCGTGGTAGACAGCCCATTGCCAATGGTGTGTGGTTCCAACAACTGGTGGTGGGCAGAAGGAGGGGGGAGGGGGGAGGGGGGGTGGGCTGTTGGTATACAACTATGGGCCTAGTGCCCATTTTTTTATTCCATTGGATTACCTATCTGCAAACACCCTAAAAGGCCTGCTGTCGTTATAGTGACTTTTGGCGTGTCACATGAAAGAAATTTTGTAGAAGTAAATGTTTTTTTTATTTTGCCATTAAGAATGGTGTTATCAATCTCTTTTTGTTTAATATATTGGCTTTCAAAAATAACTTTTCCTAGAATTTGAGAGCCCGGGACAACGGAAAAAAATTATGTGCGCACTGTCCGCACAGAACCATCATGCAGACCCTACCTCGGATTGATGCCACATGTACTTCGTGGAAATCTGATGACCTGCAGTCCCCAGCTTGATTACTTTGTAGCGCTCGGCTCAAACATTGCACACGGCTCCTTCGATGCAAGCTCTGCTCAGCTCCCAGCCCAAAAATCGTAGCTCGCTTTCGATGAGGAACCCCAAATGTCCGAGGACGGCCGCTGACGCTCCCACCTCTATTTCTGCCATCCCGTTAACTTACATATTTTGCCAGGGTTAGTTTTAAGGATCCCACATCATATGCCAACCTCTTTTGTCGCCGCCTCCGCCTCTCTCGTTTCCCACCACCAGAGCTTAAGGGTTTGATGATCAGGGATATGAAGAGGTCGATCTTAGCAGTATCAAGCAATATGAGTGGGTTTCAGAATGCCATGTCTAGAAACTGTAGAATCACTTTGCATTCTGACTAGCATGAGAATACATTATGGCCAACATCGGAACATATGGTACAATTTCATGACCACACTGTACATCACACTGACAAGACCGAAAAAAGCTTGATCCTACTTCCCATGACATCAGGCACAAGCCAGCCTCGAGTTATAGCTGCGACAACATTGTTCTCTGAGCATGTGCATTATCAAAGTCACCAGCCATAGGTTCGATATGCAGTATTAAGGTCGTGTTTGGCATGACTCCACTCCATGGTGGAGCAGCTCCACTCCAAAACTCCAGTGTGGAGCTGCTCTTCTATGGAGTGGAGCCATACTAAACACCCCAGCTCCAAAAAATCAAAGTCAAAAACGTAAAATGGCCAATACGCCTCTCCCATCGTCCTCCATTTCACTGGCCCGGTAGCCCCTTCCCCCCATCTCCACAGGCGAGCGACGGTGGAGCTACCTGGGCACGCGCTGCTGCTGGTCTGCCTCCTCTGCCTCGGGGCGGCGCCAATCGGAGCCTTATCGGCGCGAATCGAAGCCTCGATGGCGCAAATTAGAGCCTCATCGGCTCGAATCAAAGAGAGGGAGAGCGTCGGTCCACCGCGGGGGGATGGGGGGGTGGCGGGGAGGAGGGACGGGGCGGCGGTCCAGCATGTAGGGTGGGGGGGCGGCGGTCCAACATGGGCGGTGGCGGGGAGGAGTTGTGGGGCGGCGGTCCAGCACGGGGGCGGCGGGGAGGAGGGGCAGGGCGGTGCAAATCAGAGTTCGTGTCAATGAGGAGGGGCGGCGGGGCGCAGCGGCGGAGCAACCTGGAGCGACGGCGGTGCTAGTTGGGTTGTCGTTCAGGCACGGGGGCAGTGGGGAGGAGGAGTGGGGCGGCAACGCTGCTGAGTGAGACAAGAAACAGAAATGAACCATTTTTTTTGTATAGGCGGTGGCAATGCGGGTAATTTTTTGCAACTCCATGTTTTGTTGATTGTGGGAGTCGGTGTCTACGGCTCAAAGAACTCTTCAGAGTTGTGCTGCTCCCAATAGTTTCGGAGTTGAGGTGCTTGGCTGGCTCTGCCCAACTCCGAACTGGAGCTCAACTCTAGAGCGATGTCAAACACCCCCTAAGCATCGGACTCTGAAACAAAACATATGAAATAGGGGAGTGTCTAATTTTTAACCAACTGAAAATTAGGGTTACTTTCAACCAACACTTTTGGCCCTTAGATCTAGATCCAATGGATACAAAAAGATAATTTTTCTATAGTCTATATATAACACTAAGTAATGTTGGAGATATGCGTGTTATTCTAATTCTAGATTTCAGCTTTAGGCAAATTTCATAATCATTTAAACACAAGATGCTAACTAACACATGTAGTAGGCAGAGCAACGCAATATTAAGTAGGGGAGCCATTAGAACTCACGTTGAGTTTGTCGGCGCTTCTAACAGTGCTAATAGTAGACGAAGTAGACCGTCGATGTAGACGTGGTAGCTTGTCAAAGAGGCAGCGCAGATCGTCGAGGATCAGTCTCGAGCGATCGCGTAGATATGCGCTGCCCAGAAACCTTATTGCCGCCCCTCGTGCGGCCTTCACAGCGGCAAAGGTATGAAGATTCCGCTCACCCTTTTCCTCGGTGCACGCCAAGGAATAGGGCCGGCGAGATTGTAGCAGCTCAACACCACAGCACAGCTCTCCAAGAAGGAAGAAGAAGTGAAAAATGATCTTTCTCTAGTGTGGAAGCCTGGACGTCTCCAGGGGCCTTATATAAGCACGGCTGCTCTCAAAGAGCTGTTTTCTCACTAATTACACCCACTAATTAGCAGTCAATAGCTCAGCTGGCCTATTAATTCTAATTATGGCATTAACTGTATATTAATACTCTTGATTGGTATATAACGGTTCAGAATTGATGGAGGATTTAATGGCTGAATAAACTCAATTTATTGCTATTAAATTGCTTTGAAATATCTCTTAAATTGACCACTAAAATAGGTCAAATTCCAACAAGTAATACATATAATACTATAAATAAATAAATAATAAAAAGAAACAAAAGCAGCAGCAAAAACAATTTAAAGGAGGTGGTGGTCGTCGACTGAACGGAATGCTTCTTTTCAACCGTTTGAAAAGAAGCATTCCTGTATGAGAAAGAAGTATGTACATGATTTCAGTTAGAAAACAGTAGCAAAATAATAAGAGACTCCAATACTGACTGTGCAAACTATTGAGCTAGCGAATTGCAGAGAAGATGACATTTTTTTAAAGAAACACGAGAATTCTCTATTTAAGAAATAGTATAGGTGGAGGCAGCACCTCTACGGGCAAGATCGCTGATGCGGAACAACACCTCCGACACTGTTACCGCGCAGGGCGTCGATCGCGAGCGATGCAGAGCGAGCAGCCGTGGGCACCCTGTACCTAAAGGCCATGGTTTGTCACAAAGGAAGCTTATATGAAGGCGTTTTGTCTCCACCGTACGTCGCCGAACCTGGGAAAGCAAAAGACGGGACGAGCGCAACTGCCGGCGGCGACGGTGGGTGAGGGCGACAGATGCGAAGGCAAATCGAACTCCAAGCCGAGTGGAGCTGAGCAGCAAGGCGCCAAGCCGTGGTGTCGTTGGGAGCCGACGCACTGCAGGGGCATGGGAGAGCCGATCGACTAATAGGCGTTCGATGGTGGACGCTTCCACGCGGCAGGAATCCGGACAGGGGCCGCACAGGAGCCTCTGTGGGAACGGTCCGCATGGAATTGTTTTTCAGGACAACGCCGCTGTTTTCTGCTAGTATCTATCTTTCTATTTATTAATAAAAGGAGATGAACTTTCTACTAGAGTGTCTAGAAAAAAAAAGAAAAATAGTCTATAAATTCTCACAAAAAAGCAAAAGATTCAGCCCTTAATTCCCACATCATATGTAAAAAGGAAGGATATCTGGCCGTCAATCACCTCCTCCTGTGATCTGCACGTAACCCTTCTCACCAGGTCCAAATGATCGATAAAAAACTCTGACCTACATAAATTGCCCTCTTCCCTATCCTCATCCAAGATCCGTGTAGTTGAAGATAAAGCCATCATTGCACCATCACCAGATGCGTGCAGCACTCGTGGAAGATTGGGCATGCTTGGTCATGCCCATAAAGTCCTTGACTCATGTACGTCATTGCTGCGGCATCGCCGGAAAAATTACAATAGAAGGGTGCGCCATTCACGACAGCGGCATGGCATGACACGTGGCGAGCTCTCAGGCAACAGCACGATGGTCTCATGAGGCTGGCATCCTGGGATTCGATCGCATCAATTTGGCCTCTTCAACTGCTCAGGTCGATTTGATTTAGGGCCTGTGCTTTTGGATCATGAGAGGTTGTGTACGATTAGCCATCCGCACAGCCATTACAAACAATCAGTGCCAAGAGACCGTCGTGATTATCATTTGGCCGCTGTTAGCATCATGCACCACGGGCCTGTTGCAATGCCAACCAAGCAGCCATCAACTTGCTTCCCATCTGGAGAGTTTTATTTTTTCAACAGGTCAGAGAGTTTTTTGGCAGATGCACATCTAATAGTTACTTTGATCATCTGGCAGACTTCTTCTACGTACTACTTTCACATGGTCCATTATTTCTTATGTTATATTTGCAAAAATTGCTATTTTGCAGGGAACACACAACTACAGTACAACGATTCTTATTAGTAAAGATATGTCTTCAACAATATCTTTTCCGCTATTGCCATGCATACATGCTAGGAACAAATAGTAGATTTTCAGTTCTAACGTTACTCCCCTAGGAGTGTATTCAACCACCAATAATATGCATGGCTGTGAATGAGAAAATAAGTGCATCTGAAAATATTGTATGGTTGAACAAATCATTTCAATATAGTAAATGTGCTAAAAGACAAGTGACTAGACAAAGACAAACGGGGCAAGGCATCCATGATTCTATTGTTGGAATTGACCTCGGTCTGGTCTAATTGGGCTATCAGGCCCAATTTGAATCCTACACTAATCCCTATTAGTTGCGTTTGATTGGGAGGCAAACTCAGCCCACTTAAGGGCCCGGCCCCACACCTACAACACTACTTAAGAAAAGGGAAACCCCGGGTTACCCTAACCGTGCATTTATTCACGAGTTAAGCCATCAGGGTGTTTTCTACTCTGACCTAACCGATCAAGAAGGGTGCTAGAAGGTGTGGAAGCTCGGAGTCCCTTCTCCTACATCGACGTCCAGCGTTTCTACTTCATCTACTTCCTCTACGGTGGCTAAAGATCTACTTCATCTACACTACAGCAGATCTTAGGAAGAGATCATCATGACTGGTAAGTTAATTAAGCAACAGTTTAAGTTTACTAGGTGTGATCTTTGTTAGACTAGTGATCCTGCTAAGTTAGATGATCAAATTGATCTAACATTTGGTATCAGAGCCATAGACTGGTCAGATTGATTCCCTAGTTTAAGCTAAGTTTGGATATGTGCTAGATCTAATCAGTTTTAAGTTAATTAAGTTGATCTAGTCGTAACAGAGGTGTTTTAGCGAATCATGGTTAAGTTCTGTTTTCATCAGACTAGTAATGTTTTCATAATCAGGAAACTTACTTGATTAGATCAGTACCTCTTGTCATGTCTTAGTAAGTTAATATCATGTTTAACCTAAGATTAATTCTCTAGAGTTTCGGTTATTCCCTGCCATGAGTATAAGAGAAATGGCCGAGGTTATGGGGGGCGGCGGACTCGGGTGGCTCGTAGGCCGCCGCCACACTTCACATTAGCCCTAACCCTAGATCTCAAAAAAAAAATCACTAACCCTAACCCTAATTAAGATTGACCCTACCCTAAGCACTCACCACGGGTCATCGTTCCACCACGGCATGTACACCGCCGCGAGTGGATGCTGTTCTCCTCCCACCCGCCGCCGAAGAGGTGCTGCGCGTATGAGTTCCGCACGCGCACACGCCGGGACCGGGTCAGGCTATGCAGCATCAGCCTGCCGCACGCCCGCGCCTGTTGTCGTCCTCTGGTCGACGCAGCCGGGTTGCCGCCAATTGCTGTCGCTGCCGCCCGCATAAGCATGACCCCGCCATAAGGGCACCACGACAGGACCCATCGACGGAGGCGCGTGCGACTAAGTCGCACGCGTCCACCGACGATAGGACCCGGCATGGCTGTCGGTGGCGAGGGCCCGGTCATCGCCACCATTGAGCTCAGATCCGGAGCAAAGGAAAAGGGGACTAAGGAGGAGAGAAGGTGGGGCGGCGCGTGGTGGCGCACGCGGCCATACCGGGCACGTGCAAGGCCCCAACGTGTCACCGGACGGCCGCCGGTCGCCCACCACCCTCACCGCCGCCGCAGCTCCAGTAGTGAGTGAGAGAGAGAGTGAGGGAGAGAGTGAGATTTTAGGGTAACGATTGGGCCGGCTCCAATTTTATTCAGTCACAGGCTGACCTCCACCGTTGGATCACCACGAACGCCCAAGATTGACGCGGGGTGGGCAGCAGCCACGTGCGTGGGCCGTGTCGGCAGCCTGCCCGTTTTTCACGTGGGCCGAATGCTGCATGGGCCGCCGCTGAGCCATGCGCATACACCGCCGCTGAGCTACGCCTAGCCGAGCCGCGAGCGTGAGTCAAGCTGTCGCAGCCGCTGAGCCGCACCAACCAGCTGCTTCTCATGAGCCAAGCCGTCGCCGCGCACGAGCCGCCCTGTGCCTGAGCCGCGCTTCCGGCTCGCCCACGCACTGAGCCGAGCCACCGCTTAGCTAGGCCGCTGCACCGACACGCTCGCTGTGCCGCGCTCGCTCGCGCTGTTGGGCCGCAGTGGGCCGCAATCTGAGATTCAATATAACCTTGTCATTTGCCCAAATAATTAATTCAGATAAGTTATTAAGTTTTAAGATAAATAATTAAGAAATTTTAGTTACTTTTGAGCTAACCTTGCTGCAATTTTTTTTATATAAGTGTTTATGATATGTTGCAGTAAAATTTAATCTTCTTAGATTATTTGGCATAACTTTTCAATTATTAATTGGAAAATTGTATAAGATAAATTCTCAAGAATAATTTCATAGCATTTTGTTTTATTTTGCTATATTATAAACTTCCGTTGTCATTTTTAGAATTTATGGTCATCCAATATATTAAGTCCAATTAGAATTTAGTTCTCTAATTATATTGGATCTTAATGAGTTTGATATTTTAAGAAATAAGTTTAAGATTAATTTAGTCATTAAGTGTTTTTGCCAATATTCTGAGTTTTAAGTGATGCTCCCAAACTATGTTTTGAAATTTAATGATCAAAATAAGCTTTCTCTGCGTTTTTAACATGGATGGGAATTATTTCATCATTAAGTTAATGCCCAGTATAGATGACATTTTCTCACCATGCTTAAGTCATTATTTGAGAATATGACTTTTAATTATATTTTCGAATTCATTGAAATTATTTCACTGAGAATATTAAGTTTGATCTATTAAATTCTAATAATCTTTAGTGCTATTTTATTTTGCCATTACAATTGTGCATTAAATAACTAAATTTTAAGGGTTGAATCTTTAAGTTCCAGATTTAAGCTTATTTATTTTCCATCACCATCTATTGTGCCTTAAGATTAATAAGAAATGCATTATTTGGTCTTATCAGCTTATATGAAGACCATTAAATCTTTTAATGGCATCGATTTTTCTTTATGGAAAATTAAGGTGCAAGACATTCTCAAGTGTTTCTAGAACTTGATTATGTGCTTCGTGAGATCAAGCCATTTTCTCCCACTTCTTGAATATCATTTCAAGCTAGATAAACTAGATCAAGTAGCGAGAATTGTACTTTTTGTCAATTTAACCCCACTAATTTGTAATTAATGGATGATGATATATTAAACCATTTTTTTACAGTATGCAAACATTTGATTTTTTCATACAGTTTAATGGCAATTAAAAATGTCAAAATAAGAGAAGTTTAGCAAAAATAGACACATGGATGATTGCTTGTTAATCAATTGTTTATTCCCTGTTTGATTTTATAGACAAGTTTTATGCAATGACAGTATATTATGATAAATCTATGCTAAAAATTAGGACAGGAAGAAAAGATGCTCGGGTTGGTAAATATCAGATTCTTTTTAAGTATGTTGAAGGATGACCAGAAAAGATCATATGACTATTGTCAAATACTAATGTAGCAAAAACGTCATATGGTGAGATTGTTTATGACCACAAAATTTGTTTTTGTAGCCGGTGTGTCTAAAACAAAGATTTCAATGGTTTATCCCATCCTTCCGTTCCTTAGCAAAAGAAACTCTTGTAATCGCGCCGGAACAGCTTTTTCCAACCATACTTTCCCGATGGTGATACCTTAGTGTTGCAAGGTTCTGTTTGTGGCGGGTGGCACATTGATAGAGCTGAGGCAGAATGAGCTACGTATATTCCTACCTACGTCAAATGTGGGACTTGGTAGCTTCATGTTGTGTTTGCCTACGTTCCTTCTTATGTTAATAATAGATTTGGATGGTTTTTAGTTTCAGATGTGTGATTCACTCAGTTCAGATCAATTGACGCCTCATGATTGTAACATCTGATTCATTCGGGGCCCGTTAATTAGAGCTCTTGCTGTCCTGATAGTTAAGATGGTGGAGTGCAGAAGTAATATATGCAGGCCACGCATTACATCAAAGTGGTAAGTTAGATTCAAAGAATTAATATATATTTGCAAATTAAAGAATATTGGTTGGCTATAAATATAAATCATGAACATAAATAGTATGAAACAAATACTGTATGGAAGGATTAACTGAATAGGTTTCTAGTAGTAACTGGCCACCAATTTCTGTTGGTGGAAAGGCAAGCTAACAAATTAGAATATTCTGAAACATGCATCTTCTGTTGATATCTATCTACACTCAAGTTATTTTTTGCTCTCGTCATTTTCTTCCTCTTCATTTAATGTCGTGCCAATGGCTGTAATCGCTTGATCATCATATTTATTTTTGTCTTCCTTATCCATGGTTGTCTCGCTAAACACATTTTTGTGTAATTTCAATAGCTCAATATACATGTGTAAGAATGTCCATGATAAACATTAGTGCTAGATTGTAACACTTCAGCAGTAGCATTAATAACAACTGTATTACAACACATGTGAAAACATACATAATAATAACAAAAGTTCTCTAGCAATAGTTTTGGATTTTCTTGTATTGTGTTGCATGTCATGTAATAATTAAAGAGCTTATTTGCCATATTGCCTGCCACATATAGAATACAAAATAAATTGTTTTGAATTTGTTTGTATTTAGAGGAGAAGAGAAAATTGCAAACATCCACTTACATTTTATGGGGGGTTCATTTACCCACCGACAAATACTTTTATTGCAGTCAGACATCTATAAGTTACACATAGTTTTCATATACCCCCTAACAACTTTGGCCCACTAATTGGCCTCTTGTTTAGCTGCCAACATATCTCTAAATATTTCACCTTAGAGTAATTACCATATAGGGGTATCTAGAGTTATGAAATTTCGACTAAAAATCAACAATGACATGAACATATAGTAAGAGTAGTATGAGACATCATGAGAAATGTAGAACAAAAAGATGCTTAAAATGGAGATACATGTGTGGTTTAATTAATATCATAGGTTAGTCAATTACAATTGATAATTTGAAACAATACTGGATGCTTGCTAAGAGCCATATTAGCCAGTCAAAGTTGTCAGCGAGGTATGTGAAAACAATGTGTAACTTGTAGGTGTTTGACTACAATGAAAGTATTTGCAGGTGGGTATATGAAAATCTCTATTATATGTAGGTGGGTATTTGGAATTTTCTCTTTAAAGAATATTGTAAAGGAAAATACAATCAATACAGATCAATAATGCTCTTACACTACACAAAACTCCGTATTGCACTGATGATGCGTTTGTATGTATGATCAATTAATTAGGAATTGATCTCTGCTTAGATCAATTATGTATTCAACCATGTTTAAATGGTTAGATAAAAGATCTAGTCTTGTTCAAGTCCGATATCTACTCCTTACATACATACTGCAGGTTCTATTTTGAAATTAACTTTCTAATATATGAAGGCTCAGGAAAGAAATAATCCATCTATTTTACGGTGTCATCTACTAATTGCACATGCATATATATAAGTCTGAGCTCTGTACTAACACACGCCATATATATGCATGCCACCACAGGGCTATAATCAGTCATGGGTTTATAGTGCTAAATACTACGATGACAATTGTATTAAATGAGAGCACTAAATACTATGTTCTTGTGATATCAGACCTAATCATTTTGCTCCTAGCTAAAAGAACCTAAACACCTGGGTTCCCAAAGTTCACTATCATATAAATATTCATGTAATTTAGCATATGAAACCCTCATCTTTATGAAACTCAATGAAGCATGATCTATTAATTATTCACCGTCAATTTTTGGATTGTCATGATCCATGTCATCCACTCCGCTCGCTGTGACGGGCAACTTGCAGCCTTGCAGGCCTCCATGCATGGCGCCCAGGTTCAGCTCTTGCTTCGTCGTCATGGCCTCCAGCTTTTATAGCTACTGTTAAACAACCACACTCGTCCATATTAGAAACACTCTATTAATTATTCACCTTCAATTAGCAGCGACATCCAAGTCACAAGCCTCCAAGGCGTCCGTGTTTGGCTCTTGCTTTGTTGTGACCTCCTGTCCTCCTGGTACCGCTTTTGGTTTACTGGTATTGTTCCCGTAACAATGTTGATCACTCTGATTTTTTTAATATAGAGAAAGATGATGAATGATTACCTGCTTGTGGTATTGATTAGATGACAGGACACATGCGGCTGGCTGCTGACGATGCATTGTCTCAGATTGAAGATGTTTGATGAATGGCGAAAGCACTTTCGTTGGGGAATAATATAAATATAGATATAAGATATGGTTCTACGGATATACACGGAGACATAGAGTTGTTTGAGTTAAAGATAGATGTCTTAGACTTAGAGATATGCATTGTTTAATTATATCTGAGAAACGTGAGAGTTGAGAGATAGGCTTCCGTTTAGAAGATTTGAGTGTACGATGTTTGGATGTGTATGCATGTTAATTATTATTTATTTTTTCAAGGAAAATAATATCATTTTGTGGATGCCAGGGATCGACCTCTGCTTCTTAATGCTACTAAGAAACAATTTTGGTGGGAATGACATGAGGGGATATGTGGAGTGGAGGGGACACATCCACCGTACAAAATTAAACAAAGTGGAGATGAAGGGTCAGATACTTTGCTTTTTTGTGAGAATTTCTAGCCTATTTCTCTTTTTTTCTAGCTACCTTAATAAAAATTTCATCTCCTTTTATTATTAAATAGAATAGATGAGAGGAGGATAATGAGTTTGCTAAAGAAATAATCAAACGCCAAATCTCATATGGCATAAGGGGAGCATTTCATGATGATGATGACAAGACCGCTATGGAATTGTTTTCATAATAGAGGAAGTTACATAAGTGTTTTCTGTAAAATTCCTCATAAAAAGATTTACCACCTCATGTTATGATGAGCTTAGTGGATTAGCAAAGCACATTAGTAGCATGTGGGACATAGCTTATGTGTTTAAGGCCCTTAGAATGAATCCTCCTAACTCATGCGTGGAGCATTACATTAATAAATCATTGAGAGATCCATGAGATCAGGAGAGTTGTTCTTAATTTTTATGAGATGGAAATAAGTTGAAGTTCATATTGTTAGCAACTTTATTTAGAATTGTTTCATGGATTCAACATTTAGCTTGATGTCACTCAATTCAATGTACCTCAGTGAAACTTTTGTTTCAATATATCAGTGTTTTATGAGTATATTATTTTTTTTCATT
This sequence comes from Eleusine coracana subsp. coracana, assembly GCA_032690845.1. NCBI lineage: Eukaryota > Viridiplantae > Streptophyta > Magnoliopsida > Poales > Poaceae > Eleusine > Eleusine coracana. The sequence goes on along the minus strand of CM064434.1, from coordinate 57,985,184 downwards.
TTAAAGTTATCTCTTATATCATCAAGTTTAAGTTATTATTATTCTCTTGCTTTCCCACAAGTACATTTCATAATTTTATTATGATAATTTTAAGTATATAAGTATAAGATATTATAAGTTAAATGATGATACCTTGTCGAATATGTGACACACTCACGTTTAGGATAAGTTTTCTATATTGATGATTTAAGACATATACATATATGATTTTCTCATATATATATATACATTGTGTGCCATAAGGATTCCTCTATTATTTTCCTAACTCTGTTGAGGATTTACATTAAATTGTAGATTTATAACAGAGATATGTAATGATTAATAGTAAGTATTTTGGATACAAAAGTAGAAGATCCCCAGTTATTTCTAAAATTATAACTATATAAAGTCTGTGAATTTTGAACATAAGTATAGTTCATTCATAGCAATTTTCTAATGAAATCAAAATAGTAGGCTGTAATGGGTCTATAAGTTTTTTTGAGTGATTCCAAAGGAAAACTATGATGCTAAAGTCATAACTTCACATAAGTTTATATGTTTTATGGGCAACCATGATTTATTTTATAAAGTTAAGGTGGATTATTTATCCTGATACTCTAAGATGAATTCTTTCTCCGTAAGCTGATAGAAATAAGTATGCGTTTCAAGAAAGGAGAAAAGTCTTTATCATATCATAAGTTACATCTCGTGATGCTTTTCTAGGTTCTAGGGGAGTAGTACACAAAGATGGGACCAAAGTGAGTATTAGGATTGTCATTGGAGTACAAAAGATAAGCGAGACTCCAAAGTGACAATTTGTGAATGCATATACAGCTATGCATGTTTTATTTGTGTTATATAGCAAATAATATTTTAAATACATAGTTAAGTATAAGATAAATAAGAAGACATTCCTAATGCTTCTGATGAAGCTATATACTAAGTCATATAAGAAAATAACTTAGCATAACAAGCCGGAATGCTTGACAACCTTTTGTTAGTCTTAGTCCAGGGGAGGTCCACTAGAAAAGGTGTTTTAAAGATTACAACATCGAATAAAATGCTTATTTAATTAAGTTCTATTTAGATAATATTTTGTGAGAGTGTGTGGATATAAATATGCACAATTAAGTTTTATATCCTTCACTCTTACAGATATGAGCGATTCTGCAGAAAGCTCTAAAACAAGATTAGCATTATTAATACTGATTTTGTATGGCATGTGTTATTTCAGACAGGCATATAAAATATATTTCGGTGTAATTATTATTAAATTTGCATTGATTAAATTCAATGTTACTGTATTTGATTACAGTATTCCTTTCAATTAGTGACATAGAGTTGATGGTGTCAAGCCCATTAACAACTATATTATTATGTTATGAAAGAAGGGTCCCATGATCAAGTCATGTTTAAGAAAATAGCTAGCTATATGACTAATTCAGGGTCTTATCTCTTATCCCATTTTCGCGAAATTAGTATGGATTTGATGATTAACCTAAAATATGATTCTGGATGAGGCCGAATAAATAAACTCCCAAAATAAGTTAATAAGTGTTCTATCAAGGTATTGTAGTGGCTTTAGTTAATGAAGTCCCGGTATGTCTGTAATATCTGCCGATGACGCATTGGCTAGGTTTTGCTATGGTATTGAGTGTGAACATAAGGCGAACAAAAGTTTAAGTTTAAGATTAATATTGTTCGATTAAGTGGGAGATTGTTAATCTATGTGTATCCACTTGCATGTGATCAATAAAATAAATACTATAAAGAATAATCTATTGACCTTCGGTCAAAGGGGAGAATGTTAGAATTGACCTCGGTCTGGTCTAATTGGGCCATCAGGCCCAATTCAAATCCTACACTAATCCCTATTAGTTGCTTTTGATTGGGAGGCAAACTCAGCCCACTTAAGGGCCCGGCCCCACGCCTACAACACTACTTAAGAAAAGGGAAACCCCTAGTTACCCTAACCGTGCGTTTATTCACGAGTTAAGCTGTCAGGGTGTTTTCTACTCTGACCTAACTGATCAAGAAGGGTGCTGGAAGGTGTGGAAGCTTGGAGTGCCTTCTTCTACATCGACGTCCAGCGTTTCTACTTCATCTACTTCCTCTACGGTGGCTAAAGATCTGCTTCATCTACACTACAGCAGATCTTAGGAAGAGATCATCATGACTGGTAAGTTAATTAAGCAACAGTTTAAGTTTACTAGGTGTGATCTTTGCTAGACTAGTGATCCTGTTAAGTTAGATGATCAAATTGATCTAACATCTATATATGTCCGACTTTTGTTGTTTCAGATAAAGTACACCTAATAAAGTGCATTTCTATTTCTAATGTTTACACTTATAATTATGGGTGTGCTTCTTCGAGAAAATAATTCATCATATAAATTCATCTAAAGACGTAAATATGCAAGATAATATCATGACAGATGATGTCGTGGTAACTGGCCTGATGCACACAACGTATGCCATGCATGAACGATGGGTACATCAATCAATTTCAAATAATGGTACACTGTTTGATTTTTCTTATAGATGGAAGGGCAGTGCTACCATCTGAGATAAGAAGCTGAAAGAATGAAGAGATGGCAAGATTAATTATTCAATGGGTAAGATGACATGGTTATTATGTGCCAACTACTAAGTATAGTTTATATGTATCTTGAGAGTTCCGTGGATGTGTAGGGAGAAGAGACGACAGCAATAGCTAACTTTATGGGATGAATAGAGACAGGCGGAAAACCTTAAAAACTGTGTTATACCAGCTACTAATAACTGTATAGGACTTCTATTATGTACATTGATCAACACATGGTTTTTGTTACTCTCCAGTAACGTTAGAGTAATTAGCAATGAAAGAAACAGAAGAACATAAGAATATTGTACCCTCAACTCTATGATCAACGTGATCTAACATAATTAGGAATTGATTTTAAATGGTTAGTAGAAAACACCCCCTAATTTTTAGAAAGCATTAAAGTTGTTGAAGAGTGTCAAGAGAGGATCCCTGGATTTTTAAGACAAAGTAATAAAAAGTTCATACCTACTTTCTGTCTAAGAGAAAAATAGTGTTTCTTTCAAGAAAATATTCTGCACTCCCAAGTATCTGCAAAATTTTATAGATTTAGATTTCTAATTATTCATATAAAATTTTATAGTCCAGGATACGTAAGTGTTAGAACACAAGAACCTACTTCAGACATAAAGCTGGTCACAAAAAAAATGTACGTATTTGCATGCTCTTATATTGAACTAGATTTGTTTTCTTTTTTTATCTGATAACTAAGTAAAATCTATCAAGAAAACAAAATCATGAAACATGTGATCATCTGTAATGTTGCCTTAATCTGAAAGCCAAGTTCAACGAGAGAGATATTACTAGGAATATAGTGCATGAAGTAAACATTCATTAGACGTAGGCAATATTATTGGAAGTGAACATAAAGCCAGCCATATGGTACAAGTCATTCTTGAGTTCATAAATGGATTCTAAAATGTAGTATCTATTTATTAATAAAGGGACTTGCTAATTTTCAGCTGACTGCAAGTTTGGGCAACTTTCAGTCACCTCCTTGAGCCACTAGATCTAAATCCAATGGTTTATATTATTACACAGATAATCCTACAAAAGAAAAATTAAAACACAAAGTAACAAACCATTGACTGAAAGCTTTTAGCTGATTAAAAGCTAGAAAATATGATTACTTCCACCATGGTGGCTCAAAAAAAAAGAGAAATATACTAGAAATTCTCATAAAAGCAAAACATCTAGCCCTTCATTCCTTGTGCATTAATTTCTCAAAGAAAGCCAGCCGTTGATAGCTTCTATCACCTAATCTCTCAAGGATTGGGATTCCCTTCGTTAACCTTTCAATTCTATCAGCCAATACCTATGATATTAACTCGGTAGAGCCGCTCGCTACTCCACCATGACCTGTGGCACCATGTTCCACCATGGCGTGATCCCGAGGCGGCGTCTTCCAATGTGCATCTTCCCACATGCATTTTGATGTTGAATACCCAGAGACCCTATACCTGGCTACCCTTGTGGCCGTGTGGCTGCAGTCCGAGTGCGCCAGTAGATTGCTTCAATGCTACCTAGACTCTGCTCCATGCAGCGTTAAATTCCAGAAGCAGGAACCTGGCAATGGATGCAGGCAAAGCTCCTGCTCCATGCGGCGTCCATCCTCAGCCTTGGACCAATCAAACCTGTGGAGCATGGGTGGTCATGGTATGAATCAGCTGAAATCAGATCCAAAGAGACAGATATGCAATAGGGATCACTGACATCCCATAGAGGCAAATTTCGTGCACAGAAAGTGTCACTGGATCCCTGGTGAGGACGGGGAGGCAATCCATCAAGAGCAGTGCAGGGAAACGTTGGGCAAAATTTGATCCTGATGGCAGCATATTACGATCTCTGTTCCAATGAACGAACTTCACCGGCAGCAACAGGTTTTATTCAGTACAAGTGATAAGGACATATCATCCCGGCTGATCAGCGGGATAATGCAAGTGGAAGAGGTATGAGCTTAAAAGGGCAGCGGCATGTTGCCAGACAAGTGAAAGTTTAAAGCCTTTACCAAGCTGAGATGATCAAGCATGGATTTATGTTTCTGCATCCATCACTAAAAAATCCATGCCATTGCACATGAGATGCGAACAAATCGCTCTTATGCTTAGATTGAATCATTAACAGAGCCAAAATTACAATAGCAACCGCGGTGCATAAATAAAACAACCACCTGCAAGGTGTGTGAGGCAAGAATGCTTTTTATTATCAATATACTACATGGTTAACTATTTAGTTATATACCTTGAATCTACACCACTCTATCGATGGATTAATTTTGAGTGTATGTGGTTGCAAAATAAACCTGTTTGAATATATATAATTACGAGTAAAAAAAGTACTATATTTACATCAATAGATTTTGCATATTACAATGTGTAATTCGTTACAAAGGAACTAAATTATTATTTTTAAATATGCACATTACTTTACCAGTTGTCTAGGTTCTAACGTTATATTAATCTTACGAACTCCATTTATTTAGAATGGTTGATCTATAGAATTTGTTGAACTGTTACCTACACGTGGAAACAGACTATAAAATGATTTTCTGGGAGTGTGCCACATTTTTTTCTCTATATATTCCCCTTAGACTTATTGTTTAACACTGGGAGAGCTAAACACCATTTTCTGGATGTCATGAGAAAACTTAAGAAGAAGGGACAAATATTCTAGATTAATCAGCAAAATGATTGATGGACAAAAAGTGCATACGTATGTACGTTCTACATCTGAAAACCATCTCATTCGAAACTCTATTTTTCAATCTATATTGGTAGGTTAGACATGAATTTGTGGCGGTTTAAGTCATCACACAGTTGTTTCTTCTTTATATAATGTTTTCCTCTCTTTAGTATAGTTCAATAAAAGTCTACAATTATTTTTTAGGAGAAAAGTCTACAAATATTGATTAATAACATGTTTTATTTCATTAGCACAACAATATTTTTCTAGAAACAGGAATATATATTAAATCCCAGTCGTGAATGCATAAAGCTGTTCTTAATTACAGCCAAAACACACCACCAAACCTTAAATAAGTAAGGCCTCAATACACATATATATAAATTAACACTCCATTGCATCAACCTGTAAGTCTATTACTATAACTTCATTAGCACGGCAGCATAGCACTTTAAATACTTGATATCTATTTTGTTCCATTACATAATATTGTTTATTATTATTTCAATATATTCACACCATATTTTACATTTTTAATTAAAAGTATATAACATTAAAAAAGTTAAAGTTATGCAATAATAATGTCATAGAACTTTTCAATGTCTAGCCCGCACAATTGCGGGGCCATGCACTCTAGTTATATTGAATCTGATTTAGAGCTTGAAGGGGGACACGACTTTGATCTCAACTTTGTATCAGTATTTTTTATGAAAACAAAACTTTTAATCAAACTGAACTGATACGTTCTAGTTGTCCATTTCCACGCTCTCATTTGTCCTTTTCTCAAGGAAAATCTGCGTCTTTATCAGTTACATCAACATCAGTCATCAAGCAATACATCGATTTTAGTGTAATTCCAACGAACACAAAAGTTGACTTGGAAAAAGCCACATGAATTGTTTGAAGCAAACTCAGTAAGTGTAGATAACGACGAGTCACATGTCTAGATCCACTTTTTGACTTTCAAATTCAGTAATGACTATTTGAAGACCGAATTTGGGCCACAAATTACTGGCAGACAGTACATGTTCACCTCTATCACCATCAGAGTTAATTTTGACAGTTATTTATACTGACCGTTCAGGGCTTTTAAGGTCTGTCTACCGCAGATAGACTATTGATGTGGAGTGCTATTTTGTGGCCAGGAACAAAACGTATATGCGCACAGTTTTGTTCAGCTTGTTCCAACCTGTACTTATGTGACTTGCAGCTTTGCCTTCTATCTCTTCTTGTTCAGATTCAGCGGTGCAAAACGCTAGAAGTAGTTATTATTTAAGTATTCTCTAGAAATTAAGTACAGCCCTGTCGTGCAGAGACCGCATTAGCGTTCTCTAGAATTCGTTGGCCACCAAACGTCAATGAACCTTACCTCTAAAATCACCATAAGGCTCACCAGTTCGTTTCTAGCAAAATAGTAATTGGTCAAAACGTGTGCATGGAATATTCCTAGTCAAGCAGACAGATGATGACCAGTATGCTGATGACCATAATTTTTGGGGTTCACATTTCCAAATCTTTCTCGATAAAAGGAGGAGAGGAGCTCTGCACTCGGGCACCATATTCGAATCTCTACCACCAAGATACAGTAACTTTTCCAGTTTATCATTTCTTGTATTACTCTCGTCATGCAACTCCTCCTCTTTTTCTTACTCGGGCTCCTTTGCTCCCGGCATATCCTCTCATGCTCTGCTTCCACGGACACACTCACACATGGCCGTACACTTGCTAGAGGTGATATGCTTGTCTCGACCAATGGCAAGTTCGCACTTGGTTTCTTCCAATCGGACGGCAAGTCTGGCAATAATACCTACCTTGCCATATGGTTCAAACAAGTTCCTGAGCTGACTCCGGTATGGACTGCGAACAGGGATAAACCCATCTCCAGCCATGTTTCACCAGAACTCTTGATTTCTGGCGACGGGAATTTGATCATCTTAGCTCAGAGCACTGTCATCTGGTCTACCCATGCCAACATCACAACCAACGATACCGTTGTTACACTCTTGAACAGTGGTAACCTTGTTCTAAAAAGCTCCTCCAATTCTTCTCACACGTTTTGGGAAAGCTTTGACTATCCGACAGACACTGCTCTGTCTGGTGCAAAGGTAGGCTGGAACAAAATCACTGGTCTGAACCGTCGTCTTGTTTCCAGGAAGAATTCCGTTGATCAAGCTACAGGTTTATACTCAGCAGAAATGGATCCTGATGGGATTGGCGTGCAAATGTGGAATTCATCTGTGGTGTATTGGTCCTCTGGGACATGGAACGGTAAATTCTTCAATTCAGAACCAGAGATGGCAGCAGGTTCCTCTGTGTGCAATTTTACATATGTCAAGAACGACCAAGAAGCTTACTTCATCTACACTATATTGGATGATAGCCTCATCATGATGAATGTGTTAGGTCTATCTGGTCAAAAGACCATGCGCATATGGACGGGGCAGGTTTGGATTACACTTGGCACAATACCAAAAAGTAAATGTGATATTTATGCGACCTGTGGACCTTTCACAATCTGTACTGACAACGGTGATACGTTATGCAAGTGCATGAAGGGTTTCTCTTTTATGTCACCTGACAACTGGGAGCTAGAGGACACATCGGGAGGGTGCATCAGAAACACACCATTGAATTGTGGTGATGACAACAGAAATAATGTAGGAGATGCAGACAAATTCTACTCTATGCCAGGGATAAGGCTGCCCCCCAATGCACAAGCTGTACTGAATGCATCAAGTGCAAATGAATGCTCACGAGTTTGCTTGAATAACTGCTCTTGCACTGCATATTCTTATGGAACGGGTGGTTGTTCTGTCTGGCATGATGAGTTACTTAATGTAGCCACAGATAACAATGGACAAATTCTTTTTCTTCGCCTTGCTGCAGAAGAGGTGGAGAGTTGGAAAACCAAAAGGAGCATTGGGAAGTTCCTCCGTGTTGCTATTTGTGTAAGCACTGCCACTATATTTTTGATAATTCTAATAGTGACCTTGAAAATGAGAAAACAGAATTTGTCTCGCCACAAAGTGGATAATGGTCAGGGTGGCATTGGGGTCATTTCATACAAATATGTTGATCTGTTGCGAGCTACTAAAAATTTTTCACAGAAGATAGGCGCAGGCAGTTTTGGTTCTGTGTTTAAGGGTTGCCTACCTGACTCTACTACCATTGCAGTGAAGAGGTTAGATGGCGCGCGCCAAGGAGATAAGCAATTCAGGGCTGAAGTGAGTTCAGTTGGAATCATCCAGCACATCAATTTGGTTAGACTCATTGGATTTTGCTGTGATGGTGATAGGAGGCTACTTGTGTATGAATACATGCCAAACCGTTCCCTAGATGTCCACCTATTCCAAAGTAACAGTACATATTTGTGTTGGGAAATAAGATGCCAGATAGCTCTTGGAGTTGCTAGAGGGCTCGCTTACTTGCACCATGGCTGTCGGGACTGCATCATACATTGTGATATCAAACCACAAAATATACTTCTTGATGCTTCCTTTGTTCCAAAAGTTGCAGATTTCGGAATGGCTAAGTTCCTAGGGAGGAATTTCAGCCGTGTTGTGACCACCATACGAGGAACATTTGGATATCTTGCTCCTGAGTGGATTAGCGGAACAGCTGTAACATCAAAAGTTGATGTTTATAGCTATGGGATGGTTTTACTAGAAATCATATCAGGAAGTAGAAATTGGAACAGAAAGTTATCTAGAGATGATGGAGGAAATTTTCCTATGCAATTTTTTCATAATGATGGCAATCACGAAGACAATTTATCTGCGCACTTTACAGATAATGATGGTGAATATGTAGGCAATTTTCCCGTGACAGTGGTGCATAGGCTTCTCGATGGAAACATTGGGAGTCTTGTAGATCCAAGATTGAATGGCAACGTGAACCTAGAGGAGGTTGATAGGCTTCTCAAGATTGCTTGCTGGTGTATTCAGGATAATGAGTTTGATCGACCGACTATGAATGAAGTGGTGCAGTTTCTTGAGGGTACATTGGAGCCTGATATGCCTCCGATGCCAAAATTACTCCATGCCATAGCACAGAATGCTCATTACAATCATGATGCAGAAATTTAAAGCAGATTTAAATATTGTATAGCATAATTTTAGGAAATCCATGAGGACATATGAAAGCCCTGTGATGTATAGATAAACTGTTTATGTGGGACATATGAAAGCCCTAAAGAGACTTACATGGAAATTTGTCAAGATTCCGTCCCTAATTGTATCTCTGAATGCATATTTTGTTCCCTACATTTTTCTTGGGTTCCCTATTAATCTTAAAATGAATCTAGGGAAATTTTCTGTCCCTACGAATCGAAAAAAAACTCTAGGGATAAAAGAAAGTCCTAGGAGAACCCGTGAATTCCAATAGTTAGAACTTATGTAAGGATCGAAGGCGTACAGAGAAGTGGGGACGGGAGGGGGGGGGGAGTGAAATTCACACTACTAGAACTAGTGGTTATGATAAAAACAAGCGTGGAAGCCAAACACACTAGCTTATGCAATCCATAATTCAAGCTAGTTACTAGAGCACGTAATTACGAAATAGTAAAGAGGGCGTCAAGAAATACTCATGATTTTTCCCAAGGTATCGGAAGGATAGCATTTTCCTCTACTCATCGTTGGACTACTCCCGCCAAAGTGCCGGTCCATAAAAGCATTTTGAACGGACCTAGAGACTTTCGCAAGTCCTCAGTTTTGTTATTAAGCTTCTTTCGTATCTCTCAAGTGCGATGGCTACGAATGCAAAGATTTGTTACTTTGCCAGAAAACAAAAATGTAGTACTCGTCCAGATAAGTACTCCATTCGCCGTGTTTGACCGGTACCGTGCAGTCTCCTCCCCACTTCAATAGAATAGGACATCCCAAGTACAGTATCTAAGACTCAGGGCTTTCAATAATAACTTGAAGAGGTGCAGAGTTGAAAGATTACACGATTATTGAAACAGATATATATGAGAAAAGAATACTGTGCCATCCTCCGACCAAAACAGGGCTCATCCCAATCCTACGTCAACCATGCCAGCGGTAGACATGGTAATGTTGCTCCGCGCCTATGCGTGCACTTACCTCCATCTTCTGCTCATGTTGCTGCCCTGCTGCGGCCTCCATGCGGCGCAGCCCCAACCACCGGACGAGCCGCGGCTTCTACTACAGATCAAGAGCGTGTGGGGTGACCCACCGGTTCTGGCATCGTGGAACGTCTCGGCCACGGCCGCACACTGCAGGTGGCCCTATGTGAGGTGCAACAGAGCCGGGCACGTCTCTGGCCTCTTCCTCGCCAACACTAAAGTATCCGGCCCATTCCCAGGCGGTGCAATCGCCAATCTCTCTTCTCTCCGGCACATCGACATCTTCAACAACAGTATCGCCGACGTGTTCCCGACATTGTTGTACCACTGCCGTTCCCTGCAGTACCTCAACCTGTCTTATAACCTCTTCAACGGGGAGCTCCCGGCTGACATCGGCCACGGTCTCGCTGCGAGCCTCACCACGCTGGACCTCAGTGGCAACGAGTTCAGCGGCACCATCCCGGCGTCACTCTCCAGGCTCCAGAATCTCAAGTTTCTCGTGCTAGACAACAACTTTTTTGTGGGCAGTATTCCGGCAGAGCTCGGCGAGCTGACGAGCCTCCAGACTATGTATCTAGGGGGCAATTCATTCGATGCTGGCGAGCTTCCACCATCCTTCGGGAAGCTTGCCAACCTGAGTACCCTCGATGCACGGAATTGCAACCTTGTGGGAAGCATACCTCCGGGGATTTGGACACTCAAGAAACTACAAGAATTAATTCTATACAAAAACAAGCTCACAGGCAACGTAGTGATGGATGGCTTTGCAGCTATGTCCTTGAAACGGATAGACCTTGCAGATAATAATCTCTCGGGAATCATCCCTGGCATTTTTGGGCATTTAGAGAACCTCAATGGATTAGAGCTCTACAAAAACAACTTCTCTGGCGAAATACCGACGAGCATCGGCTGGTTGCCATCACTGCAAGCATTGAGTCTAGGCACTAACAGGTTGAATGGCACGCTACCATCAGAGCTCGGGAAGCACGCTTCAGCCCTAAAATATGTTGCGGTCGATGACAACGAGCTCACCGGCGTGATTCCCGAGGGTTTGTGTGACAGAAGACGGCTGCAGTACTTCATAGCCTCGAGCAACCAACTGAACGGTTCCATCCCAGCAGGCCTTGCCAACTGCGCCACTCTGAAAGCGCTGGTGCTAGATAGTAACCAGCTGTCAGGACAGGTTCCCCAGGCCATGACGTGGACTGTGCTCACGATTTTTACTGCTAGTAACAACCTATTTTCCGGTGAGATACCAGCAGGTCCTGTGAGCAGCATGCCGCTACTGCAGAAGTTGAACCTCTCCGGTAATCAACTATCCGGCTGCATCCCCTAGGAATGCTGCTAAGGTAAGGCACCTGATGCATCTGTATATGAGCAAGAAGCAGCTCACACTGTGAGATACCTTTATTTTTTTAGACAATGGTAATATTGTACTAATATCATCTTTGGCTCTCAAAAACCAAAGTCATAGATTATTACATCACCAAGTCACTCGACCATCATCAATTGTCCTAATGATTAAAAAGAAAGAGTACCTTTACAATGGGCTAGAGTGAATTTAGACTGTTCATCTATTATATATATATATATATATATATATATATATATATATATATATATATATATATATATATATGTGTGTGTGTGTGTGTGTGTGTGTGTGTGTGTGTGTGAGCGACAAAAGGAGCCACCACATTCACTCTCAATGCCTAAAAATTCTCACGTTAATCAGAGAAAAAGAAAAATACAAAATTACCCACCACTGCCATTATAAAAACTAGTCCAATTGGTTTCTATGCACCACTGCACTCATATATCCATTACCAAACATTACCCTTGCATGCTTAATCTTTTATTTCTATATCAATTGCTTTTGTTGGCCATCAGATTCTATTAAAATTATAATTTTGAAGACAATCTATGGAGTAACTATAATTTTACTGTGGAAGCAATTCGATTACCATTTTTATTATGAACATTCAAATGTTGCCTTGATTAATTTAGGCGTCTGTGAAATCTTATGAAGTTTTAGTCTTATGTAAATATTTAAGTGGATTAATTGAAATCTCAAAAGAGTTGACATAGGAAACTAAAGAATTAAAAAAACACTATATTCTAAAATATATAATTTTAAAAATGAGTTAGTTGCCTGGTAAAAGCAATTGTGATTTGTGCTCGGCAGCATGATGTCTTTGAAAAAGCTTCTGTCTGTACCAAGCATTATTTTCTATATCCAGGGAAATCACAACTAATCAAGGCATGTAGTGTCAACCACCAATAAACAATACCATGTATTTCTGATCTCACGCATCAATATGTCCGTCCTCGATATTTGCTGACCTGGCTTGCGATGCATGACTGTAGATGATTCATGGCTTGTATGCTCCAGTTTGACTGAAGCACCACGTGAGATGGCCACCTCCAGGATGAACTCCATCATGCCGTCGAACGACAGCCTGCACCTTGCTTGCTCTTGCCTCTGCTGCTTATATCGCTGTTGAACCTTCTCTGCCGCCGCTGATTGTCGCTGGACGCTGGGTCCATCTGTCAAAGAACGGCTAGGGGCAGGACGATGATAGACGTCTGAGGCACCAAGAGGACGTATCTTCGTCTTGTAACCACGGTGGCACGCTGCATGACGACATTAAGAACCCTAATCATCGCACTGATTAGTTATAGATCTATTTGGGCGTTGTTGTGGGCTTGAGATGGGAGGCTGCATGACAAAGATATCGTTATAAGGAACCTGAGATTGTTGGATGAATGGAGGGTCAAGATGTCCTTATAGAATCACACAATATGAGATTAAAGGCTAGATGTTTTGCTTTATTCTCAGAATTTCTAGAGTATTTCTCTTTTTTTCTAGGAACTGTGGTGCGAAGTTCATCTCCTTTTATTATTAAATAGATTCTAGACTAAAATACCCTTCAATACCCCTTCACATTATAATAGATAAAAAAAGAGCAATTCTTGCGGAGGCAAACTCAGATTTCCTGATCGCCTGCAACAGCCTCAAGTCTTTTGCCATCGTCTCCTTGCAGCACAGAGGATGGGGAGAAATCTCCTGATGTCAAGGCCTAACCAGGCGAGCGTTGTTGCTGTCCCCTCCTTGCAGCACAGGATGGGGAGAAAGCTCTTGACACCATGGCTGAACCTGCAGGCAAGCTACTGTTAGGAGCTAGCATATTGGGCTGTAGTGAATATGGGCCTTGGGCTCTCCAATCCACGTCTCCTGTTGTATTCTCCAACTCCCATCCCCTGCTGTTCTACTTGTAATCCAGTACCTTGTATTGATTCGTGGTCAAGGTATTAGTGAGGTGTTAACAGCTACCTATTCGAGATCTCTAGGTGATGCATCCACTCCATTATTGCAGGTTATGGATCGTCTCCGGCCACGATAGCTCCATGCTGACTTATCTCATGAACGGCACCCAAGAAATTGGGCCTACAACTAGCGTTCTTGGAGTAGGAGGGTTAAAATGTTTCCAGATATCAATATCACGATTGGACAACATAGATTAGTTTTCTACAGACACAATAAGTTTGCCTCAATTATTCTCTCTGATCTCTCTCTTCTCCCGCACTAGGGTACACACCACAAAAATCGTTGGTATGAATCTAGCTGACCACACTATCGAAACTCTCGGCCAGAGACAGATTGCCGCTGTCGACCTACCGGAGCCGTCGTAATTGTATTATCAGGTAAACCTCTCTTCTCCCAATCTGGAGTACTAATTGCACATGTGAATTTGGAGTAGAGATGTCCGACCGGTCAAGTTTGCTGCTGACTATTGTCCCTGACTTGAGCAGCTACGTGAATTGAGGACAAAAAGTACCAATTCATTCATGCATGCAGGCCCAACCAATGGAATTGGAAATTGAAAAGGTTGACCATGCATGGATGCAAGGGGGCGGGGATGTGCAGAAAAATACATGCATGCTCATTGCTCAGGTACCAAATAAGCTTATAGAATGACCCGAATTATTACTGGATGATACGGCTCACTATGTTGTGCACATGTATAAATAAATGCAGTGGAGCAGGGCATGGAATTAATTTCATCTTAAGAGAAACAAGACAAATGGAGGTTGAAGAGAGAAGGCTATGTGCTAGAGGATCAATTCCAATTGACTCGCGGCGGCGACACTTATAGAACACATCATGGCCGTGAAATATGTGAGCCATAGAATATGAAGCACCATGGAAAAACCACATGATATATACTCATATATGAAAATAAAAGAAAGGTAAATGTTTATTTATATTATTCAGCACACATGGCCCCTCTAATTTACATATTAGATCATTGTGAAGATTGACTTTACTCCAATCGAATTAGGATCCAATAGCAACATAGACTTCAACTATGAAGATAACAATTGGAAAGCAGATAGGACCATAGAATTGCATGTCACAATTGTTGATACATTGGATTGAGCTATCTATATATGTTTGTTCCTCAACCTAGGATGCGATGTGCTAAATATCAGCATCACAGCCAAATTAAATCAAGTGCCACCATGTTAGCTCTTATGGTTTAAATAAGTTATTATTATCATCAGATTAATTTGACAGTAAAAAATCTCCACAACAACTAACTTTCCATGACTAGAACGATTTTTTTACCATTTACTTGGTCAGCAGTTTAGCTTTATCATGTTATTAGTTATAGATAAAAAAGAAAGAATGTAAGCACTACTAGCAAATTAAGGGATTGCTAATACAAAAGTACTGTTATTCATGTTTTAAAAATTACCCACCATTTTCATTATAATCACATAGAATAAAATTCCCATTTATAGGAAATTTTAAAATTAGCCAACTACTCCTACTACGTAAACAATAATCTGCAAAGAGTAAAACATTTAGCAGTGATAACAAATAATAATTTAATGAGACATTTCAGGATTATAATACAACTTTAGATATAGTTAATTTATGATCATCACATATTTTTAAACAGAGAGAAAAAATAAAAACAATTACCAATAACTTTCATTACAAAAGAATTAAACTAAAGTGCCGCTATACATGCATGCTTTTAAAATTACTCACTACTGCCATTACCAAAAGCAGACTATAATATCCATATACATGTTTTAAATGACCCACTTTTGCCACTTTAGAATGTTAGACAAAGATGGACATGTTGTGACTAAAAATTACAATAATAGTAAATTAATAAGACATGTGAGATATTCAGCATTAAGTTAGAATTGGGCTACTCTTATATTACCTTCGTAAATGTGCGGACCAAGTTGCTAATTTTTAAAAATGAATCAATGAAATGAAGGCAAGGGGGGATTATTAAAAGTCAAGAGAAACAATAATGCATAAGAAAAATATTAAAAAATATAAACGAATAAACTCTCACATGTTTTCGCACTAAGATAAAAGAAATGTCATTTACGATGGACAGAGCTTTTAATAGAATTATTAAATAAGTTGCATTAATTGGTACACAAGTCATATGGGATTATTACCATAGATAATAAAACATCCATACTAGCCGCGCAAATGCGCGGGTAGATTGACTAGTTTTTTTAATCTACTAGTAGTGATGCACGTGCGGCACGCACGTCAGAATTCTCAAATGCGAATTTAAATCAAAAGCAACAAAAATTTTCATTACATGAGTTCAAATAAATTTAAATCAAACACATAACTCATTGACAAGGATTATTGACGTAAATGTGTATCAAAGAACTATCAATTCCCAAAGCATAATTTCTAAATAAAATATAGAAACACAAATATCTATCTCCAATGTTGTTTAATGGTGTCCAACATTTTTTTAACGACTTTTGGTATGTCGGCGGTGCATTCATTTCCTTGAAGATTTAACATGTCTAGTAGTGATGCACATGCAGCACATACATAAAGATTTATTCACATGACATATTTTGAGGGGTTTTATAATTTTTAGATGGTAAACTTTCACCATATTCAACAATACATTCATCAAAAATAATTAATTTCTTGAACAAATGATCTAAACATAATTGCGACAAATATTGTATATATAATTAAAAAAATATTTTATTTGATAGTTTATTCAAATACATAATTAAAACATCACGAATTATACTTTTCCTTCACAACTTAAGTGTCCATGCATACACACGGATATCCTTGACTTTAAAATAATCACTTAGTGTTACATACAAAATAAATTATAATGGATCTGTCGCCACCAATAAAATAATTACATATAGTAGTTCCAAACCGATACCACGATCATCTGAATACTTCTGAAACTGATACCACGATCCAAAAAATAGTTCCAATATTGTAAATTAGAGTGTTTCAAAAATCATTAATCAACATCCTCCAAAATCAGGAAGGCTCATGATTCGTGTAAACCGGTCTTACTTTTTCTCAGTTTGATAAAAAACGCACAGGGTGGGTGTCAAGGTTTGTCACATGTTTCAAGTTGTTGGTTTGATTTTGTTTCAACTCAAGCTCAGGACAGGTGTCGGGGTTCATCCTAAAAGGAGCGTATGATAGGTGTCAATGTTCGATTGTATTTTTTTAACCCTGTTTGACTTTCTTCCTACTCAAAATAAGTGGGATGAATCATATAGTTTTCTCACATGTTTCAAGGTTGTTTAACCTCAGTTTCATCCCAGTAGGCCTTGCTAACTGCGCCACTCTGAAAGTGCTGGTGCTAGATAGTAACCAGCTGTCAGGACAGATTCCCCAGGCCATAACGTGGACGTTACTGCAAATACCAACCCGTTTTCCGGTGAGATACCAGCCAGTCTTGTGAGCAGCATGCCGCTACTGCAGAAGTTGAACCTCTCCGGTAATCAACTATCTGGCTGGATACCCAAGGAGTGTCGCAAAGTTAAGTTGATGCATATGTATATGAGCAAGAAGCAGCTCACACTACCACAAAATGAGCCTATAGCGGTGAAACAAAATGCACTGTAACAGCAGGCTAACCAACTCGCCGCTACTATTTCACAGCTAAAAATAATTATTTGTTGTGATGGGTGTTCTATGTGACAAACAAACTGCCTCTGGAACATCTATTGTAGCAGCGGGTAGCAATGTCAATTGCCACTATGAATTAATACGAAAAAAAAATCCCAAACCCTAGCCACCTCGCCCGGCCAGCGCCGCGTCGCCGCCTCGTTCAGCCAAATCTGCTAGCCCGCGATGCGCCGCCGCCTCTCTCGGCCGGATCCGCTAGCTTGTGACAAGCCCGTGATGAGCCCATGATGTACCGCCACCTCTCCCAGCTAGATCCACCAGCCCGCGACACACCGCAGTCTCTCTCGGACGGATCCGCCCCAGGCACGGCCGTCAGAGTAGGATGGGTGCTGCGCACGGCCGCCGGAGGAGGGGTCCCGTGCTCATCCTTGACCGCCCCATGCAGATCCGCTGGAGGAGGGGACGACACTAGAGGGGGTGATGTCGGAGGCGGCTTCAGAGGAGTTGGCGGCATTCAGAGGCAACGTCGAAGGAGGGGGCCCTAGAGGAGGGGGCGGTGTTGGAGGAGGTGCCAGAGGAGGGTGCATTGGAGGCGGCGCCAGAGGAGGGGGCGGCACCAGAGCAGGAGGAGCGGGATGGTGGCGGCAGGGGTTGGGGCGGGCACGGGATGGTGGAGAGAGAGAGAGGGAGAGAGAGAGAGATGCTTTGGGGAAGGAGAGATCTAGATTCCATGTGCAATGATCTGATTGGCTAAGAGAGAGTCATGGATCGATGACATGGCATGCTATTTTTAGCGATGGTTCAAGATGCCATCCGTCGCTGAATACCGAATTTTAGCGGCTCATGTTTCTGTGTCGCCGCTAAAAATTGATCTATTTTTAATAGCATTTGACTTTTTTAACTGCGGTTAAAAATTTTTAGCAGTGATTGACTTCTTTGACCACCACTAAAAATATTTTTTCATTTATAGCGGTGGTTTGTAAGAAAATCGCCGCTACGGTATTTTTTACTACGCCGCTAAAAGCCCGTTTTGTGGTAGTGTCACCATTATGATTTTGCATTTGTGAGATATCTTTATTTTTATTTTTTGTACAACGGTAAGATTGTACGAATAATCTCATCTTTGACTCTCAAGAAGGAGAGTTATAGCCGATTACATCACCAAGTTACTCGACCATCACCAAGTACGCTCTTTAGCTTAGGTCTTGAAACAGCGGTAGAGCATAATGGTAGATTTAACAACAATAGTGCACATTGTTCCGTTAGTGTCTCAAGGGTGCTAATTAAATAGGACAGCTGCTACACTAGACCAAATGACTCGTATTTTTGGAAGGGTCTGATGAAAATAAAAGATCAAGTACTAGCTTGCGGTTCCTTCAAAATTAATGATGGAATCCAAACGAGATTTTAGGAAGATATTTGGATAGGCAACCGATCATTCAAAAATCTTTACCCCACATTATATAACATCGCACATTATTCGCATGATGTTGTGGATAAATTGTTAGAATGTACAGCTTCACATATAACTTTTCGGGGGGCCTTGCTGGGGGGTAAGCTTGAAGAATGGGAACACCTTGTAGATATAGTCTCCAACATCAATCTTAACAGTATGAGAGATGTTTTTGTATGGTTTTACACAATAAGGGCCTATTCACGGTCCGCTCGATGTACTTGTTCATGATTAATTAGAACATTCCATTCTCTCACAAGATGATTTGGAAGATCAAAATTTCTCTTAAGATAAAAATCTTCCTTTGGTATTCGCTAAACGGAGTGATATTAACCAAAGATAATCTTGCAAAAAGGAATTGGAAAGGAAGTAAAAAGTTTTATTATTGTAATAGTAATGAAACAATTCAACATCTTTTCTTCGATTGTCATACTGCTAAAATAATGTGGAGAACTGTTTATATATCTACTGGTTTGACTCCAGCTAGAAATGTATCCCATATGTTAGGGTGTTGGCTTTTTAATTTTAATGTGACTGGAAAAAGCAATATTCTGGTTGGAGTTTTTGTATTATGTTGGGCAATTTGGAGATGTCGTAATGATCTCATATTCGAAAATTGTCGTCATACATCTTTTTTGCAGGCTATCTTCAGAACATACTGGATGCGGTTTTGGGCGCTATTGTAGCATGATGGTAAGACAAAAGATTCATTCCGAGAGATTAGTAGGATGCTGGAGACCACGTCACATGGATGAAAATCTAATTATAGACTTTGTCCCGCTTAATTTCTTCTATGTTCCTTTTAAAAAAATCAGCTGTGCGGACTGGCAGAGGCGAGATGTTTCTTCCATCTATTATATATATATATATATATATATATATATATTTGAGTAAGAAAACAAGGCACCACATTCGCTCTCAATGTCTAAAAATTCCCATGTTAATCGGAGAAAAACAAAAGAAAAAATTACCCACCACTGCCATTACAAAAATATTAGTCCAAAATACCCTTATCTTTTTAATTAATTACCCACCATTGCCATTTTATTTTTCCAACGACGTGTACCCCTCTTCCTCTTAATTAATTACCCACCATTGTCTTTTTTCTTTTGTAATTGACATGAGGGAGAAAAAAAGGAAAAACAAGAAAAATACCCACCACTTTCATTAATTAATTACCCAACATTGTCATTTTCTTTTTGCAATGACATGTACCCCTCTTCCTCTTGATTAACTACCCACCATTGTCATTTTCTTTTTGTAATTGACGTGAGGGAATTAACATGATGGAGAGAAAAAAAGGAAACATGAAAAAAATACCCACCACTTTCAGTACAAAAATGTTTAGTCCAAAAATACTCCTGCTCCTATAAATTAATTACCCAACATTGCAATTTTTCTTTTGCAATTGATGTGCTGCTATAAATTAATTACCCAACATTGTAATTTTTCTTTTGCAATTGATGTGAGGCAATAAACGTGAGGGAAAGCAATTCTTGCTCTCACTATTGTTCTCTAATTATTTGGGTGGGGTTTTTTTCAACAACCGTCTATGTGAGTAAGCCAACTAGAAGCTATCGCCTAGATCATTGTTTCCTTTTATTTTTCTCTAGCAATGCATAGCCGTTTTCCAAACGAGTAAATGTTTTGAGGCAATGTCCTAATGTACTACATAGAAATAACCGGCACTACCACTGACCGTGGAGAATCTTAGTTTCAGGTGCTATCGATGTTTAGATCTCATTGGCGCAGGTCACAAAGATGTGAAATCGATGCAAATGTATATCTAAATTTTCTGGACTATGATGAGCTGCCGCAGTGTGCTGATATTGAACGTCCACATGACATTAGTGTCAAAATCATGCTATCAAGCGGAATGACATTAATAGCTACGCATTTGACACATGCTGGTCAACATATTTGTCCAATGACTATCATACTTCATTTACTAATGAATTAATTTGTAAGTTTCAGATGTAAAAATCAATCCTCTATTTGTTCTGCACATTGTCATATCAATAAATCAACTTGCCCGAAAATGCAATGTTGCATCTAGGGAGTGTTGGAGCAACCATATTAACAAAGACGACTTTCGTTAACAATCACCGTCTTCTTGCATTACAAGATGTACTGATGTTGTTCGATACTTCGGTCTTAGCCGAGAAGGAATATGAGATCCATTGTAAAATAAAAGGGCATAGTTAAAGACAAGAAGAACTTGAATTTTATTGAATAATGATAGAAGTAAAAAAAACATAATTATATATCACCACAAATATGATACTTATCTTTCCCATATATCTATTAATAAATACATGCTCTGGCATCATGTTGACAAAAAAACACTCATCATATGTCCTAAGAGTTTGAGTATATAGCTATCAAGATCAGACACCAAGGTTGTTCACTAGTGGAATAGCCAGTGTACCTGACAGAAGTTGTATTATTGATAACTAGGCTCAACGAAAATGCAATGGATGGAGCAACTGCTAGAGTGACCGACCACAGATGCAAAACCAAGGCTTATCTATGATTGAATTAGGTGTTGGATGGCTTTACAAGGAGTATAAACTCACATTCTTTGGAAACGGATTTATAAATTAATATATGACTCTTTTACTGTAGTCCTAAATCATACTCTTACACCTCAAGGTGTAAGATAAGAGCAAATTCAGACACACTTTCTCCCATATGAAATTTCATGCATTCAGTTGTTGGTGGGCATGCATGCCTCTAGCCAGCGTGCATATATGAGGATACATATATGTATCGATCATGGGAGAATTATTCTGGCCAGAACTAAAAGCTACAATGTTTTTGATCATTTGTAAATCATACATGTCAAATACTCGATCAGCTTTAAACCACACACGTATTGTCCAGTAATTGTTCCATCACAATTAGAGCGAATTCCATATGAAATATTTTACATATGTTAATATGACAATATCACGACACATAACTTGACACGCATATCACATGTTATGTATTTCCTATTTGTAAAAGAATATATCAAGAAAAACAATTGTCGTCTAAGTATGTTCACCTTGGCATGTCATCCTACCACCTTTTTCTTACCCCTTATGAATGGATAAAAAATGTTGCCAGGTGTATTCACCTTACCACTTTGTTTTTATTAAATGATTTATTTATTTTAACAAGAAAAAAATCTAAGGTGTGTGATTCCATTGCAACGTCATCTATCACATTAATTGAGTTCTAGAAAATTTACGGATGAGCTATTACACAATAAGATGTACGCAAGAGTTCGTCGTGACCCTCGAGATTATGTCGATAATTATATGTGATTATAATAAAAAACACTTATAAGTGAGGGTGTCCAACAGTAATAATAATTAGCTTCGTAACAATCCAAAATCGCGCAGATGCTACTAGTTATTAAAAAAAATATAAAAGTCTCCGGCACAATGGTGGATAGAGCCCTAGTCTGAGAATATCTAGCTGCTGTAGGGAGAAGCGTGTTTGACGAACCTACCGGATTTCGCAAGTCTTCGGTTTCATTCTGAGATTCTTCCACATCTTTCAAATGCGATGGCTACAAATGCAGGATTGATTACTTCGAAAAAAACAAAAACGCAAGACTCGTCAGGATAAGTACTCCATTTGCCGTGTTTGACCCGCTTCGTGCTGTCCCCACTTCCTTATAGCACGACCTGC